>CM032327.1:72265570-73520570 GCA_019022515.1 Quercus aquifolioides | reverse complement strand
AAGCCCTTCACTATTGTCAAACCGGTCCCCACTGATACTGATGAAGAGATTACTGTATTAATTGCTGATCTGACACAACCGGATGAAGCATGGAGTCGAATGTTTTGTATATGAGATTGTTCTGGTATTGGACATATTTTTTTCCTTCTCTTTTAGTTTTATACTCTTGAACAGATTGTTTGTTCTTCTCTTTTTCGTTATTATTATTATTTTTTATCTGAATGCAACCAAATGACCAATCTTTGGAACTCTAGCATATTTTTTTTATATGTTTTGTTTAATTATTAGGTGTCTATGTGTTGGGAGGAACTGGAGCATGACTATTGTTAGGTTCTAAAGATTTAGGATTTTATGTATTTAGAACTCTAATGTGTAATGTTGGCAAACCATGATCAAAACAATGTGTTTAGTCTTGTTTAGGCTTGCTCAAAGTTGATAAAATATTGTAAAGTTGGAATCGAGTGACTGTAGATGCATTGGGGCATTTCGGTCTGGCTCGATCGATCGAAGGAAAGGCTCGATCGATCGAATAACGGACCAGATGCGTTTTCTGCAGAATTTCCAACTCAACCCTAACTCATTAAACGTTTTGGGTTTTCTGTTTTTACCCTAGGTATATAAAGAAAAACCCTAGCCACGTTTTTAGAGTTGCTCCAGTTGTATTGTTGCTCATACATCGCGGTTTTGTGTAAATCTCTTGTGAGATCTAGAGGAGCTTTCCTTTACACAAAGCTTAGGGTTTTCGAGATAGAGATTACTTCAACAACTTGATGATCAACTCGGTTGCTACCATTGAAGCTTAACGAATATCAAGCGTGGGTGCTTGTAGCTGATTGAAGAATTCAAGAAAGAAGGAGTCCATGGATTCGGAGCTTGCACGGGGTTGTGTCAGTAAGTTCTACTAGTAGGTAGCATTAGGAAGTCGAGCGGGGAGCTTGTAAATCCTTTTGTATGAACTTCGATTCTTTCATAGTGAATTCTGTTTTGCCTTGAGGATCGGTGGGTCAAATCCTCCCCAGGTTTTTACCAGTGTGGTTTCCTGGATGATCATATCTTGTGTTATTTATTATTCCGCTACTTTATTTTCTTGATATGATTGTATGATTGTTTTAACCTAGAATTGCTTAACTTGACTAAGTAACAACTTGTCTAATTAACTAGGCTACTCAATCTGGTTGTGTTTTAAGGGGTCTAAAACCGTTCAAGTGGTATCAGAGCAGGTAGCTCTTATTGTTTGAGATTTTTTGATCTCTGAGCTGATCCTTGACCCCTGTTGTCATGGATTCTTGGAAAATCTTTTTGCTTATCTGTCAACTAGTCTACTTGTTGTCTTTGCCTTTTGCTGTTTTTGTTAAATCTTTCCTTAAGTATCTTGGCATAATCACATGTGATAAGAATTATGTATGTTATACTGCTTTAACCGCCTTAAAGGCACATTATTCTTGTCTTTGGCATTTGGATAGTGGTTGTTCCAGGCATATGACAGGAAATAAAGGTTTATTCAAAACACTCTTTGAAGGAAAGATTGGGACAGTCACTTTTGGAGATGAAAGCAAATCTGTGATCAGAGGCATTGGTACTGTGGACATTTCAGGATTGCCAGTGTTTGAAGATGTTTGGTATGTTGATGGATTGAAGGCCAATTTACTCAGCATAAGTCAGATTTGCGACAATGGATTAAATGTTCTCTTCACCAAGTATGAATGTGAGATACTTGATGGAGGAGGTGACTGTATGTGTGTTGGTGTAAGGACAGCTGACAACTGTTATGGTATAACACCAAGTGTAAACAACAAGTGCTTTAGTGCAAAGATTGATCAAGTTGATTTATGGCATCAACGGTTGGGGCATGTCAGTCATAAGCAGTTAGAGAAGATTTCCAAGTGTGAGGCAGTTATCGGTTTACCTAAGTTTGAGAAGATAGATAAGTGCATTTGTGGACCATGTCAGATAGGTAAACAAGTAAAATCCAAGCATCCGTCTGTGACTAGTAGTTATTACACATTGATCTCATGGGTCCTGCCAGAGTTCAAAGTTTGGGTGGAAAGAAGTATATTCTAGTTGTTGTGGATGACTTTACTAGATATACTTGAGTTGTGCTTTTGAAGGATAAAGCTGAGGCTCCTGAGAAGATGATACATCTGTGCAAGAAATTGCAGGTTGAGAAAGATACTGTGATAGCCGGAATCAGAAGTGATCATGGAAGAGAATTTGAGAATACCAAGCTGGCTACTTTCTGCAATGATCAAGGCACTCACCAAGAGTTCTCATCACCCAAGACACCCCAACATAAATGGGATTGTGGAAAGAAAAAACAGGGTTGTTCAGGAGATGGCACAAGTCATGTTACACAACAAAAAGTTGCCAAAATCCTTCTGGGGAGAAGCAGTTAACACTGCTTGCCATACACTCAACCGGGTGTATTTTAGACCTGACTCCAAGAAAACTCCCTATGAACTCTGGAGAGGGAAGAAACAAGTTGTCAAATATTTCAGGATATTTGGCAGTGACTGTTACATTCTACGTGATAGAGAGAACCTAGAAACGTTTGATGCAAAAAGTGACAAATGATACTTTCTAGGATACTCTTCCACTAGTAGAGCTTATAGAGTGTACAATCTAAGAACTAAAACAGTCATGGAATCTTCAAATGTTGTGATAAATGATGAAGTGTGTTTAGAAGCATCTTCATAAAGCACTGTTCCTGCTCAAGATAAGTCTTTAGAAGTTGATGATTCACTTCCTGCTGAGTATGTGGTGAAACATAGTGAGGAAGAGCTGTTGGTGTTGAATGATACAGTCTCAGTACCATCAAGTTCAGAACCATCCACTCCGGTTCATGACACTCTACAGGTACAAAGTGAGCTCAGTTCTCCATCTGAACAGAAAGGTACCACAACATCTCTTGTTAAACGTCCATCCTCTAGAGTGAGATTGAATCATCCTTCCACAAATATATTGGGTAGTCTGAATGATAACATGAGATTGAGATCAAAAGTCTTGAATGTGATCACTCACTCATGTTATCTGTCCCAATTTGAACTGAAGAAGGTAGATAAAGCACTTCAAGATGCTGATTGGGTAAATTCCATGCATGAAGAACTTCATCAATTCGTTCGGAATGATGTGTGGGAATTAGTTCCTAGGCCAAAAAGTGTAAATGTGATTGGAACTAAATGGATCTTTAAGAACAAGTTAGATGAACATGGCACAGTGATCAGAAACAAATCAAGACTTGTTGCACAAGGGTACACACAGGTGGAAGGAATTGACTTTGATGAGACTTTTGCACCAGTTGCAAGGTTGGAATCCATTCGAATATTGTTGGCCATAGCAAGTCATCTCAACTTCAAGTTGTATCAAATGGATGTCAAGAGTGCTTTCTTAAATGGGATGTTACAAGAAGAGGTATATGTTGAGCAACCTAAGGGATTTGTGGATCCTCACAGACCGGATGATGTCTACAAGCTGAAGAGAGCCCTCTATGGTTTGAAGCAAGCTCCTAGGGCTTGGTATGACAGATTGACTGCATATCTCACTGAGCATGGATTCAAAAGGGGATCTGCAGATACAACTCTCTTCATAAGAAAGGATAAGACTGGTTTTGTTGTAGCTCAAATTTATGTTGATGACATTGTTTTTGGTGCTACTAATGATTCTCTTGCTCATTCTTTTGCAGATGAAATGAAGGCGATGTTTGAAATGAGCATGGTTGGTGAACTGACTTAATTTTTGGGATTGCAGGTGAAGCAAACAGAGTCCGGAATCTACATCAATCAAGCTAAATATGCAAGGAATTTAGTCAAAAGATTTGGACTGGACAAAACTGCTCATGCTAGAACACCAATGGCTGCCAATGCAAAATTAACAATAGATCCATCAGGTGAGTCTGTTGATGTTACTTTGTATAGAAGCATGATTGGATGTCTTTTGTATTTAACTGCTAGTCGGCCTGATATCTCTTTTAGTGTTGGTGTTTGCTCTAGATTTCAGTCTAATCCTAAGGTTTCTCATTTGAATGCTGTTAAGAGAATTATTAAATATGTGAGTGGAACCTGTGATTATGGATTGTTTTATAGCAAAGAGTCTAATTTGTCTCTTGCTGGTTTTTCTGATTCTGATTGGGCTGGGAATGCTGATGATAGAAAAAGCACCACTGGGGGGTGTTTTTATGTTGGAGCCAATCTTGTGGCTTGGATGAGTAAGAAGCAAAATTCTGTTTCTTTGTCCACTGCTGAGGCAGAATATATTGCTGCTGGGAGTTGTTGCTCTCAGCTCCTCTGGATGAAAAGGCTTCTGAGTGATTATGGGATTCCTCAAGACACCATGGTTGTCTATTGTGATAATTCTAGTGCCATAGATATATCTAAGAATCCTGTTCAGCATTCCAAAACCAAACACATTGAACTTAGGTATCACTTCATTAAGGATTTGGTTGAAAAGAAAATTGTTGTCCTTGAGTATATCCCTACTGATCGTCAAAACGCTGACATCTTTACCAAACCGCTTGTTGGAAGTAAGTTTGAGACACTTCGTCAAGTGATTGGTGTTCTTCGGTGTCCCTAAGCTGCTTTTGGCTTTCTTGGTCCTTGTGCTTCATTGCTCATTCCTTTGTGACCATTGTTCTTTGGTTGTTGTGCTTTTTGTTTTGTTTCTAGGATTTGCATTACATTACATTCATGCATTTCATTCTAGGATTTATTTGTTTTCTCTTATAAAATTAAAAAAAATAAAAAAAAATAAAAAAAAAAAGAGAGAAAAGCAAACTGTGTTAAGCACTTTTTTGTCTTGGTTTTTGAAAACAAGGTTGGTTAATTTATTTACACATAACATGTCTTATGTACCTTGTTTAGCTTTGATGAGCTTATTTATTGCACTTTACTAGTTGAAGCTTTGTAGTGCATGTTGTGTGGGAAAGATGTTTATGGTGTTTATCACTTTGTCTTAATCTTGAAGTCACATGTTATTTGACTGTCGGACTTGATCCTTTTGAGAAAGGCATAAATAACCATCTCACCACTGTTCACTAGCCAATCATGAACACCTTAGTGCATATCATAAGATTTTGTGCTCGAGAAAGTGTAGCACATGCACAAAAAGAACATAAGGTGTAGCTTCTGTTAAATGCTTAATGCTTAAAACTGGTGTGTACTATTAGGCTTGATGCCATTTCACATAATTTAAACTGGTGTGTACCATTAGGCTTGATGCCAAATTTCACCTAATAATGGGGCAAAATTCAAGAAACTTACATGATTGCAAGCTTATGTTCTAGGAGATGTGGGAGTTATAGGATGTAACTCTTTAGGTGATAGTCTCTTTTAAATTCTATGTGATGAATTTTGTAGACTTTGTGATTGATTGCTATTCACATATCACCTCACATGTATCTCAAGCTTTTTGCTAGTTGCACACACTACACAAGTTACTCTTTGCTAAACTTAGTACATGTTATTATGTGTGTTTTTTGGTCTGACCAACCAAGTTTGAAAATACTTTGAGAATTATGCAAAACATTTTCTTTGTTTGAGAATTTAAAGGAAGAATGGCTGAAATTTTCTTTGGAGAAATTGGGATTAAAACTTGGTTTTTTGAATAAGCATTCCATCTCATACTCATGCATTTTGTTTCAATAAGTTTAATGCTTTGAGGAGTTGTTTTCAAAATATGGTTTGTGTTTTTCAAAACTGTGATTTGTCTCAAAAATTTTTGTGAGCCTTTGCCCAGTTCGATCGATCCATTCTGATTTTCGATCGATCGAAAAAGTGCTTTAATTTGTTTAAAAATGACTGTTTGCTTCGATCGATCGAATGTGATTTTCGATCAATCAAGAGTCGTGAATAAGCTTTTTTAAAATAGTGTTCTTGACTGATTCAAACACTTTTTCAAAAGTTTTTTTCAAACTTTCTTTCTCTCTCTGACGAGGCAAGGCTCCACAGTCAAATTTTTGTCGTTTTCCTCCGAAATTTTTGCAAAATTTCTCTTTCCTCAAGCCGGTAAGTCTGTTTTGTACTTCCTTTTTGAGTTTATTTACACATTTCATGCATTTTTCATACATTTTTTGCTCAAAATTTCGGACCTTTTTCTTTTTGGGATTTGTATTGATTCAAACCAAATTTTGTGAAATTGATCAATGGGTTTTTGTGGGGACATGCTATAAACATGATCTTGATAGTTTAATTTGATCAATTTTGGGTTTTGTGAAAAATTTCAAATTCTAGGGTTTCTAATTGATCCGAATTGGGGATTTTGTTCAATTAAGGTTAATTGATGAAATTGGCTTGTTGTATTGATGAAATTGGTTATTCTAATCTGTTTTCAACCTTGTGTAATGATCAATTCATCAATTTGTTGCAAAATTTTCAAGTGGTTTTTCAAATTTTTTTTAGGGTTTTTGTTAGAAACTCTATGTTCGAGCCAATTTTGTGTAATTGAACTTAATTTGAACTGTGTTTACTGCATTAGTTCATGCATCACAACATTGTTATTGTTCATGCATCATATAGATTTTTGTTCTATATTTTTTTTGTGCTAACTTGCAGTCTGCCTTTGGTTTTTGTTTTCTTATGTTTTTTTGGTTTTCACTTTGTGTCTCTGTTCTTTCCTTAGCACTATGCCTAGGAAGACTAGAGCCCGTAGGAATGTTTCCTCACCTTCTCCACCCCCTCCTTCCTTTGACCATGAGAAGTTTCCGAGTGAGAAAAACCAAGAGATTTATGAGAAGCTAAACATTAGGAAAAATATTTGGGCTGAGCGTTCTGTTCTCTTAGATGAACTTGATCCTGCCATTAGGGCAAACTTTGAGCGTAGGGGCTGGTTACCCTTGGTGGATATTTCTGATCCTCCTCCACCTTCTGCCTTGATTAGAGAGTTCTTTTCGAACATCTCTATCCGCATCTATGATTCCAACACTTTGGTAAAGAGTTGGATACGAGGCGTAGAGTACGCCATTACTCCCAAGGTAGTGGCTGATGCTCTAGGGGTACCTTTGGTCCAGAATCCTGTCTTTCCTTATGCTGTGTCTCCCGAGTTGAGTGATGTCTTGTCTTACATCACTGGGACTTCTGTCCAGTGGGGTTCTGATCCTAGGATTACCTCTGCTGAGCTTTCAGGTTTGCACTATCTTTTCTTTAGGATAGCTTGTCATTCTATCTAGCCCATATCTCATGTTCACACCATTCCTCTAGAGAGTTGTGTATTTTTGTACGCTCTTATCACTGATGCTCTTATCAGTTTTCCCCATTTGTTTCTTCGTTCTTTGAACGATGTTTATAGGAGTTCATCTTCTGCTCATGCTCTTGTACATCCTATTTTCATTCATAGGATTCTACTTTATCTTGATCTTGGTGGCTTCCCTTCCTCTGAGCTCGTTCATGTGATTGCTCCTATAGGTGCGTCTTTTCTTAGACAGAAGGCTGCTCATCTTCGAGCTGGCTCTAAACACCCTAGGTCTGAGCCTTCTGGGTCCGCACCTCCTCCCTCTTCTTCTACAGGTCCTGCTGGTGAGGCTGTTCCTGATCCTGATGCTGCTGCTACTACTGCTGCTGCTGCTACTGCTGCTATTCCTCCACCTCCTTCGGCCAACTTTGATATCTGTCGTACTTTGGAGATTGTCATGACCGTTAAAGCGGCTCATGGTCAGCTTTTGGTGGACTTATTTGACGAGATCCGTGCTTTGCGTGTTGATCTGGCGCATCTGCGTTCGCCCTCACCACCTCCTTTTGATGATGGATTGTGATTGCCCTTTGGCATTCCGTCACAAAAAGGGGGAGTAGAGTTTTGACTTGTAGAGGGGTTTTTGTAGTTAGGGGGAGATTTTTTTTGTTTTGAGGAGCTTGTGGAGATTTATAGATTGTATCTAGGTGCTTCACTTTGTATATCATTTTTGGGATATTCATGTTAGGGGGAGTAACATTGATTGATATACATGATTTTTTATTTGATTCTTGTTTCCTTGGATTCACTGTTTATTGATTTATATTCTATGAGTTATTCATTGATATATGTCTTTATTATGTAGTGTGTGAATCATACAAGAATGTTATACCTGTTTATATACTATTTTCTGTCACACATGCGTTTTTGCGTGAACAGTTTTAGACCGCTTAACACACAACCAGATTGAGTAGCCTAGTTAATTAGCCAAGTTGTTACTTAGTCAAATTAAGCAATTCTAGGTTAAAACAATCAAACAATCATATCATGAAAATATATAGCAGCGGAATAATAAATAACACATGATATGATCACCCAGGAAAACCAAACCGGTAAAAAACCTGGGGAGGATTTTACCCACCGATCCTCAAGGCAAAACTGAATTCACTATGAAAGAATTGAAGTTCTTACAAAAGGACTTACAAGCTCCCCGCTCGACTTCCTAATGCTACCTACCAGTAGAACTTACTGACACGACCCCGTGCAAGCTCCGAATCCACGGACTCCTTCTTTCTTGAATTCTTCAATCAGCTACAAGCACCCACGCTTGATATTCTTTAAGCTTCAAAGGCAGCAACCAAGTTGATCATCAAGATGTTGAAGTAATCTCCATCTAGAAAATCCTAAGCTTTGTGTAAAGGAAAGCTCCTCTAGATCTCACAAGAGATTTACACAAAACAGCAATGTATGAGCAACAATACAACTGAAGCAACACTCAAAACGTGGCTAGGGTTTTGCCTTATATACCTAGGGCAAAAACATAAAAACCCTAAACGTTTTAAAGAGTTAGGGCTGAGTTGGAATACTGCAGAAAAACGCAATCTGATCGATTTTCGATCGATCGAATCTATTCTTCGATCGATCGAGTCAGACCGAAATGCCCCAATGCATCTACAGTCTCTCGATTCCAACTTTACAATAATTAATCAACTTTTAGCATACTTTAACAAGTCTAAACATGTTGTTTTGATCATGGTTTGCCAACATTACAAATTAGAGTTCTAAATACATAAATTCCTAAACCTTTAGAACCTAACAAACTCCCCCTTTGGCAATCCGTGACAAAACCCTAATTAAAAGCTCAAAGTTTACAAGTAAAAAGCCCTTTACATAAATAATGCTCATAAACTCAAATTCAAACCTAACTACTATCCATCGGTTGCAAGTGTAGACAGTAGCTTTGTTGAATCAACCTGTATATTCCTGAAATACTCAACAAACGCATAAATGCATGTGTGACAGAAAAGAGTAAAACAACAGGTATAACATTCTTGTAAGATTCACACAACACAAAATAAAGACATATAAGAATGAACAACTCATAAATATAAGTCAATAAGCAGTGAATCACAAAGCAACAAGAATTAATGAATATAACATGTATATCAATCAATGTTACTCCCCCTAACATGAATATCCCCAAAAATGATATACACAGTGAAGCACCTAAATACAATCTAAAAACTCCACAAGCTCCTCAACAACAAAAAGAAACAAAAAGTCTCCCCCTAACTACAAAAACTCCTCTACAAGTCAAAAACTCCACTCCCCCTTTTTGTGACGGAATGCCAAAGGACAATCACAAGTCGCCATCAAAAGGAGGTGGTGAGGGTGAATGAAGACGCGCAAAGTCGGCTCGCAAAGCACGAAACTCATCTAGCAAGTCCACCAAAATCTGACCATGAGCCGCCTGAACGGTCATGACAGTCTCCAGGGTATGACGAACATCAAAGTCGGTTGAAGGAGGTGGAGGAACAGCATCAGCAGCAGCATCATCACCAACTGGATCAGGAACATCCTCACCAGCAATACCTGCAGAAGAAGAAGAAGGAGGTGCGCTACTCGACGGCTCAGACCTAGGGTGTTTAGAACCAGCTCGAAGATGAGCAGCCCTCTGTCTAAGAAAAGACGCACCTATAGGAGCTATCACATGAACGGGCTCAGAGGAAGGGAAGCCACCTAGATCAAGATAAAGAAGAATCCTATGAATGAAAATAGGATGAACAAGAGCATGTGCAGAAGATGAACTCCTATAAACATCGTTCAAAGAACGAAGAAAAAGATGGGGAAAACTAATAGGAGCATCAGTAACCAGAGCGTACAAAAATACACACCTCTCGAGAGGAATGGTGTGAACATGAGATATGGGCCAGATAGAATGACAGGCTATCCTAAAGAACAAATAGTGCAACCCGGAGAGCTCAGCAGAAGTGATCCGAGGATCAGAACCCCACTGGACAGTAGTCCCAGTGATGTAAGACAAGACATCACTAATCTCGGGAGACACATCATAAGGATAGACAGGATTCTGGACCAAAGGTACCCCTAGAGCATCAGCCACTATCTTGGGAGTAATGGAGTACTCTACGCCTTGTATCCAACTCTTGACTAAAGTGTTGGAATCATAGATGCGGATAGAGATGTTCGAGTAGAACTCTCTAATCAAGGCAGAAGATGGAGGAGGATCAGAAATATCCACCAAGGGTAACCAACCCCTACGCTCAAAGTTTGCCCTAATGGCAGGATCAAGTTCATCTAAGTGAACAGAACGCTCAGCCCAAATCTTTCTCCTAACGTTTAGCTTCTCATAAATCTCTTGGTTTTTCTCACTCGAAAACTTCTCACGGTCAAAGGAGGGAGGGGGTGAAGGAGAAGGTGAGGAAACAGTCCTACGGGCTCTAGTCTTCCTAGGCATAGTGCTAAGGAAAGGACAGAGACACAAAATGAAAACCAAAAGAACAAAAGAAAACAAAACCAAGGGCAGACTGCAAATTAGCACAAAAAAATATATAGAACAAAAATCTATATGATGCATGATCAATAACAATGTTGTGATGCATGAACTAATGCAGTAAACACAGTTCAAATTAAGTTCAATTACACAAAATTGGCTCGAACATAGAGTTTCTAACAAAAACCCTAAAAATTTGAAAACCACTTGTAAAATTTTGCAACAAATTTGATGAATTGATCATTACACAAGGTTGAAAACAGATTATAATAACCAATTTCATCAATTGTATCTTAATTGAACAAAATCCCCAAATTGGATCAATTAGAAACCCTAGAATTTTAAATTTTTCACAAAACCCAAAATTGATCAAATTAAACCATTAAGAACATGTTTATAGTGTGTCCCCACAAAAACCCATTGATCAATTACACAAAATTGGGCCTAAATCAACAACAATCCCAAAAAGAAAAGGGTCCAAAAATTTGAGCATAAATGCATGAACAATGCATGAAATATGTAAATAAACTCAAAAAGGAGGGGTAAGATAGACATACCGGCTTGAGGAAAGAGATTTCTTGCAAAAAATCCGGAGGAAAACGACAAAAAATTGGAATAGTTGAGCTTGCCAAGTCGGAGAGAGAGAAAAGACTTTGAAAAACTTTTGAAAAAGTGTTTGAAAAAGTCAAGAACAGTGTTTTTAAAAACCTGATTCGCGACTTTCGAATGATCGAAAAAAAAATTCGATCGATCGAAACAAACAGTCATTTTGAGACAAATTAAAACACTTTTTCGATTGATCGAAAATTAGACTGGATCGATCGAAATGAACAGTCATTTTGAGACAAATTAAAGCACTTTTTCGATTGATCGAAAATCAGACTGGATCGATCGAAATGGGCAGAGGCTCACAAAATTTTTTAGAAAAATCACAGTTTTGAAAAAACACAAACCATATTTTGAAAATAACTCCTCAAAGCATTAAATTACAGAAACAAAATGCATGAATATGAGATGGAATACTTTTTCAAAAAACCCAAATTTTAATCCCAATTTCTCCAAAGAAAATTTCAGCCATTCTTCCTTTCAAATTCTCAAGCAAAAAAAATGTTTTGCATAATTCTCAAAGTATTTTCAAAATTGGTTGGTCAGACCAAAAAACACACACAATAACATGTACAAAGTTTAGCAAAGAGTAACTTGTGTAGTGTGTGCAACTAGCAAAAAACTTGAGAAACATGTGAGGTGATATGTGAATAGCAATCAATCACAAAGTCTACAAAATTCATCACATAGAATTCAAAAGAGACTATCACCTAAAGAGTTACATCCTATAACTCCCACATCTTCTAGAACAAAAGCTTGCAATCATGTAAGTTTCTTGTATTTTGCCCCATTATAATGTGAAATATATTATGTGAAATGGCATCAAGCCTAATGGTACACACCAGTTTAGATTAAGTGAATTGGCATCAAGCCTAATAGTACACACCAGTTTTAAGCATTAAGCATTTAAAGAGGCTACACCTTATGTTCTTTTTGTGCATGTGCTACACTTTCTCGAGCACAAAATCTTATGATATGCACTAAGGTGTTCATGATTGGCTAGTGAACAGTGGTGAGATGGTTATTTATGCCTTTCTCAAAAGGATCAAGTCCGACAGTCAAATAACATGTGACTTCAAGATTAAGACAAAGTGATAAACACCATAAACATCTTTCCCACACAACATGCACTACAAAGTTTCAACTAGTCAAGTGCAATATAAAAGCTCATCAAAGCTAAACAAGGTACATAAGACATGTTATGTGTAAATAAATTGACCAACCTTGTTTTCAAAAACCAAGAAACATAATGTCAAACATATTTTTGCTTTCTCCTTTTTTTTTTATTTTATTTATTTTATTAAAAGAGAAAACAAATAAATCCTAGAATGAAATGCATGAATGTAATGCAATGCGAATCCTAGAAACAAAAGCAAAAGAAACACAAAAACCAAAGAACAATGGTCACAAAGGAATGAGCAATGAAGCACAAGGACCATGTCAGAAAGACTCAATTAGGTCGAGTCTTTTGCATCCAAAACCTTTTAGATGCACCACGAGCATTGGAGTTCTTATTCACATTCGAGTGATTTCCAACTCCAGGATTGGAATAAAGGTTCAACACCTTTATCTATTCACCAATAAGTGCCATTGGATCTTGTGCTTGAGGCACAGGCACCTTTGGTTTAGTTGCTCTCTTAGCAGCTTGAAGCTTGTAACAGTTAGGACGAGTGTGTCCAGATTTACCACAATAATGACAAACCCAAGCAGGTTTACCATGCATCTTGTCCTTGGGTAGGGTAGTCTCCTTAGGTTTAGACTCTCCCAGATCAACCCTAATCTTCCTAGAAGGTGAAACTTCTACAGGTTTGACTACCTCACTCACAGGTGGTTTGACAGTTTCACTCATAACCTCACTCACAGAAGGTTCAGAAGAAGAAGCAGGAACAAAGTTCGTGGTATGTGGAGTAGACACAGAGATGCTTTCAACATATCCTATCCCAGATTTATCAGAAGGATACTTTTGAACATTCAGCATGTGATCAAGTTTAGAACTAGCAGTTCTAGCAATAGATAAATCATGTTCTAAAGTTTTAACTTTATCAAGTAAAAGCATGTTCTCAGATTTCACATGGTTCAAAAGATCATTAGTATCAAATAATTTAACAAGCAAATTTTTCTTTTCAAGCTCAAGAGAATCAATTTTCTTCAGGCCAAGTTCAACATTCATAGCATCCTTTGCAGCAACTTTGCAAAGTTTATTATAGGCCTCTTGAAGATCTGCATCCTCAGAGAGTTCCCCATCAGAAGGGTTCTCCTCAACAGATATGCTTTCATTGACTACTGCAGTAGCAGTGAAAGCAATGAAGTTTCCATCCTCGTCACATTCAGACTCATCATCAGAAACCTCATTATCACTAAGGGTTACAGCCATAACTTTACCCTTATTTTTCAAGAATGTAGGACATTCAGATTTAACATGACCATACCCTTGACAACCAAAACACTGAGCACCCAAAGAATTGTTTGAAGATTGACCTACTTTTTCTCTAGGTTTTTCAAAGTTATTAACCTTAGTGGGATCATTCTTCCTAAAGTTTCTAGGTTCAACAGTGTTTGTACCTCTTGCCCTTCTATTTGTATTTCTCAGAAAATTTCTAAAATTCTTGGCAAGGTAAGCTATCTCTGTAGCAGAGAGCTCATCATCAAATCCACCAGCCTCAACATCATCTACAGACTTAAGAGCCATTGATTTGGATTTTTTTGTTTTGGGTAAGTCAGACTCATAGGACTGAAGAGATCCTACAAGCTCATCAACAGGGATGGAGTCCACATCCTTGCTCTCAGTAATGGCAGTCACTTTGGGTCTAAAGTCTTCAGTTAAAGATCTAAGTATCTTCCTAACAATTTTAGGTTGATCATAGATTTCACTCAAGTTAAAAGCAGAATTAACAATATCATTCAGTTTGGCATAAAATTCATCAAAGGATTCATCATCAAACATCCTAATGCTCTCAAACCTAGAAGTTAATTGCTGCAGTTTGTTTATCTTAACTGCCTTTGTGCCTTCATGCACAGTTTGGAGGATTTTCCAAGCAGTATGAGCAACCTCAACATTTGAGATCCTCTTAAATTCCTCAATTGAAACAGCATTGAAGATGGCATTCATAGCTTTGCTATTGAAGCCTGCTGCTTCCTTTTCAGAAATTTGCCACTCACTCACAGGAGTAGTGGGCTTCTGCCATCCGTATTCAACGGAATTCCAAACCCTCTCATCAATTGATTTCAGGAATGCTTTCATCCTTACTTTCCAATAAGCATAGTTGTTCCCATCAAAGTGAGGAGGAACAAAAAGAGTGTCCATGCTCCATGACAACAGGGGTCAAGGATCAGCTCAGAGATAAAAATCTCAGACAAAAAGAGCTACCCGCTCTGATACCACTTGAACAGTTTTAGACCCCTTAACACACAACCAGATTGAGTAGCCTAGTTAATTAGCCAAGTTGTTACTTAGTCAAATTAAGCAATTCTAGGTTAAAACAATCAAACAATCATATCATGAAAATATATAGCAGCGAAATAAAAAATAACACATGATATGATCACCCTGGAAAACCAAACCGGTAAAAAACCTGGGGAGGATTTTACTCACCGATCCTCAAGGCAAAACTGAATTCACTATGAAAGAATTGAAGTTCTTACAAAAGGACTTACAAGCTCCCCGCTCGACTTCCTAATGCTACCTACCAGTAGAACTTACTGACACGACCCCGTGCAAACTCCGAATCCACAGACTCCTTCTTTCTTGAATTCTTCAATCAGCTACACGCACCCACGCTTGATATTCTTTAAGCTTCAAAGGCACCAACCAAGTTGATCATCAAGATGTTGAAGTAATCTCCATCTAGAAAATCCTAAGCTTTGTGTAAAGGAAAGCTCCTCTAGATCTCACAAGAGATTTACACAAAACAGCAATGTATGAGCAAAAATACAACTGAAGCAACACTCAAAACGTGGCTAGGGTTTTGCCTTATATACCTAGGGCAAAAACATAAAAACCCTAAACGTTTTAAAGAGTTAGGGCTGAGTTGGAATACTGTAGAAAAACACAATCTGATCAATTTTCGATCGATCGAATCTATTCTTCGATCGATCGAGTCAGACCGAAATGCCCAAATGCATCTACAGTCTCTCGATTCCAACTTTACAATAATTAATCAACTTTGAGCATACTTTAACAAGTCTAAACATGTTGTTTTGATCATGGTTTGCCAACATTACAAATTAGAGTTCTAAATACATAAATTCCTAAACCTTTAAAACCTAACAATGCGTTTGTTGAGTATTTCAGGAATATACAGGTTGATTCAATTGAGCTGCTGTATACACTTGCAACTGATGGATAGTAGTTAGGATTGAATTTTAGTCTTTATGAGCATTATTTTGTAAAGGGCTTTTTAATTGTAAACTTTGAGCTTATTGTTTGTGTTTTGTCACGAATTGCCAAAGGGGGAGTTTGTTAGGTTCTAAAGATTTAGGATTTTATGTATTTAGAACTCTAATGTGTAATGTTGGCAAACCATGATCAAAACAATGTGTTTAGTCTTGTTTAGGCTTGCTCAAAGTTGATAAAATATTGTAAAGTTGGAATCGAGTGACTGTAGATGCATTGGGGAATTTCAGTCTGGCTCGATCGATCGAAGGAAAGGCTCGATCGATCGAATCACGGACCAGATGCGTTTTCTGCAGAATTTCCAACTCAGCCCTAACTCATTAAACGTTTTGGGTTTTCTGTTTTTACCCTAGGTATATAAAGAAAAACCCTAGCCACATTTTTAGAGTTGCTCTAGTTGTATTGTTGCTCATACATTGCGGTTTTGTGTAAATCTCTTGTGAGATCTAGAGGAGCTTTCCTTTACACAAAGTTTAGGGTTTTCGAGATAGAGATTACTTCAACATCTTGATGATCAACTCGGTTGCTACCATTGAAGCTTAACGAATATCAAGCGTGGGTGCTTGTAGCTGATTGAAGAATTCAAGAAAGAAGGAGTCCGTGGATTCGGAGCTTGCACGGGGTCGTGTCAGTAAGTTCTACTGGTAGGTAGTATTAGGAAGTCGAGCGGGGAGCTTGTAAGTCCTTTTGTATGAACTTCGATTCTTTCATAGTGAATTCTGTTTTGCCTTGAGGATCGGTGGGTCAAATCCTCCCCAGGTTTTTACCGGTGTGGTTTCCTGGGTGATCATATCTTGTGTTATTTATTATTCCGCTGCTTTATTTTCTTGATATGATTGTCTGATTGTTTTAACCTAGAATTGCTTAATTTGACTAAGTAACAACTTAGCTAATTAACTAGGCTACTCAATCTGGTTGTGTTTTAAGGGTTCTAAAACCGTTCAACTATGAGAAGAAGAATGAAAAGCCACTTCAATCTGCATATTTTATAATTTTAATGAGAACCAAAATAGTCACAATGAATCTAAGAGGAGATATGCAAAACTTGAAACCTTTGACTTTTAATTCTTTTATTCATTTGTATATTATATGACTAAATGTGTACCAAACATTGACTTTGTTATCATGCGATTGTTCATAATTGCTAGCTCATTCTAAGAAACCACAATGTGTATCACTATTGAACTCTTTTTTCTATTAAGAAAAAGGGGAATTCGGAATCAGATGCTGACTGGTAAAAATAAGCTGAGTGGATGTGTTTTGTTTGATTAAATGATGGAGATTGCTGACAAATTGTTTCTTATGGTTTAATGTTTATTTGTATCTTACACATTACAATTAGGTGTTGGATTTTGAAAGTTTGCTTGGTTTTAATAGCTGAAGGATGGGAGAGAGGAAGGTGCTAAACAAATACTACTCACCTGTCTTCAACCCAGAGGCTTTTGAGGGGTCAAGCACACATGATGCTCCCCATAAGCAGATGTTATTGCTGACAATTATTTAGGTATTCGAAGGTTCTGATTCTACTTCAAATGTATAGATGCTTTGCTGACCTTACCATCAAGAATGACCCACAAAATTTCAACTATATTGTTGAGTCTGGTGCTACCAGAAATTTTGAATCTGTGTGAAGAGGATGAGGTAAAATAAAATAAATAAAAATAAAAGTCTTGCAATCTTTTGTACATATAACATGGTTTTTGACTAAATATTTTGATTATTCTTTTAATTCATTAGGCACTAGAGACAATAACCATAAAAGAGAAGTTGGAGAGATGGAAGATGCAATGAAATCTTTAGAGAACAAAACCTTGTATTTGAAAAGAAAAATGTACATCATTACTACACTGGATGGGATGAAATCTATGAAGGTATTATTTGCTTTACCAATTCTATTTTTATTTATTAGGGTAGGCTATCATCTCACAGTGCCACAAATGGAATCTCTAAGGCTGTGTTTGGTTGGATGTAAAATATTTTCCGGAAAAGAAAATATTTTCAGGAAATGAAAATATTTTCAAGTGTTTGGTTGCATTCCAAAAAATATTTTGGAAAATATTTTCTGGTGTTTGGTTGTATTCTTGAAAATAATAGAGAAAACACATTTTCTACTTGATGCTCACATTTTCTCAGCTTCCAAACAAAACCCAACCAAAAAAAATTCATCAATGGCGCGATCTGAGTGAAAGAAAACCCATTCGTCGGAGTGGTGGGTTTGACGAATGGGTCGTTGGAGTGGTGGGTTCGTCGGTGCGGTGCGATCTGGTGCTTTCGGCACGGTGCGAGTGGGTTCGTCGGCGATCTGGTGCGAATGGGTTCGAGAACGATCTCGCCGGTGGTGTGACAATCTCTCTACTCTCTCTTCTTTCTCTCTCTGTCTCTCTCTTTGCACGTGGTCCAGAAATGGCGAGACGATCTCGATGATCGGTGACTGGGTTCGACGAGGGTGGGTTTGAACAATCGGAGTGGTGCGATCGTCTTGCTCTGATGCGATCTGGTTGTATTCTTGCTCCGACAAGGCGATCTTCTTACTCTTTCTCTCTCTCTCTCTCTCTCTCTCTCTCTCTCTCTCTCTCTCTCTCTCTCTTCTATTTTCCAAGGCCGGAAATCATTTGAAGTGAAAATGAAAACGGAAATCATTTTCCACCATTTTGGCTATATTTTACGGTCAACCCAGAAATGCTTTTCAGTTTGACCTAATTTGAAGTAACAACCAAACACCCACTTTTCCAGAAAATCATTTTCGGAATCAGTTTGAAGCCAAAACAAACGGAGCCTAAGTCTCAAATAGCCTCTGTAAAATTTAAAATTACACTATGATAGATCAAAGTAGAAGGCCATGAAGGCTGTCTCTGGCCTTTTAGGTATAGGTTTTTATTTTTTGGGATGGTCTTCAAAGCATATACTTGGTTATACGATGGCAATGTTGCTTTTAAATTTTCCTTCAAATTCACTCACTTTCTTAAAGTAATCTTTATTTTCTTTAGTTTATAATATCTAGGTCTCTATTTTTCGTTCAACTTTTATGGGTGCAGTTCTTTTTCTTGTATTTCATGGACTTAATCGGCAGACAAGGTACCCCCACATGGTACTACTTTTAAGGTTTTTTTTTAATTGATGGTAGTTGAGACTTGCGTGAGGATCTTGCAAAATATGCAAAAGTGTTAGTACTAAGGGTTGATGGATTGGGTTGTGAGTTGCTAAAAGACTTGGCTCTGTAAGGTTTCCAAAATCTCAAGGTTATAGACATAGATAGGATTAAGGTAATCAATCTTGGGGGGGGGGGGGGGGGGGGGGGGGGGAATCTAGTTCAGGTTTTTTTTTTTTTTTTTTTTTTAAATTTTTTTTTTAAATCATCACACCTATGTCATAGGTAATTTAGAAGATGTTACCATATAATAATAATAGAAAATTTAAAAAAAAAAAAAAAAAAAAAAGGTTATTTGGAAGATGTTGAAGCACTTGGGCAAAGTAGGTAAATGAGATCTATCAAGTATTTAGCTTCCTATTTAATGATTAATTATAAGTGTAGGGTCAATTTTTGTAGCCCAAGCCCAAAAGGTATGGATTGTGAGCCCAACGAACCCAAAACAATGAATTTGTAGAGAGTGGGTGAAAGAGCTGGGCTAGTAATGAATTAAACAGTATTGGACTGCAGTGCTTGTGAGTAAATTAACATTCAATCGTGCTCAGACAGATGCAAACATAGACGTCCGAAGAGGAATTGTATTGAATGAACGTGGGTTACAATTCTTAGAGCTACAGTAATGGAGTTTTCTCCTTTCTATCTTTCTTTTTCCCATCTCCTCTTATCTGAGGTCTCTCCCCCTTATATAGTACCCTCTCCCTTCATCTTCATCGTCCACTTGTTCATCATCTAGACGCCTACTTGAGTGCATGTCCCATCATGTATCCTCTTTAGCCTTGTGTGAGTGGCGGTAGCTGAGAGTGCACTGTTCAGGGGTCTTTTCCGCATTAATGCGGCCAGAGAAGTAGGTGCAGTGCATTTAATGTGGTGGTTGAAGTTTGTCTTCTAGATATTTCTCCGTTCCTGCTATCCTCATGCGTGCCTGAGGTTCATCTCCATCATTAGACTTGTTAGGAGGTTCACTCGAACTTCCCAGACGTCTGTTTGACCACGCTTCTTCGGATCCGAGGATAATGGTCTCTTCGGACAATTGAATACCTCCTCGGACTATGCCCCACACTCATCCCCAGACATGCTTCTCTTATATGGGCTTCTTCTCAAGTACTTTCATCTCTTCGGACAAACAGTAGCCTTCAAATAGGGCCTTAGGCCCAATACGTTAGGTTGGGCTTTTCACCCCCCACAATAGCCACTCAAAATTTTAGTTTTTCCCTCGCATCCGAGGAGAAAAAATAGGATTTTGACTTGTCACGAAATGGAAGTTTCAAATGACAAAAATATCGGAACTTACACGCGTGTGGGCATAGAAGTAGGCGCTTCATTAATGTCGCTGTCGTTTCAGTCTCCCCGAGGCATTGCCATTTACTTCAGGTGGCGTTTTGTCTTTGGCATCCAACGGTGGGCTGTAGATCCAACGGATGTGATTTTTTCCTCAGAATTTGGGCGGGATGGCCCCTGACCCTTCGCTTGTTCCCATATAAAGCCTCAAAGGAGGTTATTTCTTCTTTACTTCGTGAATCTTCAGACCTCCCAGCAAACTCAAGCACTCGAAACCACTGAGTACATTCAATCATCAGTCCTAATTCGTCCCAGAGTCTGCAAGAATCCTTCCGCGAGTTCGAAGATCGCTTTTTGATTCAATTTGCGTAAGTGTCGACGTTTCTAATCCTCCATCTTCTTCTTGGCTAGTGCTTTCGGCTTTCAAACCCTTATTTGCTAGTCACTGCCTTGCGCCCTTCTCTTTTTGGCCAAAAATGGGTAGATTCGAGGAACTTGTTGAGAGTCCCGCCTTAATAGAGGAATTTAAGGAGACCTACGGCATTCCACGAGGGGTAAATCTGAGGTATTGTCCTCCAGAGCGGATATTGACTGACCGAGGAGAGGGGGAAGTCGTAATCCCCATGATAGCATTCATAGAAGGGGGAATGACTCTTCCCATGGGTCCTGTCACCGGAGGTTATCTTCGTAATCACAAGCTTTCCCCCGATCAGTGCGCACCCAACCTCTTTAGGATCCTAGGAGCAGTCGATGCCCTGAACCGTCAACTAGGATTAGGACTTACCTAGCATGACGTGGTGCATATGTACGAGTGTCATAGTCAAAAGGGGGCGGGATACTATCTTAAATCCCGGTCTGATGTCGTTAGGCTCGTTTCCTGCCTTCCCAAGTCTAATAAGGGGATGAAAGACGACTATCTGATCATCTCGGGTGCGTGGCATGACGGTCTTCATTGCCCGACCGAACCAGGAGAGTCAGGTGGGACCCTTTAGGCCTAGGTTTCCTGACAATAGACTTAGGGTTTTCACTTTTTAGCAATTTGTTTTCTCTTGTGTGTATCATTATCTTTGAGTTTCTGACCGAGTTTTCTCTATGGTGTTTACAGATAGAAGGCAAGTTGCTCCTCGGCTCAGCCTCTCAAACGTCCCCGCGCTAAACTGCTTACTCCGGTCGGAAATTTTCGTGAGTGAAGACGGGCAGCTCCGATCTGTTCCTCTCATCCTTAGCTATACGGCCAAGCGGAAAGATTTCCAGCCGGTCGGCAACGCCATTACTCAAGGGGACTACCGCCTCAAACGGATAGACGTCGGTCGGCACAACTTTTTAGCACCACACGAGCTTACGCCCGTGCCACATCCAAATCCCCAGGGTGTGCCATTGCTCCTTCAGCCCATTCAACAGGTTCCTCTCGAACCCACTGCGGCCGAGGAAAGAGTCGATTCTTCAACCCCCTCGCTTGACGAGCAGATTGACGAGTTCGAGTTTGAAGGGGAAGCTTCAGGAGGGGTTCAGGTGATACAAGTTTCCGATGCCGAGGAGGAAATTGATAGGCATTCTAGTGCCCATCCTGTTTTAGTAACTGTTCTTCCAGGAGGCTCTTCGGAAGAGGGAGACATGGCTGACTTAAGGAACTTGATGAGGAACATGGGGAAAAAGGCTGAGCCCAAAGGGACCAGTTCGTCCCAACCGCTTGTGAGTCTTCCCCTAGCACTTGCCCAGGTTCCTGATCCTGGCCTGAAGCCCATGCAGGATCTGAGGAAGAAGAGGCCCCTCCTTGATGCCGAAGAAAAGCAAGCGCTGCCACCCAAAGGGACCAAGCAGCAGAAGGTGGTGAAAGACCACCGGAACCAGAGGGCCTCGTCCACTGAGAGCCGAGATGAGGTCATCGTGGCTGATGTCCGCCGAGGAGGAGGACCTCGCATCTGGTCTCCAAGGTTGGAGTTGGATGGCGCTCCAATCTCCTGGGACACCTCCCTTAGGAATTATGATGGGGGAAGGGCAGGTTACGTTGTTGAGGCCTTGTAGCAGCCACTCCTCCTCCCCCATGACATGGACTCCTACAGGCGATTCAACCAACATGAGCTTTTCCAATCCCTTAAGAGGGATTTAGCCATGGTAAGTGAGCCCAGTCTGCTTAGCTGAATTGTTGAAGCTCTTGCCTTTTTCCCTTTTTCTGTGCTTTATATTCGAAACTTCCATTCTGTAGGTTACCCAGCAGATCTTTGTGGCCGAGGAATGGAACAAAAAGTCCTTTCTTGAAGCCTAGGCGACGGCCTACTCCCAGAACGAGGCGAAAAAATATCTGGGCCAGCTGAAGGAAGAATATGCCCAGTTATCCGAGCAGTTCAAAGAGATGACCAACCAGAAGAAAAGCCTCGATGCTGGTATTAAAAATGTTGAAAAACAGGCCGAAGAGCAACGCCAGCTGCTGAATATGGCCGAGATCAACTTGGCAACCGAGAGGGAGTTGGTGAAAGGGCTTAGAGCTGAGCTTAAGAAAGCCAAGGAGGGCGCCCGATTAGCCGAGCAGAATACCCAACTGGCCAAGGAGGCAATCGAGGCTGAGAGAAAAGCAGCATACCAGTTGGGGGTGGATGAGATCGGGTCCCAGCTTACGGAGCAATTTGCCTCGGTTAGCCGAGACTATTGCGACATAACCTGGAATAAGGCACTAGACGCCGCTGGAGTCCCTGCTGACTCGGAGCTGAGACTGCCTGGGAGCATATACTACGATCTTGATATCCGAGAGCTCCCGGTGGATGATCCTCCTCCTACACAGCTCCCAAAGGTCTTGGATCAACCCCTGGCCAGCCAAGTCCCTCTTGCCAACCTTGAGGCCTCCAAGGAGTCTGACCAGCCAGGTGACAAGGGCAAACAAGCTGAGCCACCCAAGGACAAGGGCAAGGGGTTGGAAAAGGGGAAGACCTCTTCTGAGCCCAAGGACCAGGCTCCAGAAGTTGCTGCTACTCGGACAGATCAGGCTGCTGACCCTGTGGTCCCTCAACCGAAGACTTAGACATAGGGGCTTTTGTTTTGCACTTGTATTTATTTTGTTTTTATGCAAGGAATTGTAAACCCTTTTCTTTTGATCAATGAAACAGTTTCCCTTTTGTTTCTAATGTTTTCGATACATGTCTTATGACTTATTATTGCTGCATATAACTGTACATTGCAATTATAACATAACAATGCGAATAAACTTGATTAATATATCGTACTGATGGTATGAATAATTGAAATTGGTACTGAAAAGAACAGTTCGTGTAAGGGTTATTAATAAGTAATGATTGCAACGAGTAATTATGGAAGTTTCACATGTCTTTCCGAATATACAAAGAGTGTTATTACCCCTCGGCTTTGAATTAAACATAACTAAGGAAGCCGATCATAAATTAGAGTCAATTTAAGCATAATCAAGAATTTTAGCACTAAGCCCCAGTGACAATAGCTGTGTGGGGGTGTTGACTAACCTGTGTCATTTGGTTCAAGGACCATAGGGAACGAACGTATTTGAGTGTTAACTAACCCAAATCATCTGGTCCGAGGACTACAGGCATGACTGGATTTAAGTTTAAACACTTAGAGAACTGGAACGGAGTGTTAACTAACCCAAATCATCTGGTCCGAGGACAACAGACATGATTGGATTTAAGTTTAAACACTTGGATAACCGCAACGGAGTGTTAACTAACCCTAATCATCTGGTCCGAGGACTATAGGCATGATTGGATTTAAGTTTAAACACTTGGATAACCGCAACGGAGTGTTAACTAACCCAAATCATCTGGTCCGAGGACAACAGGCACGATTGGATTTAAGTTTAAACACTTAGAGAACTGGAACGAAGTGTTAACTAACCCAAATCATCTGGTCCGAGGACAATAGGCATGATTGGATTTAAGTTTAAACACTTGGATAACTGCAACGGAGTGTTAACTAACCCTAATCATCTGGTCCGAGGACTACAGGCATGATTGGATTTAAGTTTAAACACTTAGAGATCTGGAACGGAGTGTTAACTAACCCAAATCATCTAGTCCGAGGACTACAGGCATGATTGGTTTTAAGTTTAAACACTTAGAGAACTGTGAACGTGTTAACTAACCCTAATCATCTGGTCCGAGGACTACAGGCATGATTGGATTTAAGTTTAAACACTTAGAGAACTGCAACGGAGTGTTAACTAACCCTAATCATCTGGTCCGAGGACTACAGGCATGATTGGATTTAAGTTTAAACACTTAGAGAACTGGAACGGAGTGTTAACTAACCCAAATCATCTGGTCCGAGGATTACAGGCATGATTGGATTTAAGTTTAAACACTTAGAGAATTGTGAACGTGTTAACTAACCCTAATCATCTGGTCCGAGGACTACATGCATGATTGGATTTAAGTTTAAACACTTAGAGAACTGTGAACGTGTTAACTAAACCTAATCATCTGGTCCGAGGACTACAGGCATCATTGGATTTAAGTTTAAACACTTAGAGAACGGTGAATGAGTGTTAACTAACCCGAATCATCTGGTCCGAAGACTACAGACATGACCAGTTTTAAGTTTAAACACTTGAGAGAACACTTTACGTAGCAAATTGGCATATCGGCTGAAGAAAGGATTCGATTAATAAAAGTACCTCTTGAGGTTATTTACATTCCAAGGACGTGGTATTACATGACCATCCAGGTCTTCTAAGAAATATGCCCCAATGCCAGCTCCCGAAGTGATACGATTTGGCCCTTCCCAATTGGGTCCTAATTTTCCCCAAGCTGGGTTCTTTGCAATGCCCACGACTTTCCTCAGCACCAGATCACCAAGCTCTAGAGGCCTTAGCTTTACGTTAGCATCATAGCCCTGCCTGAGCTTTTGTTGGTAATGTGCCAGCCGAACCATTGCACTTTCCCTCCTTTCCTCAATCAGATCCAAACTCTTCTCTAGCTGCTCATTGTTGCCGGTCGGACTGAACGAGCTAGTTTTTAATGTGGGGAACCCGGTTTCCAAAGGAATGACAGCTTCAGCCCCATAGGTCATTGAGAAGGGGGTCTCACCAGGAGACCTGCGAGGCGTAGTTCTGTAAGCCCAAAGTACATGTGGCAATTCTTCTACCCATTTGCCCTTTGCGTCATCTAGCCTCTTCTTCAAGCCATTCACTATGACCTTGTTGACAGCTTCTGCTTGCCCATTACCCTGGGGATAGGCAGGAGTGGAGTATCTATTTATAATTCTCAGCTCTCCGCAATAATTCCTGAATGCCTTGCTATCGAACTGTAGGCCATTGTCTGAGATGAGAGTGTGAGGAACTCCAAACCGAGTGACAATATTCTTCCACACAAACTTTTACACATCAACGTCTCTGATATTGGCTAGCGGCTCAGCTTCGACCCATTTTGTGAAATAGTCTGTGCCGACCAGAAGGTATTTCTTGTTTCCTGCAGCTTTAGGGAAGGGTCCCACGATATCCAAGCCCCATTGGGCGAAAGGCCATGGGCTAGATAGCGGATTAAGAGTTCCCTCTGGCTGGTGAATGTTTAGGGCGAAGCGCTGACATTGATCACACTTTTTGACATACTCGTGGGCTTCTTTTTGCATGTTAGGCCACCAATAACCTTGGGTGAGGGCTCGGTGAGCCAAGGATCTGCCTCCAGTGTGGCTCCCACAAATTTCTTCGTGTAGCTCTTCTAGTAATAGCTCAGACGCTTCAGGATGCATGCACAACAAGTATGGTCCCGAATAGGAACGTCTGTATAATTTCTGGTCCTCGGATAACCAGAACCTGGTCGCCTTCCTCCAAACTTTGTCAGCTTCCCCCTTCTCTTCTGGCAGTATATCTTCTTTTAGGAATTTAATTATAGGGTCCATCCAGCAGGGCCCGGCCCTGACTTGGTGAACCTGGATTACCTCTCTTTTTGCCTCTGTAGGCCCATGCAAGTCCTCGACGAGGATGGTTCTCGGCAGGTTTTGCGCCGAGGAGGTAGCAAGCGTGGCCAAGGAATCAACATGTGAGTTACCACTTCTGGGGATGTGTAGCAAACTAAAAGAGTCGAACTCTGATTGCAGACATTTAACTCGGCTCAAGTACCCCTGCATTCTTTCATCCTTCGCCTCAAACTCGCCTTGTACTTGGCCTACGACTAACCTCGAGTCCGAGAACAACTCCACGGACTTTCCTCTCATTCTTCGGACCATAGCCATTCCCATCAGTAGGGCCTCATACTCCGCCTCATTATTCGTTGCCAAGAAGTCCAGCCTTAACGACTTCTCGATAATGATTCTTTCAGGGGATATCAACACTAGCCCAACTCCAGAACCTCTTTGGTTTGCCGCCCCATCAACGTACACTTCCCAATGGGAGGGACTCGGTTGGGAGATCATGCCAACTGATTTTTCATCCATGTCAGACGTAGGCTCTACTTCTTCTAGTTGGGGCTCCGTGAACTCAGCCACCAAATCCGCAAGGACCTGACCCTTGACTGATGTGCGGGGCATATATTTTATATCGAAAGCCCCTAAAATCGTCCCCCATTTGGCAATCCGCCCAGTGTAATCAGCGCTTCGGAGTATAGCCTTGAGTGAGAGTTGAGTGAGGACAATGACTGTATGGGCCTGGAAGTAGTGAGGTAGCTTCCGTGTACCGAGCACCACTGCTAGGATAGCCTTCTCCAAAGGCAAGTAACGGATCTCGGCCTCATGCAGCGACTTGCTTACGTAATAAACTGGTCTTTGCACACCACAGTCTGATCGTATCAACACCAGGCTCACCGCACAGGGAGCTACAGCGATGTAGGCGAACAATACCTCATCTGGCTCAGGACTGGACATGATTGGCGGCCGAGCTAGATAATCTTTGAGTTGCTGAAAGGCCAAAGCACATTCTTCAGTCCATTCGAATCCCTTCCACTTGTTGAGCAGAGAGAAGAAGGGCCGACACCTGTCTGCTGATCTAGAGATGAATCGATTCAGGGCGGCAGTCATTCCGGTTAGTTTCTGAACCTCCTTGGGATTCCGAGGAGCTCATAAATCGTTGATGGCCTTTATCTGGTCGGGGTTAACCTCAATCCCTCTGTGAGTCACCATGTATCCCAAAAACTTGCCGGACCCCACCCCAAATGAGCACTTAGAAGCATTTAGTCGTAGTTTGTACTTTCTTAGAACCTCAAAGGTACTTTCAAGGTCCTTCACATGCTCGGCGACAACCTTACTCTTTACCACCATGTCATCTATGTAAACCTCGATATTTTTGCCCAGCTGTGGCTTGAACATCCTCGTCATCATCCTCTGGTAGGTAGACCCCGCGTTCTTCAAGCCAAATGGCATCACTTTATAGTGGTAATTACCAATGGGGGTGACAAAAGCGGTTTTCTCCTGATCATCCAGGGCTAGTGGTATCTGGTGGTAGCCTTGGAAGGCGTCCAGGAAGCTCATCCGAGGATGGCCGACAGTGGCATCCACCAGCTGATCAATTTTCGGCATAGGGAATGGATCTTTGGGGCAAGCTTTATTCAAATCAGTGAAGTCCACGCACACTCGCCATTTCCCACTCTTCTTCTTTACCACCACGGTATTTGCCAGCCATTCAGGATAAAAAACTTCCTTAATAGCTCCAGCTTGTTTGAGCTTCGCTACCTCTTCTCTTACTGCATCAGCATGTTCCTTGAACGGGCGCCGAGGAGGCTGTTTCTTAGGGGTGATCAGTGGATTTACCTTCAAATGGTGACATATGAACTCTGGGTCTACCCCTGGGGCTTCGTAAGCACTCCAGGCTAATACATCAAGATTTCGCTTGAGGAACTCTCCTAGCTCTTCCCTCTCTTGAAGAGGTAGCTGAGATCCGACTTGGAAGAACCTATCAGGATCATCTCCAATAACCACCTTCGTTAAATCTTCACATCGAGTGCCTTCGTCTGAACCTTCAACGGGCAATTCCCGAGACTTTAACTACTATAAACCCCTTTCGGCCCTAGACGAGGACTCAGCTTCAGGCTCATGTTGAATGGCAGCCACTAGGCACTGTCGGGCTACGGACTAGTCTCCTCGGATCTCATGAATTTTCCCTTCAGATGGGTATTTGACCTTCTGATGCAAAGTAGAGGAAACAGCTCCAAGTGCATGAAGCCAAGGTCTGGCTACGAGTGCCGTGTAGGGTGAATATACGTCCACAACTATAAAGTCCACCTTTACCACTTCGGAGCCGGCCTGCACAGATAAACGTATCCGGCCTTTCGGGGTGACAGCCCTTCCTTCAAAGCTTATGAGGGGGGAATTGTATGGTGTCAGGTCTTGGGGTTTTAGGCCCAGCCCCTTGTAGAGATCTGGGTACATTATCTCCACAGCACTACCCTGGTCCACCATCACCCTCTTCACATCGTACCCTCCTCTTCTGAGGGTGATGACTAATGCATCATCATGGGGTTGGATGGTGCCAATCATGTCTTCGTCCGAGAACCCTATCACCAGCGGGGCACCAGACTTAACTCTCTTCGGACCTCGGCTTGAATCCCCTGCTGATGGTCGGCCTACCGACATAACTTTCAATGGCCAGGATCCTGTTCTCCCCGGCGCGGCGAAGACGACGTTAATAGTCCCTAGTGGCGGCTTTGAAGGGTCATCTCTTCGTGGCCCTGAGCCCATCTGCCCTCCTCGGCCGCTGGAAGGGTGCAAGAGGTGTCTTAGTCTACCATCACAAACTAGTTGGTCCAAGTGATCCCACAGGCTCCTACAATCCTCTGTGGTATGCCCGTGATCTTGATGGTACTGGCAGTAGAGATTATGATTGTGCCTCTCAGGGTTTCCCACCATCTTGTTCGGCCACCTGAAGAATGATTCATTCTTGATTTTTTCCAAGACCTGGTGCACTGGCTCTTTGAACACAGTGTTGACCGCTTGAGGATTTGTCGATCCTGATTGCCCAGCAAAATCTCTCCGCGGTTTACTGTGGTTGTAACGGTCCGACCTGAAATCCCTCCTCTCCTGGGGGATAACCTTGTCCTTACCCTTCCCTTGCTGCTGATCCTCTTCAACTCTTTTGTAATTTTCTATGCGGTCCATAAGTTGACGCATGTTTGTGACCGGTTTGCCAGATAAGGACGTCCTCAAACCATGGTCAGTAGGGAGGCCGAGCTTGAATGTGCTGAGGGTCATTGCATCAGAGTTGCCCTCCATATCATTGAACATCTCCCAGTATCTATTTGAATATGCCTTCAAGGACTCACCCTCCTGCATGGTCAAGGATAGCAGTGAAGAGAAGGGTCTGGCCACTCTTCGGCATGTGACAAAACGGGAGCCGAATGCTTGAGTGAGCTCTTTGAAGGAGTTGATGGAGTCTGCCTTCAGACTGTCAAACCACCTCATGGCAACTGGCCCAAGATTGGAAGGGAAAACCTTACATATCAGAGCTTCATCTCTAGAGTAGACAGCCATCCTTTGGTTAAAATGACTCACGTGCTCCACGGGGTCTGTTTTACCATTGTAGATGGTGAATGTTGGTTGGTTAAAGCGCTGAGGAAGTCTCGCCTCCTCAATCCTGCGCGTAAAGGGTGATCTAGAAATCTGATTCAGAGCCCTGCTCATGGCATCGTTTCCCATGTCTCCACGTGATGGGCTTCTGCGTTGCCTCTTGCGATGAGACTCTTCTTCATTGGTGTAGGACTCGCTGGCCGGTGTCCTAGATTTATATTGATAAGTGACATCCTGCTCATCATCAGGGTCCTCGTCAGAATACGAGGAAGCCCGTTTCCTCTTTGCATGGCGCAACTCCCTTTTTAGTTTTTCTACCTCCAGTTGCAAATCCCGGTTCTTCTCTGCATGGGACATGTGACTTTCGCCCTGTGACTGGCCTTGGCCAACATGCACAATGTGTGCACTGCCCTCACGATCTTGTCTCCTTTATAAGTTAACAAAAGGGTCCACGTGTTGGGATGCCCTGGACTCTGCTTGTTGTTGACCTCGTCCTGCCATCATCAACTGTTGTTTTCACCCTTGCACAAGCCCTCCCCACAGACGGCGCCAATTGTAGGGTCAATTTTTGTAGCCCAAGCCCAAAAGGTATGGATTGTGAGTCCAATGAACCCAAAACAATGAATTTGTAGAGAGTGGGTGAAAGAGCTGGGCTAGTAATGAATTAAACAGAATTGGACTGCAGTGCTTGTGAGTAAATTAACATTCAATTGTGCTCGGACAGATGCAAACATAGACGTCCGAAGAGGAATTGTATTGAATGAACGTGGGTTACAATTCTTAGAGCTACAGTAATGGAGTTTTCTCCTTTCTATCTTTCTTTTTCCTATCTCCTCTTATCAGAGGTCTCTCCCTCTTATATAGTACCCTCTCCCTTCATCTTCATCGTCCACTTGTTCATCATCTAGACGCCTACTTGAGTGCATGTCCCATCATGTATCCTCTTTAGCCTTGTGTGAGTGGCGGTAGCTGAGAGTGCACTATTCAGGGGTCTTTTCCACATTAATACGGCCAGAGAAGTAGGTGCAGTGCATTTAATGTGGTGGTTGAAGTTTGTCTTCTAGATATTTCTCTGTTCCTGCTATCCTCATGCGTGCCTGAGGTTCATCTCCATCATTAGACTTGTTAGGAGGTTCACTCGAACTTCCCAAACGTCTGTTTGACCACGCTTCTTCGGATCCGAGGATAATGGCCTCTTCGGACAATTGAATACCTCCTCGGACTATGCCCCACACTCATCCCCAGACATGCTTCTCTTATATGGGCTTCTTCTCAAGTACTTTCATCTCTTCGGACAAACAGTAGCCTTCAAGTAGGGCCTTAGGCCCAATACGTTAGGTTGAACTTTTCACCCCCCACAATAAGCATATAAAACAGGCAGTCATGAAGGTTAGAGTTGCAATAGTGAAACTTGGGATAGTATTTAACATTTTATGGCTTTTTACAGAAATTATGAACTTGAAGCAGGGGAATGAATTTTGTTGCCAATTTGTGATGGGTGTGATCCCTCGTCCCTCAATTTTTAGCAAAGACAACATTCCTAGTGGCTGTGATGTAACAGTGAAGAAAAAAGTTCTTGGGAATGATGAGTTTTTGTTGAAATTTGATGAGACGAAGATTTAGGTAGTGCTTCTGAGATTGAATGGGAAAGTAAGGGAATTGAAGTTGAATAGGACGAAAGAGAGAATCTTTTTTATGGTATGGCAGTGGTATCTTCTGCATCGTCACAATTTGGCATGTTCCAACTTCTATGATTGGTGAGAGCATATGTATTGGTGACTGTTTCTTCATTGTGTTGGCGTACTTGACATAGCAATACGTGATGGAAATGTATGGTGCTGAAGACAACCCCAGAGCCATGCTTCCTAATTTGAAAGATCATGATAGATGCTTCCAAGACACCTATACCAATTAGGCTTGAGCTTGGTGGAGAAATGCATTTATTGTGTATGAAGATATGTATGTGGATCATGTCTGATTCCTTCTGAAATTCGATGTTTAGCTAGCTTATGTTTGCTTGTCATGTTTTCTCTTATATCTATCAATTGTTTGTGGAAACAAATAGTAAGCTAGAAACATAATTAGTGTGCTTTTGTTTAGCTTATAAAAACAAAACAATATGGTTTTTTTTTTCTCAAGATATTGTTTAGCTTATAAAAACAATACAGTATTTTTTTTTCCTCAAGATATGTATATTTTTGTGTCGTCTTATTAAAAGTTTTATTCTTAAATTACATTTGAGATTGTGAGAGACCGCGCCCCCAGCCCGTTTTTATGATGTGCCAAACCCACGTGAATGGGTGGAGTCATGTTATTGCCTCTCAAAATGGAGGTTCGACTGATTATATTTTCCCCTTTAGATTAAGGGTTTTACAATGAAGTCGCCACTTATTTAATTATTGGAATAAATAAGAAAACCAAAATTAAAAAATTCCTCATTTTATTAATTTGTAATTGAATTTACATTGATCATAGGAAAATTACATGACTTTGATCCTAGATCAATCTAAGATAAAGTACATGGCTTTGTTTCCTAGTTACAATCTAAAAATTGAAAATTACAAAGATAAAACATTGGTCTATCAACCCTTGATCTAAGTTCAGAGGCTATGTTACAAGGTGGGAAGGTGTTAGACACCCACCTTGCCCGGTAAAACCGATCTTCTAGACTATGGTGGCCAACATTCATATCACATCATCCAATATGTTATCAATTAATTTGCATGTTGAATTTGAAGTGTGTGCATGTGATAAACCCTAATTCAATTTATTAAGCATTTCATTTGGATTGAAAAATAAATTCTAGTGAATATGTGTGGATGGTAATATCCTAGATTCAAGGATTTGCAAAAATTATTAAATAAACATATTTTTCATGTTTTTGATGTTGATTTAAGATCGAAACTAGTGTTATGCATGAACATGTGATGAACAACCAAGAACATGTAAAAAACATATAAGAATAACTAAGAACATTCAAACATATTCAAAAGAATTTAAATGATCATTATCATGCTTTAATCTTAAATCATTATCATGGCAACATGAAAAACAATTAGGGAAATAGATTATACCTTCATGCAAAATCCATATGGTGGAGGAGGAGACTCTTGAGGGAGGTCCCAGTGTGGAGGAAAAGAAGAGTTAGGAGAGGAAGAGTGAGTCTCACTCAATACCATGAGTCTCAGGAAGACCAAGATATGATAAGACTACTAAACTTCACTAGAACTCAAGAGAGGGGAAGAGATGGGGGTTTTGTGTGCTTTGGAATGAAGGAGAGGGAGGGTTTATATAGTAGTGGTGGAGGGAATATGAATGGAAGACCATTTAATGAGGGTTGACAAGGATCATGAACCTAGACTTCATTTTAGCCTTGGGAAAAATCCGGTGCATTAAATGGAGAGATTGGTGGGAGTGGGGAGCAAGCCAAAATTCGGTTTTCCCGTAGTTGCTGTAACAGCCTGTAGAGCCAACTTCAAAAAATCATATATGACTCAATTCTGATTGGAATTTTCTCGTTCTTGTGCTCAAATTGAAGCCCCGAATGTCTAGTTTCTGGAAAAATTAACCTCATTAATAGATTCAAAATATTCTGAGAGATATCGATGAAATGGTGAGCAGAGATTATTTGTTAGAAAATAGTTTTAGCACAATTAACATTAATAGGTCCCAAATTAGCTCCCAATTAACATTAAATGGCTCCAATCACTCCAATTTCAGACTTAATTAGTTCCAAATTTACTCTAATTAAAAGATAATTGCACAAATTATTCATTGAATTATTAATGTTTAACTATCTAATTAATTAGGTGTATGCAACCTTACCATAAAATGTAGTCCTAACCAATCAAATTATGACACATCATTAATATCAAATTGATTACACTTATAACCAATTGAAATCAATTGTTCATAATCACATATAGTCGGACTCAATTTGTAACAGTGCATCTTAGCCATTAAAACTTAATTTGATGATAACTTTCAATTTGGTGGTCTGATTAGGGCTTATGGCCAGTCGATTTGATCGTTACAACATCAAGATCATTTTAGTGAAATGAGATTAAGGATCTAATGGCCAGAATCAAGATGCATATTTTCAAGGCAAAATTACCTTTTTACCCTCCATGTGAGATTAAATACGGGTTGCAAAATGGGGTGTCAACAGAGATGAAAGTTAAAAATGACCAGTCTTTTTAATTTATCCTTATCCTTTATTGAATCAAATGTGTTTATAACTAAGTGTACCATTTTGTTTAAAGCGAAAAAATAGAATAACTAATTGCACCAATGAAAGTAAACATATATAATTTTTGCTAATTATATTGTGTATTGCACGGGTTAGCGACTAGTAAATACTATTGTCAAGATACTACAGAGAAGAACAGCAAGGATCATGATGAATTACAAGATCAAGGGAAGAAGAAAGTCCACAACTCTGCTTAAACGACAGTGAGCAGAGTTTGTATTCTTGTTCTTATTCTGTCCTATACGATGTGTAGTTTTGTATTATTGTGTATAGCTTTAGTAACTGGCATGTGAACAACACGTGGGTAGTTGTTAGTTCTGTTAGTTAGGATTGGAGGGTAGTCAGTTAGTTAGTTAGCTCTTTTAGTTCCCTCTTTTCTTTTACTTGTGTATATATATATATATATATATATATATATATATAGAGCACTGTAACTCTTATTCTTTCAATACCATATACAGAAATTCATCAATTCCATATTCTTCTTTCTTCGTTTTCCTAATATGGTATCAGAGCAATTTTTGGCTTCCTTTTAAGTTTCTCAAAATTCCCAATTCTTTTTCCCCAAAAGTTAGGGTTTTCTTTTTCAGAGTCTCGAAGCTTTATCAATGGCTTCCTCTGGTTCTACAAGCACCACCATTGATGAATCGCATCATTTCTTTCTCCATCATGCTGAGAGTCTTGGTGCGATATTAGTTTCACAACCATTGATTGGAGGTGAGAACTATCCTATGTGGGCACATTCTATGGAAAGAGCTCTCAGGATCAAGAGCAAGTTTTGGTTGATTGATGGATCAGTTTCTCTGACCTCAGCCATGGAGAAAGTTCCTCTCTTGGTTCAAAACTGGGCACGATGCAATGATATTGTGGTTTCTTGGATCATCAATTGTGTTTCTCCCAGGATTGCCACAAGCATGGTGTATCATAAAACTGCTAAGGAAGTTTGGAATAAGCTTCAGAGCATGTTTTCCTAGGGTAATGGACCTAGGGTTTATCAATTGCAGAAGGATTTAGCAAGTTTTTCTCAAGCTGAGCTCTCTATGACTGAGTATTTCACCAATCTTTCAATTCTGTGGGATGAATTACAGAATTATAAACCACTTCCTACCCGTTCTTGTGAGAAGTGTGTGTGTAATGTGAATGAGAAGATCTCTAAGATTCATCACAAAGAAGCTGTTATGCAATTTTTGATGGGTCTCAATGACTCTTTCTCTCACGTCCGAGGGCAAAATTTGTTGATGGATCCTATTCCATCTGTTGAGAAAGTGTTCTTTTTGTTGATTCAAGATGAGAAGCAAAGATCAGTTGGGCAAGGCAACAACAATGGTCCTTTTGTGGAGTCCACAGCACTTACAGCAAAGACCATGAACCTTGATTCCAAGATTTTCAAGAAAGGCAAGGAGAAGCCCACTTGCAACCACCACTGTGGTTTGCGTGGACACACCATGGAGAAGTGTTACAAACTCCATGGTTATCCTCTTGGCTACAAGACCAAGCCAAGGGCTAATCAAGTTTCATCCTTTGATGTTGTTCAAGACTCAGCTATTACTACTCAGCAAGCTTTTCCTTTTACAATGGAGTAATGTTAGAAATTACTTGCTACGATTGGAGGGAATGAGACTCAAACCAACACTGTTGCCATGGCAAATAATGTTGCTTTCAATCAAGCTTCATGTTCTCAGTCCACACCCCTAGCAGGTAATCTCAAGCACTCCATATTTTCTGCTAAACTTGTGAACAGAATTGCCTTTGGTGTTGATACTTGGGTCATGGACATAGGTGCAAGTGATCATATAGTTTGTTCTATATCTCTTTTTCGGTCTTATACCACTGTCTCTCATTGTGTTGTGGAATTGCCAAATGGTGAATTAGCACATGTCACTCACATTGGCATTGTTAAACTCTCTAATTCCCTTATTCTTGATCATGTTCTTTGTGTTCCTTCTTTTTCATTCAATCTGTTGTCTGTGAGCCAACTTACTCAAAGATTGTCCTTGTGTCTTGTGTTTTTATCCCAATATTGTTTCATTCAGGACCATTCATGTTGGAAGACGATTGGAGTGGGTGAAGTCCATAATGGTTTGTATCTGCTACAAAAAAGCACTTCCAAGACTACACTTTTTCTGTCAGATCATCTTTCCATTCACAAGTTTCCCAAATCAGCTTGTTCTTCTTCTGTTTTTCATAAAGACATGTCAATCCTATGGCATTTTAGATTAGGTCATCCATCTTTGAGTAGAATGTCAGTTTTACAAAATGTATTACCTTCTTTTTCTACTCAATGTACTGATGTTTGTACCATCTGCCCTTTAGCTAAGCAGAAAAGATTGTCATTTCCTTCTCACAATAACATGTGTAATGAACCTTTTTCCTTAATTCATGAGGATGTTTGGGGTCCATATTCTATTTGCACTCATGATGGTTTCAAAATTTTCCTTACAATTGTTGATGATGCTACCAGATCTACTTGGGTGTACCTTATGAAATCAAAATCAAATGTTAAACATCTTTTACCTTCATTTTATACCATGGTTTACACCCAATTCAACACTGGTATTAAATCCATCAGGTCTGACAATGCCCTTGAATTCTCCTTAATTGATTTTTATAGTGCTCATGGTATTGTGCATCAAAAGAGTTGTGCATATACACCACAGCAAAATTCTATGGTTGAAAGGAAGCACCAACATCTTTTAAATGTTGCCAGATCACTTAAACTCCATTCTAACCTTCCTTCTGCCTATTGGGGTGATTGTATCCTCACTGCCACCTACCTCATCAATAGGTTGCCTGTCCCTTTGTTACACAACAAGTCCCCTTTTGAACTCCTTTTTCATAAACAACCCTCTTTTGATCATCTTAGAGTGTTTGGCTATTTATGTCTTATCTCTACTCCTTCTGTTCATAGATTGAAATTTGACTCTAGAGCATTGCCTTGTGTCTTCCTTGGTTACCCCTTCAATATGAAAGGTTACAAAGTCCTTAATTTGCATACTAGGAAGATTTCTATTTCCAGAGATGTCATTTTTCATGAATCAATCTTTCCTTTTTCTCCATCCTATACATCCTTGTTGTCTAATTCTCCTCCTTTATCAATTCCTTTACCTGCTTCTTGTAATCCTACCTTTGATGTTTCCTCTAGTATTGAGTTTGTTTCTACAGGTACACCTCTAAGTACTTCACATAATCCTTCTTCCATTTTGGTTGGTTCTTTACCAATACCCTTGCCTGCTACTCAAACTGATTCTGTCCCAGACCAGTCCCTTTCTTTTTCTGATGCTCAACCTGCTATGTTGCCTGGTCAATCCTCTTCCTTGTTTGTTGATACACCTACTGTGTTGTCTGATCAGTCCATTTCCTTACCTATTGCACCTCCTGCTGTCTTACCTGATCATTCCATTTCCTTACCTCCTACTTAGTCTGTTTCCCTTAGAAAATCTACTAGGGTCAGTAATAAACCTGCTTATTTGGCTGATTACAAGTGTAATCAGGTCTCTTCCAGCACTTGCCACCCTTTGTCTTCTTATTTGTCATCTCACAAGTTATCACCTAAGCACTTGCACTTCTATAACATGATCTCCTCTATTGAAGAACCTAAGTTCTATCACCAGGTAGTTAAGGATCCCAAGTGGAGAGATGCTATGGTTTTTGCTCTTGAAGCTAACCATACTTGGGTTCTCACTTCTTCACCTTCTCATAAGAAGACTATTGGGTGTAAATGGGTATATAAAGTGAAATATAAATCTAATGGGAGTGTGGAAAGGTATAAGGCAAGATTGGTTGCTAAGGGCTTCACTCAAAAGGAAGGCCTTGACTATCTAGAGACCTTTTCCCCTGTTGCCAAATTGGTTTCTGTCAAATGCCTTCTTGTAGTGGCTGTTGTGCAAGGTTGACATCTTTGTCAACTAGATGTCAACAATGCCTTCCTTCATGGAGATTTGAAGGAAGAGGTTTATATGGATCTTCCATCAGGTTTCCACAGCAAGGGGGGGCTTGTATGTAAGCTTGTTAAGTCATTGTATTGTCTCAAACAAGCAAGCAGGCAATGGTTTGCTAAGTTCTCCACTACCTTACTCATGCTGGGTTTTACTCCATCCAGGGTTGATTACTCTTTGTTTGTTAAGAAGACTTCTACTTCATTCATTGCCCTTTTAGTGTATGTAGATGATATTTTGATTGCTAGTGATAACAAGCAGGCAGTAGATGAGTTAAAAGTTCTGCTTGATCAACAATTTAAATTGAAGGACTTGGGTGCCTTAAAGTTCTTTTTGGGTCTTGAAGTGGCAAGAACAACAAATGGCATCAGCTTATGTCAGAGGAAGTACATATTAGATCTATTGAGTGATACTGGCATTTTGGGGTGTAAACCAGCCAAGATTCCAATGGATCCTAATGTCAAGCTCAGTAAGTGTGAAGGTAAGGCTTTGCAAGATCTGAGCTCTTATAGGAGACTGATAGGAAGGCTTTTATACTTAATTATAACTAGACCAGATATCACTTTTGCTGTGAATCGTTTGAGTCAATTCATGGCACATCCTAAAGAGCCACATCTATATGCAGCCAATAAGGTACTACAGTACCTCAAAGGAACACCAGGTCAGGGTTTGTTCTTTTCAAGTAAATCAGACCTGCACCTAAAGGCATTCACAGATGCAGATTGGGCTTCCTGTCCTGACAGTAGAAGGTCTATGACTGGGTTTTGTGTATTTCTTGGTGAATCTTTAGTCTCCTGGAAATCTAAAACGCAACAAACAGTTTCAAGATCCTCAGCAGAATCAGAGTATCGAGCCATGGCAGTGGTTGTTTGTGAAGTCATTTGGCTTTTGTATTTACTTAGTAATCTTCAAGTCAAGCATCCTCAGGCAGCTCTTCATATTGCTGCAAATATGGTCTTCCATGAGAGGCTTCCATGAGAGGACAAAGCATATTGAGATTGATTGTCACCTAGTGAGGGATAAGGTTTTGGAAGGATTCATTAGAATGCTAAATGTTAAGACAAATTCTCAAATTGCAGATTTGTTGACAAAGGCTTTAATGCTCTTCAGTTTGCTTTTCTTGTGTCCAAGTTGAATATGGTCAACATTCATGCCCCTCTTTCACTTGAGGGGGGGGGGGGGGGGTGTCAAGATACTACAGAGAAGAACAGAAAGGATCAGGACGAATTACAAGACCAAGGGAAGAAGAAAGTCCAAAACTCTGCTTAAACAATAGTGAGCAGAGTTTGTATACTTGTTCTTATTCTGTCCTATACGATGTGTAGTTTTGTATTATTGTGTATAGCTTTAGTAACTGGCATGTAGATAGCACGTGGGTAGTTGTTAGTTCTGTTAATTAGGATTGGAGGGTAGTCAATTAGTTAGTTAGCTCTTTTAGTTCCCTCTTTTCTTTTACTCGTGTATATATATACAGAGCACTATAACTCTTATTCATTCAATACAATATACAGAAATTCATCAATTCCATATTCTTCTTTCTCTGTTTTCCTAATAACTATATAACCGAAGTCTTTGACTTTTTGTTGACTTATTAATGTTGCGCTGCATAAACTTTGCTGTCTCAACAATTTTACACCTCATTGTTATTTTTGAAATAAATTAAATTTTTAGCTTAACTATTTTTACTTACACCCGACTCCTCTTGATAAACCTTTAATTCTCCGTTGCCTCTCACCTCTCTCATTCTGACTACGATGAAGAAGTGTGACGGTTCCAAACCGTTTTAATTGGAGCTATTGACTTCCTTGGTATCCGTAAGCACAATCACAAGTAAAGCTGTCGAATCCTCATCTGAGAAAGAACACCTGATATCGCGTCGTTTCTTGAGGGATTCAAACATCTTCCGTGACTTATTGGTCCGCTTTGATATCGCTCATTCTAGCACCATGGGAACAGTTTCCCAATATTGCACATAAGAGGGATCTTTTTTTTTTTTTTCCCTTAGGATTGTGTTTTAACATGGTTCTATTGAAATTTGTTGGTTTTTTTGGGGTTAACTCAATTATTTACCAAGTTCTGTATTTTTTACGTGGTTATTTTTTCCCCTTTGTTTCTATGAATATTCTTTTTCTTGGCCAATCGTGGGGTTTATATTAGTGGAGAGGAAATCCATTTGGAGTTTTAGAGTTGTTATTTTTATTATTATTATTTTTTGTTTGAGAGAGTCTAATAATAAACATTGTTAATAACTTTGTTATGGGTTGTGTAAGGAGTTTTGCACAAAACAAAAGCGATGGTTGGAATGAATAAAACAAGTTAAGGTTTCTACTTCCCCTAAAAAAAAAAAAAGAGTTAAGGTTTCTACTGTACTTATGCTCATCTTTTGGGAAAGTAATAATCTTTCCTTTCCTTTTATTAGACGAGCATCTTTGGCATGCTTTTGATGTGTTTCAAAGATTGCTTGAATGTCTTTTCAAAAATAAAAGGAGCTGTTTCATAGTGCAATGACTTAACAACAAATAAAAACTCTTTTGTCTAACTTCAGCTCCAGGAAAAGTGTAGCTTGAATCTCTCTTTGAACTATTAGTTTATTTTTTGTATTAGGAAGGCTTTTAGGAAATCTAATAATACATTTACGTTAGAGAATGTTCACAACTTGATCTTTTAGCCAAAAATATGTTTTGTTGCCCCTTTTCTTTGAACTGTAAGCAGTAAATCCAATGTAGGAATTAGGTAATTCATAAAGAAGGTTTTTGACTCTATTTTACAAATTGTCAATGCAATTAAACTTACACAAATAACTGAATTAAATAGTTTATATTACATAATTATTTTCATGATGATTGAAGCAATTTTCAGCTCACATCTGCAGCAATAAACAACAAAATGAATTATTCATAAAATTGCTACACATTGTGCCCTTTTAGGGTTATTTTTAGCATATTTTCAATATTTGTTGGATGGTATTTTATTTTGTTTTTTAAAATTATTACGAGTGTTCAATTTTTTTCTAATTGCTATTTTGCAAAATTATTACAATTATTAGATATTATTAACGTAATCTCCATCTAATAGCATCTGGGAAAAAAAGAGAGAGTATATTTAATGTGGGGATAAAAGCCCAAATTTATATATTGGGTCTTGGGCCCTATTTGAAGATACGGGTGTGTCCGAGAAGGAGCAAATGATTGAAAAAGGCCTCGGACTGGAGAACCATGCAAGGAAGTGATAGAAGAATATAGTCCGAGGAGTATATCCTTCTCGGATACGAAGAATACTAGTCTAGCAAATACCTGTGTGGCTTGGGCAATCTTCCGGGAAGTTCCAACGATAAGGATGAACTTCATACACGTATAAAGATGATAAGAACAGAGAAATATCTAAGGGAAAAGCTGCTACTACCGCATTAAATGTACTGCAACAACTTTTCTGGTCGCATTTATGTGGAGAAGATCCTTGAACAGTGCAGCCTCAGCTACCACCACTCATGGAGAACTAAAGAAGGTACCTGATGGGACATATACTCAAGTGAATGCTTAGATGAAGAACAAGTGTACGATCAAGATGGACAAAAAGAAAACTATATAAATGTAAAGGACCTCTCATGAGAGGGAGATCGAAGGAAGAAGGAAAAGAAGAAAAAGAAAAATCTACTGTAGCTCCAAGAGTGACCTTAGCCATTCAAACTATAATTTGTCTCCTCGGACCTAAATTTATTCAAGTTCCCAGCGTTTTAGTACTTGTTCTTTTATTAAAATCTTGATTAATTGTTGTTGAGTTCACAAACAGCCTAGTTCTTTCACCTACTCTCTACAAATTCATTGTATTGGGCTTAGTAGGCTCACATCCCATCTCTTTTGGGCTTGAGCTACAAATCTTAACCCTACATTTAACATAATAAAAAAATTACTCAGATTTTTTTAAATATCATTTTCAATAAATTTTTCCGTGTATTGTATAGGTTAGCAACTAGTTTCTTTATATATATATAATCAACAAGTCGACAACAGCTAGGAAACAGAAGACAATACGCAAGGGACTAGAAACTGGGCTCAAAGGCGACCTGTTTGTGCCAAACTCCATTCAAGACTCAAGTTCGACTGCCACAATCGCACCTTGCATAAAAGAATTTTTTTTTTTTTTTAAAAGTTACAAAAATGACCTATTTTACTTCTCATTGGGCCAAAAGTGAATTGGACTTTACTTTGCATTTGGACTTGTAAGATTTTGCAAAAAGGCCATCAGCAAAAATAGAAATAAAAAACATCACTTGATCTAATTTTAATGTCAAAATTAAAAACTCCTAAACTTTGAATGTCTAAATTGTTTATTCTGTGACCATTTCATTGGTGAGTGGAGAGAAAACACGTTCAATGTGGAGTGCATATTTGTATTTTTCAAATTTTTATTTTCAAAGTAAGATTAAATAAAGAAGTCTTTTTAAATTTCATTTAATTTTTTCATTCTTCTTCACTCCTACTAATGATAATATGACCCAAGAGACCTACACTTATTTTAAGGCCATTTACTTGTACAATAAGTATATGAGCCTACAATAAATTTGAGCCTTTTAAAATGTAATATATATGTTTTATAAAATTCCAATCCAATTAGGCAGTCATAGATAATATGAATGAGGTTGGATGAAGGATGCCCCATCCTCATCTTGTCCCCTCTTCAAGCAAAATAAATATTTGGGAGAGGTTATAGGTATTTTATAATTTCTAATGAGTTAGTTTTGAGATCAATGAGGAAAAGGGCCAAAGGCCGCCCAAAATGGGGGATGATAAGTAAATTTTTTATTTTAAAAAAATTATACGAGCTATATTTTTTTTTTATCCACTCTTAAAGAGGTCCAAATTATTGAGTGATTTTAAAAAAATTTCAAAATTTTAGTACATAGGTTTTACAAATTGATGAGTCACTAGTTACAAACAGTAATTCAAATATTAACTTATTATCTTATAGAAGTGACATAATTACATTCAATGTCACATCAGTTTATAATATTTTTGTAATATCAATTATAGTAACTTTAGCAAATTCGCAAAAAAAATTATGGTCTAATAAAAATCAAACTCAATCATCATCAAATAGTTATTTTAAATGCTAACAACAATTGATTTTTTTTTTAATTATTTTTTAGAAGATAAGATCAGAAAAAACTTAGTTAATATTTTTTTTATTATATGTTTATTAATAAATAATAAAGAATATTTAGTTAATGTTTTTATTATATTTTTAAAGAACATTTAGAACATTAACTAAAGTTAATATATGCAGGAATTACTTTGCATTAAAATAAATAGTGTTAAAAACTTATTTCAGTTTTCCATATCATACCTTTTACAAAAAAAAAAAAAAAAAGTTTTCTATATCATACCATTTGTCACAACTTGTTGAAGTGATTGATTGTGAGTGATAAATAATTCATTTTTACATAAATCAACCACTTTTTCTCCTTCACTTACAATCAACCACATTAAAGTTATTCTCAAAAAAAAAAAAAAAAAAAAAAAAAAACCACATTAAAGTTATGACAAAATTAAATTGTCTCTAAAATTTCTCACATTATTAATATATTTCTTCAAGAAATCAGAAATGGTCATTTAATTAGATATCCAAGTCGACTTCCACATGTCACAGTATCATCTAATATCTTTTTTGTATCATATGCATACTCAAAACCCATCTCCATTAGCTTTGTAGAATCACATCTAACTCCTTTATCTGGACCTTCAATGAATCTGAAATAAAATGTTATTGGTCAAAGAAAGGCCTCAAGTTAAAAATAATTTTTTGAATGAGTAATGATTTCCACAACAATTTCACAAGAAATCTTTGGTAGTAAGTTGTTAATAATTCAAATTTGAACTCATTACTAACATTTTTTTTTTTTTATACACCAATAATATAGCTTCACACTTAGGATTTATTGTAAAATTATTCTAAAATAGTATGGATGTAGCATTACTCTTTTGGAATTTCTCTTTAAAAATAAAAAAAGAAGAAAAATAAAAAAGAAACTTTCTATTAAAAAAAATGGAAAGAAAGTTTGGCTATCAAAATTCAAATAAAAGTCTTACTCTTTCCCTATCTGATATTCTGGAAATTTTTCTTGGAAGTAACTTGCAATCTCTCTTATGGTTGGATTCGTGGCAGCACAGAGAAATCTCCCTTTCATTGATGACTTTTCCATGCAGAAGATATGTGCTTGACAAATATCTTCAATGTGAACAAGAGGAATTGAACCCAAAAGTTCTTGCGAAAACTTCAATATATTTGAGAAAAGTAAATTGCCCGAAAGCAGAGATAAAATTGTTTCCATAGATAATGGTACATAAGGAAGAAGTGTTTCTCCTCCCACTAGGCCACAAGCGAGTGTTACAACTTCAAGCCTACTATTAGCATATTCATTATAATTCAGAATCTCTTTCTCTGCTAGTGTTTTTGATTTAGTGTATCCCTACAGCACATGCCCAATAAAGACAATTTAACATTATGAATGGAAGATATTAATAAATCAAACAGTTAACACTTTTGTTTAATTCAAGATATCGGTAATATATATATATATATATATATAGTCTATCATTCTTCATGGTCAGCTACAATCTAGTCTTATATGAATTAGTGAAGTTTAGCAAACAATTTTAAACAATCCAAAAAAAAAAAAAAAAAAAAAAAAAAAAATCAACTAAAACTATGAACCCAATATCTCAAACCAATGAGAAATTAAATTAACCATGCACAAGAGATTCATTGAACTCTAATTGTATATTAATACATATAAATTTATATTTATATAATTGCGGTAATTCTAAAAAGGTACAATGGTATTTATTGGTACTGAAGTATTTCGTTTCCCTGTACTAAACCAAAACAGCTTCCAGACTCCTAACAAATTCACTAAAAAAATTAGACCAAAGTACACATTTGGCCCTTAAAACTTGTGGTTGTTTTCATATTGGTCATTCATGTTTGATTCTATTTTCATATTAGCTCCTAACATATTCATTTCTTTTAGTAGTTGGATCTTTAAGATAAATGTCTTCAATTCAAACACATTACCCATATAAGTATATTTATGTTAGTAATATGATTGTTAAGTGTCAAATGAGTGTCTTCCATTAAGACACATCACCCATATAAATTCAATACTATTAGTAATCTAATCGGTGAGTACTAGATAAAGTGTTGTCCATTAAGGCATGTCACCCATAAAATTCTCTATGTCACTAGATTTCTAACGGAAATGAATGACATGGCCAACATGAAAATAGACTCAAACAAAATAGGCCAAAGTGAAAGCTTTTAAAACTTAAAGGGTCAAAATGAAAACAACCCCAAAGTTTAAGAACCAAAAATGTATTCATTATAAAAATATATTTACAATATCTTATTAAGTTTATACTTAAATTTGAACTCACAACAAATATAATAATATCAACTCTCTTGGAAATAATACGAACTCATCATAAATATTTTTTGTCTATTACAACTCTTTGTAGTCATAGCACCAAAAAAAAAAAAAAAAAAAACTAAACTAAACCAAACTAAACTCCCAAGATAAAAGACCAATCAAATATATTTTCACAATATTTACACGGAAAATAGAATATAATAATAAAAAATTAATTATAATACATTATTTAATTTCTACATTTATTCAAAAGCCTAAACAAGTATAAATACAAATAAAACCAATTACAAGATATCTTATTTCCATGTTATTCTCATCGTGCCCTTTAATCAAACACACCTATATACCTCTATAACCAAATAACAGTCAACCGTCACCCTCCACCTCGTTGAGCAACGACGAGGCTGTACTAGTGAACCGCAAGCAACAACAATCGTTCATGGTGAGGTAGAATTCAATAGCGTGAGGAGTTTGTAAAAGGGAAGAGATAGAGGCGACACCGAGTCTGTTTGGTCTAATTTCAAAACTATTTTTATCATCTTTTTAAAGGATTGATGTTGTATCGAAATCTAATTCATTCATTCTACAATGGAATAATGATATGATTTTCGAAATTTCTCAATTGAGTTATCCTAAAAATTCTAGCCGATTGTAATTATTTTTCATATAAATTATCATAATATAACGTTAACATAGTAAATTATATCAGATATATTTCACAAATAATTTACTCTTGTGATTCTGTATACAAGAACAAAAAACTAAACAAATCTATATATATATATATATATATATATATATAATATGTGAAGTTGAGAGAAATTCAAATTAGAATAATTAGAATTCCAATTTTGTGTCATGTGTCCTAAATTATTTATTCTTAAAGAGTTTTATTTCTTAATTTTAGAATCAAATGTGAGACCACATCATAAATATTCATCCACTATAAGTTTCTTTAAAAAATCTTCTTCCCTCTCCCCGTGTATGTGTGTTAAAAAATACTTAGTATTCTAAAAAAAAAGAAAAAATTGAGTTATTAAGTATAAAAACCAAAGAGTCTGTAATAAATAAATCGTAAAAAAAAAAAAATGTGATTCACAATAAATAAATAAAAATAGACAATTTATATTTTATACATAATAATATCTTTACAAAAATTTTTAAAGAGTTAACAAAATTTAAAAATAACTATCAACGGTATTTTAAATTATATATATAGGAATTATATTATGTATCTTATTGTGTATTTTATTGTATATCTTTAAGTGTATCCATGCATATGCATGGGGTTACAAGCTAGTATATATTAATAGGTAAGACTGAGAGAAAATCCAATTAAATTTCAAATTGGATTATAATTGTAGTCTAATTTTGCGCCACGTATCCTATCTATATATATATATATTTTTAATTTCTAGATGAGTTAATGTTGTGCAAAAGACAAAGAGTCTAATATAAAATAAAATTAAAAAAAAAACCCAAAAAAAGAGAGTAAACTCATCTTTATATCCAAAAAATAAAATAAAATAAAAAAATAAAGAAGAAAGAAAGAGTAAAAAACTAATGTATATATCTATGACTTAAACAGTGTATAATTTGAATTCATATATGAGTACGAATTATACACAGATATGCACGGATTATACACTTGTGTTGATTTTAAACTCATGTGTTGTTTTTAATTGTACCATACATATGCAAGAATTATACACCTGTATATATTAATAGGTAAAACTTAGAGAAAGTTCAATTAGAATTTAAAATTATAATCCAATTTTGCGTCATGTATTCATATTTATGTGGGGACCACGTCATAATTATCCATTCAAGTTTGTGTCATGTGTCCACTTAAGTTTTTTACTCTTTGTGCCAAGTGAGTTAATAAGTGCAAAATATTAAGAATCTAATATTAATGAACTATAAAATAAAAAAACAGAAAAAAAAAAATCACATATACTCAATAAAAGTCACCAAAAAAAAAAAATCACCATATGTTCTATTTTATTAAAAATTAGAAAAAAAAAATTATATAAGTAGTATTAAATTTAGGTAAGAATTTTAATATGTGACTATTTACGTTTACTTTTAAAAATATATATATAATTTGACTAATTATCTATATTTATATGATAAAAATTATGTTTAATTTTAAATGTATCTATATGTATGCATTAATGCATATGTTACATGTTTTTTTTTATATATAATAATTTGACTAATTATTTTTATTTTTATAATAAAAATTGTTTATTTTAAATGCATTCATGCGTTTGCATCAAGGGTGGAGGGAGGAGGGGCGAGTGCCCCCCTGAACTTTCAAAATTTTTTACATATAATATATGTTAGGTTCTAAAGATTTAGGATTTTATGTATTTAGAACTCTAATGTGTAATGTTGGCAAACCATGATCAAAACAATGTGTTTAGCCTTGTTTAGGCTTGCTCAAAGTTGATAAAATATTGTAAAGTTGGAATCGAGTGACTGTAGATGCATTGGGGCATTTCGGTCTGGCTCGATCGATCGAGCCTTTCCTTCGATCGATCGAATCACGGACCAGATGCGTTTTCTGCAGTTTTTCCAACTCAGCCCTAACTCATTAAACGTTTTGGGTTTTCTGTTTTTACCCTAGGTATATAAAGAAAAACCCTAGCCACGTTTTTAGAGGTGCTCCAATTGTATTGTTGCTCATACATTGCGGTTTTGTGTAAATCTCTTGTGAGATCTAGAGGAGCTTTCCTTTACACAAAGCTTAGGGTTTTCGAGATAGAGATTACTTCAACATCTTGATGATCAACTCGGTTCCTACCATTGAAGCTTAAAGAATATCAAGCGTGGGTGCTTGTAGCTGATTGAAGAGTCCAAGAAAGAAGGAGTCCGTGGATTCGGAGCTTGCACATGGTCGCGTCAGTAAGTTCTACTGGTGGGTAGCATTAGGAAGTCAAGCGGGGAGCTTGTAGTCCTTTTGTATGAACTTCGATTCTTTCATAGTGGATTCAGGTTTGCCTTGAGGATCGGTGGATCAAATCCTCCCCAGGTTTTTACCGTGTGGTTTCCTGGATGATCATATCTTGTATCTTTTATTATTCCGCTGCTTTATATTCTTGATATGATTATTTGATTGTTTTAACCTAGGATTGCTTAATTTGACTAAGTAACAACTTGGCTAATTAACTAGGCTACTCAATCTGGTTGTGTTTTAAGGGGTCTAAAACCGTTCAAGTGGTATCAGAGCGGGTAGCTCTCTTGTTAGAGATTTTGTATCTCTGAGCTGATCCTTGACCCCTGTTGTCATGGAGCATGGACACTCTCTTGTTGTTCCTCCTCACTTTGATGGGAACAACTATGCTTATTGGAAAGTAAGGATGAAAGCATTCCTGAAATCAATTGATGAGAGGGTTTGGAATTCCGTTGAATACGGATGGCAGAAGCCCACTACTCCTGTGAGTGAGTGGCAAACTTCTGAAAAAAAAGCAGCAGACTTCAATAGCAAAGCTATGAATGTCATCTTCAATGGAGGAATTTAAGAGGATCTCAAATGTTGAGGTTGCTCATACTGCTTGGAAAATCCTCCAAACTGTGCATGAAGGCACAAAGGCAGTTAAGATAAACAAACTGCAGCAATTAACTTCTAGGTTTGAAAGCATTAGGATGTCTGATGATGAATCCTTTGATAAATTTTATGCCAAACTGAATGATATTGTTAATTCTGCTTTTAATTTGGGTGAAATCTATGATCAACCTAAAATTGTTAGAAAGATACTTAGATCTTTAACTGAAGACTTTAGACCCAAAGTGACTGCCATCACTGAAAGCAAGGATGTGGACTCCATCCCTGTTGATGAGCTTGTAGGATCTCTTCAGTCCTATGAGTCTGACCTACCTAAAGTGAACAAATCCAAATCAATGGCTCTTAAGTCAGTTGATGATGTTGATGGTAGTGGATTTGATGATGAGCTCTCTGCTACAGAGATTGCGTATCTTGCCAAAAACTTTAAAAACTTTCTTAGGAATACCAACAGAAAGGCAAGAGGTACATACACTGCTGAACTTAGAAATTTTAGGAAGAATGATCCCACTAAGGTTAATAACTTTGAAAAACCTAGAGAAAAAGTAGGTCAATCTTCAAATAATTCCTTGGGTCCTCAGTGTTTTGGCTGTCAAGGGTATGGTCATGTGAAATCTGAATATCCTACATTCTTGAGGACTAAGGGTAAAGCTATGGCTGTAACCCTTAGTGATAATGAGGTTTCTGATGATAAGTCAGGATGTGATGAGGATGGAAACTTCATTGCTTTCACTGCTACAGCTGTAGTCAATGAAAGCATATCTGTTGAAGAGAACCCTTCTGATGGGGAACTCTCTGAGGATGCAGATCTTCAAGAGGCCTACAATAAACTTTGCAAAATTGCTGCAAGGGATGCCATGAATGTTGAATTTGGCCTGAAGAAAATTGATTCTCTTGAGCTTGAAAAGAAGAATTTGCTTGTTAAACTGTTTGATGCTAATGATCTTTTGAACAATGTTAAATCTGAGAACATGTTTTTGCTTGATAAAGTTAAAACTTTGGAATATGATTTATCTGTTGCTAGAACTGCTAGTTCTAAACTTGATCACATGCTGAAAGTTCAAAAGTATCCTTCTGATAAATCTGGGTTAGGATATGTTGAAAGCATCTTTGATTCTGCACCACATTCCACGAATTTTGTTCCTTCTTTTTCTTCTGAACCTTCCGTGAGTGAGGTTATGAGTGAAACTGTCAAACCCCCTGTGAGTGAGGTTGTCAAACCTGTAGAAGTTTCACCTTCTAGGAAGATTAGGGTTGATCTGGGAGAATCTAAACCTAAGGAGACTATCCTACCCAAGGACAAGATGCATGGTAAACCTGCTTGGGTTTGTCATTATTGTGGTAAGTCTGGACACATTCGTCCTAACTGTTACAAGCTTCAAGCTGCTAAGAGAGCAAATAAACCAAAAGTGTCTGTGTCTCAAGCACAAGATCCTATGGCACTTATTGATGAATTGGTAAAGGTGCTGAACCTTTATTCCAAACCTGGAGTTGAAAATCACTCGAATGTGAATAGAAACTCCAATGCTCGTGGTGCATCTAAAAGGTTTTGGATGCAAAAGACTCGACCTAATTGAGTCTTTCTGACATGGTCCTTGTGCTTCATTGCTCATTCCTTTGTGACCATTGTTCTTTGGTTTTTGTGTTTCTTTTGCTTTTTTTTCTAGGACTTGCATTGCATTACATTCATGCATTTCATTCTAGGATTTATTTGTTTTCTCTTTAAAAAAAAAAAAAAAAAAAAAAAAAATGAGAAAAGGAGAAAGCAAAAAATATGTTTGACATTATGTTTCTTGGTTTTTGAAAACAAGGTTGGTCAATTTATTTACACATAACATGTCTTATGTACCTTGTTTAGCCTTGATGAGCTTATATATTGCATTTTACTAGTTGAAACTTTGTAGTGCATGTTGTGTGGGAAAGATGTTTATGGTGTTTATCACTTTGTCTTAATCTTGAAGTCACATGTTATTTGACTGTCGGACTTGACCCTTTTGAGAAAGGCATAAATAACCATCTCACCACTGTTCACTGGCCAATCATGAACACCTTAGTGCATATCATAAGTTTTTGTGCTCGAGAAAGTGTAGCACATGCACAAAAAGATCATAAGGTGTAGCCTCTGTTAAATGCTTAATGCTTAAAATTGGTGTGTACTATTAGGCTTGATGCCATTTCACATAATTTAAACTAGTGTGTACCATTAGGCTTGATTAGGCTTGATGCCAAATTTCACCTAAATAATGGGGCAAAATTCAAGAAACTTACATGATTGCAAGCTTATGTTATAGGAGATGTGGGAGTTATAGGATGTAACTCTTTAGGTGATAGTCTCTTTTGAATTCGATGTGATGAATTTTGTAGACTTTGTGATTGATTGCTTTTCACATATCTCCTCACATGTATCTCAAAGTTTTTGCTAGTTGCACACACTATACAAGTTACTCTTTGCTAAACTTTGTACATGTTATTGTGTGTGTTTTTGGTCTGACCAACCAAGTTTGAAAATACTTTGAGTATTATGCAAAACATTTTTTTTGCTTGAGAATTTAAAGGAAGAATGGCTAAAATTTCCTCTGGAGAAATTGGGATTAAAACTTGGGTTTTTGAAAAACATTCCATCTCATACTCATGCATTTTGTTTCAATAAGTTTAATGCTTTGAGGAGTTGTTTTTAAAATATGGTTTGTGATTTTCAAAACTGTGATTTTTCTCAAAAATTTTGTGAGCCTCTGCCCATTTCGATCGATCCAGTCTGATTTTCGATCGATCGAAAAAGTGCTTTAATTTGTTTAAAAATGACTGTTTGTTTTGATCGATCGAATGTGATTTTCGATCAATCGAAATTCGCGAATCAGGTTTTTTTTAAAACAGTGTTCTTAACTATTTCAAACACTTTTTCAAAAAGTTTTCTTTAAACTTTTCTTTCTCTCTCCGACGAGGCAGGCTCCACAAGTCAAATTTTTGTCGTTTTCCTCCGAAATTTTTGTAAAATTTCTCTTTCCTCAAGCCGGTAAGTCTGTTTTGTCATTCCTTTTTGAGTTTATTTACATATTTCATGCATTTTTCATGCATTTTTGCTCAAATTTTCAGAACTTTTTCTTTTTGGGATTTGTGATGATTCAAACCTAATTTTGTGAAATTGATCGATGGGTTTTTGTGGGGACATGCTATAAACATGATCTTGATAGTTTCATTTGATCAATTTTGGGTTTTGTGAAAATTTTCAAATTCTAGGGTTTGTAATTTATCCGAATTGGGGATTTTGTTCAATTAAGGTTTAATTGATGAAATTGGCTTGTTGTATTGATGAAATTGGTTATTCTAATCTGTTTTCAACATTGTGTAATGATCAATTCATCAATTTGTTGCAAAATTTTTCAAGTGGTTTTCAAAAATTTTAGGGTTTTTGTTAGAAACTCTATGTTCAAGCCAATTTTGTGTAATTGAACTTTATTTGAACTGTGTTTACTGCATTAGTTCATGCATCAGAACATTGTTATTGTTCATGCATCATATAGATTTTTGTTCTATATTTTTTATTGTGCTAACTTGCAGTCTGCCCTTGGTTTTGTTTTCTTGTTCTTTTGGTTTTCACTTTGTGTCTCTGTCCTTTCCTTAGCACTATGCCTAGGAAGACTAGAGCTCGTAGGACTGTTTCCTCACCTTCTCCACCCCTTCCGTCGTTTGACAGTGAGAAGTTTCCGAGTGAGAAAAACCAAGAGATTTATGAGAAGCTAAACGTTAGGAGAAAGATTTGGGCTGAGCGTTCTGTTCTCTTAGATGAACTTGATCCTGCCATTAGGGCAAACTTTGAGCTAGGGGTGTGCATGGGTCGGGTTGGGTCGGGTTGAGGGGATTTTTTGACCCAACCCACCATGGTGGGTAAAAAAAAATTCAACCCAACCCAACCCATCACATAAGCCCAACCCAACCCACATGGGTCGGGTTGGGTCGGGTTGAACCCATGGGTTTGACAAATTATTATTAAATTTATTAAATATATTATTATTAGTATATATTATATATAAGCACTTATAGTATATAATATTATTATTAGTATATATTAAATATATTATTATTAGTATATATTAAATTTACAGCTGATTTTTTTTATAAAAAAAATATTAAATATATAATATATTTTAAATATATATTAAATATAGGTGGGTCGGGTCGGGTTTGGCGGGTTTGTAATTTTATGACCCACACTCAACCCGACCCGCTATAAAAAAACATTTTGTGACCCAACCCAACCCACCAAGCCTAAAAAACCGACCCAACCCAGCGGGTAGGGTCGGGTCGGATTGGGTTTGGCGGGTCGGTGGGTTTTCTGCACACCCCTACTTTGAGCGTAGGGGCTGGTTACCCTTGGTGGATATTTCTGATCCTCCTCCACCTTCTGTCTTGATTAGAGAGTTCTTTTCGAACATCTCTATCCGCATCTATGATTCCAACACTTTAGTCAAGAGTTGGATACGAGGCGTAGAGTACTCCATTACTCCCAAGGTAGTGGCTGATGCTCTAGGGGTACCTTTGGTCCAGAATCTTGTCTATCCTTATGATGTGTCTCCCGAGATTAGTGATGTCTTGGCTTACATCACTGGGACTTCTGTCCAGTGGGGTTCTGATCCTCGGATCACCTCTGCTGAGCTTTCTGGGTTGCACTATCTTTTCTTTAGGATAGCTTGTCATTCTATCTGGCCCATATCTCATGTTCACACCATTCCTCTCGAGAGGTGTGTATTTTTGTACGCTCTGGTTACTGATGCTCCTATTAGTTTTCCCTATCTTTTTCTTCGTTCTTTGAACGATATTTATAGGAGTTCATCTTCTGCTCATGCTCTTGTACATCCTATTTTCATTCATAGGATTTTACTTTATCTTGATCTTGGTGGCTTCCCTTCCTCTGAGCCTGTTCATGTGATTGCTCCTATAGGTGCGTCTTTTCTTAGACAAATGGCTGCTCATCTTCGAGCTGGCTCTAAACACCCTAGGTCTGAGCCTTCTGGGTCCGCACCTCCTCCTTCTTCTTCTACAGGTCCTGTTGGTGAGGCTGTTCCTGATCCTGATGCTGCTGCTGCTGATGTTCCTCCACCTCCTTCGACCGACTTTGATGTTCGTCGTACTTTGAAGACTGTCATAACCGTTTAGGCGGCTCATGGTCAGCTTTTGGTGGACTTATTTGACGAGATCCGTGCTTTGCGTGCTGATCTGGCGCATCTGCGTTCGCCTTCACCACCTCCTTTTGATGATGATTTGTGATTGCCCTTTGGCATTCCGTCACAAAAAGGGGGAGTAGAGTTTTGTCTTGTAGAGGGTTTTTGTTGTTAGGGGGAGATTTTTTTTTTGTTTTTGAGGAGCTTGTGGAGTTTTATAGATTGTATCTAGGTGCTTCACTTTGTATATCATTTTTGGGATATTCATGTTAAGGGGAGTAACTTTGATTGATATATTGATATACATTATTTATATTTGATTCTTGTTGCTTTGTGATTCACTGCTTATTGATTTATATTTATGAGTTGTTCATTAATATATGTCTTTATTTTGTATTTTGTGAATCTTACAAGAATGTTATGCCTGTTTATATACTATTTTCTGTCACACATGCGTTTATGCGTTTGTTGAGTATTTCAGGAATATACAGGTTGATCCAATTGAGCTGCTGTCTACACTTGCAACTGATGGATAGTAGTTAGGATTGAATTTTAGTCTTTATGAGCATTTGTTTTGTAAAGGGCTTTTTAATTGTAAACTTTGAGCTTATTGTTTGTGTTTTGTCACGGATTGCCAAAGAGGGAGTTTGTTAAGTTTTAAAGATTTAGGATTTTATGTATTTAGAACTCTAATGTGTAATGTTGGCAAACCATGATCAAAACAATGTGTTTAGTCTTGTTTAGGCTTGCTCAAAGTTGATAAAATATTGTAAAGTTGGAATCGAGTGACTGTAGATGCATTGGGGCATTTCGGTCTGGCTTGATCGATCGAGCCTTTCCTTCGATCGATCAAATCACGGACCAGATGCGTTTTCTGCAGTTTTTCCAACTCAGCCCTAACTCATTAAACGTTTTGGGTTTTCTGTTTTTACCCTAGGTATATAAAGAAAAACTCTAGCCACATTTTTAGAGTTGCTCCAGTTGTATTGTTGCTCATACATTGCGATTTTGTGTAAATCTCTTGTGAGATCTAGAGGAGCTTTCCTTTACACAAAGCTTAGGGTTTTCGAGATAGAGATTACTTCAACATCTTGATGATCAACTCGGTTGCTACCATTGAAGCTTAAAGAATATCAAGCGTGGGTGCTTGTAGCTGATTAAAGAGTCCAAGAAAGAAGGAGTCCGTGGATTCGGAGCTTGCACGTGGTCGTGTCAGTAAGTTCTACTAGTGGGTAGCATTAGGAAGTCAAGCGGGGAGCTTGTAGTCCTTTTGTATGAACTTCGATTCTTTCATAGTGGATTCAGGTTTGCCTTGAGGATCGGTGGGTCAAATCCTCCCCAGGTTTTTACCGTGTGGTTTCCTGGGTGATCATATCTTGTGTCTTTTATTATTCCGCTGCTTTATATTCTTGATATGATTATTTGATTGTTTTAACCTAGAATTGCTTAATTTGACTAAGTAACAACTTGGCTAATTAACTAGGCTACTCAATCTGGTTGTGTTTTAAGGGGTCTAAAACCGTTCAATATAGTACATTGGTATGTTCTGGAATATGAAGTGGACGAAGTGGTAGTCTGGTAGAGGAGAAAAGTAAAAAGAAAAGTCAAAAGTGAAGATAGAGATCAGAGAGAAGGAAAATAATACGTGTGTGGAGGAGAAAAAAAGAGGAAAAAATAATAAAGAAATGTGTGGATGAAAAAAAAAAAGATAAGGGAAAAATAAAATAAAGAATAAGAAATTAAAATTAAGAAATGCTACCACAATATTTTTACAATAAATCTTAAGTGCGGGGTTGTTACTAGCTAATACTAGTGGAAAAAAAAAAGTGGTGTGTTCAAATTAAAATCAATAACAACTTACCACGCATGATTTGTTGTAAAAGTATTGTACAAATGTTGGGAACGTAGCATTTCATATTAACATTAGATGATTCTACAAGTCATTATATTATTGCCACAAGTGCTCCACTAGATTTGTTAAAAAAATATCTCCACTCGTCTTTTTTTTTTTTCTGGTTCTTTTACCGTATCGGTTTTTAAAACCATGATTTTATGTTAGATTTTATATGGTAATTACATTAGCATATAGTTGTTTATTTATTTTGTTATTAATATTGATAAATTTTTTTAGATTTATTTTTTTACTTTTAATCTTGTGTTTTAATCTTACCCCTCCGACCTAAATTCCTATCTGCGCCACTAATTTGCACAGGTAACATGCTAGTATGTATAATGCATAAATACCTAAAAACAATTAAATATACTCACAGTTTGGATAAATGTGAATTTGATCAATGCTAATGTTTGAAACGTTCTCATTAAAACAAAATTTTCCCCTCATAGAAGAAAGCATAGAAATCTGAATGCTTAGCAAACAAAACTCTCTCAATATATAGACAAACTTGCACCAATCTTAAAAGGTGTAACATGAACAAACATGACTAATTTGATACTAGAAAACCCACACGACCCATGCCCACCATGAACATATAAACTTATAAAATGTTTAATTTCTTTCCTATACAGAACTCAAGGATTTTACCACTTTAAATTATATTCAAGTAAGTATTTAGGAGTCAAATTCTTTTTCACTCTTTAATAGTATTGGAAAAATGACCACATAATGTTAATTTCATCGTAAAAGAGAACGTGATCCAACTCCGACTCGCTTCATAAGATATGTGAGTCCCACTTTAATTTTAGTTATATATAAAAAAAATAAAATAAGAAAAAATAAAAAAATAAAAACCTCCCTGACATTTGCAAAAACCACTTTCCAACAAATGATAACATTGAATGGGATTCTAGGACATTGCTGAGAAATATGAGAAGGAAATACCATTGCAAAATCATTGGCATAAGTGAATGAAACATCAAAAGGTGTCCAACAGGTTTCATCAATGCAAGACTTGAAGCAACCTCCATTTTCTGTCAATGGTGAACAGGACATTATAGACGCCGTGTAGATGAGCCGCTTCACGGTTTTCGACTGAATACACGCATCAGCAATGATTCTAACCCCTGCAACGGCCGCTTCAGCCGTATCCTTGTACTATAAATTTCAGATGATCAAACTATCAATCACCAAAATTCTCTAAACTATATAGGAGAACTAACTGTAGCTTTACAAATTAATGGACATAATACCTGAGAGCTTTGGGTGTTATGTAACATCGGGGTAGCCACATGAAAAACATATTCACACCCTTTAATTGCAGGTTCAAACTCAGTGGGATTGTAAATATCAGCTTGAAATAGCACTAATTTGTTCTCTGCATTTGGGAAGGACTTTAGGAGATTTACTTTGGAGGTGTCCCCTGCAATTGTAAGTTAAATAAAAGATCATGAGAGCCTATCTACATAGTACACACTCACATCACACAAACACATACAAACCTTGGTTCCTCAGAGTTGCATGGACGGTATGACCTTTCTCCAGAAGCTTTTTGACAAGCCAAGAACCAATAAATCCAGATCCTCCTGTGATGCAGACCCTACTGTAACTCTTCTCCTCCATTTTTATGGGATTTACAATTTTTAACTACTCAGGCTTGACAACATTTATAGCGAAAGTCATTGTATTTCAGGCGTGAAGTTCTAACCCGTTATTTTATTTTTTATTATTTTTTTAATTTTTAAGGAAGTAACCAATTATTAATCTAGTGGCGCACTCTACAGCGTCTTGGCCACTTTTGGGCCACATAATTTTATGGCTCTTGCTTCTTTTTTGTCTTTTCTCTTTTGGATAGCACTAGTGAAAAGGGCAAAATCTTGAATTGCGTACACGTAAAAGAGTTATATCTCATTGACAAATGACACCACATGAAAAATGATATATTTGTGTTTATTTAGTTAGAGCTTATAAATTTAGTTTTTAGTTTTTATATGCCATTTTTTTAAAACTACTTCTTTTTCATATTTTTTCATAGAGATGGCAATGAGGCGGGACAGGGCCGAAGGATAGAGTCTTCGTTCTCATCCTACATAGTTTTGTTTTGCTCCATTTCTGCCCCGCTCTGCATAATGAGAAAAATTTCCTCACCCCATCCTTGTCCTTTGAGGCCCCGCGAAGTCCCGCACTACCTCGTAAAACCTTACTTTTTGTTATTTTTCCTTACAACTAGTACATTTTTTTTAATGAAACCTATTTTATTAATAAAAATATATTTGAAATTATAACTAAATTTATCCCATCAAATCAAATTAATTTTTAGAAAAAATTGAATAATATATCTAAGCGTTTAACAAGACAATCACCAAAAAAAAAATCTTGTAGTACAATACAAAACAAAATAAAGGTAGAGAACCATATTGGGTAGAATAAAATAAGCTAATATTGAAATGTTTGTTTAAATAGTAGGGTTTTAGGCTATGAAAAATTTACAATTATAACCCTTAGCAATGCAGGGCGGGGCTAAAATCTTGCCCCATCCCTGCCCCACCACCTTTGCGGGGCGGGGAAAACCCGCACATGGCGAAGCGAGGAGGGGCAGGTTAAGCAGGGCGGGACAAAATTGTCATCCCTACTTTTTCAAAGTATATTTTAAGACACTTTCAGCAAAAAATGAAATAAGTTGTTCCCAAATAAATACTATAATTCTTATTTTAAACTCGCATCACTTTTATAGCAAAAGTCGTATTTCAGATATGAAGTACTACCCTTTATTAATCTAGTGGCTCACTCATAGACAAAATTTTACAATTAGTGTCTTGGCGATTTTTGGTGTTAGCTTATAGATTGACCCTAGTTAAATAATTTAATTATCCAAGTTGATTAATTATTCAGATTTTAGGCAAATATCTTGAAGGCATCAACAAATCACAATTCTAATATAAAGTGAAGCGGAAATTAAATTTGACACAATGATTTGTTACTAATGGGGAAAAACTTCGCTAGGAAAAAATCATATCAAGTGAATTTCAGGTCACCATTCCCAAGAATCTGCTAATCAAGAAAAAGTGATTACAAGTACAAGAAATCTAACCCTCCCAGTCTATCCCAAAGTACCTACTTACAGTAGAACCCTTATGCTAATCTCCAATTAAACTTGATCTTATAAAGACTTCTTCAATCTCATAAATCTCTAATTTGTGACTAACTCCCAACAACTTGAAGTATGTTGATATATGCAAAGTTCTTCGCTACACACTTATAGAATTAAAGGCAACTTGATTACAAAACCCTAAGACGCATAAGTATACAATAGCTTCACAAAAAAAAATTATATTCTCTATGTGAGTCTCTGTGCATGATGATAGCTGTAAAATAGAGTTTTTATTTCATCTAATAGGTCAAAGAATGAAACCCTAGAAAAGCCAAGTCATCATGAGCCGAAAAATAGATCTGAGATTTTTGGATATGCAAAGCTTGATAATTCGTGAGGTATCATTGTTCATTTATTCTCAATAGAAGCAAGTATCAAGCCAGGTGTTGAGCTAGCAATTTTCAGCTTTTCACACTTATTTCTTTGTGCAATCTTCATGTCTTCAATACTACCACTTGAAAAATCCTTTCAAGGTACTTCAAAATGTTCTTGAATCTACGTAGATTTACCCAAATATAAGTAAAATGCGATTTGTTATAGAATATGCCAACTACCTGAAAATATGACCCTAACATTTGGTCCACATAATTTTAGGGTTCTTTTTTGTTTTCAATCTCCCTAGATAAAACTGTAATTTTCTCTCCTCTTTTGGATAGCATAGCAGCACTTTAGACCAATGTTGCATATACAAAAAATTTCACAACATTTTTTACAATAGTTAAGTTGAGAACCTTTTATTGATTTTTATTTGAATTCACCATTAACGTCACTTTTTACTTCCCAGTAACAACTTGTTACATCAACCAAATGTCAAATATTTTGATAATTTTTTTTATAGACTTTCTCGAATTCTATACGGTACATTCAGGTTTTGGAAATTGGAATTATCTTAATTCAAGTATGGATATAAAGAAAAAAAAAAAAAAAAAACTACTGTAGAAATTTTTGTTTATATATGCATCATGATGAGGCATGCTTGTTACAGATGGTGCCTCATTTGGGAAACCGTGCATGGCAGGGCGTGGAGACATTATCAGTTGCGGACATTGGGGATGGGCTTGTGTATTGCAAGGAATGCCTAAGCGGTTGAAGTAGAATTAGATGCAAAAGTAGTGATGTAATGGGTATCAGACTCTACTACACTACTACCCTTAATTTTGTCCAGTCTACTTATTTCGGATTTCAGGGAGTTACTAAGACAAATCCCAAGAGTAAAGATAAGGCATTACTTCCGTGAAGGCAATAAATGTGATGATAGGCTTGCCAAGAGAAAAGCACTGCAGCAGCAAGAGTTTGTGTGTTTTGATAAACCTTTGGATGTTATTCTGTCTTGGTATTATGACTCTATTGGCATGTACTTTGAGAGAGACAATGCTCAAGTGTTTCTGTTATGAATTAATATAAGCATCCTCTTTTACCACAAATATATATTATGAGATTGGTTATAACCTTACTCAGTTACTGCACTACCTGTCAAGATATCACTGTTGTATATCATAAAAAATAAAATATTACTAATCAAATAATTATTTACTCATAATAGAGGCGCTATAAAACTACAAAATAATATTTTGGGTAACAGAAATCTATCAAATGATGATAATAGTTTTGTAACTCAACTTTTTGACACCTTTTGAGAGATCATGGGTTCAAATCTCCTCTCCCTAAACTATCAAATTAAAAAAAAATAATAATAATAATAATAAAATCTAAGACAAAAGGAAAAAGTACTACCAGAGAAGGCAAACCATAGCTTTTGAAACTCTGAATTCTTACACAGTTTTGGCATTACTTATTTCTTAAAATAAAATGTAAAACTGACTCTCTAAGTTTCTTTAAATTTCATTTCAGTCCTCTAACTTTGCGTTTGTTCATTTCAGTCTTCTAACTTTTAAGTTTATTCAATTAAGGTTTTTCCATCAACTTTTGTTATATGTTGTGGTTAATTTTTCAATTTTATAAATTTTTCTTCAAATTTTTTAAATTAAAAAAATTCAATTAATGATTGAAAATATTTTCTAAATTTTTCTTTTCAAAAAATTTTAACAAAAGTTAACGGAAAGGCCTTAATTGAATAAATCTGAAACTTAGAGGACTAAAATGAACAAACGTAAAGTTAGAGGACTGAAATGAAATCTAAAAAAAGTTAAGAGTGTCAATTTAGCATTTTAGCCTATTTTTTAATAAATACAAGAAATAAAAACTACAAGTCTACAACAACGAGGAAACAGAAGACAATACGCAAGGGACTATGAAGTGGGCCCAAAGGCGGCCTGTTCGTGCCAAACTCCATTCAAGTTTGACTGCCACAATCGTACCATGCCATCATTTCCTGTGGTTGCCAAGGTCATCCCACTTATGTCCCATTCCATCTGCCATACCTGATTCCAAAATCGACAAAAATTCAATTGCTTTCAAACATCATTCACATTCCTTTTCTCAAAATACAAAATAAGGTGCAAAAAATTGTCCTAGGACTCTCAATTGCTTTCTAACATCACATACACACATACACACATATTGGTGAACTATACACGCACCCTCCACCCATTTTTATGGGAAAAGGAATTTCCATTTGAGCTAGGTCAGGGTCCAACCCAAGATTCACATTTTTCACCCTCCTTTTTTGAGTAGACTCCATAATTAAAATCACAGCATTCATACTTTCAAGTGAAAAAAATTGTGCATCCAAATTATGTCCAAAACAAAAAAGGAATGATTATATTTGTTCAAAACCACTATGTGCTCCTTGCATGCATGTTGTTGTGGAATTGCAGCTTCAACCATCTTATCTAAGTTCAAGAATTATTGTACAAAAAGTAGTAAGAAAAAATTTAAAAAGATGCTATTAATACCTTGCCTTCATGACCAGAAAGCAGCGCAACTTTCTCCACTGAGAGCCTTCCATCTTGGTCAGGGTCCAACCCAAGATGCCATATTGCAATTCCCTTGAGAGTTGCAACAGCAATTACTTCATATGGTCTGAAAGAGAATTATACCAGTAATACCATTAATCAGAATAAATTAGCTATGCTTTGTTGTTCCACCAACCAAGGAATACTAGCAGCATCAGAGGTGAAGGCTTGAACCAATTAGTTTGAACTTTTTCTCACATCCAATCCCCTCACATGAAATTGCTAACCGTCACATTCAATCATATGAACCTATCAGGAAGCTTGGACTACTAGGTATAATATGCAGTGTCACTAGAAAATAGAAACAATATTACCTGCCAATGTTTGGTGCCCATGCGACAGCATGAACTTGATCACCTTTGTCCCCAGGCAATGCCAACTCTGCAACTGGAAGCCATCTTTGGTGAGCCTGGTCAAATTCCCATACCTGCAGCAACCTACTTTTGTGATTAACTATGAACTATCAAACTTCATGCTGAAAGTTCATCCACTTTAGCTTAATCACTAAAATTTAACATGATTCCAACTAATAAAGACCTGTTTTACAAAGCAGAATATATCTCTTAAAACTGGCTCCAAAAGCACACTTCATGAAATAAGTGTCACATAGATGGTTTTCTATTTTGAAGGATAAGAAAAATAATGAACCACATCAATCATGATGATGACTTTCTCACTAAGGACTTTTTATTTTTATTCTTTAGATTGCTCTCCTTAGCATTGCTCTTAATATAGTTGCACTAAATAGGAAAGTCCAACCAAAGATACAGAACAATGATTGCGGTAGCAAAGTGATGAAGTCACAAATTCAAAGACCACAATTCTGCTTGTGTCTAAACCTTAGAATATAATGCATTTGTTGGAGAATATAATGCATGTGTTGGGAGACTTGAATTGCATCAACATCCAAGAGTTTAGTTACAGTAAAATATTCCCCCCCCCCCCCCCCTTTTTGGGTTACACTTAAACAAAAAAGTTATCCCTGTTGGATTTGATGGTACAATCTTTGTATTTTCAAAACTTTTGAAATGTACAACCTTCATGTTATACTTAATGAGTGGGGCTTCAAGACTATAATTTAAGTTTGACATAAGATTCATGAAGGTAAAACAGCACCTTTCAAGTATTATGCTAAGAGAGAAGAAAGTCACACCTAAGATAAGAAGAATCAATTGTACCCATAACACATAATAGGCTACAGCCGCACATAAAATGCATAAGAAAGCTGGACTACAAAGTATACCTTGGAGGAATTTAGTTGGGGTGTATCTGAATTGAAACCCAAAACAAAACTTGGATCTTGGCTTTCACCTCTTTGTGGATTCCATGATATAGATGCAGATATGCACGAAGCCTTACCAAATGTAGAGACTGACTCAATAACATTCTGAAATTCAGCCTGCCAAAAGAATGATATGATGTTGCCAATGAAAAGATAAAAGTACGGCCTTCAAACAATCATTGATTGCTAAAACATCTAAATACAATTGTTAGACAAAATATTTTTCTAATGCAACCTAAGACCTTCATACAATTGCTTCCAAGTATCATTAATGAATTATTGAATTGTTACTGTAGAATCCACCCAACTTCCTGAGTCGATGTGTGCATAGAATGGGAGCAACTCAACAGCACAATGAGATGATTGAATATTTATTTCCTTTTCTAATCATTCATTAGATTAAAAAAAGAAAGAAAAATTCAAATTCCTATAGCATCAAAACGAGAAGAAACAAAAGAGAAAACTTTCCATTTTCTAGCCGTTCCAATCATCCAGAAAAAAAAAAAACAAAAAAACAAAAAAAACAAAAACAAAAACAAAAACATACAGGAGGTATTTCAGAGAAAGCAAGGATTTGATGATAAATAACGGGAAATGAAGACTACAAAAATAAATAAATAAAATAAAATAAAAATATGAAATGAGCGTAAGGACATGAATGTTACTATCTATCTATGTATAAATATACTGAAAATTTTTATAGAAAAATTAAACAAAATGGTTTTCTAGATTGCACAAAACCTCAAATCATTAGCAATTCTAAAAGGCGGAACTGTGGATAAAAAAAACTGGCTGAATTGAATAAGATAATCACCTGGAGTTGCCAATTCTTCATCTCCAAGGAATCCAGGAGCTCAAAGACTTTCACATGGCCATCTGAATGTGCAACAACCTATATTGTATATTCAAACAATGCATATTATAATCAATATTTCAGCAATAAATTCTACTTCATTTTCATTTGAGACGATAACAGCTATTGTTGAGTTGTAATATAACATTAATATTCCACAATTCATAATGTTTCATCCTCAAATTGCACTGATTGTTCATAAAAAAATGTTGGGAGGAAGGGGCCAGATAGACATTGAAAGCTACATTGGATCAGATGAAATAACCAAATGATAGAAGCATCATCAGAAATTAAAAATCAAGTTTGGACCATTATAAGCAATACATTAGATATGAAGAAAAGCTGTATCAGCACTTGAAGCTCACCATTTTCAAACTTGTCAGAGAGATTCCAAATTGGGTATCCAGCACTTTAGATGAATTGCTTTTAAAGCTTTTGCACTGCTTCCATTGAAGAGGTTGCGCATCTAGCGAATAACAAAAGGCACAAGAAAACAAATGAGCTCAGCCTTTTAACATTCATTTAAATAAAAACTCTACAACTTTTTGTATCACAATTCACAACAATAGCCTTAATGTAATGGAAACAAAGAACCCAAAAAAAAAGTCACATTTAAGAAAGTCTAACAATAAATAAAAAAAACAGTAATTGGGTCAGAAACAAATTTTAAAACATACTGTTTTTGTGTCAACCATAAGGATGACAGCATCTTATTGCACATCCTAGTGATATATCCAACACATAACCATGGCACGAATCATGATACTCATCACACTAGGTCAAACAAGATAATAAACTCAAAAGATACCTTCTACGGCCTCCTCCCATAATGACATGGTTCCATCTGCGCAAATGCATGCAACTGCATCTCCATATTCTGGAGGAACCCAAACAACCTTCACAATGCCAGCCTGAGCCTCATGTATCTACAAAAAGTTCAACAAGAAAAGTCATAAATATCAATCGAAGACCAGCTATAGAGACACAAAAAAGCTAGTGCAGTCCACACTTGCAAAACATTCGGTGAACCCGAAAGACACTCATAAACTATCCAATGGACAACCACAGACTTAGCTATCCGAAAAACACTATCATCCAACTTTCAATTCACATCATTTACCCTAAACATAGTTAAAATTCAATCCCAATTCTACAGCACATCCGATTACTAAACCTAGTCCTTTATCTTAACTTCACAAACCAAATGCACTTTCAAAGTAGCATCAAATTTCAAAATTTCCCTAGACTACAACAAACAAAGCATTAGTCCCAAAATTTTGAGGTCAGCCATGGACCCTTGACAGATTAGTTAGGATCCGTCATATGTATACTTTTCTTCCATTCTACTGTATCTAAAATCATACTCTCTATTACCATCTTAAGCGACTTTTTCTCATCTTTTCATCACTAAGGGCTACCCCTATCTTTAAATGAATTTCCTCTATTCGAATCCTACTTTTCTTGTATTTCCACTTATCCATCTTAACATGCTCATTTCAAATACACTCATTTTATGAATATGTTGCTTCTTAATAACCCATCATTTGGTACCATAGAGCATATCAGGTCATATAGCAGTCTTATAAAATTTTTCCTTTAACTTAAGAGGTATTCTACGATCGCATAACACTCTTGATGCGCTTCTCTGCTTCATCCACCTTGCTCTTATCCAATCACCCTGCTCTTATCCTATGGTTTGTATCCTCTTCAATTTCTCCATCTTTATAAATTATTGATCAAAGATATTTCGAGTTGTTGCTCTTTAATATCTCTTGACCATCCCCACTTCGTTTTTGTTTCTACTTTTACTAAACTTACATTCCATAATATCTGTTTTAGTCCTACTTAATTGAAAGTGTTTAGATTCTAGAGCATCTCGCCAAATTTCAAACTTGGCATCAACTCCACTTCTAGTTTCATCCAATAAAACTGCCTCCACCTTGGTTGCCTTAGCGGTAATGGAGAGTGCCTAGACTAACTGTAAACCCAGAAGTCTCTGGTTCAACACCTAGCTGAGGCATTTTGCGATTTACCCAATGCCTACTCAGTGGGGATGTGTAGGCATCCAGGGTTTGCCCCTCAAGGGAGCTCCCACTGGCCCATACCTTAAGGGGGTTCTTTGTCATTAAAAAAAAAAAAAAAAGTTTCATCCACTAAAACTATATCATCTGCAAAAGGCATACACCAGGGCACTTCCACTTCCTCTTGGATCAATTTAGTGAGCTCGTCCATCACTAGTGCAAGGAGATATGAACTTAGTGCTGATCCTTGATGCAAAACTCTAGTAGTGATAATAAACTCACTTGCGATTCCTCCACTTGTTCTCCCACTAGTTACAGCTCTGCCGTACATATCCTTAATCAACTTAATATTCTTTCTTTTCCAAAATCCACCACATAACCTCTATACGGACCCTATCATATGCCTTCCCTAGACTGAATCACATTAGTACACTTAGCACAGTTTAAACATGGAATATTACCAACCAATGCGTATATCAATATGTAATTTAACTTGAACGGTAATTCATTTTTGGATTTGGGAAATTATTGTTTCACGATCCCTAATGTAAACTATTTCACACAATGTCCACAGTCTATGCACGATTTAAAAGAGTGTGCACACAACAAAGACCAAAATGCAATAACTTAGCCAACACACACACACACATACACACGAAGTGAAGGTAATTCGTAGATAAAGCAAATTTATAAAGTGAGAGGTGTGAGTGAAATCACAAACCCTAGATTTGGAAGTGCAGGTGAAGGAAGAAGAAGTAGAAGCTGGGTCCTGAGAATCGAATATGGAGAGGGTTCCGTCGGCGGAGCCAGTGGCGAGTCTCTGGCCACAGTGGTTCCAGGCGGAGCAAGTTGTGCCATTATCAAAGATCGCCAAAGATTTCTCCATGTCCGTACAATTTTCTGAAACCGTGTGAGCTTTTTGGGTTTTTTGTGGGGTTTTAAGTTTAAACTTTAAAAAGCAAAGTTCGGTGATTTAGGGATAAATAAAACGCAGCGTTTTAGGGAAATAAAGTTGGGAAAACGGCGGGCCGTATTACTTAATTGAACCATTTTATGACGATCAACCTATTGTCGTTTGATGGAAGGCCCAAAATGGCCATATTACAGGGTAGCCTGGCCCAATTCCTATTAAGCGGAAATTGTGAAACCCAACTTAGTTTAGAGCCCATTTCCCTTGTCAACTCTTAATAAAGTGGGCTCATACAAGCATAATAGTGGAACTCATGGGCTCTATTAATTATGCTTCTTGCATAATCAACTTGACTTTCCTTGGCTATGTGTTAGAGATTTCTATGAAATACTTTATGTGCAAGAGAAATTTAGTGGAGCTCAGTGACCTCTTGGCAATGCCTCAACAGGTAAGTTTGGACAGTAATTTAGGAGTACTTTGTCCATGGTCTCATAATTGTTAATTGGATTAATTGTGTCCCAAATGTTGTATCGAACAACGTCCCAATAAACACCTGTGATCATGCTTTTTTGCTTATTGATACAAAACAACATAGTTTGGTTTTAATAACTATGATGTGGAGGAGAGAAATAAGGCCAAACAAAAAGGATGTGAGCCAAGAGCTAAGCTCCACTGCTCCAGACATTATATCTTTAACTCGAAAACCTATCCCACCCAACCAAAAAAAAAAAAAACCATATACCCCTACTTGAAATAACTCTTCATGTATGTTATTGAATGTCACCTAAAATTTTCTACCCAAAAAAAGAAGAAAAGAATGTCACCTAAAATTAGTTTTAAAAATTGTTTTTTTTTTTTTTTTTTTTTTGAGAAATTAAAAAAAAAAGATTGAAATCGGTTTTACCTAACTTTTTTCTTTTACAATGATTTTACCAAACAAAAATGAAAAATGTTAGGTAGAATTATGCATACCCCACCAAATGACAGATGAGATATTTCTCTTCTACACATGTAAACCAAAACACATATGTACAAGGCTTTGACTACAATGTTTGGTTACACGTGGCTTATGTACATTCTCACCCTAGGTTATTTGGGAAAGAGAGGAAACTAGTGAAAATAATTATTCTTAGTGTTTATTATATGCAAACTGTTTTATATAGTTTTACACACTCCTAAAAGCGACTGAGTAAAGCTGTTAATTTGCAACTAGTTTAACTCTTTCTTCACGTGTAATATACTAAATCTCCTACAAGTACAAAAAGTGCACAAACTCATTACTATTTTTGGTAGGCACTTCATCTTATCAACCTTCTTCATTCACCCAAGATCCTCAGTAAATTACTCACACTAGCATGCATATATGTTCACTTGCTTTCAATGCACATCTTTTCTCATTTCCTCATTCATGTAAGAATCCCACTAAATTGCTCAAAGCATACATGTTCACTTATTTTCAATGCATCTCTTTTCTCAGTAAGAAAGATTAAAAAAATAAAATAAAAAAAGAATCAAATTTCTCAATCTATATATTTCATACAAAGATAATGTTTGCCACCACCTTCAATTCCAAAACCCACCATGGAACATACCCAACAGCAACTACCCCATGTTGTCATTGTGCCCAGTCCAGGGATGGGCCACCTCATCCCACTCGTTGAGCTTTGAAGAGTATAAAATTAGGGATGACGGATCCGTTTAAACAGACCTGACGGTTCTAGATTAATGGACGGTTAGTATTTCTACATGGACGGATCCTAGATACACGGACACAAGGTGGACGGGTCTCAAGGCCAAGTGGTATCCACATGACTTAAGTGGCCTCCAAGGAATCCTAAATGGAAACAACTTGCATCCCACGATTAACCCTAGTTAATAGAATCCCAATATAAGAAGGATCCCGTAATATACGCGCATTTATGATGATCTTTTCCCGTAAGAAAACACATTTTTACGCAAGAAACAGAGGTCGATTCTACATTACTATAAAAACCCAAGGCCCTCAGAAAATAAGGTATGCATAATTCACCCCTCCTCTGGAACTCTAGAGTTGTGAAAAAGTTCTCTAACTTAACCATCGAAAGGTCTTTGGCCGGTATTGCACCGATACCCTTCTAAAGTCTTCTTGTTTTGTGTTGTGCAGGTGTTGTTTTGAGCGCATGAGGACTGTGTGACTAACTAACGATTTTTGGCATCATCAGTTGGCGCCGTCTGTGGGAAACGCTCGGAGATAAGCCATACTACGCTTCTTGAACAAAAAAGTTACATGGTACTTACTCGTTCGATGGCAACAACCACTAACAATCAGGGTGACGAACCGCGTACCACTGCCTTAGAGAGACAAGTTCAAACCCTCACAGCAGCAGTGAAGTGCCTCGCCAAGCAGAATCATGACCTGGAGGAGCAACTGCGCCAAAAAAACGCAGCACTTAACACCCAGGAAGAGGACTAGGAAGGAACCAACGCTGAAAGAAGAAATCAAGAGGGGCCGGAAGGCAGCAATGCCCCAAGCAGACAAGAGCGACAAGATACCAGCCATCTATCCGCCACAGATACAGTTCCCCCTCACATAGTCGCGGAGATGCAGATGATGAAGGAACAGATGGACTTCATGATGAACGCCCTCAGAGGACGGGTGTCTAGCGACCTCGATGACTTGGTCCATCGAACTGATTCACCATTTACTGCATCCGTCATGACGTTCCCCCTACCACCAAAGTTCTGTATGTCTCAGGTGGAAAGCTACGACGGATCTAAAGATCCCCTGGATTACTTAGAGTCCTTCAAGACTTTGATGCACCTGCAAGGAGTGGCGGACGAGATTATGTGCAAGGCCTTCCCAACTACATTGAAGGGCCTCGCAAGGATTTTTTTCAGCTGGTTGACGCCCAATTCCATTGGTACCTTTAAGGAGTTGAACGCCCAGTTTGCCTCACACTTTATCGGGGGACACAGGTATAAGAAATCCACTGCGTGCCTAATGAGCATTAAGCAACGAAAGGATGAGACGCTGAGGTCTTACATAGCCCGCTTTAACAAGGAGGCACTTTTAATCGATGAAGCTGACGACAAGATACTAGTTGTTGCATTCACGAATGGGCTGCGGAAGGGTAAGTTTCTATTTTCCTTATATAAAAATGACCCGAAGACCATGTCGGATGTGGTCTACGGGGCTACTAAATACATGAACGTGGAAGACGCGCTACTGGCTCACAAAGAGAAGCCCAAAAATAGAGAAAGGCAGGAGGAGTCCCGACAGGACAGGGGCCGAAAGATGGCCAGGACAGGAGATAGAAGGGAAGATAGACGCTCCAAGCCTCCAACCGAAAGGTTCAAAAACTTCACCCCTCTGAACACCCTAATTGATCAAGTTCTGATGCAGATTAAGGACGAAGGGGCCCTGACATTCCCTGGCAAGTTGAAGGGAGACCTCAGCAAGAGATCTAGAGACAAGTACTGTCGTTTCCATCGCGATCACGGCCACGACATGTCCGAATGCTATGACTTGAAGCAGCAGATAGAAGCTCTCATTAGGTAAGGGAAGTTGCAGAGGTTCATCAGTAAGGAAGGAATAGAACAGCCCCAAGGACAGCCTGCCCGGAGAGAAAATGAGCGTCCTAGGCCACCTTTGGGAGACATAAGGATGATTATAGAGGGCAGCACGGCTTCCGATTCTTCCAAGAAGGCACGCAAGGTTTACCTACGAATGGTTCAGAACGTCCAGCTGATAGGGTACATCCCAAAGATGGCACGAATCGACAACCCCGTAATTGGGTTCATGGAGGAAGATGCCCGACGTCTCTATCACCCACACGACGATGCACTTGTAGTCAGTATACGTGTAGGGGATTACAACACCCACTGAGTCCTTGTGGACAACGGGGGCTCTGCCGATATCTTATACTATCCAGCATTCCAGCAAATGAGGATAGGGAGAGACCGGTTGATTCCAACCAACGCACCACTCGTAGGATTTGGAGGAACCAGGGTGCATCCCCTAGGGGCGGTCACCCTGTCGGTAACGGTCGAAGATTACCCTCAGCAAATCACCAAGGATGTCTCGTTCATAGTTGTTGATTGTTCGTCTGCGTACAACACCATATTGGGTCGTCCTACTTTAAATTCATGGAAGGCCGTAACCTCAACCTACCATTTGATGATCAAGTTTCCCACCAAGTACGGAATGGGAGAAGTAAGAAAGGATCAAGTGGCAACACGCGAATGCTACATTGCAATGCTAGAGATGGATGGTCATTTACAGACTATGTGTATAGAAAAACAATAGACGGTAGCAGAACCAGTGGAAGGGTTGGAAGAAGTACTCCTTGATGATTCTAGGCCTGAACGAACAACGAGGATAGGCACTTTAGCCAACCAGTCAGTGCGTCAAGCACTCACGACCATTCCTAAGGGAAAACCAGGATGTGTTCGCCTGGAGTCATGAGGACATGCTAGAAATTGATCCGTCAATCATAGTCCATAAGTTAAACATCCGGCAGAAAAAGCGGGTGTTCGCACAGGAGCGGGATAGAACCATAGCTGAGGAGGTGCAAAAATTACAGGAAGCAGACTTTATACGAGAAGTGTACTACCCCGACTGGCTGGCGAATGTGGTAATGGTAAAAAAAGCCAATGGAAAGTAGAGGATGTGCGTAGATTTCACAGACCTAAACAGGGCGTGCCCCAAGGACAACTATCCTCTCCCGCGGATCGATACCTTGGTAGACTTAACTGCAAGACACTAGCTGTTAAGCTTCATGGACGCATTCTCTAGTTACAACCAGATCAAACTGAATGAGGCTGATCAGGAGAAGACTTCATTTATCACTAGCCAAGGTCTCTTTTGCTACAAAGTGATGTCGTTCAAACTCAAGAACGCGGGCGCCACGTACCAAAGGCTGATGAACAAAATGTTCGCGCATCTGATTGGAAGGAATGTGCAAGTTTACGTGGATGATATGTTGGTAAAAAGCATACGAGAGGCAACCACTTGAGCGACCTCCGAGAGACCTTCGACACCCTGCAGTTATACAACATGAAACTGAACCCAAACAAATATGTGTTCGGGGTGAGGGCAGGAAAGTTTCTGGGATTCATGGTATCCCAAAGGGGTATTGAGGTCAACCCAGAAAAGATAAAGGCCATAATGGAGTTAGCTCCGCCAAAGACGGTCAAGGAAGTACAGAGCCTGAACGGTAAGATAGCTGCATTAAACAAGTTCGTCTCAAGAGCAACGGATAAATGCCTGCCTTTCTTTCGCACATTGAGGAAGTCGTTTGAATGGACGAATGAGTGCTAGCAAGCGTTTAAAGATCTGCAGGGATATCATGGGCCCCTTTCCAAAGGCGGTTAGACAATTGAAGTTCCTAGTAGTTAGTATAGACTACTTCACCAAGTGGGTAGAAGCGGAAGCTCTGGCCACCATCACTGAGAAGAATGTGCGAAGCTTTGTATGGAAGAACATCATTTGTAGGTACGGTGTACCTAGGGTGCTGGTCTCGGACAACGGGAAGCAGTTCAACAACTACGCATTTATAGACTTTTGCTCACAACTAGAGATCAAGAACCACTATTCATCACCTGCCCACCCGTAGGCCAATGGACAAGTTGAGGTCACAAACCTATCCTTGCTTAAAATCATCAAGACTCAGCTCGAGGGGGCAAAGGGTATATGGTTGGACGAACTACCAAGTGTTTTGTGGGCATACAGGACAACGGCGAGAATGCCTCCAGGGGAAACCCTGTTTCGATTAGCATACGAAAGCGAGGTAGTCATCCCGGCTGAAGTGGGACTTACAAGCTACAGGGTAGGGAACCATGACAAAAGCAAGAATGATGAAGCTATGCGCCTGTAGCTTGATCTGGTGGATGAAGTAAGAGCAACAACTGAGCAGAGGTTAGCATGATACCAGAATCTTATGGCCAAGCACTACAACTCTAAGGTCAGACGCAGGGACTTCCAGGTTGAAGATCTTGTCCTGAGAAAGGTGATGGGCACCACAAAAGACACCTCTCAAGGGAAGCTAGAACCTAACTGGGAAGGACCATACAGAGTTGCATCATGGCATAGGAAGGGAACCTACCACCTGGAGACACTGGACGGACAAAAGTTGCATCACCCATGGAACACAGAGCACCTAAAGAAGTACTATCAGTAGACGAGCAACAACACTCCTCATTCCCAATCTATTTTCTTTTAGTTTAATTTTTATTATCTACACAGTTTCTTTTAAGCCCAAGGGCAGGTTTTTTTTTTTTTTTTTTTTTAAATTTTTATGCATGAATTACCATAATAATAAGAGGAGTTATTCAGAAATGCCACATGTTTATATCTACATTCCTACAATATCAAGTTCACAAAGTAGACAGGTTTCATTATTAATTACAAGTCCACAAAATGGATGGATTCAAGTTATCGAGTCCACAAAGTGGACGAGTCTCATTCCTAAAGGATGACTAATGATAAGTTCATAAAGTGAACGGATTCAAGTTATCAAGTCCACAAAGTGGACGAGTTTCATTATTAATTACAAAATTACAAGTCCATAAAATGGACGGATTCAAGTTATCGAGTCCACAAAGTGGACGGGTCTCATCCTAAAGGGATGATTTGGAGTGTTAAGTCCAATTGGACGGGTTCATCCCAAAGGGGTGATTGGAAATGGTAAGTCCAAAGAAGATGGACTCAACCCAAAAGGGGTAACTTAAATCATTAGTCCAAACAGGACGGACTCATCCCAAAGGGATGATTCAAGATATTAAGTCCATACAGTGGACAGGCTCACCCCAACAGGTGACTCAAATTCTTAAATCCACACCGAGGACGGGGTCATCCCAAAGGGGGTTTTGAATTCTTAAGTCCGGACGGTAGGAGTCAGTTGAAACATAAAGTTCACTAAGTAGACAGGTTCATAGTAAAAGGATAACTCATATTTATTCCACAAAGTAGACGGGTTACCACTGAAATGTCCATAAAATGGACGGATAACTCATATTTATCAAAAAGGTCGGATTCATTACAAGAATTCATTTGCAAACATTAAAATCCCAAATAGATGGATGTGTTGCAAAAGGAATGTAACCGAAATAATATAAAGATCCATAAAAGGAAATGTCTACATGCAAACGGAGAGGCAACAGATAACTAAAGTTAATAAATAAAAAGCCACAAGAGGGAAAGTGTTTCGAATTTAAGAGTAGACGGAAGAAATACAACTTAATAAAAAAAATATAATTTACAAGAAAAAAGAAAAGCTACGGCTAGACGAGGGGGTTTTCTTCATCCTTCTCTTCCATAATCTGCATGTCTTCAGGTTGATGGGCACTACCTTGGATTTGGCCTTCATTGGAGCAGACTCACCATCACCACGAGGATCGTTAGCAAGGACATCGTTAGCAAATAGCTCATCAGTGCTCTCGGAGTGGATGGTCTAAGCTGGGGTCTGGGTCCGGGGATCAATAGAAACATAAGATAAGTCTAGGTTCGAAAAGGAAGCTTTGACTTGACAGAGGCAGTCATCAAAGTCGTCAGCGTAAGAGCCTCCGAGCTTTGCTAGAAGAGTGTCAGAATCACGATACTCCCGTATCGCATCTTTCTTCTCCTGACGAAGCCTATCTTTGGCATCACTTATCTCTTTTTCCTTATCTTCAAGGACTTGCCTCAACATCTCCGTCTGCTTCTCCAGCTTACCCTTTTCTTGCTCTGAGCAAGCAAGCTTCTTCTCCTAGACCGTCTTCCAAGCCTTTAGCTCAGCTAGCTCATCCTCCGTCAACCTTGCCTTCGCCCTAACATGGTTTAGTGTCGTCTCGTGGTTTAGGCAGCAGCCCATCAACCCTTTCATCATTAGCATTGCCTAAAAACAAAAGAGGGGTTAGTGGCCGGACAAGTTAAAGGAAAGAAAGAGAAAGAGGACAGACATAGTAACCTGCGCAATGCTAAAAAGTCCCGTCTCCCTCATGGCTTCAGTTGCGTGGTTGCTCAAGTCCTCATAGTCGTCAACTGTGATGATGGACAAGAGCTACTCCAGCGCATACTTAGAATCCTCACGAAGGAGGACGAGTGGTTTTTCGGTGATGGGGACAGGGCCCGTCATGAGTCCCTTGCCCTTTCCTTGACCAATCGAAGTGACCGTCTTCTTGGTCTTAGCCTTTAACCCCATGACGGACTCGAGGACGACTTTGGGCTTTTTTGGAAGACGGTCAGTCTTCTTCGATGGCTTCCTCTTGGTAGACGAGTTGGTCGGACCCGTCCCTTTAGGGGGTTAACTCCCTTCTTGTTTTTTCTTCACAGCAGCTTGCTGCTTGATGTAGGCCCTTCTCTTGTTGTCTTCCATTTCTGCACAAGGGTGAATGGATATCAGGAGTTAGATAATGTAAAAACAAAGAAAAGAAACCAAAGTGTTGGGTGACAGACTTACATTGACGAACTTGACGGTCGTATCGACGGGTAGTTGCTGTGGGTTCTGGTCCGTCACAATACCAGTAGAGAGTGTCTAAAAGCTCCACTGTTCCAGTGAGACTTGTGGACAGTCCCAAGCTGCAAAAGGAGGCGGTTAAAGAAACAAGTAAAAGATGAAACAATTAAGAACCTAAATGTGGACGGATGCATACCCGACGGGTATAAACTCTTGGTCACCAGGGTGACACATCCACTCGTCACCTTCCATAAAAAAATAGTGACTCTTCCAATTTCTATTAGAGTTAGGGGTATCACACACGAGCCTCAGCAACGGGTTCCTGGGCACAAAACTATACATGCCCTTGGATTGAACGATCTCAGTCAGACGGTAACAATGAAAAAATTCTTCCACCGTTAACCTACGCGCCCTATCGGACATGGCCCCATACAAGACCTCCACGCCAAGAAAAACCCTCTAGGCGTTTGGGGCGATTTGGATGACGGCTAACCATTTGGTTGGAGGTTCAGCACCAATTAAGCCATTAGTAGAATCACCCTCTGACCTATCCGTGTCTAAATCCTCATCCCTTGTGGAAGGTGAGGTGGCCAACAGATTCCTTTCTTCACTTGAGGTGCTAGGGTCATTCTGACCTGACAGGAACACCTCATCGTATCCCACCCTCTCGTGGACACACGATTGGTTACTTTACGCACTAGACATGGGTAAAAACCTAAGACACTGACGGATCTACATAGACGACGGGTGTGCAAAGTCTAAAGATTGACAATAGAATTCGACAGAAGGTAAAGAGTACTTACCAATTGAAGATGAGCAACAAGAAAGGTGTAGATGACGGATGCACCAAGTAAATGGTATGCTGGTTTAACGAGGTAGACGGTAGCGCTCTGATTACGAATTCACTGCGGAAAGTAAAAATGAGAAGTAAGAGAGTAGGTTTATATAGAGGGAACGGCGCGGAAGACGAAGGGACGCTTCGTTCCAAGACATTGGCCACTAAGGGAATGACACTTACCCTTATGACATTAATGACCCTAGGCTAGCCTGTCAATCTATGCGCATTTCTCAAGAGACAAGTCGAACCGTCACTCCACGGGTCCGTTTAGGGGAGGTGACGGACCCATGAAGTGAAGGGGCAACTGAAGAGTATAAAATTAGGGATAACAGATCTGTTTAAACAGACCTGACGGTACTAGATTAATGGACGGTTTGTATTTCTACATGGACGGATCCTAGATACACGGACACGAGGTGGACAGGTCTCAAGGCCACGTGGTATCCACATGACTTAAGTGGCCTCCAAGGAATCCTAAATGGAAACAACTTGCGTCCCACAATTAACCCTAGTCAATAGAATCCCAATATGAGAAGGATCCCGTAATATACGCGCATTTATGATGATCTTTTCCCGTAAGGAAACACCTTATGTAAGAAACGGAGGTCGATTCTACACTACTATAAAAACCCAAGGCCCTCAGAAAACAAGGTACGCATAATTCACCATAGCTCTAGCACTCTAGAGTTGTGAAAAAATTCTCTAACTTAACCATTGAAGGGTCTTTAGCCGGTCCGTGCCGGTACCGCACCGGTACCCTTCTAAGGTCTTCTTGTTTTGTGTTGTGCAGGTGTTGTTTTGAGCGCATGAGGACTGTGTGACTAACTGACGATTTTCGGCATCATCAAGCTCGACTAGTGACTTGTTTTCCACCACGATTTCTTAGTTACCTTCATCATTACCACTTATGGGTCATCAAATTCGTTGCAAATTAAAAATAATAAGGACCAAGTTAACTGCTACAAAATATAGGGATCAAATTGGCAGTAACTCCAAAATGTGGAGACCAAAATGGTTTTGCCCTTATCAAATATAAATGGTAAAATTTGTCCCTTTATCTTCTTTTTTGTTATATCAAACTCACCATTTCAGCCCTCCTTTAACTCTCACTTTCGAGTCTTCCTCTTTATAGAAATTGCCAAATTACACAAAGAATTGGTAAGTCCCTTTGAGGTGATTTTGTTTTATTTTCATATTTTTGGCTTGATCGATCTTCTTTGATTTTTCTGGTGCAAATTTGATGGTTTGTGGTTGTTTTATTCCATTGGATTGTGGATGCGGTGATTAATTTTATTTCATAGTTGTGTTTTACCCATTCAAATTGTTTATGTATAAAGAATTGTTATGCATTTTTTTTAATACATATGGTCATTTGCATCCCATATGTTTGTATAATTTTTGAACAGGTTTGTTACTTTTTCTGATGCTAGTGAAATTCCCTAGGGAACAGAACACACCTGCTTCCAAATGAAAACCCTTGAATCCACGAGGAGAATTTCTTTATCCACCAAAAATATATTGGAGGGAAAACTCTTTGAAATTTTATTAATCAAATTTTAAATTGCCTTTAAGGCTACATTGTGTTTAAATAGAAAAATAAAACCTAGAAACCCCAATGTGCACCTAGGGCAAATAAGAGATGCCTAAAAACCCTATTTCATGTTAAACATAGAATTAGGCTAGAAAATAAGAAATATTACCAAAACAAAAATGCAAAATTGAAAAAATTACAAAATCAAAATTTATAGTCTCTAAGTGTGCGTTTGGGAACACAATGTGCCCTAGAAACACAATGTTTGACTTTTCCCGTGAACAGTGCACACGGACCCACAAATTTCACTTTTCAACAATTTTTTCATTAAAAATGGGTCTCATGGTACTATTCACACATTTAAAAATTATTTTGCTATAGTGTTTTTCAGTTTTCAGCTGTATTCAAACAGACCCTAAGAGACATCTTAAAATAGACAAGACCTTATTAAACCTTTTATATTGAAAGTTATAATATAAGAAAAAATTACAATTAAAAAAAAAAGACTTTTAAAGGTCTAAATGGAGGAATTTACTCGAAAAGCAGCAACAAATCATTACCATAGGACAATAATTTTTTATCCTTATGACGATTCCCTTCAAGTCACTGAACTTCACGTGAATATGTCTTTGACTCTGACTATTTCTACTAGTACTTTTTTGCTTCATGAAACTTTTATGTGTTAAATTTTTTTTTTTTTTTATGGTTTCTCTATTTAAGGAAGTTTATAAGTTTATGATATCCATTCTAAATCATTTTAATTTGATTACTAAATAAATATTATCTAATTATCCTTTAATCCCATCTAAATCTATATTCATTTCTAATCCATAGGTTTATGGTTTTTTTTTTTTTCCCCCCCTTGAATTTGGGATTAGGACTTAGATTTACATGGTTTTTCCATTTATATTTTGACGTCAAAGCACTTCACCTTACCCACCTTTCTCACTCACATTAGATTCCCATTATTATATTACTCAGTGCATGCATTGATGTTCCCATGTTTTCAATGCATATGTTTCTATGGAAAAAAACAAAGGAAAAAAATTAGGACTTTTCAATCTATATATATAGTTCGTAAAAACATAATGTTTACCATCACCTTTTACTACCAAACCTACCATGGAAACTACCCAACAAAAATTACCCCAGGTTGTCTTTATGACCAGTCCAGGGATGGGTCACCTCCTCCCAGTTGTTAATCTCGCCAAGCGACTCGTCCACCACCATGGTTTCTTAGTCACCTCCATCATCATTACCACTGATGGGTCATCCATAAAACCTCAAAAAGCTGTCCTTGAAGCTCTTCCCAGTTCCATATCCTCCATCTTTCTTCCTCCTGTGAACTTTAATGACCTCCCCGAGGACGTTAGAATCGAGATGCGGATCGCACTCACTGTGACTCGGTCCCTCCCTACTCTATGAGATTCATTCAAGGTCTTAGCTGAGACAACTCGGCTGGTGGCCTTGGTGGTTGATCTATTTGGTATCGATGCTTTTGATGTGGCTAAAGAATTTGGTGTTTTGTCCTTCTTTTGTTTCCCTATAACTGCGATGGTTTTGTCTTTGACCTTTGATTTACATAAGCTTGATGAAAAATTCTCTTGCGAGTATAGAGACTTGCTTCATGGATTTGGAGCCTGGTGCTTTTGAAGATTTGAAGAAAGGAGGAAAGGGCAAGCCACCGGTTTACTTCATTGGACCACTAATTCGGTCCGTTTCAGATCGTGGGGCTGATGAGTCTTGAGTGTTTGAGGTGGTTGGATAAACAACCAAATGGGTCAGTGTTATATGTTTCATTTGGCAGTGGTGGAACTCTTTCAAATCAGCAGTTAAGCGAATTGGCATTAGGACTTGAAATGAGTGGGCAAAGATTTCTTTGGGTTGTTAAGAGTCCACATGAAACAGCAGCCAATGCCTCTTATTTTAGTGTCCAGAGCATCAAAGACCCTTTGATTTTCTTCCCAAGGGATTCTTGGAGAGGACCAAAGAGGTGGGTCTAGTGGTGCCCTCTTGGGCTCCTCAAACCCAGGTCCTGAGTCACGGCTCGACTGGGGGGTTCTTGACCCATTGTGGCTTGAACTCAATCCTAGAGAGCATTATGCATGGTGTGCCCATGATTGCATGGCCACTTTTTGCAGAGCAAAGGGTGAACAGTGTATTGCTAGCTGGTCGATGATTTGAAAGTTGCATTGAAGGTCAAAGTGAATGATAAGGGCCTGGTGGAACACAAAGATATTGCAAACTATGCAAGAGGCCTAATTGAGGGAGAAGAAGGGAAATTGCTACTAGGAATGGCAATGGGTCGAGTTTGTGCCAGATTTTTTCCTACCCAGACCCGGCCTGTTTATTAAACAGATTTTTTTTCTCGGGGCCCAGACCCATCCCGCGAGCCCCGTTAAGCCCTGCCAAATTTGGGCCCAATCCGCGGCCCAAATCCTGGCCCAACCAGGAAAAAAAAATGAATTGAAGCCCAAATTTATTTTTGCCTAGATTCAAGCATGCATATTCAAGCCTAGATAACGTGGCCCAAATGCCAAATCAGTCCAAATCATAGGCTACTAATCATAAATCAATAAATCACCTGTTAATTATAAATCTATAAATCAATAAATCATAACTAATATCATAAATCAATATATCATAGCTAAGATTATAAATCAATAAATCACCTAGCTAAGATAACCATTTAATCATAAATCAATAAATCATAGCTAAAATCACCTACTAAACATAAAAATAAAATAAATCCAACAAGTCCAAGAAATAAGTATCACAAAGCTAAGATAACAATTTAATCATAAATCAATAAATCATAGCTAAAATCGCCTACTAAACATAAAAATAAAATAAATCCAACAAGTCCAAGAAATAAGTATCACAAGTCCAACAAGTCCAAGAAATTAAAAAGTTACAAAATAAATCTCACAAGTGACAAGTTTAGAATAATTACAAACCAACAAATTAATCCAAGAAGTCTAAGAAATTAAAAAGGCTACTAAATTAATACAAAAAGTCTAATCCTCCACAGCTATGACACAACTCCCATCCTCTTCATTAGACTCCCCATCATCAAGAATTGATTGAATATCTCTAGGCATAGTTGAAGAACCTACAACAACAATGAATTAAAAAATGGAATAAACTTCATCAAATTATAACTAGCAAATATATTTAAAAAAAAAAAATTGATTTTATAAATACAAATTAGTCAATTGCTAACCGTTGATTTCACTCCATAACCAATTCTGAGCACACATCATTGCCTCTATAGTCTTGGGATGAAGCCTACTACGGTGTGGACTTAACAGTCTCTCACTAGTGCTAAAGGAAGATTCTAAAGCAATAGTTGTGACAGGAATGACTAAAATATCTCTTGCAATCCTTTGTAAAGTAGGATACTTGAGACCATTACTTTTCCACCATGCCAAAATATCAAAGTCTTTACTCCTTTTCAACACTTCCTCATCAATGAAATGATCAAATTTCATTCTAGCACTCCCATGTTTCTTTGAACTACTTGAACTATTGTTCACAAACAAATCAAAAGATGACATTGCCCCACTCAACCTAAATTTCATTTGTGCCACTTGATTTGAAGTATTTGCAGGCATATGAGAACTTCCTTCATTATCTACAGGGGGCTCATCTACATCTCCATACTCATCAAGCAAATCATAACAAAGATTCTTAATTTTTTCAATCTCCAAATCAGAATTATCACCATAAATGTTAGGATAATAAAACTCCAATAACTTCATCTTATATCTTGGATCCAAGACAGCAGCAACAGCCATAACAACATTAACATTAGCCCAATAAGAATTAAATTTAGCAAGCATGCTTTTTGCCATCGTACTTATCATCTCATTTGAAGGCAAACTCCATTAATTTATTGCAATTTTCAATTTACACACCAAAGTAAAATACATATTAGTTGTGGGATACTTACGACCAAAGAAAAACTCAATCACACTATGAAACAACTCCAACCTCCCATAAATATCTTTGGCTACCTCCCAATCATGGTCATGTGACAAACAAGTATAAGATGTTTCACGTTTAGCCAAACAAGAGAAAACATCTTTATAAATCAATGCAGTAAAAAACATTAAGTAAGTTGAATTCTAACGTGTCTTACAATCTAAGACCAACTCTTTGGTGCATTGAACACGCAATTGGCGTGCATTTTTATCAAATTTCTACCTCCTTTTTGGTGATCCAGTCCAATAAATCACACTATCACAAATCCTTTCAATACCATCACCAATAAGAGACAACCCATCTCGAACAATCAAATTCAAAATATGTGCAGCACACCTTATATGCAACATAGAGCCATCCAACATAAGAGAACTAATATCAAGCTTATTCAAAAGAAGTCTTAACATGACATCATTAATACTACCATTATCAACAATTATTGTGGACAACTTCCTATCAATGTTCCACTCTAAAAACAATCAACAAGGACTTCAGCAATGACATTTTTCGTGTGTGGAGAAGGAACATAAACAAACCTAGATAAATAATAGGAATAATTATAACATAACTCAATAAACATTCTATTTAACATAAAGTCTAAGTTTGATCAATAAACTCAATTCATAAATAAATAATAGATTTAACATTCATAGATTAAAAAATTACCTTAAAACCCGGTTTTGCAACGTCCAAGTTTGATCAATAAAGTGAGCGGTAATGACCATGAACCCTCTCTTTTTGTTACTCGAAGTCCACATATCAGTTGTAATTGTCATCTTAGTTCTATTCTTGTTTGTCATCTTCAAAGCTTTCTCCCACTCATTATCATAATTTTTAAGAATGTCACTCTTCAAAGTGTTTCTTAAGATAAGCTTAAACAAAGGTTGAAGAGACTTCACAAATTCTTTAAACCCAATGTGATCAACTATTGAAAGTGGGTATTCATGTAGGATGACCATACGAGCAAGATTATTCCTCACTATGTTTTGATCAAATTGGTAAGCATTTAAACCCATCGTTCCATCCACCTTATTTTGTTGTCTAATTAACACTTGTTGTCGCATATCCCTTATATCTTTAAACTTTAACTGTGGACATCTTGATAAATGATTACGCAAATGTGTTGTACCTTGGCTAGAGTCACCCAAGTAACCCATCGTTCCATCCACCTTATTTTGTTGTCTAATTAACACTTGTTGTCGCATATCCCTTATATCTTTAAACTTTAACTGTGGACATCTTGCTAAATGATTACGCAAATGTGTTGTACCTTGGCTAGAGTCACCCAAGTAAATCTTGCTACAATGATGGCATTGGGCTTTAAATTTCCCATTAACTTTCTTCCTTGTAAAATGCTCCCAAACATCTGAGGTAGTCTTTCTTTTTCCACTTGTATCCTCATCCTCATCCTTATTTGTACCCTCTTACTCTCCCTCTTCCCCTATTCCTTGACTCCCTTCTTGTTCCTCTACCTCTAAGTTCTCTCTCACTAAGTCCACTACTGGGGATTTCGGACTCCTAATTGGTTCAAAAGTTTAGGAGTTAGAAATTCTATCAATCAAAACAAATATTCACAAATTCATTATTACACATACTCAATGATTAATGGGCACAAATTCATAATTACACAGATTCACAAATTCTATCAACCCAATGATAATTAAACATGATTAACTGCAAATTCAAACACTCACTCGTTGTTTAATAGGCATAAAGGTGATGGTGATGGTGATCCTGAGGGTGAGCTACCAGAAGGTGACAATGGCGAGGGTGATCGTGAAAATGGCGAAGGAGACCGCATAGTTGGCAAGGACAACGTCCAGTTATCGAGGGAGAGCCGCTTGGTGAGGGAGAACCAAATTTGTTTGTGTCTCCCATCTCCGTTTTAGGCACTGCATTCACAACAAACACAAAAAACAATAAACAATTTCTTCCATTAAACAAACTATGCAAATATGAAGGGAAAGAACAAGGGAACAGAAACAATATAAGTGAAATGGTTGGATTTCAAAATGATGAAAATCCTTAACAAAGAAAAATGATCCATATTACAAAAACAAAGTTCAAAAAGTTCATTGATTAAGTCTTTTTTGCTTTTTTGAACCAAGATTTGACAACTAACTCACTTACATATTTTACAATTTTATTTACTAATAATTCAAAATACATATTGACAATAAGAAAATTATTAAATGCACAGGTTGGCTTATTAATAATTAGGGAGCCTTACAATCATTTTCACAACAAAATTTCAAGCTCTCACCTTGTGATAGAGAGCCTTACAATTAAGTAAAACACCAAAATTTCAAGCTCTCACCTTGTAATTGACACTGTCATATCTGCATTTGGCAATAATGTACAAACCTATCTAAAGGAAAATTATTATGTACTTAGTAAACTAGAACAAGGCAATGATCATTTCATAAACTTAAACCGTTGCTAGTCTATTGAGCAATCATTAAAATTCATTAATGCTTGATAACATTTTATTTTATTTTATTTTTTAAAAAAGGTAACAAAGCGCTATAATAATTCAAATATCATCCTTTCACACATGATTGTCAATGGAATAAAGGCAGATTGAAGCCATAGTTTTAAGTTTTCTTAAGTAGAGAAAACAAAAGAAAAAAAAAAAAACATTTTATGAAATACTTAAGAAAAAAAATTGAAGAGAAGTAGAGAACAGAGACCTTGGACCGGTGGTGAATGGCTGAATGCTTGCTTGGGCCGGCGGTGCAGAGAGCTTGGACCGGCGGTGAGAGGTAGAGACGGAGGCCATAGCTCGTGTGACTGTGTGAGGTGTGAAACTGAGAGTGAGTGAGGCCGTGTGCTGTGTAGGAATGGTTGTGACTGAGTGAGTGAGTGTGCAGCGTGTGCTTCTGTGAGGTAGTGAGGGTGAGGAGGCATGAGCTGAAATGAGGGAGTTAGGGTTAGTTTATGGCTATATATATATATATATATATATATATATAGGGGGTTTTTAGTAATTTCAGAATAACTGGGCCAGGTTTGGGTTCGGGTTTGGCCTGAGTTTCAGGCCAAATTTTTTATAAAACCCGAACCCGACCCGAACCCACTTCAGTTTTTTTTTTTTTTTTAACCCATACCCCACCCTATTCCTTATCGGACCGGGTAAAACCCGGCTCATTAGGATCGGGCCGGGTACCCGCAAGTAGGGTAGAAATTGACATCCCTAATTGTTACGAGAAAAAAAATGAAAGAACTTAAGCATGTAGCTGAAAAGGCTTTGAGCAAAGAAGGTTCCTCTACAAAGTCACTGGTTGAAGTTGCTCAGTTATGGAAGAGCCAAAAACGATCCTCTTATAAGAAAATGTTAAGAAAAATATGGCTAATGTGGTTTGTTTTATGCTAAGTTCTAGAATTCCTTGTTATTATTGTAATTTTCTTTTGTTTGTCAAATGCCAGCACCAACTACTCTAGTTGTTAATATTATGTACAGGTGGCAGAGCCAAAAAAGAGAAAAGAAAGATGTGAGTGTGGTTGGAATAAAAAATTGAGATGATTAAATATTTTCTTTCTCTCAATATATATTATAATTCTTTTATATACAGTGTATTAAAATAATATTATAAACACAATTCCATATACAAATTAAGTACCTTATAAGTTAATTATACTATGTTATATGATATATTTGATCGGTTTAACTAGACTTCATAAAAAATAAAAACACTTATAGACACGTATAAACAATTCCATCACTTTCTCCACACACACACCAAAAAAAAAAAAAAAAAATAGTTCCATCAAAAGTAAGTTTTCCTTTTATACATTTATTATTAATTAATTTCCCTTTTATGTTATATTATTGATTGACTAACATCTACTTCTTTCGTTTTTTCCTAGATTTAATTGTGTAGAAGGAAAAAAAAAAATCAATATATGTTTTGGGGAGAACCACTACAAAATGAAGAAAGTTATTTTTGGCTTGAATTAAGAAATGAATCTAAAAAGACCTAGATATACATGTTAGAGTTTTCATGATGGTGTGCTTGTTAGTCTTATTCACATGTTTTCTTTTGTAATTGATGTGATTGCAACTATTGTGGGAGATGATTTATATTAAGAATAAAGAGAAAAGGCAAATATCTTAATTAATTCGCTCCAAACATTTGAATTCATGTTTATTTTTCATTTGATAAAAGGTGTTCTTGACATAAGTAACGAGTTATTACATGCATTACAATGAAAATATCAAGATATTGAGAATGCTATGAAGTTGGTTGAAGTTTCAAAACAAGGTTTATAGATCATGAGAGATGATGAATGAAAATCTTCAGTTGAAGAGCATTCTACATTTTGTGCCAAAAATAATAGTAATGTCATTGATATGGATGATCTGTATCATCATCAGCAACAAAAACAAGCTCAAAGCATGAAAAATTCAGATAATTATTGTATGAAGCTTTTTTATACTATTATAGATGAACTCCAATAACTTAATATTTGTTTCAATAGTTATGAGTTATTACTCTATATTGCATGCTTGAACCTAAATAAGAAAGGAGAAATATATTCAGCTTGCTCGATTTTATCCAAATGATTTTTTCAGTAGTTCAAATTAGGATAACCAGCTTGAGACCATGGCTGTCAAAACGTGAATTGTATTGTGAATTGATTTTTTATTTTTCTGTATCGTGTATTGTATCGTATTGTATATCGTAAGATACACAAATATCTAATAAAATTTATATAAGAAATTATAGATATCTATATATATAATAATAGATGAAGCAGAGAGAAAATCCAATTAGATTTCAATTGGATTCTCAATTTTGCGCCACTTGTCCTAACCAAAACTAAAAAAAAAAAATCTAATTAGATTATAAATTTGACTCCAATTTTGTGTCATGTATCTTATCTAAATTTTCTAATTTTTGTGCTCAAATAAATGATGCATTAATATTTAACCCGGAAGCCAAGAAAACCACAATGATAATGCTCATTAGCCTAAGCAAGAACATCTTACCTGCACACTTTTATGGAGATTATAAATTGGACTCCAATTTTGTGTCATGTATCTTATCTAAATTTTCTAATTTTTGTGCCCAAATAAATGATGCATTAACATTTAACACGGAAGCCAAGAAAACCACAATGATAATACTCATTGGCCTAAGCAAGAACATTTCACCTGCACACGTTTATGGGTGATCTCAATAGAGCCTGGAGCTCTTCTAATTCCACAACTCGAACCAAGGAGTCCAACGAGAAAGACTATAAAAGTAAAACATCATCTCCTCCTAATTCCATATCGTCATCCCATGTCTCCTCCTCTCTCAACCTCTACCAATTAGATCCACACACTACCCTCTCCTCCTCCTTACGGATTTCTCAGAGCAAGACCGGGTTCAAACACAATGTTCAATCCCACTCTTCCTTACTTCACACTCTCATACATTAGCGCTTCATTGGCACCTCCAAGAAGATTCCAAGCTCAATGATCAGTTTTTATTTTTTAATGTCCCTTTATATATTTTAAATAATAAAATGCAATATCCTCTTTTTTCTTCACTGTAGCATCACTTAAATAATAAAATGCAATATTCTCTTTTTTTTATTCATTGTTTTATCTAATGCTATCCTATGTATGATAAACCAAAAAAAAAAAGAAAAAAAAAAGACCAATAGCATTACTTAAATAATAAAATGCAATATATATTTTTCATTGTTTGATTTAATTTTATCATCCGTGTGATAAACCCAAAAAAACAAAAAAAAATTGGCCAATAGCATCATTACAATTAACCAGTCCCGTGCGGTAGCACGGGGTTACATACTAGTACATATAAACGATATATTCATTATAAATTCAAAATATATTTAATTAATGACTAATTTAATCATTACGTATGTAATAATATCTAACAAAGCTATCTAAATAAATCAAATTAACATATATTTGTAACATACACATTCAAATTGATGAAATTCAAAAGTGATAATGCATAACATATGAGCCAAAATAATAATTTTTTTTCATCATATTCATCATCTTGCTTAATCAACTCCCTCCAAGTCAATGTTATCATAATATTCATCATCTTATAAAATTATTTCTTCATTAACATTTTATTTATCCTCATTAGCATTAACTATATCATCTAATCTTTTTTTATTTTAATAATTCTTTTTGGCATTTTAACTTCTTAGATTTATAACAATAATAACAAAAATAAAAAATAATTATATTGTCAATTAATACCTTATTCATTATATAGAAAATATATTTGCTAATATGAAAGTTAAGTGTTAAGTGTATAGTTTGAATTTTGTAGGTGAAAGAGAGAACAAAGGGAAAAAATCATGGAAATATTATTTTATTGGGCTCGATTAAGTAGCCTAATAATTTTGTATTAAAAAAAAAGTCTAACAACTTGTTGGATACAAATAAAAGCACAATTTATATATATATATATATATATATATATATAAACTTATTTTAAACCCATTTGCCTATTCATCGTACAATATGTATGATTCTACAATACAATACGATCAATACACACACACATATGAATCATATGATTTATGAGCACTTCTGATACACCTTTATGATACAAAACTTTTTATATACAATACAATACGTATCATGTATCATACGATACTAACAACTATGCTTGAGACATACATCTTTAACAAGTGATCCAGTGATAAGTTTTTAACACTTAAAAAGGGATTGAGTAGCTTGCTGAAAAGATGATAGAAGTGGAAATGAATATTTTATATCCATTGATTTACTCATTAGAGACTTTGATATTGATCTTATCAATTGCAACAACTATCGAAAAGATGGTAAAATAAATGATGGTTTGTTCACATACATTGAGAAAGATATATTCAAAACTATTAGGACCGAAAAAATATGAAGCATTTTAAAAATATAGAAAATTGTTGAGGACAACTAAGTAAATTAACCTAGGTATGAAAAATAAATTATAGTTTTTGTTTATATTATATTGCATTTTGTTTGAGGAATCCATTATTTAATTGCTTATTTATTTTTGTTAATATAAATTAATATTTTCTAATAATTTTTGCTTCACATCAATTAATGTTTTTAAGCCCTAAATCCAAATATGGTTTAGCTTGTAGGAAAGAGAATAATTTTAGATTTTAAAAAAAAAGAACTTAACAAATTAATATAACAAAATTTGTTCAAATCCAGAAGATTAAGTATTTAGCATAGGGTTCCAATATTTTATTGTCCTCAATCCAACCACAAATGTTATCTCCTTACAAATAAGATGGAATGGCATTTAACAAGGAAAATAGATACTCTAATAGAACAGAATTCAAGATAAAGCACAAGAACACACGCTTCTCATTTCTACACGTAAGTACATCATTTTTGGTGTCTCTTCCATAACTAAGTCACCACAGCAAGTGATTTTGCTGACGATTCTTCTCAGCTCAAAGCCTTTGCAGCTGCATCCTTAAGTTCTTTCATTTTGCTCCAAATCAATTTCCCTTCTTCTCCCTCAATTAGGCTTCTCGCGTAGTTTGCAATGTCTTTGTGTCACAAGGCCCTTATCATTCACTTTGACCCTCATTGCAACCTTCAAATCATTTGCTACCAATACAGTGTTCATCTTTTGCTCCACATAGTGGCCATGCAATCATGGGCACACCCTGCACAATTCTCTCTATAATTGAGTTCCACCCACAATGAGTCAAGAACCCTCCGGTCGAGCCATGGCTCAGGCCATGGATTTGATAAGTCCAAGAGGACACCACTAACCCCACCCCTTTGGTCATTTCCAAGAATCCATTGGGAAGAAAACCAAAGGAGTCCTCGAGCACTACAAAAAACTTGGTCTATAGTAGAATTTGTAAAACGCCATTAGAAGTCCTAAAAACGCCATCATAGGTCCCTTTAGGCTATAGTGGCGTTTATGAACGTCATTATTGTACCATGACTATAGACCTATAGTGACATTTTACAAAAACGCCACTATAGGCTGAATTTTTTTTAAAAAGTATATAGCCAATAAATAAAAAAAAAAAAATTTGGCCTATGACAGTGTTTTAAAACACCACTATAGCCAATAACAAAAATTTTAAATTTGACATATAGCAGTGTTTCAAACGCCACTATAGAGTATAGACCTATAGTGGCATTTTAAAACGCCAATATAGTCATATAAAAAATTAAAAAAAAAAATTGACCTATAGTGGCATTTTTAAAATGCTGCTATAGGCCCATTTCATTTTAAAAATAAAAAAATGTGTGCGCGCGTGCATGCATGTTTAATTTGGTAACAATACAATGAAAAGAACACATAATGGAAATATTTGTCAATCAGAAAAGAGGCACAACCTCTGAAGCATTAAGCATTTTTTTCTCTCCAAACACACCACATAAGGCATAAATATTACTTCAAATAGAGTATTCCTTCAAATGAATTTTAAATAAATAAATATGGAAACATAGATACCCTATTTATAAAATTAAAATAAAAGTTTGAAAAACTATTTAGCCCCAACTATCATTTTGAAGAAAAAACAAAACAATTTTACACTCACAGAATCTGCTCTAACTGTGAAACGTGCACCCCTACGACGTTGTGAAGTTAGAGATGACCCTGGATATGATACCACAGGGAAGGAACCGCGAGAAAACAAGCTTGAACTTGGTGCCGATAAGAAGCTTATACTTCTTGTAGTACTGCAAAGAAGTTGATATAAGCACATCAAACATTTCCACAGTTTACTAGATCTGAAAATGTCAGTAACATTTTTCTGACATGTAAATAAAATTTTATTTGAAGAGAAGACTACATGTACATGGAGAACAAATACCAAGTAAATTTTAAAGTATATATATAAACACTCAGATAAAAATATTAGAGAGCATGCCAATATTCAATTTCCATCACAATAAGCCACCAATATCTGACACTAAACTTAAACAATAAATATCCACGAAAATTAAAATCACATCAAATTCAAACAAGAGTCTCAAAGAGAGAGAGAGAGAGAGAAAGAGAGAGATCAAAACCAGTTTACAGTTATAAAACACACACTGGGATAATCACACATAGAAAACAAGTTGATCCTCATTCTAACATACAAGCAATTGTAACTCAACAACTCAACTTCCGTTATTATCTCTTCATTGTTGCAGTCAAAACATTCCAAATTTATACAAGTCAAATATATGACTTAAAAATTAAACTTAATAATAAATAAATAAAAATGAAATACTTTTGGAGTCTACAAGAAGTCTCAATTGTGACTAGACTAGTCCTTTTGGAGTATAAAGACGTGGCTAACGCTTTTCCTTGGATCATAACACTAAGTATTACATAATTTTCCCCATCCGACCTCATGCATATCAGATGGAAATGATGATCCTTTCAAGAATGGCAAACTGAATATGGCTGGGTTGGTGGAGTGGAGAAGCTCTTCCCAAGGACTGCTTTCCAAAGCCTCTCTTCATGGAAGTAGATACATAAGAGTAGGTGTCCTAAAATTTATTGGGTCATGTTCATTCCCTCAAGAGAGTCAATTCATTAGGGAGATCTAAATGATCCGAAACCCAAACCTATAGAAACAATTAGGATCCTTTTAATTGGTACTCCTGCAAAGTAGATGGTGGATCTTGAATTGAACCACAATTCCTATTAAACTACTCTTTGAAAGCCCTGCACCTACAAACAGATAGCTTGTCTGCTTAAAGGAAAGGTGTAAGTTCAAAATAATTTCTTTACAAGAATAAGTTTTGCACTAATTTATCAAATCACCAAGGTATGGTTCAGCTAAACTAATACAAGTGTATGACCAAAACAAGACGATTCAATTACTACACTCCTTTGTGCTAACTTTAATGGTGCATCTAGAACTCCTTCATTATACTTCGCAGACCTTTTTGTGAAGATTCTAAGAAGAATTTAAGACTAAAAGATTTTATGAAGGAGAATCTAAATTATGACAATTTTTATGTAAAATTAGGAGTGTGTAATTAATTTTCATCAGCACATCACAGACTCAAATTCTCTTCAAATTAGCTGCAAGTTGTTGCTTCACACTTTAGGGATGTTAGGAGTGGCAACTTGTATTCGCACTTAGCTAGTAGCCTAGTACGTTTCTTCTATTTTGTAGCAGAACCTTAACATTGAAATTATTTTTTTAATTCGTAAGTTACACATGAACCTAGTTTCTCTTGAACCCGTGATCTCATCCTCCACCTTGCACTTGCAAGGGGAGAGGGTGCCATTTAAGCTACTTTTGAAGCACTACAAAAAAAACATTCTTAGGCCACGTCGTTTGTAAAATGCGGCCTTAGGTCCAACAAACGTGGCTATAGGCCCATTTGGCCTATGGCCGCGTTTTTTTAAGCCGCGTTTTCAAATGTGGCCCAAACCCCGTGACTATAGGCCAGAGGGGGTCTATGGCCGCACTTTTTAAACGCGGCCTAAGAAGGGGTCTATGGCCACACTTTTAAAACGCGGCCTAAGAATGGGGTCTATGGCCGCGTTTTGAAAATGCGGCCATAGACCCCCTTATAGCCGCGTTCAAAACGCGGCTACAACCCCTTATAGCCCCATCCCAAACTAAAGCCGCGTCTATAAAACGCGGCTTTAGGCAAGCTGGAGCTGGGTTTTTTAAATGCGCGATGATTAAGATTTAAAAAAGGGAAAAAAAATTATAAAGGTCCTATAGCCGCGTTTTTTAAACGCGGCCATAGCTACACTCAAAAAAACGCGGCTTCAGACGCATTCTATGGCCTCGTGTTTAAAACGCGGCTTTACTCAGTCTAGGGCCGCGTTTTTTCAAACGTGGCCCAAAAAAACGCGGCCTAAGAGGGGCGTTTTTTGTAGTGAAGAAATATAATAAGAAAGGGGTTTCTATACAATCCAATTATCTAGGAAGTATAATCGATTGATGATAACTTAGACATATAGACTAATACTCACCAATGTCGGGATGTTGTAATCTTGTTTGTGACATAAGACCTCAGCATGCACTGAGGGCGAATTCCCCATTGAGCAACCCACGTACTTCCACAAGGTGAAATTGCCATCAATATTGTTGGCTAAAAGAACTATTTATGAGTTTACGCCTGATGAACTCCTGCCAAGAGCAAAACATAGAAATCAGGATTTTAGTTTATAATACATCACAGGAAACTATAGTGGTTAATGAGAGAGCCTCTAATTTGAGAAACAAAAAATGATTCAATGGATTAACTCAAAAAAAGGACTAAAGGTTATATAATCCCCAGCATGATTATGTGGGCAAACAGCCCCCTTAAATGGCCCCATATAGAAATTTGGACATGCAAGGACCTGTGCAGCACGGTTTGCTCACTCAATAAGCATATCAATATATGGCACACATTCATGAGACTCACTACAACCAATTTCTTGACTTTTTTTAAAATTTTAAAAACTCAAATTGCAAATGAACATGAGTAAAATATTGTTCCCAATCAAAGAAAATAGAGCTTAAAGAGAGTGCACGAACACAAGAGCAAAAGATTTCATAAGTTTATTGACTTTATTCAAGCACATAAAATTTTTAAAGGAAAAAAATAATGATTTAGCAAAAGTGAAAACGTAATGAATGGTTGAACAATAATGTCCTAAAATTTCTTGTTGTACTAAATTTTTTTATTAATTAAAAAAAAAATTGGGTATGTCAGAGAGCAACTCCAACAAAGGATATACTTCTGCTGCCATCTGGTTTACATTGAAAGAGGGTAAGATCAGTAGGTGAGCTCCCTGGGTTGACATATTTACTCAAAATGAGCAATATTTGATGAGTCATTAATCCACAACTAAACTTTCGGGATGCAATCTCTGGTTGCCTATGAAGTGGAGCACATCTATGATTTCATGATTTGGACAAGATTAGAAAGGCAGCAGATAGACGTGACCTTTTATTTTATCATTAGGAAGTGTAATATAAGTCTTCTTAATAATCAGACTAGCAGCATATGTATACAGCAATACACTGATTTTTCTTTTTCAGCTCATCCAGATTCAAAAGCTAAGAACCATGGGCCACAATTGTAATCTAACTTCTGAAAGCCAAGATATTTGGCAAGTTTATGGTATCACAAGGTACGTTATATATTGTTTACAGAACTCGGAAACAGTCCAATCTGAGTTGAGTTGCAACTCCAAATGGCAAATATAAAAGAGAACTAAATAATTAATCTTAGTTCCCTAACTTCAAAACACTTCTCTTTTCTTTTCTTAATTAACAGCAAACACTATGTTACTTTATACGCAATGGTATTAACATCCACCAAATCACAATCTAATTTACTTAATGAGTGACCTAACATACTCACCCAATGTATAATTACATTTCCCGGTCATTCAGTATCATCAATTTTCTCCATTTTCGAGTACCAGCTCCCTCCCATAAACAACAAAGTGCATCCAAACAGGGCCTTAACATATATTTCTCTCAAAGAACTAACTCTATGAGTGTCCATCTACTAAGAACTAAACTCCTGCTTAGTTATCATTCTCAAAGAAAATTTCCATTTCAAACTATGCCAAAAGTCCTTATGCACTAGGGTTTCATTTCACATCCACCATTAACAGAACCACAACCAATTGAACAAAAGATACACCAAATGAAAGAAACATAGAATTAGAATGAAAAATATAAAAGATAGAAGGATGCTTGAAAAATAAATAATTATGGATCATGGAAATAATTCAGTTAATGCTATATAGAAACATGATCAAACAAGTTATAGGCAATTTGCCCAAGAGGTATAAGAATCTAATACCTATAAGCCCATGTTTTGTTTTATCTCCTCACTTCAATTGAAATCTGACCAAATTGGGAAGATAAACTTTTAATTGAAACCCTTAATTAAATATTTGAAAAATTAATTTAATGGAAAAAAATTTTGGAGCTACTTTCAACCTATATAACGGATTGAAACTTGAAAGTTGGAACACAAAATCCCTAATTAAAAAAAAAAAAAAACCAATTGAAAAAAAAAAAGACCTATGGTGGCGTTCGTAAATGCCACTATAGGCCCTTGTTCATACAAGGTCTTATAGTGTTGTTTGAAACTCCACTATAGGTTCTCAAATTTTTTTTTTTCGTGTTGGCCTTTTTTTTTTTTTTTTTTTTAAATGACCTATAGTGGCGTTCATGAAAACCACTATAGGTCCTTTTTGAATTCAATTTTATTTTTTTGGTTGGGCTTTTTTATATATTTATTTTAAAAGATCTATAGTGGCATTCATGAATGCTATTATAGACCTTTGTTAGACCCATGACTATAGTGGCATTTATAAACGCCACTATAGGTCATTTTTAAATTTTTTTTTTTTTTTTAAGGATCATGAACTCTACTATAGGTCCTCCAAAAAAAAATTTTTTATTATATTTTTTTCGGGTTGGGCTTTTTTTTCTTTTTTTTTCCACAGACCTGTAGTGGCGTTTATAAAACGCTGCTATAGGCCCTTGTAAGATCCGAGACCTATAGTGGTGTTTAAAATGCTGCTATAGGCCTAATATTTTAAAATGCCACTATAAAGTCCTCATAATGGGCTATAGTTAAGCCTATAGTAGCGTTTTTAAAAAACGCCACTATAGGGGACCTATAATGGCATTTTTAATGAACACCACTATAGGCAGGGTTTTTTTGTAGCAGAGGCTATGGACACTAAAGTAAGTGGCATTGGCTGATTTTTCATGTGGACTCTCAACAACCCAAATAAACCTCTGTGCACTCATTTCAAGTCCTAAGGCCAAGATATGAAAATTTCAAGAGAGAGAGAGAGAGAGAGAGAGAGAGAGAGAGAGAGAGAGAGAGAGAGAGAGAGAGAGAGAGAGAGAATAAAAAATTAACTGAATGTCAAATAGGATATCCAAATACATTTGTTACTAGAAATTAAAAAAAAAATTTAACAAAAAAAATTAAATGATAAATATTTCAAATGGACAAAAAATTTATCAAAAAGATTTAGAAGATAATGAAATAATACAATAAAATATAACAATCATAATGATGTTCAAATATGTAATATGATAATTTTTCATTATGTAAAAGACCATTTTTTTTTCAAATGCATGGATTGTTTATATAATTTGACATGTAATACTTGTTACAATTGAATCTACAATTTTTTTTTTCAAAATTAAAAATAATTAAATTCTACTTAAAATCAATTATATCACAAAATTATGTCACAAGAAGAATAAGTGGATCAACCATATTATTAATTGAAAAAAAAATTAAATGTTATTAAAACCCAACAATTTAATTAGTAATTTTTTTTTCTTATAGACCAGAAAATTGGATTTTAAAAAGAGAGAATATAAGCAATTTTTTTGGGAATAAGAAAAAGAGTAAAGATTTAAAAAAAAAAATGCACTTAGGAGTTTGGACAAAGTTCTAATAAACTTTATGTCATAAGTGCAAATGAATTGACATTATTAGTAGTTTTCTCTTTTTAATGATGGGAATTTCAATTCAAGTTTTCTTTTAAATCTCTAAGATTATATAATTTGAGATGAGATTCAAATTCAATGCTATAGCATTGAATTTGAAGAACTTTATTTAAAACTCTTTTTAGTAAATAAAGGTTAGATAAATGTATGCTCTTAAAATATATATTAATCATCAATTTAAAAAAAAATATATATATATATATATATATATATAATTGAAAAAAGTTATCAAAACAGTTGACCACTTTTTATTTTTCCATAAGAGTTTCAAAATGGTTTATTAAAAGTTTTCTATAACCCATACTTTTATTCTTACCGTGTCTTCTTTTTGGTACTGATACCATGCAGTATGTTCATGACTTTGCTTACCAATGTCCACCACCGACAATGAGTTCTTGTCCTTTTTGTCCCTAATCCCTATGGTTCTCTAGCTAATTTGGTAAGGGCATTCCATATTCTATAGATTCAACGCTACATTTTTTTTTATGAACCGAAAACTTTATTAAAAAAGAAGACAAAACTACAACATCCTACTGAACTCTTTCAAAATAATTGAAGAGAAACAGTCCGGACTAGAACCACAGTCAAAAGAGCCAAAAAATTTTACAAGATAAGCACCACTTAACTAAGAAGTGGGCTGATTCAACGCTACTTGTGGTGGGTAGTACTTCGACGAACTTTTATTCAATTTTTTTTTTTTTCTTTTTTGGTAAAAGCATTTTTCTTACCTTTGGTAAGTACTAGTGCGCTTTGGGACCCAATACTTTTTTTTTCACTTTCTTTTTAGAGAAAGTTAGAAACTGGGACCCGATCCTTTGGAATTTGGACATGAGTCATGTGACTCATGTCACAAGACTACGTTTATCAACCACTCTCATCGGAGAAAGTTATTGAAACATTTAAAAAAAAAAAAAACCTGCTCATCTCAAAATTATTAATGGTGGGTAAAAAAATTTAATATAAATAAATATTGGTAAAAATTAGTATAAATTTGGTCAACTTAAATATTGTAAAAAATGATACTAAATTTTTTATATATTTAGCATTTCTCCTCCGTCAATTGCTACATATGCAGCTCTTTCCAGTTATCTGCTCACAGCCATTGAGTCCCTAGCTAATCTGGTAGGAAATTTTATATTGCTTACGTATATGATACACATTCAGCTTCTTGAACTAAAATCATGACTTAAAAGTTACAATTTCCTTTCTACTTTAAATTATGATTTATATGCAAAAGTGGCGAGTATCTGTATAGAGCGTGTAAAGTGGCTGTGTGAAATAGACAAACACCACATAATCCGGTAATCCTTGCGTGGTCTTGCTTGGGAAACTACTTGATGCTCAATTATTACATGCTTAACCAACTAGATATAATACAGTTATTCTCTCTCTCACCCACACCTTCCTTTCTCTTAATAGAGAAGAGAAGATAAGGTGAACAGGACAGGAGTAAGAGTTGAGTCCAATGCTCTAGAACCATTAGAATTTGGACACGTGTCCAAACCAATTCCCAAACAATTCCATTGCACAGAGCACTAAACTTGAGTTGAGATGTTCCGGTGAATGATATTTGCAGTTACAGTCGCACATGTATCACTTCTTTGAAAGCGGTCCATGCTTTGCACGATGTATCTCCATACGAAGGCAATAAATTCTGATGTCCTGAATCCAGGTAAGTTCTAGCTGGAAGGAAACTGAATAATGTGTGTATATATATATGCAAACATAAAAAATAAAGTATGAGAAGTCTCCCAAACTGTTATTTCCTTAGCAAAATAAGGAGTGCTGGCATTAATTTGACAAAGAAAAGTACATAAATTAAACGAAATTCAAGCAAGGGAACAATTACATAGATACTAAAATCTCGATTGCTAGTTAATAGTAAGTACATCATTTTTGGTGTCTCTTCCATAACTGAGTCACTTCAGCCAGTGATTTTGTAGACGACCCTTCAAGGCTCAAAGTCTTTTCAGCTGCATCCTTTAGTTCTTTCATTTTGCTCCGAAACAATTTTCCTTCTTCTCCCTCCATTAGACCTCTAGCATAGTTTGCAATGTCTTTGTGTCCCACAAGGCCCTCATCATTCACTTTGACCCTCGATGCAACCTTCAAATCATCAGCTACCAATACAGCATTCATTCTTTGCTCTGCATAGAGTGGCCATGCAATCATGGGCACACCGTGCACAATACTCTCTAAGGTTGAGTTCCACCCACAGTGGGTCAAGAACCCCCCGGTCGAGCCATGACTCAAGACCTGGACTTGAGGAGCCCAAGAGGGCACCACTAGACCCACCTCTTTTGTCCTCTCCAAGAACCCTTTGGGAAGAAAATCAAAAGGGTCATTAATGCTCTGAACACTAAAATAAGTGGCATTGGCTGCTTTTTCATGTGGGCTCCTTACAACCCAAAGAAATCTTTGTCCACTCATTTCAAGTCCTAAGGCCAATTCGTTTAGTTGCTCACGTGAAAGAGTCCCACCGCTACCAAATGAAACATACAAAACTGACCCACGTGGCTGTTTATCCAACCATCTCAAGCACTCAGCGCCAGACTCATCAACCACAATATCTGAACCGGACTTAATTAGCGGTCCAATTGGGTAAACCGGTGGCTTACCCTCTCCTCTTTCCATCAAAGCTTTAAAAGCACCAGGCTCCAAATCCATGAAGCTATTGACCATAATTCCAGCAGCAAGAGGGTGCTGTTTGCAACAGTGTAGAACTATTTTGTAACATTCATTCTGTCTATCTTGAATCGGGTCTATCAGATCACTCCCATGGAGAGGTACACACCCAGGTAATTTGACCGGTTCAGGCAAGTCTCTATACTCACATGAGAACTTTTGATCAAGCTCTGGTAAATAAAAGACGGACAACAAAGCCATTGCTGTTGTAGGGAAAAATATGTAAGACGAAACACCGAATTCTTTAGCAACATCAAAGGCTTCCGTACCAAATAAATCAACCACCAAGGCCACTAGCCGAGTTGACTCCGCTAAGACCTTCAACGAGTCTCGTAGAGCAGGGATGGACCGCGTTAAAGTGAGCCCAATCCGGGTCTCAATTTTAGTATCCTCAGGGAGGTCATCAAAGCTCACAGGAGGAAGAAAGATGGAGGATATGGCATCAGGAAGGGCTTCAAGGACAGTTTTTTGAGGTTTCATGGGTGACCCATCGGTGGTAATAATGAAGGTGACTGAGAAATCGTGGTGGAGGACGAGTCGCTTGGCAAACTCAACAAGTGGGATTAGGTGGCCCATTCCTGGAGTGGGAACAATGGCTACGTTGGGTGGCTTCTGTTGGATGTGTTCCATATTGTTGGGTTTGAGAGTTTAGGGCTTAAAGCTGTGCGCAAACATCATGTGTTTCAAGGTGAATATATAGATAGAGACTGGGTTTGGTGGGGGGTGTGTGAATGCTTTAAAGTTTTTTTTTTTTTTTATTATAATTTTTTTTTATTGAGTGGTTTAAAAATAAGTTTCATATGAAATAAAAAGTGTTGCACCTTACATTCACTACAAGTTCACAACAATTCATAAGTGGTGTTGATGATTATTTTGGAAGCACAGTAGAAGAAAGAAGCCCAGCAACATAGGCAGAAAAGAGTTAGTAAGTAAATAGAAAAATCATTAGGCTCAAGGAGCTCATAGAGAGAGAAGTAGCAAACCCATAGGCAGTATGTGATGAAGAAAAAGTGAGAATGAGCTATAGCAAACCCGAAGTAATACAAGTAAAGAAAGTAAGGGGCTGATGGAAAGTTCATGAGCCCCAAGGATGAAGGATGAGGTAATTGGGACAGGGAAGCCTAAAGGAATTAGTAAAATCCCATAGGAACGCAGAATTAGAAAAAGGGCCGAGGATGCCCAAGGAAAGCAAATGGGCCAAGGATGCCCAAGAGGAAATAAATGGGATACAGGAGCTCGCAAGCAATGTAATAAAAAGCCTAATGACCATATTGAGTCATTGAGAGAAGAATAAGCAGCAGGCCCAAAGAGGTTCAGCAAGCTTGGGTCAAATAACATCACAGTAGGAATGACAAGTGGTACGGTAGGAAATGGTAGCAAGACTGCAGAAATGAGCAAAAGAGTAGGCTGAAGGAAGAAAAGCCCACAATCAAGCAAAGTCCAGCCCCTAAAGGGAGTAGGCCATAAAGAAGGGGAAATCAGAAAATAGCTCATGCCATAAGAAGTCAATGATGGGCGGCAGAATGTGTAAAAGAGCCTCCAAACCATGGCCAACGCATGGGCAGCGGACAAGTTTTGGACATATACAGAAGTGGAGCTCGCGCAAGGCCCAAACACCACCAAGCTGTACCCAGCCAATATAGGAAGTGGTGGGTCATGGGTCAGAGGTAAGAGAAGGCATGGTTTGGCGGTGGGGAGAGGGGAAAACCTATTCTGGGGTTCCTGCTCAGGCTCTTTTGGGGGAAATGTCATGCTGGGATGACATACCACCCAAAAGAAGTAAGGATGAGTTAGAACCACTAGGTACATGACATGAGGGATAGAGAGAGAGAGATAGAGCACTCACACCATAGCAGGTAAGAATGCTACAACAAGCAAACAAACAAAATAGTTTTATTTGTCTAGTGATGGGGAGTGGCATAGTCAGCATAGGTAAATGGTGATGGCTGGGCGACTGACAAACCAGTGGTGATCGGGAAGGACACCCAAACCAAATAAAGGTAATTAAAGGCTAAAATAGTAAAAGCCAGTCACGACAAGCATTATATAAAGGACTCTTGCCATGCACAGTGGGGGGATCACAATCACGGTAATAGTAACCTCTAGGAAAGAATCACAACATATAAGCAAGCACTGAGAAAGAAAAAAGGGAAAAAGAAAGAAGAATTAGAAAGAACGAAAAAACAGAGAGTATAAAATGACAGGCATGCACCAATAGGTTAATCTCCTCTCTCCCTCTAAAGCCCTGTTATCTGTCAAAAGGCAAAAGATTCTTCTAGGCACATGTCATTTAGGCTCGTTCCCTCAAAGCAATTAATTTCTTTCTGGGAGAGATTATTCGAATTCAGGAAATGGCTTCCTTCTTGGTTTCGGCCCTGTAATATAATTTGGCACGGCAGACTGATATTTCCCGCTTTAATTCAACAAACTCATTACTATTTCTTCCCCAATTATTTCTGCAATTTTATGTACAGGGCGCTTCTTGTCGCTCCCCTTTATTTATTATGTCTAAGTAGTGAACGCATTTCTTTTGTTATTTTTATTATATCTGCCTGCCATAACTTTCCTATAGCAACTCCGCCTGTCATGGGCATGTGACCAAAGTTTTGGCAAACGGGGCGTAGTTTGTGCACAAGTCGAACTATGGTGGATTACAATTGGACTAGTTTCAACTCCCTTATCCAGAACACTTAGGCTCAGTACAGCAGGAGGTAGCCCAACCCAACATTACATATAGTATTTTTTTAACTGGAGGTCTCCTTTTATTTTAAATATACAATGGCAAATGGTAGTAGGTTTTAATCTCCATTTTTTATTTAGTTAGTGAGTGACGTGACAGTTTTTCATTAAAACAAAAAAAAAATTCCAGTTTAAAAAATACTGGAGGTAAGTCAAACCCTATTTTTTTAATTTGAGAGAGTTGAGTTATTTTTTGATGATTTTTTATTTTCATAATTGTTACGTGGATATGAAAAGTTTTTTTTTTCATTTGGAAATATATTAATATTATAATTTATTACACATAATAAGGAATAGCTATTTCTCATAAGGAATAAATATTCCTGTAATAAAAACATAATCAAACTACTGAATAACTAAATTATAGAAATAACTATTACATTATAGTGTCTATTATAGTATATCAAACATGCCCTTAACATTAGAAATTATTTTACCTACTAAACAATAGTTATTACAACCCTTTTAGAGAGAAATAATTATTCCTCATTTTAAAAAATAGCTATTTATGAGGAATGATTATTCTCTGTAATGAAAACATAATTAAACTATGAATAGATAAAATATAGGAATAGCTATTACGTACATTACAATGTCTATTACAATTTACCAAACATATCCTAAAATTTTTTAAGAGGGAAGAGAATAGCTATTGCATGTTGAAAAAATTACTTTTCTTGAAGAAAATATAGAAGTTTATGAGGAAGTTTATGAGGAAGTTCATGAAGATCTCATTATGGAAAAAGATCATAAAATCAAGATTGTGGAGGAGATTATATATTATTGAACATCCTATTATACAGAAAGATCTTAAAGTTGAGATGGCATAAAACATTGAAGAAGAAATAGAAAAGGAAATTGTTAAGGAGCTCGATGATTGTCAATCTCATGATCCTAATATTTTAGTCATAGGCAATACACCACAGTTTGTTGATTTTATTGGGGTTGAAAGATTTGATGTGGTCATTGACTCTTGTTTGGTAAATATTGTCAATTGTATGAAGGCTAAGGAAAGAGAATTTGAAGTTAATTTGTTTCCTCAATTGATGAGTTGCAAGTTTGGAAAGAAAACCAAGGGACTCAAGTATTCCAAGTATTTGTTTGTTTGACATGGAAGATTTCAAATCTCAACTATCAACTCGAGGACAATTTTTTTTTTCAAGTGGAGTGGTCTGTAGGAAAAAATCTACTATTTAATTTTTGTAATTTTGGTATTTTTATATAATTTTTGTCATCTTAGTTCTAGGGTATTTATTTCCTTGTTTTTAGGTGTTTTTAATATATTTTTTTAGGTCAAATTTGGTTCCTATTATGGTTAGATATTATTTAGGATTTATTTTAGAATATATTTTATTGTCTATCAAATTTTACAGAGTCTTTAAATAAACCTCTAAGTCTATAAACGTTTTTAAGTATTATTGAGATTAATAAAAATTCAATCTTTTGTATATTGTTTCTCTGGTAGATTTCAAACTCATTTCTCCTTGTGGATTCAAGGATCCTCGTGAATTCAAAGTTATTTTTTAAAAGCAAACATGTTTTGTTTCTAAAATCTAGAATTAGACGTGTTCTGCTTCTTATTACTTCTACATCTGGCATAATAAGAGTGTTAATCAAGCATGAATGATGTGACAAGTGCTAATCCAGAGTGAGAATTTGGTGCTAATCCAGAGTGACAAGAGCGAGCCTTATTAGTGCTCGGGTTTGAGTCATGCATGATGCATTAGTACCAGGGTTGATGGAGTCATCTAGTGCATGAGTTTGACTTTTCAAGATGAAAAGTGAATCGCTCCTAGAATTTGACTTTTTTTTGTTGAATAAAAATAATGATGTCGCAAGTGCCCGAGAGAGAGAGAGAGAGAGAGAGGGTTTTTTTTTTAATAAAGTAACATGATGCAGAGGTGCTCGTGGAATTTACAATGAAAAAACATTCAAAATACTATTCTAGGAATAGCCATCTCTCTTAGTGACCGGGTGAATTAAGCTGGATGGTATCTCTTCATGCCTTAAGTGCATGGGAGAACATGGAGGACTCGGTTTAAACCCTGGGAATGAGTAAAGTAGGGTATTTATGTAGTAATATTTCTAACCAATTCAAAATAAAAAGAAGAGAGAGATGTAATGTATGATGTCACATGGCTTTTGTTTTGCAGTTTTTTGTATCACGAAGTTTACATGCGGAGAAATATCTCATTGATTAAATTATACATGGCATCCTATAACTTATTATAAAATTCTATTCACTTTTATAAATTTTGATTTCATTTCGGTATTGGAAGTTTGGAACTATCACTTTTAGATAATATAGTCATTTCGTCTCACTCTATCACGTTGTGCTGTTCGATGTCCCAAAAATATCGCCATTTGGTATTTTTTTAGTTTCTTAAATTAAAAAACAAATCCAAAAAAACTAATGGCTTGTTTGGAAGTTTAGAGAGGGAGGAGAGTAGAGGGGAGTAGAGGGGAGGGGAGTAGTGGAGAGGAGAGTAGAGGAGAATGAATCCCCTCCACCTTATTTGGATGTTTTTAAAATTAGTAAGGGGGAAGGGAGTAATTAACCCTTCCCCTTGTGTAATTTTGTTAATATAATAAGGGTAAATTAGGTAATTTACTTGGTCAATAGTTTATATAATCTACTCCCCCTCCAAATCTCTCCAATTTGGGGGAATTAAAAATGGGAGGCTAGAGGGAGTTGAAACCCCTCCAAACTCCTCCAAACCCCTCCCCCTCCTTCCTTAAAAAACTTCCAAACAATGTAATTAGATTACTCTCCCTCCCTCTACTCTACTCCCCCTCCTTTTTTAAACATCCAAACAAGCCATAAATGTTGACACTTTTTCACGCCATGTGGTAAAATTTCATTGGACGACCTATGTAACATCAACATTATAAAAGATCTTGGAGTGGGAACAATGGTTTCGTGGGGTGACTTCTGTAGGCTATTGGGTTTGTGGAAAAATTCCATTGAACAACCTATGTAACGTCCACATTATATTGTTGAATGTTGGGTTTGTGAGTTCAAGTTGTGGGCAAACATTTCGGTGTACTGTATATATAGACAGAGATGTGTTTGGTCGGTGTGAGTGCTCTATAAAAGTTTTTTGTTTTTTTCATAAGAAAACATATGCATTGAAAACAACCAACCAACAATGGTAATTTTTTTTTTCTCCTCCTCCTCTGAGTTACGAACAATGGTAGTTTGACAGTCAGTTCGATGGAGAGAGTATGTTTTAGAATTTTTATTTCACATGTATGTCAGCAAGTTATGAATGATGGTAAAATGATGTGGGTCATATGAAAAAACATAATTTGTAACCTCAAAAGAGTTGTAAAAATTGCAGTGGCTGAAACATTATTGGTAGTTTGATGATATCACGAGTGCTTAAGAGAGAGAGAGAGAGAGAGAGAGAGAGTATGGTCTTTTAAATAAAGTAATACTGAGGTGCTAGTGGAATTTTCAATGCTGATAACTTCAAACAGAGAAAACAAGGGAGGGGCCCAGAACCCCTCTACCTACAAAGCTTTTGGAATTTGCAATGAAAACAAATAAAAGATGGTTGAAGTACTATTCCCATAACGGCCGAAAGAGAAATGTACGTGTCTGTTTGGAACAGTTATTTGGCTTTTGTTGGAAATTTTTTGCTGAGAGCATTAAAGTATTTTTGTACACTGACAAAATTAGAAAAAACGAGAAAATGGAAAGTTTTAAAAAGTAGTATATAAAAACTAAAAGTTAAAAGCTGATGCCAAACAGACACTACAATAATTGATGTCACGTCTCCCTTGTGCAGTTTTTTTTGTATAGTGCGTAGTTCACATGTGGAGAAATCTCTCCAGCCCATTAAGGGAGTGAAGTATAAATGCGAAGGTTATATCATTTAGCCTGGCAATCTTAATGGCCTGTTTGGATGTTTAAAAAAGGAGGGGGAGTAGAGTAGAGAGAGGAAGAGTAATCTAATTACCTTGTTTGGAAGTTTTTTAAGGAAGGAGGGGGAGGGGTTTGGAGGGGTTTCAACTCCCTCTAACCCCCCATTTTTAATTCCCCCAAATTGGAGAGATTTGGAGGGAGAGTAGAGTACATAAACTATTGACCAAGTAAATTACCTAATTTACCCTTATTATATTAACAAAATTACACAAGAGAAATGACTAATTACTCCCTTCCCCCTTACTAATTTTAAAAACATCCAAACAAGGTGGAGGGGATTCATTCTCCTCTACTCTCCTCCCCACTACTCCCCTCCCCTCTACTCCCCTCTACTCTCCTCCCTCTCTAAACTTCCAAACAAGCCATAAGGGAGTGAAGTATAAATTACTGGGGCTGCTTGATGTATTTAGAAGCCTTAGACGAAAATTGAATTGAGGACTTTTATATATTTAAATATAATTTTTTTTAAAATTAATATTACTCAAACTCTGTTATCTTGTTTTAGATGCAAAATTGCTAATTAACCACGTAGAATATATTTTTAGAAAGTTTATAGACACAAAAAATTTAACAAAACTTTTCACACATAATGACATAATGCATGAGTACAACCAGCAGCTACTAGGGAGGTTCTGGTTTTTGCAAGGGGTGATTCTGGGGTCACCCTAGAATATATTTTTCAAACTTGCCAATCAGACTACAGACAAGCTCAGCCAAACCCTCCAAAGCTTTTGTGAAATGTCAAGTCAAAAAATAAATGGCATCAAATCAGTCATGGTGGTTAGTCTTAACTGTGATGAAGCTATAAAAGAAGACTTAGCCAGAAAGTTAAAAGTAAACATTGCAACAAAGATTGGGAAATATTTATGGATCCTAATAGACCCAGGAACAACAAGGATAGAAATTGGCAACCAAATCATTGATCGGCTATAGAGTAGACTTCAAACTTGGAAAGGTAAACTCTTATCATCTGTAGGGAAGCTAACTCTTATTAAATTGGTTATGCAAGCCATGCCAATTTATTCTATGTCAATCCATAGATTATCAAAAGATACATGCAATAGAATTGATAGAATCATTAGAGATTTTTGGTGGGGAAACATTGTAGAAGTAAGGAAATTACATACCATAGCTTGTGATACAATTTGCCAACCTAAGGAAATAGGAGGTGTAGGTATTAGGAAGACAGAGCAATTCAATCAAGCCCTCATAGCCAAACAATACTGGAGAATAACTTAGAATCCTCAATCATTACTAGCCACTACTCTTAAAGGGAAGTATTTTCCAAAAGTTCCTAAACTTTGGGGTATGGAAAGATGTCCAGCTACTGCATCCCAAATATGGAAAGGAATATGGGGAACAAAAGAAACACAACTGACAGGAGCAAAATGGCAAGTAGGTATGGGGGATAACATCAAATTAAGGGATCCGCTATGGTATAGACTGATAGGACACAAACTGAATGACCCCTTTTGATTAAACCAATTAATTAATTAGCCAAGTTATTAATTAATCAACTTATCAAGCAAATACGTGGAAGTATAAACAAATCACCAAATAACTAAATATGCAGCGGAAATTAAATGACATGGTGATTTGTTTACGAATAGGGAAAACTCTTACGGTAAAAACCCCACCGGGTGATTTTCAGGTCACCACTCCCGAAACTCCACTATTATCAAATCAAGCGGTTACAAGTAAAGGAATCTCAAGTACCTTACCAACCTACAGTTGAACCCTTACCTCAATACCCAATTGGACTTGATCTGTAGTGACAGTTCCCCCTTTTGATGCACGGCTCCCAAGTACGTGACTAATCAATGCACGGATCCCAGTACGCGACTTCAAACACCAACTTAGAAGGAGAGGTTGGCTGCAAGTTCTTCAATTCATCCTACACGATGAAGATCAGGAAGATACTTGGTCACAAAACTCTTTGGTGCAAATACACAGCAACTTCTTCAGAGAATATGAACTAGGTCAAGAACTTCGTCTTTGATCACAAATTGCTTGAACAGAGTTTGCTCAATGCTTATGCAACTTGTGTACTCTTTGACAGCTCTTAAAATAATCCTTTTATATGTCTAGGGTTAGGAGAAAAGAAGGCCCAAAGACACATTCACGGATCCCAAGAAATCAGATCAGAAAATCTGATTTTATAAATCTCGACAAATAGCAGGTGTCGAGCTTTAATGATTTTGCACTTCAGCTTGTTTTTCTTGGACAGACTTGATGACTTCAACACTTGATCTTGAAACCTTTTTTCTTGAAGTATTAAAAACACCTAGAACTACCCAATTACAAGTAGAGTGCGTTTTGTCAAAGGATTAGCCAATTTACATAAATCAATGAAATATGTTCTTAACAAGTGAAAACACATGTGTCCTAACAATCTCCTATTTTGGCAATTAGTGACAAAACCACAACAAGCAAATGAACATATGAGAGAAGTCATAAATCACTCAACTCATATTCACTTGTTGAATACAATAAAATCTATCCTAACACAAACCCTTGAAAAACTTTGCAAGAAAAGAGTTTATGGCAAGTAGGCTTTGACAACCTGTATTTCTAAAACACTTTAAACAAAACTCATCAAGGCATATTGTGTGAAACAGAAATAATAGATTGCATACAAGTCATAATGAACATGTGTATAAAGATAGAGAAGAAACAACACATGAAGAGAAAGGTGAGAGAAACATACATCCACATATATAGAGAAAATAAGTACAATGTATGTAAAACTGGTCACAAGACCTCATATACAAGATCAATGTATCTAAAAAGAATAGAAAAGAAAAGATACATCAAAACCTCACTACATCCCTCAAATATCAACACTCCCCTTAACAAAAATGTCCTATACTAACTCTCCCCCTAAGATGACTACTCTCATAACCCAAAACTACTCCCCCTTTTTGTCACGAGTGACAAAGGGTAGAGTGTCATGTAGACATCTCATCAGTAGAGCTAGCATCTCCATCATCATCCGAAGCGTCATCGTCATCACCATCATCATCATCATCCTCAGAGTCAGAAGCCGCTGGAGAAGGTGGTGAAAGAGTAGCCTCAGAAGCAAAACCACCAATGGTCGCCTGCTGTCGTGCAATACGACCAACACGAACATTCACCTGATACAACTCAGTGGAGAGTGTATCGAGGCGAGCATCCATGCGCTGCAGCTGCGCCATGATGTCTCCAAGAGATACATCGCCCATAGAGGAAGAAAGAGCAGATGTAGATGAAGCAAATCTGGATGGAGCTGAACGGGAGGAAGGAGTGGAATCCGGCTGTCTCGACCTAAACTGAGCCTCACTACGTTTTACGGTAGCGGCATCTATGGCACAAATGTGTGTGAAGTGGTCAGACACAAGAAAAGGGATAGAAAAATGGCGTAAGATCCTCGTGATAGCAGAAGGAAAGATGAGCTTATCATGGGACGCCGAATCTAAATGAACATCTATGATAGAAAGAATGAAATGAGAAGGAAAATCTATAGTCAGATGCTCAAGAAGAGATAACAAAAATCGAGCACGAGGCTCTGTGATAGAGTTGTAGTGAGAGAGTGGATGGAGTACAAAAGTCATCACAATGTTGAGGAATCTAGGACCTTTAGCAAAAGGTCTACATGATGTATACTGATGTTCACCCCAATCAACGGGGCACTCACAAAAAGCAGAGATGAGCTCATCTTTGGACACAGTCCTCAGACGCTCACAAGAAGGATAGTCAGGAAACTCTATCCTAGGAACCCTAAGCACATCCGCAACTAGCTGCAGTGTGACAGGGATGCGCGTACCTCGAACGCGAGTGAAAAAGAGAGGTACTGAACGATCGATCCCGTGCATGTTGGAGTAAAACTCCTGAATAAGCACGAGAGGACATGTGACCGGGACGTCACACAGTGACTCCCATCCCCTACTATGAATGACAGAGGGAAGGTCAGTGTCGGCGAAGTCCGCCAAAATGACTTGGCGTTCCAAATGAACACCTCGTCTAGAAAAGTTCTCCGAAAATGCCTTGTGGGCATCACCATCACGGAACCGAAGATTGAGAGTAGCAGAATCAGAAGATGAAGAAGCTCCAGAACGCAGAGGGTTCCGAACCGGAGTGGATTTACGCTTAAGTGCCATAGACACTACTAACGTAAACAGAATGAGAAAGAGATAGAGAAGGAGACAATCAGAAAAGTCCCCAAAACAGTTCACATATATCAAATATATTGAACAATGAGTATGTATGCATGGGGAATGCATGAACATGTGACATGCAAAGTAAAAAGCATCATGGGCTCAGCCTAATCCAATCCTACCAGCACACAAACATAGAATACACATCTAAATACATGTAAATACCATTCTAATGCACATGAAATGCAATGTATGATATTTTGAACACATTTAAGGGAAAACCCAACTCAAAATTTCAAGAAAAACTCATTAATTTTGAAAAACCCCAAAAATTTTCAAAAACCCCAAAACCTAAGATTCAAAACATGAAATGCATGAATAATAAGGGAAAAAGAGATCATACCAAGTGATTTGAAGCAAGGAAGGGCCGAAAATCACGTGGATTGAAGGTTTTGAGTGAGAAAAAGAAGTTTGGGAGATGAACAGCCTCGGATAGATCGAGAGAGATCGAGAAAATGAGAACCGGATCGCGACAGAAGCTTATATAGAAGCTTCAGTAATTCTCGACAGATGAGGTGTCGAGAGGTGTCGAGACAACTGTCGAGGTAGGTGTCGAGAAAATGAATGTCGACAACTACAGGTGTCGAGAAGGTATCGAGGAATAAACACCAAAACCAAGAACAGAAGCTCGATCGATCGACGAGGTATCGAGAAAGTATCGAGGAGACATGAACTTTCTCGATCGATCCATCAGGTGTCGAAGAGGTGTCAAGATTGCGATAAGAAAAAAAGCTTGAGAAGCTCGACAGATAACAAGGTATTGAGGAGGTGTCGAGGAGGTGTCGAGCTAGCTTTTAAAAACAGTTTTTCGAGAAGTGAAAAACACAGACATGAATGCAATCCAATATGCACCTCAACCAATGATCCAATCAACATATTAACCTCTCAAAATCATCTTTCATCAAACAATTTAAGCACATGGATCCTCAGAAACACACACACACACTAAACAAGTCTAACCAATTTTATTTTTCAAAAACAAGTCAAGACAATTTAGTGAGCATACATTAGCACATGTAAACACTTGTGATGGCCAAATCACATTGTACCTGCACATGTATCAATAGTAGCAAAGAATATTTTGTGTTGTGTGTGAAAAACATCGCAAGATTGCATATGTGTATACATATTATGACGATCTGAGATATGAGAAAATAACTTTAACTCACACACAATCATAACTGTTTGATGGGGACTATCACCTTCGAGGTACATCTTATAACTCCTACATCTCCTAGAAAACAAGCTTGAAATCATATTTAAAGCATTTTAATATTTTTGCTTTTTATTTTCTTTGCATATTTTCTTTTAAGCATATCATGCATAGGCATAAAAAGAGAGAAAAGAAATACCCAACATGTTAAGCATAGACATTGCACTTTTGCTATGCCGAAGCATACAGATGTCTTTGACACTGCACTTTTGCTATGCCGAAGCATATAAGTGTCTATGACACTGCACTTTTGCTATGCCTTTCTCTTAGTATTTTCTAGTCCTACCCGTCAAAAAGAGTGATATGAGTGTTAAGTTTTAAGAGATAACTTAATCTTACTCATCACAAACAAGAGCCACAAAGCTCACTTGCTTAGTTGTGCATGGAGATGCTCATCTAAGCTACAAAAGATACAAAGTTTAGAAAACTTTATTTCAATGGCCATCCAAGGTACACAAGTACCAATGTACACAAAACACACACTGTTTTTGTATTTTTCAATTTTTCAATTTTTTTTTTTTATTTTTTTATATAAAAAACAAACTATACAAAACTGAAAAAAAAACAATCAAAAACATGTTATCAAAGCAAAGCAAAAACTAAACTGACTCAAAAAAATGCAAAACACACAAGTAATGCAACAAACAAAAACAAAACAAAAAAAAACAAGAAGATAGAAGAAAGTGATAAAGTCACTTAGAGTCCTTTTTCTTCCACACCTTGGAAGAACCTTTCCTTTGATTGAATCCTTGAACCGGCGGTGAGGGGGAAGAATTGAAACCGTTCAAGTTCGAAAGGAACATGAGGGCTTTCAGAAGATCTCCAAGAGGAGCAAGAGAGGATTGAAGCTGATTTTGGCTTCCAGAAGCTATCATACCGTTGCTCTGTTGAGTGGCTAGCCAGTTGTAGCAATTTGGTCGAGTATGACCGGCAGCTCCACAATGATGACAGAGATGCTGCTTCTTTTTTTTAGGCTTTTGAGAGTTAGCCTTCTTAGCCCTAGGGTTTTTAGCATCTTTCTTATCTTACTTAGGGGGTGCTCCTAAGATAGATTTACCCTTGTCTAAGTTCTCACTAGCTAATTCAGTTTTAACGTCAGTGTTCTCAATTTCAGTGTTATTAGTAGGAGAAACAAAAACAGTAGTACTAGTAGAAGCAATATGAGAGGAAGAAAGACCATACCCTAAACCTATTCGATCCGAAGCAGATTTCTGATTGCTGAGCATCTCATCAAGCTTTGCACTTGAAGTCCTCTCCAGTTGAGCTCTAACTTGAAACAGCTCCGCTTCAAGCTTCTTGGTCTTTTCAGCCAAGAAATTGTTCTCAAACCTTAGTGCACCAATAGTTTGATTCACCTCATCAAACTTTGTGGACAACTCTTCACGATCAAGTTCCACATCACTGAGCTTCTTGGTGGCCAGCCTATACAATTTCTCATGATTCTCAGAGAGCTTGTAAAGCTTCTCATAGGCTGAATGGATATCATCTTGATCATCCATCTTCTTGAATTTTGACTCCACCAGTTCTTCGTCTTCGTCCACTTCTTCAACAATCCCTTCAGTAGGATTGACTGTGGCAGTGAAGGCATTTAAGATTCCGTCATCCTCATTGTCGAAATCATCTTCAGACTCAGTGTCATTCGGGTTGCAGCAAGTGCCTTACTTTTCCCAATGCTCTTGAGATATTTGGGGCATTCATGCTTCATGTGACCGAATCCATGACACCCAAAGCACTTTGGTCCTGCAGGAATAGTGTACTGACCGCCATCCTTAGCATCCTTCTTCCCTTTGTCTTGGCTCTTAAACTGAGAAGAACTAGACTGTCCGCGGTCCTTGTCGAAGCTCCTTCCATTGGCATTCTTCATAAACTTCTTGAACTGTCTGGTGATGTAGGACTTCATCTTGGAATCTTCATCATCGGAAGACTCATCTGTATCACTGCTCTTTGCCTTCAAGGCCATGCTCTTGCCTTTACTCGACTTGCCAATCCTAGATAACCTTATCTCATAGGTTTGCAAGTTTCCAACCAGCTCAGTCAAAGAAATCTTGTCAATATCCTTTGATTCCTCTATCGCCGTAATCTTGGCATGGAATCTCTCGAGTAGAGATCTGAGCACCTTACTTACAATCTTGGGTTCAGGGATAGTTTCTCCAAGATTGAAGGCTGAGTTCACTATGTCCTTAAGCTTGGCATAGAACTCATCAAATGACTCATCTTCCTCCATCTTAATCTCTTCAAAGCTTGTAGTGAGCCTCTGAAGCTTTGAATCTTTGACAGCCTTTGTTCCTTCATAGGTTGTCTGGAGGATGGTCCACGCCTCCTTAGCAGTTTCAGTTGAGGATATCTTCTTGAACTCCTCATTGGTGACCGCACTGAACAACGCATTCAATGCCCTGCTGTTGAAGTTTGCCACCTTGATCTTGGCTTCATCCCAATCGGCCAGCGCTTCTTTTGGCTTAGTCCAGCCAATCTCTACAGCTTGCCACACCTTTTCATCTAAGGATTGCAAAAAAGCTCTCATGCGCACTTTCCAGTATGCATAGTTAGTCCCATCAAATAAATGAGGTATAATTAACGTCTGTCTTCTATCCATGACAAACAGGGGTCAAATGGATCAAATACAACAAAGATTAAACCCTAATCAGAGTGTGCCCGCTCTGATACCACTTGATAGGCCACAAACTGAATGACCCCTTGTGATTAAACCAATTAATTAATTAGCCAAGTTATTAATTAATCAACTTATCATGCAAATACGTGGAAGCACAAACAAATCACCAAATAACTAAATATGCACGGAAATTAAATGACACGGTGATTTGTTTACGAATGGGGAAAAACCCTTACGGCAAAAACCCCACCGGGTGATTTTCAGGTCACCATTCCCGAAACTCCACTATTATCAAATCAAGCGGTTACAAGTAAAGGAATCTCAAGTACCTTACCAACCTACAGTTGAATCCTTACCCCAATACCCAATTGGACTTGATCTGTAGTGACAGTTCCCCCTTTTGATGCACGGCTCCCAAGTATGTGACTAACCAATGTGCGGATCCCTGTACGCGACTTCAAACACCAACTTAGAAGGAGAGGTTGGCTGCAAAGTTCTTCAGTTCATCCTACACGATGAAGATCAGGAAGATGCTTGGTTACAAAACCCTTTGGTGCAAATACACAGCAACTTCTTCAGAGAATATGAACTAGGTCAAGAACTTCGTCTTTGATCACAAATTGCTTGAACAGAGTTTGCTCAATACTTGTGCAACTTATATACTCTTTGACGGCTCTTAAAATAATCATTTTATATGTCTAGGGTTAGGAGAAAAGAAGGCCCAAAGACACATTCACGGATCCCAAGAAATCAGATTAGAAAATCTGATTTTATAAATCTCGACAGATAGCAGGTGTCGAGGAGCTATCGAGCAGGTGTCGAGCTTTAATGATTTTGCACTTTAGCTTGTTTTTCTTGGACAGACTTGATGACTTCAACACTTGATCTTGAAACCTTGTTTCTTGAAGTATTAAAAACACCTAGAACTACCCAATTACAAGTAGAGTGCGTTTTGTCAAAGGATTAGCCAATTTACATAAATCAGTGACATATGTTCTTAACAAGTGAAAACACATATGTCCTAACATAGACCTCAGAATGAAACAACATTGTTGGAATACCGACTTGACAAAGGCACAATTCAAGATCTTATGGATTCTGAAACAGGTACTTGGAGAGCTACCTCATTGCAAATATATATATGAAATGAGAGTTGCGCGAGAGATTTTAAATACCCCACATTCAAAGTTTGGAGCTCCGGATAAAATTTTATGGTTTCAATCAAAGAAAGGGACATACAAAGTGAATGAATGATACAAATTGATTACTAAGGAGCAAGATGGGACAATTAATTATGGTATGAATGGAAAGGGCTGGAAAAATCTTTGGAAACTAAAAACCCCATAAAAAATGTCTGTTCTTATGGAAATTATTACACAATGGGCTATCGACTAGAATGGAGCTAATTAGAAGACAAATTATTGTTAGCCCCGAATGTGTAATGTGTGATCAAGAAGATGAAACATTGGACCATCTTTTCCTCAAATGTCCTTTTGCTAGAGCTTTATGGTTTGCCTCACTATGGAACTTTCGTTCTGATGCTATTCCATCTATTCGACAATGGTTGATAACCACTCTTGAAAAATATAAAGCAAGTAACGGGCAGGAAGATAATGTTCTTACAAATATTAGTGCCACTCTTTGGGTGATTTGGACCTATAGAAATAAGGTTATGTTTGAAAATGAAACTGCTAATGTTCAACAAGCCATTTCAAGCACCAGATACCTCCTGATAGAATGGAAAACAGATTTAGATGACTGTGTCCAAATTGGTTCAACAACTACTGCAACTATTGGAAACCAGACTACATGTCGATATCAGAATTGGCAAGCAATAATTATAGTTGATACAAAAAAGCGTTCGTGCGAAACTAATTGGAATGGAGGTGCCTTTGTGATAAAAAATCATTTAGGCCAGTCCGTTCGTAAAGGTTGTTGTTATTCATGGCATTCCAGCAATGATAAGAACAACCTGCTATCCACAATTAGAGAAATTTTATATGAGGCGTGGAAGCAAGGTTTCAGGGAGGTAATCGTTTTTCTAGAATCAAATCAAGGAGTGAAGCTAATTTTGACATATCGCTTGACTAGCTTGGAGAACGTCCCTATCATGGATGATATTGAGACATTGAAAAAGATGATTAAACATATTCATGTCCAAGTTGCTCCTCAACTGGTGCTCCAAGAAGTTCAGGGATTGGCAGACATGGCGACAATATGTTTTACAAGACTTGCTTGGATGTGATTTTATTTGGTGGTAACAAAAAAGGGGCACCACCTAGCTTATTCATCATCATTCTTTCAACCATTAAAATTCTGTTGAAGTCGAGCCTAAAAGATTTTGAAGAACTTCAAAGTGTCTAAACATAAAGTTTTCAGATTCGAAGAATATTTGAACTTTTAACACATAAATGTGATGGGGAAAAAAAAATCTAAATAAGCACAAAGCCTAAAAATTCATCCACAAGTTCATCACCAATTAAGTGATCTAAAAAGTAAGCCTCATAATCTCATATCCCTGGTATCGATGTCATCCTTGAAGAGAGAAGTAAGTGAATAAATTCTTTTGTAAAGAATTTTCATAAAGATTGTTTATTATTTTAACATTGATAAAAGTTGTTACATAATTTTTCAGTTGAATTTCAAATTAGAAATTTATAGTTTACAATAGTGTCATCTCACCCAATCTATGTCTATATATCTATAGTTTTTTTTTTTTTTTTTTGGTAATTTATTATATAAATTCAATTGTTTTATGTTTATAAAATTTAATTTTTTTTCATACATATCTTATTATCAGGCCTAACATGCTCGTTTTCTTTATTAATACTCTCATTGTCATCCCCATCTTTTTACATCTCTCTTACCCATAATGTTGATGAAACATCATCAAATAGTATGGCAAAATGTCTCCACTTGGCCACCCTAAAATTGCCCCAGTACTTCTGTTTTGAAAAGAAGACAAAAACACCTATGATCCAACCTCACCTCATCCCGTTTTTATCCATATAGCAAGAAACACTCCATAAATATGTAGAGATTTTTTTTTAGGTGGATAAAATTGTTTATGTCCCACACACACTGGGGTGTCAATTTAGGTTAGCGTGTAGGGTTCATGTCGTGTCGAAATAGGGGTATTCGACTAAATGGCTTAACCTGAACCTGACCCATTTAATAATCATGTCATAATCCTTCAACCCTAATCCGACTTGCTAATAAGGAGGGTTGACCTAACCCAACCCACATAACACGCTTAATAAATGGGTCGTGTTGGGTTGACACGAATATAACACAAACCCATTTCAACTTGCATAATATTAAATATAACATTCATCTAGAAATTTTTTTTTTTTTTTTACATCCCAAAAGTAGTGCATACACTTCAAGAAATAAATTCTTTACACCCCAAAAGAAGTATATACACTTCAACTCACATTCAAAATAATATAATTCAACAAAAATATAATATCTATCTAGAAATAAATTCTTTACACCCCAAAAGAAGTATATACACTTCAACTCAAATTCAAAATAACATAGTTCAACAAAAATATAATATCCTCAGGGTTTGTAAAGTTTTTATTTCCAATTATATCCCTTGTAAGTTTTTGTAATTACTCACTTTTCTTTTTAAATTTAAAATATAGATTGGATATAAAAGGTATTTGACAAATCTAAAATAAAATGAATATTTATTTGTTATACTATTGGTGTGTCAAACATGTCTACTGTAGGTTACACGGTTGACCCACTTATGACACGTTTCTTATCATGTCGCTTTTGGGTTGACCGGTTTATAACCCAAATCTGCTAAGGCCCAATCCTAACCTACAAAAACTCGTGTCGGATTCATGTCGTGTTCGCGAATTGGACCAACAATGGCACTCTATTATTGATATATCACATAATGGACAAAAACATAGCCTTAACTTTAGGCCTTGATAACACATTGAGAATCTCATTACAAAGGTTCGAAAAGCCCAAACAAATACATGCCCATTTTTAAAAATGTAGTTAACCTAGTGAGGTCCATTTATTATATTAAATACTCTCTTTGTTAGAATAATATCCCATTTAGTTTCTCCAAAAAAAAAAAATACTATCCCATTTGAAATAGATCTACAGATTAAATTATTAAATATTTAAAAATCTAAAAAAGTTTCCACGCGGACCACTCCATATCATTTTTAGAAAAGATATATTGTAAGATTCATGAAACAGCTTGCCAAAGATCGTTGGGAGGAGTTTAAAGCAGTTAATCCAGAACCAAGTCCACGTCGACCACAGCAGAGAACTGGATGGGCTTCACCACCAATGGATGTCTACAAAATTAATTATGATGGTGCAGTTTTTTCCGAAGTTAACAAATCTGGTATAGGTGTGGTGATCCGTGACAGTTTTGGACAAGTAATTGTAGCTTTAGTTCAGCAGCTAAGTCAAGCTTATCAAGCAGTTAAGGTTGTAGCTATGGCGGCTTGTAAAGCTTTTGAGTTTGGCAACGAGATTGGTATGATAAAGCGATTGTGGAGAGAGACTCAGATACAGTTGTGAAGGCTTTGGGGAATTTGGATAAAGGGTTGTCTTCCTATGGCCTTTTGATCAATAATAAGGGTAAGGGTTTGTTTTCAGAGATGTCTTACTCTCATACTAGGAGAGATGGCAATAGACTTGCTCATAGTTTAGCTAGGCTAGTTATAACCATGTTAGAGTGTACTATGGGGATGGAGGATGTTCCACCCTGCACCTTACCTTTTATTCAGGCTAATTTAGCTGACCTTTCATAATAATATTGACGTCTTCTTTCTCAAAAAAGAAAAAAAATTGATTATCCTCGTTTTCACTTGAAAAAGAGAGATTGAAGCAAGAGATGCAAGAAGCTTATTATTTAGCATTATTTATGTTTGAAAGTCAATTGTATTTTTATGTTTTAGGTCCTAGTAATTTATTGGGCTATTAGTATTTTAATTTGAAAGCAAGGTTATTTTTGTAATAAGAAAATTAGGGTTTTTTAGCCAATTAGAACTAGGGTTTAACAATCTTTTATAAGCAACCTATTGTATTCCTTGAGGAGATAGTTGATATTTTGATGAATGAGAAAAAATTGCCGTTTGGTCTCTTTTGGTCTGGTGCTGACTTCAGGTACTAGGTGCTGACTCCTTGTAGTTTTCCCGCTTAGTACTGACTTCAAGCCAGGCCTAAGTGCTGACTCCTAGGTTATATTCTTTTATTTTATTGTTGTTTCAATTTTATTTCGGTTGTCCTACGTCGGTTTCGTTTTGCTGTTACCAATCCACACCATGGTGTATCTGGCTTTTTAGTCATTAAAAAAAAAAAAAAAGGGTCAAGTCCTCTGGCCCGTGCACCAAAGAAGTTCCAAGCCCATGAACAACCAACTCCACATAAGGCCCAGTACACTTAGCCGCCATCATAAGGGTCAGGTTCTCTTACTATTTTTAGTGGATTCAACTTTTCATTTAAGATTCTTCTTTAGTTTCTTTGCATGCATACCAAAAAAAAAAAACCAAGTCTAGGCCTTCAGTCCAGTCCACAGATACATTGGTTTTTCTATTGGTGCTCAAACTTCAAACAATGAAGCTTTATTTGGTTAATGCCATGACAATCCCTTCTTTAGTGGGCCATACTTAGCAAGTCAAGTTGGCAAAATCCTGTTGCCCAGTGAGCTATGGTAATATCCAAATCACCTTATTTTGATGGTTGTAAAACTAATCCACGGGATTTTGTCAACTGGATGAATGGGATGGAGCAATTCTTTGAGCAAGCAAATTTTGCAGATAACATAAAGGTTAGGTATGCAAAGTTGAAGCTAAGAGGTGGAACACAAATGTTTTGGGAGGATCTTGAATATTTCCATTATATAAAGTATGAACCTACGATTAGTGTGTGGGAAGATATGAAAGAAAAGTTTTGTGATGAGTATTTGTCACCATACTTTCAAGTTAAGTATCTACCCCAATCTCAGTGTGGTACTTTTCAAGTTGAAGCAAATACAATGAAACCTCATCCTATTTCATGTCCTCAATGCACTTTTGAACAATCTACCAAGGAATTAAAGGAATTATTTGAAAAGCTCATGAAAGATGTTCAAGACATGATTACTCAGATGAAGCAAATGAAGACTTGAGCCGATTCAATTGGGAAACCAAGGATAATTGATCACAATGAAATTATTACTGCCCCTATAGAAGACAACATTGATGATGAAATCTTGGTCATGGAGAATCCTCAAGCAACACCAAAGCCTAATGTTGATAAAGACGTACATGCCTCGACAAGTGTTACTTTAACATGTGTGCTAGGAAACAAATCTATTGAAGAGCAGCAAGGAGAAGAGATGGTTTCTAAGGAGAAGAGATGGTTTCTCTGTGTATGTACCTTTGTCTCTCTCATCGATTAGGAACCACTCTTTTCAAACTTTAATATGCTTTTTATTTGTATAATGTTGTCTTTTTTTTCTTTTTCTTTTTCTTTTTTTTCTATTTGGCCGTTAGGGATCAAGGTGGTCCATGTGTGTTCCCTGTTATCAGTAAATTTATATATATATATATATATATATATATATATATATATTGTTTTATATACCATGTTGAAGGATATTGCTTTGAATGTATAGTGTCAGTGCATGTTTAACTATTGGTTGAGTTTTGTCTTTATTGGATTAAAATATGTTAACTATATAATTCATACATGCAAAATGGACGAGTTTTTTACTCTGTATGTGCATCATGGTGGGTATTTCAATGAAAATCCTCAGGAGTATGTAGGGGGTGATGTGGAGGTAGTAGATGATTGTGATCCTAATAAGTGGTCTAAAGTAGAAATTGAGTCTATCTGTAAAGATTTTGGGTATATATCTGTTAGTAGACTGTGGTATAAAATGCCTGGGGATAAAAAAGAGGGGAGGATGTTCCACTTGATTAATGATGATCATGATGCAATTTTCATGACTATTTTGGTAAGGAGTCATGGACAAATTCATGTATATGTAAAGCATCCAGTACATGAGCCTATCCTTATTAATGGTGGTAATGGTGTGACTCTGGATCTTGTTGTAGACCCTAAGGATGTAGAGCCTTTGGATGTTAGTGATCCTGATGGGTACACTTCTACTAAACCTGAACCTGCTTATGATGGTTACTATAATGGTCAAGGCTATTTTTGTAGTAGTGATTCTAATGATGATGAAGAGTTCTATGATGGTGATGATGATTTTGATGGTCGTTAGTACTTCTATGAGTGTGATAGGGATGATAGAGATGGTAGAGATGGTGGTGTTGATGATGAGGGTGGTTGGGATGGTAGTCATGATAAGAGTGGTATGGGTGCTGCTGATGGCAATCTTGATGGTAAAGGTCCTGCTCCCACTAATGTAGACAGTAAACAATGTGATTCAGAAGTTGAAGTACTTGGATGCAGGAGATCAGGTAAGGAACCAATTGCTGAGGAACCACAAGAGGGTGGGGCTGTTACCACTGACAGTAATGACAACAATGGGGATAGTGATCTGAAAGGAGCTAGACAAATGAACCATAACCAGAGGTATGTGGGTGAAGATAGTAGTGACAGCTGAGACATTGAAGTTGTGGTGCAATTGCCAGATCAGATGAGTACTGGTGTAATGAACTCAGATTACTCAAGTGAAGAGTTGTTAAGTCTCACTGAGTCATCATCTGATAGTGATGATGAGGGTTATGATGACAATGATAGTGAGGGTGATGGTGATGATACTACTGATCATAGGCATGTGGATAATGTCACCAAGAAGAACAGGTTTCTAGTGTTTAGACCAGTTTCTGATCTGAACACATTAGGTTTAAGAAGAACATGTTGTTTATTTCAACCAAATAGTTCAAGGAAGCTATCACTAAGTATGTCGCGCATGGTGGATGGGGGGTGAGGTTTGTGAAGAATGATAAACTAAGGGTTAGAGCCAGGTGTCAACCTCCTTGTATGTCTACAGCTTACTTAGCAAGAAAGATGACTTACCAGCTTAAGACCCTAAACTTGGAGCACACATGTACCAGGAGCTACAAAAAGTCAAGGTGTTCTGCTAAGTTCCTTGTAAAAATAGTTGATGAAAAAGGTGAAGAGACAACCTGATATCAAACTGAAGGACATTCAAGATGCAATGCATGAGAAATATGTTGTGAATATCAGTGCAGGGAAGGCCAGTAGGGCTAGGGAAAGGGCTCAAAAGTTTGTTAATAGGTCTTACATAGAGCAATACAATCAGCTTTAGGATTGTTGTGCAGAACTGAGGAGATCCAGTCTTGGTAGTACAGTTCTAATGAAGACTCACACTTTTAATGAGGGAGACCTAGCAGCTGAGATGGAGTTATAGAATGGAGTGCCCTATTTTAAGAGATTGTATATTTGCTAGGCTAGGTGTAAGAAGGGATTCTTGGTAGGTGTAAACACCGCATTTTGTACCCCTTACGACTCGGGCCCCCATTCCCCAATGATGTTAGAATTCTAAAGCCCAAAGTTGATTTAGGGCCCAATCAGATAAGAATTACCTTGAAGAAAGTATTTATGGAGAACATAACTTATTTTTGGACTAAGTGTCCGTTTGGAACAGCTTATTTAGTTGAAATTAAAAACTTTTTACTAAAAGTGTAAAAAAAATGTTAAAAAATAAGCTAAATAGTAAAGCAGGACCCATAAATAGTATCAAAAAATGCAGTGGGGCCTATGAATAGTAGCAAAAATAAACTGAAAGTGGAGATAAGCTGGAAAATTCAGCTCATCCCAAATGCACACTAAATAAACTATTTTGGGGAAAAAAAAAAGACCATGGAAAATATGCAATATGGAGATTTTGTGTGGCCCTGTCAATGTACTACCATCTATTGTAAGTTGCTCTTGTGATCCTTGTTGTTTATCAGTTGGAAGTAAATTAATTAATTTGTAGGTCTTAGTTGAGATAAGTTCAGATGTGTCCCTAGAAGCAACGGGCTTCATTTTTTTGTGGACAATGAAATCAGGATTTCAACTTACAACCGGGTGATGAAAATTTTCAGATTCCTGGAATTGTTGGATTATCATCCTCCCCATAAGTATGGGGTGGTTAGGGGTTCAAGTTGCCCTGGGTCCAGGAGTAAATACTTGAAAAATAATTCTACTGTCTCTGTGAATTTCATATTGTTTTGATTAATTACAAAAAGACAACCAAATATGTGATGCATAATTCCCCCATGACTCCCCCCCCCCCCCCCCCCACAACGACGGCACTCCTCTTTTCTTTCTTCTCACTCAAATACTTGACAGAATGGTTTTGTTATTAAACCCAAAAAAAAAAAAAAAAAAAAAAAAACCAACCAAAATTCACTATGTGCATCATTAGCAAAGAAATCCATGACGATGACTCCACATTATGGTATGATCAACCAGGAATAATTACTTGGGGGGGCCGAATTGTAGTTGAGATATACTAAATATAATTCATAAGTCTATTGAATACAAAATTATCAACTTTGATATATCATCATATTCTTGAACATTAATGAACATTAAAAAATAAACTGTCTAGTTCAATGTAGACATACAAAATATCCAAAAAAAGAACATTCACATCAAATCATGCCTAGTGGCGATTCTTCATGGAATAAAATTCATCAATTATCATCTCTATAGTGAAATTCCTTGCAATTTCCTTCTTTATATAAACTATTATATTATCTACCAAAAGCTCATCCTCCATTCTATTGTGAAGTCTTGTTTTTAACAGCTTCATAGCTGAGAAAACTCGTTCTGTAGTTGCTGTAGAAATTGGAAGGGTCAACACAAGACGAATAAGTCTATCAATCAAAAAATAGATTTTAGACTTTCCTAAAATTTTTTATCCCATACATAGCTCAGAAATTGTACTCATATTCAGAAAATCTGGATGTTTTGTCACATCAAGCTCATAATGTTGCAATTGAGACTCCAAAAGTTCTTGTTCTTGTTCAATGAAATCTTGAGGATAATATTTCTTAACCAAATTGCATATATCAACAATTTTGAATAATCTAAAAACATCCTTGGGATTTAAAGCTAAACTAAGAATGACAAGTTTTGTTGTTACCTCACAAAATCTACTTTTCAATTCTTGGAATTTTTTTTGAGGTATTTCCTGCAATTGAAAGTCTATCGCAATTGTAAATATGGCAATTCTAAAATCCACTGACTGTGTGACAGCATGAGATGAGAAAGGGAAAAAATAAAATAGGTCAGTTTTTTTTTTTTTCTTTTTCTTTTTCTTTTTTTGGACGGTGAGGACTGAGGAGGCATGAGACTGGGTTTTGTTTTGTTTGATTAGGGATTTGGGGTTAAGCTGGGCTGGTAGTGCTTTAGTTTAGAGAAGGGGAAAATTTTGGGAATGAAGTAAGTACATAAAGTGGGTCAAGTTTTTAGTTTTATTTGAGTATTTATTTGACTAGAATTAGTCTTGAATTTTTTTTTTTTTTTTTGGGGGGTGGGTGGGGGCTGGATATTAATTTTTGAGGGGGGCCATGTCTTTTTTCCTATATACTCTCCGCCCCATGTGATCAGCTACCTTTGAAGTTAGCTTTCGTTTAACCGCTGATGCTTGTTGCACATGATTTGCAGGGTTTGAATGTCTACAGCATCCTGCTCCATGATACTTTGGTGATGTCCCGTAATGCTGTAAACAGAATTGTTGAGAGGATGCACACTCCAATTAACCGTTAAAGCGTCATCCACATTATAAAATCTACTCCAATTTTAGCTGAGAATAGGAATCAAATCTCTTTTGTAGGAGTAAAGGAAAAACCCAAAAAATAATTGTATGTTTTCCCTGCCCAAATATACAGATGCATGGCTGGGTATGTTGATATTTTCTTGTTTATTATCTTGTTTCTTTGATTAGGGTTTTTAATTATTTATTGAATTTGGGCTAGTTTCAATTAGGATGACCAGGAAATGGGAATTGAGCATGGTTTTCAGAAACAGGCTAGTCACTTTCTCCTGTATGTTTCTTGATGTGCCACTGCCTCATATTACACACAAGTTTAAGGTTCCATATATCCTGTACTTTGAAGCATGTCCAATTAGTATGACAATTACTAGACCATGGCATGTTTTACAATGGGTGATAAAACCTATGGCTAAGGATTTTTGTGCGCCTTCTAGCTAAGGATTCATTTATTTTTTAAAATTAATTATATATTATATTATATTAGATGGTTGATTTCATCATGAAATATTTTAATTGAGACCCAATACTAAGAGAGGAGATAATACCGAATAATTACTTTCAAACCCAAAAGATAGAAAAACAGAGTCACGAGCCAAAAAGAAAGATGAGGCTTCATTCAAAGAGAGTAAGAATGATGTAAGTATGTAACTGACCAATCCTGCAACTTGATAGATGGTACAATTTTCTTTTTCATATTTTAAAATTGAAATTTTGGAACCTGAAAAAAAGATGATGGTGATAATATCGTTATAAAATTGCAGTGAAAGTCCCTGGCAATCTGGCACAACCAGAGACACAATTGGACCAGGCTCAATAAATAGATCATTTATTCAATTTCGTCATGGGTTTTAGATCCATTTGAACCGCCCAATAGGGAAAAGTGAGACCCCCTTTGCTATAAATAAGCCCACCGACCTGCAGGTATGTCCTAATCCTGCTACGGAATCCATGGCCCACTATCTTGCCTATATATGGACAAAGTTGACCAAATCATAACTCTTGTGTCATGCACATTTTTTACAGTTTGAATTTCTTTCCATTTCAAAACAATTAAAGTGTTTCTTTTTTTTGATCTTTCGTCTAAACTATATTAATGGTATCACTTCCATTCATTAATTCACTTCTGAACTTTCAAATTAGTTAATTTGATCTCTCAATTTTCAAATTAAGTCAACTTTATCCTTTGAAGTCGACTTGAGGAAGGATAAACTTGATTTTGGAAAGTTGAGGAGATGAAATTATAAAATTATTTGAATAGATAGGGACAAAATTAAAATGTTCCCAATTGTTAGAGGACCAAAAGGGTAGTTCCATTGCCGACAAATTTTTATTAATTACTTTTTTATATTATGTTTAAAAAGTGACATATCAACTTACAAGATATATGTAATAAAATTTGTAGTTACTCTTACATCACTCTATTATGAACTATATATAATATAACATCAAGTGGAAGACTATTGAGTAATACAATGATGTGGTACTCTCTCCTCTCACATGAATGATAGATCCTACCATAGATTTTGAAAATTCCAAATTAATGGATTAAACAGTTTTGACCCCTAATTGACTTTTTGCCAATTTTAAGCATGTGAACAATTAGGTCCAATTCTTAAATAGCCAATTACATATTGCATGAAAATACACAAAAAGTAGTAATATCCCAAACTCACACACCCAAACACAAGATGTGTTTACAAAGAGAAAAACCTACAATGAGGAGGAAAAAAAAACTCTTTGGGGTGTAGCCCAACAAATGAATCCACAAGAAAAATAGTTGCAATACAATACACTTACAGACCCTCATAGTGTGTATATATATATATACTTATATCCAAGCTCTCCAAGCTAATGGATACTCCAATGCCATTTGAAGGTTTTTTGGGATATGATTTGTGATTTCCAACACCAATCAGTCAATCCATGATGAACAAGGGTAATTGGGAATGTTTTGGCTAATCTCATCTCACAAGGTATTGCAATTTGAGAGGGTAAAAGTAATTACTCTACTATGGTTTTCTCTCTAGTGAAATGGGTAGTTCTCTCTCTCTCTCTCTCTCTCTCTCTCTCTCTCTTTCTCTCTCTCTCTCTCACGAAATTAGGGTATCAATTTGTGAGTTTTATGAGAAATATAAGGTGTAATTGGATAGGAACAACAGATAAATATTGCTTGACCAAAATTTAGGCAAGTTTCTAACAAAACTCTATGCCATGATAGATTTTAAAAGTGTCATTTTGCTCAAAATTTGCCTAACAGTGATATTTCACTTGAGCGAATTTTGCCAACAACATTTCCAACTTCAGCATTTGAATCTCGTCTCCAATGCAAATACAACTCAAATGAAATGCAATGTGGAGAAATTCACATATGCAAGGAAAAAGTGACACAGAATTAGGCAACACTAAAAATCTTGTCAAATTCCATTAGTGACACATACTATATTATATGATAGGAGGGCATACCGCATTGCTATACTTCAAGACGTATTGAGTAATTATTCGCATCAAGTAGGTGGGTTATTAACGCTTTCTAAGTTCGATCCAAGGTAGTTAATATCATATTGGTCATCAAAAAGGGTAACCCTAAAATAGAACATACGGCCAATTTTGGTACCAGATTTTTTAACCTGTAGTGAGACTGGAAACTCTATTATTGTTTTGAACTTTTGATATATGCAAAATTGTTCATATGATACTGTCACGTAGCTCATACAAATAAAACAACTCGCTTGTATAAGTAATCACCTGAGGTAGGATTCAGATAGGCCTTAAGTTTAAATAGTAACAAATAAACTATGTTCGGGAACCACAAACAAAAAAATTTGCCAGTCTGGCATTGATGGTGTCTAGACGAAGAATATGGGCCAAGAGGCTACCTTGTTTTCAACAGGACAGTTGGTATTATAGAGAACAACCATCTTAGTGCCAAAATGACCAGTCCTAAGATGGTCCGGACTAGATAGAAAATGTTTTTAATTTGTGCCAAAATATTGACTAATTCATCTATATTTATTAACCAGACATTTTAATATAAAGTAACGCTAGAGAGTAAAAGCACAGTTTCATTTATAACATGTTTACATAGTCTGTTGTAATTGAAATAACATTATTTTATCTAAAATCACCACAAACATAATTTTTTATTGTGCATCAATTGCAACAAATTATATAAGTAATAGTAAAAATTGTTGTTTTTTCAAACATTTTGTTTTGCGATTTGTGTACAAGAAAAAGCTATAATATGGGAGCAGCACCATGAAAAACATTCTCCCATATTATGTGTGGTCCTTCCATCAGCACGTACTGCAAAATTTTAATTAGAAGAAACTTATGGCTGTTTGAGATTTTTGGAATGCTCAAGGCGGATTTTAAGCTCGTTGAATAATGGAAATACATAGTACATCTATAAATATTTGAACCACGTACCATGCAAGAAATTTGAAATGGTAGAAATTCATAGCTCTCACTGTACCTCATGTAAAATCCATTTAAGGATCATTTATTTTCTTTTTCTTTTTTGGAACAAATTATGATTTATTTTCAAATAGTACATAATTGGGTGGCTCTCAAAAGTCAAGTAAGATCATTTTAACTTGGTGAACAAATTAGAACCATTATGAAGTCAATCTAGCTTATTGGCTCAAATCCTCCAAGATCATTAGAAAGTCAAAATGAAAGAACTTGAAATGTAAGTCGTAAAATATTGAAGCCCGCCGTACAAATAGGTCTTATTAGCTTGTGTAAACACACTGATTAGTCCATATAAATAATCGATCAGATTAACTTCTCGATGATCAATTCAAGATATTGCTAAACACGTCAAAGTGTTAAACAGCTCAGAGATTTATGTGGCCCCGTTTGAAAGCTAAGTTCTTGATCAACGAGTTTATAGGAATCCAAACCTTTGAATCTTTTCTTTGCTTACACATACCAAAACATTGACCAGATCAGTTTGAAACGCACACCATAAAATTGTCAAAGTTTAGAACCTCAAGCAACGTATGAGACAAATTAACGAGACAGTAGACACCTTAGCAAAAAAAGTACATCCTATTCGCTACATCATAAACATTATAGTATTAATTTTACAAAGAAATCTCATACTATATATAAATTTATCCATCACGCATATTCTTGTAAGTGCCATTGTACCAAGAAAAATAAGTTTTAAATGAACTTTACATAAACTAATATTAAAAAAAAAAAAAAAAAAGCTAATCCAAACGCACGCTAAGCACATGAAATACCAATAGGAGTAGCTGTAAACCGCTCTGAGGCTGATTTTCTTACCAAGGAACCGATTTCTGGCGAAAGCTTAGTAAAATCAATCTCAGGAGCTTCAGGAATGGTGGTAAGTGCCCCGGACTTATCGTAAACGAAGTAAAACCCATCCTTGGGTTGATCTTGAACTCGAACCACAGAACTGGGAGATGGTTTTGGCTTGAACACTGACCTGAGAAACTTGTGAAGTGACCGGGATAGCTTCGAGGTCTTTTTGGACTTGGAAGCTTGTGGTGGAGGAGGAGGAGGAGGAGGAGGTGCTTGACGATCAGGTATATGTGACATGGAAAAGGTTCTTGTAGCAATAGCCGAATCAAGCTGGCGTTTGAAAGAGTTGAGCTCAAAGGAGTCATAGAGTGTGCTACCACAATCCCATACATGGGACTTGGGTTTTTCATATTGGTTTTGTTTGTGTTCTTGAGCTTTCTCCATTACTTACTGTTTATACACACACAAAGAAAGAGGAAGATATGGTTTGGGTTCTATAACAGCTATTTGAGGGAGAGAGAGAGAGAGAGAGAGAGAGAAGTCTCTTTACTTTTCAAATGGTTGGTGAAACTTCAAACGCGTTAGTTAAGACTTAATACCTAAAAGGGTGCCATACTTTGCAGTGTTCACGTACACCACATGTGAACCATTAAATTGTGTGATGCCGTGTGGAAGCTTTCCATTCCTTAAGCCTATATTCATTGGAAGAAGGTAGTGCGAAAGACTCTTCTATGATGTTACCTCTCATTACTTTAATAAATATTAATTAGGATTTAGATTAGATTTTTGACCTCCACAAATTAACCACTTGATCACAACTTTTATGAATATGATCATGTAAATCAAAAAATGATCATGCAAGTTACCACTAAAGAAAGCCAAATCATTTAAAGCTTTAAACAAAAACAAAAAAATGAAACTATAAAAGGGTTTGCCAAATTGGTATGATAATCAATTAGGCCAAACTATATATAAAGGGTTTAGTTAAACTTGTCCCCCAAGGGTACAGAACTTCTTTTATATTTGTGCACAATTTGACACAATTTTTTTAAAAGGTATAAAAATATCATTTTATGGAATATTAAATATACTTTAATATGTGTTTTAAGAACACTAGGTAACACTTAACAGCAGCCATCTATAAATAAATTAAGAAAAAATAGTTGGGCATATGATACGACTAGCTAGGGCGAGCTTTAATGTTAGTGAAAATACTTTAATATATACTAATTGGACAGTACAGGGTCCTTATTTTTTTATTAGAAGAAGATAGTTGTATTAAAAGAAAAAGCTAAAAACTAGCCAAAATTGGCTACAAGAATACAAGTATGTCTTTCAAGGTTATGAGCAACAGAAAATTAGCTTTGGTAAAATCAACTAGAGTCTGTTTCGCCAATGGACAAACATCTCTAATCGAAAATGGCTTATCTTCAGTCCTTAATCTGTTTCTACGGAATCATAAAGCCCAAATGACCATGCCAAAATCTTCCAAACCTTTCTGCTCTATCACGTATTGCACCAGATCTGAGAATCCTGTGAAGTGAGTTGAATTGCGAAAATTCCAAGTAGAATCCGACCCCCAACAGCTCGAAATTTCTGGGCAAAGCCAAAGAGCACGTAGCCAAAGACTCATAGTATTTAATGAGTTATACCAAAAGCATATTAATTTCTACCATTAACGTACGGGTTTGATCGGTCCAACTAAAAAGTCATTTAGGCTGAATTATTGAAATCTGATTATAGGGGAACATTTTAATAAAAAATTATAAATAAACTAATAATAAAGATGATAATGATATGATCGTGACCCGGTTGTGTTAAATGCATAAATAATTAGGTGGTTCCTGTTTTGTGGTGTACAATTGCTTCTTATTAAAGGCATTTTGAGGGGAACTTGGTGGCTTAATTAAATACTTAATGACCTTTGAGGGAACTTGATGTCTTTTTTGCTAACCAGGGAACTTGATGTCTTTATTAAATAATGTCATAAAAAAATCATAATTTTTGCTATAACTATCTTACCTGGCAAACTATATATGATTAACTATCTATCAATTAACATGGACCTACAATTTTTTTTTTTTATCACTCATAGTCTACTCTGTAAATAGTTGTGAAAAAAATTGTAGTTTTTTTTTACGTGATCCTAAAATATTTGTTAAAGGGTCATGCTAACGGGTGCTTTTAGGGAAATAGTTAATAATCCATTTTAGGAAAGTTATAACACCACTTTTATGGAAATAGAAAAATTTGTCAAAATATTAATTTTTTTCTTTCATAAAAACTTCTTTAAATGAATTGTTAACCATTACCTTAAGGGCAGCCGTTAGCATTTCTCTTTGTTAAATAATTAATAAATTATTTAATGACTTTCTCTCTCTCTCTGACCCTACATACACGGATGGAACTGTATTTCTTTTTTAATTAATATCTTTTGGTAAATCACATGTTGATTATGCAGGCGACTAGTCTGAACGATATAGATCAGTGGTGGCACCAAAATATCTTTTTGTTGTTTAGACAAACCTGATAAGAGAATATCATAGCTATGGCTCTTGACAGAAGATTTGTATTCTCTTGAGATACAATTTTATTTTATACATTTTTCTGTTAGTGGTCTTCACTATGCTTTATTTTAATCAAACTTCCTTTTCCACATGGCTCATGTGATAGGGTGAAAAATTAAAGGAAGAAGAAAAAACACTTGGGAATATACTTTGCCCCTGTTGCCTATAGAAACATGCTTAGTCCACAATATTTTTATAACATTTTTACAACAATTTAAAGATGATAAGTTGTTACCAGTTTTAATTTGAACCAACTACTGAAATAACTTTTTTGCTCACCAATAACAGCTAATAATGACCTGTCACTTGAAATTTATTATGAAAATGTTGTAAATATAACATTTCTCGTTAAGAAAAGATAAAATTCATGTGGTTTGTGCGTAAGTTTTTTAAAACCCAAAGTTGGGTTTTCTGTTTTGTTGATTTGAGTGTTTTCTTCTTCTTTTTTCTTTTTTCGGTATTTCCCATTAGATTTAGAGTGTTTGTTACTTTTCTTGTAGAACAATTCCATTGCTTTCACATTTATGTGTACGTCTTTCTCTGAAGCCCTAAATTTGGCTTTCATCCATGTTATCTCTTTGGGTGACTGAGACATGTAAACAGCATACCTAACAGTAGATAATTCTCCCTAAACTGTAAGATAGAGGAGAAATTAAGCTGGACTATCAAATCCAACTCATTGACTCATTTTGTAGTTTTACCTGAAAATTAAATTATCCAGAAATAAAAACTCTTTTTCATTTTAACGTGAAATTTGCCACAACTCACAAGACTAATATATGAACAATGCAAATGAAGTTGCACTGATTATTGGCCCCTTAAAGACGACAATTGTAAAAAAGCTGACACTGTATACACGACGAGAGGGCATCAATATACATCGCATAATAAAACATTCATAACAAGAAGACAGATGCCATATTACCATGTATTCCGGAGGAGAACACAATAAAATTAACAAACAAATTAAAGAATTAAAAATTATCAACGAGTTTAATTCTACAATTAATTAGACTTCATTGAGGGGCCTTAACTCACATTAGTTTAATTCCAAATTGTTCTCCAAAAATAAATAAATAAAAGATCTTAAAAGCTTAAAACAAATCACTCAGTGGCTCCAGTGGCTCCTCAAGGCCTAAGCTTAAGATTCTCTCCCCCCCCCCCCCCCCCCCCCACAAAAATAAATAAATAAAAGCCTTATCGCCAATAAAAAATAGGTCTCATCCTAATTAAAATAAGTCTCATCTTGTAAGTGATTTTAATTTATTAAAAAAAAAAAAGGGCCCATCCCAATAATTGTTTTGGCATAAATAATTTTTTTAAATTAAAATTGATAAAATTATACTTTAGATAGAATAAATTAGTTATATTATCAATTGAAAAGTATATGTTAATAAAATTTAAATACAAAAACTTAATTAATAATTTTGTAGGTTAAGAAGTGAGAAGCATTTAAATGTTGTATTGAGATGCAAAATGACTACTCCTTCCGTCCCAAATTGTTTGGCCTAGTTAAAAAAATCCAATTATTTAGGAAAACATTATTAACTACCTTATCTCTTTTTAAAAAGTTAGAAATTTCGTAAATTACCCTTAAAAAATTTATCAAAAAATTATTTAAGAAAAAAAAAACATTTCTAGTATTGGCGCCAATTGCCAAGCAATTTTCAAAGTTATTGTAGATTTCAAATTCTATTAGTGTACTACTCTTACAATTTGCAAACTTATATTCAAATCCAAATTCTATAACCACCAAGCCTAATCCAAATTCAATCTTTATCTATAAATCAATTTTAATATGGTAGATTAGAAACTCTACTGGTGGTAAAACAATAGCTTTAGTTGATTTCAAAATTTAGGTTTTTAATTAAAAAAAAAATGCTCCCACAAATAAATTAAGGGCATAAAGGGAATGTTTATAAATTACTGGTGCTTGACTTTTCAAACATGACATAATTTTGAAACATTCCAAAATAGAATTCGGGTCAAACAATTTGAGATGGAGGGAGTAATTATTTATTAAAAAAAAGTGTCTCATTTAAAATTATTGCCTTAGACTTCAAAATGTATTGCGTTAGCCTTAACATTACCTCATATATTAAATATAAGGGAAAATATTATGATACTTCTTGAACTTTGGGGTAGTGACCATTACACCCCTTGAACTTTTATTTTAGCCAATTTACTCCCTAAAGTTCACATATGTGTCAAATTGATACTTTGGTTACCCTACTGTTAAATTGACTAACGACAGTCATTTGACACACATATGGACACTTAAAAAACCAATAGCCGAACATTTTGAGGTTGGCCTTTTGAGGCATAGGAAAAAAAAAAAATGAGGCATGAACAATGGTATTACCTCATCTCCTTTATAATTACAAAATACTTAAAAATTGATATGATAATGAATATAATTAATGTTCAACAACATAATAACTCAGATGAAATGTGAAATTAGTGAATCTATTTTATGAAGTCACCTGCAAGGTGTAGATTCAATTTATTTGTGTTATTTATTATTGATTTTTATATTAGAATCATAAAGAATATATATATATATATATATATATAAAGAAAATTTTAAATAAATATTTTAGCCATTCTTTTTTAGTAATTAGTCATACATTTATATAATATCTAAAAGTCGAAATGTAACATTTATTATTACTATGGTTTTGTTGAGCAACATCAGCGTAGCATTTTGATCCACTTCGGTTCATTTCAATTGTAACGTCTATTTGTAAATAACTAAATTAGTTAATTTAATTTTTTTTTTCCAAATCTATTAGTATATGAAGTCATTTAAGCATTTTTTTTTTAATTAATATTAATCACACAATAAGTTTTTTTAAAATAATGCATCTTATGAATGTTCTCATTTAAATTTTTAATGGAAAAAAGAACACTTAAATGATATCATTTTTTATCAAAAAGTTTACAAAGTGACATGATTGGTTAGTTTCACATCAATAACATAATAAACACATTCCTAATTATTTTTTAGTGATATTGTCGTTAGTACAAATTTTTTTACATATAAGTCTTACAATTATATATAATATCTTAAAGCTGAAGCGTAACATTTATTGTTGCTATACTCCTCTTGAGCCACAACAATGTAGCCTTTAGTCCATTCAGTTCACATCGGTTCACCTCAATCCAATTTTGTCCACTTTGGTCCCAATTGGTCCACTTTGATCCCTTCGGTCCATAGACTCCATACAGTCTATTTTGAACTAATTGGACCTTAAATTAATTCTTTTTGTATGTTGCCTTTTCCATTTTGGACTCAAATATTCATTTTTTTTTCTTATTTTTTTGGTTGAAAAGTATGAAATTTTATTCTATTTTGGCCAAACTATTTAATTTTGGGATAAAAAAATACAATATATATATATATATATAGACATTAGAAATTAGGGATATGAGCATTCAAAAAATTACCTTAAAATTCAAGTTTCAATAATACATGCATTTTACTTATATTTGGAAAGGAAAAAAAAATGTTATAATTCTAAATTTAAATAATAATTTAAATTTAATATAACATGTTACATGTGTTGGATGGAATGGAGGTCGTACATTTTTTTTAATATGCCAACCAATTATGGTATATTTAAAAAAAAAAATCATTTTAATAACATCTTCTCCATTTATATAAAACAATATTATAATTATATAATTTAAATCTATTTATTAAATTGTGTTTTCATATATATATATATATATATATATATATATTGTTGAATGCAAAATACATTATATATTCCATTAAATTAAACTTATAAAAATAAAAAATACTTCTAAACAACAGATGCCCTATTTAAAAATAAAAAAAAAACAAACCTACAAATTTTTATTATAATATTATATTTTTATAATATAATATAGTACATTTTCCCACTTATGGAGTGAATTTGCGAATGAGTATTTATTTTATTAAATATATTTTTTAATAACAAATGGGTAATTATAATATCCCAAACGTCACTTTCTCCTATATACCATTAGCAGCGACCTAAGATTTTTCCGTGCGACATATGACCTAATCAATAATGGAATATCATCACCGCACTAACTACATGCCCCATGATTATCGAATCAGAAAACTGCATGATTTCCGAGCAGTGGAATAAGTGGACCACTTTGCCATATGAGGACTAATAAGAGATATTGCCAATCTATTCCGATTGATACGGAAGTTTCCCTTGGCCTATAAAAAGGCCAGCCCTTGCCCTTTATATTTTTTGCTATGGTAAAAGTGAAACATTGTTTGCATTGGTAATCCTTCACCTTGACCTGAAGAGCCCTTCTTTTATTTATTTATTTTATTAATATATGAGAATTCAAGTTCAATATGGGCCATAGGCTAAAAATGCTTGTATTTTCAATATATATAATATTTTCCAGTCACTTTCCCCAATTACATTTCGGCCCTCATAAAAATCCCTGTACCTTCGTCCCCATTTATCCAAAGCCTACACATAAAAATTTCTCAATTTACTGAGGTGATCAGTGATTACATTGATTAGCACTTCATCACTTTTACAAACACCGGGATTGATACTACAACACTTTTACATGAGGCAACTACTAACATTGTTTTTTAACAGTCAGAGGTGACGCCAGGTTTAGCCCCTCTAAAATACAAATTTAAACATTCTGGTCCTAAATTTATTTTTAAGCCCAGTTGAAATAAGTTTGAATATAATCCTCTAAATAATATCTTGATATTTTTAAACATTAAAAAAAATTAATAACAAACCAATTTGATCTAAAATCTAGAAGGAAAAAAAAAATAGTAAGTCCAATAACAAAAGTAAAAAATTGTTGATCTTGAACCATAAAAAATAAAATTTCATTTAGATCTTAATAAATTTAAAATGAATTAGTCAAATGGTACTTAACTATGTATATTGAAATAGATATAGCTCGTACGATGAATAATGAAGATATTATGCAACGATTTCAAAATATGAAACCTTGTAAAAAAGATAATTGTAAAACTTCATGTATTTTTTTTTTTTTTTGATGTTGATATATTCATGTTTTCTTTTGTTTTAGAATTTGTATAATTTTTGTTTCTTACTAACCCCTTAAAAAAAATCCTAAAGTCACCACTATTTTTTAATTAGTCACAATTGTGAAAAAGATGTGATTTTTTTTAGCACTAGACTTATAATTTAAGAATTAATCTCTTCGTTTACGCGACATCATTTTTAATATCAATGATGGAGATGGGTTTATTCATGCCTAGGACAAAAAATAGCATTACCCTTGAGTGAAAGCAATTAGTTTTCAATTAACTATATTACAGAAGTGTTACGTCCACAAAAATTTTACAACACTTTCACAACAAATCATAAGTAAAAAGTTGTTACCAATTCTAATTTGAACCCATCACTAAATTTTTTTTTTTTTTGGTCCACAAATAACAACCAATTACTTAGGATTTATTGCAAAAATATTATAAACATAGAATTTCTCCAACTAAAAAGTATGGCCTCTCCAGTCTCTCCTATTGCGTGACAGTATGGTACTATCATCAGTCAGTACTTAATGCAATGAATGCATGAAGTTCAACAAAACCAATTTTCAATCTAAGCCGAGACTCATGATAGGAGTTAAGATCAGTGTGACGAACGAGTACGCTTTTAATTCGATTTAATTTCCACCGTCACCAAAACGCAATTCAATTTACAAAGCTCATATCATTAGCTAAGTATGCTGTACTATGGTAAATGCTAGTGCCCCACGGCCCCCATGTAATTTTGTGTTTTTTATGTTATAGCCACAAAAGATGCGGTATGGTAACTCGTATTTCAATTACTTCGTAGAGCACATAGATACAGATTCACCTTTCCAAGTGGTGAATAACCCAAATTGAGGGCAAGATTGCTGTGTAATTCATTTTGAACTTAACCAACCACATTACTGCTAAAGAGCTTAAATTTGTTGGCATCAAGAATCAATTGCCTTACTGAAGAGAACGAGCCCATGAGTCCTGCACCTGTGAAGACAACAATAATAGACATATTGATCCAATAAGTGAAAGATGATTTTGGAGGCTTGAAAGTCATGTTGTAGAGAAGCATTGGGAGGACGAAATCCAGAGGGATGAAGCCAGTTGCTCCTACCACAGCATTAATGTCTCCAAAGAATGGAAGCATTGCTGCAAAAAATCCACAGAATATCACATACAGCGTCCGAAGAATTATCCGAGGAATAAGGTTCCTTTTAGAAAACATCCCTTGTTTTACATCAGCTGATTTTTTTTCCATGATCTCATAAGCAACTTGAGAATAAACCTGTGATATAGCAGAGAGAGTTACTGAATGCAACCTGAAATTTTGTTTAAACAAAGGAATATACTATGAATGGCCATTCATTTTATACAACACCCCCCGCCCCCCCCCCCCCCCCTCTCTCTCTTCCCAAAACACACAAAAAAAAAAAAAAAAAAAGACAAGAAAATTCCCCCTCTTCTTGTTTAGTAATGCTAGTGACACAACATTGTTTAAAACTATTGACATGACTTATTGTGATTAGTGCAACATAACTTTCACTTGGACTCATCATTGACACCACTTTTAATATACAAATCCCAATAGGTCAAAATCAACAGTGTCTCTAGACTTATTTTTTCTTATTCTCTCTTGTAGAATTGATGTGCCAATGCATATATTGGAATGCAATATCTAGAAGAATTGATTGCCATTTGGAAGCTTACCAGGCCAATGGCAAAGAGCTGCAGGAGAACAAAGATCACAGAGAGGCCAATAACCCATGTTGGAGCCAAAGAAGAACCTTCATCCGGTAATAAGCTTTTGAGAATATTTGAATTAGCTTTGTTTCCGAACGCCCAATATCCAGACACTGCAGCCGAGTAGAAGGTAACAAAAATTACGGCGTAACACATCTGAAGCCCTTTTACCATCTTCCCAGTGGCAGGTGGAGCAAGAGTTGCCTGTATTGATGGCAGGGCAAAATTTAAATCAAGAAGCATGATAAACCATTGCTCGAGCGTAATTCTTTAAGGTTTGATATTGGGTCCGTTTGGATACAACTTATTTTGCTGAAAACTGAAAACACTATAGCAAAATAATTTTTAAATATGTGAATAGTGCCGTGGGACTCATTTTTAATGAAAAAGTTGCTGAAAAGTGAAATTTGTAGCTCCCGTAAACAGTGCACGGGACCCACTGATGTGGTTGAAAATGAATTGAAAAGTCAAATAGTGCAACTACTATTCATGAATAGTAGCCACACCTTCAGTTTTGCTGAGCTAAATGCGTGCTAAAAAAAAAGAGTAAAACGCGCATTTGCGCAAAACGTGAAACATGAACGTGGATCCAAACCCACAAATAATCTGTACAACCTATTTTACTAATCAGGCAGCAAGTGCCATTGTGCAGTTCAGTAAAATTAACCAGATCAAGAGGCCTAGTTGACAGTTGTTCCTATCCACTTATTCATCTGAGGTGCCACATCGCCTATGGAAAAAGAAAGACTAATGTAAAGCTCAAAGAAGGAAAAAGAAAAATATAGAGCTTTATTTATTCAGAAGCTTTACTTGTATTTCAGGTAGTATCCCATTTCCAAAAATGGAAGCAAATATAGATATAGAGGTAAAGGCACTGAAAACCCTTGTTGTCATTTTAGATTCTAAAGAGTAGTCCCTCGGAGGGGCATTTTTTGAGGTACCTGCAGGACAGATGAAACTTGTTTAATCACCAGAGCATATTAAGAGTAAATTGTACAAATCGTTCCAATTCTAAGAGAGTTGTATCCCCAAGGAAAACAAGTTAATTATGTTATAAAATTTACAGGAAAATACAATTATAATCTTCAAGGAGCTATGGGCTATCTACAAGTGTTAGAACTTTCTTTCTTAAGTTTGCCTGGCCTAGTTTTGGGAAAATGATAAATAAGAAGTCATGAAACCATGAGGGCTTTGATTTTGTTACCAGTGATTCTGCATTTAGGACACCATCAGGACTTTAATTTTATTTTCAGTAATTCCACATTTAGGACAAGGTGCATAAACTGAGGAGACGAGCATAACATCAAAATTTTTGGACAAGGTTTTTTGTTAACTTGGGTGTGATGTTGGTTATGAGACTTAAACTTAGGACCTCATGATCACATAAAGACTGAAACCACTAGAACAACCCTTGGAATTAAATGCGTCATCCACTTTACCATCCACTTCTTCATCTATTCATTTTGATAATGATTCTTCCATTTCAAGTCACCACAAGAATGATGGACGCCTCAAAAGTAGGTTTACTTTTCTTAAAAATATGAAAATAAATATAGACGTGTAATAATATGAAAGCCTTAAAAGTTGGTAACTTGGCATTGCTCTGACTATAGAGGAGCCATCTTTAACAAGTCTCAACAGCTAGGACAGTACAAGTGTACAACTAGTAGCTAGTAGAAAAGTACAGCAATGAATCGAGTTTGGGCCCAAGTGGGCCTAGACCTGACACTCTAGCAACTAACATATATAATGCATGGTTAGTTTATATAAACGAAGCTTCATATACGGATCTATAATTTTCTGTACCTGCATGTATACAAGCACCGACGACAAGGAAAGTGTAGCCCAAGCTGAAAAGCAGCGAACCAAAGTTGATGTGTCTGAGAGAATGAAAGGTAGGAAACTGAGAGAGAATTATCATTACAAGTGTCACCATAGCTATGAAGTGGTACAACTTCAAGGGCCCATTGGGGGAAAGATTCGAATACAGGATCTTTGACAACCAAAAGAAAAAGAGGGGAAAAAAATGCAAAGGGTCATTAAGGAATTAAATAAATAAAGAGTAACATTTTAATCCAAATTTTTTTTTTTTTAATAAAGGTATCTATTTTGTAGACCATTTGATTCTTTTTGAGGGAAAAAAATTTACAAATGACTGTATCTATTTTTTTTTTTTTTTTTTACAAATGCCAAGCAATCTATTTTGGTGTTATATCTTTATCCTTGAAAATTATATATGTAGATTGCACTCAATTATCCCCCACCAACTGCAATTAGCAGCACTACCACTTTTCACATTACAAATAAAACTCATCTTTTTCTTGATAATTATTAATAACCATACCTCAAGGCATTGCCCTGCCAGCAAAATTGCTCCTATTCCAATTCCAGTGTTGATAGCCGTTTGGATTAATATTACAAAATAAAACATCCATCCTGACCCTGTAAGAAAAACGAAGGCACAAAATAAGTGATTTCTTTAAAGATTTTTTTTATGGATTTCTGATTTTATATATATATATATATATATACACACACACATGTTGAAAACATCAGTAAATGTTACTTGAGTTACAAAGTTCTTAACAACATTTGAATTGCTATAAGTTATAATCTCTAAAATATTAAACTAATGGTACTATCAAAATTTTATACCAAAAATCTTATCAACTGACATGATAATAAATGTGATTAATACCACATCAACTACATAATAAAAAAATTCCATAAACTTTTTTGGGTTAAAAATTAGACATCAATTTATAAGGTTTACATAGTAAAATTTATAAAACTAAAATCACCATTCATATATCTCATGTGATTCTTTTAATTTTAAAAAAGCCCACACCAAGCTAAGCAAATGAAGCACCAAGAGAACGTAAATTGTTGTGTAATAATAATAATAATAATAATAATAATAATAATAAAGATTAGTAAGAACATTAAAAATTTAACAAAAATGATAAAATACAATTAACGCCCCTGAGGTTTAGGCTGATGTCAGTCAAATCCAAGACAATTCAAAATTTAAGCAACTTGGGCACTAAACCTTTACCATTTTTCTATTCTCTGTCACAATGATTACTGATTAGAGACCAAATTGTCCAATTTTAAAATGACTTGGTCTTATGATAAAAAAAACTATTATCAGGAGCAGACGTCATAAATTGAAACTCTTTAAAATAAATAATAAAATATCTTGGACCTAACTAGTATTAGTCTAAACAATAAGACGTTAACTGTAATATACCTTTTAAGAGCATTAGTATTGCAAGCCCCAAAATGGTATTTTACCACCATCCACAAACACTAAAATGATGCTTTATCCGATTTCTATATCCTAAAAAATTTACAATACTGCTACAGTAGGCTCTTATATATGCAACTTACAGTAGCAACTTGTATTTATTTTTTAATTCTTTTTTATTCACTCAGCCTCTTTCTTCTTATCATTTTGTCTTCCTCTTTCACTGACTTTGGGTTTTATTGGGTTATGGGTTATATTATTTTATTGTGTAGATATATTATTTTAATGTATTGTATGATAAAATAAAAGTTGAATTGTTATGTATATTATAAAATGATATGGTATGATAAATAAAGTAGCCGTTAAGATGATAAAATGAGATATTTTGTAGAAAGCGGACGAGAATGCTCTAAGAAACAAATATTCTCCTAAAAAGATAACATCTGTATAGCTGCTTTCAAATCTTCAATGATTCCAATCAAACAAAAGAAAACCTTTTATATGACAAACTTAGTGGCGCACTTACTTTGGAGGTAGAAATAGTTTGATTGGTTTCTCAACCAAAAAAAAAAAAGTAGTTTAATTGGACTAATATCTGTATTAAGGAATCATGTCCACATTTAGGAATCTTCTCGATGATTTTGATCTATTTTCATTCTTTAAGACCAATAAAAAAAATCACGTTCATCACAAGTCATCAATTCACATAACTTTTCAAAATTCCCAAATCAAAAACAATCCCAATGATAACTCTAATTTGGTGCTTTTCAAAAAAAAAAAATGTAAGAATTAAATTGTCTTCTTAAATATGGTAACACTGGGTATAATATAACTTAAAAAAAAGGTAATAAGAGAGGCACATTTTGTAACTTTTTGAAAAGGAATCCATCCTAAGTGAGAGATTATATATAGATTAAGGTGAACAAATACTTTCAAGATTTATAACGCATCAAAACCAATGGAGTCAACACCGTACCGGAGGCCGTTTCGGTTTGATTAAAAAATAAAATATTTCGATATCGATTAATACCGGTATACTATTTCGGGTTTACCGCTAATTTATATATATATATATATATATATATATATTCATTCATTCATTATTCAAAATCTATATAATTTGTTGCAAATATTTATTGTGAACCTTCTTATTAAAGTGTCAGCTCATTAATAATAAATAAAAGAAAATACATAGATAATACTTAATAACATGATGATATTATATTAATAATAGTAGTAATAATAAGTTTATAGTTGTAGATGGCAGATCACTTGTATCCTTAACAAAAGTAATACAATGCTCTGTTTAGATACAATTTATTTTGCTTAAAACTGAAAATGTTATAGCAAAATAATTTTTAAATGTATGAATAATACTATGAAACTCATTTTTAATACTTTTTTTTGAATAAAGGAGTGCTGAGGGCGTAAATGCAAGTTAAAACTGTCAAATGCCTTTGAAACTTGTGTCCTTTTAATATTAAAAGAAATATAATAATCTATTTGAAATTTAAACTGTCCAAGTTCACGTGGGTAATGTCAGGGCAGACCTCCACACCTAACAAGTCTCTTCTTTGATGAAAAGTAAAAGCAAAAAGCAAAGAAAGTTCAAAGAAACATTAGTCAGTAAGAAGTGGAGCAACAAGAAGAAGAAGAACCAAAAACAAAAAGGAGATAGACGATGATTGGCGAAGTGGCGTCGCTACCAGAAAAGTGGAAGCGACAGTAGGGATTTGGGTATCTCCTTTATTTTTATTTTTATTTTTTTTTCTTCGTTGGTTTACACTTTACCGGCCGATTTTCATTTTCCGGCCGATATCTGGTATTTTTATAAATTTTTACAACGGTTAAATTGGTAAATTATTGCTAATTATTATCTAAACCTCACTTTATTATCCATTTACAGCTCGAACGCCTCAACTATTTTGAAAAATTATAGCTCTAGACTAAATATATATACGCCATTAAAGGTGCAATAATATTTTTACTTTCGACGTGGATTATAATTACAGCAATGAAAGTTACATGACATGAGATGTATACATATGCAACGTAAGTAGGCCGCAACGTTGTTGCGACGTGAACGCAACACAGAGGAAACAAACAAATAAAAATGGCGTGTGTGTGTGTGTGTGTTTTTCGATATTTACGGAAACAAAAGCAAGTGGATACCTAAGACGTCAGCGGCGAGTTCACGGAATCTGATGTGGCGGCGACCAGCTTTCTCACAGTGTTCCAGCACCTTAGACATCAAGTAATAGGAATAGAAGGTCACGATGGCCATCACCGTTAAACAAAAGAACCCTAGGACCCACCCTAATCCTCTGAACGCATATGGCAACGTTAGTATCGTGGGCCCCACTATCGCCGTCGTCAAATGAAACCCCGCATGCCACCATTCCCCTGTAAAATCATAATTGTTGTGTCGATCAATTAAATGCAATTTAAATTCAGTCACACTCACACACAAAAGTCAAACATAGCGATAACTAGTTAGGTTTGTGTTGGGGCTTCTAAGATAACTCGATAAAGTTTTATTTGTAGTAAAATAAGAAATTTAGGTTGAATTTTCGATAAAGCCGAAAAAGTATTGTTAAAAGTAAAAAGACTAGAATTATTGGGGATGGGGTGGCACCTTTTGATTGGAGGACGAAGGCAGCACCGGCGTCCTGGTCTCGAAGGTTTTGGGCAAATGGGTCCATTTGAGGAGGCTGTGCCATTGATATGAGAGGAAAGATAAAGGGAGAGAATGGGGGGGGTGTGCGTAGGATAAGGATTGATTGACTCAGCCGCGCATGGTAGTTATAGGCGGAGCATGAGATGCGGAGATAACATAGGTGGGGGAAGTGCCGTTTCTTGGTGGCGTCGAAACTCAGCTAAAGTGCGCCGGGGGTGGAATGAAAATAATACCCTTGTTGAACCTTGCTGCCCCTGCCGACTAGATATATATAAAAGTCCAGAAGTGAAGCATTCTGTCTGTGCAAGAGAGAGAGCGCATCACATTCTCTTTTTTTTCTTTTGATAATTGAGCTGGAGACATGAAAATATAAAAAACAAGTAGATCTGATTAGTCAACTGGATAATAAGTTCGTTCTCCGTAATTTACCAGATTGTCCTTTGATGTTGATTAAGAGTGCGTTTGGATCCTGCTTATTTTGTTGAAAATTAAAAATAATAAAAAAATAATTTTTTATTACTGTTCACTATTGAAAACACCGTTCATTTGCCTTAATGCACTGTTCATGTCTCATGAACAGTGCAAGAGCCAAGAGGCGCTAGTTAAAAAAAAAAAAAAAAAAAAAAAGGCAAAACGCAAAACACTAAACGTGGACGTGGACGTGAGATCCAAACGGGTACTAAGTGTACGTTTGGGTTAGATGAAAAATGAAAATTATTTTACTATATATTCAGCTTATTTTTGCTACTATTTATGGGCCCTACTACACATTTTGGCACTATTTATAAGCCCCACTGTACTATTTCAACTAACTTTTACCTTTATATACAGTACTTTTAGTAATAATTTTTCAGTTTCAGCAAAATAAGCAGTATCCAAACACACCTTAAATTCTAAAAACTAGAGGGAAAAGGTACTTTCCCGATTATGTTTGGGTTAATTCATGATTCCTAACGGCAAAAATAATAATAATAATTCCTAATTCTCTCATTTATCTTTAAATAAACTAATTTCTTTTTTATGTTTGAAAAATAAGGAAATACCTTTAATCTATTGTTTTTTTCATTTAAATTTAATGGAATCATTTGAAAAAAAAAAAAAAAAGTATTAATTCTACACCAGAAAAAGTGAAGATTTGCATTTTTTTTTTATTGCATTTGTAATCATTGTGATTGTTTGATTTAATTGAAAAAGTATTGAATTTGGGATATTTGCTCTTTTTTCAAATATAAATGAAAAAATTAATTAGAGCATTCACAGCAGTGAAGGCAAAATTTTAGCTATTTAGCTACACAAAAAATCACTTTATCTATTTTACCTACACACATGCTGCAGCAGTAGATCTATTTTAGCTTTCAATACAATAAAATAATATACACATCACAATAAAATAATATAACCACTACAATAAAATAATATATCCTACTACCAAAAAAAACAACCACAACACCAACCACATCCACTCTACCATCAGCCACAGCCACAGCCACCATCGACACCACCACCACCACCACCACCACCACCACCAGTTCAGAGCAGAAAAAAAAAAAAAAAAAAAAAAAAACCCAAATCTCCGGTGAAATTCGACCACGCCGGTGGGTATTTCGACGACAGGTACGGAGGGTTTGGTTGGAGCCGGTCCGATTTGGGGTCCGATCCGTATGGGAAGCGATCGGAGGAGTCTCCGCGCTGCGATTCGATTCGCGATGATGGTGCGTATGCGTATGAAGGTGGCAAGGTGAAGCCGTACGGGGCTCGGGGCACCGCGCCGAAGTCTTCGACGTGGGCGCCCACGTTCGGCGACTATGGGAGGTCGATCGGTTTCGGTTCTGGAAAGGATTCGACGGTGACTTCGAATTCGAGCAAGATCGTGAGGGCTGTCCCCAAGGCCGAAACTCAACAAGACGTGAAGAGTGGGGTCCAGAAGTTTCGGGTCAAGTTGCTGCCGGAGAGTCTTGGTCAGAACACCATGGATGTTCTCTGCCAGGTATGACGATGAGCTTCAGTGAAGGAGAGAGAGGGAATGAGAGTGAATGAGAGAGAGGGAATGAGAGTGAATAAAAAAAGAAGGGGCTGGAATAAAAAATTATTATTATTTTTTGCTCCAAGCTACAGTGCACATCTATAAATAGATGTGCACTATAGCAATTCATCTAAATTTTTTAAGTATGGCTCCACTGCTGTAGGGATTTTTTTGTGTTTGTGGAGCTAAATTTTAGCAATATAGCATTATAGCTACACTGCTGTGAATGCTCTTAGTTTCAAAAATAGGAGAGGGATTTGTGAATTATTCCAAACATACTTAGAAAAGTACTTTTTTTTCTCGGGAAATTCTTTTTTAAAAAAATGATGATTTATAGTATTTTGTGCCAAAAAAAAAAAAGGGATGATGCAGTATTTTCGTTAGGAAAAAAATGGTTTAAGTAGTTGATAAGTTTAAAGTGGTGCTTAGTTTTTTTATTTTGATGAGGAAGTCATGACTGAATCATGTTTGATTTGTTTTAGCGTGGTTGCTAAAAGTGAGGTACACACGAGAATTAAGCGGGGTTTGCGTCTGTTGATAAGATAAGTTTTTGTTCGTGTCAAAACTGTTTAAGCTCTACTGCATTGGAGTAGAATAAGTTTTCAACGTCTCTCCAAATTTTTTTTTTTTTTTTTTTTAACGGTAACTCTCCAGAGTATATTGCTTTAATGCTACGCACGACACAGGAGGAGAAGAAAAAAAATTAATTAAATTATAGCACACTGTATCATCTTATATAGTTTTTTTTTTTCCCTCAAAAAAAAATCTTATATAGTATTTAATATAAATAATAAAAATAAGTCTTTTTTTTTTAGAGTTTTAACCTATGGCATCCGTTCCTGATAATAGCTCTTTATCATCAGACCAAGACACCAATCATTTTTTGATATATGTGAAGATTGAATCACAAATCTCTTATACAACCATTAGAAACTTTACCAATTGAACTAACTAAAACCCACATAAAAATAAGTCTTATATGTTGATTATGTTGGTAGCTCAATATATGCAATTCATAAACATATGTCATACTCATACGTCGGGTCAATATAAATATATTAAAATCAGTAACATTACTACCACTTGAAAAAAAGTCAACAATTCTACGGACAAAAGTTCTCACATCCAATTTGACCATTTGTTGATTTGGAATTGGAAGTGATTAACAAAAAGTAATGAGTCTATATGACACAAGTTAGTAATTTGTGAAATTGAGTATACGATTAGTACATGGACGGAGCCATGGTTGGACAATGCCCCCAAAATGTTTTTTAAAAAATATTATTATATATATGGATACTAATTTTAGTAATTTTGTTTTAGAAAATTAAACTTTTGCCTCTTTAAAAATATCATTGATTCTTTTAAGAGAATTATTATAGTCACAAATTTTTCTATAACATTTTGACAAAAAAAAATTTCTTTTTTAGAGAGTTTGAACTTATGGTATCCGCTCCTGATGATAACTCTGTATCATCAGACCAAGACACCAATCAGTTTTTGGTGTAAGCGAGGATTGAACCCCAGATGTCTTATTCAACCATTAGAGACTTTACCAGTTGAGCTAACTGGAACCCACTTGACAAATTGTTAAGGTAGCAAATTCTTAGTGGTTCGTATTTGGGCCCATCACTTACATTATCAGCAATTCGTAAAAAAGTTTGTAGTTCAAACATTTTCCTCATTTAAGTAGGTTCCAGTTAGCTCAACTGATAAAATCTCTAATGATTGAATAAGATATCTGTGGTTCAATTCCCACCTACACCAAAAATCGATTGGTGTCTTGGTCTAATGATAAAGAGCTATTATCAGGAGCGGACACCATAGATTGAAACTCTCTAAAAAAAAAAAAAAACATTTTCCTCATTTTAAAGACCATTGAAAAATTTATAAGTCTAAAATCTAAAAAAGAAATATACAAGCACAAAAAAATTAGTACAACAACAAAAATTCACAATAGTAAAACCAAAAAAAAAAAATTTTGAGTCTAGTCAACCAATTTTATTTAAAACAAACAATCTAACCCTTAAAAAATTTTAAACAACTAGCAACTAAGCAACTAAGTAGCAACAAAGTCAGAGGCCAAAGTCACCGCACACAACCAACAACAAAGCCACCCCTAACTCTAAATTCTAGCTCCATCCCTAAATTGGTGTGTGTCGAGGGAAAAATTGATGCCTCTATCTAAGATGTTGGGAAGCCAAACCGAAACTTGACTATGAGCTCTTGAGATGGTACCCAAAGGCTTTCGATGGGATGACAAAGACTATCCAAGCAAGAAACAAATGCTGCACATGACAAAACAGTAACAAAAGCCCAATGAAAAATACGTTACAATACTTAATTAGTACATTAATGATCCTGGTCCGATAGTTCAAATCAGTCCTCTAGTGTTACGGTTTTATCTCCAGCAGTAGGGTAATTTCAGTAAGTGTGTTTATATGGTAAAAATCATATTTTTTTCCTTATTATTATTAAGTCAATATAAGGGAAAACTTCCATAGTTTCCAAAATATTATGGCATTCATCATAATAATACTAAAAAATGATTAAAGGCTTCTGTGGGGTCAGAATAAGTCAGCAACCCCGGCCCATTCCAAGCCAGGCCCAGAAGCCCACGCTGATGACGCCTTCAAGGTCCGAGGTCCGAGGACGAAAGTTTAATGCCCAGGGCCCAAGGAGCATTGCCGAGGATGGTTACATCCTCGGGTGACCGAGGTCAGAAGATGGGCAAACAGCATACCTTTAAGGGGAATCTCCCCAAGCATCCAAGGAGCAAATAGCAAGAACCAATCACCGGACATTGAAGCACGGGGGAGGAGCAAGTCCCAGGTGAACTGTCACCTCCACATTAAATGCCCTCAACTAACGCTCTGGCCGCATTAATGAGGATAGGACCTCTGAACAGAGCCATCTGGGGCGCTGCAACCCGCTGAAGGTATGGGAATGCGGCTGATGGGACAGGCTCTCAAGTGGAAACCGGGCTGATCGACAAGTGTAGGGCTAGGATCAACTGAAGGAGGAGTATATAATGTAAACAGTCCCTCTTGTGAGAGGGACGGATGGAAAACCAGAGAAAGAGAAATACTGTAGCATTGTGTTATCTCTCTACCATTGTAACCTTACTTGAAAGAAATAAGAATAACTTCAACCTCTATAATCCCGTCCGAGGAGACCTATTAGGCAATCCGACCTACGTTTAGCTTAGCACGACCCACGTACAACCATGCATGGCCGTTGCATTCTTCACTAGGGCCTAGCTCTTGAGCCCATACTCTACAAATTTATTGGAGGGTTAGCTGGGCTTGGGTCCACTCTCCCAACCCGTGGAGAGCGCTCGAATCCGGTCCCTACAATTGGCGCCGTCTGTGGGGAGAGCTTGTGCGTTAGTAAGGACAACAGTCGAACATGGTAGGATCAGGCCCTCACCAAAGGACTCCCAATCGGCCAGAACCGGCGAAGTCACGGCCTCAAGGTCACTATGGCGACCCCGGGGGCGGTCAGAACGACAACAGACGTTTTCGAGAAGGGAGCGTGCGTACTTCAACGGCGAGCGAGAGCCAGGGGGACGGGCACGTTCCCCAGAAGCGAGACGATGGCCAGGCCACGCGGTCGCAAGAGGCCCATAGCCACGCCTCCCAGAGAAAGGATGATAAGGTGGCCATGCAGCGCGAGATAGACGATCTGAAGAGGAAGCTACGCCGTGCGCAGCGGAGACAGTCCGAACTCAGCCCTGACCTGCCCTCCGACGACGAGAGCGATGATGAATACAGGCAGAGGTCAAGAACGCCCCCCAGCGAGACTTTCTCCCACGAGGAGGAGCGCTACCAGAGGCGTAGGCGTGCCAACCCAACCCCTAGGGGCTTAGGAGGCGACGCCATGAGCAAGGCGCTGGATCAGCTCTCCAGGTCGCCTTTCACGCGTCGTATAGAAGAGGCAGAGCTTCCTCGGCGGTTCCAGCAGCCAACCTTCATTGCTTACAATGGCAAGACGGACCCCATGGAGCACGTGAGCCAGTTCAACCAGAGGATGGCTGTCCACTCCAAGAATGAGGCGCTGATGTGCAAAGTCTTCCCATCCAGCTTGGGACCTGTGGCGATGAGGTGGTTCAACGGTCTAAGGACGAACTCCATAGACTCGTACAGACAGCTGACCCAGGCCTTTGGTTCCTGCTTTGTCACGAACAGCAGGCCTCCTCGGCCCATGAGTGCATTGTTGTCCCTATCTATGCGTGACGGGGAGACCCTCAAGGCTTATTCGGACAAGTACTGGGAGGTCTACAACGAGCTGGACGGCAAGTATGACGCCGTCGCCATCAGTACATTCCAGAATGGGCTACCAATGGGGCACGACCTGAGGAAGTCCCTGACCGGAACGCCCGTCACCAGCGTGCGGCAGCTGATGGATCGGATCGACACCTACAAGCGGGTGGAGGAAGATATGCTGCAAGGCAAGAGCAAGGAGAAGGTTATCCCTCAGGAGAGGAGGGATTTCAGGTCGGACAGGTACAACAACGCCCGTCTGAGGAGGGACTTCGGTGGGCAATCCGGGCCGACCAATGCCCAAACTGTCGGCGCAATATTCCGAGAACCCGTGCACAAGGTTCTGGAAAAGATAAAGAACGAGCCATACTTCAGATGGCCGGCTAAGATGATGGGAGAGCCTGGTAGGCGCAACCAGGATCGTTACTGCCAATACCACCAGGACCACGGACATGCCACGGAGGATTGCAGGAACCTCTAGGACCACCTGGACCAACTAGCCCAGGAGGGAAGGCTGAAGCACCTTCTGCACCATTCCAGCGACCAGCGGGGCCGAGCATACCACGAGCCTCGGAGGGACACCGCCATGGGGCAGCCCGCCGAAACGATCAATATAATCCTGGCCGCGCCAGGAAGAACAGGCACACCCCCTTTGCGAGTGTTGTCTGTGGCCCAAGTGCCCGCCGAGGAAGCTCGGACGGGGCCAAAGAGGTCCAGGAGGAATCCTCCCCTAGCCCTGAGTTTCTCGGAGGAGGACAAGATTGGGCATTGTGGGACCTTTCCCCAAGGCACCAGGGAACAAGAGGTATCTGTTGGTGGCCACGGACTACTTCACCAAGTGGGTCGAGGCCGAACCACTAGCCAACATCAGGGATGTAGACGTGAAGAAATTCCTTTGGAGGAACATAGTTACACGGTTCGGGGTCCCTCATACCCTCATCTCGGATAATGGGCTTCAGTTCGATAGCAAAGCCTTCAGGAGGTACTGTTGTGAACTTGGGATCACAAACAGGTACTCAACGCCGGCCTACCCTCAAGGGAACGGACAGGCCGAGGCTGTCAACAAGGTCATTGTCAACGGGCTTAAGAAGAGGCTGGATGATGCCAAGGGGAGATGGGTAGAAGAGCTGCCCCACGTCCTCTGGACGTACCGGACTACGCCCCGGCGCTCAACGGGGGAAACACCTTTTGCCATGACTTATGGTGCGGAGGCAGTAATTCCCCTGGAAACCAACTTCCCAACGCTGAGGACGAGCTCTTTCACCCCAGACAGCAATGATGAACTGCTGGGGCGGAGCCTGGACATGGTAGATGAACGAAGAGAACAGGCAATGATCCAGCTGGCCTGCTACCAGCAAAAGCTCAAGCAAGGATATAACGCCAGTGTAAAGCTCAGACCGCTAGCACCGGGAGACCTGGTGCTGAGAAAAGTCGTAGGAGCTGCCAAGAACCCTTCTTGGGGGAAGCTCGGACCCAACTGGGAAGGCCCCTACCGAATCACCTCAGTGGCAGGGATAGGAGCATACTATTTAGAAGATTTAGATGATAAACCTGTACCTCGTCCATGGAATGTAAATAACCTGAAAAGGTATTACTATTAATATAGAAGTTCTTTTTGATTCAGATGTTCTGCCTGTCATTATCACACGTCTCGCGTCCCAACGCCACTTATATCTGGGTGCTAGACAGAACCTAGGTCTTGCATGGTCCAAGGACTCAAGCCTATGGGGAAACTAGTTACTTACAGCCAACTGAAGGCAGCAACTGTACCTGGGTCTTGCGCGTCCTCGGACCCAAACCTATGGGGAGCTAGCCACTTATCTTGAAGGCAGCAACTGTACCTGGGTCTTGCATGGTCCAAGGACCCAAGCCTATGGGGAGCTAGCCACTTATCTTGAAGGCAGCAACTGTACCTGGGTCTTGCGCGGTCCTCGGACCCAAGCCTATGGGGAGCTAGCCACTTATCTTGAAGGCAGCAACTGTACCTGGGTCTTGCATGGTCCAAGGACCCAAGCCTATGGGGAGCTAGCCACTTATCTTGAAGGCAGCAACTGTACCTGGGTCTTGCGCGGTCCTCGGACCCAAGCCTATGGGGAGCTAGCCACTTATCTTGAAGGCAGCAACTGTACCTGGGTCTTGCATGGTCCTCGGACCCAAGCCTATGGGGAGCTAGCCACTTATCTTGAAGGCAGCAACTGTACCTGGGTCTTGCATGGTCCAAGGACCCAAGCCTATGGGGAGCTAGCCACTTATCTTGAAGGCAGCAACTGTACCTGGGTCTTGCGCGGTCCTCGGACCCAAGCCTATGGGAAGCTAGCCACTTATCTTGAAGGCAGCAACTGTACCTGGGTCTTGCGCGGTCCTCGGACCCAAGCCTATGGGGAGCTAGCCACTTATCTTGAAGGCAGCAACTGTACCTGGGTCTTGCATGGTCCAAGGACCCAAGCCTATGGGGAGCTAGCCACTTATCTTGAAGGCAGCAACTGCACCTGGGTCTTGCATGGTCCTCGGACCCAAGCCTATGGGGAGCTAGCCACTTATCTTGAAGGCAGCAACTGTACCTGGGTCTTGCATGGTCCAAGGACCCAAGCCTATGGGGAGCTAGCCACTTAACTTGAAGGCAGCAACTGTACCTGGGTCTTGCGCGGTCCTCGGACCCAAGCCTATAGGGAGCTAGCCACTTATCTTGAAGGCAGCAACTGTACCTGGGTCTTGCGTGGTCCTCGGACCCAAGCCTATGGGGAGCTAGCCACTTAACTTGAAGGCAGCAACTATACCTGGGTCTTGCGCGGTCCTCGGACCCAAGCCTATGGGGAGCTAGCCACTTATGTCTGGGTGCTAGATAGAACCTAGGTCTTGCATGGTCCAAGGACTCAAACCTATGGGGAAACTAGTTACTTACAGCCAAACTCAAGTATCAAGCACTATTTGTCTTAAGAAGCCAAGTATCAAGCACTATTTACCTCAAGAAGCTAAGTATCAAGCAGGACCAAAGCTCTGCATGGTCCTCGGACTCAGGCCTAAGGAGAAGCTAACTACGTTGAAGAAACACTAAGTGTCTACCCGAAGAAATTCTATCTGGTCCTTAGGAAATGAAAAGTGCATCAGAGCATACGTGCCCTCTCATCATAATAACTGATGCCGCGATTGGCCGAGATGCAATTGAAGCTAAAACCGCGCAAGTATAGAAAAAGCAGATAATGTGCAAGTAAATAGCCACAACAAACAGAAAAGGAAACAAAGTTCTCATTTCATTAAATTCAAGGGAATTACTCCAATGGAGTTATATTACAAGTAAAGCAAAAAAAAAAAAAAAGAAAGAGATGCAAAAATGGAGTCCAGCAGGCAGCCGGGCCAAGGAGCCTAGTTGCCCGCTTCGGTAGGTGGCTGGCCCGCAGCTGCCTCAGGGTCCTCTGAGCCCTGGCTAAGGGGGATGGCCTGCAGAGGCACAGCAGGAATGGCTGCCCCCTCCGCGAGAGAAACCTGGGCGCCAGGGGAGGGCTTTGCAGCCTGCTGAGGTGCATCCTCGTTGGAGCCGTCACTCAACTCAATCACCAAGGAGGGATTACCCCCTTGGACTGGCACGTCAGTGGCCCCAGCATCCGAGGCCCCCTCGCCCGGAGTGGCAGCAGTTTCCGCAGCAGCCTCCTCGGCCTCGGAGCCATCTGGGGCAGCCTCGCGGATAACAGGAGGGTAGTACACGTTCTCCTCCTTCCACAAATCAGAAGAAGCCTCTACCCCAGCCTGTCTGAGGGCTTCACTCCAAGTCTCGGAGCAATAGCGCCTACACACCCCAGGGACTTGGGATTTGTAGGCAGCTGCCGTCTCAGTTGCCCCGGCAGTATAGGCTGCCTCCTCAACTTCCTGCTTGGTGGCCCAGGCTTCCTTCCTGCCTTGCTCGGCCTCAAATTTGGCCCTCTCAGCCTCCCCTTTGGCCCATTCAGCCACCCTCTTGGCCTCCTCAGCGTCGGCCACTTTCTTCACCAAGCCAGCTATCTGCTCATCGGCGAGCTTCAGTTGCTTCTCTGCCTCACCCAGACGCTTTGTCTGAGTTTCGGCCTACCTTTGGGCGCCCTCAAGGCCTGACATTGCACTAGCCCTAGCCTGAGTCATTTGCTTCAACTCCTCCCTCGCCTTGGCAAGGTCCTCCTCGGAGGTCTTGAGGGTCCGAGTGGCCACCAGGCGCCTCTCGCGCTCCTCGTCCATGGCCTTGCCATGTTCACTGGCCGCCTCTTCCAGCCTGAAAGTGGCCTGCACAGCCTGCCAAACGAAACAGACATGTCATAATTAGCTGAGCTCAAAAGAGAAAGGAAAGCATAAAGAACTGAAGCAAGAAAAAGCACAAGTGCTAAGGGTCTTACCATCCCCAAGTATCGCTTGAGGCAGAGGAAGACGTCCCTACTCCTCATGGTCCCCAGCTCCGCCATGTCCGCGGGAAGGAGCAGGCATCTCTCCACAGCGTCGGCCACATACGCGCCTTCGCCATCCTTAAAGTCCCTGAGGGAGGAGTCATCCCTCAGGGGTGCCCCACGGAGCATTGGGGCGGGGAGCCAGGCCTGAACCTCGGGCGGGGGAGCGACCTGTTTATCCTGCGCTGAGGAGCCTATCCTCAATTGCTTCGATGGCCGACGAGTGCCATCGCCCTCCCGCGTGGGCCCAGTATTGTCCTCAAGGGTCCTCTTGCCCTTGTCCTTCTTCTGCTTGGGGTCAGCAGGCTCGCGCCTAGACGGCGGGCTCGGCTGAGGCGGAGGAGGAGGAAGCTTGGGCTGTGTTGAGGCCGACCTGGTCTGAGCAGGACGAGCCTTTGGAGGAGGGGGAGGAGGCTTCGGTTTGGACTTCCCCGGCTGACCTTCGATTAGGTCGAGCAGGGGGGGTTGGGCTTTCTTTTTGTAGCCCATCTCGAGCCGAGAAGATTTGTCCGTTGCTAAAAAGTCTGCCTCGGATAGACGAGGATCACCCAAGTCTCCAGAAGGGTCCTCGAACTGATGGAATTGCTCGAAAACACTGAAATCGTCCTCGGCAGGACCACAATCTGCAGCGTCCCCTTCCCTCTCTAAGCCCTCTTCCGCGGCCTTTGGGAATGTATGGGAAGACGAGGGGACTGCTACTGTGACGCCTTCTGAAGTGGAGGTGTCCTCGGGAAACTCGAAACCGTCCTTGGTCACTTTTATTTTCTGCAGCCGAGGATCCTTAGCTCTGATCACGTACTTTGGGGCCGCAAATGACTTCTGGAGTGGAATGTACCCCAAAATCTTGTGCGCAGCTCTGACTTGGTGGTCTGCTTCGTTCTCAAACTCCGCAGACCTGAGCGCCTTCTGCAAGTCCTCCCTGTTGACCAAGCTGAAATGGCGCGCAAAAGAGTGCGGATCTGCAAAGGGAAAACACATCCATGGTCAAAAGCCAAACAATACAAGAAGAAACAATGCAGAAAAGAAGTCAAAATCCTTGAATCCCCTCCTAGTCCCACTGTCCCACCTGGCGTTCCCTCTGTCGTTGGGCAATGGAGGCCATCGTGCCACGCTCCAGACACGATGAGGAAATCCTCATTCATCCCCTTGTTGGACTCAGGGAGGCACTGGATGAGCCGGACCCTGTCGTCCCTCGTCCTCATGTAGTAGGACTTGTTCTTCAAATGTTGAAGATTGTAACAGTAGTTGACATCATGATAGGTCAGCCTCAGACCCATCTTTTCATTAAGGGCGTCTACACTGCCCAGAATTCTGAACATGTTGGAGGCGCATTGGGTGGGGGTCAACCGAAAGTAGGTGAGGTAACCCCTCATCACCGGCCCCATGGGGATCCTCATCCCCCCTTCAAGGAAAGCGATGACAGGAATCACCACCTCGCCCCTCTGCTTCAGGAGGTGCCACTCCCCCTCCTCGCAATACCTCAAGCTAACGTTGGCCGGTATCTTGTAATCGGCGATGAATTTCTCCATCGCCTCCTCAGTGCCAACATACTTCTTAAGTCTACCCATCCCAAATGACGCCTAAACAAACTAAAGGAGGAACGAATGAAAGAGAAGGACGAGTAGAGAAGAAAAGAAGCTCAGAGAGGGATAGAGAGACTTACAGAAATGAGGAGGAGCTCCTCGGACTGGCTTTTTGTGCTGGAGGTGGAGATGGAAGTTTGGCTGGACTCAGAATAGAGGCGCAGGAGCTCTTGATTGCAAATGGAAAAAGGAGGAGGCGGTTCCAATGGGTATTTATACCCTAGGTAGAAGAGCCGCGCGAGTTTTCCCGCCCATAAATGCCAGACGCATCCCCACCGTTGGATTGTCATCTGCCCGTTGAACGTGGGGAGCATAAAGCCGCCCGAATTTAATGCAAGACACATTACGCGCACCGAAGCGCCAGTAACGCACCTTGGGCAGTTGAAAAGGCTCCAGTGCTGACGAGGGACAAGACTCGATTGGACATGAAGCAGGTCCGAGGATGTCAAAATCCTCCTTTCCGCCCGAGGATGCGGACAGCAAGATTTTGAGGGACTATTGTGGGGTCAGAATAAGTCAGCAACCCCGACCCATTCCAAGCCAGGCCCAGAAGCCCACGCCGAGGACGCCTTCAAGGTTTGAGGTCCGAGGACGAAAGTTTAATGCCCAGGGCCCAAGGAGCATTGCCGAGGATGGTTACATCCTCAGGTGACCGAGGTCAGAAGATGGGCAAACAGCATACAAGCATCCAAGGAGCAAATAGCAAGAACCAATCACCGGACATTGAAGCATGGGGGAGGAGCAAGTCCCAGGTGAACTGTCACCTCCACATTAAATGCCCTCAACTAACACTCTGGCCGCATTAATGAGGATAGGACCTCTGAACAGAGCCATCTGGGGCGCTACAACCTGCTGAAGGTATGGGAATGCGGCTGATGGGACAGGCTCTCAAGTGGAAACCGGGCTGATCGACAAGTGTAAGGCTAGGATCAACTGAAGGAGGAGTATATAATGTAAAAAGTCCCTCTTGTGAGAGGGACGGATGGAAAACCAGAGAAAGAGAAATACTGTAGCATTTTGTTATCTCTCTACCATTGTAACCTTACTTGAAAGAAATAAGAATAACTTCAACCTCTATAATCCCGTCCGAGGAGACCTATTAGGCAATCCGACCCACGTTTAGCTTAGCACGACCCACGTACAACCATGCATGGCCGTTGCATTCTTCACTAGGGCCTAGCTCTTGAGCCCATACTCTACAAATTTATTGGAGGGTTAGCTGGGCTTGGGTCCACTCTCCCAACCCGTGGAGAGCGCTCGAATCCGGTCCCTACAAGTGTGTTTCTAAAATTATTCAATTAAAATTATTTGCCTTTTAACACTATTACTCACTACAAATATATTAAAAATGCTAAAATAATTTACTGTATAACTTAAAATTTTTAGTTTTGATATAAATCTAGTCTTGCACAGTGTATATATATGCTTGTCAGCCATCACATAATAACTAGTATAACAATAAAAGGCTAAGCCAAGGAGGGCCAGGGGGAATTTCCCTCCTTTACACCGTCTTAAAAAGTAAAAACTATTTCATTTTTAAATAAATAAATTTTAAAATATTAATTTCTATATAAAAAAGTTTTAAGATGCTGATTCCCCCTATGTGCATAGCTCAGAATCATAAAATAATTATTACAATATCCCATTACCAATCTAACAAATTTTACTTCTTCTTGTTGTTTCATTTTTTATTCCTCTACATTAACTATATACTTCTTCTTTTGCAATGACCCACCTTTTGAATTTTTATTTTTTAATTTTTTAGTAACCTCCTTTTGAATAGTTGGAATGAAAGTTAAGTTAAAAAGATCATTGATACTTATAAGATAATTTGAAAAATAAAAACATCAATTTTCATTTTACTTTTAAATTAATTTATTTTTCATTTTACTTTCAAGTAATCAAACGACTTAGCTGAATATCTTATATTTAGATTATTTTTTTTAACTTCATCTAATAATGATAATATATTGATTATTTTTATTTGAGTCTTTTACTTGTTTGAAACATATATATTACTTATAGTTATAGTAACCTAGTATCTTAAGGATAACAATAATTATATCAAGTCTCAACCTTGACACCAAAAAAAAAAAGAAAAAAAAAAGACATATACCTTGAAAAAATAACTTTTTAAAATTAATATGGATTGTTGACCACCCTAAAAAAAAACTTGAATATCGTAAATAAAAAATTTGAACCCTCTCCTTAGCTCACCGATGGCATGGTTTGTATTTGAGAGAGACTTTTAAAACAAATTCAAGAGTATGAAAAAATTGATTTCAACCTATGGCAGCTGTTTCTGATGATTTTGCTTACCAAATCTCTTATTCAACTACCATGATTGAAATAAATGTTTTTATTATGCATTTTTTAAAATTAAGTCAAATTACACACATTTCTAAAAAGTATATACAAACCACAATAAATTAACTCAATATTAGTATTTTTTAAAAAGTCATAATTGAAAGAAGAATGATGCAACCCAACTCTGATGGACAACATAAAAAATATCTATGGATGATGCGTGGTGAAGGAAAAAAAAATGAGCATAAAATACCCATAGAGACATCATACGAGTGGAAGTCCCACATGAAAAGATAAAGGGCCCGTTTAAAATAACTTTTTAAAATTAATATGGATCGTTGACCACCCTAAAAAAAAAACTTGAATATCGTAAATAAAAATTTGAACCCTCTCCTCAGCTCACCGATGGCATGGTTTGTATTTGAGAGAGACTTTTAAAACAAATTCAAGAGTATGAAAAAATTGATTTCAACTTATGGCAACTGTTTCTGATGATTTTGCTTATAGATCTCTTATTCAACTACCATGATTAAAATAAATGTTTTTATTATGCATTTTTTTAAATTAAGTCAAATTACACACATATCTAAAAAGTATATTCAACCACAATAAATTAACTCAATATTATTTTTTTTTAAGTCATAATTGAAGAATTGTGGTGAAGGAAAAAGGGTCCGTTTGATACATTTGTTTAAATAACAGTTTTTTTTTTTTTTAATACGTGTGAGTGAAAAAGTTAATATTGTTTAAAACAATACGTGTCTTCAAAAAAAAAAAAACAATACGTGTAAAATGATACGTACCAAACAGGACCAATACACTGTTTATGATTCAGCCAAAAACACATGCCCCATACATTTATGGGTCCCATGGATTCACACATTTAAAAATTAAGCCATATCCAAACCACAAGAAAGAAAATGAATGTTAAAAATTTTTGAACTGGCAAGTAGACCCATCAAATAAATTTTTGAATTTTTATTCAGATTGCGAAAATAAAGCTGCCGTCATTGGGTTAAAATACACCAATACTAAAATTAAAAATCAACGATTAGGCTATCAAACTGATAGCCAAAATCCAGATGTTCAATTTAACGCTTGAACATCAACTATCTACTTTCTCCAAGGTTGAAGCAACAGATTTGTTGTACTCCTCCAATTCCTTCTTGTACGCCTCCATAGCTTCAGCAGCTTTGTCATTCCAAGCTTTTTTCTGTTCTTCACTCAGTTCCTATAATATCAACCAGCAAGAGATTATTAAAAATACATATATGCATTTCCATATTATATCCATCAACTTGATTAAAGAAACAATACCTTCCACTTCACTGAAATTAGTGCATTGAGGGTAGAGTTGTTGATCCCTTGTCTCTCCTCCAATAAAGTCTTCCTTGCATCTTTGCTGCATCAATCAAAAGCATAATTTTATCATATTCAAAAACTCAAACAACCATAATTCATGTAGTTCTTATACAATGGTAGAACTTTAACCTGAATAAAATGAATGAGGATGCAGGCCTCTTAGGCTTGTTAGGGTCAGAATTCTTCTTTTCTTCCTTCTGTTGCTTCTTCTTCTGGCGATCCACTTTCGTTTTCTGCACATTTTATAACTAGATTAGCCACAGTAAAGTTTGAGAAAGTAACAATAACAAAACCGGTTAAAGGTTGATTTTATAAAGAACCTTGATTATATTTTCAGTTTTCTCCTTCTTCTTGAGAAGCTGCAAGGCCTCCTGCTTCTGAAGTTTCATCTGCTCTTCCTCTTCCTTTCTGAGACTGGCAGTTTCTTCATCCTTCATTTGATTGTAAGCCTCCATTTCTTGCAAATACTTCTCCTTGTTCTTCTTTGCAATCTGTAAGTTTCAAACGGAATAAAATTATACAAGAATCAAGCTAAATAGAATCAAGTCATGGTTACTGGACAGAAAAAGGACAAAAGGTTTTATTTGAGAAAGAAGTTAACCTCTTCATAAGGGCCTTTCTGTTCTTCTGTCATGTTTTTCCACTCTTCACCAGTGATCTTTGCAATCTATTATACAGTCCCAAATTCAACAAATTAGAGGAGACCAATGTTTAACAATTCAAACAAATTTGCAAATGTTGTGAAATTAAAGCACCTCCGAAACACTCTTTTTCTCTGCATGCAAAGCAGCCCGCCTCTCATTTGTGAACACGAAAAATGCTGACATGGGATGCTTAGGTTTCAATGGATCCTTTTCTTTCCTGTGAACAAAGAATCAGATATTTTATTAATGCTATAATCAGAGAGAGACAGAGTATTGAGAGAGCCACACAGATAATGGAATTTACTTGGTCTTCTTGTTTTCTTTTTCTGATTCTTGTTTGAACTGGAGATACTGTTCAAGCAATTCCATAGCAGTCTTCTGTTTGTGCTCCTCCTCTAAGAGCTTCATTGCTTCGGTCTCACGCTTCTCCTTAGCAATTACCTGCAAATAAGCTTCCTTTTCAGCCTGATACTTCTCCTCATAGGGCTTCTTCTCTTCTGCAGTAACATTCTTCCATTTTGCCCCCAAAATGTTTGAGATGTCTTTGAACTCTGCCTCTGGATTCTCTTTTTTGATCTGCATCAAAACCCCCCAACAAAATTACCAAAGGCACATGAATCCAGATATTTAGCTCAACTCTCAGAGACCATTTCTGTATCTTACCTCAACCCATTGATCTTTGCACCATAGAATGTAAGGTGCAGAAGGCCTTTTCCTTTCAGGGCACGCCTTCTTCTTCTTCTCTTTCTTGTCTTGTTCATTGTCTCTCAGAGATTGACCAACGGGGAAAGTCTGAACATAAAGACAAATTCAGATTAGGCAACCATCATATCAAACACTAAAAAGCAAGACCCCTACAATTGTATCACTTTGTTGGTTGCTAAGAAATACTTCTCAGATCCTGATCCAAGTTAGTAAAGGAAAGAACTTTATCAAGCAGTTAAGTTCTACATTTCATTTTTTCTACAACTTCAGAGAAACCAAAAGGAAAATGACAGAAAATGAAGAAAGAAAATTGTGAATTTAAAGATTATATAAAGAAGAATTAATCAGTCATTCACAAAGATCAATTCAGACCTTGGCAAAACCATTTCTTTCAAAATCAAACCAAAAGGACTAATTTCCAAAAGAAAAAAGATTATCCATTTTCTAAGCAACCAATCACAGTGAGAAACCCAGAGGACGCAAAAAGAGAAAAAGAGGGTGAAGAAAACTAACCACTGTGGGTTTGAACTCCTTCAACTTCTGTAACTTCTTCAATTCAGTCTGAAGCTTCTCCTGCTGACGGCCTCTAGTCTCAAGCTCTTCCTCCTTCTGCTTCAAAATCTCATCTTTGGCCTTCAAGAGCTCCTCAGTCTTCTCCTTTTCAAGCCTTAACTTCTGTAGCTTCTCTTGCATTTCCAGCAAGTCTTTCTCAAAAGAATCTTGCTCCGGTTGTTGCTTCTGCTGCTGTTTTGTCTGTTTCTTCGAGGCTCTCGCTTTGCCTTTCTTTGGCGAGGTCCGCGGCTGAGAGAGGCTCTCGTGGTTTTCCTTTTCTGGGTCACTTGCTGGTGGCGGCGGAACTGGGCTGGGAGAGACCTTTCCGGCTAAGATGTTGGCCTCATTGGTTGATGATGGGGTTTTCTCCTTCAGTGCCCTCCTGGTGCTCCTTTTCTTTGTAGGAACTGTGTCGATGGGCATCACAGCTACCGTCTCAGCCATTGTTGGGGATAAAGAGAGAGCGAGAGAGGCTTGAGTTGGTAGGTTCGTGAGGGAGAGTGATTTGGGTTGTGAACAGAGAAGGGGGTTTTATATAGGGAAGAGATGGTGAGAGGGCCTAACGGTAAGATTTTTCAAATTCAAATGGACTATTATTGAGCGTAGCTGTTTTTAATTTGACCGTTGGGAATCTGGGAGCGGTAATTGAATTCTTACCAAAGAAAGATGGGAATTTGAAATTTTAAACATTAGTCTATGATTGGTTGGTTTTGGAAAAAAGTCACACAGTGACACAGATAAGGAGTTACTAACGTTCAGATCCAGATCAGATAGAATTGTTAGGATTTAAAAAAAGGAAGAAAAAAATTTTACCATACCATTAGCCTAACTGTAAACAAAAAAGTCGTGGTTATTGCACATTGATGAGGAGCATCTTTGACTTTCAAATATCATGGTTCGTCTTCGTTCCATAGTGAAAAGAATTTGGATTGGGAGAATCAAATTATGGCTTAATTATTCTTTAAAAAATTTTATGGCTTAATTAATTATTTGCATATATGTTTAACATTTTAAGAATGTAGCCATTTTTCGGAGATATTGTGAACAATAATAATAACAGCCATAAAATGAAGAAATTATTTTCTAGTATCCAAATTGTACCACATTAGTGCATTACCTTTAACCCAAAGTGTCCTCCCCTCGATAATATTATGCAACGTGGGACAATTTGTTAAATCAAATCTTAGTCACCAATGTACTTTCTTCTTTTTTTATGAAAGTTTTTACCTTTACCTTCTCAAATCAATCACAATTTTCTGAGAGAGAGAGAGAGAGACCTGCGGCATCTTCTGGGGAGTTGGGGATGGCTAGAGCCACCAATGGTGAGGGTGAGCGTGAAGGTGATGGTTTTCTTATTTTTCTTTGATTTAGGACTAGGTTGGTTCCTAGAATCTGACTCAATAAATTCTGACACATGGCACTTATTGAGTATTGAGTGGGAAAACCACAAGGGATTACTATTGTGGTCCTTCCAATGGAGCGAATAATTTCTCAAAAAAAATAAAATTTTGGGATCACATTTAATTTGGTTCTTACATTTTAGTAACAATTAAGTTGGTCTCTGTTATTTTCAAATAGAAGTCAATTTGGTCTCTACTGTTAACTATTAGCGAAAAATGCCTATGTGGCAAAAGGAGTGCATTGTTGGCACTCTCGAAGCTTACATGAAAACTAAAAATAATAATAATAAATATCACTTTTGCATCTAAATAAAACATTTTAATTTACCAATTTTAAAGAAATTAATTTTTTTTAATTGGTAAATTAATTAATTTTTATTTAGATGTTGATGTGGCATCATTATTATTATTTTCAGTTGTCACATAAGTTTCAAGTGTGCCAACAATGAACACCGTTTGTCATGTAGGCATTTTTCGTTAATAGTTAACGATAAGGACTAAATTGACTATAAGTTGAAAATAATAATGATCAAATTGATTGCTACCAAAATATAATAACCAAATTGACTGTGAGCTTAAAGTATAGGGACCAAAATAATATTTTTGCCTAATTTCTAGCTTTCTCCTCCCTCTTTTTAAAATTATTAGTACACTTGTTGTACTACACCATTTTCCCACATAAAGATGAGCGGTATACCTTATTTGTGGATTTCATATATAAAATTGATTTTTATGCGAGAGAAATGTGTGACGGGATATTCAAGATAAATTCTCAAAAAGACTAGTGTGGGTTTGGATTGTGCTCAAAGTTGCGTTGCGTTTTGTGTAAGCTGCGTTTTCAGTATTTTTTTTTTTTTTTGCCGAAGTTCTTGACTTTTTAGAGACAAAAAGTACTGTGCATGAACGGTGTGTGCACTGTTCATGTACTGTTCATACACTGTTTAGGCATTAAAAAATATTAAAAATAGGCCCCACGGTACTATTTATACATTTAAAAATTATTTTGCTACAGTATTTTCAGCAACAATCAATTTTCAGCAACAATAAGTTGTATTTAAACAGACCCTTAGATTAAGAATGGAAGTATCAACATTCAGAAATCCAATGCTTCAAACTTCCTACCTGTACATTACATGATTTAAACATTCAATATGCTGAATGACCAAAATGGTTCCTAATCCCAAAGGGACCTGGATTTAGCAGCCACCAATTTATGCTAAAAATACACATTCTCTTAACTTTCACCCCCCTCTTTCTGTATCCTCTTACACATTTCACATAGAAGATAAATTCCGCTGACAGGGCTGGTTGACACCAAACAGATTTCCTGAGGGGAAGATGAGTAGATGACATTACAGGCATACCTGAAAGGCCAATCTTATCAAACACCGGGCGGGAAATTGGGAATGCAACACTTGTTCTCAACTCCTGCAAGAATAATTCTCATATCCAATATTTTTCAAAACCTGAAATGGAGAACATATGTTTCATGGATCAAAACTATGGTTAAATAATTACCTATTTACAACCATCTCCATAATCACATCATTCCAAGAGTCTATTGGCCCAGGTAAGCACCAATGCAAACAGTCATTCTGAACTGTTGCGTTTTTGTCCTTCGCATATGGATAAAACTCTCTATATGGACCTGGATGCCCATCAGGCCGCAAAAGGGAAAGCATAGTTAGGTCAAGAAGTTTAAGGTTCACCCCGTTTTCAGAAGCTTTAAGTGCTGCCTTCTCAAACTCCTCTAGTTACGCAGAATCCTATTTAAGTCCTTCAGTTCCATCTCACCTTCTTTAACTGGTGCTGTTCTGAGGCAATTCCCTCCATTAGACCACTCCCCATTCTCAAAGTGATCTGGCGTGGATGTCCTAAAAAATATCAGGCCCTTGTGATTGGACGATACTATGAAGTCCAATTCAAACCGGAGGGATTTCCGATAAGCAAAATCAAATCCGAACTCCGTCAAATTTCTTTTAGGACAGTAATGACTGCCCAACACTGTGTCATTCTCATGATAGATTGAAGATTTTAGAAACCATTTCCCACTTGAAATTATCATGTAATCCAAATTCTGGTATTGATCAGTCCACTTCTTGTCAAGTTTGTCGAGATACAGCTCAACTTCAGATGTTGAAACACCATTAAAGTCCTCAAAAATATCTGCTTTTACAAGGAAGGGGGACCAAATAACTGAGATAGTGAAGTTGTAAGAGGGGAACTGCCGTCTTTTGGACCTATAATCTTCATCATGGTAAACTTGAACAGCTTGTTCTACCTGAAGGACATAGTAACTCAATTGCACAGGTCAGACAATCCTCTAGTGCCATTTTTTGAAAACAATAAAATCTCCCACATCATGCTGCCTAACAACAATCGTCACCCATAATGAAGGCACTCAGCAAATCAACATAAAGTCATAAACGACACTTGAAACTTTATTTATTTCTCTACACCAATTCTAGAAAAAACTGACAAAACAAAACTAATAATTAATAACCATCAAATTCACAAGAAAGAATTTGAAATTTAAAAATAAAAATATGAAAATAAAAAATAAAAAACATATTCAATAACATCTGCAAATGGACCAAGTGGGATTCATACAGGTCAAGAGTTACCGGCAATTGAGCCTGCACGAATGCAATGTTTAGCAGCTTCATTTAATGCCACTCAGTAAAATTAGGTAAATCCATTTGGATACTGCATATCAACAATTAGAAATGCAAAATAGTGTTGTTGTGGAATGAAGCACGGGTATCTTCACACCTATTTTGTTATGATCTTGCACTACAAAAATACAGAATGCACAATGAAGGATGACTTTTCTCATTCTAATTCAGTAATAAATCACAGAAATCTTCAGGTATTAAATTCTTGGATTTAAAAGAGGGAAAATGGAAATGTTGTTAATAAGCCACAGATGAAGGATGAGCTTATAGGAATTGAACTTCATGTATTATCAACAAACACACAAGAGGAAATGTGTTTGGAGACTTGTAAGTTCTAACTCTCCTTAGAGTCTCCTTAATTAGAATAAAAAATTCATTGACAACCATTTCTATATCAGAATCCTTACTTTCTTTCTTTTTTTTTTTTTTTTTGAGAAAGGAATCCCTACTTTCTAAAATATAGTATATTCATATTACCACCAGGATATCTTGTGTGCATGTGTTATTACAACTAAGAGTATGCTGTCAACAACTCATGATGTCCCAGCTGGTTTAATGGAATTGTAGTCTATTCGAGATGACTAATCTTTAAGAATGAGGAAAAAGAAAGGAAATTTTGGTTTAATTCTCTATTGCCTCTTATTCATCATGATTCAACTTAAATACATACCAAATAACCACAACCAATAACAATGACAGCTATTCTACTTTAGCCGAAACTTTGGCTAAACTAGATAATAACTATAACACCTATCCTAGATAAAGATAGCAATATAATAACAAACGATGATAATAACAAAAGATAACAGCAACCTAATTCCCAGTTACAAGCATCTGAAGGAGTCCTTTATTAAACTAAACTCTTGGAGGCAATCTTCTTAACTAATCCACTGTTACTACTTAGCAGGTGAATGTATTCCAGACATGAGGCTCTGGGACACAACATTCCCTTCTCCTTGAAGAAAAATCTTGTCCTCTAGATTTAAATTTGAAAATTGTTTCTGGAGTGCATCATAGGGCTCCCAAGTGGCATCTTCCTCATTGACTCCAACCCACTGTACCAAGGCTTCGTGCAACACCTTCTTGCCATTCTTAACCCATCAAAAATCAATTATACGTTTGAGCTCCAAGACCAATGCGCCATCGTCCCCCACGTTAGGTAACTCTGGTGCTACACGATCAGAATGTCCTAGCTTCTTTTTTAACTGCGAGACATGAAAGACCAGGTGTAATCGGGAGTGGGTCGGCAATTCCAATCGATAAGCCACCTTTCCCAACCGCTCGACAATCAGATAAGGTCCATAAAAACGTGGCGGGAGCTTCATATTCCCTCGTACTCTTAAGGAAATTTGCCGAAAGGGCTGTAACTTCAAATAAACCATTTCACTAGGTTGAAACTCTAGCTTGCGACGGTGGCGGTCTTCATACAATTTCATCCGATGTTGAGCCTCCAATAAATTCTCCTTTAGCTGCTTTAATATCTCATCTCTCTGTCCCAAAGTGTTCTCAACTTGCACCACTATTGTAGTTCCATGCTCGTATCTGTGAATCGTTGGTGGAGCTCACCCATAGACCACCTCAAACGGTGTCATGCGTGTGGTGGTTTGATAGGAAGTATTGTACCAAAACTTAGCCCAAGGAAGCTACTGAACCCACTGTTTTTGTTTAAAACTCACAAAGCACCTCAAATATGTTTCCAAACATCTATTAAGAACCTCTGTTTGTCCGTCACTCTATGGATGGTAAGCCGAACTCATATGCAACTCAGACCCTTGAAGACGGAAAGTATTCAGCCCAGAATTGACTTGTGAACACTAGGTCTCTACCTGAAACAATGGAACGCGGCATACCATGCAATCGCGCCACCTCTTTGACAAAGATTTCAGCCACTGTTTTAGCCGAATATGGGTGCTTGAGGGCAATAAAATGCCCGTATTTAGAGAGTCGGTCAACCACTACAAGTATCACAGAAAACCCATTATAAATGATGGAAGTCCCTCAATAAAATCCATGGAGACATCTTCCCACACACGATCCGGGATTGGTAACGGTTGAAGCAACCCACCTGGAGTTTGAGAGTCGTACTTACTACATTGACAAACATCACAATGTCGAACATACTCCAGAATATCTCTCTTCATTCCCACCCAATAAAAATTTGCTGCAACTCGTTTATAGGTTCGTAATGCTCCAGAGTGTCCACCAATGGGTGTATCACGAAATTCATGGATAACCCCTGTCTTGTGGTAAGATCCAGCAGGTTGAACCAGCCTCCCTTGGTACCACAACAACCCTTCCTTATCTGAAAATTTCTGAATAGCAGCCTCTCCCCTTTTAATTGCATCTCGAAGGTCAACCAAACTTGGGTCATGACGGGCTTCATAATAAATTTCATCCAACCAAGTTGGTCATGGACAAGAAATGGTAGCCAGGTCCCCATGTAACCGCGACAATGCATCAGCGATTTTATTTTCTCATCCGAGACGATACTCTATCTCATAATCATACCCCATAAGCTTCACGATCCACCTCTACTGGTCTACTGTTGTAATTTGCTGCTCCAAAAGATATTTTAAACTTCTGTGATCCGTACAAGTTTGAAACTGCTAACGTATATAGTGTTGTGGGCTTTAGGCCCAGTTAGGTTACTTGTATAGCACACATATTTACTTGTACTGCACACATATGCCTCCTATATAAAGGCACCTATGTACATTCTTTTATCAAGAAATACAATACTATTACATTCAGTATTTCTAACATGGTATCAGAGCCATTGCTCTAACTTTCTTGTGTTCTGCAGTCTTGTCTTTGTCGGTAATTTCCGCTGCCTCAACTTCTCCGGTCAGTAAACCTCATTAGTGCCTCTCCAGACTGCCTCGCCGCCGTCAGAGGTCTCAGGGTTGAATCTTCGCCGCCAGAAGCTCAATCTTCACCGCCAAGACTACTGCCTTAGTCGGATCTGTTGTTTTTGACCTCTGACTAAGACACAAATCATATCAGCGTGTAGGCCGTCAAACGATCTACTCAACCACGCCGGAACGGTCATCATCCAACGTACCACGCGCTCTCACGCGCCGGTAAAGGTTTCGGTGAGCTCAGCCACTCGCTTCACGCGCCGCCCTACACCCTCACGCGCTATCACGCGCCTTCACGCTCTATCACGCGCTCTCACGCGCCCTCACGCGCCTGCTGACGTCATCCTGCCACGTCAGTCCTAGTGACGTCATCACTGCTTGCGTCAGCCCTAGCTTACATCAGCATCCAGCCATCTGCTGACGTCATCTGCGCTGACCGTTGACTTTGATCGCTCGTTGACCGTTGACTTTGATCGCTCGTTGACCGTTGACTTTGACCGTTGACTTTTTAGAGTTGACTTTTTACAGTCCAGGTGCTCCTTACCCAGTTTTTTTCGCGTAGATTTCATTTTTGCAGTCCGTTTTTGCAAATTTTGCTTCTAAATGAAGAATAAGGACAGGTCTTCTTCCTGTGGCAATAATCATAGCCGACAATCCAGCAAACGTTTTTGCAATTTTTGCAAACGTTTTGGCCATAATATTGAGACTTGCTATCAGCGCAACAAATCAGCTGTTTCCACTTCTGCTGCTACAGTTGCTAACACTGAGAGTGTCCAACCCATGGCTCCTGTTTCTGCACAGTCTCAGTCTTCTGGATCCACTTTCTCCATTTCCAGAGATGACCTTATAAATATTATCGCCAATGTCATTCGTATGGTTGGTAATGCATCTTATTCCTCTTCTCTCTCAGCTTTATCTGGTATGTCTCCTTCCTCTTGGCTTATGGATTCCGCTTGTTGCAATCACATGACACCTCACTCGTCCTTATTTTCTGACCTTAAACCTGCACCGCACCCTCTTAATATTCGCACAGCAAATGGTTCCACAATGTCTGGTCATAATATAGGTTCAGTTTCAACCTCCAACCTCTCGGTTCCTGGAGTCTTTAATGTTCCTGACCTTTCTTATAATTTATTTTCTGTGGGACAATTAGCTGAGTTGGGTTATCGCATTACCTTTGATTATTCTGGGTGTATTGTGCAGGATCCGAGGACGGGACAGGAGCTTGGGACCGGTCCCAGAGTTGGGCGTATGTTTCCCGTGGACAACCTTCGTCTTCCACTTGTTGCTCCTGTTTCTGTTGCTGCAGCTGCTGCAGTTTCTTCCACTCCTTCCCTTGCACTTTGGCATGCTCGACTTGGTCACGCATCTTCCTCTCGGGTACAACAATTGGCTTCTAGAGGTTTGTTAGGTTCAGTGTCTACAGAAAATTTTGATTGTGTTTCATGTCAATTAGGAAAACAACCAGCTTTGCCTTTCAATACTAGTGAATCAATATCCACTGATATCTTTAACCTTATTCATTTTGATGTTTGGGGGCCTTCCTCTGTCTCTAGTATTGGTGGGTCTAGATATTTTGTTGTCTTTGTTGATGATTACTCTCGCTATAGTTGGATTTTTAATATGAAACATCGTTCTGAATTATTGGAAGTATATTCTAATTTTGCAAAAATGGTTGAAACTCAGTTTTCCAGACGCATCAAAATTTTTCGATCTGATAATGCTCTTGAATACACTCAATATGCTTTCCAAGCTGTTTTGCATTCCTATGGCACTGTTCATCAACTAACTTGTCCAGGTACCTCTCAGCAAAATGGTAGAGCCGAACGAAAACTTCGTCATATTCTTGACACTGTTCGTGCTCTCCTTCTCTCTGCTAAAGTTCCTGCTCCTTTTTAAGGTGAAGCTGCTCTTCATGATGTTCATACTATTAATCGTATTCTAAGTCCTGTTATCCAAAATCAAACTCCATATGAGCGCCTTTTTGGGTCACCTCCAGACTATCACCACCTTCGCTCCTTCGGTTCTGCTTGTTTCGTTCTTCTTCAGCCACATGAGCATAACAAACTTGAGCCTCGGTCAAGGCTTTGTTGTTTTCTTGGCTATGGTGAAACTCAAAAGGGGTATAGGTGTTATGATCCTGTCTCTCATCGTCTTCGTATCTCCCGTAATGTTGTCTTTTGGGAACATCGCCTCTTTGTCGAGCTCTCTCATTTCAGTGCTTCCTTGTCTTCCTCCTCTGTCTTAGATCTTTTTCCAGATGAGGCACATATTCCTTCTGTAGCTGCTCCTGATCCTCCTGTAGTTGCTCCTGATTCTGTTGCTGTAGACTTCTCTATCCAACCACCAGATATCACTGATCCCTTTCCTAGTTCACCCTTTAATGAACAGGTGGAAGATGAACAGGTTGAAGACGAGCTACCCAACCCCAATCCTGAGCTTGGGTCTCCTGCTCCTGCTCCGCCTGAAGATCTTGCACAAGACATTCCACCTCGTCACTCAACTCGGGTAAGATCTATTCCTGCACATTTACTTGACTATCATTGTTACACTGCTCTTGCTACACTACACGAGCCTCACACCTATCGTGAGGCTTCCACTGACCCTTTATGGCAGATTGCAATGAAAGAGGAACTTGATGCATTATCTAAAAACCATACTTGGGATTTGGTGACACTTCCTCCTGGGAAATCTGTGGTTGGTTGTAAGTGGATCTACAAGATTAAGACTCGCTCTGATGGGTCCATTGAGCGCTACAAAGCTCGTCTTGTTGCAAAAGGTTTTACACAAGAGTATGGGATTGATTATGAAGAGACCTTTGCTCCAGTTGCTCGTATCTCATCTGTTCGTGCCCTCTTAGCTGTTGCTGCTGCCAGTAAATGGGACCTTTTTCAGATGGATGTCAAAAATGCATTCCTTAATGGGGATTTAAGTGAAGAAGTGTATATGCAACCTCCTCCTGGTCTCTCTGTTGACTCAAACAAGGTTTGTCACCTTCGACGTGCACTTTATGGCCTTAAACAAGCTCCACGAGCTTGGTTTGCCAAATTCAGCTCTACCATCTCTCACTTGGGTTACATGGCCAGTCACTATGATTCTGCCTTATTTCTTCGTCGCACTGACAAGGGCACTATTTTACTTCTCTTATATGTGGATGATATGATCATAACTGGTGATGACCTCAGTGGTATTCAAGAACTCAAGACTTTTCTCAGTCAACAATTTGAGATGAAAGATCTTGGACATCTCAGCTACTTCTTGGGTCTTGAAATCACTCATTCTACAGATGGACTTTATATTACTCAAGCCAAGTATGCCTCTGAACTCTTGTCTCGCGCTGGACTCACTGATAGCAAGACTGTTGACACTCCAGTTGAGCTTAATGCGCATCTGACTCCCTCAGGGGGGAAACCATTGTCTAATCCCTCTCTTTATAGACGCTTGGTTGGCAGCTTGGTTTATCTCACTGTCACTCGTCCAGACATTTCCTATGCTGTTCACCAGGTGAGTCAGTATCTGTCTGCTCCACGATCGACTCACTATGCTGCTGTTCTGCGCATTCTTCGATACCTAAAGGGCACCCCCACTGATCGCAGATCCACCACTGGTTATTGCTTTCTTCTTGGTTCTTCTCTGATTTCTTGGCGAAGCAAGAAACAAACTCATGTGGCCTGCTCCAGTACTGAAGCAGAATATCGTGCCCTTGCTGATACCACATCTGAGCTCCTTTGGCTACGATGGCTTCTCAAAGACTTAGGTGTGTCTACATCCTCTGCTACTCCTCTTTATTGTGACAACCAGAGTGCTATTCATATTGCTCACAATGATGTCTTCCATGAACGGACTAAACACATCGAGATCGATTGTCATTTTATCCGTTTTCATCTTGTCCATGGTGCTCTCAAGCTGATCTCAGTCTCCTCTAAAGATCAACTTGCAGATATCTTCACCAAGTCACATCCTAAGGGACGCCTTCGTACTTTGGTTGACAACCTCAAGTTGGTCTCACATCCACCTTGAGTTTGAGGGGGGCTGTTAACGTATATAGTGTTGTGGGCTTTAGGCCCAGTTAAGTTACTTGTATAGCACACATATTTACTTGTACTGCACACATATGCCTCCTATATAAAGGCACCTATGTACATTCTTTTATTAAGAAATACAATACTATTACATTCAGTATTTCTAACAGAAACCTTCAACCCAATAGATAATTCTGCTAGTGATGGACAGAGTGAACAATTGCCATACACTCTTTCTCATAGGTTGATTGAGCTAAAGATCGACCCGATATGGCCTTGCTATAAAAAGCCACTGGTTGTCCTTCCTGCATAAGCACGGCGCCTAAACCTTTACCAAATGCGTCGGCTTTTATCATAAATTGCTTAGAAAATTTTGGTAAGGAAAGGACTGGTGCTTAAGTCATGACCTTCTTGAGATTTTGAAATGCCTCCTCTGCTTCGGCATTCCAATGGAATGCGTCCTTCTTCAATAGCTTTGTCAAGGGTGCTGCAATGCTACCATAATTACAAATGAATTTTTGGTAGTATCCAGTCAATCCAAGGAAACCACGGAGTGCAGTAATGTTTGTTGGAGTAGGCCATGCTTCCATGCTACGAATCTTCGTAGGATCTGCTGAAACTCCAGCTACACTGATTATGTGACCCAAATATTCTACTTTTCGCTGCCCAATTAAGCATTTAGATTGGTTGACATATAGTTGGTTTTCTAGTAAGATGTCAAAAACCATTTGGAGATGGTGCAAATGATCATTCCAATTTTTGCTATAAACCAATATATCATAGAAAAAGAATAGCACATACCTTCGCAATTGGGCACGAAATATGTCATTCATGAGTGATTGAAATGTGGAAGGTGCATTGGTGAGGCTGAAAGGCATTACAAGGAACTCATAGTGACCGTTATGGGTGCAGAATGCCATCTTATGGACATCGTCAGGTTGCACTCGAATTTGCTGGTACCCCGATTTAAGATCCAATTTAGTGAAATACGCAGCACTATGTAACTCATCTGACAGTTCATCTATGGCAGGAATAAGATAACGATCCTTCAGCGTAGCGCGATTTAGTGCTCGATAATCAACACAAAAGCGCCAAGAGCCATCTTTCTTTTTCACTAGCAAGACAGGCGATGAGAATGGACTGAGCTGGGTCATATAATTCTGGTAGTGAGCATCTCCTTCACCGCCCACTCTATATCAATTTTTTTTAATGTAAGGGTAGCGGTATGGTCCAACATTAATCCGTCCGCTTCCTGGTTCCAAAGTGATCCGGTGGTCATGAGATCGTGGTGGAGGCAATGTAGTGGGGATTTGAAATATGGCCTGGTACTGCTTTAAAAGTTGCTTCAATGCTACTGCTTGGTTTTGGTTCAACGATTCCTTCGCGGTAGATTCTGTAGGTCCAAGTAGTTGCATGTCAATAGCACCAGTGTTGATGGATGCCAACTTTTGAACATCATGTACTGAGCCTTGCGTAACCTAACCTCTATCTTCACCACATATTACATATTTCTTCCCTTTGTCCCTAAATTCCATTGTGAGTTTACTCCAATCATGCAAAACTCTACCTAAGCCTTGCAACCATTGCATTCCCAAGACCACATCTGACCCTTGTAACTCTAAGGGGTATACATTGGCTTGAAATCGGTACTCTTAGATCTCCATAGGTACAGCCAAATATATTTCTTCTCAAGTTAGCCGTTCGCCATTGGCCACCATCACCGCAAAGGCTGAAGATGCCGTTTTGCAACACCCCATCCGCTTGACAAATTTCAAAATAACAAAATTGTGGGTACTCCCACTATCAATGAGAATATGTAGCTGTCTCCCATTAATAACCCCTATCACGTGCATAGTTTGTGGGGAAGATACCCCCACTAAGGCATGTAGTGAGATTTCAAGAGTGGTGGTTGGGTCTTCCTCTTCCTCAATTGTCACAGTTGGACCATCAATCTCTCCTTCTTCGCCCATGACTTCAAGCAAATAATACCTGTTGTATCTTGCATCGGTGGCCTGGCCCAAATTTCTCATCACAATTGTAGCACAGTCCCTTGTCACGGCGTGCTTGCATCTCTGTCCAAGAAAGTTTTTTAAAGGCTGGGTTTTGAAGGGAACGTGGGGCAGTGGATTGGGATAACTGTATATTTCCTTTGGCAAGTTATGGACTGGGTAGGAGTGTTGTTCTTGTTTGGGTGGAAGGACGTCAAAGCTTTTATAGAGTTTGTCTTCTTGTAAGCGAGCTAGACTAGTAGCAAGGACCAAGGTAATGGGTTTGAATAATTTAACCTCGGCGCAAATTTCTTCACGTAGTCCACCGATATAACTCCCAACGAGAGCCTTCTCTGGCCAATCTTGTACTCAAGCTGCCAAACGTTCAAAATTTGCTTGATATTCTCGCACTGTGCTAGTTTGTCGTAATTTGGCTAAAGCTTCATCAAAGTCTTCATAATCTGATGGCCCGAAACGGACACACAAAGCATGTGTAAATTCCTCCATGAAATATTCGTCCATGTTTTCTCAAACCACTAGTACCATTAAAGAGCCTCGTCCAGCAAATGGAAGGAAGCGAGAGTTATCTCCTCACTATTCTCTGTCAGTTGATAACGGAAGTATTTTTATGCCTTGTAGATCCATCCCGTTGGGTCTTCTCCATTGAATTGAGGAAAATCCACCTAAGAAAATCGAGTTTGTATTCCCCCAATAGTTCCTCCATTAGTCCCTTCTGATCCGTGATTACGGCTAGCATAATTTTCTCCATTATCGCGATTCCAGCTAGCTGAGCCTTCTTCGCGGTGGCTGTCGTGAGTAGTTGAGTTTCTTTGGCTGTCCATCCCTTCAATTCTTCATCCTATCTGAGCTATCGCGTTGGCGAGGGCCTCTGTGCTCTCCTTATATCAGTAAACTCCTTAGCAAACTCTTCTCCTTGGACTTCGATCTATCTCCGAATAGAATGGTCTCTAACCTCCAAGGCTACTATCCGATCCTCATTAGTTGTTGAACAAGTAAGTGGTGGGTTGTTCGTCATCTGGCTCTAATACCAAATGATCTGTCCCAGTTGGTTTAATGGAATTGTAGTCTATTCAGGACGACTAATCTCCAAGAATGAGGAAAAAGAAAGGAAATTTTGGTTTAATTCTTTGTTGCCTCTTATTCATCAAGATTCAACTTAAATACATACCAAATAACCACAACTGATAACAATGACAGCTATTCTACTTTAGCCGAAACTTTGGCTAAACTAGATAATAACTAACACCTATCCTAGATAAAGATAGCAATCTAATAACAAACAATAATAACAAAAGATAACAGCAACCTAATCTCCCAGTTACAAGCAACTGAATGAGTCTTTTATTAAACTAAACTCTTGGAGGCAATCTTCTTAGCTAATCCACTGTTACTACTTAGCAGGTGAATGTAATCCAGACATGAGGCTCTGGGACACAACATACTCCTTAGATTCATTGATGTGAGTACTTCAAAGAAACAAAAGCATCAACAGTGTGACAAACAACTGCTATATAAAATACATTTATAATCCCTCTAAACTAGTACAAACCTACGAAGATAGTCATAGTGCAAAAGCCAAATTCTTGAATTGGCTTGAGTACTTAAAGTAGTAAACATCATCTTATAGCAAAAAGGTTTCATTAGGATTGCAATTATGCTAAATTAAAATTTTACATGTTAAAAAAAAATTATTTATAGTGGATTACATTCCTCCTACTATTTACAAATTATAAATTACGTAAGTGCTCAGGAAAAGATAAATCACACAAATCATATATGCAATTGAAACCCAAAAAAAAAAAAAAGTTAGTACGGACAGGACCTACTCACATCATGTCCAAAAATCCCAATTCAAGACTCAATATTGCTACAACAATCTTAACAAGTACCTGCGAGAGCATGCAAAGCAATGACTGGTTGCGAGATATTGAATCACCAATTAATGCCCATGTTTTGTCCCTTATCACCCCAAGAAATCTCTCTGGATCAAAAGGCGATAACTCACAATCTCTTGGATTCCACCTCCAGTATAGGTACCCTATATCCGACCGCCCATTATTAATGCAATTCTGATGACCTTCAATTAATGAGCAGCTCCGATTAGTGTATGTAGGACCTGATGGGTTAGGTATCCAATCCCCAGTAAGAAGATCACATTTTTATGCAGCCAGATTTGACTTCCATTCAATACAAAATGGAGAATACCACTATAAAGAGAATCAAACTATGAAAGCATCACTTCATTTGAGTGTCATACCATGTCGAGCACACGTCGAACACGCATTGGACAGCCGGGACAAGAGAACAAAAAGAATCTAATACCCTTTCACAAAACACAAAAAGCATTCATGGTTTAAATAGTAATAATGCATTTGAAAATTTAATAAATATCTTTATTCTTGATTTTTATCATAACTAACCGCAAACCCGCGTGTTGCGCGTGATAATTATTTTTATGGTGGTTTTATTAAAAAAAAATTTACAATTTAAACTAATCTAATAATGAGTAATGTATTTTGTAATTGTATTTTTATTTATTATAGGAACAATCATAAATGTAATATAGGAACAATCCAAAACACCAAAAAAAAGTAAACTAAAAAAAATTAATAAAACTTAACAATGATTAATAAAACTTATACTATGGGAGTATTTCAATTACCAATTAAATTATGTGATGAGTTGAACTCTATGTGCGCCAGATTTTGGTGGGGACAGGTGGGGAATGAAAGGAAGATTCACTGGAGAAGCTGGGAGAAGCTGACTAATGCAAAGAAGGAGGGTGGGATGGGTTTCCGTGATCTGAGAACTTTCAATTTGGCTATGTTGGCCAAACAAGGATGGAGGTTGCTGCAACAAAAGGACTCTCTTTTGTTCAAATGTTTTTCAACCCGGTACTTTCCTCGGTCTCATTTCTTAGATGCTGTTGAGTCACCAAATTGCTCTTTTGTTTGGAGAAGTATTATGGCTGCCCTTCCTATTCTAAAGGCAGGGTGTAGTTGGAGGGTAGGAGATGGGACTTCAATAAAAATTTTGAAAGATAAATGGATACCAAAACACCCTACAAATAAGGTTCTGTATTCGGCTAGTGTGGATGTGGGAGAATGGTTAGTGGCAGATCTAATTGAACCGGATTTACACTGTTGGAAGCATGATCTTATCATGAATACCTTTCATAGGGAGGATGCGGAAGCTATTTGTAGAATCCCCTTGAGTCGAAGGCGAGTGGATGACTCAATTATTTGGCTGCATAATAGGAATGGAAGATACTCTGTGAAATCTGGTTATTATGTGGCTCGGCAGGTCATGAGGAGTGAGAATTGGGCAGAATGTTCGAAGGGGAATGATGAGCAGCAAGTGTGGAAGGCCTTATGGAAGATGAAAGTCCCTAACAAAATCAAAATCTTCGGATGGAGAGCTTGCCATGGAATATTGCCAACCCGTCTCAACTTAGTTAAAAGGAATATTATTGATGAAACATTCTGTCCGATCTGCCTGCAAAGCCCAGAAAGTGAGGTGCATGTGATATGGGAATGCCCTGTTGCACAGGATGTGTGGGCTGGTAGTCGAATGAAGCTGCAGAAATGCCCACTTGGACAGCCCGATATGGTCCAACTTTTTCTCTATTTACTGCACAGACTAGAACCAAAAGATATGGCGCTTTTTTTGGTGCAGGCCTGGATGTTATGGAGTCAACGAAATAGTGTTTTGCATGGAGGAAAGCTTAAGGATCCGGGATGGCTGAACAAACGTGCTGTGGAATGGCTGGAGGAGTTTGCACAGGTGCAAGATCAGCTTGCTGTCATGCAGCCAAGGGCAACTGAAGGTAATGTATGGCGTCCACCAGCTTATCCTTTCTTCAAAATGAATTTTGATGCTGCCATATTCAACGCCAGCGGAAGGTCAGGATATGGGGCTGTAATACGGAATGAACATGGAGAAGTCATGGCTGCACTCTCTGCTATTGGGCCATCTGTATCAAGTAGTGATGAAGCCGAAACTCTAGCATGTAGAAAAGCCATGGAATTCGCTGTTGATGCAGGTTTCAATGAGCTCATAATTGAAGGCGATAGCGTTAATGTGGTAAGAGCTTTGTCCTCGTCAAGTCCGGACCTGTCTGTTGTTGGAAATGTGGTTGCTGATATAAAATGCCTCATAAGTGGTTTAAGGAGGGTATCATTTAATTGGGTTAAAAGAGATTGTAATCGGGTAGCCCATGTTTTAGCTAAATTTGCTAATAGTTTAGAGGAAGATATGTATTGGATGGAGGATGCTCCTCCAGTTGCCTTGGAAGCTTTGTACCTGGACTCTATTTCAATGAATATATGAAAGCTTGCTTCGTTTTCAAAAAAAAAAAAAAAAATTGAACCAATATTAGGATAAAATTTTGTATTTGATAATCTATTTAAGTTATTTTCTTTGTAGAAATTATAATTTCGGTCACCCAAAACATATTATCAAATAAACAATTATTAGCAAAATCTAAGAATTAAATTTCTATACATGTATTGTTATAAAATAATAATAATTAAAATAAAATTGCAAAAGTTAAAATTTGTCACCAATTATTTTCGTTTGGCTAACCTTTGCTTTTCTTTAAATGAATGGCATTATAGAGTACTTCTAATACAACTATTAAGAGTACTTTGTCCACCACAAAGGATTAGAAAATAAACAAAAATTAGTAAAGTCTCATAGTTTATCATCTAAATTGAGCAGTATAAAAAATTATGCTATGTAACAGAATAAATACCAAATTATTTTTATAGAATAATATTATATTTTTATATGCTATATTTAATTCTTTAGAACGCAATAGGATAACATTTAACAATCAAAAGGGAATAAAAAATAAAAATAAAAACAACAACAATTTAAAAAACAAAACTAAATCACATTAACCCAAAATAGAGTTTTAAAGAATATAAAAATTATCAACCTAAAGTAGAGATGCAAGAAAAATAAAAAATAAAATCCACCAAAAAATTTAGAGAGAGAGAGAGAGAGAGAACCATTTTTTTTTGTGAGAGAAAACTATGCATAGAATAGAAGAGATAGTAACCAATTTATAGTAAAAGGGTGTGAATAAAAAGAGACAAATAAAGGAAGATGAAGGGAAAGAGGAAGAATGATATTAATGTAGAGGATAGTAGGGAGATAAAAAGGTAAGAGAGGGAGAAAGATTGAAGAAGTAGTGGGGAGATGAAATGGTAAGAGCGAGAGAAAGGTTGGAGAAGTATAAATATTAAAAAAAATAGATGTTAAAATAATTATAGGAAAATTGAAAAAAAAAAAAAAAAATCGTTGAAGCCTTTCAACGTTAAAGGCTTCAATGTTGTTGTTGTTGTTGTTTTTTTTTTTTTTCTTTAAGCTGAAAAGGCTCACACAAAACCCTAAAGCTAAACTGAAAAGGTTTTGGGTTAGACTTGATAGTGGAACTAAATAAATAAGAGGTGAGCTGGATTAATTATACAGATTTATTATAAGGTGATAATGAAAGTAAATAAATAAATAGTGGGTTGGATTTATTATAGGGTGATAGTAGAAGTAAATAAATAAGTAATGAGTTGTATTTATAGGACTAAAAATTGTAAAAACCATTTTAAAATTGTAGGACAAATTATATTTAAAAAAAAAATGATGTGGCAGCTGATGTGGCGCAACGTGAGAATAGCAGAATTAAACGCTACGCTTCAACTTTTAGTAATATATAGATTTCCAAACATCCTTTAATAGTAGAGGATTTGCTTTATTATCCATTGACCGCATTGTTACTCTTAGTTTGATAAGTGTGTGTGTATAATTATATGAAAATAAATTATTATTAATATATAAAAATATGAATAAAAATATAATTAATAAACGTATCATGTTGTACCCGTTTCCTATTTTTTCAAAAATTGATGTTCGTCATTTCGTACTTGTACCTGTTCCCATATTCATGTTCATACTTCTTAAGAATCAACAAAATCTTGATGAGGAAAACTTTCATGAAAACTAAACTGGTAACCAATCATAGTAGACTACAGACTACACTGAATCACGTAATACGCTAATAATAAGAAACATACAAATTAGAACAAAACCCATCAAAATTTTCCAGTAAAACCATCACACTTCTATGCATGAGTTAAAAATTTAAAATCAACCAACTTTAATGAACTACACACTTTTTTTTTTATACAATATAGAAATTCTACTCTAACCTAATCTAAGTGTATATATGTGTGAAGTTCTCTCCTAAAAACTTAAATCTCAACCCCTTCACCTCACAAGAATTTTGTACTTATAAAGTAACCATTATGCCAAGAGTGCTCGATGATAACTACACTCTTCTAAAAAGAAACCAACAAAATCCACAAAATCATTTATGGTCAATAGATCTCAAACCAATCTCAAGTATCCATCTCCAAATCACATTCTTCAAGAATAGAAAGTTTTGACTTTTCTTGTGCATCCAATGTTAAAATCCAAAGAAAATGTAAAAAGAACAAACCTAATAAAATTTTCCAGTAACACCATCACTGCATCACACTTCTATGCATGAGTTTTGAAATAACCGATGTAAATTAACTACACACTTCTAAAAGAACTAACAAAATCCACAAAAACATTTATGGTCCATAGATTTCATACCAATCTCAATTATTATTCTCTATACCACACTTTTCAAGAATAGTAAGTTTTATTTTTCTAGTGCATTCAATGCTAAAACCAGCGGTGGCTTTAAGAATCATTTTTAGGGTGCTTATTAACAAACATAAATTATACAAAATCTAATGAATAGATAAGTTGAATATATCAACATCGCCAAAAAACGCAAATATATAAAGTATTACAATTTCTTTCTACTAACAAAGAGGAAAACAAAAATGGATTAATAAGAGATAAAGTAGGAATTGATGATGTTGAGATAAAATTAATAAAGTGAGAGAGAATCGAAAATGAAAATAGAGAAGAGAAAATGGAGAGAGAGATGATATTTGCTACAAATGCGAATCCATACTCTAGGGAGAGCAAAATTATTATGACTGCAAAGTCAAAGAGAGCCTAACTGTCGACACTGCCAAGGAGAGACCACAATATTTCTCTTGGTACATTTTTTAAGAAAAATTGAAATTAAGGATTATTTTTATGTAATAGGTTGAACGAGTTACAAAATAAAATTAAATGATTAGGGTTTTTTTTAAAAAAAGCTTTTTGTTGAATAATTTTTTCACTTGATATTGTTTGGTCTAATCTTGTTTTTGTTTGGATTATTTTCATTGTTATTTTTGCTAATTTTTATTGTTGTTATTTAAGCCCTTTTTTTGTTTAAGGGGTTAAGAGTTATGTTTGAGAGAGCAAAATCATTTTTGGAGTAATGCTATGTCTACAATATTTTCATAACAGATCTTGTATGACAAGCATTTATTGGTGGGTTAAAAAGTGATGTCAGTATTCAACCCAAATTTGAATTAGTAACAACTTACCATATATGACTTTTTGTGAAAATATTGTGAATGTAACATTACTCTTATTTTTTGTTAAACTTAAATTCTTGTAATTCTCAAGTCATGATGTTCAACATTTTTATTAGGCGGTCAAAATAGGTTAGTTTAGTATATAAATTTTTTTTAAGGAAAATTGCATTTTATTGCATTTTACCATCCTAAACTATGTCTCATATTATACTTTGCACCCTCAACTTTTTGAATGCACATTTTGTACCCTAAACTATGACTATTGTTACACTTTGCACCACAACATCAAGTTGCTTGGATGGAAATCCAAAGTTTATGGTGTAAAGTGTAATTGGGAGTATAATTTAAAGTGGTAAAGTGTAATTTTTTCTTTGTTTTCAAGGGGTTAAGAAGATAGGCAATTGAGTCTTTTCAAGTGGTGTCATACTTCTCCATTCAAGTTAACAACAAATTTAATGTTAGGGTACAAAATGTAACAAGAGTCATAATTTATGGTGCAAAACGTGCATTCAAAAAGTTTAGCATGCAAAGTATAATTAAGAATTTAAGAGTATAGTTTAAAGTGATAAAATGTAATTTCTCTTTTATATATATATATATATATATATATGAGTCTTATTAATGTATGTCTTAAGAGCACACATTAATTATCTATTTTTGGAAATATTTTATGGAGAATTGAAAAAACTGTCAAAAAAATTGGTAACTTTTTCATTTTTTCATAAAAAATTTTCTAAAATAGTTACCAATACATGCCCTAAAAGCACACATTAATAAAACCATAAACACGCTCATTTTTTTTGTAAGTGAAGGGTCCTGTCACCACCTGACTTATTCATGGAACCGCCCCTAAAACCCAAAGAAAATGTAAAAACAACAAAACCCAACAAAGATTAGCTGGATTCAAATTACCTTTTGGAGGCACCTGATCTTTATTTTCTTGAACTTGCACAAAAACAGGTGGGTTTAGAGTTGGGTTTGGGTTTGGGCTTGGGTTTGAGTTTGGATTTGGATTTGGAACCACACTTTTCTGGGCAATAGGTGTTTCTTCTAAGATGGGAGAAACAGTTTTGGGGTTTGGGTTTGGACTTGGAACAGGAATTGGAATTGGAACCACACTTTTCTGGGCAATAGGGGTTTGTTCTAAGATGGGAGAAACTGTTGTGGAACGAAAGAAAACGAGACGAAAAGCAAAACCCATTAATAGAATGGGAACCACTAACTTCAGAAGCATATGGTTCTGTTTGTTTCGAAACCAATTGAGCTTCATTTTCTACCCACTAAAATACTTGAACTTGCTGCTCGCTATTTTTTGGAGCTTGCTTTTAAATATAGTCTTTTGAGCTAAAATTCTTGAATATGCATAGGAGGGAATAAGGATGGTATAAATTGGAGAATAGATTCAGGTGACCAACATTGAAGTACGATATAAAAAAATGTATATGCCATTTTAAAAAAAAAATTGCCGTGATTGTTGAGAATAGACACTCAAGAAGTAAAATACGAGGAAATTAGTTTTAAAAGAGAAAGGAACGGGTTTGGGTGGCACTGCTCATGCCGCCTATGCATTCCCATGTCATACTTATGGGCACGCTAACAAGGGTTTCAACATTAACATTTTTTAGAAAATAAAATATTTTAAAATATATATATATTTTTTCTAAAAAACTATCTCATTTTCATGCCTAGCAACCTTAAAATAAATTAGAAAACTATTTGTTGATTTCTTTTTTTAGTTTCACGTGAAATAGAATTGTTTTTCATAATGTCAAACTAAATAAAGGAAATTAAGAAATAGTATTTTCTTTTTACCCTTTTTTTATACCACCAAATACAAAAAATCATATTAATATAAAATTTTCCGTTAAAACAAACTAAGGTGAACATAGGTTGAATTGAATATGTAATTTTAATGGTTAAAAAGTAAAGAAATTATACACAAATAAAAAATAAACTACATAAAATCGTTTTGAATATCAGAATATGGATTTTAATTCGATAGTTGGGACTTAGGTAAGGAGATTTGAACCTTAGACATCTCCCTTAAAAAATCTTAAAGGTGATGGTTGAACTACAAATCTCTTGGCAGGTTTCCTAATTAATCAAAACACATAATTGCATTGAATTTTTTCCTTGAAAAAGATAACACGGTTTGTGATGTATTGATCAATGCTATTATATGTTTGAATTTAATTGGAAGCCTAATGTACAGGACAGCACTTAAAGTTTTTCCCTTTGAATATGTATATGAGAAACCAACCCAAATATTTGGCAAGTGTATTTTTCTTTTGAAAATCATGCATTACAATTTATAGTTGAAAATTTAGTATTCTTTAACTTGTGTTCTTAGAACATTTGTCACATGACTCTTCTTTAAAATATCAAAACTTAGCTATAAAGTCTTTAGTGTTGTACTGTAAATTCCTTAATTAAATTTAACCACATGGATAGTCACCTGGCGGTTGCTCGTCGTGGTGAGGTTTTCCCTCTGAAAACCTTTTCCAGATTGTGGCATTGAGGTCCCTTCCTTTGGAAGGAGTGTCTGTCCCTTGCAATAACAGTGTTATTGCAAGGCTAGTGGGTTGTTTTTCCTGGGGTTGGGAAACACTACGTGAGTATCGGACTAGTCTTCTACCCTAGACATGGAAGACTTAACAAAACATTGGAGCTCCTTATCTCTGTCGGAGAATGAGGGACTCGGACTACGCCTTAAAAGTGAGCAAGCCGTTAATGAATTTGGTATTGTCACAAAATTCTTAACTAGACGCCCCCTGAATCTAGAAGCCATTGCCAACACTTTCTCCCCTCTGTGGAGATCCAAGGCGGGGTTCAAAGTTAGGAACATTGGGGACCACGTTACCCTCTTTTCTTTTGAGAACAACTCAAACGTGGAGCGCATCCTATCATTGGAGCCATGGAGCTTCGACAAGCACATCATGGTCCTATCACGCTACGATAAGAAAAACTCAGTGAGTGCTTCCGAGCTAAAGAAGGTAATATTTTGGGTTCAGGTTTTTGATATTCCGTTAAGGTTTAGGAATAAAGAGATTGATGAGCAGATTTGTGAGATGGCAGGAACTATTCTACACCCCAGCGAAGCTGCCGATTGTGAGGGTGGTAGCTTCATAAGGGTTAGAGTGCTGGTTGATATCTCAAAACCCCTCTGTAGAGGAAGATGCATCACTCTCGAGGATGGGAAGACGCATTGGGTCTCCTTCAGGTATGAGCGTCTCCCTAATCTCTGCTACTGGTGCGGGTGTCTCATGCACAATGACAGAGACTGCGAGAAGTGGATTGAAAGCGAAGGTAGTCTCAAACCAGAGGAACAACAATTTGGATCATGGCTCCATGCTCATCCCTTTACCAACTCTAGGAAAAATTTCATCTCGGTTCAAGGTTTCTTTGCAAAGAAAAAACAGAGCTCCGATTCCCAACCCAAAAGACCAAAACCACCCAACACACCGGCGAGTGAGCACCAACCATCTTCTAAAACTTGTTCACATTCCTCGAGGTCAACCACTGTGAATTCTGAAAAGCAAGTCTCTGAAGCTGCCAAAGAAGCGGTTTGGGCGCACCAAGAAACTTTTGAAAGTTACGAAGAGGACTCCCCGCTGAAACTTTCAAACGTTAGAGATTTCGAAAAGATGATCCAAGGCATTGACAGCGACATCCATTGCTTTGACAGGTCGAAGGATTCTCCTGTGGGCTCAAAAATTGGCTTGCTTGGATCCGAACAAGCCAACTCATCCCACCCAGCTCACCCTTCAGGCCCAATTATTGATCTCCCCACTACCCAGGTCACTAAGCCCATTCCTCTTAAAGACCTCACAAACTTGGACTTGGACAGTAGGATGGCTAATACTCAGACTGAAGGTAAATGGGTGAGACTTCAAAGGCCCGCCCTCCTCAAGGATAGCCATAAAGCTGAGGTAACCTTAGGTAAGTGCATCCCACTTAATCATTTAGAATCTCCCATTCCTCCAAAACGCAGAGCTCGTGTCGGCGATGCGCATGATGAAAACTCCTTACCAGTGGCGGTGGCTGATCTCCAGCCCCGCCGAAATAGATGAGTTGGCTTGTATGGAATGTGTGTGGGCTTGGGAACCTGCACACAACCCGAGAGCTTAAGGTAGTCACTCGAGCACAAGCTCCCTCTGCCTTGTTCTTGGCCGAGACTTGGGCAGGTGAAGCTAGGCTGCGACGGTTATGCAACGAGTTGAAGTTTGACCAGTGTTGGATTGGTCCTAGTGCGGGCAAAATAGGATGTTTGGCTCTGTTTTGGAAAAACTCAGTTAAGGTTGTTATGGTGTCCTCATCGCCCAATCACATTGATGCCACCGTTGGGGAGATGTCAGAGAGTCAATGGCGGTTCACGGGTGTCTATGGGTTTGCAGACAAAGCTAGAAAGCATGAGACTTGGTCTCTCCTTCGCGACCTCCACCGGCGATCTCCTCTGCCGTGGATGTGCGCGAGAGATTTTAATGAGATTCTTTGGTCCCATGAGAAGCTCAGACTTGGTGCTAGACCAGAGGGATTGATGAAGGAGTTCAGAGATGCTCTTGACGAATGCGAGCTTATGGACCTGGGTTATATGGGTGACAAATTCACCTGGAAAGGCAACAGAGCTGGCGGAATGGTCCTTGAAATATTGGACAGAGCAGTGGCGGATAATGGCTGGTTCTCTCTGTTTCCCGGCACTAAAGTACAACACCTCCGAACTCATTCCTCGGATCACAGAGCTATTTTGATCAAACTAGAAGGTATTGTTCCCCGTCCTGATCGCCCATTTAAATTTGAGCAAATGTGGCTTTGTGAAGGGAGTTGTAGGGGCACTGTTAAAGAAACTTGGGGGTCCACTTCGTTGGATGCTTCTATGGTGCAGATTGCTTTTAAGATCAAAAACTGTGGCGAGAAACTCCTGGATTGGAGCTACCGATCTTTTGGTAGCATTAAAAAGCAAATTAAGACAAAGGGCAAACAGCTCTCCAAGGCCGAGATTAATGCAGCAAAAGGAAATCTTGGGGTGGAAGTGGTTAAAATGTTAAGGACTGAACTCAATGACCTTCTTAATAAGGAGGGTCAAATGTGGCAACAAAGGTCCAGGGCTCTATTCCTTAAGTGTGGGGACCGAAATACGAGCTTCTTCCATAGTAAGGCCTCCCATAGATTTAGGAGGAATAGAATCACAGGCTTGAAGAATTCGGCTAACATTTGGTGCACGGAAGACAATGAACTCAAAGAATTAGGCTTTGAATACTACAGCTCCCTGTTCACGTCATCCCAACCCACAGATTTTTCAGATATCATGGATGCTGTGCAGCCATCTATCACCGAGGACATGAACAACTCTCTCCTCAAGCCTTTTCTCAGGGAAGAAGTAGAAGTGGCGATAAAAGAAATGAAACCCATCTCAGCCCCGGGCCCCGATGGAATGCCTCCCTTATTTTATCAATCCTTTTGGTCATTGATTGGTGAAGATATTTGTTTTGTTGTGCTTGATTGTCTAAACAATTGTAAAATTCCTAAGGAGATTAACTGTACTAATATTACCGAGATTCCTAAAGTTAAATCCCCTGAGTCTATTTCTGATTTTAGGCCAATCAGCCTTTGTAATGTAGTATATAAAATTGTCTCTAAAGTTTTAGCTAACAGATTGTAATTTCTAAGAGTCAAAGTGCATTCCAAGCGGGAAGGGTTATAACTGATAACATCCTTATGGCCTTTGAAACCTTGCACTACATGAAGCACCAGCAGAAGGGCAAGACTGGGTTTATGGCGTTGAAGTTAGACATGAGCAAAACATACGACCGAGTGGAATAGGTCTTCCTTGAGAATATTATGAAGAAAATGGGGTTTGATGTAAAGTGGATTAACCTAATTATGGAGTGCATCTCGACTGTCACTTACTCAGTTCTTATAAATGGTGAGCCCACCCAAGTGATCCACCCTTCTAGAGGCTTACGTCAAGGTGACCCGTTGTCGCCCTATTTATTCCTTTTGTGCTCAGAGGGTCTTCACTTCCTGCTCCATAGGGCGGCGGAATCTAGGCAGATCAGGGGAGTGTCCATTTGCAAAAGGGGACCCCGGTTGACTCACCTCTTCTTCGCGGATGATAGTTTGGTCTTCTACAGAGCCTCCTTAGATGATTGTCAAAAAATCCAGGATCTTTTGGACTGTTATGAGAAGGCCTCCAGTCAAAAGCTGAATCGTAACAAAACCGGCCTCTTCTTCAGCAAAACCACCCCTCCTATCATCTTGGATCAGATCAAAACAGCACTTGGTGTGCAAGAGATTAAGCAATACGAAGATATCTAGGCCTTCCCTCTCTAGTTGGGAAAAAGAAGAAAGCAAGCTTGCTTTTTATCAAGGAAAGAGTTGCAGCAAAACTCCAAGGCTGGAAAGAACAGCTTCTTTCCCAAGCTGGGCGGGAAGTTCTCCTCAAAGCTGTGATTCAGGCAATCCCAACCTTTGCCATGAGCTGCTTCAAGCTCCCGCTCACTCTGTGTCATGAAATTAAGGCCTTGATCAGGAATTTTTTGTGGGGCCAAAGGGGTAACCAAAGAAAGATCCATTGGTCAAAATGGAAATCATTATGCCAACCAAAAAGCTTAGAAGGATTAGGGTTCAAAGAGCTTCAAAAATTCAACGATGCCATCCTGGCAAAACAGGTTTGGCGGCTTGCAGACAATCAATCCTCTCTATTTCACAGATTCTTTAAGGAAAAATTCTTCCTGAATGGCTCCATTTTTTATGCTAAGGAGGGTAACGACTCTTTTGCATGGAAGAGCATCTTAAAAGGCAGAGATGTGATCAGCAAAGGGTTGCAATGGCAGGTGGGAAATGGCGCCTTGATTCGGATCTATCATGACAGTTGGCTACCTGATCCGTACAACAAGAGAGTGGTGTCACCAAGAGATTTCCTCGGCAATGATGCTCAGGTGGCTATCCTAATAGATAAAGAGCAACACTGCTGGCTTAAGGAAGTGGTTGATGACGTTTTCTTGCCCCATGAGGCAGCCGCTATCAAAACCATCCCCCTAAGCTTTGGTGATTGTGACGATAAGTTGTTTTGGCCGCATTCTCCAGATGGTAAGTATTCTGTGAGATCGGCTTACAGACTTCTTCTGGAAGAAGAGATGAGAGAGGCTCCTTCTCCTTCCGATCTTACCCCCACCAAGAGAATCTGGAAAGGCATATGGAGCCTTCGTGTTCCAAATCGAGTCAAAACATTGTTATGGAGGGCTAGCACGGATTCTCTACCCTCAAAAGCCAATCTATTAAAGCGTAGAGTTCTCAATGATGACCTCTGCCCCGGCTGTAAACTCAAGAGCGAAACCTCATTCCATGCCCTTTGGTCTTGCTCAGAATTAATATCAGTTTGGAAGGGCAAATTTGAGTGGTTAATTAACCTTTTCGGTGAGTGCAACTCGTTTGTGGAAGTCATCCAGCTCTGTCAATCCCACAATGATCTCCTCGAGTTGTTCGCCATGACTGTTTCTCTTATTTGGACTAGTAGAAATCAGGTTAGAGTTGGTGATAACCCAGCTCCTTTATGGAAGATTAGTGCCTTAGCCAATGACAACTTGCTGGAATTTCAGAGGGCTACGGTAGTCCCCCCACTGACCTTAAAAATTCCCTCCACCGTCAGGTGGCTGCCTCCTTCTACGGGCTGGCTGAAAGTGAATTTTAACGGGGCTTTGTTTAGAGAGAAGAGCCTTGCAGGTCTAGGCTGCATCATCTGAAACGACAAAGGTCTTGTAATGGCTACCTGTTCACAAATCATTCCATTGCCTACATCCGTAGAGACGGTGGAAGTGTTGGCAACGCGCTGCGCCATTGGTTTTGCGCAAGATCTAAGTCTTGATCAGATTATTTTGGAAGGAGATTCAGAAATTACCATCAATGCATTATCCAAAGGAGGTTGGGAGTCTTCTAGCTTCGGGAACATCATCATGGACATCAAATCATTTGCTTCAGCCTTTAAGTGTTTATCTTTTAGCCATACTCATAGGCTAGGGAATAAAGTTGCTCATAGGCTAGCAAGGTCAGCTTGTAACTTTTCTCATTATCATGTTTGGATGGAGGACATCCCTCCGGATATTGTATCTGTGTACTTGTTTGATTTGCAGAAATGAATGTCCCCTCCCCCCTCCTTTCAAGGGGTGGTTTCTCAAAAAAAAAAAAAATTAACCACATGATTGTATCAATTAGTGAGCCACATAAATAAATTTAATTCTCCTTGAAAAAATATAAAATCTTTCATGTTGCATTAGCCAATGTAGCCACGTGGTTAGATTTAATTGAAGAACATAACTACATAAAGTACAACACTTAAAAAATTGTAAAAGACTGCATTAAAGGGAACATGTTAAAAATAATAAATATACAAGATTTGACTTTATTAATTTTTTAAAAAGTATGCCAAAACATTATTTAATAGAATATTAAATACATCTTAATTTATGTTATTACTTCTTAGTAAAAAATTTAAATAGTACTCCCTCCGTCTCACTTTTTTTGTCCTCTATTCCATTTTGAGATGCCCCAAAATATTGTCTTGTTTCTAAAAATAAAAGTCATTAATTTACTAATGTTCCTGTGGGGCCAGAATAATTCAGCAACCCCGGCCCATTCCAAACCAGGCCCAAAAGCCCACGCTGAGGACGCCTCCAATGTCCGAGGTCCGAGGACGAAAACTTAGAGCCCAGGGCCCAAGTAGCATTGCCGAGGATGGTTACATCCTCGGGAGACCGAGGTCAGAGAGTGGGCAAGCAGCATGCCTTAAGGGGAGCCTCCCTAAGCATCCAAGGAGCAAATGGCAAGAACCAAGCACCGGACATTGAAGCATGGTGGAGGAACAAGTCCCAGGTGAACTGTCACCTCCACATTAAATGCCCTCAACTAACGCCCTGGCCGCATTAATGAGGATAAGACCTCTGAACAACGCCGCATGGGGCGCTGCAACCCACTAGAGGTATGGGAATGCGGCTGATGGGACAGGCTCTCAAGTGGAAACCGGGCTGATCGACAAGTGTAGGGCTAGGATCAACGGAGAGAGAGGTATATAATGTAAAAAGTCCCTCGTGTAAAGGGGGACGGGAAAAAGAACCAGAGGAGAGAAATACGGTAGCTGTGTATTTCTTCCCAACCATTGTAACCTTTGCTGAAAGAAATAATAAGAACTCCTAGCTCACAAGATCCCTTCCGAGGACCCTTGTTCTGCATTCCAATCCACGTTTAGGTTATTAGCATTCACGTACAACCATGCAAGGCCGTTGCATTCCTCACTAGGGCCTAGCTCTTGAGCCCATACTCTATAAATTCATTGCGGGGAAACTGGGCTTGGGTCCACTCCCTCAAACCTGGTCCCTACAATTGGCGCCGTCTGTGGGAAGAACTTGTGCGTTAGTAAGGACAACAGTCAAGCATGGTAGGATCGGGCCCTCATCAAGCAACTCCGAATCGACCCGAACCGGCGAAGTCAAGGCATCAAGGTAACTATGGCGACCCCGGGGGCGGTCAGAACGACAACAGGAGATTTCGAGAAGGAAGCATGCATACTCCAACGGCGAGCGAGAGCCAGGAGGATGGGCACGTTCCCCAGAAGCGCGATGATGGCCAGGCCACGCGATCAGAAGAGGCCCACAGCCACGCTCCTCAGAGAGAGGATGGTAAGGCGGCCATGCAGCACGAGATAGATGATCTGAAGAGGAAACTGCGCCGTGCGCAGCGAAGACGGGCCGAACCCAGCCCTGACCTGCCCTCTGACGACGAGAGTGACAAGGAATACAGGCAAAGGTCGAGGACGCCCCCCAGCGAGACTTTCTCCCACGAGGAGGAGCGCGACCAGAGGCGTAGGCGTGCCAACCCAACCCCCAGGGGCTTGGGAGGTGACGCCATAAGCAGGGCGCTGGACCAGCTCTCCAGGTCGCCCTTCACACGTCGTATAGAGGACGCGGAGCTTCCTCAGCGGTTCCAGCAGCCAACCTTCATTGCTTACAACGGCAAAACGGACCCCGTGGAGCATGTGAGCCAGTTCAACCAGAGGATGGCCGTCCACTCCAAGAATGAGGCGCTGATGTGCAAAGTCTTCCCATCCAGCTTGGGACCCGTGGCGATGAGGTGGTTCAACGGTCTAAGGACGAATTCCATAGACTCGTACAGACAGCTGACCCAGGCCTTTGGCTCCCGCTTTGTCACGAATAGCAGGCCTCCTCAGCCCATGAGTGCACTGCTGTCCCTATCCATGCGCGAAGGGGAGACCCTCAAAGCCTACTAGGACAAGTACTGGGAGATCTACAATGAGCTGGACGGCGAGTATGACGCCATCGCCATCAGTACATTCCAGAATGGGCTACCAATGGGGCACGGCCTGAGGGAGTCCCTGGCCGGGAAGCCCGCCACCAGCGTGCGATGACTGATGGATCGGATTGACAAGTACAAGCGGGTGGAGGAAGATATGCTGCAAGGCAAGGGGAAGGATAAGGTCGTCCCTCAAGAGAGAAGAGATTTCAGGTCGGACCGATATAACAACGCCCGACCGAGGAGGGATTTCGGAGGAGAATCTAGAGCGACCAATGCTCAAACCGTCAACGCCGTGTTCCGAGAACCCGTGCATAGGGTGCTGGAAAGAATAAAGGACGAACCGTATTTCAGGTGGCCGAACAAGATGGCTGGGGAACCAGAGAGGCGCAATCAGAACCGTTACTGCCAATACCACCAGGACCACGGACATACCACGGAGGACTGCAGGAACCTCCGGAACTACCTGGACCAGCTGGTCCGGGAAGGAAAGCTGAAGCACCTGCTGCTCAACCCCGACAATCGTCAGGGCCAAACATACCAAGAGCCCCGGAGGGACGCCGCCATGGGGCAGCCCGCTGGACGATCAATATAATCCTGGCCGCGCCAGGAAGGACAGGCACACCCCCTTTGCGAGTGTTGTCTGTGGCCCAACCGCCCGCCGAGGATCCTCGGACGGGGCCAAAGAGGTCAAGAAGGAATCCTCCCCCAGCCCTAAGTTTCTCGGAGGAGGACAAGATTGGGACCATCCAACCACACGAGGACGCCCTAATCGTCACCCTCAGAATAGGGGGCTATGATGTGAAAAGGGTGATGGTGGACGGTGGCAGCGCAGCCAAGGTCATGTGTCCCGACCTCTACAAGGGGCTGGGGCTAAAGCAGGAAGACCTCACACCTTATAGCTCCCCCCTAATGAGTTTCGACGGGAAGCTCGTCATCCCAAAGGGCATGATCAGACTGCCCGTACAGACAGGCCCAGTGGTGGTGGAGGCGAACTTCATAGTGGTGGACACATACTCTCCCTACACAGCCATCGTAGGGAGGCCCTGGCTACACGCCCTGGATGGCGTAGCCTCCACCTTGCACCAGAAGGTGAAATTCCTGTCAGGGGACCAGGTTCTGGAGATCCGAGGTTGCCAATCCAAGGCTAGGCATTGCACAGTGGCTGCCATATCCCATCGGATCGATGCACAGTCCTCGGTTGCAGCCGAGGAAAATTCGTAGCAATTAAAGACCCAGGTGACGCCTCCGGATGCACCTGCCGAAGATGGTAAATGCGAAGACCTGGAGAAGGTGGTAATTGGCGATGATCCGGAGAAGTTCTTCCAAGTGGGGACCCAGCTGCCTCCACAGGAGAAGGGGGAGTTGCTTGAGTTCCTCAAGAGGAACCTTGACGTGTTCGCATGGGACCCCTGCGACGTCCCTGGGATTGATCCGTCCTTCATCTGTCACCACCTTAACGTCAACCCATCTGTGATCCCCAAGCAGCAGACACCTCGCCGCCCATCGAAGGAGCACGCTGATGCGATCAGGGAAGAGGTCGATAAGCTTAAGCACGCGGGGGCCATCAAGGAGATCTTTTTCCCCAGATGGTTGGCCAACACCATGGTGGTCAAGAAGAAAAGTGGGAAATGGAGGGTTTGTGTAGACTTCACAGACCTGAACAAAGCATGCCCAAAAGACCCTTTCCCAATGCCACGAATAGACCAACTAGTTGATGCGACGGCAGGCCACCCTAGGATGAGCTTCCTGGATGCCTTTCAGGGTTATCACCAAATCCCACTAGCCTTGGAGGACCAAGAGAAGACAGCCTTTGTAACACCCATTGGGAACTACCACTACAAGGTCATGCCGTTTGGCCTGAAAAACGCCAGATCCACCTACCAGAGGATGATGACAAGGATGTTTGAGCCGATGTTAGGCAAGAGCATCGAGGTCTATGTTGACGATATGGTGGTGAAGAGCAAGCTGGTGTCCGAGCACTTGAAGGACCTCGACCGCACTTTTGACGTCCTGAGAGAGCACAAGCTCCGCCTTAATGCCTCAAAGTGCTCGTTCGGCGTAGGCTCTGGCAAGTTCTTGGGGTACATGATCACCCACCATGGGATCGAAGTCAATCCTGACCAGATCAAGGCCATTCACAATTTGAAGCCTCCGCGGAACCCCAAGGAGATCCAAAAGCTTACTGGGATAATCGCAGCGCTGAACCGATTCATCTCCAGGTCGGCCGACAGATGCAGGCCCTTCTATCTCCTGCTCAACAAATGGAAGGGATATGAGTGGACCGAGGATTGTGCCGCAGCTTTCCAGCAACTCAAGGAGTATCTATCTCGGCCGCCTATCATGGCCAATCCTGAGCCCGACGAGGTCCTGTACGCCTACCTGGCAGTGGCACCCCATGCAGTGAGCTTAGTACTGATACGGGAAGACAATGGCGTCCAAAAGCCAGTTTACTACGTCAGCAAGTCGCTGCACGAAGCAGAGATCAGATACCTACCCCTGGAGAAAGCCATACTGGCGGTGGTCCACGCCACCAGAAAGCTCCCCCATTACTTTCAAGCTCACACGGTGGTTGTCCTAACCCAACTGCCCTTGAAGGCTGTACTCCGGGCCGCTGATTACACAGGTAGAGTCGCGAAGTGGAACACAATTCTGGGGGCTTTTGACGTCAAGTACATGCCCCGGACTTCCATAAAGGGCCAGGTCCTGGCAGATTTGACGGCCGAGTTCGCCGAGCCAGTCGTAGAGGTGACAGCCGAGGATAAGAGCTCGGATGAGAAATCAGTTGGGGCAGTCTCCATTCCGGCGTCGCCGTACTGGAAAGTATACGTTGATGGCGCGGCGAACCAGAGGGGGTCTGGAGTGGGGCTAGTAATAGTATCCCCTGAGGATCATGTCATAGAGAAGTCCCTAAGGCTCGGATTCTCGGCCACAAACAACGAGGCCGAGTATGAGGCATTGCTGCAAGGGATGATCATGGTGCAAAGGTTGGGAGGAAAGTCGATAGAGATGTTCTCAGACTCCAGGTTGGTGGTAGGTCAGGTAAAGGGGGAGATGGAGGCCAGAGATTCAAGAATGCAAGATTACCTGAGCCAAGTCAAGCGCTTGCAGCTAGAGTTTGGCCTCTTCAGCCTGTCCCATATTCCTAGGAGTGGGAACAGTCACGCTGATTCACTAGCCACGCTCGCAACCTCCTCGGCAGAGGCTCTGCCTCGGATCATACTTGTGGAGCACTTGGAAAGGGCAAGTGAAGAGCCAAAGGGGTTGGTCCTCGTCCATCAAGTTGTGATAGGTCCCAGCTAGATGGACCCCATAGTGAGATTCCTCAAAGATGACATCCTGCCTGAGGAAAGATCAGAAGCAGAAAAGATAATAAGGAAAGCTCCTCGGTTCTGGTTGTCCGAGGATCACAAGCTGTACAGGCGGTCCTACTCCGGGCCATACCTTCTATGTGTCCACCCCGAAGCGGCAGAATCCCTACTCGAAGAGCTGCACGAAGGAATTTGTGGAAGCCACACAGGGGGGAGATCCCTAGCTCACCGAGGCGTCACCCAGGGATACTGGTGGCCAGGAATGCAGCAAGAGGCCCAGGAGTATGTCCAGAAGTGTGACCAATGCCAAAGGTTCGCCCCAAACATCCATCAGCCAGGAGGGGTCCTCAACCCTTTGTCCAGTCCATGGCCATTCGCCCAATGGGGCTTAGACATCGTGGGACCCTTCCCGAAAGCGCCAGGGAACAAGAGGTATCTGCTGGTGGCCACGGACTACTTCACGAAGTGGGTCGAGGCCGAACCACTAGCCAACATCAGGGATGTAGACGTGAAGAAATTCCTCTAGAGGAACATAGTTACGCGATTTGGGGTCCCTCACACCCTCGTCTCGGATAATGGGCTCCAATTCGACAGCAAGGCCTTCAGGAGATACTGCTGTGAACTTGGGATCACTAACAGATATTCGACGCCCGCCTACCCTCAGGGGAACGGACAGGCAGAGGCCGTCAACAAGGTTATCGTCAACGGGCTTAAGAAGAGGCTCGACGACGCCAAAGGAAGATGGGTTGAGGAGTTGCCTCACGTCTTATGGACATACCGGACTACTCCTCGGCAGTCAACAGGGGAAACACCTTTTGCCATGACTTATGGTGCCGAGGCGGTGATCCCCCTGGAGATGAATTTCCGGACGCTACGAACGAGCTCTTTCACTCCCAGCAGCAACGATGAACTGCTGGGGGAGAGCCTGGACTTGGTGGACGAACGAAGGGAACGAGCAATGATCCAGCTGGCCTATTATCAGCAAAAGCTCAAGCGAGGGTATGACACCAACGTGAAACTCAGGCCGCTAGCACCGGGAGACCTGGTGCTGAGAAAAGTCGTCGGGGCCGCCAAGAACCCATCCTGGGGAAAGCTGGGACCCAACTGGGAAGGCCCCTACCGAATTACCTCTGTAGCAGGAATAGGTGCATACTATTTAGAAGATCTAGACGAAAAACCTGTACCTCGCCCCTGGAATGTAAATAACCTGAAAAGGTATTATTATTAATGAAGCAGTCTTTCTTTTTGAATTCCGATTCTTAACCTGTTTCGACTTGGGACCGCATGTCCGGACGGCAATACTAAGTGTTAGACAGAACCAAGGCACTGCATGGTCCTCGGACTCAGGCCTATGGGGAAACTAACTACTTCAAAATACTAAGTGTTAGACAGAACCAAGGCACTGCATGGTCCTCGGACTCAGGCCTGTGGGGAAACTAACTACTTCAAAATACTAAGTGTTAGACAGAACCAAGGCACTGCATGGTCCTCAGACTCAGGCCTCTGGGGAAACTAACTACTTCAAAATACTAAGTGTTAGACAGAACCAAGGCACTGCATGGTCCTCGGACTCAGGCCTATGGGGAAACTAACTACTTCAAAACACTAATAATTGATGCAGCGATTGGCCGAGGTGCAATTGAAGATAAAATCATGCAAGTAAAAAAAAAAAGCCGACAATGTTCAAGTAGACAAACAGCCACAACAAACAGAAGAGGAGATAAAGTTCTCATTTCACTAAATTCAAGGGAATTACACCAACAGAGTTACATTACAAGTAAAGCAAAAAGGAGGAAAAAGATGCAAAGATGAAGTGCAGCAGGCAGAAGCGCCAAGGAGCCTAGTTGCCCGCTTCGGTGGGTGGCTGGCCCGCAGCTGCCTCAGGGTCCTCCGAGCCCTGACTAAGGGGGATGGCCTGCAGAGGCACGGCGGGAATAGCTGCCCCCTCGGCAGGAGAAACCTGGACGTTGAGGGAGGGCTCCGCAGCCTGCTGAGGTGCATCCTCGTTGGAGCCATCACTCAATTCGACCACTGTGGGAGGGCTACTCCTTTGGACTGGCTCGCCAGTGACCCCAGCGTCCGGGGCCTCCTCAACCGGAGTGGCAGCAGTTTCCACAGCAGCCTCCTCGGCCTCAGAGCCCTCTGGGGCAGCCTCGCGGATAACGGGGGGGTAGTACACGCTTTCCTCCTTCCATAAGTCAGAAGAGACCTCCACCCCAGCCTGTCTGAGGGCCTCACTCCAAGTTTCGGAGCAGTAGCGCCTACATACCCCAGGGACTTGGGATTTGTAGGCAGCCGCTGTCTCAGTCGCCCCGGCAGCATAGGCCGCCTCCTCAGCTTCCTGCTTGGTGGCCCAGGCCTCCTCCCTGCCTTGCTCCGCCTCGATCTTGGCCCTCACGGCTTCATCCCTAGCCCACTCAGCCACTTTCCTGGCGCCTTCGGCAGCAGCTTCTTTCTTGGTCAGATCAGCAATCAGCTCCCTTGCGATCTTCAGCTGCTCCTCCACCTCACCCAGACGCCTCGTCTGTGTCTCGGCCTGCTTCTGGGCACCCTCAAGGCCTGACAGTGCGCTGTTCTTAGCCTGGGTCATAGCCTTCAGCTCCTCCTTGGCCTTGGCAAGATCCTCCTCGGACGTCTTGAGGGCCCGAGTAATCTCCAAGCGCTTATCGCGCTCTAGGTCCATGGCCTTTCCATGGCTATTGGCCGCCTCCTCCAGCCTGAAAGTGGCCTGCACAGCCTGCCAAACGAAACAAATACGTGGTGATTAGCCGAACTCAAAAAGAAAGGAAGGCAGAAAACACAATTGTAAAGGGCCTTACCATCCCCAAGTAACGCTTGAGGCTGAGGAAGACGTCCCTACTCCTCATAGTCCCCAACTCCGCCATGTCCGCAGGAAGGAGCAGACATCTCTCTACAGCGTCGGCCACAAACGCGCCTTCGCCTTCCTTAAAGTCCCTGAGGGAGGAGTCATCCCTCAGAGGAGCCCCGCGGAGCATTGGGGCGGGGAGCCATGCCTGGACCTCGGGCGCAGGTGCGACCTGTTTTTCCTGCGTTGAGGAGCCTATCCTCAGTTGCTTCGATGGCCGACGATTGCCATCCCCCTCCCGCAGGGACCCAGATTTGTCCTCGGCAGTCCTCTTGCCCTTATCCTTCTTCGGCTTAGGATCGGCATGCTCGTGCCTGGACGGCGAACTCGACTGAGGCAGAGCAGGAGGAAGCCTAGATTGGGCCGAGACCGACCTGGTCTGAGTTGGGCGAGTCTTTGGAGGAGGAGGAGGAGCCTTCGGCTTGGACTTCCCCGGCTGCCCTTCTAATAGGTCGGCCAGACTGGGTTGGCTCTTCTTCTTGTAGCCCATCTCAGGCCGAGAAGATGTCGCTGACGCTAGGAAGTCTGCCTCGGTTAGACGAGGATCACCCAAGTCCCCAGAAAGGTCCTCGGACTGATGCAGTTGCTCGAAAACGCTGAAATCGTCCTCGTCAAAACCACAATCTGCCGCGTCCTCTTCCCTCTCTAGGTCCTCTTCCGCGGCCTCTGGGAATGTATGGGAAGACGAAGGAACTGCTACCGTGACACCTTCGGAAGTGGAGGGATCCTCGAGAAACTCAAAACCGCCCTCGGTCACTTTTATTTTCTGCAGCCGAGGATCCTTGGCTCTGATCACGTACTTTGGGGCCGCAAACGACTTCTGGAGCGGAGTGTACCCCAAAATCTTGTGCGCAGCTCTGACTTGGTGGTCTGCTTCGTTCTCAAATTCCGCAGACCTCAGCACCTTCTGCAAATCTTCCCTATTGATCAAGCTGAAATGGCGCACAAAGGAGTGCGGATCTGCAAAGAGAAAACACATCCGTGGTTAGAAACCAAACAGTACAAGAAGAAATAACGCAAGGAAGAAAAGTTAGAATCTATAAATCCCCTCCTATTCCCACTGTCCCACCTGGTGCTCCCTCCGTCGTCGGACAATGAAGGCCATCGTGCCACGCTCCAGACACGATGAGGAAATCCTCATTCATCCCCTTGTTGGACTCGGGGAGGCACTGGATAAGCCGGACCCTGTCGTCCCTCGTCCTCATGTAGTAGGACTTGTTCTTCAAATGTTGAAGATTGTAGCAGTAGTTGACATCGTGATAGGTTAGCCTCAGACCCATCTTTTCATTAAGGGCGTCCACACTGCCCAGAATTCTGAACATGTTGGAGGCGCATTGGGTGGGGGGCAACCGAAAGTAGGTGAGATAACCCCTCATCACTGGCCCCATGGGGATCCTCATCCCCCCTTCAAGGAAAGCGATGACAGGAATCACCACTTCGCCCTCTCGCTTCTTGAGGTACCACTCCCCCTCCTCACAATACCTTAAGCCCACGTTGGCCGGTATCTTGTAATCGGCGATGAATTTCTCCATCGCCTCCTCAGTGCCAACAAACTTCTTAAGTCTACCCATCCCAAATGACGCCTAAGCGAACTAAAAGATGAACGAATGAAAGAGAAGGATGAGTAGAGGGGGAAAAAGCTCAGAGAGACTTACAGAAATGAGGAGGAGCTCCTCGGACTGGCTTTTTGTGCTGAAGATGGAGGTGGAAGTTTGGCTGGACCCAAAATAGAGGCGCAGGAGCTCTCGATTGCAAATGAAAAGTGAGGAAACGGTTCTAACGGGTACTTATACCCTAGAAAGAAGAGCTGCGCGAATTTTCCCGCCCATAAGTGCCAGACGCATCTCCACCGTTAGATTGTCATCTTCCCGTTGAACGTGGGGAGCATAAAGCCGCCCGAATTTAATGCAAGACACATTACGCGCATCGAAGCACCAGTAACGCACCTTGGGCAGTTGAAAAGGTTCCAACGCTGACGAGGGACAAGACTCGATTGGACACGAAGCAGGTCCGAGGATATCAAAATCCTCCTCTCCGCCCGAGGGTGCAGACAGCAAGATTTTGAGGGGCTATTGTGGGGCCAGAATAATTCAGCAACCCCGGCCCATTCCAAACCAGGCCCAGAAGCCCACGCCGAGGACGCCTCCAATGTCCGAGGTCCGAGGACGAAAACTTAGAGCCCAGGGCCCAAGTAGCATTGCCGAGGATGGTTACATCCTCGGGAGACCGAGGTCAGAGAGTGGGCACGCAGCATGCCTTAAGGGGAGCCTCCCTAAGCACCCAAGGAGCAAATGGCAAGAACCAAGCACCGGACATTGAAGCATGGTGGAGGAACAAGTCCCAGGTGAACTGTCACCTCCACATTAAATGCCCTCAACTAACGCCCTGGCCGCATTAATGAGGACAGGACCTCTGAACAACGCCGCATGGGGCGCTGCAGCCCACTAGAGGTATGGGAATGCGGCTGATGGAACAGGCTCTCAAGTGGAAACCGGGCTGATCGACAAGTGTAGGGCTAGGATCAACGGAGAGAGAGGTATATAATGTAAAAAGTCCCTCATGTAAAGGGGGACGGGAGAAAGAACCAGAGGAGAGAAATACTGTAGCTGTGTATTTCCTCTCAACCATTGTAACCTTTGCTGAACGAAATAATAAGAACTCCTAGCTCACAAGATCCCGTCCGAGGACCCTTGTTCTGTATTCCAATCCACGTTTAGGTTACTAGCATTCACGTACAACCATGCAAGGCCGTTGCATTCCTCACTAGGGCCTAGCTCTTGAGCCCATACTCTATAAATTCATTGCGGGGAAACTGGGCTTGGGTCCACTCCCTCAAACCTGGTCCCTACAGTTCCTATTATACCCCTATTAATTTACTAATTCAATTTTTTGATAAATTTTTTTAAAGGTAGTTTTGGAAACTTATACATTTTTAAAAGGTAGACAAGACAATAAATGATATTCCCTTAAATTATCCAAACAAATGGTTTGGATTTGGACCTTCAAATCTAATTCCATATGGCCCAAATCTTGCCATCCAAATGAACCACTCTCCCATGTACACATAAATTTTAACGTTCAATTAGCTTTCAAATGGGACTTATAGTTTCATGGAAGAGGTAGAGGCAGAAAACAATTTCCTAGAAGCTCCTCAATAACAAACATTTTCTTTCTTTTTTTGTGTAATCACAAGTGGCTTTACTCTAATTTTTCCCTCTTTTTTGTAAGTTTTTTTTAAGGTCTAGAATTAATATTGCTTTAAAAATTTTTCAAGCTGGCTTAGAAATTGTGGCATTGAAATTATTGTGAAATTTTGTTTGCTATAGTGATTGATTAGAGATCTGGTGTGGGTTGGATTGTCGTGAGAACAGATGTTAATTGAGTAATTCATAGATATTCCCAAAGTATGGAGAATGTTGCTCCTCCTCTCACATTCATGGCAGAGTCCACTCATTAAATTTATAGTGGGGTCTACCATGAAAGTGAGAGGAGAGAGCACCATTTCACTATACTCCGGGAATACCTAAGAATTTTCCATGCTGGTGTAGTGTATTTTGTGTTATTATGTTATTAGAAGCTAGTATTATGGATTTTCTCTTCATTATGTTAGATCTCTTGCAATTAGCTATGTTAGATTTTTGCCAAGAGGGGTCTAGGGGGGAGGGGAAGGGTTCGAGTTACGAGATTAGCAATATATTGTAATTATCTCCAAAAAAAAAAAAAAAAAAACTATGTTAAAATTTTGGCAAAAATGCAACACTGACCCTCTAACTTTTAGTGTTTTTCATTTCAGTTCCCTAACTTTCAGTTTTGTCATTTCAGTCCTCTAACTTTCAATTGTGGTCAATTTGGTACTCCGTTAAACTCCAGTTATGTTCTGCCGTTAATTGAGCCAAAACGACGTCGTTTTGGTTTTTTTTTTAATCAATTTCGGAATTTAAAGAAAATTTTAAAAAAAAAACTGATATAAAAAAAATTTTAACGGCAAGTGAGAGCGATCTTTGCAACAAGATTTCTTGACGCTGTCTCTCAACAGCTGTCATCTCAACGTAGCAACAAGAGATCATCAGCAAGAAGAAGAGTATCAGATGAGTTCCCCATCTCCGCCTCCCACTCCCATTTGCCGCCGCCTCGTGTTCTTTGCCATGGGTTCAACAATGGCGCCGTCGATGGCTCCTGCCTCCTGCTCCTGCTCGGCCACGTGTGAAACTTGTTTGCGTCAGAGGGAAACGCCTTTTAATGAGTTCCACCATTCTTTGTTTTGATTGCAAGTGAGTGATTTGGGTGTCCTCGGTTTTTTTTTTTTTTTATTATTAATATCAGTTTTTTTTAATATCAGTTTTTTTTTTTTTTAAGAGCCAAAACGACGTCGTTTTGGCTCAATTAACGGCAGGACATAACTGGAGTTTAACGGAGTACCAAATTGACAACAATTGAAAGTTAAAGGACTGAAATGACAAAACTGAAAGTTAGAGGACTAAAATGAAAAAGACTGAAAGTTAGAGGATCAGTTTTACATTTTTGCCTAAAATTTTCATACAAGCTAAACACCAGAAAATATCATCCAAAACATTTTTAGGAACGCAACTAACAACCCAAAAAGAAAAAATAATTTTAAAAAAAGGTTTCCCTAAAAAATGTTTGCATAAGAAAAAAATGCAACCTTAAGGCCTAATAGTTATTTATTCCTGCCCATTTAGAGGCTAAATTCCGTCTTTCTACATACATGTTGTAATAAAAAAAATCCATTAATCGTGACAAATAAAATAAAAAAAGGCCATTTCGTATCAATCTAAATAATAAGGAGGCCCTTCTCAAAAATAAAATAAAATAAATAAGTAAATAAAAAGGAGTATTAATTATGATTACTAAAAGTTTTGAGAGAGAAATTAACATTGAAGTGAGCTGTTTTTAATTTGACCGTTGGGAAACTAGGGCGGTAATTCTTACCAAAGAAAGATGGGAATTTGAAATTTTAAACATTTGTCTATGATAAGGAGTTACTAACTTCAGATCCAGATAGAATTGGTAGGATTAAAGAAAGAAGGAAAAAAAACTTACCGTGATTATTGCATTAGCCTAGACTGTAAACAAAAAACCGTGGTTATTGCACATAGATCATAGATGAGGAGGATTTATGACTTTGAAATATTATGGTTCATTGCATAGCGAAAAGGATTTGGATTGGGAGAACCAAATTATGAGTCCAAATCTTCTGTCTCATCAATTGTGCTCCACTTCATGCTCCACCAATAAAACTTGGACAACTGTCCTCTCTCATTAAATGAGATAATTCTGACTTTAACACTCACGTTACGACGTTAACGTTAAAATCCCTTTCTTTTTCTGTTTTTTTTTTTTTTTTTTTTTTTTTTTTCTTCCACAGCTTTTGTTCTTCTCTCTGTTTCAGGCTTTTGATTTCTTCTTTTTCCTCTTCTCCATGTGGTTGACGTTAACAAGGAGTCCAATGAGTTTTGTCTATTGAGAAGCAAAACCCATGTCACTTGTTTTGCATTCTTGCCTCTACTTTTCTTTACAGGCGGCAGAAACTGGACCATCAATCTCCACAATTGAGAAATTTGGGTTCTCCATTGTGACTACCACTGGGTTTCCTTTACAGGTATCTTTTGCCCACCAGTTAGAAAAGTCCAATCTTGAAGCCATTAAAGTTTTGGAACTTGGAACCTCAAACTGAAAAAGTAACACAAAAATTAAGAACCTTTGAAGAAAAAAAATTTCAGAATCCAGATCTCAAAATTGAGAAATGAGCAAAACCCATTTGAGAAACCAGCTAAGAATATAGAAACCAATAGAAGCAGATGAACACTTGAAGATGAAGATGACATGAGGATGTGTCTGTAACTGGGGCGAAGAGGATGAAGATGAACGTATGAGATGTCAACCACATAGAGAAGAGAAAAAAAAGAACCCTTGAAAGCCTTGAAGGTTGTGAAGAGTCCAAATCAAAAACAAAAGCTGCGGCAAGAGACAAAACTCATTGGACTCCTTGTTAACGTCAACCACATGGAGAAGAGGAAAAAAAAGAAACCAAAAGCCAGAAAGAAACAGAGAGAAGAACAAAAGCTGCAGAAAAAAAAAAAAGGATTTTAACGTTAACGTCAGTAAAGTGAGCGTTAAAATCAGAGTTATCTCATTTAATGAGAGGGGTCAGCTGTCCAAATTTTATTGGTAGAACATGAAGTGGAGCACAATTGATGAGACAGAAGATTTGGACTCCCAAATTATGGCTTAATTATACTCAAAAAAATTTATGGCTTAATAATAATTTGCATAAATATTTAACATTTTAAGAATGTAGCAATTTTTTGGACATATTGTGAAAAATAATAATAATAATAACAATAACGGTCATAAATGAAGAAATTATTTGCTAGTATTGAAATTGTATCACATTACATCATTTCCTTTATCCCAAAGGATTGAAATTACATTCATTCACAATGCAAGTTGGATTTCTCTAAGAAATTATTCACCCCAAGAATCACATTAGCAATACTTAACTGTCTTTCCACTCAATAAGATGGTACAATGCGGTCCTCTCCTAAATAATATTGTTCAACATGTGACAATTTACTGAATTAAATCCTAGTCACCAACATAGACATAATTTTTTTTTTAATTAAAAAAAAAAAAAAAATCCTTTCACCTTTACGTACACAAATCAATCACAATTTCCAGCTCCACTGACACACACCTAGATGCACTGAACAAATAAAGAGAGAAATGCCGATGCTGTTGTCTAATTGGAGTTGGGGATGGTGGTGCTGAAGCCACCAAGGCACCACCGATGAGGGTGAACATGAAGGTTTTTTTATTTTTTATGACTAGATTGGTGACTAGAATTTGACTTAATAAATTCTCACACATGGCCCTTCAAGAGTGGGAAAACTACTAAGTAATATTACTATTGTGGTCATTGTGAATAATTTCTTGCTTCTTCCCCCTCTTTTTGAAATTTTTAGTGCACTTGTATTTTTTTTTTTTTTTTTAGAGAGTTTTCAACTTTTGGCGTCTACTCCTAATGATAGCTCTTTATTATCAAATCAAGACACCAATCAGTTTTTGGTGTAAGTAGAAATTGAACCACAAATCTCTTATACAACCATAAGAAATTTTACCAATTAAGCTAACTGGAACCCACTAGTGCACTTATTATAGTACACCATTTTCTCACATAAAAGTGAACAGTGAACCCCATTTGTGGATTTCATACATATAATTGATCCTTATGTGGGAGAATGTGTAATACACGATATTTAGGATAATTTCTCAAAAAGAGGGGGATTCAGAATTGAAGTATCAACATTTACATATCCAATTGCTCCAAACGTCCAATCTGTACATAACATGATTTAAACATTCAATATGCTTAATGACCATAATGGTTCCTTATCCCATAGGGATCAGGACTTAGCAGCCACCGATTTATACTAAAAATACACATTCTTTGTATGTTCTTTGCACTGCTATGGAGCTCTTAACTTCAGATGCAATTAGATTTTACTATTGAATTTGTGATTATAAAACAATGTCAAATATAAATAACAATACAAGTTACAATTAACCCCGTCTTCTTTTTGTATCCTCCGATACATTTCACATAGAAGATAAATTCCGCTAACAGGGCTGGTTGACACTAAACAGATAACCTGAGGGAAAGATGAGTAGATGACATTACAGGTATACCTGAAAGGTCAATCTTATCAAACACCGGGCGGGAAATTGGGAATGTATCACTTGTTCTCAACTCCTGCAAGAATAATTCTCATATCCAATATTTTTCAAAACCTGAAATGGAGAACATATGTTTCATGCATCAAAACTATGGTTAAATAATTAGCCATTTACAACCATCTCCATAATCACATCATTCCAAGAGTCTATTGGCCCAGGTAAGCACCAATGCAAACAGTCATTCTGAACTGTTGCGTTTTTGTCCTTTGCATATGGATAAAACTCTCTATATGGACCTGGATGCCCATCAGGCCGCAAAAGTGAAAGCATAGTTAGGTCAAGAAGTTTAAGGTTCACCCCATTTTCAGAAGCTTTAAGTGCTGCCTTCTCAAACTCCTCTAGCTCTACCTTACGCAGAATCCTATTTAAGTCCTTCAGTTCCATCTCACCTTCTTTAACTGGTGCTGTTCTGAGGCAATTCCCTCCATTAGACCACTCCCCATTCTCAAAGTGATCTGGCGTGGATGTCCTAAAAAATATCAGGCCCTTGTGATTGGACGATACTATGAAGTCCAATACAAACCGGAGGGATTTCCGATAAGCAAAATCAAATCCCAACTCCGTCAAATTTCTTTTAGGACAGTAATGACAGCCCAACACTGTGTCATTCTCATGATAGATTGCAGTTTTTAGAAACCATTTCCCACTTGAAATTATCATGTAATCCAAATTCTGGTATTGATCAGTCCACTTCTTGTCAAGTTTATCGAGATACAGCTCAACTTCAGATGTTGAAACACCATTAAAGTCCTCAAAAATATCTGCTTTTACAAGGAAGGGGGACCAAATAACTGAGATAGAGAAGTTGTAAGAGGGGAACTGCCATCTTTTGGACCTATAATCTTCATCATGGTAAACTTGAACAGCTTGTTCTACCTGAAGGACATAATAATTCAATTGCACAGGTCAGACAATCCTCTAGTGCCATTTTTTGAAAACAATAAAATCTCCCACATCATGCTGCCTAACAACAATTGTCACCCATAATGAAGGCACTCAGAAAATCAACATAAAGTCATAAACGACACTTGAAACTTTATTTATTTAATCAAAATATAAATGCAAGTCTCTACACCAATTCTAGAAAAACTGGCAAAACAAAACTAATAATTAATAACCATCAAATTCACAAGAAAGAACTTGAAATTTAAAAATAAAAATATAAAAATAAAAATAAAAAACATAATCAATAACATCTGCTAATGGACCAAGTGGGATTCATACAGGTCAAGAGTTACCAGCAATTGAGCCTGCATGAATGCAATGTTTAGCAGCTTCATTTAATGCCACTCGGTAAAATTAGGTAAATCCATTTGGATACTGCATTTCAACAAATAGAAATGCAAAATAGTGTTGTTGTGCATTGAAGCACGGGTATCTTCACGCCTATTTTTTTATGATCTTGCACTACAAAAATACAGAATGCACAATGAAGGATGACTTTTCCCATTCTAATTCAGTAATAAATCACAGAAATCTTCAGGTATTAAATTCTTGGATTTAAAAGAGGGAAAATGGAAATGTTGTTAATAAGCCACAGATGAAGGATGAGCTTATAGGAATTGAACTCCATGTATTATCAACACAAACACAAGAGGAAATGTGGTTGGAGACTTCTAAGTTCTAACACTACTTAGAGTCTCCTTAATTAGAATAAAAAATTCATTGACAACCATTTCTATATCAGAATCCCTACTTTCTAAAATATAGTATATTCATATTACCACCAGGATGTCTTGTGTGCATGTGTTATTACAACTCTTGAGAGTACACTTTCAACAACTCATGATGATTCCTTAGATTCATTGATGTGAGTACTTCAAAGAAACAAAAGCATCAACAGTGTGACAAACAACTGCTATATAAAATACATTTATAATGCCTCTAAACTAGTACAAACCTACAAAGACAGTCATAGTGCAGAAGCCAAATTCTTGAATTGGCTTGAGGACTAAAAGTAGTAATCATCATCTTATAGCAAAAAGGTTTCATTAGGATCGCAATTATGCTAAATAAAAATTTTACATGTATCAGAAGTAATCAAATTTTCTGTATGGTGGGATTACCTTCCTCCTATGATTTACAAATAATAAATGATGTAAGTGCTCGGGAAAGGGTAGAGAATCACACAAATCATAATTGAAGCAACAACAAAAAAAAATTAGTACGGAGGACAGGACCTACTCACTTCATGTCCAATAACCCAAATTCAAAACTCAAATATGCTACAACAATCTTAACAAGTACCTGTGAGAGCATGCAGAGCAATGACTGGACATGGTTGCGAGATATTGAATCGCCAATTAGTGCCCATGTTTTGTTCCTCATCGTCTCAAGAAATCTCTCTGGATCAAAAGGAGGTAACTCACAATCTCTTGGATTCCACCTCCAGTACAGGTACCCTGTATCTGGCCGCCCATTATCAATGCAATTCTGAGGACTTTCAATTAATGAGCAGCTCCGATTAGTGTACGTAGGACCTGATGGATTAGGTATCCAATCCCCAGTAAGAAGATCACATTTTTCTTCAAAATTTTCTGCAACAAGATTTGACTTCCATTCAATACAAAATGGACAATACCACTATAAAGAGAATCAACAAAATCTTGATGTGGAAAATTTCATGAAAACTAATAAGTAACAAATAGTAGTAGATTACAGACTACACTAGATCAATGAATCATGCAGTACTATAATAATAAGCAACATACAAATTAGAACAAAACCCATTAAATTTTTCCAGTAAAACCATCACACTTCTATGCATGATTTAAAAACTTAAAATCAACCAATGTTAATTAATTACACACTTCTTAAAGAACCACCAAAATCCACAAAACCATTTATGGTCCATAGATCTCAAACCAATCTCAAGTGTCCATCTCAACACCACACTGTTCAAGAACAGAAAGTTTTGATTTTTCTGGTGCATCCAATGCTAAAATCCAAAAAAAAAAAAATAATGTAAAAAGAACAAAAAAAAATAACAAAACCCAATAAAAATTTTCAGTAACACCATCACAGTTCTATGCATAAGTTAGAATCAACCAATGAGAATTAAGTCATTAACTACACACTTCTAAAAGAACTAAAAAACTCCACAAAAAACATTTATGGTCCATAGATCTCATACCAATCTCCCACGTCATAAAAAAAATTTATTATTTTCTACACCACACTTTTGAAGAATAGTAAGCTTTGATTTATAAAGTGCATTCAATGCTAAGACCCAAAGAAAATGTAAAAACAACAAAAACCCAACAAAGATTAGCTGGATTCGATTACCTTTTGGAGGCACCTGATCTTCATTTCCTTGAACTTGCACATAAACTGGTGGGTTTGGGTTTGGAGTTGGATTTGGATTTGGAATTGGAATTGGAATTGGAATTGGAACCACACTTTTCTGGGAAATATTCGTTTCTACTAAGATGGGAGAAACAGTTTTTGGGTTTGGGTTTGGACTTGGATTTGGATTTGGAACCACACTTTTCCGAGCAATAGGGGTTTGTTCTAAGATGGGAGAAACTGTTGTGGAACGAAAGAAAACAAGACGAAAAGCAAAACCCATCAACAGAAAGGCAACCACTAACTTCAGAAGCATATGGTTCTGCTTGTTTCGAAACCAATTGAGCTTCATTTTTCTACCCACTGAAAGACTTGGACTGTGCTGGTTCAAGTTGCTTTCTTTGGAGCTTGCTTTTAACTATATGGTATTTTGAGGTTAAAATTCTTGAATATGAGCAAGGAATAAGGATGGTATTGATTGGAGAGTAGATTCAAGTGACCGACATTGAAGTACGATATAAAAATAAATGTATACGCCGTGATAATTAAAAATAAAAATAAAAAAAAAATTAATTGCCGTGATTGTTGGGAACAGACAAGTTTCAATCTGAAGATGGAAAATACGAGGAAATTATTTGTTTAAAAAGAGAAAGTTTGGGTTTGGCACTTGTAGTTCTTACTAGTCTCCACTGGCCAGTCGGTGAAATACGTTGAATTGAGGTTTTATATATATATATAGTTTTTTTTTTCTTTTTTTGATGGGAGAAATGAGGCAATCTCTCTTTCTACGTTAAATATTTTTTGGAAAATGAAATTTTTTTTTTAATTTTCATTTTCTTATGTTTAGCAGTAAACTTAAAATGAGTTGAAAAATTTATATTAACTTTCCTTATATAGTCTCGTGTAAAATAGGGCTATTTTTCTTATTTAACTTCACGTGAGATAAAATTATTTTTTAAAAATAACACTATCTCATAACAAACTAAAAAATGGAAGTTAAGAAAAAAATTTCTTTTAATTTATTTTTTCTAATACTACCAAAGATAGGAAAAATGCAAAGAATTATCATCACAAGAACATGTACTTTTACTTGTTAAAAAGTAAAGAAATTATACACAAATAAATAAATAAACTACATATAACCTTTTTTTTTTTTTTTTTTGAGCTTCTAATATAACCTTTTTGAATATGATAAAACTTAGGTATATTTTCTTTATTTGCAGTACAAGGTTTCTAAATTTTTTTTTTTTTTTTTTTTTTTTTTTTTTTTTTTAGTTTTATAACTCGATTGTTGGGCGAGTAGATTTGAACATTGGACGTCTCCTTCTAAAACACCAAAAGGTAATAATTGAACCCTTGAACTACAAACAAAGATATCTTTCTCAAAAAAAAAAAAAAAAAAAAAAAAAAAAAAAAACTACAAAGCTCTTGGTAGGTTCCCTAATTAATCACACACATAAGTATATTGAATTTAATTTTCCTTGAAAAAGATAACACGGTTTGTGATTTATTGATAAATGCAATCATATGTTTGAATTTAATTGGTTAAGAAATGTTATGTTCACAACATTTTCTCAACACTTTCACAACAAATCATAAATGACAAGTTGTTATTAGTTGTTACTAGTAAGTAAAAAAGTAATTTCAGTGATGAATTCAAATTATAACCAGTAACAACTTATCATTTATGATTTGTTTAGAAAATGTTGTGGATAACACTTCTCCAATTGGAAGCGTAACATACTACACTTGATGTTTTTTCCTTTGTGTATGTATACGAGAAATCAGCCCAAAATTTTGGCAAGTGTATTTTTCTTTTGAATATCATGAGTTATAGAGTTTATAGTTGATAATTTTAGAGCTTGATTGGTAGGAGGATTTTTGTTTTTTTTTTCAAAACAGTATAAAAACAATTTTCAAAAAATTGAACTTGAAACTAGTTTTCAGATAATAATTTTTATATTATACAAGTTTGGCTCTCACTTTTAAAAACAATTTTCAAAATACTAAAATCAAAAAATAATTGTTTGGGAAACCATTTCTATTTTTGAGATTTAAAAAAAGTAACGTGTAGAATTTGTAGATCACTTTTTTTTTTGTGGATAATTATAAGGGAATAAAGCTCATCATGTACTTTTTTTTTTAATGAAAAATTTTCAAATTTGAAGTGTGGGAATTCTTTTTGTGATAAAGATAAACTCCTTAATTTAAGAGATAAAAAAGTTTGGACAAACATGTGGGGTCTACTATTCTCAATTTATTTACAACCATGTTATTAAAAACATTCTTCTAAAAAAAATGTTATTAAAAACATTTTATATATCCTGAAAACACCCTTTTAGCCATTTTCAAAATCATGTTCTAAACTAGGAAAATATGATACAGTTTTTTGAAAACTGTATTTAGAAAATATTAGCCAAACAATAAATTCAAGTATGGGACCCACCATTTTATGGATTGCAAAACAAAATTCTATATTTAAATACTCTTACCAAACGGTCTCTTAGCATTCTTTAACTTGTACTCTTAGAAAATTCAAAACGTGACTTTTTTTTAAAACAATAAAACTTAGTTATAATTTGTTTAATGTTGTACCTTAGATTTCCCAAGTAAATTTAATCACATGATTGTATCGATCAATGAGCCACATAAATGAATTTAATTGTCCTTGTGAAAATAAAACATGTTTTGTGTTGAGGCAAGACTCAAATATAGTACTTAGATGCTGTTCCTTAAGTTCCCTTCTTAAAATTCTGTTATGTGGATTTTTTCACATGGGATAGAAGTGTATTTTTTTAGTTAAATAGCCACATAACTGAATCTTAAAAAAGAAACCTAAAGAACAATATCTAAGGTATTGTACCTAAGTTCTATCATTTGTGTTATATAGGCCAATGTAATCATATGGTTGAATTTAATTGAAGAATATAAGGTACAACACCTAAAAAATTGTAAACAGCTGCCATAAATGGAACATGTTAAAAATAATAAATATACAAAATTTAAGGTTTTTTTATGGGTCATGTTAACAAATGCTCCTAATGCAATTATTAATAAACCATATTATGAAAATTGACATTGTAGGGTTAGGATTTGTAGCCCAAGCTCAAAACAATGAATTTGTAGAGAGTGGGTGAAAGAGCTGGGCTAGTTGTGAAGTTAGCAACGGTTAACTGTGATATCTAGAAATGAATCAACGTAAAAACATGCTAAGAAGCTAGATAAACTGATGTCCGAAGAGGTTTATTATGGATTGAATAGTGAATACATTTCTCAGAGCTACAGTAGAACCTTTCTTTCTCTCTTATTATCTTTTTTCCCCCTCCCCATTATCAGAGGCTTCTTCACTTTATATAGCATCGTTTCTCATCATCTTCATCGTCCACTTGTTCTTCATCTAAACATCCACTTAAGTACATGTCCCGTCAGGTATCTTCTTTTAGCTCTCTGTGAGTGGTGGTAGCTGAGATTATACTATTCAAGGGTCTTCTCCATATTAATGCGGCCAGAAAAGCAGCTGCAGTGCATTTAATGTGGTGGTTGTAGCTTGTCTTCTAGATATTTTTCCGTTCCTATCATCTCCATACGTGCCTGAAGCTTATCCTTATCATTGAAGTTGTTAGGAAGATCATTCGGACCTTCCAAACGTTTGATTGATCAAGACTATTCATATCCGAGGAGAAAGACCTCTTCGGACCACTGGTGACCTCTTCGGAATGCACTCCTCCTTCATTTCTAGGTATCTATCTTCCACATGGACTCCATCTCAACCAATTCCTTTTCTTCGGACACACAGTAATCTTCAAATAGGGTCCTAGGCCCAATACGTGAGGTTGGGCTTTTACCCCCCACAATAGCCCCTCAAAATTTTAATTTTTCCCTCGCATCCGAGGAGAAAAAATAGGATTTTGATTTGTCACAAAGTAAAAGTTTGAAAAAACACACAAATATCTGAACTTACACGTGTGTAGGCATAGATGCAAGCGCTTCATTATTGCTGTTGTTGTTTCAGTATTCCCAAAGCACTATATTAATTACTCCAAGCGGCGTTTTGTCCCTCGTATCCAACGGTGGACTATTGATCTAACGGACATGGTTCTTTCTCAGGATTTGGGCGGGATGACTTCTACCCTTTCATCTGTCCCCGTATATAAAGCCTCAGAAGAGGTTATTTCTTCTTTACTTTGCAAATTTTCAGATTACCCAGCGAACTCAAGCATTCGAATCCACCAAGCTCTTCCAAACATCACTCCTAGTCTTTCCCAGAGTCCGTAAGAATCTTTCTGCGAGTTCGAAGATCATTCTCCGATTTAGTTTGTGTAAGCTCTCCTCTATTTAAACCTTTCGTCTTCTCTTCGGCCAGCTTCCTCGGCCTTCGAATAGTCACTCCCTAGTCGCTACTTTTAGTATTTCCTTCTTTCTGTTTAATTGAGATGGGTAGATTTCAGTATCTGGTGGATAGTCCCGCCCAGATGGAGGAATTTAGGGCGACATACCGCATACCTCCAAATGTGGGTTTGAGGTATTGTCCTCTAGAAAGAATACTAATAGATCGGAAGGTGGGCGAAGTTGTAATCCCCATCATCGCCTTTTTAGAAGGGGGGATGACTATCCCCATGGGTCCCATCACCAGTAATTACCTCCGAAACCATAGGCTTAGTCCTGAACAATGTGCGCCTAACGTTTTTAGGATCTTAGGAGCAGTTGATGATTTGAACCGTCATCTAGGATTGGGACTCACCTGGCTCGACGTGGTACATATGTACGAGTGTCATAGCCAAAAAGGGGCGGGATATTATCTTAAATCCCGATCCGACATTGTTAGGCTCCTCTCCTGCCTTCCCAAATCTAACAAAGGGATGAAAGACGACTATGTGATTGTCTCGGGCGCGTGGCATGACGATCTTCATTGCCCAACCAAACCAGGAGAGCCAGGTGGGATATCCTAGATTTAAGTTTACTAACAGTAGATTTAGGATCTCTGTTTTTTAGCAATTTTGTCCTTTCTTTGTATCATTATTTTCAAATTTTTGACTAAGTTCTGTTGTGATGTTAACAGATAAAGAACACGTTTCTCCTCGGCTCAGCCTCACAAACACTGCTGCGCTCAATTATCTATTACGATCAGAAATTTTTGTCAGTGAAGACGGGCAACTCCAGTCGGTTCCTCTTATTCTTGGTTACACGGCAAAACCGAAGGATTTTCAGCCGGTTGGCAATGCGATAAGATAGGGAGACTATTGCATCAACCGAATAGACGTTGCTCGGAAGGATTTTCTAGCTCCGTTCGATCTTGCCCCCGTGCCACATCCAAATCCGCAGGGTATACCACTGCTCGTCCAGCCGGTTCAGCAGGCTCCCCCTGAACCAGTTGTAGCAGGTGAAGGAGTTGCTTCTTCGACCTCTTCACTTGAAGAGCAGATAGACAATTTCAGATTTGAAGAAGGGGCTTCAGAAAGGGGGCCAGTGATACAAGTTTCAGGAACCGAGGAGGAACCTGACAGGCAGTCTAATGCTCGCCCTCCTATTTTAATAACCGCTCTTCCAGAAGACTCTTCGGAGGAGGAAGATATGGCGGATTTAAGGAGCTTAATGAAGAATAGAGGCAAAAAAGCTGAGACCAAAGGGACCAGTCCGTCCCAACCGAATGTGAGTCTTCCTCCACCACCTCCTCAGGTTTCTCTGGATCTCAACACCAAGCAATTGCCAGATCCAAAGAAGAAGAGACCCCTCACGGATAATGAAGAAAGGGAAGTGGTGCCTCCAAAAGGAACCAAACAACAGAAGGTGGTTAAAGATCACCGGAGCAAGAGGGCTTCGTCTACAGAGAGCAGAGATGAAACCCTCGTGGCTGATGTGCGCCGAGGACCTCGCACTTGGTCCCCAAGGCTGGAGTTGGATGGTGCTCCAATCCCCTGGGAAACCTCCCTCAGAAATTACAATAGAGGGAAGGCAGGTCTCGTTACCGAGGCCTTGGAGCAGCCACTTCTCCTCCCAAAGGACATGGAGTCTTATAGGCGTTTCAACCAATATGAGCTCTTCCTATCCCTTAAGAGGGATTTAGCCATGGTAAGTGAACTGATCCGCTTAATTAAGATGTTGGTCTCTTTTAGTTACCCCTTTTCTTTGCTCTATATTAAAATTTTTCGTTATGTAGATTACTCAGCAGGTTTACGTGGCTGAGGAGTGGAACAAGAAGTCATATCTTGAAACCCAATCAGAGGCCCACTCTCGGTCTAAGGCAGAAAAATCGCTGGGCGGCCTAAAGGAAGAATATGCTCATCTGTCCGAGCAGTTAAAAGAAATGACTAGACAGAGGCATAGCCTGGATGCAGGCATTAAAAACGCTGAGAAGCAGGCCGAAGAACAACGCAAAGCACTGCACATGACCAAAATCAATCTGGCAATAGAGAGAAAGTTGGTCAAAAATCTTCGTGCTAAGCTTCAAAAAGCCAAGGAGACTGCCCAATTGGCTGAGAATAATGCTCAGTTGGCCAAGGAAGCAGTCGAAGCTGAAAGACAGGCGGCCTATAAGTTAGGGGTGGATGAGACCCAAATCCACCTTACTGAGCAATTTGCCTCGGTCAGCCGAGAATATTGCGATGTAACCTGGAGAAAGGCGCTGGATGCTGATGGGGTCCCTGCGGAGTCTAACTTGAGACTACCTGGGAGTATATACTACAATCCTGATATTCGAGAACTCCCAGGGTCTGATTCCTTTCCCCCTACACAACTTCACGAGGCTACGAAGCAATCCCTGATCGGCCAAGCTCCTGCAATCAACCTTGAGGCCTCTAAGGAGTCTGGTCAGCCTGGTGATCCGAGCAAGCCAACCGAGGATCCCAAGGTATCTGGTCAGCTTGGTGATCAGAGCAAGCCATCTAGGGCTCCCAAGGATAAGGGCGAGGACTTGGAAAAAAAGAAAACCCTTTCAGAATCTAAGGACCAAGCCCCAGAAGCTGCTGCAGCTCAGTCCAGTCAGGCTGCTGACTCTTTGGTCCCTCAAACAAAGACTTAGACATTTAGGAGTTTTTATTTTGTACTTGTATTAGTTTTTCTTTTATGTAAGGGATTGTAAACTATTTTCTTTTGATCAATGAACCAGTTTCCCTTTTATTTCTGGTGTCTTCGTTGCATATCATATGACTTATTATTGCTGCAAATAACTGTACTTTGTAATTACGGTAACATAGGTGAACTTAACCACCATATCATGCTGATGATGTACATAATCAAAATTGGTACTGAAAAGAACAGTTTGTATAAGAATTACTAATAAGCAATGAATGCAACGAGTGATATGGGAGCTTCACAGGTCTTTTTGAACATGCACAGAGAATGTTATTACTCCTTAGTTTTAAACAAAACATTACTAATGAGGCCTATCATAAGTTAGAGTTAATTTAAATACATTCGAGAATTTCAGGCATCACTCATTTCAAAGTTAAATTTCAATAATAATAACTGTATGGAGGTGTTGACTAACCCATATCATCTGGTCCGAGGACTACAGGCATGATTGGATTTAATTTAAAAAATTTTAAGAAAATCGTGCACAAGTGCTAACTAACTCAAATCATCTGGTCCGAGGACTACAGGCATGATTGGATTTAAGTTTAAACACTTAGAGAACTATGAACGAGTGTTAACTAACCCAAATCATCTGGTCCGAGGACTACAGGCATGATTGGATTTAAGTTTAAACACTTAGAGAACTGTGAACGAGTGTTAACTAACCCAAATCATCTGGTCCGAGGACTACAGGCATGATTGGATTTAAGTTTAAACACTTGGAGAATTGTGAACGAGTGTTAACTAACCCAAATCATCTGGTCCGAAGACTACAGGCATGATTGGATTTAAGTTTAAACACTTGGAGAACTATGAACGAGTGTTAACTAACCCAAATCATCTGATCCAAGGACTACAGGCATGATTGGATTTAAGTTTAAATACTTGGAGAACTATGAACGAGTGTTAACTAACCCAAATCATCTGGTCCGAGGACTACAGGCATGATTGGATTTAAGTTTAAACACTTGGAGAACTATGAACGAGTGTTAACTAACCCAAATCATCTGGTCCGAGGACTACAGGCATGATTGGATTTAAGTTTAAACACTTGGAGAACATTTTATATGACGAATTGGCACGTTGATTGAAGAGAAGATTCGATTAATAATAGTACCTTTTGAGGTTATTTACATTCCAAGGGCGTGGTATTACATGACTATCCAGGTCTTCTAAGAAATACGCCACGATACCAGCCCCTGAAGTAATACGATATGGCCCTTCCCAATTGGGTCCCAACTTTCCCCAAGCTGGGTTCTTTGCAGTGCCGACAACTTTCCTCAGCACCAAATCACCAGGTTCTAGAGGCCTTAGCTTTACGTTGGCGTCATAGCCCTGCCTGAGCTTTTGTTGGTAATGTGCCAGTCGGACCATTGCACTTTCCCTCCTTTCATCAATCAGGTCCAAACTCTTCTCTAGTTGCTCATTGTTGCCGGTCGGACTGAACGAACTAGTTCTCAATGTTGGGAACCCAGTCTCCAAAGGTATGACAGCTTCAGCCCCATAGGTCATTGAGAAGGGGGCTTCTCCAGTAGATCTGCGAGGCATAGTTCTATAGGCCTAAAGTACATGTGGCAATTCTTCCACCCATTTGCCCTTCGCATCGTCTAGTCTCTTCTTTAAGCCATTTACTATGACCTTGTTAACGGCTTCTGCTTGCCCATTACCCTGGGGATAAGCAGGAGTGGAGTATCTATTTATGATTCCCAATTCGCTACAATAATTTCGGAATGCTTTGCTATCGAACTGTAGGCCATTGTCCGAGATGAGAGTATGAGGAACCCCAAACCGAGTGACAATATTCTTCCACACAAACTTCGGCACATCTACGTCTCTGATGTTGGCCAGAGGTTCAGCTTCGACCCATTTGGTGAAATAGTCTGTGCCGACCAGAAGGTATTTCCTGTTTCCTGCAGCTTTAGGGAATGGCCCCACGATATCTAAGCCCCATTGGGCGAAAGGCCATGGGCTGGATAGTGGATTAAGAGTTCCCTCTGGTTGATGAATGTTTAGGGCAAATCGCTGACATTGATCGCACTTTTTAACATCCTCGTGGGCTTCTTTTTGCATATTCGGCCACCAATAACCTTGAGTGATGGCCCGGTGAGCCAAGGACCTACCTCTAGTGTGGCTCCCACAGATTTCTTCATATAATTCCCCTAGTAATAACTCCGCCGCTTCAGGATGCATGTACAATAAATACGGTCCTGAATAGGAGCGTTTATATAGTTTCTGGTCCTTGGATAGCCAGAATCTGGTCGCCTTCCTTCGAATTTTGTCAGCTTCCCCCTTGTCCTCAGGCAAAATATCCTTCTTCAAGAATTTAACTATAGGATCCATCCAGCTGAGTCCATCCCTGATTTGGTGAACTTGGACTACTTCTTTTCTTGCCTCTATAGGCCTATGCAGGTCCTCCACAAGGATAACTCTCGGCAAATCTTGCGCCGAAGAGGTGGTGAGCGTGGCCAAAGAATCAGCATGTGCATTACCATTTCTAGGGATGTGCAGCAAATTGAAAGATTCGAATTCCAATTGCAGACATTTAACTCAGCTCAAGTATCCCTGCATTCTTTCATCCTTTGCCCCAAACTCACCTTGTACTTGCCCAACGACTAACCTCGAGTCCGAGAACACTTCCAATGACTTTCCTCCCATTCTTCGCACCATAGGCATTCCCATCAGTAGGGCCTCGTACTCAGCTTCATTGTTTGTGGCCGTGAAGTTTAGTCTTATTGACTTTTCGATAACGATCTTTTCTGGAGATATTAGCACTAGTCCTACACTAGAACCTTTCTGGTTTGCCGCCCCGTCTACATATACCTCCTAGGGTGATGAGCCTTGTTTAGAAATCATGCCAACCGATTTTTCATCCATGTCCTTCTCCACCGTTACCTCTTCTAAACTAAGCTCTGCGAACTCGGCCACCAAATCTGCGAGAACTTGGCCTTTGACTGAAGTGCGGGGCATGTATTTGATGTCAAAATCCCCTAGGATAGTGCCCTATTTAGCTATTTTTCCCGTGTAGTCGGCACTTCGGAGTATAGCCTTGAGTGGGAGCTGGGTGAGAACAATGACTGTATGGGCTTGAAAATAATGAGGTAGCTTCCGTGTACCAAGCACCACTGCCAGGATAGCCTTCTCCAGTGGCAAATAACGGATCTCGGCTTCATGCAGCGACTTACTTACATAATAAACTGGCATTTGCACACCACAATCTACTCGTATTAACACCAAGCTCACAGCATAAGGAGCTACGGCAATGTAGGCAAACAAGACTTCATCTAGCTCAAGACTGGACATTATTGGTGGTCGAGCCAAATAGTCCTTAAGTTGTTGGAAGGCCAAAGCACACTCTTCAGTCCACTCAAATCCTTTCCATTTGTTGATCATCGAGAAGAAAGGTTTACACCTATCTGCTGATCGAGAGATGAATCGGTTCAAGGCAGCGGTCATTCCGGTCAATTTCTGAACTTCCTTGGGATTCCGAGGAGCTTGTAGATTGTGGATGGTCTTTATCTGGTCGAGGTTAACTTCAATTCCTCTGTGAGTTACCATGTACCCCAAGAATTTGCCTGACCCCACTCCGAATGAGCATTTGGAAGCGTTTAGGCGTAGGTTGTACCTTCTTAGAACTTCAAAGGTACTTTCAAGATCCTTCACATGTTCGGCAACAATCTTGCTCTTCACCACCATGTCATCTATGTAAATTTCAATATTTTTACCCAGCTGTGGTTCAAACATCCTCGTCATCATTCTTTGATAGGTAGATCGTGCGTTTTTCAGACCAAATGGCATCACCTTATAGTGCTAATTACCGATAGGGGTGACAAAAGCAGTCTTCTCTTGATCCTCCAGGGCTAGTGGTATCTAATGGTAACCTTGGAAAGCATCCAGGAAACTCATCCAAGGATGGCCAACAGTGGCATCCACTAGTTGATCAATCTTTGGCATAGAGAATGGATCCTTAGGACAAGCCTTGTTTAAGTCAATGAAATCTACACATACTCGCCATTTCTCATTCTTCTTCTTCACTACCATAGTATTCGCTAGCCACTCCGGGTAAAAAACTTATTTAATAGCCCCAGCTTGTTTGAGCTTTGCTACTTCTTCTCTTACTGCATCAGCATGTTTCTTAGATGGGCGCCGAGGAGGCTGCTTCTTAGGGGTAATCAGTGGGTTGACCTTCAGATGGTGACATATGAATTCTGGATCTACCCCTAGGGCTTCGTAAGTGTTCCAGGCAAATACATCAAGGTTTCTCTTAAAGAATTCTACTAACTCTTCCTTCTCCTGCAGAGGTAACTAAGATCCAACTTGAAAGAATTTTTCTGGATTGTCTCTGATGATAACCTTTGTTAAATCTTCGCACCTAGCGCCCTCGTCTGGATCTTCAACGGGCAATACCCGAGACTTTAACTGCTATAAACCCCTTTCGGCCTTGGACGAGGACTCAGCTTCGGGCTCATGTTGGATGGCAGCCACTAAGCATTGTCTGGCTGTAGACTGATCTCCCCGAATTTCACAAACTTGTCCTTCAGATGGATACTTAACTTTCTGATGCAGAGTAGAGGAAACAGCCCCTAGTGTATGAAGCCAAGGCCTAGCTACAATTGCCGTATAAGGGGAATACACATCCACAACTATGAAATCCACCTCTACCACCTCTGAGTCGGTCTGCACAGTAATCGTATCTGGCCCTTCGGGGTGACAACCCTTCCTTCGAAACTTACAAGGGGGGAATTGTATGGTGTTAAGTCTTGAGGTTTTAGGCCTAGCCCTTTGTAGAGATCAGGATACATTATCTCTACCGCACTACCCTGGTCCACCATTACCCTCTTCACATCATACCCTCCAATTCTGAGGGTGATCACTAAAGCGTCATCATAGGGTTGGATGGTCCCTACCTTGTCATCGTCCATGAACCCTATAACTAGTTGAGCACCCAACTTAGCTCTCTTCGAACCTTGGCCGAGATCCCCTGCGGATGATCGGACTACCGACATAACCTTCAATGGCTAGGATCTTGTTCTTCTTGGTGCGGCGAAGATAACATTAATAGTTCCCAATCGAGGCTTTGAAGAGTCATCTCTTCGGGGCCCGGAGCTCATCTGCCCTCCTCGGCCACTAGAGTGGTGCAAGAGGTGCCTCAATTTGCCTTCGCTAACCAGTTGGTCCAAATGATCCCACAGGCTCCTGCAATCCTCCGTGGTATGCCCATGGTCTTGATGGTACTGGCAGTAGAGATTATGATTACGCCTCTCAGGGTTCCCCACCGTCTTATTCGGCCACCTGAAGAATGGTTCATTCTTGATCTTCTCCAAAACTTGGTGTACTGGCTCTTTGAATATGGTGTTGACTGCTTGAGGATTTGTTGATCCTGATTGCCCAGCATAATCTCTCCGAGGCTTATGGTTATTGTAACGGTCCGACCTGAAATCCCTCCTCTCCTGGGGGATAACCTTATCCTTTCCCTTCCCTTACTGTTGATCCTCCTCAACCCTTTTATATTTTTCAATGCGATCCATGAGCTGACGCATGTTAGTAACTGGCTTACCAGTTAAGGATTTCCTTAAACCATGATTAGTGGGGAGACCGAGCTTAAACGTGCTAAGGGCCATTCCATCAAAATTACCCTCCATATCATTAAACATCTCCCAGTATCTATCTGAATACGTCTTCAAGGTCTCGCCCTCTTGCATGCTTAAGGATAGCAGTGAGGACAAGGGCCTGGCCACTCTTCGGCAGGTGACAAAACGAGAGCCAAAGGCTTGAGTGAGCTCTTTGAAGGAATTGATGGAGTTTGCCTCCAGGCTGTCAAACCACCTCATTACGACCGGTACAAAACTGGAGGGAAAGACCTTGCACATTAGAGCTTCATCTCTGGAGTAGACAGCCATCCTTTGATTAAAGTGGCTCACATGTTCCACAGGGTCCGTTTTACCATTATAGATGGTGAACGTCAGCTGGTTGAAACGCCGAGGAAGTCTCGATTCTTCGATCCTGCGTGTAAAAGGTGACCTAGAGATTTGATTCAAAGCCCTGCTCATAGCATCGTTCCCTACGCCTCCACGTGATGGGCTTCGAGGTTGCCTCTTGTGATGATGCTCTTCTTCGTAGGAAAAGGATTCACTAACTGGTGTTCGAGATTTCTGCTTGTAAGTGACATCCTGTTCGTTATCGGAATCTTCATCAGAGTACGAAGAGATCCGTTTCCTCTTTGCATGGCGCAGCTCCCTTTTTAGCTTTTCAATTTCTAGTTGCAAATTCTGGTTCTTCTCTGCATGAGACACGTGACTTCCACCATGAGGCTGGCTTCCATCAGGATGCTCAGTGTGCACGCTACCTTCACGGTCTTGCCTCCGCTCCAAGTTAAGAAAAGGGTCTACATGTTGAGATGCCCTAGACTCTGCTGGTTGTTGTCCTGGTTCAGCCATTATCAAATGTTGCTTCCACTTTCGCTCAAGCTCTCCCCACAGACGGCGCCAATTGTAGGGTTAGGATTTGTAGTCCAAGCCCAAAACAATGAATTTGTAGAGAGTGGGTGAAAGAGCTGGGCTAGTTGTGAAGTTAGCAACGGTTAACTGTGATATCTAGAAATGAATCAACGTAAAAACATGCTAAGAAGCTAGATAAACTGATGTCCGAAGAGGTTTATTATGGATTGAATAGTGAATACATTTCTCAGAGCTACAGTAGAACCTTTCTTTCTCTCTTATTATCTTTTTTCCCCTTCCCCATTATCAGAGGCTTCTTCACTTTATATAGCATTCTTTCTCATCATCTTCATCGTCCACTTGTTCTTCATCTAAGTATCCACTTGAGTACATGTCCCGTCAGGTATCTTCTTTTAGCTCTCTGTGAGTGGTGGTAGCTGAGATTATACTGTTCAGGAGTCTTCTCCACATTAATGCGGCCAAAAAAGCAGCTGCAGTGCATTTAATGTGGTGGTTGTAGCTTATCTTCTAGATATTTTTCCATTCATATCATCTTCATACGTGCCTGAAGCTTATCCTTATCATTGAAGTTGTTAGGAAGATCATTCGGACCTTCCAAACGTTTGATTGATCAAGACTATTCGTATCCGAGGAGAAAGACCTCTTCGGACCACTGGTGACCTCTTCGAAATGCACTCCTCCTTCATTTCCAGGTATGGACTCCATCTCAACCAATTCCTTTTCTTCGGACACACAGTAATCTTCAAATAGGGCCTTAGGCCCAATACGTGAGGTTGGGCTTTTACCCCCTACAGACATAATTTTTATGGAAAATATAAAAAGATGTCAACAAAATTAATTGTTTTATTATTTTCCCATAAAATATTTCTAAAATAGTTTCTAAACCAATGCCCTTAGAACATTTTTTAACATTTCCCTTTTTTTTTAGAAACAAACACATACACATGTGAGAGAGAGAATAAACTTTAACACAAAAGCAATAAAGGGAACATGTCAAAAATAATAAATATAAAAAACTTAAGGGTTTTTTTTTTTTTTTTTTAATTTAGAAACAAACAAGACACACATGGAGAGAGAAATATACTTATAAATAATTTAAAAGTAAGAGCAAACATAACCTAAAACTCTAACACAAAAGCATAACACAAACTCCATTAAAAAGACTTGTTGTGCACACTTTTCGAAAAGAGAAATATACATATAAATAATTTATTGATCTATAATTATGTGTAGTTCTCTTTATATTTGTGCAAATTTTGAATTTATTAAATTTGTTTTCTTTAAATATGCCAAAACATTATTTAGTAGAATATTAAATACATCTTCTTCTTCTTCTTCTTTTTTTGAGAAGAATATTAAATACGTCTTAATTTGTGTTATTATGCTGCTTCTTAGTAAAACTTTTAAATAGTATATGATTGTTGACTTACAAAATTACAATAACTGTTATTGCTTTTAGACAAGATGGAAAAGCAAGTATATCGAAGTTTTTAGAATAATTTTACTAATATAGGTGTTACAAACTAATGTGATGTCGATTCTCAAAAAAAAAAAATAATAATAATAATGTGATGTCATTTGAAATAAGAAGATTTAGGGTCTTGAAATCTTTGCTAGATTTTGGTCATATCCAAACCTTTATCCTTTTAAATTATTCAAACAAAAGATTTTGACCCTCAAATTCAAATCCATATGGCCCAAATATTGTCATCTAAATGAACCACTCTCCCATGTACACACAAATATCAGTTGCTACAAAATTTTAACCCTAATTTAGCCTCCACTTTTTTCTTTTTTCTTTTTTGAAAAAATAATAATACTTATTAGAACACATTTAGCTTTCACATTTGACTTATGGTTTCATGGAAGAGGTAGTAGAATACATTGCTTGATTTTATGCTGCATTTGTTTCCGCGCAAAATGTTTTTTTTTAAATTGCTTTATTAATTTTCAGGTGTTTGGCTCAATTGAAAATGTTGGTCAAACCAAACTGTTTTGGTTTAGCTAGAAAAATAAAGTTTGTGGGGCATAAATTTTTTTTTACAGCCCTAAAGAGGCATAAAACAATTTCCTAGAAACCCTTCAATAGAAACAAAGGTTTCTTTTATGCTTTTTTTTGATAAATTTTTATAAGGTCTGGAATTAATATTGCTTTTAAAAATTTTTAAATTGGCTTAAAATTTGTGACATTGGAATTATTGTGAGATTTTGTTTGCTATTGTGATTGATTGGAGATCTGGTGTGGGTTGGATTGTTATGAGAACATATGTTGGAGTGGTGTATTTTTTGTGATGGATTTTCTCTTCATTATGTTAGATTTTGTGCAATTAGCCATGTTAGATTTTCATACAAGCTAAACCCCAAAAAATATTTTTCAAAACACTTTTAGGAACACAACTAAACACGGAAAAAAAATGTCTCCCTTAACAAACATTTTATGTCCAAAAAAAAAAAGCAACCTTTTTTTTTTTTTTTTTGAGAAACCAAACTATCAGTAGCCTGGGCTTTTATTCCACAAGAAAACAACTTAATGAATGTCAGAAACTACAAGAGGGGCAATGTCCTCAGGCATGAAATCAATCCATACCCAAGTCTCCCTACAGTTCTTGGCTTTTTTGGCTAGTGCATCTGCTACAACATTGCAGTGCCTAGTATTAAAAATAAATTCAAAAGAAGAAAGAACAGCAACTTGGGTTCGGATATCCTCGAGAATGTGGCCATAAGTCAAGTGGTTTGCGTTGTCCTGATTAAGAGCTTGGATCACCTGAAGAGAGTCACCCTTGAAGACAACATCTTGAAGGCCTAGCTCCACTGCAAACAGCACCTTTCAGCGACAAGCAAGGGCTTCTAACTCCACAACTGATTGAGCTGCAGGAACTGATGTGGATAATGCTCCAATAACCTCACCACGCCAATCCCGGACGATCACTCCTAACCCTGCTTGGTTATAAGACTTGAAGACCGCGGCATCAAAATTAACTTTGAACTTATTTTCATCAGGTGGCTGCCATTGCTGAGGCAAAGGAGGGCCCGTAGCAGCTGGTGTCTGTTCTAGGACGTCTAGAAATTCTTGAAGGTAGCTTCCGACCAAAGAGGTTATGCGGTTGAAGGGTTGGACTTGAAGGTTGAGTCTTAGAGCATTGCGTCGGTTCCACAGCATCTAGGCAATGGTGACGAAGATCTCGGCTCTGTAGTCTTCCTTGATCTGCATGTATCGGTGAAGAAGTTCTTGAAAGCTCGACGCATGGGCATTAGCAGAGGGCAGGGACCAAGAAAGTGAGCTCCAGGCCGGTTCAAGTTTCGTGCAAGACCATAGGGCGTGGAGGGTGTCCTCGGGCTGAGCTTGACAAGCACTGCAAACCTCTGTGGTGGCAATGTGTCTCCGAACCAGATTGGTCATTGTGGGCAGGGCATCGTTGCACACACGCCAGGCAAAGTGCTTGAGCTTGTTTGGCACTCTAAGCTGCCACAAACTTCTCTAGAACAACCTCTGATTCTCAGACAATGATGTACCTGCATGGTTAGTAGAATTACGAGAAACAAGAAGCTTGTAGGCACTCTTTGTTGTGAACATACCCGAAGAAGTGAGGCCCCATATAATTTTGTCAGGAGGTAGTCTTATGCTCAGGGGCATGGTGCAAATGACAGTGGCTTCATGGGGTAGGAAAAGCTGATTCACCAAGGTCGAATTCCACCCTCTTAGCTCCTGGTTAATTAGGGAGCTCACCTTAGTTTCTGGTGCAACTGAGGGAAGAGATGAGATGACTGACCTGTTGGATTGAACCGGCAGCCATTTATCCTCCCTTATTCTTACGGATTGCCCATTCCCAATCTTCCAAACCATCCCTTCTCGAATCACGTCCCTAGCACCTATAATGCTCTTCCATGCATAGGACCCCAAAGTAGAATCCTTAGCTTCAAGGATTGAACAATCCGGAAAAAATCGAGCTTTGAACACTCTATGGCATAAAGAATCCGGATTATTAATCATACGCCACACCTGCTTGGCCAACAAAGAATCATTAAATTTTTCAATGTCTTTAAATCTCATCCCTCCCTTCTCCTTATCTTCACACAATCTTTCCCACTTAACCCAATGTACTTTTTTACTATCTCCGCTGTACCCCCACCAGAATTTTCGAATGAGAGTTTCCAATTCCTTGATCAAACCTTTAGGGAGCTTGAAACAGCTCATAGTGTAGGTAGGTATCGCCTGGATGACCGCTTTGATAAGCACCTCTCTACCAGCTTGTGAAAGGAGCTTCTCCTTCCAACCTTGTAGTTTTCTCCAAACTCTTTCTCTGATGTAGACAAAGCTTTGTTTTTTGGCACGCCCCACCAATGCTGGCAAACCCAGATATTTTTCATACTGACGAATAGCTGGCACTCCTAAAAGTTGTTGAATCTGATTCTCCATATCTTGATGGGTGTTTGCACTGAAGAAAATGTTTGTTTTTTCTCTATTTATTTTCTGCCCGGAGCCCTTTTCATAGACTGAGAGTAAATCAAGGACCTTCTGACATTCCTCCACTTTAGCCCGACAAAAGAGTACACTGTCATCTACAAAAAATAAATGAGATACCCGTGGGCCATTTCTGCAAATAGATACACCTCTGATGTCACCATTAGTTTCAGCCTTTTTGATAAGTCCCTGTAAACCCATAGCACAAAGGAGAAACAAGTAGGGTGATAAAGGGTAACCCTGTCTAAGGCCCCTTGTAGGTTTGATGTTACCCACAGGTTGGCCATTAAGGAGGACAGAATAGGAGACTGTACTCATGCAGGAAGATATAAGGGAGACCAACTTATTCGGGAAGCCTAAATGTTCCATGACCTTCACCAAAAAAACTCATTCCACCCGGTCATAAGCCTTACTCATATCCAACTTTAGAGCCATAAATCCCAATTTACCTTGGGTTTTTCTTTTAAGGTAATGCAAGGTTTCAAATGCCACAAGGACATTATCAGTGATAAGTTTACCCGAGAGAAAAGCACTTTGAGAGTCATCAATCACATGGGATAAGATTTTTTTCAACCGGTTAACCACCACTTTGGCAATTAATTTGTATACAACATTACATAAACTAATTGGTCTAAATTCAGCAACTTGTTTCGGGTTTTTAACCTTTGGAATAAGGGCAATGAAGGTAGAAATGAGGGATTCATGAACCTTACCTGAATTTAAAGCATTAAGAACAATAGAGATAACATCATCACCAACAATATGCCAATAAGTTTTATAAAAAATGGGAGACATACCATCTGGACCGGGCGCAGTGAGTGGGGCCATTTGTTTAAGAGCAAGGAGCACTTCTTCAGCTTGATAGTCTCGGCTTAAGGAAGTGCTCATTTCAGCTGTGATCACTGGTTGCAAACCCACTAGGATTTCATCAAACTGACTCGGGTTTGATGATGTAAACATGCCTTGAAAGTAGTCTTCAACCACTTTGCCCAAAACCTCTTCCTCTTCAACCCAAACTCCGGCCTCATCTTCCAAACCCAAAATAAGATTACGTTTATTTCTTTGGGTTGCTCTACAGTGGAAATATCTGGTATTTTTATCACCTTCCTTCAACCAAGCCGCACGAGAACGCTGCTTCCACATACATTCTTCCTTATTTTTCAGTTGCTCAATTTCAGAGCGAAGCATGTGCACACGGGTAGGATCTGAAACATACCCACCCGACTCCTCCACTACCTTCAACTCCTTTAGCTTTTTGGCTAGGGAGTTACGGACATGACCAAAGGATTGTCTATTCCAAGCTTTCAAATTGTCTTGGACTGAATCGAGTTTTCTGCTAAAGCCCCACACCGAAGCTGCAAGGCTAGCTGAACCCCAAGAATCTTTGATTACCTTTTCACATGAATCATCCTTAACCCACATGGCCTCAAATCTAAAAGGCCTGCCCCGCCTATAGAAACGCTCTAGTTTAGAGTCCGAGCAAAGTAGTATTGGCTTATGGTCTGAATGAAAGGCATCCAGATGATGGATTCGGGAAGTAGGAAATCTCAACATCCACTCCACTGTGGCAACACCCCTATCAAGTCGGATCCACACATTGTGAGCACCAGGTCTCCTATTGCACCATGTAAAAGGGTAACCATTAAAACCCAAATCCTTCAATCTACAGTCATCCAAAGCATCTCTAAATAACTGCATCTGTCTTTCTGGTCGATCAAGCCAGCCAAGTTTCTCCTCACCTAACAAGATTTCATTGAAATCACCCATACAAATCCAAGGAAGAGAGAAACGACGACTTAAAACACGTAGCAAAGACCAAGAGTTTTCTCGGTTGGTGGTGTCAGGGTCACCATAGAAACCCGTAAACCGCCAGGCGTCATCAACTCCATGGTCCACAATAGCATCAATGTGATTATCGAAATAAGACTGAACATCCATAGAACAATCAGCTTTCTAAAGTAAGGCCAAACCACCACCTGTATTAACACGTGGAACAACAAAAATGTTAGCAAACTGCATTTTTCTACCAATTCTTTCCATAGTATTTTTTTCAACTTTGGTTTCCATCAAGAAAACCATCTTGGGATCTTTATTGCTCACCAAAGCGGCAAGCTCTTCTTCTGTCTGTAGGTTCCCAAGCCCACGACAATTCTAGCTAAGGCAACTCATTGTGATGGGTGGAACTGGACACCAGTCTCCACCTGAAAATTTTCCTGCTCATACCACTCACACCCATCCCTCCACTACTTTTTGGACCCCTGACCATCTTCTAGTTCCAACCCTGGTCTCCGATCTGAACTACCCTCTAGAGGTAAAGCCTGTTGCTTCGTAGTGACCACACGAGCAAGCCACTTAAAGGACTTGAGTGAGATAGGGGTGGGTTGATTACCCACTGTATTAGTGCACTCGCTTAGAGGAGAACGTATGAGCACAGGTGGTGCATGATTTTGTGTAAGGTCCACCACTTCCTTAGCTTGTGAGCCATTATTACAATTCAATATTGAACCATTTCCCATGCACTTGTCCATACGTAGCCCCTGTATGCTATTAGTCAAACTATTCGTGCCTCCAATTTCAACAAAACCATGATTCATTGGTACTTCACTGACCCCACCGAAAGCCACATGTGGAAAATTGATTGCTTGTGACTCTTCCATTACTACTTCCCTCATGTACTCACATTCACTCACATCACCAGGGGCTTGTTTTTTTGTTGGGGTGCTCGTGCCAGAAGCTTGGGGCGAAGCATGAGCTCCCTTACTACCCGGTTTTCTCCACCAGGGAGCTTGAGTGCGAGAAGAGCCTTGAATAATAGTTACTGTCTTCCTTGTTGGCCTAAACGTATCAGCACTCATCCATTCCCCGAATTGCTGATCATCCTTCTTCATGTTTTCCTTGCCTCTAATCCACAGTTCGCAATCCCTGTCTCCATGAGAAAGACGACCACACCAGTAACAAAAATTGGGAAGGCGCTCATACTTAATACCAACCCAACCTATTTGTTTTCCTTCAAACCACAACTTTCTGCATCTTGGTAGTGGTTTTGAAATGTCAATGGAAATACGCACCCTCAAAAATTCACCTCCATTACCATCGTCTTCTGGATCTGCAACCTCAATGACCTTACCAATGATTTTGCCAATGGCTTCACCCGTGGCTTGGTTTAAGCTCTTCTCAAGCACATTATGAAGCTGCACCCAGAAAGTTGCCCTTAAGAACTCTAAAGATGGGACTTCCTCCATAACTGAAACCCTCTCAAAGATCACGATGTGTTTGTCAAAAGTCCACGGTTCATGCTCCAACACACGTTCGAGGTCTAGGTTATCCTTGAATTCAAACAAGAGAATATTGTCTCCGATGTCCTGGATTTTGAGTTCTCCCACCGGTTTCCACAAGGGTTTAAAAGTACGAGCAACCGAGTCAACGTTCAGAGTTCTTTTGGTGAAAAAGCGCCCAGCCAAACGGTGAGCAATCTCCTCCACAGGTTGTGGGGCTTCCGCCCCATGCTCCTCATCATCATCCAAAGTGAATCGGGACCATAGACTATCCAACCCATCCATTGTTAGTTGCAGCGAAAATAACACAACTCCTTAGACCCCTCGTTGAACACTGAGAGATGCAGAAAGAGTAACAAACCAAACTAACGATCAAAGGAACAATCCGTCCTCCCAGGCGCTGAGGCGGCTAAAGGGAACAGAGACCTAAACACAGTAAGGGACGTTATTCTACAGGCGGCATAGGAAACCCTAGCAGCCAGAGAAACAACCTTAAGGCCTAATAGTTATCCATGCCCATTTAGAGATACGACATATACATGTTGTAAACTTGGAATAGAAAATCCAATAATTATGACACACAAAAAAAAAAAAAAAAAAAAAAAAAAAAGAGACCATTTTGTATCAATCTAAATGATAAGGAAGTTTAATTACGAATACTAAAAGTTTTGGGAGAGAAATTTAAAATATCTCTAACCGATATTGTAGGTAATTTCTAATTAACCTTGTAATATGAAAATTTATTTATTATTATGTGAATACTACTTCCTTCACTCATATGAATAGTAGATTCAACATAAATTTAATTAATAAAACTCATTATTATTTGTGAATGAGAGTTATTGGGTACTCCAAGAGACATGAGCAATGCTCTTACCTCTCACGTAAAGGAGTCTCACACATAGATCCTACCATAGGACCCACCCCGGGAGCAACAAAATACCTAATAAATTTTCGATTTGTGGAAAGCCAAAAACTTTTCAATAACCGAGGTTTCAACTTTCAACTCTTTGACTTGCATTTATGGTTGAATAGTTTGAATACTTTTTATTTCGGCAATCAGGAGAGAATAAAACCATTCATTTACCTGTTCTTTAGTTGGTAAACAAATCATGGACTAAGTCAATCCTAGGTTATCAATGTTGATGCTAAGGTCTGTTTGGTTAGGAAGATAGAAAAGTAGGAGGATAGAAAATAGAGAAAGAATAGAAAAGTTTTTAATTTCTCTCATTTGTGTTTAGTTGGGAGGGTGGAAAAGTGAAGGGATGGAAAACTTTTTTTTTTTGTTGAAAATAAAGTTTGTATAAATTTACCATCATGTCTCTATTAAATAAAACAAAAAGTAACACATCGTACTTTAAAAAAAATTGTGTATAGATGGGCACTTCATTAAAGTAAAAAAAATAAAAAAATAAAAAAAAATAAACCAACACATTAGAGGTGATGTGAGGGTATTTTTGGAAGCTCATGAATGAGCTTCCCCCCTCAGTTTTCTTCCCATTTTAAGGAGAAAACTTTTTAGTGGGCTCGGGGTGAAAACATCTTGGTCCCACTATTTATTTTTCTTCCTCCCCACCTAACCAAACACACTCCAAAAAAGTTTTCCTTTCCATTTTCTTTCCAAAGTTTTTCATCCACACTATTTCACCTTCAAATAAACGCACCCTAACTTTATCTATGGTTGGTTGATGATGGCTACTTGATATAAAAATTAATAGATTAAAATCAAGCTTTGTGCTTACATCATTTGGGTTATCAATGCCAATTTTTTTTAATCTAAATAATACAATCCGGTGGCAAAACCACAAAGGGACAAAAAAAAATATTTATAAAGAAGGGCAATTAAGTCCATCTAGCCTTAAAAAATAAAAAATAAAATCGTTCCGAATACCGTTTCTGCCCGAACTAGGTTGGAGCATTCCCAAAAAAGAACAAAGTTTCTCTCCAAACTAGTTTGGAGAGAAACTCTTCAAACTTCTCATATATTTCTTTTTTTGGTGTGAATTTTGAAAATCTAACCGTTGAATTTCATGTTCCTTATGTTCTTAACATGTATATCAAATTTCATTCAAATCGGATATTATTTACTACTTGATCAATTAACTTATTTTTTATATACAACTTTAGATTAAAAAAACTTGAAATTATAACATTTATTTGATGACATTGCAATTGATCTTTGATTTTCTTGAAATTTTGTAAGCATTAAGGATTTAATAAGAACATGCAATCTAACGGTTAGATTTTCAAAATTCACACTCAATATAAATATATATGAATGTTCCCCAAAAAAATTCAAAAAAAAGTCCATCTAGCCTGTGGTTCCCAAAGCAAAAATCAAGTATCAAGGAGATGCAAATCTCTCTCAACATTAAACAAAATGGCCCATTAAACAATTTTATGAGCAACAAAATTAGCTTCCCTTTAATTAACAGTCCAATCAATAAAAGGATTTTAAATCATTTAGTTACAATCAGTGGTTGAATTACATTTGTGCATCTCCTTCACAATGTCATTATCATTTCTTATCTTTTCATTTTAATGCACCACTCTCTTTCTCCCAACAATTGCTTTGCTTGGGCTGTTTGCGTAGAAGATTTTGGTATAGTCCTTTACTTAATAAGTTGAGCCATCTTACTAAAGTCCTAATCATTTATTTTTGGGTGGACCTCTCTCCTTTGCTATAAAAATTGGTCCAAAAAAATGCTAATTATTGCATTAGAAGCATTGCAGTTACAATATTAGAAGCATAACTATGTTAATTATTATACTAAATTTGTTGGTCTTTCCTAGTCAACCGACAATTATATGGTAAACATTTTTTTTCGTCTTATTACACTTTGTCACCCTATGGATCATACAAGCCACCTTCCTCTTGTAGCATATCAAGTGGGTGACGCTTGTATCTAGTGGTCAGTTCCACTGGTCACGTTGTGATGCAGACACGTGTCTAATCTTGGACACGTGTCCGTATTCCAACATGTCAAGTGAAACTAGCTACTGGACACAAGCCATTCCCTATCATGTGTGTGCACTCCATCTATATCTTAATATTATCACCAAGTAGGCAAATGAATCGGATTCAAGTATATTACTATTATCACCAAATAAGTAAATAAATCTGATCACCAAGTAATAGGATATAGCTTTAATTGATTTTTCTGGGGGTTATTTGCTTATATACAGATTTTTAAAGTTTTACTTTCTTTCTTTTTTAAGTTCAGCTGTACTTTTATTTACTTTTAACAAATAAGCCAATCCAAATGCATACGAGATATGTGAAATGCTAGAAGGGCTGTGGCCTTGTCTCTCATTTGATATGCTGCAACAGATGACAGACCCAGTAACATCTCAAGAGACATTTTATATGGCTACCAAAGCATTCCAGTGGATGCACTCAAATGCTTGACATGAAAAATCTGACACCTTTTGCTGAATGTTCAACAATGGATCAGCTACATTAGCTCAATATACCATTACCTGACAATTTGCACGGTCTAATCAGCTTGCCCACAAAGAGATCTATATGAATGAACGATCGAGCACATATGTTACAAAGGACTTTGGCCTTGCATCTACATTGGAACACAGCACCCAAGCTAATAAATATTAAATACACACTCCAATACTGCAATTGCCATATCAATTTCATTAAAAGAACACTGAAGCACCCACAACTCAACAAGGTCATCAAATCCAAAAAAATACAAATCATATAAATCTTGCTGGAACTTTCATGCCGAATCCACGTTTTGCCTTCTCGACACTGTTCAAAAAATTACCCATGGTCAATGACACATCATGAAAAATGCAATTTATCGCATCAGAAAAGAAAGACACTCAATAGTTTTGAGCATAAATTTGCCTAACAAATCATACTCCATGGAACTGATACCATAAAGTTGTATTGAGATAGAAATTTTCTCAAATTCCAAATTTTACTTGGTTTACGTTTTTCTTGGTGTGAAAGGAAAGTATATTCCTTGTTAAAGAAGTATATTAGCATTCCTTATGCACAAAGTATACCTTGTCCACCAAAAATAAGGTTTTGAAGTCTTATAAATAGACAAACTACAAAGGGTTTGGTGGCTTAAGCCAAGGTTCCTCCCACACAAGGAGAAAATCTGAATTAGCTTGAGAAACCTTTAGAGAGAGATTTTATTATTTGTGAGTACTCCTTGAGTGTGTAAACACTTTGTAATCTCTCTTTGATATAGTGAATTCATGCTTGTTGCTACCCATGGACATAGGCTATTGCCAAACCACATAAATTCTTGATATTCGTCTCTAATGTGGGGTTGTGTCTATTTTTCTTTCTAGTTTTCTTTGTTCCTCTCTTTTATTTGTGACATCTTTTGCAAGCCATAATAGTGGTCACTAGACTCACTACCAATCTTGTATGGGAGTGCTATCCAGCGGCCCTTTCCCACAACAAACAGAATCAAAGCTTTCACTATAACAACACCTTCTACATGGCGGGATATGAAAACATGCTAACTAGTTTCCTCCTTTTCTTTTCCTTCCTTTGTTTTAAAGTCCATCAGGTAGCATTGAGGTGTTAGAAACAAGTAATGGTATCACCAATTATTAAATTTAGTACATACACTAGAAAAAAATTGATTATGGTATCACCAATTGTGTGAACTGTGAACCACAATTCTTAGAAGTTAAGAATTTTAATCTAAGTGATGGTTTTAGCATTGTCTCAGGGTTTCAAACATGCTTCTAAGCATTGTGAATGAGTAGCAGGACTTACGTTGGAGCAAGTTTGCCCAAGCCATCTATTTCTTTGCCAGAGTCCTCATCTACAACTCTCCCAGAAATCTCAATAATATAAAATTTATCTCTTGCAGTTGGTAGTCCTCTGCTGGAAAGCAAGTCCAGATCTTTCTGATGAAGCTCTCTCCCATTAACATAGACACTTGTGTTTCCACAAGAACAATTTGTTGGAATGGGATAGTTGAATTCTTCAATAAATGGCTGCAAAACAAAAAAAAAATTTACCTATAAATTCATGATATTAAATTTTGTCACCAATTTAAGAACCAAGAACCAATGGATCTCACAGGTATTATGCCAAGGCAAGGTTGGCCCATCAAACCCCAGAATCCAGCTTGAAAATCATACCTGGTGAAAGCAAAGACAAAAAAGAAATATTTTTAGTATTTTAGCTAAATGAAAACTGCATACTGTCATGCAAATAAACAATGACATGAATAAGTCCATTTTAACGAAAAAAATCTTGCTTCAACTAGAACGAGCTTGAGGTTTTTAGATGATTATAGACCAATACCAATTATATTCCTAAGTTCTCCTGCAACCATGACAAGAACACAAAAATTTGCTGGCTAATTAATGCTTGTTGGAACCATAATCTTGAATATTAGTTCCTGCGAAATCATAAATTACACAAAATAATATGAGACCTAGTTGAACCAATACTCAGAGGCATAGGTTAACCACTGTCTTAAAAAGAGTCTTGGCCTCCATAAAGCACTTAAGGATTTCGGGCCAAGCCATCCCTGGGGTACATCATACAACTGAGCTAAGGCTCAACCATTCTACTCTAGCATGACAAGAGTGAATACGAGTCTCTTCACACCAAATGCCAAACTATATCTAGAGAACACCCATAAATTCTAACTGTCAAGCCTTGTAAAAGACTTTTTTTTATAGCCTTTATTTGTAAATACACCATCAACAATGTAAGAAATCAGACAATTATTTTATAGCTTCATAAAATTTAGAATTAATTGGTCACTAGGCTAGAGTTTCATTTATGGAAGCATCTTCATATACATTAATAATACAATCTCCTAATTTGAATTGCCCAACAATGCCAGTGTTTTTATGTCACCTACATGGAATTATTCATAATATATGTTCTCAATCCAAGATATGCATGTTTTGGATGATATATAATGCATCAAACACCTGATTGTGATTATATAGACCTACCAATAATCTCCTGGCTGAATTGACCCAGCTGACTTTTCAGCCTTCTTAACCACACGGTCTGGTATTGGTTGCCCATTAACAAAAACATTAGGTCTTTCATTTTCCAGACTTTGAGTGGACCTAAAGCTCTTCTTCATGAGACCAACGAAGAATGATTCAGTATTCCTGTTCAGCTTATGTTGATCTTTTTCCTTACTTAGCTCCACAGAGTCTTGAGATAAACTTGTATGAAGAAAATCATTGAATGACACCTCCGTCTCAGTTGCCACTGACATATCTTTAACAGAATTTTGTCGAGAAGTGATCCTACTAAGGACCACCTTGTCTTGGTCCACACGTTTGCTATTGTTTCCCTGCCCATATTTGCCCACTGCATGATCATCAGAAAAATAAGAACGGTCCAGGAACGGTGAACCTGGAAGTTTAGGAGACAAGTCATCTCTTAAGGGCTGCTCAGCAGAGTGAGAAATATCTCCCTGGACAATCGATGTACCCGGGCTCTCCTCAGAAGATGAAGTAAGGCCGTGTCTTTTCTCAGATTCGCTTAAGTTCAACCTCGGGTCTTCTGATTGCATATAGTGCCTATTATCTGTCAAATCGAATATATAACTAGAATTATCAAAATCTTCAGAGCAGGAGTTTATGTTGCCAGCATTCAAACAACCTTGAGAACTTGGATTGCTTTCATTTAATACCTCTTTAGAACCTTCATCAGCCTCAGTAGATATTTGCTTGGTTTCTTTGGGAACAGGCACACTTAGTTTCTTATTTACAATCTCAAACAACATTATGGTTGAACAGGCACCACATTGCATTTTCTGCTGATTCTTCTCCATTTTTCTAAGTTTTCTAGGAAGTTTTAACAACTCAAAGCAATTATGGCAAGTTATGAATGGGGCACCACCTGCTAGAGGATGGCAATGCCATCCATCCCCATGGGCTGCCACCACCCTTCTTGGACCACTCTGACCAAGACCATCCATGTCTGAGTCAATGTCACTTGCCCATCTTGTATGCATCTGCGGATTCCACGAGTGGGGATTGGCAACTTGAGGATTATAACTTTGTGGCCCAAGATTGTCATGGCGGTGGAAATTGGAATTGATAGGGTCCTTCTGAATCCTTCTAGTGTTATACATGGTGGGTGGAACTCGTGGAGGAAGGTGCCAATTCTGGTTGAGGCAGTGATAACAAGAGCATGCAGGCCGGTGGAAAAAAGTTTCAGGTCGATACGATGATGCAAAGGGATCTTGATTGAATCCCATGTACTGCCCTGGAAAGTATTCATAAGGTGGTCGTCGTAAGTATTGACCGGGAGGTTGATGGAGAGGACTCCTTGTCATTTGTGGCTGATATGGATCCTCATATGCAGGAAACTCATTCATGACATGCCTTGGAGGATAGCAATTCAGTGAATCCATATTATGGTGATTCCTAAAAGGAACAGTTCCATTTGTATGATTGAAGTAAGGCGGCCGTAGGCCATGCTTATCCAGAGCAGAAGGCTGCATTGAAATGTTATAAACATCCTGGCCACCATAAGGATCAGGCTGAGTCCTATCAACAGGAGCCCTTGGATTATCTTCCACATCACAAGATCTGCTAAGTTGATCCTTCAACTCCTCCAACTTCCTAAGGAGTTCAGCTCGATTCTGTTCTAGATGTACAACTCTGTTAGACTCATCCGATTCATCACCATGCTTTATAGGCTCTCCATAGCCATAATATGATTCTGGCTTATAGTTTGAGGGTCCCTCATCAGGATAAGCAAAAGCTGGATATCCCTTTTGATCAACAACCACCCTGGAGCTTCTGTAAAATCCCCCAAACTCATCTCTTTCCACACCCCACTGCTCCATATTTGCCCTTGATCTCGAAGACCCAGCTGAACTCCTAAACTGGGCCAAATTTTCTCTGGTACTCAAATTAACAAACTCAGGCCTGTTCATTTTCACATCATGCTTATCTCCACGAACCCAATTGTCAACAGGGCGTTCAGACAGTCCCATATATCTATCAAAATATCTAGTTTCTTTCTCTGTGCCACCCTGTTCAACCCTTAAGCCCTTAACCTCTTCCCTAAAATTTCTATCATTATCAACCAAAACTTGTTTATTCTCTACTTTTAACAAAGAATTACCAATCAAATTAACAGTTCTTTCTCCAAAGATTCTCTCTTTCCTCCTATTCACTTCAATCCCATCACTCCCCCTCTCAGTATTAGAAGCAATGCCTAAACTACCATCCTCTTTCTCTGACAAACTCTCCAATTTCTCTGAACTCCCTTTACCCTTCTTCTCATCAGATGTAAACAAAAACCCATCATTCCCAGGAGCTTTCTTCTTAGCTGTAACACCAAAACAGCCTTATATATTGCTTTTGAAATTGTCAAAAATAAAAATGAAACACCTTAAAGAACTAAACTTTGACATCTCTACCTTAAATTTCAAACATCTTTTTTTTGTCAAAATTGTTTCTATTAATTCTTAGCAGTCAAACTAATAAGAGTCAAAAAAAAAAAAAAATTTATTAAAGTTAGAGAAAAGAAAGAGAGGAAAAACAAGCTTACCTCGAAGAACAGTACCACAACCACCACACTGGTAAACAGAGAAGTCAGGGAACTCTTGTAGCAGGTTTTCACACTTGGGGCATCGAACTAACCGAACGTTGGACCGGTCAGCCATTATTAAAGCATCAAAATCCAAGACCCAAAACCAGAACACCAACCTAAATCATCCAAATGCTAAATACCAACCCAACAAACCTCGAAACCCACAAATCCCTTTAAACTAAAACCCCCCAAAAACTCAATAAAACAACAACAATTTCTACTTCAACACATTTTCACAAGAAGAAAATCGTATATACCCACATAAGAAATAGTTACAAAAATGGAATTACATAAACGACATCCTACACAGAGTCACAGGACTACTACTTTGGGCTTCGTGGCTAGTTTGGTTTTCCAAACTCCCACATTTTTCTTGCTATTGAAACAAACTAAAATATTCTTGCTGTTGAAACAAACTATAAGAGTACCAAAATACTAACAAAACAAAACACAACAAAACAAACTTGTTTCTTTTTAAATTTCCGATAAAGATTAAAGAAGAAGAAAAAAGTGGTTATTGAACTGAGAATATACAGTTCCCAAGAAAAGGGAGAGCTTGGAGGGAAGGAGTTAATATAGTTGGCTCGGTTCCCAACAGGTTTCCTGGAATATAAAAGGCACACAAGTTGTGACCAGGGAAAAAACAAAGCGTGTACGTGGCTAGGAAATACGCTTATAGGACCGAACTGTTTCAAAGCTTAGCTGGTTTGAAAAAGTAAAAGTAATGGTACAGACGTACAGTACACTAGTATTGGTGTGTATTTTTTTTTTAAATAATACTAATATCACAAAAATTTACACAATTTTTATCATAATTTACCGCCTAATTGGTTGTGATTGCGGTAAAAACTATGTAAAGTTTTATAATCTTAGCCATTTTTTTCTTTTTTTGGAAAAAGAAATGTGTACCACAAAAAATATCACATGATAAATTGTGAGCAAACCTCCTATAAACTCATTATTTTTTTCCACCTCTCATAACTTAACCCATTATAAATTTTGGCAAAAATTGCAATATTTTGTGTGTTACTCGCATTTATCTTTTGGAAAAGGCAAAACTAGCTGTGGTTGGTGTTGAGACGAGTGAGAGGGTTGACTGATTTGATAGAAGAATAGATTAACGGATATGTTACGCTTTGGTGTAGTTTAGAATTTAATTGAACGATAGAAGAAGGCCCCGACATTGAATCATTGATACTACAAGACATGGAAGAGAATAACCAGAAAGTTTCTTAGATACTGTTAAAATATTTTTTAAGATGATGGAGCCAATGAAAGTGATATACCTGTGCAAGTGAGATTATAATAATCGAGTCAGAAAATTTGTTTGGGGGACCGCACTTATTCTGAATTTTAATCTTTTATTAATATAAGAGTTTTACTAATACGTGCCTTTAGAGGATATTTTATTAAATTATTTTAGATAACTTTTATGAAAAAATGAAAAAATTATTAACTTTTTTTATAACTTTTCAATTTTTCATAAAATATTTTCAAAATTGGATAATCAATGTATGTCATACATAACTGGACCCTTAATATAAAAGTATGTATCTATTATTAATTGAATCCGATTATTAAGAAGAATAAATATCATAAAACTATAAATATAAGAAAAAAAGTACACGTCATTATCGTTTATATGAATAATATTTTGAAGAATTTTTTATATTTTATGTTTTTCTTTTAAAATTTGTATGCAAAAGAATATTATGTATATGTATATATATTCTTAAATCACATGTCATATGCTCAATAATTTATAATCTTATATGTAACGTGAATATTATATTAAATATTTTCTTTAACAATTTGTTAATGATATATAAGACTAAATTTGTGATTAATTAAATTCCCATAAAAACACTTGATTAAATCAATTATAAATCGTAGACACGTGATCAAAACAATAAAAAAACTAAGGGTCTGTTTGGTTCGCGTAAAATAATTTCCGGAAAATAACTTATTTTTCAGAAATGCTATTTTCAGGAAAGGAAAATAGCTTCAAGTGTTTGGTTGCATTATGAAAATTGTGTGTAGAAAATATTTTCATGTGTTTGGTTCTATTCTGAAAATGCTATTTTCCTACAATTTTTTCACATTTTCTCAGCCATTTTCTCACAATCGAAACAAATTTTATCACAAAAATTTTCAAAATCACAGCAAGGCAATCAAAAGCAGAAACAAAACCAAAGAAAAAAAATATCAAATCCGGTCAGACGCTTCTGGGTTCTGGGTTCGCATCGAAGACGATCGAAGGCGACGGCTTCTGGGTTCAATCGGCGCGATGCTCGGGGTTCGATCGGCAACGGCTTCTGGGTTTGCCGGTGCGAGATCGAAGGCGAGATCGCGAGATCGGCGCGGTGCTCGGGGTTCGCCGGCGACGTCTCCGGCATGATCTGGGCTCCTCGACGCGGTGCTCGTGCTCTCTTTCTCTCTTTCTCTCTCTCTCTCTGTCTTCGTGCTCTCTCTGTCTCTCTGTTTTCCCTTCGTGCTCTCTCTGTCTCTCTGTTTTCCGAAAGCTATTTGAAGTGAAAATAGATCCGGAAATCATTTTCACCTTTGACTCACGGTCAATTGAAAATGATTTCCGGAAAATTGATTTTCCATGCGCAACCAAACATCCGAAATTACAGAAAAGCATTTCCGGAAATGATTTTCACCCAAAACAAACGCAGCCTAAATGGCATAATAACAAATGAATCAAGGTCGAAGAGATATTAATACATGTGAGCTTACCATCCTAAACACAGGCTACCCAAGGAGTGTTAGACTGTGTGAAACCTAGTTGTATTTTATTTGGATTATGACCTGATTCAATATAATTAAAAGTGTTATGGTTTTTAATGAGATTTTTTTTTAAAGGTTTAGTCCATAGACATGCCTTCTTGGAAAAAAAATTTGGCCCATTTTTAGCCCATTATGAATCTTGTGCCCATGATTTTTTTTTTTAAATGTTGTTTCAAATTTGGGTTTCATGTGTTGTTTTAAGAAAGAAAACTGTATTACAGCATATTATATTTTTCCTTATGAATAATGAAATCATTGCAACTCTATGGATGTAAGACAATTGTCAAACCATATAAAATTTTTCTTGTGTGATTGTTTTTCTTTAAAACATATTTTTCTTTATTTTTACATCTCACAGATCTGGGAATTTCATGTATTCTCCCTACACTTGTTGGAAAGATTGTTGGATTTACACGTATGAGTAAAGTCCCACATTGAATAATGATGAAAATAATGAGTGGTTAATATAACATAATTAAATACATACTCATTAGACTTAGGCCTTTTGAGTAAAAGTGTGTCTCTATATGTTATATTAATTAGCTTGTAACCCCATGCATATGCATGGATATACTTAAAAGATACACATTAAGATGCATAGTATAATAATCTTACATATATAATTTAAATATTATTGATAATCATTCTTATTTTTTTTTAACTCTTTAAAAAATCTTGTAAGAATGTTATTAGGTAGAAAATGTAAGTTGTCCATTTTTTAAATATTTTAATGTTCATTAATTCTAGACTCTTTAGTTTTTGTACACAAATAACTCACTTGAATGGATATTTATGATATGGTCGCCCATTTGATTCCAAAATTAAAAAATAAAACTCTTTCTAAAAATAAATAATTTAGGACACATGGCGCAAAATTGGACTTCAATTGTAGAATCTAATTGGATTTTCTCTAAGTTTTACCTATTAATATATATATATATATATATATATATTTGTGCCAAATGAATTGTTTTTAGTTACAAAAAAAGGTTCATTAATATAAAATCATTCAAACTCTCTCTTCCTCTAATTATATATATAGTGTTAGATACATGATTATGTTTTTTATAATTTATTTATATTGGACTCTTCGTTTTCTACTCTATAAAATTAACTCATTTGGCACAAAAATTAAAAAACTTCGATTAGATGGAACACATGCAGTAAAATTAAATTCTAATTGAAATCCAATTTTTACACTGAACTAACTAACTCAAAATTTTAATTAGATAGGACACATGGCGCAAAATTCGACTCTAATTGAATTCCCAAATTAAAATCTAATTGGATTTCTCTCAGTTTAACTTATTCATATATATATAGATGACTTATAAACTTGATTGTTTTTAGTTCTACAAAAAAAACTTATAAATATAAAATCATTCAAAAATTAAGTTTTTTTTTATGGTTTACTAATATTGGACTCCTCGTTTTTTTACACAAAATTAACTCATTTGGTACAAAAATTAAAAGAATTTAGATTAGATGGGACACATGTCGCAAAATTAAACTCTAATTGAAATCCAATTTTTACATTGAATTAACTCACTTGGCACAAAAATTTAAAAACTTAGATTAGATGGAACACGTGGTGCAAAATTAGACTCTAATTGAATTTCAATTTGAAATCTAATTGGATTTTCTCTCAGTTTTACCTATTATTATACATATAGACTACTCAGCTTCTCAAGGTGTCTATCTCCCCAACAAAGAGTACGCCACATGGTTTAGGTTCAAGAACCAACTTTAACTCCTATGAAGAGGTCTAACGAATTAGACTATGAGCTCAGGGTTATTTACGAGCTTAGGAAGGTGTTAGGCTCCAAGCCCCCTAGGCTAAGCAAGTCGACCTCTGCCAATGTTATTAGAATAATATTAAATAAGGATATTGTTGAAGGAGCTTTATCCTAAGCATGCATTTATTTGCATAAAACACACAAGAAAATGTTTTCAAACACCAAGCGATACATTTTGAAATTCAAATTTATTAATATGGAAAATCAACAATCAAGCAAATATTGGTAAGGAAATATTTTATCCTAGTTGCATTTGTGAGTGGGCCAAAAAGTAGAGGCCCATTCCCAAAATAATTTGGGCTCATTTTTGGGATGGCTTCGGCACAAAAGGGGCCCAGACTAGCCAAATGGACAATGAAGTGAGGGACTCCACCTCAGCAAAACTTTCCAATTAAAACCCCGTGTGCCGAGGATGTAAGATAATGCCTTGGAGAAGTCCACTCACCGAGCACAGGATTCAACGTCAAACACAAGTTACCAAAATGTCACCTTAACGGCTGGAAGTGGGGCCCCTCCCTGACGCTTGACATAACACAAGGGAACAACAGGCAAGACTGAAGAAACCACCCAAACTTCATAGGTAGAGGGGGCCACTGTCAAACTGAATATCCACTCATCATGACCACCCCACAAAAACAAGAGTATAAATTGGGGGGGTGGGGGGAGGGGCAAAGAGAAGGGTTGGAACAAAATTTAGGGGAGAGATACGCGAGAGAAAGTGAGAACATAATTTGGGGGTTATTGAAGTCTTGCTCGAATCTCTCACAGGGAGCTCGGCCGTTAGGAAGCTTTCTTGGTTGGGCTTGAATTCAAAGCAGACCAACAATAAATAGAACTAAGGTACGTTCCGTCGTTGCAAGAATCACTCCAGGGGTCTCCCATTGTAAGCTATACCCAATCAAGAATACAAATAAATTGGGAGCCCAAGTTCCAGAAAACCTAGGGGTTTTTGGGAACAAGCCACCACAGCATTCAAATCAAATTAATTATAGCAACGTCATCTATACAAATTGTGAAAATAACTAATTATTATTTATTAGCCTAATCCTAGAGCAGGCTGCATAAACAAGCCCAAAGCCCACGCATATAACCTTACACGTTTAAGTACGCACCCGCATGCAAATGCACGCCACATTGACCATCTTGTTGCCCTAACTACAAACAAACATTTCTCACTTGTTTTAAAATCAAAACTAGGTCAAATTTTTGTCCATTTAAAGCCTTAAATGTCTACTCAAACATTTATTGTAATTTAAAAGATATTAGTAGCAGAGTGAGCAAAATTAATTTTTGAGTATTACTTTTGAAAAACTTTTGAGTTGTAATTACTTTTGAACTATCGAGAATATATATCAATTACCCTTGGTTAATATTTTGTCAAGCTCCTTGTTGGGATAGTGGATTCATGAGTACAAACCAACACAAAATTGAGTGTCTATATTACATCTTACACAAAAATTACTTAGGTTGAATTTATAACCTATTATGTATATCATCACTTAACACATATCTTATCTTGCGAGGGTTATGATATAATTCATACGAGTCTTATCTACAAATATCCTTTTTTTTTTCTTTTTTATAATAATAATAATAATATAAATGTTTAAAAAAATTTAAGGGGGCCAAGAGGGAACTTTCCTAAAAACTAATTATAAATATAATTATAAGGGAAAATAAAAACTTTTTAAAAAATTTTAGGAGGCCATGGCCCTTGGAGGCGAATATATCCACTAAAAAAAATGCACCTAATTGATTCACATACTTCAAAAAGTCACCATGTTCCATCTCAGCTTTGCAATCAAAACCTTATTTATATCATAAATTCCTTCTGAATGTAAATCCTTGATTTTTTTTTTTTTTTTTTATGTGACCAAGCTATTAAGTAAAGGTGTATACCCATTTATCATTGCAAATTTGCAACCTTACTCAATGGATTTACTTAGGGCCTATTTGGATTGAGGGGGAAGGGAGGGGGAGGAGAGGGGAGGAGAGTAGAGTTAGTTGAAAATTGGCTAATTTTGGGTCAATTCTATTTTACTCTCCATCTCTCTCTTAATCCAAACGGACTATTAGTGATTTCAAAAGCCACAGGTGACTTACCAAAGACATTATTGTTATTGTAACTACTAACTAGGTCATATACAACAATAGTACAATAAGCATCCTTAAAAAGTTTACAGACCATTAAAAGGTTTATAATCTAGTAATTATGATTTGTCAAGGTTTGTTTTTGGCATAAATAAAAAATCCATCAACAAATCCGGACTTCTTGGATAACTTAAATAGTTAAATGGTTACTAAACAAAGCAAAGAGGAAAGTATTAAAGATACAAATTTTTTTATAAAATTTTTTACAAACGGTTGATGTGATGAGTAATTATTAATAAATAAAAAAATAATGTTATTAGTGAGCCCAAATTAGAACAAGTAAGAAATTGTTCACAATAATAATTTGTAAAAATATTATAAAATAGTTTGTAATTGTAACAATACTCAAGCAAAAGGAAAATGTTAAAAATACAAATTTTTTTACAAAAACTTTTATAAAGTATTAATATGATAAGTGATTATTAAATAAAAAAAATGATGTTATTGATAAACTCAACTAAAAATTAATAAAAAAAATTTCAAAAAAAAAAATTGTAAAAATATAGTAAAATATACTCGCGGAAGCATTATTCAAGCAAAGTTAACAAAGCAATTATTCATTTCTCTCGGCTCTCTCAATGGTATGGGGTTTGGGGCGCACTATTCCAAGTAGATATATCGAAAATTGAGTCCGTTATTTCATTTTGACCTTCTGATTTCTGAACCTTCTGCAGTATTTCAGCGTCAGTGACAATAACATTTCAGGGCAAAGCTGAGTCATAGAGACTCAACGACTTTTTCTTTTTATCACTTGGGGAAATTCTTAGATGGTCCTGGACTACAAGGTCAGCAAGCTGACCTTGTAGTCCCAGCCAATAGAGAGAAGACATGTAACTAAAAATGTAAGTTGTCAATTTACGTGCCACGTCATTTCAACAAATCCACAAATTTTGACATCGTTAACCCTTTCCGTTAACCAGTCCTTGGTTCAAATTTCAAATTTCATTTGGGAATTGAATTGGCGGGTCAGCGAGAGTTTTCACAAGGTAAAAGCTTTCAAATTTCATTATTTTTGCGAATTCTCTCTCTCTTTTGCTTTTCTTGTTTCTCTCTCCCTTTGAGATATGGAGCTCCTTGTTCATCGTCATCAATCAACACTACGTCTAGCTATCTCATTAGTTTTTATTTTTTGAATGTTTCACAAGACAACACTTCAGCTTTGTTTCTATTTCATTTGTCCCTGCCCATACGACTATCTCACTGCCATTGTCATCATATGAATTTTGGTTTTTGACCTTGAATGTGAGCCACGCAGGTGATAAATCTTTTAGTTATTTTACTTGATAAATTTGAAGTCTTTTAGTTTTTTTTTTCTCTTCTTAGCTCAGTATTATCTGGGTTAAGTTCTTGTTGGGTTTCTTCTGTTTAATATTAAATGGGTGAAGCTTTAATCATGTTCCTTTAGTGGCACTTTGTTGGAGTCTTAGGTTCTGTAAAACATGAAAATGGATTTCAAATTTGATTTATAATTTAACTTTATCGATTATTAAATATGAGGAATAGTTTTAGCTTTTGCTTCCTATATAAATAAAAAAAAAAAGTTTTAGTCTTTTCTGGATTTGATCCGATCAGAAATCTTTTGGAAGTGGTTGGGATCAAAAGTGCTGGATTTAGGCAAAGCATCCATCCTTCCTCAGTTTTTTTTTTTTTTTGGTGGCATAGGAGTGTTTGTTAAAATGCTTCATAGAGTTTTGGTTTGTCTATACTTGTTATGGCTTTATATCCATGTTTATGTGGTACATTTAAAAAAAAAAATTGTGAATTCCAATGTATTGAATAATTTATTTCTCAAACTGAAATAAGTTTATGAATTTTTTTTTTTTGTCCTATACCGTGTAAAAAAAATTACAATATTTCACTTTTCTTTGTGATTGCGTTTTATTCTATAGATCTTCTTAGAGACTAATTTTTCCTCTCTAATGCTATGAGGAACACAATGGATTAATTTGCAAACCCGTTTGATGTCATAATACCACCCTAGTTATTTAACTTTGTGAAGTGCAACTTCTCTTTGTTTTGTGATTTTGATAGACTTGATGTTGGAGGCTTCAACATGTTTGCAGCTACTGCACTATACCCTCTCAATCTATTAAGTGCAGTTGTTGGACTAAGAGGCTCGCTTCTGTTATGATTCAAACACGCCTAATTGGCATTCAACAAGGGACTATAGGCTAGCTAAGAATGATGAGGATAATCAACATCAATTTTAGTGTGAATGGTGTAAATATCTTGCAGCAACAACAGAATGGACAAATGACTAGTAAGGTCAATAAGCATGAGTGTTAGTTATCCAAGAGAGTTGTTAGTAGTCTATTGGTATTAGAATTTAGCCAATAAATTCCTTTTTAGGTAGTTTTTTCAAATTGAGTTATTATAGTTTATTTTTGTTCTTGTATACATTTTATTATTTGCTCTTGGATATTGTCAAGTTGATGTTTACAAGATGTATGCCCTCAGGCAGAATGTATTTGACATTATGGTAGATTGCTCAAAGAAAATTCATAATTTATGAATTCCTAAACCAAGCAAAAGCCAAGAAAGTATCACAAGCATTGGCTATCAATTCCATAAGGACTGATTTTAGATTTTTAAAAAGCCTAGCTAATCAATAAATATCCATATAAATTGCAATTGCAACCACTCAACAATGCCAATGCCATTGCAGTGCAAGTTTGGGTACCTTTAGAGACAGCTCCTACACTGAATTTCACAAAATTGAAAAAAGGCAACACCAAATAAACATTTTTAATTCATTTCCCATCAAATGGCATACAGTGCACGGCAATGTGCAATTCAAATGATGATAAGCACCCAACTAATAACATAAACTTGCTAACAACTAACTAGCAAACAATCTAATCGTATCCTCTACAATTCCAAAACTTTAGGAAATAAGTTATTAATTTCTATCTCTAACTAACAAATCCTATTGATTGAGCCCAACTAGCCTTCAATCTTGAACTTCATCACTTATCCATCTCATCCAAAGCTGATAATGATAGCTCCTTCGAGTTCAATTTGCTGATCTTCATCCTTGCTCTTTTACTCATCCTCATCTTCATCCTTGGCATATTGAGATTCCCTCTCTCCAAGTGTCTTCCAAGTTTGTCTAAATCATAACACAAAATCATTATGTTAATGTTCATCAATTAAAATCTATGTCTAACAACTTCAGGGTAACCTCTATCTTGCATCTACCATTGCACACAACTACTCAAGTATCCATCATTAAAATGCACACAAGTTAGCTAACAATAAAGGCTTGTCAATCTAACTCTACGTAATAAAATTATAAAACTCAATAGTAAAACAGGCGATAAAATTATAATGCTAATGATTTTGTTCATGGTAAGGATAACTGGAACTTCATATAAGGCATAAAAGCCAATATCCAAATAGCTAGGTATTCAATGACACCTCATTAATAGCCACAGAATTGGATTCTTTCAAATTCCCTCAATTTCTCAGCAACAAACTAGAGCACAAAGTAAAATTGAATTAAGAAAAAGTTACACAAGTGTTGGAAATCATGTCAGTAATAAATAATTTTCTTATTAGTTTACAAAAATGGTCCCCAATTGAAAAAATGCCTAAACACCACTGCCCATGTATGTATGCCAAGAAAACATTGTGGGAAAACCAAAATTTTGCAAGAAACCAGAAAACAAACGCAAATGGATGAGATTTCAAACACAATGCTCAAGAGTTCACATGATAACATGTCCAAGAATGAGTCTTAATAATTTAACTGAGCTTCTCTCAAGGGAATAAATAAGTTTCATGAAAGGTCTATAGCCATATTCTTTAAAGATGACCAAGTCTTTTCCTTGGAGCATTTTATCAAACACATTGAGTACAGGAGGAATATGCATAAGTTGTGATATCAATTGGCCATGTATTTCTAAATACCCAAGACAAATGTCATTCAGCATACACATTCCATCAAAGACTTAACAATAGTCATCAAAGAGATTAGAGATCAACATGGTTATCAAAAAAAAAAAAAAAATCATCAAGTCACCCATGTCAGAAAATTTCATGGGCCAAGAAAATCGGAGAAATTCATCATACCAAAAGAAAGGGAAAGTAGACTCACCCCATTCATTGCTTGAAAGATTTGTGATTGCTTGAATCTTGGATCAAGCATTATTATCATTTGTTGGAGTAATAGGTTTTTGGATTGCCAATCAAAGCATTTGGCCACAGATTACAGAGACGAAACGGGAAGGAGGTGTGCAGCAATGATCGGGCAGTGCCGAGGTTGCCATCGTGGCCGAGTGGGAAGTTGGAGACGATGGCAATTTTGAGAGAAATACATTTTGTTTGGCGTTTGGGGAAAATGATTCCAAGGTAGAGGAAAACGTAATGTGATATTCCATGAAGCAAATTTGAAAAGTTTTTAGATGCGAAAAGGAAAACCCACCCATTTACATCTCAAATTTGAATTTGATCATTTGAATGTGTCTCACAGAATTGACGGAATTAAGGGGCCGTTAATGGAGTGCAATGACATGGCAGATAAGCTTACCTCGTCAATTTTCAATGAGGTGTCTTATGTTTATTGGTTGGGACTACAAGGTCAGCTTGCCAACCTTGTAGTCCCGGACCACCTAAGAATTTCCCTATCACTTGACTGTACGCGGCCTAAATGCTAGTTTGGATTGTTCAATATATGACTTTTGTATTAGGCTATCAGATATATGAGTTTTCTTAATCATCTCATCTGGGTACTGTTCGTTGCAGGCAGCATCTTAAAGTCAGAGAGAGCCTTAAGCTCCACTGCTCAAAACGCTTTTAATGTTGATATAAAAATAAATAAATTATTAGTTTGGTACATTATAATTAGAATCTTTTGGCTGAATATTATTAAATTTGGAGTTTATTTGCGTTACAGGCACTATTTCAAGTTATTTAGAAAACTGAGAAAAGAGAGTGAATTTCGGCAACAGTGTTGTCGAAATTCAACAAAAGTATGAGAGAGAAAGAGAAAAAGTAGGAGAGAGAAAATTTTGAATTTCGGTAATCACATTACCGAAATTCCTGCTGTCCAAACCTACTGCCCGAAAACCAAAAAAAATTTTTGTGACAATTGTGGCAATGCCATTGCCGAAAATGGGAGGAAAAAAAAATAATGGTTACTGAAATCTGAGGAGGAATTAAAAAAAAAATGCTACGTCCACAATATTTTTACAACATTTTCACAACAAATCATAGGTGATTAGTTATTATTAGTTCAAATTTGAATTTTACATTGAGATTACTTTTTTAATCCAACAATAACAACCTGCCACTTAAAATTTGTTGTAAAAATATTGTAAAAATAGTGTGCACATATCATTTCTAAAAAAAAAAAAAAAAGTAGAATGGATTGTGGCAATGGCATTGCCGAAATAGGAGGGAAAAAAATTAATTTTCCCCTCCTATTTCGGCAATGCCATTGCCACAATCCATTCCACTTTTTTTTTTTTTTTTTTTTTTAAGAAATGATATGTGCATACAATTTTTACAATATTTTTACAACAAATTTTAAGTGGCAGGTTGTTATTGTTGGATTAAAAAAGTAATCTCAGTGTTAAATTCAAATTTGAACTAATAATAACTAATCACCTATGATTTGTTGTAAAAATATTGTGGACGTAGCATTTTTTTTAATTCCTCCCCAGATTTCGACAACCATTATTTTATTTATTTATTTATTTCCTCCATTTTCGGCAATGGCATTGCCATAATTGCCACAATTTTTTTTTTCCTATTTCGGCAATGGCATTGCCACAATTGGTTTTCGGTCAGCAGGAATTTCGGTAATGTGATTACCGAAATTCAAAACTTTCTCTCTCCCACTTTTTCTCTTTCTCTCTCATACTTTTGTTGAATTTCGGCAACACCGTTGCCGAAATTCACTCTCTTTCCTCATTTTCCTGAATAACTTGGAACAGTGCCTATAACGCAAATAAACTCCGAATTTAACAATATTCAGCCAAAAGACTCTTATAATTAGGTTCGATCCGCTTATTTTGTTATGGGAAATATTAATCAATACCGTGCGGTACTGGTTTACGTTTCTCAAATTGGGTCTAACAAATTAAAGGTGATAAAAAGTTATTAAAAAAATGGTCAAAAAAGATAAACAATTGTTAAACAATTACCAAAAAGCTTAAAAAGTAAAATAAATGTAGCAAAAAGCTGCAAAAGATTGTTGTTAATGGGCACCGTTAACACAACTTTTTTGTTAAAACTGAAATATTTTTACTAAAAATATTGTAAATAAAGGTAAAAGTTAGCTAAAATAATACAATGTGACTTATAAGTAGTACCAAAAAGTACAGTAGGGCCTATAAATAGTAGCAAAAATAAGCTGAATAGTAAAATAAGCTGGCTTTTTAATATTATGGGTGTGTTTGAAGACCGCTTATTTTGCTGAAACTGAAAAATTATTACTGAAAGTACTTTAGATAAAGGTAAAAGTTAGTTGAAATAGTACAGTGAGATCTATGAATAGTGCCAAAAAATGCAGTGGGACACATAAATAGTAGCAAAAATAAGTTGAATAGTGAAATAATTTTCATTTATAATCCCAATCCAAACGCACACTACATACCAATTTTTTTATGAATTATTTTATTTTATTTTTATAAATGGGTAAAGAAGGGTGACCTGAATTGGCGTCTTAGGCGTGGTCATAGTGACACTCTATTCACTGGACTCAGGCCTCCAGGAGCAGGGGATCCGAATGAGGCATAGTTGTACACTCAACCCCATCTAAGATGCTAGTGAGCATGAGCCAAGAGTATGAAATTATTTCCTAGGTGCTTTCCATTGCAGGATTCGAACTTGGAACCTCCACCTCCCAAACTCTTAAGAGTGAGCTCATAACTACTAGACCAACCACTCCCAGTGGTAATATTACACACCAATTACAATTTAACACGTCAACAAATTATAAGAAGAATTATGAAAAATATTGTCCAAGTTCTTATGGGCAAGGAAAAATTCATAGTTGATTATAATAAGTTATGAACTATACTAGAATCATCCTCGATAAGCTAACATCAAGTTATCTATTTTATTTAGAGTAGACCAAGACATAAAGTGATTGGCAAATCAACTCAAAAGACTAAGATAAAGAAATATTTTTTATTTCTTCATGCTTGTTTTGGATTGGAAACTAGGAAGTCGTATATAAATAACTACATTTCTATTAGTTATTATACTAACATGATATCATCTAAATAAAATTGTATGATATATTGACTGCGTCAACATTATTCTCAATTATACAAAATATGATGCAACAAAACTTTGGAGAAGTAATCGTCGAGTACTAGTAGATGGATATTTCGTTTTCTATTTTGATTGTTGAATTTGAAGATTGATAAATATACAAGGAGATGATGTGAACCAATCAAGTTAGCCTAACCCGATCTTACGTACTTTGCATAATGTGTATTGACTATTGAGTTTATTGATTGAGTCTGGCTGACGTGTTACTTTACATTCTTTTTTTTTTTAGAGTGAGTGTTACTTTACATTAATGAAAACAAAACATCAAATATAATAAAATTTTACTTTTTCATATGATTTTTTATTTTATATATAAAATTTGATATTTTTTTTAGAGATATATAATTCTATAGTTGAGGGAAGAAGAATTTAAACATTGGATGTTTCCAAGATATATCATATATCAAAAAATTGAGTTACAAGACTTTTCACTATGACTTTTTGAGTTTATGTCATTATTTCATTAAATATAACGTGTTATTATGCTAATAGATGTTCTTAGGGCTTTTGTTAATAAGCTATTTTAAGAAAAGTTTTATTCCACTTTTATGAAAAATATAAAAAATAGTCAATAGAATAAGTTTTTTTTTTTTTTGTTTTCCAGAAAAATTTCTAAAAATATTTTTTAAATCAATTTTTTTAAGGTATTTGTTAACTTTTCCCTAAGTTTATAGTATCATGTCAATTATATTATCTAATAATTATTATATTGTGGCTAAGAATTTGTAATTTAACTTATACTTTTTGGTATTTTCAATGAAAACGTCTAAGATTGATATCATTCTCTCTAGCTATTGTAAACTATTAAATTATCACAGATAAATAAAATACTTTTTTTTAGAATTAGAAAAAAAAAAAACAAGAAAAAAAAATCCTCTAAGCCAATGATGAGAAGTTGAGAACACGTATAAATGCAAATATTCTTAGCATGAGTAGATGGGTAATGTTAAGAACACAATTATTTTTACAATTTTGGTTACAACTTGTGATTAATAAGATGTAATTGGAGTAAATAAAATCTATTACTAACATACCACAAACCGATTAAAAAAAATTGTGAATACTGAATAATATTCTTGTTAGACTTTATTTGTACCCCCTACGTAGGAGTAGTATATGCTATGGTAGTTAGTTATTGTTATTCCATTTCCATCCCTGTCAGAAACAGCTTCTTAGCTAAAAGTCAATACACGTGTTGACAAATCGCCACGCGGCACAGTTTTACTCTGCAAATATTTAGTCCAATTTCGAAGTTGGGGCACGGAATTATGAAATTGCCGACCTTGCAATGAATGCTATGTGAGAGTTTGGATACGGATTATACTTAAACTTTTCTCAAAAAAACAAAAAAAAAAAAAATCTTAAACAAGTTGCGTATTCTTTACTTGTACTTGACAGCCAGAACTTAATAGTGAAAACTAAAAACATACCCAAAAGAAGAGGAAAAAGCAAAACTTATTTCAATGTCTTACTTGATTGTTTCAAGTTAACTTCTTTTTAGTATTATGAGTTCGGTCTAGTTAATGTATGTCCTAACCCTTAGGGCATGTACTAGTGTTGATGGCCATTTTGGAAGTCATAAAGAAAGAAAGGAGTCCAGTAGCGCGGGCAGAGTTGGTAAACAGGTAGAAAAAACCATTAAGCCCAAGCGGCAGGAGTAATGGGTTACAGGTCCATAAAGTATAGCAAATGGGCCTTGAGAAAGTAAATGGGTTCAAAAGAGTCCGGAAATAGAGAAATAGCAAATCCATGGGCAGTATATGATGTAGAAAAGTGAGAATGAGCCACGATAGGCCTAAAGTAATGCAAGTAAAGAAAGTAAGGGGTTAATGGCAAGCCCATGAACCCCAAGGATGATGATAAGGTAATTGGGTCGGGGAAACTCAATGGAGTTAGTACAAGACCATGAGAATGCAGAGTTAGAAAAATGGGCCAAGGACACCCTTATGAGTTCGGTCTAGTTAATGTATGTCCTAACCCTTAGGGCATATACTAGTGTTGATGGCCATTTTGGAAGTCATAAAGAAAGAAAGGAGTCCAGTAGCGCGGGCAGAGTTGGTAAACAGGTAGAAAAAAACCATTAAACCCAAGCGGCAGGAGTAATGGGTTACAGGTCCATAAAATATAGCAAATGGGCCTTGAGAAAGTAAATGGGTTCAAAAGAGTCCGGAAAGAGAGAAATAGCAAACTCATGGGCAGTATATGATGTAGAAAAGTGAGAATGAGCCACGATAGGCCTAAAGTAATGCAAGTAAAGAAAGTAAGGGGTTAATGGCAAGCCCATGAACCCCAAGGATGATGATAAGGTAATTGGGTCGGGGAAACTCAATGGAGTTAGTACAAGACCATGAGAATGCAGAGTTAGGAAAATGGGCCAAGGACACCCTTATGAGTTCGGTCTAGTTAATGTATGTCCTAACCCTTAGGGCATATACTAGTGTTGATGGCCATTTTGGAAGTCATAAAGAAAGAAAGGAGTCCAGTAGCGCGGGCAGAGTTGGTAAACAGGTAGAAAAAAACCATTAAGCCCAAGCGGCAGGAGTAATGGGTTACAGGTCCATAAAATACAGCAAATGGGCCTTGAGAAAGTAAATGGGTTCAAAAGAGTCCGGAAAGAGAGAAATAGCAAACCCATGGGCAGTATATGATGTAGAAAAGTGAGAATGAGCCACGATAGGCCTAAAGTAATGCAAGTAAAGAAAGTAAGGGGTTAATGGCAAGCCCATGAACCCCAAGGATGATGATAAGGTAATTGGGTCAGGGGAAACTCAATGGAGTTAGTACAAGACCATGAGAATGCAGAGTTAGGAAAATGGGCCAAGGACACCCAAGAGAAAACAAAAGGGACACAGGAGCTCATAAGTAAGAAAACCAATGGCCATGCTAAGCCACTGGGGAAGGAATAAATGGCAGGCCTAAAGAGGTCTAGCAGGATTGAGTCATTACAGCAGGAATGACAGAGTGATATGGCAGGAAATGATGACAATCAAAGAATAGACTATAAGAAGGCAAAGCCCAACATCAAACAAAGCCCAGCACCTAAGGGGAGCGGGAAATCATAAAGCAACCCACATAAAAGGTCAAAGAAGGACGGAAGACTGTGCAGGCAAGCCTCCAAACAGCGGAGAACGCATGAGCAGCAGACAGATTTTGGACATACATGAAATGGAGGTACGCGTAAGGCCCAGGCACCACCAGCCTATACCCAGCCAATATGAGATATGGTGGGGTCATGGGTTAGAGGAAAGAGGGTATGGTTTGGCGGTGGGGAGAGGGGAAAACCTATTCTGCGGTTCTTGCTCAAGCTCTTTTGGGGGATACGTCCTACTGGGGTGACATACCACCCAAAAGAAGCAGGGTTGAGTTGGAACCACTAGGTGCATGCCATGAAGGATAGAGAGAGAGAGCACTCACACCGTGGCAAGAAAGGGTGCCACGGCAGACTAATAAATAAAATAACTTTTATTGTCTGGAAATAGGGTGTGGCACACAGACGGACCAGTAGTGGTCGGCAAGTACACCCAGACCAAACAAAGGTGGTTAAGGGCTAAAAAAGTAAAATTTGGTCACGGTAGGCACTATAAAAGAAGACCCTTGCCGTGCCCAGAAAGGGGGATAAAAACAAAAAGAAGGAAGAAAGGATCACAGTAAGAACCATCTCTAAGGGACCACGAAATAGAAAACAAGGGTAAAAGAAAAGAAAGAAATGATAAGAGGAAAACTAAAAACAAAGAAAGAAGAAAGGAAAAAACAGTGAGTTAGACCGGCAGGCATGCACCAATAGGTTGATTCCTTCTCTCCCTCTCAAAATCCTGCTCTTTGCCAAAAGCAAAAAGGATTTTTCTCCGAGCACCAACCATTCAGATCCGTTTCCCTCAAAGTAATTAATTTCCACAGCAGAATATTCCCTGGGAGGTTGATTGCGTTGAGAAGAAGCGTTCTTCCCTCTCTGGTTTCAGTCTTGAGGACTGGATTTGCTCTGAATTCATTCTCCTCTTAATTGACCCATATGCTGACCACTTATTAACTTGTTTTCTTTATAAAAGTAATTATCGTTATTGTGATTATCTCTTTTAATTAAGGATTAATTGTTTACTTTAATTGAGAAGTCGAAGTATTCTCTTTTTATTTTATTATCATGTCTGCCTGCCATAACTCATCTAGAATAGCTCTGCCTGCCGTAAGCATGTTCCTGGCAGATAAGGCATAATTTGCGCACAAGCCGAACCAAGTTGAGTTGCAGTTAGACTAGTCTCAACTCCCTTACTCAGAACACTTAGGCCTAGTACCGCAAGAGGCAGTCCAGCCCAATCTAACAAAAAGGCCCGCTACAACTAGTTATTTATTTTTAAAAAAAAACTTTATTAGAAATTTAAAAAATTGTTCAAAAAGTTAGTAATTTTTCATAAAAAGTTTCTTAAAATTGCTGACTAATTTATGCCCTAAGACCATACGTTAATTTTATGAGTTTTAATTTGAGAGTTAAAAAAAAAAATTGGACTTGAGATAGTAAGATAGTTATTTTAATATTTAGGAGAGTTTTTACAATAATAAACTTTTATGCAAGTGTCAATTTGCTCATTACACTGTGGATTTAACAATTGATTCCTAACCATCGCACACATTTTGGTACAATAGTCACTACACAAGTATAAGCGCTTGTGGGGTGTGGAGGGTAAAGGCCGGGGTTCAAGTTTTTAAGGGAGAGTTTACGCACATATACACTTAGATTGTGTTAGAGTGGAATTTCTATATTGTATAAAAAAAAATGATTCCTATATATTACATTTATTACAAATAAAACATATTCTTAACAGAATGTTTGATTTGTTAAAAACTTAATATCTAGGGATTAATTGTTCAAATTGAAGATTCAATAACTAAATTAACATTTACACCAAATTCTAAAATGATATTTATAAGTTTATAACAATAACTAAGTTGACATTAACATAAAATTCTAAAAATGATATTTGTAAGTCTATAACAACTACACAGTAGTTTGAACATCTAAATATTAAGTATCTAAATTTCATGTTCAAATTTCGTGTCTGTTTGGTATTGGCTTATAAGCTTAACTTTTAGATTTTAGTTTTTATGTACAGTTTTTTAAAACCTCATTTTTCTCGATTTTTCTCACGTTTTCAAATCTTTTTCAAGATACAAGTATACTTTAGCACATTTTTAATAAAAAAAATCTTAAGTAAAAAGATAAATAAGTTGTTTTCAAACAGACACGAATTCTTATAGAGTTGTTTTTCAACTTTACAAATAATATCATTCTTAAATATTAGACTTTTATATTCTCCACTATCACTATTATTGTAGCCATGATCACTATCACTATTCACTACAATATTGCCGGCCAAAATGGCCAAATACCACTTATTTTTGAAATTTTTAGCAAAAAAACACTGTTTCGAAAATAAATAGGAAACTACCACTTTTTCTAGAACTCGAGTTTCAGAAACTCGAGTTCCTCATCAACTCTGCCACCGTGGCATTGCTGAGCTGGAATTTCTGTGATTAAAAAAAAATTATGTGGTACTCGAGCTTGGTAAACTCGAGTTCCATGCAACACAATACTCGAGTATGCCAGGCTCGAGTACGTTTTATAAATAAAATACAGATAAAAAAATTTATACATTAATTAAAATTGTTCATTGTTTTCTCATAAAAATTGTTCACTGTTTTCTGTATAAACTATTTCTACGATTTTGCATAAAATTATTTTCTGTTCAGCATTATTTAAGAAATTGTTCACTCTCTTTTCTGCATAAATTATTTTCTGTTTACTATTTAAAAAATTGTTCACTGTTTTCTCATAAAACACCTAGTGAAATCGTGTTTTCTAAATTTAAACGCCAAATCTGAATGCTTTTTCATGTTTGAATTTCACAATAATCGAATATATTTTTCTACATTGATAAAATCTGTTTCTACATTAATAAAATTTGCTCTCTGCACATCATATTTACTGTATATTCAAATCTACTTACTACATTCATAAAATTTGTTTTTTGCATTAATTAAAACTGTTCATTGTTTTCTCATAAAAATTGTTCACTGTTTTCTGCATAAACTATTTCTAGCATTCTGCATAAAATTATTTTCTGTTCAGCATTATTTAAAAAATTGTTCACTCTCTTTTATGCGTATATTATTTTCTGTTCACTATTTAAAAAATTGTTCGCTGTTTTCTCATAAAACACCTAGTGAAATCGTGTTTTCTAAATTTAAAAGCCAAATCTGAATGCTTTTTCATGTTTAAATTTCACAATAATCAAATTTGTTTTTCTGCATTGATAAAATCTGTTTCTACGTTAATAAAATTTGCTCTCTACACATCATGTTTACTATATATTCGAAGCTGCTTACCGCATTCATAAAATATATTTTTTGCATTAATTAAAACCGTTTACTGTTTTCTCATAAAAATTGTTCACTGTTTTCTGCATAAACTGTTTTTAGCATTGGCACAGTTATTGCACTTAAATGGTTTTTGTGTTTTTTTTTTAAATATGTAACCATATGAATAATGGACAAACTCCATGAAAGAAAAATGAATGATTCGTATAAATCACCTAACGGTAAATGCCTTGAAAAATTCGAATTTGTAAAAAAGTTCGAATTAGTTGAATGTAGAATTGTTCATTAAGTAAAACTGTTCACTGTTTTCTCATGAAAATTGTTCACTATTTTTTGCATAAACTATTTCTAGTATTCTGCATAAAATTATTTTCTGTTCAGCATTATTTAAAAAATTGTTCACTTTCTTTTCTGTGTAAATTATTCTCTGTTCATTATTTAAAAAATTGTTCACTGTTTTCTCATAAAACACCTAGTGAAATCGTGTTTTATAAATTTAAAAGCCAAATCTAAATACTTTTTCATGTTTAAATTTCACAATAATCGAATTTGTTTTTCTGCATTAATAAAATCTGTTTCTACGTTAATAAAATTTGCTCTCTACACATCATGTTTACTGTATATTCGAAGCTGCTTACTGCATTCATAAAATCCGTTTTTTCCATTAATTAAAACTGTTCACTGTTTTCTCATAAAAATTGTTCACTGTTTTCTGCATAAACTGTTTTTAGCATTGGCGCAGTTATTGCACTTAAATGGTTTTTGTGTTTTTTTAAATATGTAACCATATGAATAATTGACAAACTCCATGAAAGAAAAATGAATGATTCGTATAAATCACCTAACGGTAAATGCCTCGAAAAATTTGAATATGTAAAAAAGTTTGAATTAGTTGAATGTAGAAATTTGAGAAAAATTGATGGAAAATCAATGAACGTACCAAATCGTGAAGGTGTACATAAGATGTACAGATAGTCTAGACTTGTTGAGAAATTTGATTTCGTTGAAAGTACAAAATAATGAAAATTCAGTGGAAAAGTATGTACATTAGATGTATAAATCGTATGAATTTGTTTAAAAATTTGAATTCGTTGAATGTACAAAACTGTGAAAACTCAAGGAAAAATTGTGTACATTAGATGTACAAATAGTACGAATTTGCTGAAAAATTCGAATTCGTTGAGTGTGTAAAATCGTGAAAATTCAAATGAAAATTGAAGAACATACCAAATTGAGTAAACTTAATGGAAAATTAATTACATTAGATGTACAAATCATCCATATTTGTTTCCAAATTTGAAGTTGTCAAATCTACAAAATTGTGAAAATTCAATTTAAAACTATGTACTAATGTACTAATCATCCTGATTTGATGAAAATTTCAAATATGTTGAACATACAAAATCGTGAAATCTTAATGAAAAATCAAAATTGTTGAACATACCAAATCGTGAAAATTCAATGGAAAGTTGTGTACATTAGATGTACAAATATTCTGGACTTGTTGAGAAATTTGATTTCGTTGAAAGTACAAAATCGTGAAAATTCAAGAGAAAATTGTGTACATTAGATGTACAGATCATTCGAATTTGTAAAAAACAAAATTTAGATGTACAGATCGTTCGAATTTGTTGATTGTATAAAATCTTGAAAGTACAAAATAAAATTGTGTAAATTAGATGTACAGATAGTTTGAATTAGTTGAAAAGTTTGAATTCGTTAAATGTACAAAATCGTGAAAATTAAATGGAAAACTGTGTACTAATGTATTGATCATCCGAATTTGTTGAAAAATTTGAAATCGTTGAATGAACAAAATCGTGTAAACTCAACAGTTAATGAACAGTTAATCTTTAGATTTGCAAAAGTTGAATGTATATAATCATCAGTTGTCAGACATTAACAACAACATTTTGTATTGCATAGAACGTGTAGACATTAACAACAACGTCTAATGTTCGTAGGTAGAAAATTTTGGAAATCATCATTACTTGAATCTGAGAAGTCTGAAATATCTCTTTCATCATCTAACGCAGTAACTTCATTAATAGACTTGATGGCTCAGTCTTGCACCTTCCCGTTTAGATGCTACTTAGCTTTTTGGATTGCATGAAAACGGTCTAATCGCCTTTGCATTTGATTGTTCTCTTGTTCAAGACGAGTAAGTATGTTGGCAGGTTCATCTCTAGGTAACTCGGCTGAGCGTGCCTTAGGAACTCATAACACATGCCATCGACAATACACCTCCAACTCACACCTCTTCTTGTATAGGGTTGACCATGATGGTTCTGCTACGGTGAACTCTATTGCGGTGGTATCTGTACTTAGTTTTGTAGGTTTGCCGACCATGATGTGCCCGACACTTCCAAGACTCTCGTACTTGTATATTGGCATATTAAGGAAATCTCTCTTCTTTCCAACCCATTTCCCTCCATAGTTTCATAAACTTGAATTCCAGAAAAAGTGGTATTTCCCTATATAGTTCCGAAACAGTGTTTTTTTGCTACAAATTTCTGAAAATGGTGGTATTTGGCCATTTTCGCCCGCGGACTCTTGTATTTCTCTTTAATTTTGCCGCCCAAATAGTTGTATTTTTTTTATTATAAAACAAATAATTTGCTATTAAAATAGAATTGGTTTAGAAACTTATGGTAGTAGATTGTCTGTCTTTATTTTTATTGATCTGGATATATTGTGTGGAGCCTTTTAAAGTGGAATTGGTTTGAAACTTTGAATGGTTAGTTGCTAAAATTTTATAAAATCAGTTTATTATAGTGTGAATTGTAGCGCTGAGTATGTATTTTGTCTGTATTTGGCTCTTTTTGTTTGTACAATTATTTGTTTATTTGTGATTTGTCTTTACCTATGGAAAATGAGTTAGTACAAATTTAATATTGATGATTTCTGTCATTTAAAAGAAGGCCGTTTTCTCTTTTAATAGATAAATTGTATTTTAATATATTAAGAAATAATTATTTTGTATTTTTTATTTGTTGATAGTTTCTTAATACTAAATAGATGATACACATTTTTTGTTTATATTTTAATCCCCTCAATCAAACTTCTATCTCCGTCTCTGAATCAAAAATGGCCGAAACACATCGGAATGACCTGAAATTATTCCCGGGGTGGAACATGGGGTGTTACTACCGAAACAAAATGGTAATATAATAGCTATTTCTATGGTTCTACTCAGGGGCATATCCAGGAATTTTTTCTAGGGGGGGCCAAGGTCAACTATCATTTTGATTTGCAATTCAATGAAAAACTCAAAGTACAGTATATTTATACCAAGTGTTATTTTTTAAAATTTATAAATTCAATTGCACAGGTTTAAAAGCTAGTTTCCTTAATATGCCAATATACACGTACAAGAGTCTTGGAAGCGTCGGGCACATCATGGTCGGCAAACCTACAAAACTAAGTACAAATACCACCGCAATAGAGTTCATTTAAACATGAAAAACAAATTCAATTATTTTGAAATTTAAACATGAAAAAGTATTCAGATTTGGCTTTTAAATTTAGAAAACACGATTTCACTAGGTGTTTTATGAGAAAACAATGAACAATTTTTTAAATAGTGAACAGAGAATAATTTACACAGAAAAGAGAGTGAACAATTTTTTAAATAATGCTGAACATAAAATAATTTTATGCAGAATACTAGAAATAGTTTATGCAGAAAATAGTGAACAATTTTCGTGAGAAAACAGTGAACAGTTTTACTTAATGCATAAAACAGTTTTACTTAATGAACAGTTCTACATTCAACTAATTCGAACTTTTTTACAAATTCGAATTTTTCGAGGCATTTACCGTTAGGTGATTTATACGAATCATTCATTTTTCTTTCATGGAGTTTGTCCATTATTCATATAGTTACATATTTAAAAAAAAAACACAAAAACCATTTAAGTGCAATAACTGCGCCAATGCTAAAAACAGTTTATGCAGAAAACAGTGAACAGTTTTAATTAATGCAAAAAACAGATTTTATGAATGCGGTAAGCAGCTTCGAATATATAGTAAACATGATGTGTAGAGAGCAAATTTTATTAACGTAAAAACAGATTTTATCAATGCAGGAAAAACAAATTTGATTATTGTGAAATTTAAACATGAAAAAGCATTCAGATTTGGCTTTTAAATTTAGAAAACACGATTTCACTAGGTGTTTTATGAGAAAATAGCGAACAATTTTTAAATAGTGAACAGAAAATAATATACGCATAAAAGAGAGTGAACAATTTTTTAAATAATGCTGAACAGAAAATAATTTTATGCAGAATGCTAGAAATAGTTTATGCAGAAAACAGTGAACAATTTTTATGAGAAAACAGTAAACAGTTATAATTAATGCAAAAAACAGATTTTATGAATGCAGTAAGTAGATTTGAATATACAGTAAATATGATGTGCAGAGAGCAAATTTTATTAATGTAGAAACAGATTTTATCAATGCAGAAAAATATATTCGATTATTGTGAAATTCAAACATGAAAAAGCATTCAGATTTGGCGTTTAAATTTAGAAAACACGATTTCACTAGGAGTTTTATGAGAAAAAAGTGAACAATTTTTTAAACAGTAAAAAGAAAATAATTTATGCAGAAAAGAGAGTGAACAATTTCTTAAATAATGCTGAACATAAAATAATTTTATGCAAAATCGTAGAAATAGTTTATACAGAAAACAGTGAACAATTTTTATGAGAAAACAATGAATAATTTTAATTAATGTAGAAATTAAATTCATATTTTGAAATTAAAATCTCTATATTTTACAATGCTTTTGTTTAAATAAATAAAAACATAAAAAAGCCACTTATTTTTATCTTTATGTTTATTTGTCGATTATCCCAAAAAAAAAAAAAAAAAAAATTTACACAGTACCATGTAAATTTTTTTATCTGCGTTTTATTTATAAAACGTACTCGAGTTTGGCATACTCGAGTATTGTGTTGTATGGAACTCAAGTTTACCAAGCTCGAGTACCACATAATTTTTTAATCTTAGAAATTCCAGCTCAGCAGTGCCACGGGGGTAGAATTGATGAGGAACTCGAGTTTCTGAAACTCGAGTTTTAGAAAAAATGGTACTTTCCTATTTATTTCCGAAACAATATTTTTTTGCTAAAAATTTCAAAAATAAGTGGTGTTTGGCCATTTTGGCCCAATATTGCCATTAATATAACCACTGTTGCTGCCAAGCTCTACTGTCACTAGCAATGCCACAATTACGGTGATTATCACGGTCACTACCACTAATATCACCAACAATCGTGATACCATATCACCCAACAGCAATGAATCATTATTATATATTATCTTCGTAACTATTATAATATTTTAATTCCTTAAATATAAAGATACTCATCCAGAAAATGAAAGTTTAAATCAACGACCTCGGACCACCAGCAGGTGTGGTACAACTGGTAGGTGACTGCTGAGGTTTCACCACATCCCAAGTTCGAGTTCTCACGAGGACTGTAATTGCAATTTCTGGAAGTCTTAGAAACCAATAGAGCCTGGGGTGTGTGTGAGTTCGGAGTTTCCGAACTCCAGTTCGAACTGATGGTACCCATGAGCTTACTCAACTGTATCATGGGGCGTGAAACAATAACTGCCACACGCAAGTCCCCTTTTTTTTTTCTAAAAAAAAAAAAAAAAAATCAACGACCTCGGATATTTCATAAATATAACTTTTAAAATTCTTCATCCACTCAAAAAAAAAAAAAAACACAATCAGATGGATGGACCTCATTATGAACTTTGCCCTATAAAAACCAAGAAGAGATGACGTGAAATAAAATTATTTTTAATGTGAAAATATCATCTCCCCAAAACAACATCAGAGTACCAATATAAGTAATTAATTCATACCAATAATTGGAAGAGTTTGGTTGAAATAATCCTTTGCCATATTAATTTTGGTAGACATCATCGGATTAACGGAACTTTTTTTTTTTTTTTGGTACAAAATATTTCCTAGCGTACTAATCTTTTATGCTATAATATGGCAAAATATTTTCTCTAAAAAAAATATTAAAAAAGGGCAAAAGACTGTCAGTTACTGTGTTTGAGGTTTATGAAAAAAGAATGAAATATAATGAAAAATTACAAAAATTAACTTAATGAAAATGATTTAATTCTTCTTCTTTTTTTGGGATAATTCAATAGTTAGGAGAAAGGGGGATTTGAACCTGACCATATCTCTCTTTGAAACATAAAAAAGTGTCAACTAAGTTAAGGCTTTTGATTAAGTGAAATAATCCTAATAATGTGATTAGGAGTTATATAAAAAATGAATTAAAAATAAGAAATGTATAATATCACCATGGATAAAATTGTTATTTCATCTTCATTTAACTAAAGAAAGGAGTGTTCCTCCATTTTTTAGAGATATGCCAAGAAAGGGAATGGAATACAATAAACATTCTTTTAAGGTTATTCCATTGATTCCTACTAAGTTCCTAAAAACAAATGAATATACAGAATATCTCTTAAAACTACTTGCTATTACTTTCTAAAATAATTTATTTTATTTTATTTTTAAAAAAACCTACTTTCTATTACTCTGGTTTCTGATATTTTTTTCTTCATGACGGACTGTATTTTTAGTTTATTTGGGCCTTGCCGAATCTGCTTTTGAACTCTGTTGAGTGGTGAGTAGACTAATTTTTATTTTTATTTTTGTTTTTTTATCACTTTCCTTTATAACATGTCATGGGTATATGGCTAATTCTGCTCAAACCCATCGGACATGTTTTGGGCCCATACCCACATGAAATTAGGCTTACTCTTTGGTATAAAAATGGATGCAATGTGATTGCCATCACAACAAGACTGCTCTTTCTTTTTCATATTTGCCCTCTCATAGAGTTTAAGGGCATGTTTGGTAGACTGCAATGATGATTACATTGGAATAGGAATAGGTATTACAAGGAATGCAAGATGCTGTAATGTAATAATTATTCCTATTCAGTTGTTTGGTAACTCTATAGTAATAGAACCCTGAATCTGTATTCCACATGTTTGGTACAACGTCTTAAAACAATGAAATGAAAGCTTTTTAAATCAAATTGCCTAAAATGCCCTTATTATAATAAATACATTTTTTATAAGGATTACTTTAATAAACCCAATCTTAAATGGAGACCTATAATGAAAATCTTTTTTTTTTGGTTTAATAAACCCAATTTTTTGTTTTTTTTTTTTTTGGATTACTTTCATTTCATTGCATTAAAATTAACTTGTCTTTTTTTTGCTTCTCAACGTGTCTTCTTCTCAATGTTGTCTCACACCTGTAAAATTTGCCTAACAAACAATATCACTATTTCATTATTCATTCAACTGTAAATACTACCAACAACTAAATATCTCAGTTTGAAATCCCATTCATTCATTTTTATTGATGTACGTTCTTTGTTATATAAAATTTCAATAACATAAAATCCCATTCATTCAAACTAAAGGTTGAATAACCATTGAAAAGTCTTAAAATGCCCAAATTATATAAAATTTCAATAACATAACATCCCATTTACCTAAAAAAAACACCACAATCATCCAAAATTCTTAGGAGCCCTGTGTTCAAGTGGGATAAAAAAGAAGCATAAATGCAAATTGAATTTTCCAACCTTTGTAAGCCACTCAAAAGTCCCCATTAATAAGGCCTTTCACCCATTCTTCCTTCTCAACATCCAGCATGCTCAAGAAAACATCTATTAGTTCATGTTGACAAGCAATCAATTTAGTTGCCTTGTGACGCTCCTTAGTTGTAAGGCCAGGTAGTTTTAGTAATTCATCATTGATTTTGGACCTACTTTCAGCTGCTACTACTCCAATGACTGCCTTGCTAAGGTTATCTGATGCATCCTTTAACTGAGCAGCAAGAATGATTGTAACTTCTTTCATTGCTTCTACCATATTATCTTCACCACTTTGAATTCTTCTTTTCTTTTTTCTAGCATTCTGTTCTTCCCCATTACTGCCAGGGGTGGGAATTTGCGTGCAGTCCACGTCTTCAGGAATATCATCTAATTTGTCATCATTTTTCTCTGCTTCTAGTTCTTCAACAACATCTGCAGCTGCTTGAGCATCTTTACCAGTAGCATGGTCTTTTGCATACACAATGCAAAGGTCTTCATAGTGTGGAAATGATTTGTTTCTACAAGCAGCTGCCCCCTTATGACTCTACAAAACAATTGACAAAAATATGAAAATGGCAAGATAAAATTAAATAAATTATGTTAAACCAAAAGAGATAAAATACATAAATCTATAAGATTGTGAACTTTTACCTGCACATATGCATCCCATACATCATTTTCAGCAGTAACACACTTCCTCATAGTGTCCCATCCAAACCCACTTGTGTTAGGCCCAGTCAACATTTCATGGATAACTTGAAATTCTCTTTTCAAAGTCCTCAATCTTGACTCAATATGTGGTTTTGCTCTTAAGCCAGCATTAGGTAATTTGTTAGAAATCTTTCCTTCCAAGATTTTCAAATATCCGGGTTTAAACTTATTTTCAGGGCTACCTTCTTTTTCATGATGATATTCTACCAAAGCCTCCACTAGTTTTATATCTTCAGCAGGAGTCCACTTTCGTTTAGAAGGATCTTGAGAATCAAGTACAGTCGTTTCCATATCTCTCCAAATACTAACAATAAAATGGCAAGATAATAAAATAATATGCAAAAGTTTAGACACACATAATAAACAATTTAACACCAATGCAATAAAAAAATTTATTAACTCAAGGAAACAATACATGAAAAAGTCACAAATCAAAGTATTATATTATTAAACTATATTTCTCTCCTATTTCTCCACGTATTAAACATTTCATTTGCCAAATTGGTTCTCCATGCACTCCATTCATTCGATGTCTCAATATGTGTTATTGGGTCACCATTAAGTCCTTCTGCCAACTGCTCATCATTGTCCAATTCCTCTTCTATTGGGTCTACAGGCATCACTCTCCTTGTAAAGTTATGAAAAAGGCAACACGCCATAATAATGCGATTTTGTGTCTTGATTGGGAAGAATGAAGGACTCCTAAGAATAGCCCATCGTATTTTAAGCAATCCAAAACATCTCTCTATAACATTCCTAGCTGAAGAATGCTTCATATTAAAGAACTCTTCTGGGGTTCTTGGTTGTTGTCCATCTCTCCAATCATTTAAGTGATATCGTTGTCCTCTATATGGGGCAAGAAATCCCTCACCATTTGTATAGCCAGCATCAACAAGATAGTAATAACCTATTTATTGTAATGTCTTTAGTATAATGGGTGTATAAAAATTTAAAAAATAGTAATATAATTAGTAGGCAACCTATTTCTCTTACCATGGGGAACTCTCAATCCATTCCTCCTACTTATTGCATTTCGAAGCACTCTACCATCAGCAGTAGAGCCTTCCCAACCAGGCAAAACATAAATAAATTGCATGTCTTGTGAGCAAACTCCTAGTACATTTGTGGCAATCTCCCCCTTACGATTTCGGTACCTAGGTTTGTCTTCTAAAGGCACTCTTACCCTAATATATGTTCCATCTAATGCACCTAAACAATTCTGTAGTTACAACCAAAAAAAAATAAAATGCAATCAGCAATTTATTCAATATTTCTACTTCATAACTTGAAAAGAAAATTCACATTGTTGGATACCTTAAACCATTTCCATCTCTCATCTGAAGAATTTTCTGGAACTGGCTCTGGTTTCTTAAATAGCTTTCCTTGTAAACGTATGATAGCATGTAACACATCATTGAAATATCTACTCACTGTCTCTCCTGAGCGCCTAAAATGGTGTTTTATGACTCGATTTTTTGCATGATGAGCTAGTGTATGTAGGAACATGGCAACTTGTTCATCTACTAACATGTGTTTTGTATCTTTTAAGCCACCTATTGTTTCAAGCATATCACATAACTTGGTAAATGCATTTCTATTCATCCTAAGTTGGTTAATGCAAGTTTCATCACTCTCATAGCATAAACGGTGAATTTCCCCTCTCCTCGAATGAAAATCATGACCATATGTTGCTTTCAATGATCTTTTTCGAACACGGTACTCTACTATAAAGCATAATAATTGAAAAAACATACTAACAATGTGCAACATATCCAACCAAAACATCACAACCAAAACCAACTTCCTTTTCCTTATCCTATTCCTTGTGGCTAAACTCAAACGGGCCATAACTGCAAACAATATCATTGAACAAATTCACAATACTATTAATAAAATTTGTACACAATTTAAATAATTGAACAAGATGATAATTAAAATAATATATTAAATATGAATAACCACAATACCAAGTGCGTGGGTAACCCACCACCAAATTCCTTGAGACTAATGTTCACACTTCAATAGATAAATTTGACACAAACCCACACTTCAATAGATAATTTTCACACTTAATAGATAACTTTGACACAAACCCACACTTCAATAGATAAATTTCAATTCTCTATCTCCTAATATTAATTAATTGATTTTAAAATTCTGAATTTTGATTGTTTAAAGTCATCCCCACAAATTACATATAGTATATATCAGACACGTTAATATATATATATATATATATACTCCTAAATATAATGACAAAATGCACAGCTGAAATAAAAATCTTTTGTTAATATATATATATATATATATATATATTATTGATACGCTTTAGATTGGCTATAGGGTTCACGGTCATTGTCTCTAATCTCAGTTTCATAGAACCTCATAGCTATACAAATATCAATTATACAGCTATACAAATATCAATTGTGGCAAATTTGATATAATGTCAAAAAAAAAAAAAAAAAAAAAAAAAGAAGAAAGAAATTGATACGGTAACAGAAACAGAGGGCAGTATCAATTATACAGCTATACAGATATCAATTATGGCAAATTTGATATAATGTCAAAAAAGAAAAGAAAAAGAAATTGATACGGATAACAGAAACAGAGGGCAGTACCTGTATTTGGTACAAGAGGATATTCCTTATTGTGCCAGCATTTCGTACAAATATTCAAGGTAGAGGTATGTGTGTGTATATATATATAATTTAATTTTTAATATATATTATATTATCATTCCAAAATACTCCTCTTTTTTAGCATTTCTCGCATTTCTCTCGTCTCTGTCTCATTAGTATTAGTGTATCACGACCGGAAATCAAAATACCTCCATCTTGCCTTGTCTTGCTCCACGAGGGTTATCCCGGTCCAAAAACAGAAATAGGGCATCCATGCAGGGTGGTCACAAGATCACCCTGACTTACCAAAAAATGTTTATATATATATATATATATATATACACACACACACTAAATTAACTTATTTAGCCCTGACTTGAAAATTATAAGAATGTTGATTCAATAAAAATAAAAGTGGTTCTACATTCATAATATTTTTACAATAATTTCACAACAAATCTTATATAATAAGTAGAAAGTGGTTACTAATTCTAATTTTGGCTCAATATTGACATCAGTTTTTAACCCACTAATCACAAATTATTGCATAAGATTTGTTTTTAAAATGTTGTAGATGTAGCATTATTCTAAAAATAATTATGTCCTACAAACATAATCCTTAACACCTTAAACCCCATTAAAAAAAAAAAAACCCTTAAATAACAAAAAAAAAAAAAACACAAATAACAACAAAAATAACCGGGGGGAAAAAAAACAAGACTAGACAAAACAAAAATGAGTTAACAAATTATTCAACAAAAAGCCTATTCAAAAATAAAAATAAAAATAATTATTCAAATTTATAACTCTTTCAACCTATTACATAAAAATAATCTCTAATTTCATTTTTCCTTGAAAAAGGGGACTCAAGAATAGTATTGTTGTTCATGAATTTTCCTTGGCAGTATCGGCAATTATGCTCTTTTTGGCTTTACAATTGCAATAATTTTGTTTTCCTTAATAACTTAGCTCGTAGTTACAGCAAATATCATCAGTTTTTCTTTCTCTTCTTTATTATCATTTCAATTCTCTTACTTTATTACTCTTATCTTAGTATTCTCAATTCCCATTTTATCTTTTATAAGTCCATTTTTTCTTTTTCTCTTTGTTAGTAGAAAAAACTTGTAATACTTTTTTTTTTTTTTTTAATGACGTCGATATATTCAAGTTATCTCTTTATTAAATTTTGTATAATTTAAGTTTCTTAGTGACCACCCTAAAAAATATTCTTGGAGCCGCCACTGTATCCATAATCTGACCTCACTCTACCCTATTAACATCCATAATTGAGTTGGGAAAATAATGAATGTTTGTTTGATTTTAAACATTTGGAACTTGAAAGCGAAGCAAACTATGTTGAGAGAGATGATTCTTAAACCAATAATAGAGATTATGGCAACTATTGTGAGAGAAAAATTTCAATAATCAGTCTGTAAAAGTTGTCGAATCCTCCATAGGTGTGGTGGTCAAGAGCATAAATGATAGCTCGGCTCCAAGTAGCATAGTTCTCTTCAGTAAGAGGCTGATTAACCAGAATCAAGCCAGGATTCTCACTACTATGCAAAAAATAGGGACTGGACGGTTTTTCCCAAGTAGGAAAAGAGGTTTAAGAAGTAGATGATTCAGAATTTGTATTGGCAGATGCGGAAGCCATTGAAGAAGAGAACTTAGTTTCAAGAATCAGAGAAAGCAAAGAATTAAAGAAACCTTGCAAGAAAGATCAATGAAAGAAGAAGGAAATACGGAGTGAAGAAAGCTTCAAGAAAAGCCCAACAATGGAGGATGAGTTAGGAATCGATGGAATGCACCGAGCCAACTCGCTCTGATACCATATTGAAATTGGGAGAGAGAGAAGTTTCGGAGAGAGAGAACAAAAATGAATAATGCTCTGCTTGCTTATTATTAAGAACTGATTAGTTTATATACAGATTGAGTCATTAACTCATTAACAAACTTAACAAACAAATAACTAACTCACATGACCAACACGTGATGAATTAAACAACAAATATCAGTAAACATAAAGCTGTATGTAGCTCAGCAGTAACAACTAAAACACCTAAACGACTTGTAGCTTTGACTGATATTTCAACAGTATCTAATAATTTTCCAACAGGTACACGATTTCTTAAAAACAAAAATTATACTGTCATAATATCAATCCAATATCTTTTCTTTATTGGTTCGGCACCCCACCAAAAAAAACAAAAACCGAAAAAATGGACTGCAAGCTGAAACCTTGACTATAAATCAATGGCTCAAATACCACGCACTGACTAAAAATTGTAATTAAAATTTAAAAAAAAAAAGAAAAAAAAAAAAAAGAAGCAATCTTACTTGATGAATGTTACAAACATGCATATAGAACCTCCAGCCATCTGTACAAGGTCCTTTAATCAGTAGGCCCTTCACCCTCACTCATCTGCACAATATGTTTTTATCACTTGCCTTCTGCTCTGCAACAATTTGTAGCCACCATTGATCTACTACCATGTTATCCCTTGCAGTGAGCAATTTGGACTCCCCTATGAATGGTAATTAGTCCTCCATTTACTCTATAATCTTCATTTTTCCTTTTTCTAATATTTTTTCTTGCATAAACCAACCCTTCTACAGATACCATGAAATCCGATCCTAAGCTTTTTGGCCTTCTCTTTACTTTCCCCAGATATCTTCCTCTTCCAAATTTGGTGACTGATCCCACTTCATGTAGACCTTCCTTCTTTGCCATATAAACCTTATTTGAGCTTGATGTAGTTGGTGCGTGGTATAGTAAACCGACTAGAGCTACATGAAAAGGGCAAGGCCATCATGTGCCTCTCAAGGAGATGACCAAGTGAAGCTATTTCATGTGAATCATATAAAGGACTCCCACAGTCCCATATGCTAGCAGCTTCTTCTTCCTCTCTTTTCTTCATTTTTTTGCATTACCCAAATCATCTTTTAAGCTTTATTATATATAGAGAGATTGAGTAATCATTTTGTTTTTTTTCTTTTCTTGACGTATATTTGTTGGAGAAAAATGACTTGACATCACCAAAAACTGTCTTACATGACTATATCATCTTCATTGAACTAAAACAAGTATAAGACGTTTGGTATAATGTTATTGGGCTTGCAAAGTTGTTGCAGTTGGAGTTGTTGAATTAACAATATAACTTGTTTCTTTAAGTTTTAGGAAAAAAATTTATTTGCCCACATTAGACGACAAGGAGGCCACCTACCATTGGCCAGAACAGTGTTTCTAATATTAGGAGTTCATGCATCAAAATTTTCATGTCCCACTTATGCGAAAAAAGAATAGGATGGAGCCGGATATCTAAACCTTTTTATCTCTAATTGATTCCCATGATCTCATCATGATAACATTGATTTTCACTGACAAAAAGATTGCATTACTCCATTGGATGGTCGGCTTTTATGTCTCTTTGTGGTGGCCTCTCAAATCTCAGCCATTTGTACTGCTGATCTCCCTGATTTGTTTTCAGTGTTCGTTTATATTTGTTCATTGTTTGATGGCCATTAACTATTAGAGATTGGATTAAATGAGAAAATTCGCAATAGGTTTAAGTTTTTGGTATATGTATTAATTTATCATGGTAACAAATAATTTGGATATTATCTCCACTCTGTTAGTTGATCTTGAATTGAACCCACACGTGAGCATAATGCAATTCAAATAATGATTAAATTTACTATATTCTAATAGTTTAAATTTTTTAGATAAGTAATTCTCAAAAAAGAAAAAAGAAAAAAAAAAGTATAATATAGACTAAAGTGCGCATTTAGATAAGTATAATATAGACTAAACTTGTTTTCATCTTAATCCTTTACCTATTAGAATTTTCATTTTAACCCTTCATATTTGATCTCATTTTCATATTTGCTCTATCATTCATTTCTATTAATAATTTGACCGTTAAGTATCAGATAAGTGACGTTCATTAAACTATGTCACTTATATAATATCATATTACTAAAAATAGACTGTATAGTCAATATAAAAACAACTTGAGGTGAAAACTTTACATAATAAAGCGCCAAAACAAAAGTGATTCCAAATTTTAATCAAAATTCAGAAGTATACTTCAATCTAGAATTCATAGGCGTTAGCATGACGATCCCATTCCCAAATAAGCTAATATGAACTCGTGGACTAGTTCAAGTGGGGCTCTAAAGATTCTGTAAATAGGCCCAACTAAGCCGAGCATGTGGGTTGGACAAGTTAACAAATTTGGATTGGGCTCGTCAGATATCTTGTCATGGCCAACCATTCGAGCCAGAATATTCAAGGCAAAGAGAGTCTTCAACGTGGCATTGATAAAAGGCAAAGGTTGATGATACTTTGTAAGATTCTTTCCTCCCTTTCTTCCTCTTCTGTCTTCTTTTATTTATTTATATTTATATGGAGAAAAACGAATTGAAATATTCATTGAAATAAATATTTTTTTGAGATAGATATGATAGAATTCTAATTTATGATGTCAGCTTATTGATGATTGTGTAAAGTTGTGATTTCCAAGTAAGTTGTGATTTCCAAGTAGCTTGTGTTGGCTTTAATTCCGTGCTAAATTTGATTGTAATTTCTTCAATCATTTTCTTTGTATGTATGTGGGTTTATTTGTAAAGGATGAGTGTGAGAGATCGGTGAAAAATCAAGTTTCAAAAGATGAATCAGTGCAATTCGTGACTAGCTCACGAGAAGCAACCTGTGAAAAGACCACATGTGAAGCACATAACTGGAAGTTGAAGAGTCACACCAGGCTGTCAAGTTCTTGAGTGTTTCGCGAGAAAGGTTATCCCTCGAAGTACTCGCAAAACATTCTATTTGGCAAAAAGTTAAATTGTTTTACCAATTTCTTTATCCACACTATAAATACCCTCATTACCCATGAATTGTAAATAGTGATTTTCAAAGAGAAAACCCTAACAAATACACTTGAGAGTTAGAGATTGTCATACCCACAATCATCTACACATTTCCTTGTGGTTTTCCTCAACTCCTACCTCTCCATCTCTAGAACCTTGAGAGGTTGTTAGCCTAAACACTTACCACACACATTCTGAGTGTTAAGTGAGATTTTGGTGTTGTTGGGAAGTATTAGAATGAGCCATTTAGTGGCGGATGCAATCAGGCTGAATTGCGGGATCCAGAAAGCTAGAGAGAATAAGATTCTAAGAAATCCGTTAGTAGCAGGAGTTTGGAGGACTCAAGTACATGGAGTAGACTAGGCTTGGAGGGTCTTTTGTTATTCATGTACTCCAACTTTATTCTCTAGTATATCGATTTTGCCTTGGAGGGTCGCGGAGAGGTTTTTCGCCGAGTTCTTCGGTTTTCTCTTCAATAACACGTCTTGGTGTTATCTTGTGTTTGCATCTCTCTTCCCTACTCTTTAAGCTTTCATTTTATTGTTGATTGTGGATGAATATGGTTTAGAGTAGTGTAATTGGTTCATTGCGCATATTTACTCTTGTTCTGCATTTTGTTTAAGTTAGAGTAAAAGCAATCTAGCTGTAATATTTTTTTTGGGGGTCCGAACAAGCTCTTGTATTTTAACACAAATCCAAGTTTTTAGATTGCTTTTTATAAATTTTTAGTGTAAATAGATTTCTTATTTAATTATAAAATTTTTTACTAATTAAGCTAAATTGGCAAACTAGAACGCACCATTAAAATACAATGAAGTTTTTTATTTTTTATTTATTTATTTATTTATTTTTAAAGAGAAGCAAGTACAATGAAGTATTAGATTCTAATTAAATAAAGGAAATAAAACACACAGGCGTTGGAACTATCACATTCAATGAGAGAAATTTGCTTTCACTTGGTCTAGGATAATCTGTGCCACCTGGAAAAATCAAACATCAGGTTTTTGATTTTTTTTTTTTTTTTTTTTTTTATGGAAAATCAAACATCAAGTTGGGTATAATTTTTTTGAGAAACTCAAGTTGGGTATAATAAAAAGTAAAAGTTGAAGATTATGTTCCACATTCCTTGCTTCTAAATTTTGACTTCAACACTGCTACCCGCCAATAAAAGTAAGGAAAAAAACCCGACTTTAATAAGTTAAAAATTGAAGGTAATGCTATTATATAACGTATTAACGTTAAAAAGCATCTGAAGCTTCGACTTGTTTCTTTCCTTTGTGTGTGTATGTGGTTAGAATTTATTGAAATCGAACATTATCAAATGTTGACATCGACATCTTAGCCAGTTTTGTATTTTATTTCTGAAAAGAAAGATAATGATATCGAAATTATAAAAAAAAATTTAAAAAAAATTCAAACAACTCATCACCTCATTTATGTGTTGGACACTGACAACAAAAAAAGCTTTTGTTGCCATTTGTGGACTAAAGCATCAAATGACCCACAATATTGGCCGTGAAAATGGTGACATTCCAATTCCAGGATAAACCATACACATGAGAACTTATCTGTTATCTCACCTGTATAGTAACATCAATCCTGATTTTGAGCATATATTCATGATATGTAAGATATCTCAAAGTACACAATTAGCTCATTATAGATCCAACATCTCTATGATCTATCTATATCTAATCTGTATTTATTTATTAATAATTCGGTAATTGAAAATGAGAGATTTAAATTTTAGACATTTTTCATTAGAAACACCAAAAAATGTTATTTGAACTTTTGACAATTAAGTTTTTATATGTATTATTATTTTATTTTATTTTTTGAAATTTTTAATAATAGAGTTTCGCTTAAAGTAAACAATGTGAATAATTGTAATGTACTTATAATGAGTTTCATAGCAAAATTGTGTCATATAAATTGTAATACTCAAATCGAGCTACACAATGCAAAAAAAATGATGAATACGACCCAATTTTTATTATTAAAACACAAGGTTATGGCTGATTATTAAAATAATAACAAATAAATGATAAAATTTCTCTTAAATTTTCTAGAAATTCTTGGTAGAATGATTTTAATCAAAGTAATAATTTTTTTAATTTTTTTGAAACTTTGAAAATAAAGCTTAACTTAGAACAACTATATTAATTATTTTGGTGTACTTACAATGTGCTACATCACATAAAGAAGGAAAAAGGGTAAAAAATAATAAAGGAGAGAGTATTGACTCTTTTTTTTTTTGTTGAGAAAAAGGAGATTTTGACTTAGTGTAGCGTGTACGTTACAATTTTTATTATATATGCTTTGGATATGAGTTTATATAGTTTTTTTTTTTTTTTTTTTTAAATTATTGTGAATGTTTTGGTGACAGTAGCTAAATGATTAATCATTATATAGTTCAAAAATTTTCATATTGTATCATAGATCTTATAGCTTCATATTAAAAGATTTTGTCAAAAGCATTATAACTCAACTAGTTAACATCTTTTGGTATTTTCAACAAAGGCATTTAAGACTCAAATCTTTCTACCTAATTGAAACTATTGAATTATTAAAAAACAAATCACACTTTATTTAAAATTTTCTTGTTTTTAGTTAATAGTGACTCATTAAAGGATATGAATTAAAATTATATTAAAAGTTCATGATTTTAATTATAAAACAGTATTTAACTTAAAAATACCCAAACACTACAAGAAACTTATGTAATTTTATCAAAATCACTGATAAAGACTAACTAATTTTTATTATATAGTATCATAATGTAAAAATTATAACCTTTTAATACTAGATTAAATCATATATTATAAATATAAAATATATAAATTATTAAATTTGATATACTATCATCTTTCAAACTATTATGATTATATAAAAATTGTCTACAACCGGTCAGAATACTGACACCATTATTTTAATTTATTTTTCTTTTTAAATCTCCTATATTACTTTAAAGAATAACAATTTATCATCCATAATATTGAATCCTCAGGAGTATAGTAATGAATTTATAATTTTAAATCTCAATTAAGTATTGACAATTACAAACAATTGAAAATCTAAAGAAATGAAAATAAATATGTGATTTTACATATTACACGACTATAAATTAAACCTGTAGGGGTAAAAACTCGAAGACCTTGGATAATGGGTTGGGCTTTTGTCTAAGACAATTAATTTGTTAGAGGTGGATTTTTAAGAGCAACAGTTGAATCCAAATCAGCATTTCAATGTAAAGAACTGAAAAATAATAGTACAAACCAAATTTGTGTAAGATACAATGAACTCTAATTTATTTCTCCTTCCTCGAAACGCCTGAAGAATATTTGTTCTAAGATGGAAATATAAGACAAAGCTTCTCTCAATATTACAAGTGATTTCTCTCTTTCTCTTTTGTTTTTTGGATCCAATCCCTGTGCATGGGGGATCTCTTCCTATTTATAACTCTAGTGCTTCAATCTTGGCCGTCTACCTGTGGGGTGGGTTATTCTTCAAGCAAGATACTTGTCCCATCTTTCTTTTCTCCTCCTTTTAAGGTTGTGATAAGCATGTAATAGGTTGTTGAGACATTATTCTGGTGTCATTCAGCCATTAATGCGACATGTTTGGGTGGTGTAGAGCATTTAATGTAGAGGGGATAGTGGCTTTGTCAGGAAGCTTCCTCCAATTTTTGTTTGGATTAGTTACTTTTATCTTCCTCATACCAACATCCTTGGCATGGTCCAATAGCTCTTCGTCCTCCTTAGTCTATTCTTTTCTTGGGCTAACTCCCTCTTCGGACTATCTCTTTCCTCAGATTATTTGAGCTCATGTAATCCATTTGAACATTTAATTGGGCCTACCCAAATTCTAGCCTAGGCTCAATTTCCTTTAACTCTTCTTGACCTATACTAAACCATTAATCATAAAATCATAAACAAATAAAAGAATTCAAATAAAATTTATAAAGCCTTTAAAACAATAAAACCATGAATGATACAAAACTTAATGAATAACAATTTCTACTATAAAAATGAAATTTAGAATAAAGAGTAAATTGCAAATTACACTCCTGAAATTTGGGGTTGACTGGATTTTATACTCTAAAGTTTCAGAAACTTGATTTTACACTCTGAAGTTTGATTCTGTTAGCAATTCACCCTCTATGGTTAGTTTTTGCTGTTAAGTGACACATCATCATGCTAGTGTGTTTTATTTTTGCCAAATCAACCCTAAAACTACGTCATTTTAGTGATGACCAAGCTGGCACAATCAAAACTACGTAGTTTCAGGCCTAAACGTAAAACATATTACTCTAGCTTAAACGACAGCGTTTAGGCCAAACTCTAAAATTAAAAAAAAAAAAGAAAAAAAGAAAAAGAAATCATAACCCTACAATATGTCTAACCAGCTTAGTCTTGGACAGAGAAACAGTGAATGCCATTGAGAAAAGCTGAATAGCCCGTGAAGAGAATTGTCCCCCTTCCTCTTTCAACCATGCCCGAAAGAACCTAATTCCAATTTTATGGTTACCAAAATAAAAAATAAAAAAATTTGAAATTTTTACAAATTAATCAAATCAATTTTAAACCCAAGAAATTATTGTGAACACAACAAGAGTAAGGAAAGAATCAATTAAAAAGTGTTTGGTTTCTGACAACATATATTAATGAAACGAAAATTAAGGTTGAAAGTCAATATAATAATATGGGAATTGAAGATGATTATAGTACTAGTTTATGGCAAGTATAAGATGATACCTGTTGGGCGCAGTGGAAGGCACCAACGGAAGAGACAACAAGGGACTTCTGAAAGGAGTCAACTAGAATGTCGGAGAAGTTGGGGGGTTGCCAATTCGTACTAGTATTAGAGTAACCATTGATGCATTGTACACCACGGGATTTGCCTGGGTTCACACAACCGATGGTCTGCAAACAAATCGTGGGGTTATGGTTTCTATTTTTTGATTTAAACGCTGTCGTTTAAGCCAGAATAGTGTGTTTTAGGTTTAGGCCTGAAATTTTCTCTCTCAAAAAAAAAAAAAAAAGTTCAGGCCTGAAACTACGTAGTTTTGACTGTGCTAGCTCTTCATTTGGTCATTATTGAAATGACGTAGTTTTAGGGCTGATTTGGCAAAAATAAAACACATCAACATGATGATGTGTTACTTAACAGCAGAAACTAACCGTGGGGGTGAATTGCTAATAGAACCAAATTTTAGGGTGTAAAATCAAGTTTCTGAAATTTTGGGGTGTAAAATCCAATCAACCCCAACTTAAAGGTGTAATTTGCAATTTACCCTAGAGTAAAAGAATGTACCATGAGATTCCAAAATTTGTAAATTAAAATGTTCAGACTAAATGGTTTGAATTAAAATTTTATATCTTACACATTTGCTTTTAAAATTTTTAATTTATAATGCATTTAAAATATATTTTTAAAGTCTTCTATTTCAAAAAATAAAAGAAAAAAAGAAGTCTTTTAAAGCCTTATTCCCCGACATAAGGAATAATAAACAATATAGACTGTTGTTGTTGTTTTTTTTTTTTTTTTTTTTACTGTAATTGGTAATTATTAAAATGTTATTAAAAACAATAGATGGAGATTTTTTTCCCATATTAAAATTTATTCCTATAATTTTCTAACTTCTAATAAATAAATAAAAATTATTCCTATAATTCCCAAATACAATCACAATTTATTTCTATCTCTTTTTTTTTTTTTTAATAAAAAAAACCCCAATCACAAATAATAAATATAGTCATCCAATCCAAACGCGGCGAGTCTGTACGACAGGGCGTTTTCATGTCCGTATACGTGATAACATCATAGCACTGTTTGTTTCAACATAAAAATCTCTCTCTTTTTCTTTTTTTTTTTACTGTAATTGGTAATTACTAATTATTCCTTTTCGTTTTTCATTTCCTGAATTTTTTTTTTTAGTCATTCACTATTTTTTTCCCCAACCAACCAAAACCAAAAACACAAAAAAAAAAAAAAAAAAAAAAAAAAAACACGCTTCCGTCTCTCGCAGATATGCTTACTCACTCTCGCTAAAAAACGACGTCGTCGGACGCCGGTCAAAGGAGCCGTTTTGACCGTGAAACCCTAGGGTTTGCTGCGTTTGTTTTTTTAAGTTTCTGTTTTGATGGCTTCTGAGGACGCGGTGAGCAAAACGACGGGCGAGTCTGCCGTTTCGACGATCGTAAACCTCGCCGAGGAAGCCAAGCTCGCTAGCGAAGGTGTCAAAGCCCCTAGCGATGCCTTACTCAGCATCTGCAAGTCTCTCATCGCCGGAGGCGTCGCCGGCGGAGTGTGAGTTTTCATTTTTCGTTTTCTTTGTTTACTTTCTGTGATTGTTCTCGATCTGTATTCGTTCTTTGTTGAGTTTCTCTGAATCATTTCTCTCTCTCTCTCTCTCTCTCTCCTTTTTTTTTTTAACTTCTTGTTGTTGTTTTATGTTTCTACTCATTTGCTTTAATCATTGAACAAGTTTTAATTTTTTAATTTAAATTTTTTTTGGGGTTTATGTTCTATATTTTGTTAAATGAGAGGTCATTGATTTTGTTATCTATATATACACACACACACACATAAAATCATGCTGCCCTTGTCTTTGAATTGTAAAATTTCAATTTGGGTCAATTATCAACTTTGGGTTTTTTTTTTTTTATTTATTTATTTATTTATTTAAGAGATGGTTGCTTTTAGAGCTGCATGAGGTTTTTCTATTTTTATTAATTTCTGCATTGGGTTCTTGGTGTTTTGATAATTCAATTCTTACAACAAGTAGATGAGGGGAGAATTTGAACCTTGGTTCTCCTTATAAGAAGACCAGGTAATGCCACCGAGCTACAAAGCTCTTGGCTTTGGATTTTTGGTGTTTATGGAAGAATAAACAGTGAAGATTTAGGTTATATCCTTTGGTCAGATTGCTGGGAGGTTTAGATGGGGGTGAGATCAAATTTTCCAGTGGTAATGCTTGGAATTTTTTTTTTTTTAGTAGGATATACCCCTTATATGTTGGTGCTCCCAATTTTTTGTCCCTGATATTCTTGTGGGTTGCCTGTGTTGAGTTGGGGGTTTTTGAATGCGGAATAAGCTTTATATAGTTCTCACTGTGAAGGGTCTGTAGTCGGTGCTAATTAGGATGAGATTATGTTTACATTTATTACATTCTTACTATTGCATGGCTCCATAGACGGTATCAATCTTATGGAGATCAAGACTCTGTGTCTTTTTATTTATTTTTAATTTTTAGGATTGGTTACATACTCACCCGATGGGTTTTGAACTCATGACTTTGCCATTCACTCTATTTCTAAAAGGAAGAAAGTCTTAGTGACTACTTCTCTACTTTACTTATTGTACTTTTTAAGTTGTTCAATCTACTGACAGCGTTAGCAGTTAAATCTAATCTACGAGGTTTAAGGAATTAGGATTTTGTTTCATTACCTACAAGTTATAGTTTTCAAGCATTTAAGAAATTGGCTGTATGTTTTGGGGGCAAATGTATGGTTTTTGGGAATTGAATAGAAGATTTAAGGGATTGAAATGTGATATGGCATGTTTGGCACACGAGAGATATTTGAGGGAAAAATGCCTTGACACTGCCTGAACTTTGGGGTAGTTGCCTCGACACCTCCTAAACTTTTATTTTGGCCGATTTAGTACTTGAACTTTACTGATGTGTCAAATTGCTACTTCCGTTAGTTCACTTTAATAAACTAACGTTCTAACCACGCGTGGGGGAAAAAAATTATAAAAAACGAAGTGTTTGCAGGTTCAATTTAGAGAGAAAAAACTAGGAGAGAAAGAGGACTAGAGGAGCAAGCTAGGTGAACCCACCGGAACCACACCCCAAAATTCTTAGCTTATTCAGGCTCTATCTTTGTCTCTCTCTTTCTGTTTTATTTTCAAGCTATGGAATCAAGAAACCCAAAAGGAATAATGGTCTCCAATTCATCCCTAAACACACTTTCTTGGTAACTCACTCTTTTTCTCCCAAATTTTAATTAACAACTCAAATATCCATGGAACCAAACTAGTATTCTATATTCACACCCTGAAGTTTTGACCAGACCAAGAGAGGAAGAACTTTACCAAATCCAGTGGATGGTGTTCATCAGATTTAAAAATCCCAAAAGGTAGAACAAGTATATATATTACAAGTCAGCATAAAACAACGGTTTGAAACAATTTTGAATGGTAGAACGAGCAAAAGGGTTCTTTTTAAATCTTGCTAATTTGACGAAGAATCTGCAGAAAGCAACGGTTGGAAAAAAAAAAAGTTTTAATTTGATTTCTCTCTTGCATGAAAGGGAGAAAACTGAACCAATTCCAGCGAGACCATGAATGCAACGGCGGCGGAACCCCAAACTCCGGCTCAGTTGGGCCTAGGAATGAAGCAGTCCAATTCGTTTGATCCTCTCTCCTAAGTTTTCTCTGTCAAAATTGAACCTGCAAATACTGCTTTCATCTACACGTGTAGATGCTAAATTTATTAAATGTGACTAACGAAAGTAGCAATTTGACTCATCAATAAAGTTTAGGTACTAAATTGGCCAAAATAAAAGTTTAGGAGGTGTTAAGGCAACTACTCCAAAGTTCAAGAGGTGTCAGGGCATTTTTCCTGAGTTTTGAGTATAAAGACTATAAAATATTTTTGGAAAATGTTACTTATAATATTGATTATTTCCTATAGAAAGCATGGTCTTGCTATGTATCAGAATGTTTTCTTCATTTGAGGTCCTTGAACTGGAAGAAAAATGTATTGGCCTGACCTGAATCAATACACTTAACCATTGTTATTGCTAGGGTTAGCAACAAGATATTCTTTCTTGCAACATGCATTCTTGGGGCAAGCTTTTGACTCTGTAGTTTATTACATTTAACAAGTCTTATGTACTTTCTGCTGCAGCTCACGTAGTGCTGTTGCTCCACTAGAAAGATTAAAAATTTTGCTCCAGGTAGTTTCTTCTTCACCATCTGAATCCCACCACCCCCCCCCCCCCCCCCCCCCCCCACCAAACACAAAAGGCTCCCCTTTTAGTGAGCAGATATATATTAATGATTATTTACATTACTTTTAATTGAGAGAGAGAGAGAGAGAGATGCTATTGTTCATGATTCTCATGATTGCATTGGGGAGAATGTTTTACTTTTATATGTATATACTATCATCATCTCTTTAGCTGGAATGAATAGTTATTGCTTTTGGAATATGCAGGTTCAAAATCCTCATAGTATCAAATACAATGGAACGATTCAAGGCTTAAAATATATATGGAGAACTGAGGGTATAAGAGGAATGTTTAAAGGAAATGGAACTAACTGTGCTCGTATTGTCCCAAACTCAGCTGTCAAGTTCTTTAGTTATGAGCAAGCATCTAAGTATGTTGCTGCACTTAACCTCCTCTCCCTCTCCTTAATATTATTTTGATTCCCATTGACATTCATTTCTGTGTCCTAATAATTACTCTTTTCCCGTTGCTTACTTGTTGTAAACAGTGGAATTTTATGGCTTTATCGTCGACAATCTGGGAATGGTATGACCATCCATTGTCTTCTTTTTCATTTGTTATCGTTGGATTTCAGAAATGATACTTTTCTTTTCCTTTTTTTTTTTTTTTGGGGGGGGGGGGGGGGGTGGGTCTGTTTGATTTACAGTTATAAATGCCATATTATTTTCACCTCTTATGTACACCTTTTTAAAGCCTTAGGTACATCTGTATTTTTACATTCTTCTTTTTTAAACAAAAGAAGCCAATAAAAATAAGCTCATCTGAACACCCTTTTCTTGTAAATTGTGCATAATGCTATCATTGAATGGTTGCTTCTGGTGTTGATCTCTCTTTCTTTCTCACCCTATTTTTGGGTTTTTTTGGGGGTGTGGATGTTGGAGAGAGGGAGATTATAACGATGATTGAGAATGATGGTTAAAGATACATTTCTTTATCATCTAATGCAGAAGAGGCACATCTTACTCCTCTTTTACGACTTGGAGCTGGTGCATGTGCTGGAATTATTGCAATGTCAGCAACTTACCCAATGGACATGGTACGGGGTCGGCTGACTGTCCAGGTATTGTTTGCAGTTTTGATTTGGAATTTAAATGTGATTAGCTCCTCTAATTACTGTCTTCGAAGTGCAGGACTACCTTTTCATCCAATCACTTTGGCTTAACTTTGTTTTTGTATTTTATTTTTTCAGACAGAAAATTCTCCTTGCCAATATAGGGGAATCTTCCATGCTCTTTCTACAGTCTTCCGGGAAGAAGGCCCTCGGGCTCTTTACAGAGGCTGGCTACCTTCTGTCATAGGAGTTGTAAGTAAATACTTAATGATTTTTAAGCTCCTCTGCTGCTAACTATTGAATATTATCCTTTATTAGGTCATAAAAAATTATCTGCACATTAACACTACTATATTCACAGAAGATTTTGAATTCTCATTTCTATATGAAGGGGCTTGTAATTACTGTATGGTGTTTGTAGATTCCTTATGTGGGTCTCAACTTTGCCGTGTATGAATCTTTGAAAGACTGGTTGATTAAAACTAAACCATTTGGACTGGCTGAAAACTCTGAGCTGAGTGTGACAACAAGACTTGCATGTGGTGCTGCTGCTGGAACTGTTGGTCAGACTGTTGCTTACCCTCTTGATGTCATTCGACGAAGAATGCAGATGGTAGGCTGGAAAGATGCTTCATCTGTCCTGACTGCTGATGGGAAGAGCAAGGCACCTCTTGAATATACTGGCATGGTTGATGCTTTCAGGAAAACAGTTCGGCACGAGGGATTTGGAGCGTTGTACAAGGGTTTGGTCCCCAATTCAGTGAAGGTATAGTGTATTTTATTATTCATGTTCTGCTTCATTTGGCCTATTGATATTATACACATCACCTACTAAAGTTACTGCATTTTTTTTCTTTTTCTTTTTTATTTTATTTTTAAAATTTTTTTAGCATGTGTTTGAAAGGAGAGTTACATTATCTATTAATTGGTAACTTGAGTGGATGTAGATATATTTTATCCTCATTTTCCTTTTTTTAAGGAAATTCAAATATCAATTTGTTTGCTGGAGGAGATTATTATATCAAACTTCATTTTGTCTGTTAATGTTATTCAGGGTTGAGAACATTTTAATTATATTGCTATTCTCTTTAGGTGGTCCCATCCATAGCAATTGCATTTGTGACATACGAGGTGGTCAAGGACGTCCTTGGAGTTGAGATGAGGATATCTGACTGAAGCAAGGGAAACTTAAAGCTATTTCTTCCAACATTTGTGCTAATTTTGCAAGCAGAAAGAAATGGTTATTAGGAGAAGGTATTTTATCGGGAATTGTGTTCTTTCCAGTTAGGAGGAATCTTTAGAAACCCACTTTTAGCATCATGTTGATATTCCTTCCAGATATTGCCCATTTGTCTCTATCCAAACCCACCTTAGTTTTTAGCATTCATATTCTTATGCTATTGCAATAAGTATGATGCACTAGATGCATTCTGATATCTTCCCAGTGAAGTTAATTTATTACTCATTTGTATTTCTGGTGACCGGTTTATAAAATAGAATTGCCATCTTAGATCTTTTGGTTATTTCCCCTGCCTTTTTTCTATATATGCAGTTATTGATTTGATACTATTCTGCTGAATCTGCTTTGTTGGTTATGTGAATTAAATGATTTTGAATAATATGATGGATGTATTGTGAGTTGTAACAGCTTCTTTTGGGGGCTAAATGAATGTATTACGTCAAGAAAAAACCCAAACATAATCAACTTATTTGACCATTACAACTGACTTTTTTCACCCTATCGTCTCTCAATACGTTTGCTTATAATTATACCATGTCCACAAACCAAATTTTAAGATTACTCCTGAAGTATGAAGAGCTTCTGCTTGCATGCTTCTGTGCCTAACATGAGGCTGGCTACCCTGATCATGATGAACTCTTGAGGGTTAGTACTCAACAGTACCTTTAGCTGTTGAACTTGAAAGTCATGCCTGTTTGTCATAGCTTATTTTCATGCCTATATGTCATATCTTTAAGTTTCAACTTATTCAGCTCATGTACAACTTCTTAAAACTTATTTTTTAAATTACAATTGTACTTTTTCTAGCTTATTTGTTAAGTCCAATAAACTAATAAAAATAAACTCGTCCAAACTAGCGTAATAAATAATTTTGGGTTTGACAGTTGACACACACCATCTAGATGAAAATTACTGAACATTACTTGCATTCTTTTTTTTTATAAGAAGACAGAACTTTTATTCAGAAAGGGATTCAAGTACAAATATCACGAGCACACGCGTGCTCAATTAAACTAGGACACTCCTCTAGCCATGCAACGTAGCTCTCTACACTACTTGCGTGTTGGGCCAATAAGTGGGCAGGGATATTTCCCTACCGTTTGGTATGGGAAAAAGTATAGGATCTAAAGTTTCGTACAAGATGGGACAGCCCGGATACAATGTTTTGCACAGACGAAGACACCTCACTCACACCTTTAAGTGCGTTGTAGATACTGAGGGAGTCCCCCTCAAAGGTGACATCTCGGACTCCCACATCCAACGCAAACTGGACAGCAACCTCCATTGCTTTGGCTTCAGTCTCCAACGCACCTAACGGATGAGCAAGCTTCTAGCTTAGAGCAGCAACCACTTCTCCTACCGAGTCACGTATCACCACCCCAATACCAACCTGCTTCCTTTTGGTGAAAACTACCCCATCAACATTGACCTTGTAGCTACTCGGTTGTGGAGGACACCATTTGGTTTTCGTTGTAGGCGCCACTCTCATGGGTTATGGTTTCTCATTTCGCCACCTCGTCCAACAACCTTAACGAGCTTCTTACGATAGATAATCCATTTCTACACACTCTACCATGTCGTCTCTCATTTCGGTATTTCCATATTCCCCAACACAACATGATTGTACGCTCCACCAAGTCAGGGCATGAGTCCGACCATTGTTGTAACTTCCATAACGCATCTATGAACTTCCAAGATGGGTTGATTTCGATAGGCAAAATCAGCTTACTGGACGACCACACCTTCTTTGCACTATCACACAGCCAAAAAATATGACATGCAGATTCCGGCTCTTTCCCACAAGATTCACACAGATTATCCTTGGTGATGCATCTCTTCCATAAGTTCTCCTTTGTGGCTAAGATGTCTCTACATGCCTTCCATGCAAAGTGCTTGATCTTGTTCGGCACCCGTATATTCCAAAGGTCCCTCCAAACCTATTTCAAGGCAGCAGGGTCTGAGCTTTCAGGCGAGTTCCCTTTAGTGGATATTTCTTGGGCCAGCCTATATGCACTCCTTACCGTAAACTTCTCGTTCTTACTTTCCACCCATATTAGACGATCTCTAGCTCCATGTGTGCTTAGAGGGATGCTTAAGATTGCATCCACATCCTGGGGGAGGAAAACTTGGCGAATCAGGTACTCTTTCCATTCCATTCGGTCACCATCAATTAGGTCGCAAACACGTGTCACTTGTAGGCCTGGATTCTCGGGTGTTACTACCCTATATGTGCTCGGGTTATGAAGCCACTTGTCTCTCCATATCTGAACCTGTTCACCATCACCCACTTGCCATCTTACGCCTCTTTTAACCACTGCCTGAGCTGCCAATATACTTCTCCAAGCGAAAGATGGCTGACTTCCTAAGGTAGCCTCAAGAAAATTACACCTTGGGAAATACTTGGCTTTGTATACTCTATAGAAAAGTGAGGTTGAGTTTGTCTGCAGTCGCCACCCCTGCTTCACCAGTAGAGCTAGGTTGAACATTTTCAGGTCCCTAAAACCCATTCCACCTTTTTCTTTTGGCAGACACATTTTCTCCCAACTCATCCATGCTAGCTTCTTCTCCTCCTTCACTTGTCCTCACCAGAATTGTCTTACCATTCCGGTCAGCTCATCACATAGAGTATCCGGTAGCTTGAAGCAACTCATTGTATATGATGGTACTGCTTGGGCAACCGCCTTTATCAGAATCTCCTTCCTTGCACTCGACAATAATTTTTCCTTCCAACCCGCTGTTTATTCGACACTCGCTGCTTCAACTAGGCAAACGTGTTCCTCTTAGACCTACCTACCAAGGATGGGAGTCCTAGGTAAGATTCATGTGGTTTTATGACCTGCACACCAAACATCGTCTTAATCGTCTCTCTAACTCCATTGGCTGTATTATGGCTGAAGAATAATGAAGTCTTATTCTTGTTCAATTGCTGGCCCGAGGAGGCTTTATATACCTGCAATACCTGCTGGATTTCCTCACATTCCTTTACTGTGGCCCTCCCAAAAATCAGACTGACATCGGCGAAAAATAGGTGTGAGATTCTAGGCCCCCTTGCTGATGCCGCAACACCCCTTAGTTCCTTCCTTTGGATAGACTTATGCAGTAAAGCAGATAATCCTTCAGTACAGATAAGGAATAGGTAAAGTGACAGTGGGTCCCCTTGACGTAATCCTCGAGTTGGAGTAATCTGACCACATGGCTTCCTGTTGATGCGCACTGCATATGTAACAGATGATACACATCTCATGACCAATCGAGTCCAATTCTCATGGAAACCCATTTTGGCCATTATTTGCTGTAGACAGCCCCATTCCACCCGATCGTAGGCCTTACTAATATCGAGCTTCAAAGCCATCTCCCCCACATTTACCTTTCTTCTTCCTGTTGATGTGGTGCATCAACTCATGAGCCACTAGCACGTTATCAGTGATGAGCCTTTCTGAAACAAAGGCACTTTGATTCTCACATACTATATCCTGCAAAACCACTTTCAGCCTGTTCGCCACTGCTTTGGACGCTAGCTTGTAGGCCACATTACACAAGCTAATAGGTCGATAGTCCGTCACTCTTTCAGGATTTTTAATTTTGGGAATGAGAACAATGTGGGTTTCATGAAACTTGGGAGGAGCTGCACCATTGTTAAGAAAATCCAAAACAGTCTGTATAACAATAGAGTTTACAATGGGCTAAAAGTTCTGATAAAATAAGGGGGGCATACCATCGGGTCCTAGTGCCTTCATGGGGTGCATTTGTTTCAGAGCTTGCTCAACCTCAGAAGCGTGGAAGTCTTGTAAGAGTCTGGAATTCATCATGTCCGTCACTTTGGTATGGATGGCATCAATTAGTTCAGCATTGACATTCGGTTGAGAGGATGTAAAAAGTTGCTCAAAATACTCCACAAAAATTCTTCCAATCATCTCTTCATCCTCCTGCCAAGCGTCGTTAAAGTCCCTAATTCGGTGGATGGTATTCTGTTGGTGTCTGTTAGAGGCCTTGGCATGAAAAAAGGAAGTGTTACGGTCCCTCAACCTCAACCAACAATTTCTCGACCTCTGATGCCATATATCTTCCTCAACCGCCATCAACCAGTTCAGCTCTAACTTCATTGCATGAATCTCCTCCATCCGTACAAGACCATCATGACTCCCTTCCAACCACTGGAGTTTTTTCTGCAGTGCTAAGATCTTCTGGCCCACATGACCAAACGTGGTTTTGTTCCAAGTAGAGAGTGACGTCCTACATTCCTCCAAGCACCGCGTGAACTAGTGCTGGGTGCCCATACTCCTTCCTCTCTCCCATGCATCGATTACCGCTTCCTTACATTGTTCCTCTCTTAGCCTCATAGATTCAAACCGGAACAACTTTGCTCTTCAAGGCGCTCGCTATCCAATTCGAGGGGTTTTGAGAACCAACATACTGTGGTCCGACATCGAGGTGGCCACATGGTATAGCCTAACACTCAAGAACATTGTCATCCAATCCAATGATACCAAAGCCCTGTCCAGACGTTCTCTGACCCAACCTCGTGCCCCCATTCTCCTGCTCCAAGTATAATCCGCTCCAATATAACCCAAGTCTCGAAGTTTGCAATGGTTTATTGTTGTCCTGAAATTATTCATCTGCCTTTCCAGCCTTAAACTACCCCCCCACCTTCTCCCCAAGGTGTAGTATTTCATTAAAGTCTCCCATGCAAATCCAAGGTAGATCATATCTTCTTTCCAACTCCTCCAACAATCTCCATGATTCCTCCCTTTTACCAATTTTTGGATGACCACAGAAGCCGGTAAACCTCCACTTCCTGTTACCATGATCGTCAGTAACTATAACATCAATAGAGTAAGTTTGAACATCCACCTTCATAGAGCTTCTCCACAGGAGCGCCAGAGCCCCTCCTCGCCTTACACTCGGTACGACTAAACCCTGTTGCCGATCCAGTTTGCTCTTGATTCCATCCATTTCCGATACTACAAGCTTGGTCTCAATGAGAAAGATTAAAGTGGGATCTTCCTCCAAAACCACCTTCTAGAGGGCTTTAACTGTGCAGGGGTTCCCAAGCCCCTGACAGTTCTAGCATACTGCACTCATTGCTCCCGACGAGGCTGTCCTGCAATCGCCGCCGATCCCAGTTGTTGTGCCATGAGTTTACTGAGCACTGAAACCTCCCCTTCTATTTTCTGTTTCTTTCCCACGTCCACTTCCATTAAAATTTCTTTCAATGGCGAGCGTAGCTTCCTCTTCGGCCCACCATCCTTGTTATTTGTTACCTCCACCATATCCTGGACTTCATCCACCCCATGTTCGTCTCCCCGTTCCTCCTGCATGAAATTTTCCTTCCCCACCACTTTACATGCATGTTTTTTCTTTTTCTGAACAGTGCCCGACATGTCTCTTGTCTTGGTCCCACCTGATGGCTTCTTGGTGTATGTCCCTAAATAAAATAGGCAATGGGCTGAGTTTATCTCCTAGACCTCAGTAATGGTATGAGAAGAAAATGACTCTAAAGCCAAGCCCATCTCACTTAAGCCCAATATGGGAGTGAGCCCAACCTTGGGGCCCACTTTCTTGTCCACCTCTGTGATAGTATTATTTGAATTTAAAAATCCCATCTTCTTCGTCGTGCACTCCTCAATATCCGGGATTGGATCTTTTGATGGTGGAACTACCAAATTCGGAGCAACACCTGTAATCGCGGTGTCAATCTCTCTTAACTGCTCCTCGAAAGTCGCGGGATTCAGATTGTGAGAGATCTTTGCCACTCCACGTGAACGCCACGGTACTGGGCTTGCCGTGTCAGAGTTAGTGGTGTCCACGTCATCAGTCATGTGCATATGTCCCTAATCCATCGTCATCTTCTCCGACCTGCGATCTAACGGAACCTCCGCCTCACGAGCTTCACCCACTCCATGTGACCCCATGTTGCTTCTGTTTGACGCCACAACCAGCTGCGACATTTGGAGATGATCCTGAGTAGCGCGCAGCCACGAACTGAATTGCTTGTCCGCTGTCCAGGGCGTTTCCTTGCTGCTTATCCATAGGAAGCAATCACGCTCGTCGTGGTCCACCTTTCCACACTAGTAGCAGAATATGTGTAATCTCTCATATCTGAAGTCTACCCACGTCGCCACTGAATTCCCTATTCGAACCCGTCGACCTCTACACAGTGGTTGAGTTATGTCCATCGATGCCCGTATTCTGAGATATCCTCCAAGGCAAAAGTCTTTCTCATCCACATCGACCTTCTCCACTTCCCCCAGTATTCCCCCGATCCTTAGACCGGCCTCTCTCGTTTGGTTCATGGTGGGGAGTCCATGAATCTGTACCCAAAATGAGGCCCTATGAAACTTCAATTTGTTGACCGCTTCCCCCGCCTCCAGTTTATGGAGAACCACCAGATATTTGTCGAACGACCAGGGGCTAAGCAAAAGGACCCTGTCGAGGTCTTTTGCCTCCTCAAATCGGAATAGAACCTTGTTATCTCCCATGTCGCAGACTTCGAAGTTCTTCTCGGTTCGCCAGACTGACTTTAGCACCCTTGCCACCGACTCTAGATTCACCCTTCTTTTCGTACAAAACTTTCCAGCCAAAACATGCCCTGTTTCCATCATTGGAGGCGTCAGATCCACCTCACATTACTTGCATTCTTTAGTAACATGTTGCCCAAACCAAGGTTTAGTACATATTTAGCTTGGCCATCAAAGGAAAAAGCAAATTACCCCAGTGCCTCTCAAACAACTATGGACGTCTAACCATATCCAAGTTTGCTTAGAGCCACAAGTCTGCAACTACAATTTAAACTTGGATTATTGTTATTGATATGTATTTGATCTCCCTTTTCGCATTATCATTTTTGTGCTTTGTGATGATGAAAACTTAAAGAATTAATTACTACTATTATAAGAAACCATTAATAGTAATAACAAATAATTATGATACTAAAAATAATAATAACTAAGATATAAACTTTAGCAATAATAATCAAATTGCCATTATACTTTTCTTCTCAAAAAAAAAAAAAAAACCATTATACCTGCATTATCAAGTATAGCACCAACTTCGTCATCTCACTTTGATGGCCTACTAGTCTCGGACAGACAAATGGAGACCCAACTTCATCAACTGCATATGTTCTCTCCATGTCACACTATAAACTATAAATACTTTATTGCTCTACAAGCTCAGTGCTAGCTTCAGTGGTGTGTGAGGAGACTTTACTACCCAAATGATTTTTTTTAAATATTTTTTTCCCTTCTAGTTTGCTAAATGCTTTTATCGTTTTATCTTCCAATGAAAAACTATAAGATTATAACTATTAGACTCACATGCCATAGCTACAAAAGTCATGAAGAAACGACAATGGCTCCCAATCAATTAATTTTGAAATGTCCAAATTATTAATAGAAACCAGGCTTCATATATAAAAGAACAAATTATGATTGTAACTCAACTCTGTAAAACAGATCAATACCTCCATTGTAAGTAAGGCAACTATTCAAAATCCATAGCAACTAGTAATATATGCAAAAATATCAGCCCGTTTGGTTTGTGTTTTCAAACAACATTTTTTAGTTTTTAAACAGCATTTCACGCATTTCAACACACTTTTTCATCCACACGTATTTTCACAAATATTTTTAAACAATAATTTTCAGTTTTTAAACACACGTACCAAACGGGCCCATATCTCACAAATAAGGTAGATGGGACAAAATCATCAAAAGATTACCCTTCTGCGCTTTATATCTCCGTACCGACGATCCCTCTCCCTCTTTCTATGTTCACCATCCTCTCTTGCTCTATTAGCTTCCTATACAATCATTCAATTACATGGTCAATAACTGAACATTCAAAAGAACACTGCTCAGTGAAACTACAATGGGACAAGCCTCTAAGCATCTTGTTTAATCACCTCTTCTTCCCTAGCCCTTCTCTCTTTCTCTGCTTCCTCTAAGGCTTCTTTTTCAATCTGAAATTTCATGCATAATAAACATGCAAGTTAAGCATTTTCTTTGAGGTAAGAGACTATAAAACTTTCAAGCACTAGCTCACCTCCCTATTCGCAAATATCTCTTCCACTACTTGTTTTGCATACTCTTGAGTCTGGGTCATCATAAATCAAAATGTTGTCATAAACTGAACCAGCCTTAACCTGCAAGAAAGTTAATCAGGCCCCACTCATCAACAAAAGTTAGATATTCATTAAGGCTGTTCAAATTAGATATAAGAGATCAAAGTGGCCTAGTCTTGGACATACGATAGGGCTCTAATAATTCTGAACTCTATCATAAGTATAAACAAATTTAGTACAGCAACAAGTTCAAAAATTCATAAAAACCAACCAGGTAGGTTTCCTTTGGAATATCCAAGTACCAAGATTCTAAACAAGGGATGAAGGGCTTAACCCATAATCATCAATTAAACTTACCAACTTTGCCATTCAGATTAACAAAACCTGCAGTTCTCTTAGTCAACATGGGATAGAAAACAGCAATGCAATTCACCTAGTTGATTATGAAGGATGCAATAGATTGTTCTTTCCTAATAAATAATAATGCAGATTACTAGATTCCAGGAGAACAAGAAGTCCTTGCGCCAATCTGCCATACTTCAATTCCCACATATTTTATTGGCTTTAGCACATAAAGATCAGGATCATCATCAAACTCTGCAGGAATTTAAAAAACTAAACCAATGTTCCTATTTTAGAATTGAAAGGTAAAAAATGGCTCAACTGCGATATGCCTGTAAAGATTTATAAGATCTACATAAAAAATCCAAAGAAAATAATAGTTATGGCCTCTCAACTTGTACAGATTGCATAATAAAGTCACAACAAAAATGTACCATTTCAATCCCCCCCAGTGTTTGGTTTGGGCTTTAAAGCCCAATAATATCTCTTAATTCTAAAATTTCCGTTTAGTTGTTTATTGAGGTAAAATCATAATGGACAATATAATCACTAATTAGGCCAGCTAGTTTTTTTTTTTTTTTTTGAGAAAAAGGCCAAGCTAGTTTATCCCACAGGCTTCTTCTCCCAAAAAAAAAAAAGGTTTATCGCTTGTTGTCTTTGAAATTTAAAGTGATTGTATAGGAGATGGCGTGCCAAATTTTATTTTTTAGTCACGTTGTCTAAGGGATTAGGAACCAACACCTTAAATATTTAGGGACTAATAGTCACTCATTTCTTACTTTAGAGAATAAGGGCTTTGAGTATTTCATATCCAAATGTGTATTTAAGCAAGTGAATTATTGATTACATGTGCTATGCATTTGTTTAAAATTAACTTCTTTTTCTTTTTCGTTTTTCAATTTTCAATTTTTTCATTCTTCCCAATAAGAGGATGTGGAAATCTATAAAAAAGTAAAAGAGATAACAAAAGTCAAATCAAGAAAAAACACGATTCACAATTTAAACAAAAATCAAAGTACATAGTAGCACAATGTCACATTTGATGATTTCTTTATTTTTTAGTCACGTTTGATAACTTAACATTAGACAGTATTATCTAATGCAACTAAAAATTAACGTGGTTAACCGTTAATTTTCACTCTCTCTCTCTCTCTCTCTCTCTCTCTCAGTGAGTCTCAGTATCTCTCTTGCCCTCTCTTTATGTCCCTCGCTTTCTCGCTCTCTTTACTTCTCCAAATAACTATTTGGAATGGGTGCCTCAAATTGTCTTTGTTCATCAATTTTAGTAAAATCCATGAAAGTAATTTCCTAGAATTCCAAAATATCATTATCGTTGTCTTAGAGTTAGAGAAATATTTTAGATTACTTTTTTTTTTTGGTCAATAATGAAATTAAAGGGTAAATGGGTCAGAGAATGTTTCATCATTTTACACCAAAAAATATCCTTATGCAAACATGAGAAATTAAATTAAAAGAAGGGTGCTGTTAACGGGTGCTGTTAACGGGTGCTGCAAACATGATAAAATTAAAAATAAATTATTCACTTTTTTTTTAGAGATGTGGAAAAAATTGAATATGCATTAAATGCGTGTCAGTTTAGATGAAAAAAATCAAATTATTTTGTGATAAACTACAGCTGAAAAGTAAAACTTTGTCAATTTTCAATGCAGTGGGATTTGTGATAGGTAATAAATGATCCACAGCTAGTTCATTAACAGGTGCTGGTCGGCACTTGTTAACAAAGTCCTTAAAAGAATATAGAATGTGATTCATGATCTCGCACAACTTTTGAGCTCAACGGGTTTTCATGAAACTTGTAAGCCTTTAATATATGCTTAAATGCTTGCCAAAGATGCTTTAGATTTGGTACGATTTTGTGAGAACTAAATATAAAGAAACCAATACAATAATCTTTGATATGCGAGAAAAACAATTTTCGATATGATTTATGGTGATGGTAAGGATCACAAAAACCCCAAGATTTTCTTAGCCTAAATTATGATTGGGTTATGCTAACGAGTGCCCTTAGGGCACTCGTTAATAATCAATTTTAGGAAAGTTTTGATACCACTTTTATGGGAAATGAAAAAGTTGTCAAAATATTAATTACTTTTTTTTCATTTCCCATAAAAACTTTCTTTAAATGGATTATTAACGAGTGCCCTTAGGGCACTCGTTAGCATTTCCCATTATGATTAGGCTGTGCTTGATGCCGACAATGACGGTTGGGAGAAGATGTATATTTAAGCCAATTAACCTAACATGTACAGACATCAATAAGTTAGGTGTGAGCCCATAACTTAAACTCAATTAAGTTAGGCTAGAACTTTGATAATATTATGTAAAAGTCCAATGTTGCAATAAAAGTTTAATTATTTATTTTTAGTCATTTTTATTTTTATTTTTTATACTATTTAATAATTAATTTGTGTATTATGTGGCTGTAATTTTAATAGCCAATTAAATTTGGTATTTACCCACATTCAATGCAACCTTAAGTCTAGATTAAACAATTAAATTTGGTTCCATTATTTTTTAGTTACCTTAGATATTATCAACATCACATTGGATAGTATGAATGTCATATATGATTGTAACTATGTCATATATATATATATATATATTAGAAAGGTAACTATGTCATATATGATTGTATAGATACATCATATGATGGTTCTCTTAATACTTTCATTCAAATTGGACGATACTCCCGTCACATTGGATAGTACAAATATGAAATATCACATTTGACGGTTCCTTTATATTATTGGTCACATTCAATGGTACCAACATCACATTGAATAATAATTATTTATTATGTACGTCACATTTTATGGTTCTCTTATAATGTAAGTGTAAGGACTAGATTTAGACCCCCAGCCCACTAAGAATGGATGATGGCCCAAAACAATATATTTGCTAGAGAGTGGATTTTACAGGTTAAGACTCAGCAAATCAAGTATGGGCCACAATAGATTGGATTTGTGCCAAAAAGATAAGAAAACACAATTTAAAGGGAATAACACTCCTCGGTCAAGTCCGAGGATAAAGTGTTCTTATATTCATTCAAGTTTATCTAAGTACAAGGTGTTCTATTCTTTTTCTCCTTTTCTTTCTAGATTACATACCCCATTTTTCACGGGGGCCATTTCCTTATATAGTCCTATTCTTTTCAATCCATGTAGGTGGTCTTTTAGATGCTTGTCCCATCAAAAACCTTCTGGAAGCTTCGTGAGTAGCTGTGAGCTGAGATATCCTTGCTCAGGGGTCATTTTCACATAAATGCGGCCAGTTGGTTAGGTGCAGAACATTTAATGTGATGGTAGCAGCCTTTTTCTTAGATATTTTTTGGTTTACAGTGGACTCCTTTATCTGAGGTTTATCCTTGGAAGTATGGTAGCCTCTTGCACGGTATTCTTTAGGCGACCGGGCTCCAACCTTCCACAACGCTTCCCGAGGAAGTTTGGATCCTTGAGAGACACCATTTGTTCGTTATTACTTGTCCTTGTCCTCGTCCTCGACCCATTGTCCCACACACTTATCTTAGTGTTCGACCATCCTCGGGCTCCCTTACATCCTTGGGCATGGCCCACGGCCCAATATTCCTACTCGGCTCATTTATCCCCACAACAGCCCCTTAAAACTCCATATTTTTTCTCTTCTGAGGAAAGTGGGGTTTTGATTTTGGTTTCCAAACTTCACACGCTCAGTGAACATTCCCACGTGGTAACATCTTTTCACCTGCTCTATACACGCTCCTGCCACTTCGGCATCTGCGACGCCTCATTAATTGCTTCACACAACACTCTGTCCCCTACGTTCTAAGATGAGATGAGAATCTTGCGATAGAGATTTTCCATGGAAATTCGAGGGGGAACTTTCCCGCTCATCTTCTCTTCCTATTTAAAGTGTACGGGAAACACAAATTCTCCATTTCTTCGAATCTCCAATCTCTCAAGAAGCTGTCCGAGGTGCTCCTTTTCTATTTCTCTATAAGTATCCTTTAGCTCGTATATTGACTTTTAGAATCCTTTCTTCCTCGGTCTCCTACTCTCAACCTCACTCTTCAACAGTCTTCTCTTACTCCTTAGATAGGTAGGTTTGCTAGCTTAGTAGATACTCCCGAGGGTATAGAAAGCTTTAGGGATAATTACACTTTACCCACCTGTGGTTTGCCTTTAATTCTATTTGCCTACCCGTTGTTTCATTTTTGACACTTTACCCACCTGTGATTCCCTCCGTTACTCCTCCGTAACCCACCTCCAGTGCAGACGTTACTCTAACACATTTTTTATCAAAAACAAAACCCAAAACAGATCAAACACTCCTTTTTCTCCCGGAGTTAAATAGTTTCAGGCTTATGTGGCTGAAACTATTCCGAATCCGAATCCGAATCCAACTCAAATTCCTTGAATTTCAAGGCATAAATAATTAAATACATAGCCTTTATTTTATAATCCTTGTTAGAGTTTCTGAAATTATATAAAAGTTGCTAAAACGTTTAATCTAGACTAGAATAACTACTCTCTCTCTCTCTCTCTTCCTAACTCGTTATCACCTCTCTCCAATCCTTCAATCTCTCTTTCTCTCTACGCTTTTCTCTCCTCCATCTTCCACGATCCAGACCCACAGCTGAGCTCCACCCAACACCGATTATCAAGATAAAATCACCAACCTAGGGCCGTTGTCACACCACCAAACCCACGGGCCATAGCTGATCTACCATGGGCAGGGGCGGTGAACTAACAGAGGAGGACAAGGGGTGTGTCTGGAGGCAGCTGATCCACCATGGGTATGGATTTGGTTTAGAAACGCGATCTTAAGGGAGGCAAATTCCACCGATCCAGTGTCATCTCCGAGCCCTAGCTTCACCAAGCCACACCCTTCTCGAAAGTCTAAATCGGCCAAGGAGAATGCGCCGCCGTTCGATCTGACCTCCATCCCCTCCGAATCCAAGCCATCGCTGGCTATGGCGGCCAAATTGAAGAGTCCATTGCCGCCAAGGCCACTTCCTTCAAATTCTCACAAAATGAAGCTCAGCTTTGAAAGTCATGGGCTCGATGTAGGAAATCGTTGACCGATCTAGTGGTGGATTTGGTGATTCCATGGGTTCAGGGTTGTTTTTTAGCTTTGAAATTTTCACTTTGCTTCTATTATACCCAGCAAATCAAGTAATTTTTATTCTACTGTTCACGATGTTGTGATTTTTTCTGGTGGGTTTGTTGTGTGAGTGAGATCTTAGATGTTGAAAATCAAAAATTTAGAAATTAAGTGCTAGAAATTGTTGATCCTCCCTGTTGTCATGTTGTAAACTGTGTTATGCTTTGATTTAATAAATTTATTAGTTCAGGCACAAAAAATTAGTATAAGGAAGAAGACGAAGAACTCTCTCTCTCATGGTTTTGTTTCATTTGATTTGTATTAGTTTTCTGGGTTTATGTTCTTCATGTTTGTGAATTATGGGAAACCAATACCATATTTTAATCTTGTTTTTCTTTTGTTTTTTTGTTTTTCTTGTTTTGAGAGGAGAGAGACATAAAATGGGCGTAAAAAGACTTATTTACCCTTCTTTTTTAACAGAGGTGGGTAACGGAGACTAAGTGGACCTAACCTCAGGTAGGTAAAGTGTCAAAAATGAAACCACGGGTAGGCAAATCGAATTAAAGGCAAACCACAAGTGGATAATCTGTAATTATCCCAAAAGCTTTAAGACTCGGTACAATATCCCACTTGGGTCTCTATACGGCATTGCCTTCTTGGTGAATGGCATGCTCTAAGATCAGAAGGGGACGTGGTGATTCCTATGATCGCCTTTATAGAGGGAGGAATGAAAATCCCCATGGGGAGGGTGACTAGGGACTTTCTGATTGCCCATAGACTTTGCCCGACCCAATGCTACCTAAACCTATTTAGGATATTAGGTAGTGTGGACGCCCTTAATGAAAAGATGGAGGTTAACCTCACCTATCATGACGTCAACTAGGTGTATAACTGCCAACACCTTAAAAGTATGAGATACTACTTCAAAACTAGGGTCCCTGAAGTCAGACTTATCTCATGTCTCCCCGAATCTAACAAGGGCATGGACCAAGATTTTTTGATAGTCTCGGGTGAGTGGCATGATGGTCTTCACTGTCCAACATGAAAGGGGCAACCAAGTGGGGTGTTTTAGGTTTAAGTACCATTTAAAAAAAAAAAAAAAAAAAAATTTACAGCGAACACTTAATTTCATAATCTCTTTTCTCTTTTCTTATAGTTCGGTGATATATTCTTTTTAAAAAGTCCCTTTTCTAATTATACTTTTGTTTTTCAGATTTCTATAGATAAGAATTTCACAGCCCCTAATCTCAACTTTGTGAATGAACCTGATCTCACCAGGATACTCCAATCCGAGATCTTTCTCCATACGGACGGACAACTGCGCTTGCTCACGTCATCCTTGGATATAAGCCCATCTCAACCAGTTTTCAATCCCCCAAGTACATCATCAAGGCGAAGGATCCCCAGTTGCAACAAATGCGGAGCAAGAGCCGCGTCCGGATCTGATCAACATCGTAGTACCTGGGTTCCTTACTAGCCCTCCACCCGAAGGTACCCACCAGGTTGAGTTACCCACCCAGCACGTTACCAAGGAAGAAGCAACCTCCTCCCATTCGGCTCCCGAAGAAGGAACAGTCAGAGTAATTGAAGTTCTAGACTCTGAAGAATATTTCAAGGTCTTGGATCTACAGTTTCCTATAGAATCTCCTGGTGCCACTTTCACACATCTGCCTTCCACTCAAGTGAGCAGCATCCAAGAGCTGTCCAACGTTCTAGAAGCCATAGTGCTCCAACGCAAAAAGAACACCAGCCTCCTCGAGCTCTTGGAATCACATGCAGAAGGATCTACCCCCGAGGTAGCTGTTCAAACTCAACCTCCCTACTCATACTTCCCCTTTTGAACAGCCAGAAAAGAAAAGAAAAAGGGAGAAGAAAGGGAAAGAAGCATCTGAGGAGGGTGAAATTGCCCCCAAGGATCTCGAGCCCCAAAAAGGAGCAAAGGTCGCTAAAGGGGCACAAAGGAAGAACACACCAAAAGGCTCGGGTGCGGACATAGTTGCTGATTGCCGCCCTAGGATTCCAGTCTGGAATCCTATGCTTGAGCTGGATGGGGCCCCACTCCCTTTGGATTCCTCCATCAGGGATTTTCAAAAAGGGAAAGCGGGCTACGTTGCTGACTCCCTAGAACAACCTCTACTTTTGCCTCAGAACATGGTTAACCTGAGGACCCTGAAGAAGCATGAAGTTTTCCTAACTCTGAAAAAGGACCTGGCTATGGTAAATAGCTTAGTTCATTAGCTTGCAAAAGTTATTTACTTACTATTATTACCTCTTTCACTTGAAGGGTTTAGCTTACTTTATGTCTTCACATTGTTATTATTATTATTTTTTTTTTTTAGGCAGTCTAAACGACAAATATCGCCGAGGAATGGGTGGACAGTGCCCATGCCCAGCTGAAGGACAAAGAGCCTTGTCGCATATCTGCCGTTAAGACCTTGGTTGTGGCCAAGAAGAGAATTAAAGAGCTCAACACAAAACTGACTAAGGCAGATAGGGAAAGGAAAAGCGCAAAAGCCGCTCTAGCCGGTGCTGAAAAACAAGTCGAGGACCAGCGTCAGCAGCTGCGTAAGACCGAGGAGGCTGTTGCTTGGGCTGAGCAAAATGGCTATGATATCGGGGTTAAAGAGATTGAAGACATTCTAAAAGCCCAAGTCACAGGAGTTTGTCGAGGTTACTGCCTTCAAGTATGGACCGAGGCATTGAACCTAGCCGGGGTAAGTGCTTCTTCGGACCTGAGAAAGACCGAAAATATCTTCTACCCTTCAGCACTGCACATAACAACCCAACCTAGCTCCTAGGCAACTACTGCTCCTAAAGCGCCTGACACTGCTCAGCTTGCTGATGCTAGTACCTTTAAAGCCACCTCAGGGCCCTCCAAGGAGCCTGGCAAGGAAAACATAGTGGCCAAGGAAAAAGAGGCAAATAAGGACAAAGCACTCGAACATTCTAAGCCTCCACCAGCAGCCAAAAAGGCTTCCAAGGAAAAGGAGGCAACCAAGGACAAAGCGCTTGAACCTTCTTCTCAGTCAGCATCTAAGGCCGACCCCCCACCACCTACTAATAGATAGGATATTGTTGCTCCAGCTTGTATTTGTTTTGCTCTTCATGTTTTTATTTTTTTTATTTTAAACATGTACTTCTTCTGCCTTACCAAGGCATAATTTAATAAAAAAATCTTAGTTTCCTCTAAGTACCTGCCACTTATGTACAACTTTTACTGCTGACTGTTTACTACTAAATACGGTTAAGCATTTAAGCATGAAACAACACTGTAGATCCCAAAGATTAAAGAAAACTAGCATAACACTGTTCCAATATACTTACACAATTCAAGCAATTGACAAGTTAACACTTTAGTAAGTGAATAGTACTAATGTGTCTAATGTGCCCAATCCGATGAGCCAAGCAAGGTTGAGATTTTACTGAATACTTGAATAAATAAAAAGCATTAATTGATCCAAGGTACGTGGTCCAAGAAATCGGGCATGACCGAGGTTCTTGTTTAATACTTAGAAAAATAAGAGGTATTAATTTACCCAATGTATGTGATCCGGGGAATCAGGCATGACTGAGGTTTTGTTTAATACTTAGAAAAATAAGAGGTATTAATTTACCCAAGGTATGTGGTCAGAGGTGATGGAAATAAATGTGAACGCAGCGGAAAAATAACAGATCTACATCATTCGAAGTTTATAACATGCGTTAAGTAAATTTCAGAATTTGAGAACAAGAGAGCGTACCTTGAAGCGGTGAATTTCAAAAACCGAAGATTGAAGCACTTAGGAATACTTTTAATCTTCACTCCAATTCCACTAACGCCCAAGAAGTGTGGACTCTCAATTGGTTACAAAGGGATGATTAGAGAGTGACATACACTCACTTCCACACCATTACAATGTTGTTTTTCTCACTCAGAAAATTCTGTACGTTTTTCCCTTTGTATCTAACCAATTATCTAATTGGGCTGGCCTTTTGGGCATTTCCAATTGGGCTTAAGTGTGTGGCTTGGAGTGGGACCAAAAGGGACCAATAAGACATTAGCTCCAATGGGCTTTTCTGTCAACTCTTGACAAATCCAAAGTTACCATTAACTATATTTAATACCACTATATAAATATAGTTGCACTCTAGGCCTTATCTATAAATTATATCCCAAGACTTTATTATACATGCAACTCCTTCATAAAATATTCGTAGTAATACAAAGTCATTAATGTAGACTGCCACTTTGTAAATTACTACATCTTAATCCTTGAGTACCCGGTTTAATCCTTTTAAGTTATTCATCATATATTTATGAAATCCAATTCCATAAATATATACTTTAGTCTTACTAAAGTGGTTAGGCCTAACTCTCTGAATAACAAACTCATTAAACTTATCTCAAGGGAATACTGTATATCTGCGTTAAGAGACTATGAATTCCATCTTGAGAATACATGTTCCATCAACACTAAATGTGGCTGCCCAACATACTGAGGTTTTGACCATTACTATAGATCTCACTCCTGATATATCAAAGCAACATACATCTCATGATCAGGTCCATTATTCTCTTAGGATTAAGAGTTCATGCAAATACAAGTCGTGAGATTTATTATTCATTTGACAGTCTTAGGAAAATAATAAATCTCACGGCGGTCCAGTTCAATATGTCTTAACTCTTAAAACATATTAACACATCAACCAGAAGTCTCCACTTCCATGATTAAGACAAATCATCGTGGTTGATATGTTATAGTCTTCACAGATAAAATGCCCAATTTTATCACCGACTACGAACTATAATTCTGAGTTTACAAAGAACTTGTGATTTATATCTTCTGTGACTTTTCACATAAATCACATACTATGCATCTCATGAACTAAATGATAATGTCCGAATATTCATGTTACCATTATTTCAGATAATAATAAAACAAATTCATTAAACACAATATTAAGTCATACATAATGTCATACACAATGTCAAACTTAATATCATACATAGCATCATACAATAGGATTTAAGGGCACTAATCCTAACAAGAGGAACCAGGTATGACTGAAGTTCTATTTAATACTTAGAAAAATAAGAGGTATTAATTTACCCAAGGCATGTGGTCCGAGGAACAAGGCATGACCGAGGTTCTGTTTAATACTTAGAAAAATAAGAGGTATTAATTTACCCAATGTATATGCTCCGAAGAACCAAGCATCACTGAGGTTCTGTTTAATACTTAGAAAAATAAGAGGTATTAATTTACCCAAGATATGTGCTTCGAGGAACCAAGCATGACCGAGATTCTGTTTAATACTTAGACAAATAAGAGGTATTAATTTACCCAAGGTATGTAGTCCGAGGAACTACTTAGAAAAATAATAGGTATTAATTTACCCAATGTATGTGGTCCGAGGAACCAAGCATGACCAAGATTCTATTTAATACTTAGAAAAATAAGAGGTATTAATTTATCCAAGGTATGTGGTCAGAGGAACCAGGCATGACCGATGTCCTGTTTAATACTTAGACAAATAAGAGATATTAATTTACCCAAGATATGTGGTCTGAGGAACTAGGCATGACCGAGGTCCTGTTTAATACTTAGACAAATAAGAGGTATTAATTTACCCATTATATGTGGTCCAAGGAACCAAGCATGACCGAGGTCCTGTTTAATACTTAGAAAAATAAGAGGTATTAATTTACCCAAGGTATTTGGTCTAAGGAACCAGGCATGACCGAGGTTCTGTTTAATACTTAGAAAAATAAGAAGTATTAATTTACTCAAGGTATGTGGTCCGAGGAACCAGGCATGACCGAGGTTCTGTTTAATACTTAGAAAAATAAGAGGTATTATTACCCAAGGTATGTAGTCAGAGGAACCAGGCATGACCGAGGTTCTGTTTAATACTTAGATAAATAAGAGGTATTTAATTTACCCAAGGTATGTGGTTTGAGGAACCAGGCATGACCGAGATTCTGTTTAATACTTAGAAAAATAAGAGGTATTAATTTACCCAATGTATGTGCTCCAAAGAACCAAGCATGACCGATATTATGTTTAATACTTAGAAAAATAAGAGGTATTAATTTACCCAAGATATGTGCTCCAAGGAACCAAGCATGATTGAGTTTCTGTTTAATACTTAGACAAATAAGAGGTATTAATTTACCCAAGGTATGTGCTCCGAGGAATCAGGCATGGCCGAGATTCTGTTTAATACTTAGACAAATAAGAGGTATTAATTTACCCAAGGTATGTGATCCGAGGAACTACCTAGAAAAATAAGATGTATTAATTTATCCAATGTATGTGGTCCAAGGAACCAGGTATGACCGAGATTCTGTTTAATACTTAGAAAAATAAGAGGTATTAATTTACTCAATGTATGTGGTCAGAGGAACAAGGCATGACCGAGGTCCTGTTTAATACTGTGAGAGTGCCTTTTTTTCTTCAGCACAGCGGCCCAAGGATCCTGGGCCAAATAATTGTTGTTGGTGGACTAGGCTTGGTTCACCGCAGCTAAAAGGCTGTTTAAGAACCAAGTGATGCACATAGTGGGTTTCCTACAACACAAATAAACTAACAAGCGAGAATATCTGTATTGAATGACAGCTCAAACAGCAAAGAAATGCGTAGTAATAAAGAATACAATAAAACAAGGGTTAGGGATCCTCGGATTAATGAGAGGCATTTCGTTAATGCATTTTATTAACTTTCTTTGATTATGATTACAGTGTGCTCACTAAGACGTGATACAAGGTTCAAATTAACTCAAAAATTGCAGACTTTGATGGCTATTCAAGCCTCTAAGACTTGCAAAATTTGAATCCTTTCGAATCCAAGTATGTGCTATAGTGGCTATTTTGGGGATACCGGGAGACGATCCTCCGTTTTCTCTTGAGTTTTACAGAGTTCTTTCCATGGTTCTATTATGATATCTTTTCTTAAATCAAAACTGATAATCAATCAATGCCCCTTTAGCATGGGTTTTCTCTTCCTTTTATAGTGCGATTCGAGGGCTCCGGGGTACCAATGATTTCTCTCTTTTGCCCTTCAGAGCTCGTGCTGTGTCAGTTACCCAAGGGCTGGTCCTTTCCTTCTTTCTCATAATTTCTTCTTTTTGGTCCGACCAAGCTGAAAGCCCCTAGCTAACTTTCTATTCCAAGATCCACTCAGGTTGCTGATCTTAGCTATTTGGCCTTCTTCACCTTTTCAGCTTTTGTCTGCCCTCCATCCTTGTTATTTTTCCCAAACAGTCGAAACCTTATACTGCTGGGTTGAAAGCTCCCTACCAGCCACTTCTACTTATGGTTTTCTCATTCTTGGTTCCTTGGGGTACAGCTCCTTTGTTCATGAATGTTTGCTTTATACTTTCTGATCCCTCACTGCATGGCTGGGTGTTTGAGACTCGTTTTTCCTTCGTCCTTTATGCTTTTTTGAACCGTTTCAATTCTTACTTTGAGCGTGTTGTGCGTCCCAGGGATCCCCGGGCTCTGGTAATCTCCTGGAAAGGATCTCGGCCCAGTTCTTCCTATTGGGCTTCTGATCTTGGCTGGCTGGGCCTTTCCTTTGCTTCATGGATTTTAAAGCCTGTTCCTTCATAGGTCTTTGGATCCCATTTCTTTGGACTTTTCACCCTTTTCTTCTTTCTTTTCCTCTTTTCTTTATTACGTGAGCCCAGCTCTTTTATTTCTCTAGCTTCATTTCCCATGAAGTTAGCCCAATGTGTTATTTCTTTGGGCCTTGGGCTGTGATTAATTTTGAACCTCAACATTTAGCCTCCCGAGCTCGTGGGTTGCCTGCGACCCACGCGTGAGTAGTTGAGTTTCTGTAGGATCCTTCCATCTTGATCCTTTTTCAAGGATCTTGATCTTTTATTTTCGGTCTTCGGTATCCTGGCCCCCTCTTCTTTTTTGCTTCTTTTTCTTGTAACTTCTCCTTTTTTATATGAGACGTGGCAGTTGAGTTATGGAGTAAAAACTCCCACCACCTACTTTTACGTTTCCCATAACTTCCATTAATAACTGCTGATAACTTTTCCCTCTTTAAATTAAATCTTTGGCAACTGGCGCGTCTTTCCACATAATGTCTTTTCCCAACTGCTCTTTGCGTCTTTATTGTAAGTGCCTCACATTATTCCTTTATCTCCCTGAATCTTCCATTCCTAGTCTCCTTTCTCTTCCTTTCAATCAGTCTGTTACTCTCTGTTCTTCTCTCCTTTTTTTTTTTACTTTCAACATACCCATTGTTTTGATGGCTTCCTCTTCTTCTCGAAAGAGAAAGGAGCGTACTCCCAACCCCTTTGAAGGTGAGGGCTCCTCTAGTTCTGCACAAGATGAGTCCCATGAGGTCATTGGGCGCCTTGCTTTTCCTTTACGAGACCCCTAGTACACCCCTAGTCTATTCTTTCCTCAGGTGTCCCATGGTGAGGCCCCTCCATCCACTCACGCCTGGGTATCCTCTAGTCAGGCAGGTTTCGCTAGTTCCGCTCAAGTCCCAGACCCTAGAGAGATTTAATACTTAGACAAATAAGAGGTATTAATTTACCCATTATATGTGGTCCGAGGAACCAGGCATGACCAAGGTCCTGTTTAATACTTAGAAAAATAAGAGGTATTAATTTACCCAAGGTATGTGTTCCGAAGAACCAGGCATGATCGAGATTCTGTTTAATACTTATACAAATAAGAGGTATTAATTTACCCAAGGTATGTGCTCTGAGGAACCAGGCATGACCGAGGTTCTGTTTAATACTTAGACAAATAAGAGGTATTAATTTACCCAAGGTATGTAATTCGAGGAATCAGGTATGACCGAGGTTCTGTTTAATACTTAGAAAAAAAAGAATGAACTTAGGCAATAATAATCAAGATAAAAGACGGCAAGATTGCCTTTCATTAATAATAATATCTTCGAAAGTTATTTACATTCCACAGACGTAGTACAACATTTTCATCTAAATCTTCCAAAAAATAAGCTCTTATCCCGGCCACCGAAGTGATGCTGTATGGCCCCTCCTAGTTAGGTCCTAGTTTTCCCCAGGATGGGTTCTTTGCAGTTCCCACCACCCTTCTTAACACCAAATCCCCCGGTGCTAATGGTCTGACCTTCACTCCCATATCATACCCCTGTTTGAGCTTTTGCTAATTATGTGCCAACTGGACCATGGCCACTTTTTTTCATTCGTCAATTAAATCCAGGCTCTTCTGTAATAATTGATCATTGTTGTCGGGAGTGAACAAGCTTGTCCTTAACGTCGAAAACCCAATCTCCAAAGGGATCACAGCCTCGGATATGTCATGGAAAATGGTGTTTCCCCAGTTGAACGACGAGGAGTTGTCCGATATGTCCAAAGAACATGTGGGAGCTCTTCAACCCATCTACCCTTTGCTTCATCTAACCTTTTCTTGAGCCCACTAACTATAACCTTATTAACTGTTTCAGCCTGCCCATTCCCTTGCGAATAAGCTGGAGTTGAGTATCTATTCCTAATGCCAAGCTCATAACAATACCTCCTGAAGGCCTTGCTGTCAAATTGAAGTCCATTGTCTGAGATAAGAATATGGGGAATCCCAAATCGGGTAACAATATTCTTCCAGACAAACTTTTTGGCATTAACATCCCTGATATTAAACAACGATTCAGGGGGTCATTTTCACATAAATGCAGTCAATTAGTTAGGTACAGAACATTTAATGTGGTGGTAGCAGCCTTCTTCTCAGATATTTCTTGGTTTACTGTGGACTCCTTTATCTGAAACTTATCCTTAGAAGTATGATAGCCTCCTACACGGTATTCTCTAGGCGACTGGGCTCCAACCTTCCACAACGCTTTCCGAGGAAGTTTAGATTCTCGGGAGACACCATTTGTTTGTTATTATTTATCCTTGTCCTCGACCCATTGTCCCACACACTTATCTTACTGTTCGACCATCCTCGGGCTCCCTTACATTCTCGAGCATGGCCCACGGCCCAATACTTCTACTCGGCTCATTTATACCCACAGTAAGATATAAGATTACAGAGTCATTGGTTTGTAAGTCATATTCCCATAAGATTCCATTACAAGAACCTAACATTCTAATATTTGGTTTTTAAAAATAATTATAAGTGATTAATTCATAACCATCTTAGTGATAATTAAATTTTAAACAATGAGTTCTCCCAAAATGTTCACAAAAATAAGGATATTCTTTCACTCTTGTGGTTTAATAATAATAAATATAAAAAAAAATTATTAGTGTCACAATTATTTGTTATTTCTATTAATTACTTCTTATAATAGTAATTAATTCTTTAAGTTTTCATCATCACAGAGCATAAAATGATAATGCAAAAAAGGAGATCAAATATATATATCAATAATACCACCGCACACCCTTGGTGCGATGGTCACTCTATAAGTATAAGTGTTTGTGGAGTGTGGAGGGCAAGGGCCGGGATTCAAGTCTCCAGGAGGGAGCTTCACACACATATACACTTAGATTAGGCTAGAGTAGAATTCTATCTTGTATCAAAAAAAAAAAAAAATATATATATATATATATATATATCAATAATCCAAATTTAAAATGTAGTTGCAGCTCTATGCAAACTTGGATACGGTCAAATGCCCATGGTTGTTTAAGAGGCATTGGGGTATGGGCAACATGTTATTAAAGAATGCAAGGAATCATCAGTATCTTTCATCAAAGATGGTGTGTGGCAAACCCAAAATTATTTGTTAGCAATTAAGCAAAAACTAAGTTTTGAGGTATCCTCGATCCAAGAAAGTTACATATAAAATAAGAGGTAAAAATACCATTTGATGAATTTACACCCTATTAGTTTGATGAATTGTCATTTTAGTCTACTAATTTTAAATTTTATCATTTTAGTTTGATAATTTTACAGTGTATCATTTTAGTCATTCGGTCCATAACCATTTGAAAAAAATTAAATAAAAACCTTGCTAATTCTCTTAAAATAATGCCGTTTTTAATAATTTTATAATTTTACAAATGTGAAACAACGTCAACAAAAAGACTAAAATGACAATTTAAACTTAGTGGACTACAATGATAATTCAACAAACTTATAGGATGTAAATTGTATTTTTCATTATATAAAATTACGTATAAATTGTTCTGAAGGGGTTTTTAAGTGTTCTAAAGATGCTAGCAACTTTACTATCATGTTGAATGATTCTTGTTCTCGGGGAAGTCACCTAGGGTCACACACACTCTACCCCGTTACCACCTCTCCAAGCAAAAAGCCCCTACGGTTTTTAACACTGCCTATATGAGCCGTTCTTGGATTCAATATAAATTCCAAGTTTCATTACCTCAACTTGTAGTTAGTTGAATAGAAAGCAAAGGTCTGAAAAGGCTAGATTATAAAATAAGGAAAGCTAAGTTGGCATCCAAACTTTGTATAATGTGCTGACTAATTATGTTTCAAGCATCACCTAAAATGTTTTATCAACACAGTGGCCTGCCTTGTCCAAGAACGAAAAAAAAATTAAAAATCAATAAAAACAATCATGGTGCGAAACTAAAATGGACATACACAGCAATGTAGAATGAACAGGTACTTAGCTTGCTCTCTGGCCTCTAGCAGCCACCTTTGAGAGCATTTCCTTTAGATAATCATAGCGACTACGTTGATAATCAATCCACAAACATAGCTGCCTTATGGCCTCCCTCTTCTCCTCTCCAAGACCCAACATACCATCATCCTTTTCTTTCACTGTCTTTCCTAATTCCGCTACCATCTTCTCAAGTTGGTTTACTGCTTTACTCAGCTTCTCATTCTCTGCTTCTTCCTTGCTTGCCTTCACTTCTAGCTTCTCGACCCTCTCTCTTAGCGCTAATTCCTTATCTTTATTATCTTTCAGCTGCACCACAAGATGCTCCACCTCCTTCATTAGCTGTTCTTTCTCCTTATTTGTCTCTATGACCCAGTTCTTGGAAATGTGAAGTTCATTTGACATTTCCAAGATGCAATTCTCATAATTTTTGTAGTCGTCTTCAAATTTCTGGATCACTATTTCCATTCCTGTCAAGGTACTGTTTACACCCTCTGAGATATCTGTTATCATCCTTTGATGAGCTTCATTGTTAGCAGCAATTATTCCAGACAATCTAGTGATTCTGTCTTCAAGCACTCTCTGTTCTTGCTGGAATTTCAATTCCGTAATTCTGAAAGCTTCTTCCTTCTCAGTTAGTAATTGTTCAGTGACCCGGAGCTTCTGGTTTGACAGGCGGAGCTTAACTTCAATTGTGCGCACATTATCTACCAAAGTACTGTGTTCCTCTTCTTTTTCTTCAAGATCTCTTCTAATGTCTTCAACAAGTTGTTCCAACTCTGCTACCTTCTCATCCTTGGATCCCATGTTTTTATGGATTTCCTTTTCTGTTTCTTCAACCTTCTTCTCTGCAACTTCGAGATTTACCTTGCATTCCTGAAGCTGAACTTCAAGCTGTTTGTATTCCTCATTTAGCTTCTTGTATGCATCTTCTTGTTCTTTCAGAATTATCTGATGATCTGTGATGCTGCTTGTTAAGTCAACCTTGTGATTCTCCAGTTGGGTCAGGCTTTCTGAAAGTTCCTGTTTCTCTTTCTTGAACTGCAACTCCATCTCATTTTTCTGAGTCTGCAAGGAATTGAACTCCTGTTGTAGACTGTTAATCTTTGACTCCAGGGCTGTTATTTGAGCATAAGTGTTGCTCTCTCCACTTGTTAGTTTCTCGTGGAGAGTAGAGAACTCAACCCCTCTATCAGTTAATGTTTTCTCCAGTTCAAAAATTTTGTCCTGTAGCCCTACCTTCTCTTCTATCAATTGACCATTCTCAAGGACTTTAGCACTTATCTGCTTTTCAAGTTCACTTTTCTGGTTGCATATAGAGACCACCTCCAATTCAAGATCCTTCACTTGCACTGTTAAGCTTTCTCTCTCTTGTGAAATTTTCTGTTGCTCCATATCCTTGCTCAAAATCTCCTCTTTCAGATTTTCTATCTGAACCAGGTACTCCGAATTTTCTTGAATTTTTTTCTCATGTTGCATTTCCAGTTCACTTTTATCGCAATTTAGGGTTCCCAGTTCCTGCTGCAATACATTGACCTGATCCATTAAGCTCTTGACTTGAGATGATGCTTCACCACTTTTACACACAATCTGATCTTCCAATTGAACTTTCTGAGTGCGCAAAGAATCTAAGTCCACTAGCAGATTGTTGATCTGTGCTGTCAATTCTGCTATTCTAGACAAGTATTCACTCTCATTTTCCGCAATTTTCTTCGTGAGAGCAGAAACCGCATCTTCCCTCTCCTTTGACATCTTTTCAAGTTCTGAAATTCGGGATTGCAGTTCTATATTATCCTCTCCCAGTTGTTTTGCTTCAGCTGCTTTACTTTCTATCTTCTTTTCCATCTCTCTTCTCTGGTCTTGCAATGATTCCAGCTCCAGTTCAAGTTCTGTAACTTGCCCCTCTAATCTCTTTATTTGAGCTGAAGACTCATCTTTATGCACCCCATGCCTCTCAGAAAGAGTTGAAAATTCCCTTTCCCTCTCACCCAAATTATCCTTTAACTGACTTGATTCAGCCATGAGTTCCTGTATCATGTTTTGTGCCTGCTGAACCTCATTTGAAAGCTCTGAAACCTTCAAGGTTAGAGATTTATTCTCTTCCCCAGTGGCTTTCAGAGTGTGGCTTAAGTCTGAAATTTGCTGTTCAGAAGATTCCAGCTGCTGCTTTATATTGCTAAATTCTGTTTCTTTAATCTCAATCTGTACTTCAATATCTCGTTTCTGGTTTTGCAACGACTTCAGCTCCACTTCCAGTTCACTTTTATCGCAATTTAGGGTCCCCAGTTCCTGCTGCAATACATTGACCTGATCCATTAAGCTCTTGACTTGAGATGATGCTTCACCACTTTTACACACAATCTGATCTTCCAATTGAACTTTCTGAGTGCGCAAAGAATCTAAGTCTACTAGCAGATTGTTGATCTGTGCTGTCAATTCTGCTATTCTAGACAAGGATTCACTCTCATTTTCCTCAATTTTCTTCGTGAGAGCAGAAACCGCATCTTCCCTCTCCTTTGACATCTTTTCAAGTTCTGAAATTCGGGATTGCAGTTCTATATTATCCTCTCCCAGTTGTTTTGCTTCAGCTGCTTTACTTTCTATCTTCTTTTCCATCTCTCTTCTCTGGTCTTGCAACGATTCCAGCTCCAGTTCAAGTTCTGCAACTTGCCCCTCTAATCTCTTTATTTGAGCTGAAGACTCATCTTTATGCACCCCATGCCTCTCAGAAAGTGTGGAAAATTCCCTTTCCCTCTCACCCAAATTATCCTTTAACTGACTTGATTCAGCCATGAGTTCCTGTATCATGTTTTGTGCCTGCTGAACCTCATTTGAAAGCTCTGAAACCTTCAAGGTTAGAGATTTATTCTCTTCCCCAGTGGCTTTAAGAGTGTGGCTTAAGTCTGAAATTTGCTGTTCAGAAGATTCCAGCTGCTGCTTTATATTGCTAAATTCTGTTTCTTTAATCTCAATCTGTACTTCAATATCTCGTTTCTGGTTTTGCAACGACTTCAGCTCCACTTCCAGGCTTCTTACTTGTGCCTCTAATCCATTTACTCGAGCAGATGACTCATTCTCATGCACCTCATGCATATCCTTGAAATTTGAAAGTTCCTTCTCCCTCTGACCCAATTCCTCCTTTAACTGATGTGATTCGGCCCTAAGTTCTTCTATTGTGATCTGTGCCAGTTGAATCTGATTTGAGACTTCGGAAAATTTCAAGCTTAAAGATTCATTCTCTTCCACGGAAGCTTTCAGATTGTGGCTTAAATCTGACACTTGCTGCTCTGCAGATTCTAGCTGCTGCTTCATATTTGATATTTCCCCTCTAACGGCTTCTAGTTCTTGCTCTAGATTTACCTTTTCATCTTTCAGCTGATCAGCCATGGTTCTTAAGCCTTTTGTAATGTTCTCTCCTTCTTCAATCCTTCTGATGGCAGTCTCTTTCTCTACGATCAAATTATCTTTCTCTCTCTTCAGTTCTTCTTCTATCTCACTAGCAGTCCCAAGTTTTTTATTCAGTTCACTATTCTCAACCAAAAGATTCGATTTTTCACTGTCTAACTTTTGAGCTTCAGTCTTCATATCTTCAATGAATTTGTCTGCTTCTTGAATCTTGCTCAAAGCAGCAAGATATTCTATATTTAGAGCTTCCTTTTCTTCACTTGTAGCCTTCAACTTCCTCTTCAGGTCAGCAACTTCTAGAAGTGCTGCTTCAAGTTCTGTTTTAATGTCATCTCTAATTTTCTGAACTTCTCTTTCCACTTGTCCATTCTTACTGCCTTTGTCCTTCGAGGAATAATCTGAATCTGAGTCTGAGCTAGACGAAGAATTGTCCTCCTTTCCTTGTTTCCCATTAATTTTTTTCCTTAGCTCTCCCGTTAGATGATCATATCGTGCATAGAGTGATTGGTACTGTTGGTGGAAATCCTCAATTAGTTTAGCAAGTGGTTCCTTTTTGGAGTTTTCTTCTGGGGTACCATCTTTTTCTTCAAGATCTTCATCTTTGATAAGCTTCAAGATCTTTTTCACTTTGCCCTCAATTTCTGCATAGTCAGGTTATGTTTGATTATCAATCAATGTTAATAAGGGGAAGGCCAACAATAAGATGCTAAGGCAAAACGTGTAATCATAATTTAACATTGATCTTAAGCCAATTGTTGCCATTAAATTTCACTGCACAAAATACTCTTCCACATCTAAAATAGATGTATGGATTAACATTATCTTGATAAAGAAAATCACCTATTTTATCTCCTTTCAGCTGTTCATCATTTTCTGAATCAATATGACTCCCAAAAATGGACCTTATAGAATTCCTCAACCGATGTTTTGCCATCTCTTCTTCAGAATTTCAAATTCCCTGAGCAAGTAGGCATCAAGACAATGTAGTCTCCATCTCGATTTCAGAAACTCAAAATCTAAGAAAACAGGAAGAGAAAATATTAACATTTAAAGCATAATGCTTTCAACATGCTAATATATCCTAGCTGCTAATTTACAATATTCAATTGGAGCAGGTATAAATAGTCATGAGTAAGATAAAAAACTCATCTTACAAACAACTAGATATCAAGATGGACCATTAATAATGAATTAACACAAAATAAAGGTTTGATTCTAGAGGAAGCAATTAATATGAGATCCTATTTAAAATTTCAAAACAAGAATATATAATAATGTTACCATCATTAAGATAAAGGTCAGCTTGCAAACAGAAACTGGATAACAAGATGAACCATTAATAGTGAATTAATGCAAAATAAAGGTTTGATTCTATAGGAAGCAATTTATTATTCTAATTTTCAAAACTAGATTGCTAATACTGTTATCATAGGATAAGTGTCAGCTTACAAACAGAAACTGGATAGTAAGATGGACCATTTTTAGTGAATTAACACAAAATATAGGTTTGATTCAGGAGGAAGCAATTTATATGAGATCCTATCCAAATTTTCAAAACAAGAATATCAAATACTGCTATGATACTCTGGCATTGCGTTCACTAGGCATGATTTTCCTACAACAACTATGTGTATTGTGTCCGCAGGCAGTGAAATATTCATTGAACTATGAATTGTTATAAAGAATTTAAATTTGGAATACACAAAACCCTATGGTGGCTACACTATTAGTTCACTTGTAAGTTGTTCAGAGAGTAGCTCCTTATGGCAAAAGCAAATCCTCAATTGATAGTATAACTCCATATCATTAGACAATTGTTGTATCTATGGAATTCTTTTATCACAAACATGATCGGAGCACTTCTCAAGGTAACAAAATTACAAACATAATTTTAATTTTAATCCAAAAGGCCAAATTGAGGGCCGAGACACACAACATCAGAGACCTACATAAGAATTTCATTCTCATGATACCACTTGCAATGATATCTGCAAACAGGTCAATGAGTTAAAAGTTAAAACATGCTGTATTAAAATGTGCTCGCATACCTAGATCTTGATTTGAAACTGGGATACAAATTACTTAATTCCAGGTGTTCTTATTTTCAAATTATGCAACCTGCCGCCTCAAATTTAAAACTAGAGATCTTGCTCTTTGGGGCTCAATGCTAATCTACCACCTCAAAACCAGTTGATATTTTTCTTATAATGGAATATCAATGTCAAGACAACCCCTTTTCTTTTTGGGTTTAAGGTGAGGCTAAAACTAACATCAATTCAGTCATCTTAGGTCTCAGCTGCTGAAGATTTAAGATTTAACAAATATGGATTTATAAATGTGTAAAAGGATGGACCAATACAGCCAAAAGCCATTTGGAACCTAATCTTAATTTCAGACGCTGAAAATTAAAGGTTCAATAAATACATGGGCCCATGAATCTTGGATGGAAACTGTAGCCGTTAAACTAGTCCATAACTTAAATTCCTCATCATTTAATGATACTTGCGATACAAGGACTACCTATCACAGCAATTGGTGTAGAAACAAGCACCAACTGAACCCAAAAAAGTAGCATTATGAGTTTATGACTTTCAATTCAAAACCAAGCAAAATAGAGACACCCATCTTCACCTTTCAATACTACCGTACTTCAAAATTCATTCAGTAGGGCCAGTTTTTATTTTGGTCAAGTCAAATTTTATGATTTTCGAAACATAGCAACCAACCAACAATTACTATTATTTTTTATAAATATATATAATTTCAATAATAATAATTATATTTAAATAAAATAACACGTCAATCCAGAACAGCTTAACGTCTTTAATACCAAGTTTAAACAGCTGCACTAATCTGGTGCCACGTCAGCAATTCTAAGGATTGCCTCAGAAGCCAAATTTGGGATATAGAAAAGACAGCTATTTCTTTCAGCAAAAGGTGAGCTGTTACTTTATTATTAGATTTGCCTTTTAAAGACAAAGATAATTATCACTAATCTATAAACAATAAACACATAAAATTTCCTTATCAAAAAAAAAAAAAAAACACACATAAAATTTCCATAAAAAAAATTAAAAATAATAAACACATAAATTTTTTTGCCACTGCTTTTTTTTTTTATTGGAATTTTCCGCCACTGCCACTGCTGATATGATATTAACACGTGTCCAATTTCTACCATGTGTCACCATTATAATGGATCTAGCATACTAGACCCAAGTTTTGCCGGATAAGAAATGTGATGGGTTAATGTAAAAATAGAATTATTCAAATTAAAATTTGGCTAATTTTGTATCCTTTTATCTCTAAGTAACTAATAGTATCTTCTATTTTATTTTTTCTCAAAAAAAAAAAAGTATCTTCTATTAATAAAAAAAAGTAAGTAATAATTTCCATATTTGAAGCCACGCGATAAAAACTGAAAATAATAAACCATTATTAAGCAATTCAACCTTCTACAAATAAGCCAAAAACAGCAACGAAATTACCTTACCTGCCACAAATTTTTTTTTTCTTTTCCTTTTCTACTCACTTTCCCTTTCACTCTTCTTCTGCAAGCTTCTCTGTTCACAAAACTCAAAATTTTCAATTTTCACCCAAGCTGCAAAGATCGATAATAAATAAATCAAAAATACATATTTAAATCGCAATCAAAATTTTGAGATTGTAGAACAGATTTAAATATAATCACGAGGTTGACTATAACTTGAACAAACAAACAAAATGAAAATATTCATGTTCTTAATCTTAATACAGTTCCTTAACATGAAATCAGATTTAAATTTAGATTATATGCAAGATTTTATTATATCGTAAACGAGAACTTGATCAGTAACCAAAGATTCAAAGAAAAAACACAAAGCGCATGCAAATTGAAGCTCGAGAAATCAAAATTTTACCGTACAAGAACTTTGATCTAATCAAACTATTCAAAAAAAACAACAACACAAAGCAAAAGAAAAAGAATTTCTCAATTTTCTCTGTAATTGAAGTTACAAAGACTGTTAGTTGGTGGAGTTCTTCACCAAGAGTTCAACTCAGAGATCGAGAATTTTTTTGAGTTCAAACAAAGAATTTGAATAATAAACAAAAATCAAAAGAGAAGCAAAAGATTACCTGAAAGTGAGAGAGAATATCCTCGGAGAGACGATCAAAGATACAGAGAAAACGGGGAGAGAGAGAGAGAGAGAAGGAAGCTCTCTCAAATGGGACAATGAGAGAGAGAGATGTTAATGGAAATGGATTATATAAAAATGAAAGAAAATGAGTTGTAATAAAAACGGGTTTGGGTTTTGTTTGGATTTGAGCGCACAAAGTGACTGGTACAGCGTTTCTAGCTTCAAATTTCAGAAGCTGGAATCTTTGGAGCTTCTTTTTCGTCTTTTGCCCCTCTGTTTATAGGTTTATAGCGGTTGTGCCATTCACCCCGTAGAGTACTCGCGCAAGTGCATGTACAATAGAAAAATTACCGCATTTTAACTGACTAAACCCAAATTTACTCGCATTAAGTAATGCGAAGTTGTGTAAGAAACTAAAAATGCATGTTGTTACGCTAACGTACACAGGCAATGCCTATTTTGCATTTAGTTTTTTATTTTTTTTTACCTATTTTGAGAATGAAGAGAAGAAAGTTTGTTGTATCTGAAGAAATATAAATAATTGATAAAAATTGATATTTTTAAGAAATATAGTGTAAAATAAATAATTTAATATTGGATGTTTATAAAAAAAAGTGTGTAAAATAGAAAAAAAAAATAGGTTTTCATATTAAAATAGACAGAAACTTTCTCACGAACTAATGCAAATGCTCTGTATTTATACTCTAATAATTAAGGACAAAGTTTAGTAACAAACTTGGTTGTAACTTGTAACCTAAGACTACAACTCCACTCAATATATTTTTATTGGATGTGAATTTTGACAAATTTACTATTAAATTATATTTTATTCTTATATCTTTCACACTTGCAAAATTTCAAAAAGATTAAAGATCAATAGTTATGTTATCAATCAAATATTTAAATTTCGAGTTTTTGTAGTCTAAAATTATACATAAAAAATAGGTTTATAGATTGAAAAGTAAATAATATCTGACTGGCAGGAAATTTGTTATGTGCGTTAAGAATATAAAGAACACATAATTTGGCAGTTAAATTTTAAAAATGACAAAATTTAGCTACAAAATTGGTTGTAGTTTAAGGTTACAATCTTACTCAATAAAATAAACATTACTTCATATTTTGAAAATCTAACCATTGAATTGCATGTTCTTTATACTCTTAATACACATATCAAATTTTGTGTTAATTTGATATTATTTACTATATAATTTATAAGTCTATATTTTATGCATAATTTTAAATTACAAAAATTGCAATTTAAACAATTTATTGATGACATAGTTATTGATCTTTAATTTTCTAAAAATTTTGTATGCACGGAGGATATAAAAAGAAGATGTAATCAAATGGTGGATTTGTCAAAATTCACCTCCAATAAAAAGATATTGAGTAAGTTTGTAGTTTTAGATTATAACTAATTTTGTAGCTAAATTTTGTCATTTTAAAATTTTGTAGCTATATTCATTTTTTTAGTAGGAAACTTTGTTCAATAATTAATAAGCCATTAAAAAAGAATTTATTGGGTGCTCCCAAAACACAATAATGTGGTGCTCATTCTTAAATTTAATTAGTGGAATAGATATGAGAAAATGAAGTACCATAGCACCATACTTTGAAAACACCTAATAATTACTCAATTATATTATTACTGTAGCTAAATTTTAATTATAACTAATTTTGTAGCTAAATTTTGTCATTTTAAAAATTTGTAGCTATATTCATTTTTTTAGTAGGAAACTTTGTTCAATAATTAATAAACCTTTAAAAAAAAATTATTGAGTGCTCCCAAAACACGATAATGTGGTGCTCATTCTTAAATTTAATTAGTGGAATAGATATGAGAAAATGAAGTACCATAGCACCATACTCTGAAAACACCTAATAATTACTCAATTATATTATTACTGTTATTGCGTACATTGCTTTTAAGGTAACTCCATAGAATATTTCATAACTTATTATTCATCTTTTTTTCTTTTCATATCATCATTTATCTTAATAGTTTTGTAATTTAATTGGCACATTTTGATGCTCTAAAGAGTAAATATGTCTAGGGTTTAAATACTCTCTTTTACAATTATAAAATAATATATTCAAATAAATATTTTAAGGTAACTCTAAATAAAGAATTCATTTATTTTCCATGTCATCATTTATGTTAAGAGTTTTGTAACTAAATTGACACATTTTGATGTTTCCAATGAAGATGTACTGGATTCAAATCCTCGTTCTCACAACTATTAAAAATTATTTAAATAAATAATTATAAATTTCAATTTATTTATTTTAAAATAGATATATAAGATTTTAAAAACTCCACCATGAATTTAATTAATGGGATCACCATTAATATGAGAGAAATGAGCACCACTTTATCGCACTTCAAAAGTATCTAATAATTACTCATATAAATAGGAAAAAAAATGAATTTTAATTTAGATTAGTAATGTGACCAAGTGCAATGTATAAATTAATTTAAAAACTAGATGTAAATTAAATATTTTATTCTTGGGAATATGTATATAGATTTTGTGCATTAGCAGTAGCATTGGTGGGGTCAAATTGCCATATTGGCAAATTTAACAACCAATATAAAAAAAATAGGCTGCATCACTGAAGCTAAAGGTATAATTTTTGGCTCTTGAGCTACAGTGCACAACCATCTTTGGTTGTGCATTGTAACTCAAATGTTACACTTAAAAAATATATTTTATTTGTCCTCTTACTATTATAATGATTATTTTCTTTTGATTGTGGTTGTGATTGTTTCTGTGGTAAAATATATAAAGTAGTTTTTCGTGATGCCAAAATTTTTTTGGCACCACCAATGATTTTATTTTTGGGTTTATTTGTAAGGGAAGATTTAAGTCCAGTGCTTTCAATACATTAGACCCGATCAATAATGACACGTGTCAAAAATAAACATGTGTCACAATCCAGATAGATCTAGTGTTAGTGGACCTAATCCGGAACCTTTTTTTTTTTTTTTTTTTGAAAGGTAAAAGATTTGGAATTAAACCAAATAAAAGTCATTACAGATCCGGAACCTATTTGTAGAAAGTAGAATTTGATGAACAATTTTGTAATTTAGGATACTATTTATTTCAATTTATCATGAGGTACTCGTGGCCCAGTATCTGGTGACAGTGGTGCCAACAAAACGTGGTTCCCGCCTTCGTTGTTTGTCTGGTTCTGATGTAAGTAGCGTGGATTCGCTGTAACCACTGCAGGGAATGTTGGAATTCATTCCGGCTTTGAAGGGGTGTACGTTTACACGTAGTTAGCCTATTAGAAGGTTTTAGAGAAAATCTAGTTATACAAACCACTTTTTTTTAATTTATTTTTATTTTTAAATTCAATGGTTACAAGTTATGACAAGGGAGCGGAGATTTGAATCTTAAGTTGGGTTTGTTTTGGCTTCAAACTAATTCAAGAAATGAATTGAATCTTACTTTTATTAAAAATATTAAGAAGTGTCAATTAGTTGAGTTACAAGATTTTTGACTAGTTACGTAACTTTTTTTGTGCCATAACTCCATTTGATATGACAGATTGTAAGTAGTGTAAAAAAAGTGATGAGTTTGTATGAAAGTGATAGATGACCAGTAATTATCTGTCATATAAGATAGTTGTGAAAAAATATGTGATAAAAATTGTGATCTTAAAACTACTCTAGAGGCGAAAGAAATCATATTGATTAATCTTTTTTTACAATGAAAAATGTTTACTATGAAAGTAACAAAAAACAAAACCATTTATACTTTTTTTTTTCTTTTTGGTTCTCATTCTTGAAAACTCTTTAATGGTGTTTTCAAAACTGTTTTAAAAAATGGAAACCAAACATATCACGTTTCAAAGTTTTTTATTTTATTTTTTATAATAGATTTGATAAGATTAATATATTGTTACTCATTTAAAATTATGTTAAAGCATCAATAAACATCTTTTTGGTTTGATTTAATCTTAGGTCTTTATTTGATGATAAGAAATTTTACTAAGTTTATAAAAATTTACTTATAAATTTCAAGGTTTATTTTTCCACGCAGTACTAGAATAACTTTGAGTTTTCAATCTCAAAAATATTTGACGTCCACACTGAGCTAAAACCGGTGGGAATACTACTTATTAATTAGTACATGTTTAGTGCCTAGAATTATTAAGACAAGCACGCTCAATTTAAAAAGAAGCTTTTTTTTTTTCCTCAACTATATTGTGGTGACATAAAACCATATAATTGTTAAAACTTTATTAATTTCATATATAACCATATTATTAGTAGAGGTACCCTAAAAAAAGGTTGGATATTGTAGAATTTTCCCATTAAGATATTTATGTTTGGGTCTGAATTGTTGTCAAAAGTTTGGCATTGTTGTACGGAGGATGTTTCAAATTCAATTGATGTGATTATCAGATTTTTTTTTTTTTTTTTTTTGAGGAACTGATGTGATTATCAGATTTATTAAGTATTAGAAACCAAACCATGTGCTTTTTGGGTCCTCTCAATGTCAAAACTCAAAACACATATCAAGTGGTCACGTTATATGCGACCTCTCAGGCATCTAAAGTCTAAACAAATAAGCAATGAATCACGTCACACTTGTATTCTATACAAGAAACTAATTAAACGATAAAGTGATGAATTAATTTCCAATTCAGAATTTAACTAAGAGGCAGCAAACTAAATTAATAACAATTGATTTGTGAATAATCTAGTCATAATCAAGTTACATGTACCCCAAAAGGTATTACGAAGTCAATGAGGGAAAGCTAAGGTTTTGTTTCTTTTTTCTTGGCAAGACAATTGAATTTTTATTTAAATTAAGCTATGAATATGAATACAATGAGGTAAGCTAAGTTGCCCCTATGTTTGTGTACTGTCTCGTTGGGAAAAAAAAAGGGAAAATGAATGAATTAATTTACAATGTTCAATAAAAATGTCATTAACTGGAAATTATTAGGATCATTCAAAGTTCAGAACAGGATTTGTTCCATTATATGTAAAAATGAATGAATTAATTATGATTTACAATGCTAAATGAAAATGTCATTAGTAAGAAATTATAATAGGGCTATTCAAAGTTCAGAACATGATTCGTTCCATTATATGTAACTGTATACATGATGTCATGTAATTTACAATTTTAAATGACGTGACACTAGATATATCTTTAAATATGTAATATGTTAGTGTCAAGCTTCTACTTTTTCATTTGTTGCATCAGTTCCTTAAGATCATCATAGCGGCTACGGTGATAATCAATTAACAAACATAGCTGCCTAATGGCCTCCCTCTTCTCCTCCCCAAGACTAATCAACTCCTCATCTTTCTCTTTAATGTTCTTCTCCAATTTTCCCACCTTCTTTTGAAGTTGGCTTATGGCTGTCAACAAATTTAACTTTTCCCCTCCTTCCTTGCTCAACTGTGCTTCCAATTTCCAAACCCTCTCTCTTAATATAAATTCTTGTTCCTCCTTGTTCTCAAGTTGAGCAGCCAAACAACTTTCATTATGCTCTAGTCTTTTGATTTCATTGTTTGTTACTGTGACCCAGTCCTTTGCAAACTGAAGCTCATTCAACATGTTGGTAATACGATTAACAACATTGCTGTTATACTCCTCAAACTTCCTGACCTGTTCTACCCCACACAATGCATTGTTTGTTGTTTCCAATGTATGACTCATTTTCCTTAGCTCAGCTTCATAAGTTGCCACCTTTTCTTCAAGCATTCTAATTTCTTGTTCATATCTATATTGTGTCATCCTGTAGCTATCTTTGTTTTCAGTGTGTAAGCGTTCAATGACCAGGATTCTTTGGTACAAGAGATGGGTTTTATCATCAAGATTCTTGCAGAACGCTTCTGCCAATCCTTCCATCTTCCTTTCTGCAGCTTGTAGAAATAACCTGTTTTTTTGCAACCAAACTTTAGCTTTTCTATGCTCTCCATTAGTCTTGTTTATAGTGCTATTCTTCACAATTCTTTGCCCATCTGCAATCTTTCTTTTCAACTTGATGTTTTGACTTACTTGACTTGGCCTTTTGGATGATCCTTGTTTCTCTCTCTCAATTTGTGGCTCCAACTGGCTTTTCTTGTTCAGCAAGGAATCCGAATCTTGTAGCATATTAACCTGTGCTAAGTTCATAACTTGAGTAGAAGCTTCATTCTCTTTAATTTCATATTTCTTTTGAAGAGCAGAAAGCTTATCCTCCTCCTCTGTCAATGCTCTCTCTTGTTCAAGATTTCTAGCATGCAGCCCCTCCTTATCCTCCTTCAACTGATTCGTCTCGCAAACTTTACTCTTTATAAGCTCTTCCAATTCGTTTTTCTGGGTCTGTAGAGACTCCACTTCCAGTTCCAAGTCCTTCACCTGTATGTGAAAACCTTCTTTCTCATCCATCATTCTCTTTTCAGCCATGCTCATTTTTGCTAATTCATCTTTCAGGGTTTCAATAACAACCGGGTATTTGGATATTTCTTTGTTTTCTTTCTCCATTTGCTGATCTGATTCAGATTTCTGGTTGTGTAGGGTCTCCAATTCCATCTGCATTGCAGTGACCTGATCCATTAAGCCCTTGACTTGAGCCAATGCTCCATTTCTTTCGCGTACCATTTTTTGATTCTTTTCTTCCAGTTCAGCTTTTTGAGCATGAAAAGAATTTGCTTCCAGTTGCAAATTGCTAGCCTGAGCCATTATGTCAGCAATTTTAGACATTGAATATTCCTCATTATTTTTGAGTTTCTCCTGGAGACTAGATACTTTGTAGTCTTTTTCTTTTAATGACAATTCAAGTTCTAAAATCCAGGCATGCAGTCCAGTATTTTTCTCCTTTTCTTGTTTAGCTTCAGTTGCTTTGCTTTCAATCTGTGCTTCCATATCTCTTTTCTGGCCACACAAGGATTTCACTTCAACTTTCAAGCCAGTTAACTGGCTCTCTAAATCCTTTATCCGAGCTGAGGCTTGATTCCCATGAATTTCACGTGCCTTTATAATAGCCAAAAGTTCCTTTTCTCTCTTATCCGCTGCAATCCTCTCATTTTTGTTGATAATTTCAGCTTCTTGAATCTTGCTAAAGGCTGCCATATAGTCTGAATTTAATGCTTCCTTTTCTCGACTTGTAGAGGCCAATTTATGCTTCAGATCAGTAATTTCGAATTCAGCTGTTTCAAGTTCTTTTCTAATTCTGTCCGCCTCCTCCTTATGCTCATTTTCTACTCTGCCATTGCTGCTGTCAAATTCCTCTGAGGAAAAATATTCAGAGTCTGAGCTTGAATTGGAGAAAGAAACTTCATTGTCATTCCGGCCACAACCTACATTACCTGACTCTCCTCTCAGATGATCAAACATGGCATAGAGTGATTGGTACTCTCTGTAAAAGTCCTCAATGAGTCCGACAAGTTCTGACTCCTTTCTTGGGTCCTTATGCTTCCTACCTTTTCTCCCTCGATCTTCATTCTTGATAAGCTTCAAGATCCTTGTCACATGATTATCCATTTCTGCAAGTTAGAGGAAAACGGAAACCAGAAACATGTGATGATGCTTAACTTCAAAAATAGAACTCTACAAATAGCTCACGAGCTCAAAATTTTCACATCACAAAGGTGCAAAATGATAGAAATAGAGTTGGACAATGAGACATATCCTTTGCGTTTATGGTACCAAGGTTACTACTCACTACTCAGGCAAAATAATAGTAATGGGGCAGTCAACTAAAATGCCCCAGTTTTTTGAAGTTAAGCATAATGTCATGTGTCTCATTAAAATGCATGCTTTTTCTCGCCGTACTTTTCTCTTCATAACTGCAAACAGAAATTCAAAGTTTTAGTTTGTATGGAAGAGTGAGTTGCACCTGTTTTGGTCTTAGATATTTGTTCTGTGTTTTCAGGATCCATGCGGCCTGCACAGGATTTTCCTTTACTCCCCCAACCCAACCGATGCATTATCATTTCTAGTTTAGACCTTTAAGCAGACTTCCACATGGAAGTGTACTTGTCAAGACAAGGCACTTTCCTTCCTCAGCACCAAAGACCTGAGATCTAGAAGGGGAAAAAAAAGCATTAAAAAATTTAATTATGTCTTTTTAGGATTCAGACATGGGAACAGAAACGTGCACACTTCATTGAACCATTTGATTAGTCTGCAAAACACCTACTGCTTGCCTAATATTTATTTGATTTTATTTTTAGCCCAGCAACAAATGCAGGGAATGGACAAAAGACTGACATTAGAATTATCAAATTTAGCACTACAAGCTGGCAAAGAAAGAATCAAGCAAGAACAGTCCAAGAACATGTTAACTAAAAATAAATTAGTAAAGTTCATTAAGAGGAAAGCTGGCATGCCCGTCTGTAATCGTGATTTGTAATTAGCAAACAGTTACAATTCTCTACCATGTCAAAATGCACTACTGAAATCCCAAGCAATAAGTCCTGTCTTGATTTTTTATTTTATTTTTTTTTTTTTGGGGTAAGTCTGTCATGATATCATTTTACAAAATTCCTAGCATCAATATGTAGGAAAGGGTCTATATACAAAAGGATTTGATTGGAATTGGACAAGGGCCAAATTATTTGTTGAATATAGAACCCAAAGAAAAAGGATAAAGCTAAATGTGATTGTTCCCTGGATACACTGAAGCTTGAGAAAAAGGATAAGATAAAATTTACTATTAAGAAGGGAGGTTCAAAGCTTTTTGAATGATATAAAATTACAGCTTCAATTGGTGATCTATATGCCATTTCAGTGGAACACTTAAACTCAATGATAAGCACTATACACCACCCTTGGGAAGGTTCCAAACTTCTTAACTACAATTAACAATTATTCCAATAAATCTATCGGTTATCTCAAAAAAAAAAAAAACAATTATTCCAATAAAGATCAAGGAAAAAAAAAAAGGAGACATGAGCAAACATATGGTCAAACACAAAGTAAAGCAGGACTAGCAACCTGAAAGCTTATTCATTCCAGTTGGTTCCATGGAGCCCAACATTCCCATTGAGGTCTAAACTTTCATAAGCTTGGGCCCCATGGTTTGTCTCTCTTGACTAAGTAAAACTAAATTTTCATATGGGAAACAAAGAAATTGTAAGAAGGAATCTACACTGTTATGTGGAGAAAAGCCAAGAAAAGGAAGGCCATAATAGAATCTGTCATAAAACATGTCATTCACAAGAAACACTTTTTGCTGCTCTCACCAATAATGATTAAATGAACAAAATCATTATATCGCATGGGATTCTTCATGTGACTTGAACCATTCAGTTCATGAATCTAAGGTAAAAATTAAAACAAGAAGTTTGAATATATATATATATATATATATATCCATTAATGGCAAAGTCACATTAAAAAGCCATATATAGCAAATGAAACTGCAAAACCAAAAATACACTAGGGTATTAAATGAAAATAGGAGCTAAACATCACCAAAAAAAAAGGCTAAATCACAAACAAAACTGGTTTTTAGAAGTATTACATAGTGACAAGAAATTAAAAGAATAAGAACTGGAAATTTATATACAAATATATATATATATATATATATTTGGTAATAACAAATATAATTTTGACAACATAGGAATGAGGAACACCTAACATTGACAAGAAACTAAAAAAAAACCATATAACTAGAATTTGTATACAAATATGATTTTGACAACATAGTCCCACCAAATTAACATATGGTCCATTGGTTGAAATTCCTTTCCTCTCCATATGCAAGAGGTTTCATATGTCAACTTCAATATAAGATAATAGAACCCCCTGATTCACGACAATTTCTTTAACTAATTCCAACTTTTCTTTTCTTTTTTTCCCTTTTGCTTTTTCGTTTTTTAGTGTTAGCCATCAATTCTTATCGAGGTGTCCATTGGCAGCTTCTCTAAACATTATCTATTGTGCGTTACACTTTGTAATTGATGGCTAATTGATAGCTTACATTTTCTCCTTTCTTTTCTTTTCTTTTTTTAATTATCCACATATGGCTGCTTACCGCCTCTCACGATGAAACTACAATCATCAATTGGTGTCTTGGTGTGATAATAAAGAGCAATCATCACATTTCATTTTAGATAGCAATCAATTTTGAATATTTGACCTATTTTATTATTATGAAATTTTTTAATAGAAACTGGATCCTGGGTTTACATTTTTGTTACAAAATTAAAATGTGATCCACATGATTTTTTTTTATTATCTAAAATTGATTGGTTGAAAAATAGAATCAAAGTTAATCTCCTAGCATTTATAAACAAACAAACAAATGCACCATCAAAGTCTTTTAATTTAATGTTCAAGCTTAGGTTTCTGGGAGATAAAACAAATTAAACAATTTGAGAAAAACTGAAAAAAGCCACTACCAGGAAAAGAAAGTTTCCAATAATGTTATGAAAAAAATTCTAAAAACGAAAGTTCAATAAAGCACGAAAAAAATTTATGCTAAAAAAAAAAGCATAAAATTCTAAAAAAGCATGAAATTCTAAAAAAACATATACCCATACAAAGTGGTATATTAGTAAAAAGTAAATAAATGAGATTAAAAAAATCACCTCAGATTTGAACATAAAACTGTCCCCCCAAGAGATCTGAATTCTGAATCCAATAGAATAAACGAAATAAGAAATAAAAATCTCTTTAATTAATTATAAAACTTATACTTTGTTGTCCTCATCTGAAGAAGAAAATTTTGGCGCTTCTTTAGATAAATTACCCTTTGATTTGGCATTATTTACTCCAAAAACCACTGAATAAGTCAGAATCTCAATTTCTCGCCAACTCGGGAGCAAAAAAACGCGATATGTTCAGATGAAATTATTAGATACTTGTTTTTGTATGATCATGTGTTGCCACGTGAGCTATTTCCAACGTTTTGTCTTTTTTTTTTTTTTTTTGAAACCCAACGTTTTGTCTGTTACCTTGTACTGGATTTTGTTGGGAAATTATCGGGTGTGATAAGTGCAGGAAATGGAGGTTGTGTCCTGGCCTGGTTGTACCTCTGCAACTTAAACCATTTCTAATCATGAGTCAAGAGACTCAAGACAGTGAAATCAAGGACGGACTCAGGATTTCAAGCTGGGAGGGGCCGGAGATAATCGGAAAAAAAAAAAAAAAAAAAATTCAAACACACATCCATATAGTCACTGGCGGAGCCAAGAAATTTTCTTAAGAGGAGCAAGTTAGTTATGCTTACATTGTGTTAATAGGTTAAGCCTACGTTGGCTCAAAATGCAAAAAACTCAAGTTAATTTGGCCCAAATTGTGGCCAAAATTAAATTACTTTATTTCACAAACTAACTTTAAGTAAACTTGTGCCTACATTTTTTTCATTGTACTAAATTATTTGTACTTAGGATAATAGGTTTGAACTTACCTTTTTACATTTTAGAGCTTTTCTAAGGAGTTACATCTAATGTTTCAGCATTTAGGATAAAAAATTGATTAATAGGTATGAAATTTTGAAGATTTATACAATAATTTTTGTTAAAAAAAAGTGTGAACAATGAAGTGCAAATTACTATTTAAGTGCAATTAGATCAAATTAAACAATTATTTGTCCTCCTACTATTATCAGATATAAATAGATAATCTAATATTCTAATATAAACCACATTATTATATATTATATTATTATTATTATTATAAATAGATTTATACAATATTTTTTTTTTTAAGGTTTTCATGGGCTTTTGAAAACTCCTGGGCTGGCTGGCTGGGAGGCCCGAGCTAAAAACCAAGGGGCCCAAGCCTTTTTTTAATAAATTTTACATACTAAAATTTTTTTTTTTTTTGGACCCAGGGGGGGGCCCGGGCCCCCTTTGCCCCTAACCTGGGTCCGTCCCTGAGTGAAATTCACACATATGGTTGCAACTTGCACTGATCATTGAAGTACATGCAATATTAGTTTTTCAGGACAATTAAATTTAATGGAACTGGCTTCTCAAAAAAAAAAAAAAAAAAAAATTTAATGGAACTGTGTTTGAATTTCATTAAGAATCCTAATGTATTACACATAAGAAACTTTATTTGGAATTATTGGGAGATATACTCACATAAAAGTTTTGAATTTTACAATACATATATGTATGTAATGTATCTCAATAATAGTGTATGCTTATTTATGGACTGTGTACGACAGTACGAGCATAAATCTAAAGTCAATAATTTTTTTTTTGAGAAACCACCCTCGCAGAAAGAGAGGGGAAGTCAGTAATTAATGATACTAAGCAAGATATATGTTACAAGTAATTTGTGTTATGAATTGATGGATTTACATAGGTATTGCACTTGGTGCAATACCTCCACTTTCTTCACAATTTTTTTAACTTTTTTTACTTTTTAACTCTTTTTTAATATATTTTATTTAATGACTGAGATTGAAAGTTACTTTTTCAACTTTCAATCTCAGCCATTGATTAAGTATTGGGTATTGCACCTGATGTGAATCCATGAATTGATATTGATCCACAACAATTGTACAAGCATAAACCTCAACTCAATAATTAATGATACTAAGCAAGATATATGTTACAACTAATTTGTGTTATGGGTCGATATTGATCCATAGTGGGAAATTTAGACAAGAACACATGAATTGTAAGGTGCTCACAATATATCAAAATGATCTCTTCTTTATTTACTTTTGTATGTTTGTATTACAATGATATTTCTCTAGCCTCTTTTCACTCTCTAGTCTCTATCTTTTTGTCTTTCAATGTATTCTCTATTGTTCCTCTCTTTCTTCTTTCTTCTCTTTTATATGAGTCATCTCCTTCTTCTTCGTACTTTGCCCTTGTCCATCAAGATAACTTTTGGCCTTATCGGGCTCTTCTTTTTTTGTTATTCTCATGAACTGAGTCTTTTAGGGTTTCTTCTTACTGTTCAGGCATCCACCTGGATAACTTCTGGTCTTATCGGGCTCTTCTTTCCTGATTATTCATCATGAACGGAAACTTTTAAGGCTTCTTTTTACTGTTCAAGCTTGTCCTTTTGTATTAAATGCAGTGGTGCTAGGCATGTGACCTTCATTAATGCAGAGGTTGTTGTGGAACCATCAGTAAACTTTAGAAAGCTACCTTGGAGAAGTTTACCTTCTTTGGGATCTACCTCGGTATCTTGGATATGCCTCAGACATGACCTCAGTGCTAGGCTTGAAAGGTCATTGAGCCTGACCAATGATCTAAGGACCTATGTTCATTATTAGAATGGGCTAGTTAATGCTAGATTTGTTTCTACTATTTGAGCCAATATTTTAAATGGGCCCAATATTTATCCTATTATAATAAGGTTCAATATTTACCCCACGACAGACTAATTGTGGTTATTTGCATTGTTCATTGAAGCACAAGTAGTGCTATTTTCTTAAGAATAATTAAATTTAATGATATTCTGTGTAAATTTCGTTAAGGATCCTAATATATTTCATATACATAACTTTATCTAGAATTATTGGGTGATTCATTCACATAAAAATTTTGAATTCTGCGATATGTATGCATCTAATGTATCTCACTAATAGCATGTCTTATTTATGGATTAATTGTGGTTATGTAACTATGATTTCTGTGCCAAGGATTAATGTTGTTCTATTTTTTGGGGATGGAATTGTTGATTAGATTAGAAGTTAGTTTTGCTATTTAAACAGAAGCTAAATTGATTGACTGGATGGTAGACTCCTAGTTTTGTGGTCTAAAATCATTGGTGCCACTTGCCTAAGTGAGAGACAGTTTCCTGAATAGTTGGTAAAATTGTTGTCTTGCTTATGGGAAAAGTATGCTTTGATGAGAGTAAAATGAGAAACTTCTTGCTCCTCACTCTAGGACATATGTATCACTGCCTCACCGGAATGAAAGAGAAGTATCTCACATATCCATTGTATGTAATGGATGTGTCACAATTGGTGGGACAATATGTTATTAGAAATCCAATGTATATATAACAAATACATTTGTATCACAATGTTGAAATAAATAGGGCCAATGCATATGCATTCTTCATTGGTTTTTTACCCCTAACTTAGTTGAGTACTATCACTAACTTTTAAGTTAAAACTTTTTTTTAGACAATTTTTAACCTATAGCGTTCATTCGTGATAATTGTTTTTTATTATCAAACAAAAATATCAATTAATTTTTGGTGCAAACTAAAATAGAATACCAAATTTCTTATTTTAACCCCTCCAAGACACCTCCAAGACATTTCTAGCTAGTGATGAGAGAGAGAGAGAGAGAGAGAGAGAGAGAGATAAACTAAAAAGTAAGAGGATACTCACAAGAATCTTAGTTGAGTACTATCATTCTATCAACTTAGTTGAGTACTATCACTAACTTTTAAGTTAAAACTTTTTTTTTTAGATAATTTTTAACTTATAGCGTTCATTCGTGATAATTGTTCTTTATTATCAAACAAAAATATCAATTAATTTTTTGTGCAAACTAAAATAGAGTATCAAATTTCTTATTTTAACCCCTCCAAGACACCTCCAAGACATTTCTAGCTAGTGATGGGAGAGAGAGAGAAACTAAAAAGTAAGAGGATACTCACACAAGAATCTTACTCATGAATCCGAAATCTATGCCAATATAACAGCCAGATAGGGCGGCTGAGCAGGACAGGTTACCTAAACTATAGCCACTTTGAGTCTATGATGCTAGATTGAACCAATTATTTTAGGCATCTTGATCTTGTCATGTGATTGGACCGAATAATAATGACTGACATTCAGTAAGTAACTGTGTGCAGTAGAAAGGAAGAAAAATTGGGGGCAAGTCCATCACCATCATCATGACCTAAGAAAAAGACAAGACAAAACAAGTTTGCTGGATACTTGGGTTTGTCAACATGCAATTCCAGATTATCTTGCGTCCATTACCATTTTCTGTTGCACATATCAGCTGCAGCATAAGACTGTCTTATAAAGAGTATAGAAAGTCAAACGTTAAACGGAAAATAGGAGCAAAAGATGGTAAGCTCTTTTGAGACTTTCAAAGATTGGCATTTATTTTACTATTAATTATGAGTTTTTTTTTTTTTATAATCAATTTCCTTTTCAAACTACTTTCTTTTATTTTTTATTTTTTAGGAGCTTAGATAGAAATTCTAATCTAAGAGCATCCGTATCAGATGTTGCAAAAAAAATGTCATTTTGCCACACCAAAACCCTACTTTATTATTTTACCACATCATTTTACAACTCCTCATTTATCAGATGTTTTATTCTTCAATTTTATACATTAAAATAATATTTACAATACATTAAAATAATATATTAAATTACTCCCCCATTGTCGTCGTCGTCGTCGTCGTCAACCACCACCGCAACAACAACAACAACCAGAAAAATTGTTGCGGCCACAATCACAAGAAAAACCAGAAAAATTGGCCGCTGTTGCGGCCACAATCACTAGGAAAAACCAGAAAATTTGAGACAGCCACAATCACCAGGAAAAAAACAAAAAAAAAACCCACAACCACCAAAATCAAACCACAACCGCCGCCAAATCCACCACCAAATCACAACCACCAAAACAGAAAAACAAAGACAAAAACAGATAAAACTCATACCCAAATCTCATACCCGAACCCACCCACAGCCATAACCCACAACCCATGAAACTCATACCCAAATCTCATACCCATCCCAAATCTCACACCCACAACCAAAATCAGCCAACCACCAACAATCAAAACAACCAACCACCAAAAAAGAGAGAGAGAGATCGGCGAGATCGGTGATGACGATGGCTCGTGGTAGCCATTACAGTGACCGGCGATGACGATGGCTCGTGGTAGCCATTACAGTGACCGGAGAGAACGACGATGACGATCGGAGAGATCGGCGGAGCGAGGACAGAGATAATACAGGGAGAAGAGAGGAACCGATGAGAGAGGAGAAAAGAAAAAAATGAAGAGAATGAAGAGAGAGGAGACAGAAGAGAGAATAAAAAAAAATAAAAAAAATTTGCCACATCTGTCCGTACCGTCTCAAATATGAGACGGTACTGTAGCTATGTGGTATAATTTTTAGAATTTGGAACATCTGATAAAGCTTTATTTTTGTGTTTGGTGTGGTAAATGTGCCAAATATTTGGCATTTGGCACATTTACCACATCTGATGCGGATGCTCTAATGAACCTAATATACTACCCCACCCCTTACCACTCAAGACCACTCGAACTTGGGTCCTCAAACTCCACAAGCCTTAAAGTTTGGGGAAGTACCATTCCGCCCGACGGATAGAAATTCTAATATAATGAACCTAATATACTACTCTCACCCCTTCCCACTCAGGACCACTCAAACTTGGGTCCTCAAACCCCACAAGCCTTTAAGGCTTGGAGAAGTATAATTCCACCCAACGTGGGCGGTGGTAACTTAGAGCATTCACATTAATCGGTGTATAATAGAAAAATGTGTAGAATTTACACAATTCTGCCTAAAAATGACTCACATTAGTCTGTGTATAATTGTGTAAATTTACAAATTTGCTACAGTAATTGTGTAAATTTATACTGATACTATTAATTTGCATTTAGTTGTTTATTCTTTCTTTACGTATATCGAGAATAAATGAAGAAAGTAGATGATAGTTATTGTGTATAGAGAAAGAGAAACAATTTAAAAAATCAATAAAAATTGATATTTTAATGAAAATATAGTGTAAAATAGATAATCTGACGTGAGTTATTTTGAAAAATGAATATGTAAAATATAAAAGGTAAATTCTTATATTAAAATAGACAGAAATTTTTGTATGAATTGATGCAAATGCTCTTAATTTCTTCTTTCTTTTTCTTGTTACGTTTGACCTAAATGCAAAAGAAAAGGCAGGCTACTGGCACAAACAATATCAACAAGTTCATGGGGAGGATTTTATTGAGGCAGCCAATAGCCCAATGACTTCTTTGGCTTATTTGATTAGTAGAGGTTTTTAAAGGTTCTTTTATTTATTTTTAAGTACAGTTACACTTTTATACACACTTCTACTGTTCTACAGACTAATTTTAGCAGGCACCATTCAAGATAACTTGGCAATCCGATGTAAAGTGATGTTACACTCTACCTCCAGTGAGTTTTGTCATTATGGAGAAATTGGCAACTCCAAGTGAGGATGAAACTTTGGCAACTTAATTGTCTTAATCAATTAACAATCATAAACATTGTCCCTCACTAAGTTGGGCTGTCGAGATATTGTTCAAATCTCTTTTAATCTAAAGGTTAAAGTGCTTAATTTTGGAACACAGACCGACAGACGCATTTTTTATAAATATCAACAGAAATTAAAAAAGCACAGATCCAACTCGTATTTTTACGACTTCTATGATCTATCTTTCATAGTCTGCTTAAGTCAATCATTCGAAATAACTTCAATTACAAGTTTTAAGTCACTCTCTGCTTCCTTAAGACCTCACAGGCTCACATAATGATATATAATCCATAATTGTCATAGGCCCACTACGCCTGCAATGGACATGCCCCTTCAGCGGCCCACGTTCAGTTTGACTACTGTTTCAAGCCCATCTGGCTAAGTTGCTAAAAAACAAAAAAAAACAAACAAACAAACTTTAATTAATGATCCAACATCTTATCTGTAGCTCTGTTGCTAGCTGAAAACCATAAATTAATTCATGGTATAAAACTGGGCAGACAAGACTGTTCCTTCAGCCGTCTTTTTTTTTTAGCAAATGATTCAATATTCTTCTTTAAAAAATGACACAGCATCCTTGAATAATCTGAGGAAAATTATAGATTGGTATTGTGAATTATCAGGCCACAGCATAAACTTACAAAAATCTGAATTGCTATGTTCTCCTAAAAAGGTATTTTAGCCCAGCTATTTGAGGTCCAGCTTTTCTTTTTTTTGATAATCATTTGAGGTCCAGCTTCTAAAACAAGCAACAGCCCAGCAAATATTTAGGATTTCAGAAGAAGAGAGGACCTGGCTTGCACTTAACCCATGACATGTGGCAAAAAGTGGACCGACGGGTCCAATAAATTGGAGTCTTGGACTCAATTCTTTATCCTTTACATAAAATAAGTACAAGTTTTTAAATTTTCCATACTTAATTTAAATTAATAAATTTCAGTAAAAGATGGATATTTCTGCTTAATTAAAGTAAAAAGGTATTTTGGAACCTCACAAAATGGAATAAAAGATTAACTATTTGACAGTAGCATATTATGTTAAACTAGTTTGTAATCTCACATATGTGCATGATTACATTTTAAAATATGCAATTAAATGCATTTTATAATTTCTACATAAACTAAATATGGTCATTATTATATTGTAGCTGTCAGTTTTTTGCGCAAAGGCCCATGGTCCATAAGCCCGTGAGGACAGGATAGAGGAAGAAAGGTTTGGGCCTAGCCTAAGATACAAACAAGGAGGACTAACCAAACACTATGGAAGAGCAAGGTCCAAGCCCTCTTAAGGATCGTTGATCCTAGCCTAGCAATGGCCTTCGCTGCAATTTTAGTATTTGGCCGAGAAGACAAAACCTCGGCACTCAACCGATGATATAAGCTAATAGGGAAAGAGCCAAACGAGGGCCACAATCCAATGAAAATATGCCCAATGAACCAAAAGGGATAACGCTTAGATTCGGTAATAATCACCTTCGCATTAAATGAATGTTCCCACCTACCAAATGCTTCATTTATTAATGAATAGTCGGCCTAAATTGTGCTTTTTACCCAATCATTCAATCATCCCCCTAAAAAGTGGAGGAGACACTTGCTGGGATAAGTACTTTATGATCTCCACCACACAATCCCACCATAAAAGGGAGAAAAAACTAATACAAATAGGACCTTCCTCCACCTGGGAAGGGGATCCGAATATAAACACAACAATTTCCAGAGAGAGAGATTGTAATCCTTTATATAATCTTACACCTAGGCTAGGCCAAAGATAATAACAAAATCCAAATCACATTTGTTATAATAACAAGATCCAACTTACATTTGTTCCAATTTGTGTCTACTAGTTTCTTTTAGCTTGATTTTTGATCCAATTCTCCCATTGTAAACCACCTTCCCATATCCTATAAATTAATTATCAAATCATTTACCTTATCCATGGTATTTTGACTCTCTCAATTATACAATACATTTTTATGACTGCGTAAAAGATAATACGTTAAATGATATTTAAATGTATTCTAAATAGGCTCACTCACTAGTTTCAAAAAAAAAAAAAAAAAGGCTCACTCACTTATATACATTCTAAACAATTTAGTTTTTTTTTTTAGAAATAGTTTTTAACCTATGCGTTTGTTCCTAATAAAAAACTTTACCCATTGAATTAATTGGAATCCACAATATTAAACAATTAATAATGACTAAAACTTAAGCAGAATCATTCAAAATGAAAAGAAAAAAAAAAATCTAAGATCACACATTTTGTGCCCAATTCTCTTGCGTGGCATACTAAAACTAATTGTTTGTCATTTTCACTTAAGTTCGTTACTTTTTTTTTTTTTTTTTTACTACTAACAATTTATCATAAGGGAGAATGGTAGCAAAAATTATGGCTAAATTTGTGTTATTACTGGATTTTTAGATTCTGAAGCCACACTAAACCAATACTGAAGTGAACAAAGTACAAACCACTTGGCACTCAGACAGTGATCAGTCGTTTCCGCTTCTCCACAACAAAACCCAGCAACAGCAACCATTTCCATTTCCTCAAAACCCTTTCACCTGCACAAGGCGTCGTTTCGACTGTCTTTCTCTCATTTTCCCCTAAATGAGTTCACAACCTGTACCGGCTTTCGCATTGGACAGCAATGGCGATTGCACTAACCCAAAGAACCAGAGCATTTCGGAGTTGGTTTCGAAGCTCAGAACCGCGTATCGGAGTAAAGACTTTGACCGAGTCGAAGAGGTTTTGGTAGCAAGAGAAACGAAATTGAAGCGAGAATTTGAGAACGAGAAGAAACAGAACGCGTTGTTGACGGAGAAATTCCAGATGGAGAATCTGGATCGCATCTACCTGGAAGACGAGCTTGAAAATCAGAAGAAGGCGTTGGAGGCGGCGCTAGAGAGAGAGAGGAAAGCGGAGGAGGCGAAGAATTCGAAGCAAGATGAGAAGAACGTGGTTGGTGTGCTTCGGAGGAGGATTTGTGAGCTCGAGTGCGAGAATGTGAAGGCTAAAGGCGAGGTTGAGCTTTGGAAGAAGAGGTTTGAGGAACTGGGGATTAGGGTTTCGAAATTAGAGGAAGATATAGCAATGCTGACGGATTTAGAGCCTCTGGTTAACAATAATGGCGGTGGCGAGGTGATTCGGGATGGTTCCGACGAAGTGAGAAGAGAGAAGAAGGATTTGAATGAGAATGGTGTTGGAAATTATGGTCAAAATGGGGTCTTTGTGAAGATTGAGAACGATGGATTGTATTGCAATGGAAATACGAGTAGAGAAGCCAGTATGGGACTTGGTTTTGAAGAAAATGGAGATGTACTAACTACTGCATGTATGAGTAAAGAAGCCTTTGCAGGACTTAATTTTGATTCTCCGATCAAAGGAAATGGGGATTCTCAAACTGCAGGTATTGGAGAGTTATCGTATTTTTATGTTCACATACACACATTGTGTTAATTTTATGTGTGCAATAAGTGTGGATTAGAGTTTAGGATTTTATGAAATTGGTGCTTTGTTTGCTCACATGTGCTTATTATTATAGCATGTCGACTATAATGCGAGAGAGGCTAAATGACAAATGGGGTTTTAAAGAGAGAGACTTATGAAAGATGATTTCTTTGGGAATATTTTGATGGGTTGGCTTCAGTTCTAGCTGGTATGTTAGTACTGGTGCTAAATGAATATAGTAATGAGAAGAATTGCCATTTGGGTATTATAATCTCTTGTAGTTATATACTTATATGTAGAATTCACCTAATGATTAGGAATTACTATTTATGGAAGCCTTTTACTTTAGAGCTGTGCTTTGGCAGCTTAATACTGTGCAGAGTAGAAAAAAGGTTTAGGTTTCTAATTAGAGACATCAGAGCTATGATTAATTGAAATGAACACTGTAAACTATAGCCATTACGTATGTCAGAGTAGTAAAAATTAGCCTTTTGAGCATTTTATAGAAAGTGTCAGTTAGGAGGGTACTGGGATCTCTATCTCCATCTCAAGTTGGTTTCTCTTCATCAACAGTAGCACTATAGATGATTTTGTTTGTCACTAATGTAGTTAATAGATAATGGGTTATCACTTATCATTTGTATCATTATGTACTTGTAACTATGTTGTGAGATTTTTGGCTTGTTTTATTATGAAAAGTTTCAATGTGAGATGACTTGGCTTTTATTGTGAAAGGATTTGGCTAACAGTCCAGTCATTCTAAGCATTGCTTCCATCTTTTTATTTTTCTCCTTTATATTTGATTGTTATTCTTCAATCCTCAAACTTTGTCTATTAATTCTCTAAGGGGACTGCTCCTTTTTTGGCATATATGTTTCCATTCTTGTTACTTGTCATAATATGGAAAGAATGTGATAAGAAAATTTTATTGGAAGGTTCAATATTTTCAGGAGATCTGCATGAACTGTACAATTGTACTGTAGGCTATATATAAGTTGTTTTATTAAACTGGAGTTTTGTGAGTAATGAAATGCTTAATTACATGAACAAATATGGCTGCAAATGCACCAGACTTCTGCTCTGTTGTACACTACGACGATTGTGCTAATATGAAATAGGGGCCAGGCCCATTACATTCCTTCTGGTGGTCACGAAGTATACACTTCCCATACTCTCCTTCTACATTGTGAGTTTAAAAACAATATGTGGGTTTTCAAAAGGGAGCTACAGATGATCATTTCATAAGGAAATCGGGATTGGTGCTTTCTAATGTTAGAGCATTTTGTTATATGCGTATGAAAAGATGACCAACTTCCTATTCTAGTTAATCCAATGTGAAAATAATTTTAAGTCATGATACATGGGATTTATTAATGAGACATGCTTTTGATGTGAAGGTGTAGTCTTTGAATGGGGAGGCAGGTTGGCAGAATATTGTAACTGATGAAATTATAATGATCTAAATAACTTTGGAGTCATCTTATATGTTAAAAAAAGTTTGAAATTTAAATTGATATTTAAGACATTGGGCATCCAAATATCTTAGGAGCCAATTCCAATAGGTTTTTCCTAATGCATAAACCGTTCACATGCTTTAGGCTAAGGAAATTGCTCACCCCCTCCCCCCTTTTTCTTTCTTCTTTTTCCGGCTTCCAAAATTTTGCTGGTAAAATTTTATTGACATACCTAATATCTGCTTTATATGTTTCTTACATGCTAGCTGTTGAAAGATTTGCATCTAAAGCCAAAATTGACATCAATGATATATTTTTTTTTGGTAGGTAAGAAAAATGGGATTATTGACATCATTGATAGTGATGAAGATTGTGCTCCGGAAGGAACTTCAAGTGGAAAAGAAATAAATTCTCAAAAATTTGCAGACAATGTGCACTCTGATCTGGCTGTTGTGGAAAATGGGACCCGAATGCTCAAACGAAAACGGGATTCATGTGTAAATGTGAGTGAAAAAATCAACAATGTTGATCAAGAAAAAGATGAAATATTTAAAGCCAGTAAACGAAAGATAGAGCCAAAACAAGAATTGATTAGTGATCATGAGGGTTCTCCTACCATTCATATGTCAAGAAAAGCAGTTTCTTCTGGTGGTATTGGTGTTGATAAACTTATAAGACCATCAAGGCAGGATCAGGTGTTTTTGAGACGATGTAAGGAGAATATGGGGATAGAACAAAGCCCACAAAATCTTTGGCATAATTTGGATTTGGATGGGGATAGTGATGACAGTTCTAGTTCGTCAGATTCTGATGATGATGTGAATGATTATTTAAATTTGGATCAGTTTATACCAAAAGTCCAAAGGAACAGAGATAATCAAAAGTGGGAGTTCGAAGCAAACATGCTTGAAGAATTTCGGAAAGATGAAAAACTTTGTATGGAGGCTGTTTGTGCACTTTACAGACAGCACACCTCTGTGAAAAGATCACCTTTCGGTTTTTCACTTCCCAATAACCGAGGATTTAAGAATTTTGATGTAGCCAGGTAAGACTGAGAGAGCAGTCTACTATAAATTTTTGTTTATATGTAACTTTTTGTTTTCTTTTTTGATGACTTTATATTCCCTTTAATTTCCTTCCTTCCAAGCATGTTACATGGACAGTTTTGAACAGCTTTTGCAAGATGCCTCTTTCAGCAAGACTAGATTGAAAAAAAAAAAAAAACAATTGACTCATACAAATTCTTGCAAAATTCCCAAGAAACTTTTTGAAGGAGGCTGAATTATGTTTTGCCTTTTCATGTAACTTGTTAGCATATTTTGATATTTTAAAAAAGTGGTTGATGTACATCTGTTTTGTACATTTCTATTTGTAACATTTATGAGGGTAAAAAAATTTCAGCATTCAGCTGTTTAATCAACTGTTGCTATTTAATTTGCTTCTGCTGTTTGTAATAGAGTTTTCCATGCATTTGGCTCCAGGGGGACTACTTTGGCAGAGTTTCTTATAGCTGGTGATCCACAAAAAAGGCTGAGGAAATCTGTTGCAGAGTTGGAGAAGCATGACCAGAAAGGTCTTTCTGACTGCAGAAGATTAGCTGTTACTCATGCTAAGCAACTATTTGAGATATACCGAAAGAAAGAGGATCCTTTCTTCTTATCTTGATAATTTGAATTTGCAACTTCTGGTTTTCAAAAGTCAATGCTGATGCATGTAGGTCTAAGTGTCATAGTCCTAGAATACTGGGTCTTCTTGATTGTTCATATCTCACAATTTTGAATCCTTTTGTTGCTAGATGGCTGTATATAGTTTATAGACACATGCAACAGTGTCTGATACCAACTGATTCTGCTAGTATAAAAAATGCAAGGAGTCCCTGCTTGTTTCCTGATATATATTAAATGTTGATGTGGACCTTGGTGTAAAGCTGCATATCAAACAAAGGGACTGCCCATTGTCCAATCTATTGCAAAAAATTTAATATAGAGTAATAGACTGTTTGTTACACAATCAGTCTCCCCCACCCCCGTTCTTCCCTAGCTAAATTGGGGGAGTGGGGTGGTGGGGTTCGAACACCAGTGTCTAACCACCTCAATAGTGTCTGATACCGACTGATTCTGCTAGTATAGAAAATGCAAGGAGTCCCTGCTTGTTTCCTGATATATATTTAATGTTGATGTGGATCTTGTTTTAAGGCTGCATAAGGACTGTCCAGTCTATTGCAGCAAAGTTAAATATAGAGTAATAGACTGTTACACTATCTGTCTTGTTCCCACTTGACTGCCTTTATAGCCCTGCATAGGTACAGTTTTCATTCTCACTCGTGCTACAACTTCTCTTTCATATTATATGCTGGTTGGTGTTTTTTCTGTGGGGTTTCACTTTTTTTTTTACACCCATTTGCCCGTTTTACTTTTTCTTGTTTCTTAGCTTTTGGTGGTTGTGGAGAGGCTATTGAGTTTATGGGTTTTATTATTTATGTTGTGTTGTTTCTTTAAAATTTTAAGTTGGTTGGGGTATTCTTGATGCTTCTTTTGCTATATGTGCTTTTGGAATTTGTTATACACGTTTTTTTGTTTTGCTTGTTTTTCTTGGTTAACATATGAGAAGTTATTTGGTTTTAGTTGAAACACCAGATTTAATTATTGTGGATGTATGAAAACTTATAAATTTCTATTTTGATTTTGATTCGTTCCTCACAAAGTTTCAGTTTTGAATTTGATTAATCTCTATTCTCTTAACAGATCAAACTCTGGTTAATTCTAGCTAATGGTTGAATTCTTGCTTGTATAACTCAAAATTTACAAGCAATGCACAAGTTTTCCCTTTCTTTCTCTCTCTCTCTTTTTGAGATAAGCAATGCACAAGTTTGGGTGCTTAAATTTTGTTTATATTGTTGTTGAAGGCAGGTTTTATTTTTATTTCATTCAAAAATCACTTCCATCCATTAAATTCACCTTTCTTTACTTTTAAAGTTATTTTATTTTATTGCCATTTCAAATGAATCTATTTCTGAATGTTGGTTAAATTGCACAAGTTACTGTTTTATGCTGTGGTTGCATGGAATGAATTATTTATTATTCAAGTTTCATATAATACACATGGTATGTGGTAATTATGAATTGATATGGATTATAATGATTGCTATTTATGGAAATGTTAGGACTGCATTGAAAAACAAAGTTCCTTTGGTGTGCTCTTGAACCTTGAACTTGTTATTCTCTGTATTGAAACAAGCAACAAGGCTGTTGTTCTAATGGTGCATAAGGATTATGTAACCATCTGTAAGGAGGTCAGAGCCTGTGGCCTTTTCTGTGTAATATTTTTTGAGCTTTTAGTTAACATATGTTTTCTAACTTGAAATCTATCAACAAAAGGCTTATATTTTACGTTCTTAATGTCTAGGAACACCAGTCCTTGTTACTTCATTCCATCGTGGTCTGGTACAAGTATCGATCCTTTGCTTGGAGCATGAGGTGGATTATTATCTATTAATTACATTTCATATATTCCCCTTGCCAATGCCTTCCTGACTCATAGACAAGTATATAGTTGTGTAGAGGATGTATCATTTTCAGCCATGGTGGCAATGACTAACTCAACCTTTTATAGTGTAAATGAATACATGAAGTTTGAAAACCACCGTTATAATTTTCAACTTCACCTGTTCATTCCTTTTTCCAGTTGGTTGGAATGAGTCCATTAGAAAAGTCATTGGAGAAGCTCAATGATCTTTGGAGAAAGAAGCTCTTTGAAATGATTGTGGGTTTCGAAGTTGGTGTGTTTATTGGTACAAGCTTAGTTTTGTAAATTTTTTGTACTTCAAAGTGGATACTAATTTAATCTGATGTTAATCTTTAGAGGTTTCTCTTTTATTTATTTATTTATTATACCTTATATATCATTCAGTCTACAATTCCAGTAGAAAATGTACCCTCTTCAGAGTTGAATTGGTACTTGCTTTTCAATTTAAGGTTTTTTTTTTTTTTTTTTTTGCTTTGCATATTTAATGACGTTTACATATGGTACATTCACTTAGTTTGATTGTTATATTAGGCTAATGGTGTATTTGGTTAAGATGTTTGTCACATCTGGGATATGCATTAATTGCATTTGCACCAAAAGCTAAGTGAGAAGATAAACAGAGGAACTGAAATGGAATGGCCTTGAAAATTTGTTAATTAGTTTGTTTAGGGGCTACTGTAAAGTAGAGACGAGATTAACAGTTCATTGCTGATGCTTTATAAGTATATGCTTGAAAAGATGCTAAGAGCTTTTGTACTAGTTGCAAATTGCACATATTTTATTGTTTTTTTTTATCAGAACAGGGAGGAGAGTGGAACGAAATTGGGATTTAGCCATAAAATGCTAACTATGTAGTTAATAGGCAATGGTTAGAAAGTATATATTTTACTAGCATCTCGAGTCTCAAAGACTCGATTTAGGACCTATAAATCGAGTCTAACAGACTCGATTTTTATGGTCTCATCAAGTCTGATGTGGCATTTTTTCCACGTAGCGACCACATGGAAATCGAGTCTTTAAGACTCGATTTACAACCCTTATATATAAACTGAAAACACATCAGAGAAGACACCTCAATATCAAAGAAGAACCCAGAGAAAAAAAAAAAAAAAAAAAAAAAAAAAAAAAAAAAAAAAACCAGAAACAGAAAGAGAGAAGATCAAGATCGGAGTGGGCGGCTTCAGACTACCATCGTGCGCGAGACCCAGGCAGCGCGCAGCCCAGGCGTCGCACAGCCCAGGCGTCGCGCAGCCCAGGCCGCGCGCGGCTCTTTCTCTCCCTCTGATCTGCTCTTTCTCTCCCTCTTATCTGAGTCTCTAGGATTGCGCGGCTCTTTCTCTCCCTTTGATCTGAGTCTCTAGGATTGGATTTCTTAGATTTGTTTTTGGGTATTTCGGCCTGTACATGATACTTCAATTTTTTAAAAATGTTTTTGGATTATAAATCGGGCCTTAGAGACTCGATTTTCATGTGATCGCCACGTGGAAAAAGTGCCACATCAGAGCTGGTTAGACTATGAAAATCGAGTCTCAAATACTCGATTTACGGGCCCAAAATCGAGTCTTACAGACTCGAGATGTTACTATCTTATATTCTTTCCAAACCGAGCCAACTAACTATAAAGTTTGATTTTAGAGTTTAGTTACCCAGATTCCCCTCTTCGAGGAGAGTGTAGCTCAATTTTTCTTTAAAAGCCCAAAACACTATGAGCTAAGGTTCGTCTTTTTGAAAATTGTCCCCCTCTTTTAATAATTATGATGTGTTGAACTTGTTGGAACTTGGAAGACATCAATTAATCTAGGCGGTGGGTGCATTGTTTCTGCCATGTATCACGTGGAGATTATTGCATTGTTTTTTGCACATTTTGATGATCGAGTCTTCTAATCAAATGATTTTTTGTATCATATAATATTTGTTGTCACTTAGTAATGGGGTAATCCATATGATGCAGAAAAATTTATCTGGGGTACCACATTACCAACTTGTACTATTTGTATTGTTTTTAGACATAGCCACAGCCACAGGGCACAGGTCCACAACTGTATTATCGTGTATGTATGTGTATGTATATATATATATATATATATATACACACTTTCCCTATGTCATGTCAAACACCCACGAGGATGTACCAACGTAAGCAAAAACTGTCCAAGCTTTTAACGTCTGTTTGTTGTCGGTAGTTTTTAGATAGTTTATTTGTTAAATATGAGATCAAATATATAGTTTTAGGTAGCTTATTTACCTGATTGTGTGACAAAAAATATAAATTTTATTTATTACATGTGTGACCAAAAAAGGTAAAAGTTAACTTATATTTTAGTTTGTTAATTTTATTTTAAAAAACTACAAAAAACAAAAAGCTTTTTACAAAACGCACTCTGGTGTAGTAGATAATCTGACAATACTCTCTGTGCATTTTCTTAATTATAAAAATAAATATGAAGTTTGGTTTTTTAGCTGAGTAGATATGAAACTCATGACGACAAAGATAACATGCAAATATGCGATAGTTTTTCATTTATCTGTTGGAAACATTAAAACATGCTTAATCAAAAATTTCATCTATCCCATTTTTTGTGTTTCATTATCTACTCCATTGAGTTTTATTCCTAGCTCAACTGTACGTTTCCCAAGCCTCTATTATATTGATCAATAAAAATACTAAATGTTATAATTTTTTTTTTCAAGAATTATTAAATTTAATGGGAAAAAGTGGAACAAATGAAAAAATGGAACATATGAGTTTTGTCTCAACTCTCAACTGTACGTTACCGAAGCCTCTATTATATTGATTAATAAAAAAAATTACTAAATATTTTTTTTTTCATGAATTATTAAATTTATTACAAGTATGAAATATACCTAAGTTTTACCATTCATACATTTTAACTGAAGAATGTAGTTTGCCTACGCACACACTCAAACTCATTTTCAATTTCACAACATGTTTAGGCAAGGACGGGGCCAAACTTCGAACCTAAGGGGGGCAAGCTCAATTTAAGCTTATCAAATTTTATCATGTTCATTAATATCATAATCTCATATTTGCAAATGCAATCCAAAATCACACTACAATATATAAACTAATACCAATTTCATTGTTGGTGATTTTTCAAGATTTTATTTTAGGATTTTCAAAAATTAGGACATCAACACTAAAGGTTAGCAACACTAAATCATCATTATTAGTTTATGAATTATTTATAACTTTTCTTTGAATAATGCTAGGGACACCCAAATCCACAACATTTCCCCACGAAATTAATCCCAAAACATAAACCTAAATAAACATGCCTACAGAACATAACAAATTGAATGTTAATAATTTATTGATAATAAAGTCACAACAATATTAATATTAACAATTCATTACAAAGTTTCTCAAAAAAAAAAAAAAAAAAAATCATTACAAAACATTATATAAAAAGTCAAACAAACAACCAATTTTTTTTCCCCCTCTTCTTATTAGTCTCTACAGCACTACCCAGTACTCTAGTCCTCTAACGATAGCCACAAGTTTGTTTTTATTAAAAACCTTTTCTTTTCTTTTTTGGCCTAAATATTAGAGGCCACACCTTTATACTTGAAAATTGAGAAATATCAGTTACTACCCCAATCATTACTAGTTCTATACTTTATTACTGCATACAAGCAAAGAGAGAAGCGAGAGCTGGGAGACGGAGACTTGGTTTCATAAAATTAAAAAAAGGGGCATCCTCACACAACACATCGCAGAGAGAGGACTGTGGTTTGTTTTTTCTGGTTTTAAGGTTTTGTCTAAGGGTTTTTCAATTATTCTTGGGGCAATTGGGCAAAAAGGAAGGTCAGTCAATTTTTATTTATTTTTTGGATGTTTCATGGGGTAATTTGTAAATATTTTGGAGGGGGCTAAGTGTATATATTTTGGATTCAAATATTAAACTTGTGTCTATATATATATGCATAAATCAAATTTCCAAAAAAGTTCCCGGGGGGGGGCGCCATTGCCTTCCGATGCCAAAGTAGAGCTCCGGTATGTGTTTAGGTGTTAACTTGTGATTTGATTTGAATGTGTTTATAGACTCTTTTTTAGAACAACTTATTTAACTTTTTATTAAAAATATACTAAAATATACTTATAAATAAAAAAAATTAAAAATTAAAAAAATTGTATATAGAAGTAAAAGGTGCAGCCTATAGCATTGTATGGTAAGCTCTTGTGGGACTTACTTTCCCCTCCCATTGTGTGTGAGTTTAACTTAACTAACTTTATGGAAAAAAAAGAACAGAAGTTTGGCCCCTCAGGAGTCAGGAGGAGTCAGGACTCAGGAGGAATGGGTATCCTTTGGCAATACGAACAGAAACAACATCGAGTGGCCATGCAGATTGCACGTGATGCTGGACACGTGTTATTCATGCAATTCTGACCTCTATTTATTGTTTATTCAGGGAGGGACTGGTCAGTGTCACAGGCACAGTGTGTGTGTAAGTGTAATAAAGCTAGGTGCAATTGTGGGACCCGATTAATGAAGTGGCACAATGAGAACCACAAGGTGAGTGTAATAAAGCTCTTGCCCATGAAGGGCCACGTGATGTGACTCTGTCTCTGATCACCTCCTACTTTTTGCGTGCGTTTCACTTTATGTTCACTCTACGTGGACCGCTATTTGCCTTTTCTTTCTTCCCTCCAATATTATTGTTGTATTCATTACCACTACTTCTCTCTCTCTCTCTCTCTCTCTCTCTCTCTCTGTTTTTAACTTTTTGCAAAAGGTAAAATTAATTAATTATTTTTGAAATTTTTTTTTTCTAAAATTGAAAAAGTATTGAGAAACTTTTTAATTTTTAAAAAAATATTTCAAAAAATAAATGACTTAGGGTAGACATTAACCAGACCCAAGATAAAAAAAACAGAGCAAATGAAACCCATTAAGCTTGAGCAAAAAAAAAAAGAAAACATAATTAATCTTTATTGTTGGGTAATTCCGTAATTATGATCTTTGCAACTTAACGTCATAAGATAAGACTGACAAATCAGTTTTTCCATGAGAATTGAACTCGCCATTCTATTCTATAAAATTAGGGTAAAAACTTTTACATACATCTTGTTGTGCATACATTTTTGAATTGTTTTATTTCAAAAAAGAGATTAAATTATATAAATATGTGATGTAAAATTTTTATTTTATCTATCAAATTTTAATATGCCACATCATTTTATTACATATTTAATAATAAACACAACTACATCAAATTAATTCTAATACATACATACATACATATATATATATATATATATATATAAATCCAACCAAATTATGACTTTATTGAGATGTTATTAGATGTCGTAGAATGTATTGAATTTTAAGTAAAATGATGATATAACAATATTTTATTAGATAGTGTAAAAAATGAATTTTATACCCTATCCTTACCAAATTGGGTCTCTTCAAAAAATAGGTGTTTAACAAGATGTGTGTAATAGACACTACCTCTAAAATTATATTAGAATATAAGAAATCAAATACTTAGAATGCCATTCTTTCAAATTGTTAAAATTATCCAATTAGTCTATCTCTAATAAGAAAAACAAATTATCCAATTAATTATTTTTCTCTCTATTTATCTAATTAATCTTAGAACATTATTTCCAAAGTTTATTGTAGAGACCGGGTTTGAGCATTTCTACTGTTGAGAAAGTGGACTCAAGCCCAGCTAGCCTTGTACAATGAATTTGTAGAGAGTGGGTTCAAGAACTAAACCCTAGTGAGGGATGCAACGGCTAGACACAGTTGCATGTGGATTTGATAGCATGAACGTGGGTTAAAATGCATAATGGTGCTCCTCAGCCTTACTCTCGGGAGCTTGCAGTTCTTATTACTTCTTTAGTGATCGATTACAAGGGTTTCTGGGAGAATACAGGTTGCTACAGTATTCTATAGTTCGGATTTTCCCCTCCCTATTTCCAGAAGGATTCCTTACATTATATATCCCCTCTCAATTGATCTTAGCCCTACATTTGTTGATCAACCAGGCCACTACTTGAGTGCTTGTCCCATCAGCCGCCTTCCCATTCTTCCTGTGAGTTGCAGCAACTAAGGCAGTACTGTTCAGGGGTCATTTCCTCATTAATGCGGTCAGGACATTAGTTGTGGGCATTTAATGTGGAGGTGACAGTTCGTCCTGGACTTGCTCCTCCACCACGCTTCCATGGCTGACACGTTGCACTTGCTCTTTCTCTTTAGATGCTCAGGAAGGTCGCTCCTGGTGGCTAGTTACTTCCCCCTTCAACGGTCTCGGGTTGTTGAGGACAACATCATCCTCGGCGATGTTTCCTGGCAGCTTGGGCTATCTGCATTCCTCCTCGGACGTTTCTTGATTCTCGACATGGGCCTTGGGCTAGATATAAGATGGGCCGGGGTTGCCAGATTATTAGGCCCCACATTTATAATTACTCATAATTATTTTTTCTTCTTAGTTACGAGAATTACATGATTGTCTTTTTAATGAATGAGTAGCACTACAAAGAATGAAAATATTGTTGTTTAAAATGATACAAAAAAAAATAGCAATGTTATTCGCAACGTTTTTTTTTTTTTTATAATAGTTAAGTTGGTAAGTTTTCCCCAGTTCTCATTTATTTTTATAGAAATAAATACATACAAATGTAAGGGATAGATAAATGGGTTCTAATACAAAAACATATTACAAACTCTACTAAAAAACCATGATTATTAGTTCCTACTAGCTTGTAACCCTATGCATATGCATGGATACACTTAAAAATATGCAATAAGGTGCATAATATAATTCCTATATATATAATTTAAATACTATTGATAGTTATTTTTATATTTCGTTAACTCTTTAAAATTTTTTGTAAGGATATTATTAGGTATAAAATGTAAATTGTCCATTTTTTTTTTAATTATTGTGAAGCACTTTTTTTTACAATTGATTTATTATAGACTCTTTAGTTTTTGTACTTAATAATTTATTTGGATGAATATTTATGATGTGGCCCCACATTTGATTCTAAAATCAAGAAATAAAATTTTTTAGAATAAATAATTTAGGACACATGACGCAAAATTGGAACTCTAATTTGGAATTCTAATTTGAGTTTCTCTCAGTTTTACATATTACTCCCACATAAATTTAGACACATGGCGTAAAATTGGATTATAATTTCAAATTCTATTTCAATTTTCTTTAAGCGTTACCTATTAATATATATATATATATATATATATGACTTATAAATTTGATTTTTTTTTAGTTATATGATTATGTCTTTTATGGTTTATTGTATTGAACTCCTCGTTTCTTATATTAAATTAACTAATTTGGTACAAAAATTTAAAAATTTAGATTAGATGAGACACGTGGCGTAAAATTAAACTCTAATTGAGATTCAATTTTTACACTAAATTAACTCACTTGGCACAAAATTCTAAAATTTAGATTAGATAAGACATATGATACAAAATTAGACTTTAATTGAATTCTAATTTAAAATTTAATTAAAATTTCTTTTTAATTTATCTATTATTATATATATAAATTACTCATATTATTTTTTTACTTATAATTAATAACATGTTAAATCAACTGTTATGAAGTTTTTAGTTACTAGATTTTCTCTTCAAAGAATTTGGTTGAGATAAACTCACACGTACTAAATCGGATTAATGTCGCAATCTCCACGTATTATTTGGCCTGTAAAAGCTACACACATTGGTCCAAAAGTACATCAACAGCATTTAAAGACAATAGTTTGAGAAACTGTACATTTAAGGTACAATGTTCTGTACATTTAAATTTCACACTTCTTACCTAAAACATTATTAAGCATTGTACTTGTTATTCTTGTTTGTCTCCCCCCTTTCTAACCAATCACAGCCTCAAATTTCTTAATGCACGCCACGCAGACAACAAAGGAAGACAAGAGTTTCATTTCATTAAATACACCCTCAATCATGAGAAATTATATTGTTTTCGTTGTGAACCACGCTACTTGTCTACCATTATATTAAAATATTCACACTTTTTTTTTTTGATAGGTTAGTGCGGGAGATAGAACCCCCGAGTAAGAGGTTACAAAGGAACTTGGATGCCACTTGGCTACAAGGCCATTGGCAACATTCACACTTATTTAAAATTGCTGAATCAATAATCAGTTTTTATTTAAAAAAAATTTTTGACTCAGCAATTTTAAACAGATGAAAATTTTTTAGTAGAATGATGAACCATGTCACTTGTTCACCATGAGAACCTTATAATTTATTATAATAATATCGAAACCACAACAAAATTCACAACTTTATTACGATTTGTCCACATAACGAGTTGTAACTTGTGAGTGGTAAAAAGTTGTAGACCTATACGAACTTAATTAGACCAAGACACCAATCGGTTTTTAGTGTAGGCGAGGGTTGGACTCCAGATTTCTTATTTAATTATCAAAGACTTTATTAATTGAGCTAGCTGGAACCCACTAGACCTATACGAACCTAAGTACCTAACACTCGCCACTAGCCACGATTGTAGCAAAAATTATGAAATTTTGTTTGAACTAGCATTTTTGATACACTATAAATATAAATTTAAAAAATTAAAAAAAAGGGAAAAAATCTTATCAAAAGTGACTTGTTTTAGTGGCTACTCTTATTCCGCGTTTGGGAGATTCGTAGATCTAATGAGAAACACACTAAAAAAGAAACGTATATAAATTTGTCACTCCCCATAAAAAAACACCAAGATATTTAAGAAATTTATTTAGTCGAGAAAAAAAAAAAAGTACTCAAAATTCAAAATTGTGAAGTGAGAGTGAGTTTTAGAGAGAGAGAGAGAAGAAAGATATTTATTACTAGTATTTTCCATTATCATCTTCACCAAGCTAGGGCTTTTGGTCTCGAGTGAATTTCCGATTTTGCCCCTACACGACCTTCATACTTACGAATTGAAAGAGCTAGGCGGTGAAGCGCTTTCGTTTCGTTTCGGTTCAAATTCGAATAGCTGGTAAGCTTTGCTTTCTTTGGAGTATTTTATTTATTTATGACTATATATTAATATAAAATAGTTTATAGTTTCTGTTTGGCTCCTGAGAAATTGAAGGAAAGCTTGGTTTCTGAGGTGAAAACAAATGGGGTGTTAAAAATGACGTTAATTCCGAAATTTTAGAATGCCCATTTGCTTAATTTTCTTAGCAGACAATTATAAAAATGAGAATTTTTTAAAATTGTATTGGTTATTTCTTTTCTTATCTAATAATATCAAAATTATGATTCCAGGGAAAAAAATAATATAAAAATTATGTCCAATTTTCTCACCCAATCTGTTATTTGATTGGCTAGCTAAATTGGTTTGGTACTTTCATGTTTCATCCTTATGTTTTATTTATTTATTTTTTTTTTTTGTGTGGATAATTTGAGTTATGTGAAACTGTGAATGAGATGGTAGTTTATAGTTTTTTTATATGTTGTTTTTAGCATATGGCATTGTTTTAATTTGTTAAATTTTGTTTTATTATGGTGTTGAACTTCTTCTTTTTCTTTTTAATTTTGGTAGCTTGATAATACTAGCGGTAGCTCTCAGGAGAAAATGAGAAGAAAAAAACTGAATAGTTTATCTGGGGTTTTGACTGAACAAATCCCATTTTATAGTGCAAGCCAAAATTTGACTGGATGAGGTCAGTTTGGATGCCATGGACCAAGGATTGGGTGACGAAGTGACTCCTTTAGGTGCGGAAGAGGGTGTTCGCTTCCAACGCAAGGAGAGCGAGTATTCTCTGAAAACTGAAAGCCGTGACATGTTGGGACCCCGGGAAATGTTTATACCTGTAGAGGGTGACTATTCCCAGGACCCAGCTGAGGAATTTGCAGCTCAAGAGGGTAAGATTCTATATAGGAGTGTGGACAATGTGAATGGATCTGAACAACCCAATGCTAGTTCTGGTGTTTTGGATGATGCCGGTGTCATGGTTGAAGAGTTGAGAGTGACCAATTACAATGGCTCGAACTTAGCTATTGTTGGTACATCAAACTATCGAGAAAGAATGCAGGGTAAGCAGAGCCAATGGCAGCATCTTTATAAGCTTGCGGGTGGATTGGGAGGTGGGAGTTCATGTGGTGACACTATGTACAGGGATAATAGTCAGACACTGTCAAGTTTCTGGGAGGATATGGATTGCACGCCACTCGCAGAGTTATCTGCTCAAAAACCTTGTGCCGATGATCATAAAGATATGATGGAACAGTTGACAAGTGCTGAAAAAAAAGGGGCTTCGGGGAATAATCATGGGGGCATTCGGACAAAGATTTTATCTAAATCAGGGTTCTCTGAGTTTTTTGTTAAACAGACGTTGAAGGGTAAAGGGATCATATGTAAAGGCCCACCTCGTGATGGCTTTCCTGCTGAGTCCAAAGACCAGAATAATTTGAAGGTTGCCAATAGTACTGTGGCGGCCTCTGATATATCACCATCTCTGGCTCCCAAAACTGTGATGCCTTCTACTGATGTTATTGCTGCATTGCCTTCTCCTGATGGTATTTCTGGGCCCCGAACTGGTGGTTCTGATCATGACGGAGTTAGTTTGAGACAATGGCTCAAAGTTGGGCGCCAAAAAGCGAGTAAATTTGAGCGTTTGTATATATTTAGACAGATTGTGAATGTGGTCGATTATTATCACTCTCAAGGAACTGCCTTGAAGGACTTATGGCCCTCTTGTTTTAGGTTATTGCCATCAAATAAGGTTAAGTTTGTTGGTTCACCGGTCCGTAGAGAAATGTTAGAGAGTGCTATGGATCAAAATACTCTTCAGTCAGATAGTTTCCTTGTAAGAAAAAGGCCTATGAAGCAGATAATGCTTCCGCCTGCTGCTTTATATGCAAAGAAACTAAAGTTCAGCGAGAATAAAAACTTTATTGGGCAGTGGCATCAATACCCTTCAATACCTGGCTACAAATGTGAAACTGCATATGATAGCAATGCCAATATCACTTGTCCTCGGGATTCTTGTACTGAATATAATGAAGATAACCTAACTACACAATGTGAAACTCAGAGCAAGTCTAGCAGTAGCAGCCCTTTTACGTCTAGTATAGCTCAGCAGCAGTTGGCTTCTCTTGGTGACCAGTTGGAAGAGAAATGGTATACAAGTCCTGAGGAGCTCAGTGAGGGTGGCTGCACAATCTCTTCAAATATCTACTGTCTGGGTGTTGTTCTTTTTGAGGTGAGATGCTGCTTCTTCATTTACTAGTTGACATTTCCATCTCAGCTTTTATATTATTGCTACTCATAAACTACAGCTATGCATGCTTGTATTATTGGTGTTGGAACACAGTGACCACAAGAGAAATATAAAGAGTGCAAACATTTGTCCATTTATACAGTGTCATTTCTGGAATGCATAATTAGAGAAATTTATAACTAGCTGTTACTCTGAACTTATTAGTATGGACAGGAGATGACTTCTGTTGTGTTTGCACGTTTGTTCAATCTATCTAGGTCAACTATGTTCGTTAGTTGTCTTGATTCTAAACTATGAATGAATGGATGTATAATGTCAAGTTCCTTCGGCTGTACTTCAGTTTGTGTGTTGCAAACATGTTGACCCATGATTTGAGGTGCTGCTGAGTTTGAAAATATTTTTTGATTTATTAGCATTTATTTGGATATAAGAAGGAAAACTGAAACTTCCCAGTTCTTAAGTGCTTGTGATTCTGCTGTCGGTATTTCATTTCAAAGGAAATTTGCATATTACCCACATAGCACTTTCTTAGCCAATTTTTTTCTTGAGTGTACAACTGAAAAATGTTGAATACCTTTATTATAAGGACTTATGTTTGATCTGGTCTCTGATTTTGCCAAGGATTTAAGCCATGAAATAAGAGGTCCTTATCCCAGAGGAGAAGCTACTCTGGGAATTCAAAGTTTAACTGCAGCTCTTGATCTGATGGCATAAAGGTTTAAATCACACTTTTGTATGGTTGTATAAATCAGTCCTATTTTTTTGTCATCTGCTCTCTGGGGGCTTGCTGACCCACATTATATTTGGCCTTACACTGTCCTTTGTCACCCTCCAGTTGACCCTCGTTGGTTTGTTTATTCATCCCTGTTTCATGTGACTCAGGCATCAGACGATGATTTTTCTAAAAAATTTCTCCTTTGGTTCTATAGGCTCCATTTGTTTCATTGTAAAATGTTTACCAAGCTAAAATATTTTTAGCTGAAAACATTTTTAGGGAAAATATTTTCTTTTCTGGTGTTTGATTGCGTTTCTAAAAATGCTCTAGAAATCATTTTCTATGTCTCAATGGGTTCATGAATTTTGGGTCTATTTGAAGCATTGTTACTGGTCATCACTGTTCACAAGCTCAAAAGTAGAGAGCCACCTTCTTCTTCCTCAGTCATCACTGTTCACAAGCTTCATTACCAACCAAAAAAAAAAGCCCACCACACCCCAAGCAGCCGCCTCAACACGCGGCTGGCATCAAGGGTGGGCGGAGCATTGAAGAGAAAACCTAAAATGTGAAGGAAGAAGATAGCCACCAAGGAATGGTGGTGATGATGGATCGCGATGAATGGAGCTCTAGGTAGAGGTCTGCTAAGGAGTTATTTGGGGGGGGGGGGGGGGGGGAGAGAGAGAGAGAGAGAGAGAGAGAGGGGTGTGATCCCAATGAGAAAAAAGGAAAGGGCCATCAGCAAGGACCACTGGTGGCGTGAGAGGCTGAGCCATGGTGGAGAGAGAGTTGGGGGGGGGGGGTGTCTGTGTGTGAGACAATTTTGAAAACGTTTTACAATATTTTTGGGTGTAAAATGTTTTACAAAAGTTATAACTATGCTTTTCAGTCAACATAAAACATTTTCAGGGTTGACCAAGGCTTTTGAATTCTGTTCCGGAGACCGTTTCTGATTTGACCACTAGAATGGAATATTTTGATACTAATATGTACCGGTGTACCGTTTCGAGATTACCTCTCTCTCTCTCTCTATATATATATATAATTTAAAGTTTATTAAATATAAAACACTTAAAAAACATACAAAACGAGAGTGGGTATAAGTTTAATATGAGTTGCTTTAATTTTTGTATTCATTTGAAACAGAAAAAGGAAAAGCCTTACTAGTAGATTCATTTACAGTCTATGTAAACAGCAAACAAGAAAGACAATTTACAAATAATTTCAAATTTCAATCTCAACAAATCAAAACAGGCTTGTTTATGAAACCTGACATTTAAAAATAAATAAACTTCTTCGTAGATAACAGCAATTCACACGGACACAATAAAGTTTAAAAAAAAAAAAGGTGCTTAACCACCAAACCCACAACCAAATTTATATAATTAACACACATGGATACAGATCTATCTGAGATAAATAAAATAAATAACAAAGAATGAAAGAACTGAAAATAAGATTGAGCTTTGAGGTGGAGTTCGTGTTGCTGTCCCTTCTTCAATTTGTCGACATACTCCAGCCAACTTCAAGCCTTTGACATAGAGACCGTGAGAGAGAGAGACAGTGAGAAGTGATAAAGAAATTGAGAGTGTGGAGAGATAGCAAGAGAGAAGCTGGAGTTTGAGTGCTGAGAGCTACCAAAGAGAGTGAAATTGAGGATCTTGTAAGTGAAAGGGAAGGTAGGAAAAAATACTAAAGTGTGCATGTTTTTAAAGCCAAAAAAAAAAAAAAAAAAAAGCCAACATCTTTGAATCTTGGTCCAGAACACTCATTTCAGCTGGAATGCTGAAAGTTTTGCCTGGAATGCCAGTTCAGTCCGGAATTTGGGATGATATGGAGCAAGGGGGTCACCTGTATGAAGAATTCCAGATATTTCTGGCCAGAACGGAATGACATTTAAAACATTGCTCAAAAATGCTGAAAATGTTCTCAAACATTTTACAACAAAACAAATGGAGCCTAAACTACAAATGCATTTATCATGTATAGCCACTCATTTATGTCAACTGTGAAATTTATGCCCACACAAAACCAGCATTCTTAGAAGAGAAAATTACCCAGACATAAAGGTTATGATTTTTTATATATATCAGACTTGCCAACAAATGAAATAGCTGGTGGCATTTCTCTTAAGAATACTGACTGAGTTTAGAATCTGGAAGCATTATTTAGTCGATTCCGGCCAGTTAGACCTATGAGTAATGTTTATGATTATCATTGACTGTTTACTTGCTAGTCGTTGGCTTATATTGAAGTCATTGAATGACCAATTTGTATTTTAATGGATTAATTTGGGTTGTCTTTCAGTTACTTGGTCGTTTTGACTCAGAAAAAACGCATGCTGCAGCCATGTCAGATCTGCGTTATAGAATTCTTCCGCCAGAGTTTTTATCAGAAAATACCAAGGAAGCTGGATTCTGTCTTTGGCTACTTCATCCTAAACCTTCTTCCCGCCCAACAACCAGGTAAGACTGAACTCTTTGTTGCTAGAGTCTAGTAAATTTTGTTAGCATGAGATATTGAGCATTTGACATCATGTCTTGTCAAAGTGACTTTCCCCTTTTTCTTAATGATGAACAGTGCACTTGGTATTTATCTGATTGAGATACAATCAACTACTGGTGACATAGTTTCTCAAAAAAAAAAAAAAAAAAAAAATACTGGTGACATAAGTGGGTTGTAGTCTTGTGGGATTGAGTGCCCAATATATTAAAAAATTGTTTCAAGCCAATGAGTTCTAGCATAACAGCACCTCCTCCTCCCCCAAAAGAAAGGGGTGGAGGGTAAGGTCATGGGTTCAAAACCCACCAGGTGCTCATGTGAATTTACCAATAAAAATTTGTTTCAAATCCTTTAAATTTTGAACCTCAGCTTGGTTCTATATCTATACTCTGATGTAATGTTCTGGATTAATAATTTTTCGAATTTGTCTAACAGGGAAATTCTACAATCTGAAATGACTAATGGAGCAAAGGAGGTGTCTGCAGAAGAATTATCGTCATCCATGGATCAAGATGATGCTGAATCGGATTTACTATTGCATTTCCTGGTTTTGTTGGACGAGCACAAGCAGAAGGATGCTTCCAAGTTAGTAAAAGAACTTAGGTGCTTAGAAAAAGATATCGAAGAGGTTGAGAGGAGGCACGATATAAAAAACCCATTGTCTCATGTGTGCTTGCACAATGACTCTCTCAGTAGAAAGGAGAATAAGTTCCTTCACAAAGAACCATCAAGTTTGGAGGTGCTTTCTCAATCATCCCCTTTATCCAATACAAATGACTTGGGGTTGATGAGGAATATCAGTCATCTTGAAAGTGTTTATTTCTCCATGAGATCCAAAGTTCAGCTCTCTGAAAGTGATGCCACAGCACGTGCAGATAAGGATTTATTGAGAAAGCGTGAGAACTGGTATTTGGCCCAAAAGGATGAAGAAAAACAGATTTCTATTGATCCCTTAGGAGACTTCTTTGATGGTTTGTGCAAATATGCTCGTTATAGTAAGTTTGAAGTGCGTGGGATACTAAGAAATGGGGATTTCAATAGTTCTGCAAATGTAATTTGCTCTCTCAGTTTTGACCGGGATGAAGACTACTTTGCTGCTGCTGGAGTGTCCAAGAAAATAAAGATATTTGAATTTAATGCACTCTTTAATGAGTCTGTCGATATTCATTATCCAGTAATTGAGATATCAAATAAATCAAGGCTGAGTTGCGTTTGCTGGAACAACTATATCAGGAACTATCTGGCTTCAACTGATTATGATGGTGTAGTGAAGGTGAGTATATTTTGCACGTAAGAGAGTGTGAACTGATAAAGAATACTTGGGCCAGAATGTTAATGGGCCAATTCATGTGGAGCATGTTCTTTTATCTTGGTTTTTCGCTGGATAATCAATGATTTATCTCACAGATGCCCCCTCCCCTCCCTCCTTCTCCTCCTCCTCCTCCTCTATAGGGTTAAAGTAGATTCTGAGTTAATAGGATAGGTAGATGTTAACTAGTTTTATTATATTGTGAATGTGATCATCCATATCCTTTTGTTAGAGCAAAATATCATTTTCATCGTCAGTATTTGTGCTAGATCTACATGTCCCTCCATAAATTGAACTAAGCTAGTTCCTTTCCTTTATGTCCATGTTCTGGTTTCCTCTTTTAATTCACATGAGCAATTGTCTCATGCCTTGAGTCTCCCATATAGGAGAACTCCAGTGCATTATTGTAGGCTTGAATGAAATTTCTAAGACTGCAATAATGAAACTGATTTTAGACTTCAAGATTTCAGCGAAGTAGAAGCAGTTCCAATTTAATTATCATACTCCCAATGTATAATATGAAACATGTGCACACCGCCATTGTATTATTTCTTTTTAACCTCCACACATAATTTAGAGACATTATCTTTAAGGAAGAATGGACTATATTTAAAGTTATAGGCGATGATGTCTATGATCATATATATTTAAAGTTTTGGCTTCAAAGGAAGGGGGAATGGGAGATTCGAAATAGTGACCTCTGCTTCATGAGGCATGGTTTCAAGCCGATTGTGCTACCCCTTGGGGTCTTAAAATGCATATGTTAGTTGGGTTATGCTAGAAAGTGGATGCATACTACAAGTGTTTTTTGATGTATAATCTTGATTAATGACTAAGTCTTTTAGTTTCCTAATAATATTAACTTTATGATTACTTGATCCATGGTATCACAAGACAATTTCGAACACTGGAGGTTCTTATTTGATTCTCTATTACATTGCATCTTAACCTGTGGGTATGCCTTGCTTTTTATAATTACTAATTTTTTCTGCATTGCTCTCAACTTGATTTGCTTGGATGGATTTCCAGTTATGGGATGCAAGTACTGGTCAAGTGCTTTCTCAATTCACGGAGCATTCAAAGAGGGCTTGGTCTGTTGACTTTTCTCAAGCATGTCCAACAAAGTTGGCTAGTGGAAGTGATGATTACTCGGTGAAACTGTGGAGCATTACTGAGGCATGCATACTCTCTCTCCTTTTTCTCACTTCATCCAACACAAACTAGTACTTCAAGAAAATTGGTACTCAGTAAAATTAGTGTTACAATTGAAACGGATTGCTTTTTGGTCTTTATTTATTTTTTAATCTCTACGTTCTCAAGTCAATAAGCTCTAGCTCAACTGGCACCTCCTCCCCTTATAAGTTCTAAGGGGAGGGTGAGTTCATGGGTTTTAGACCCATTGGTTGGGTAGCTTACCTATATTTTTTTTTATTAAAAAAAAAAAAAAAATCCAATGATTTTAAAGAAGGTATAAGAAGAAATGGGATAATATTTAATTTTTAAGCTTAAATACATTATTGGTTCCTAAAGTTTAGCTCATGAGGGATTTTAGCCCTTGAAATTTAAAGTGACTGCTTTTAGTCCCTTAGATGATGTGGCCAAACTAAAAATGACATGTCATCACTCCATTAGACATATCAAGGACTAAAAGCAATTACTTTAAGTTTGTTAGGGACTGATTGTTTTCAACTTTAAGGACTAAAATCGCTCAAGGACTAAAATTTAGGGACCTTCAGTGTAATTTGACCTAATTTTTATATTTTCTTTTGGGTACAAGAATTTTCAAATTGATTCATCATATATACCAAATCATTGATGATTTTCAAGAGTATATTTTCCCTTAGAGAGATATGTCCTATTCGCAAAAAGTTTCTTTATGGTACTCCTTGAAAATAGTGAACAACAAATACAATATTGTTATTTGAACTCTTTTATAGAAATGATCAAGTAGGATGGCCAGAACTTTCCTGGCAAGATGTGCAGGTAGACATATTGATTGTGACAATCTTACTTTAGTCTTGTAGCTCAATTGGTTGGCATCCCTTGTGTGTTCATGACATCCAAGATTCAAATCCCCCCTCCTCTGTTGTAACTAACAAATTAAAAAAAGAAAAAAAAGAAAAGATAATGCTGCATTTTGGCTCATGTTCTTTCTAGCTCTGGCTACCACTTAAAATTTTTGAAAGTCTTATGCAATAGAACTTCTTGTGCAGAGAAACTGCTTAGATACGATCAGGACTATTGCAAATGTCTGCTGTGTTCAGTTTTCTCCTCATTCCTCACATTTGCTGGCCTTTGGGTGTTCTGATTATAGAACTTATTGCTATGATCTTCGGAATACTAGAACCCCCTGGTGTGTATTGGCTGGCCATGACAAAGCTGTTAGCTATGCGAAATTCTTGGACTCTGAAACACTTGTTTCTGCATCCACCGACAATACATTAAAGCTTTGGGATCTCAAAAAAAGCAGTCCTAGTGGCCCGTCCACTCATGCTTGCAACATCTTAACCCTTAGTGGGCATACTAACGAGAAGGTTGGTTTACTTATGCTAGAACCTATTTCCTTTTCTTTTTTTTATTCTAACATTTGGCATAGATCTTGCTTCATTTAAGCATCTGACTTCTTGCCCCCTTTTCTGGTTGGTTCAACTTTGCACCTCTTGCATCCTCAGAATTTTGTGGGTTTATCCACTGCTAATGGTTACATAGCATGTGGTTCGGAAACAAATGAGGTATGCATTAATTGCCTATGTCACACTGAGTTCATGGTTAAATAAATTAAGAAGGGTTTTCCTTCTTTGTTTCCTTCTTTTAAATTCAAGGAAGTTCAGTACTTAATATTAAAGTGGTCTCATTCTTCTCAGGTTTATGCTTATCATAGATCTCTATATATGCCTATTACTTCCCATAAGTTTGGCTCCATTGATCCTATCTCTGGGAAAGAGACTGATGATGATAACGGGCAGTTTGTTTCAAGTGTTTGCTGGAGAGGGAAATCAGACATGGTGGTTGCTGCCAGTTCAAGTGGGTGTATAAAAGTGTTGCAGTTGGTTTGAGGAAAATTGAACTGTTTTGAGACCAAGGATTTGTAGTCTTCTATGGCTTTTTTGCAGCTCATGTGACCCCAAGGTTTTCTGGGGGATTGTTCATAGCAGAAACCATAATTTTGCACAGAGAAATGCTGAGAATCCGAAGAATTCTTCAGCTCAAGTTGATCATGTGATGGGCACAACTGGTTGAAAATACTGGTTGTGCAACATTTCAGCCCTAAAACATCTTTGAAGAGAAGCCAGACAGATTGTGACAACTGATTCCAGGTCTCCAAAGTGGAAGATTGAGATGCAAGAATGATAAATTAAAACGCTTAAAACCAACTATCATTTCGCCATTGATAGAAGAGGCCTGAGCTACTGCTTTAAGATTTAAAATGATTGATTGAGATAGACATGAATTCCGAACAAGTGGATTCAAGATAAAAGTAGGATTTTGGGAACAGCTGTGTCAGTTGAAACAAATATGATCTATTTTTACACTTGCTCCTCAGAACAATGCAGATTTGTTTTGCAGTCCTGAACTCCTTGTATAAGTTTTCGGTGAAGGACTAGCATTTTTTAACTGACTAGTTTGTTCAAAGACAGCGCAGAAGCATTGTTCATACTGACAAGAAATTCGTTATTGAGTTGTAATTAAGAAATTATTGTCCAAAATATGAAGCTGCTATTGTATATTTTCTAAAATTTGATGTATATGGTTATTTTTTTATAAAAGATCTGACAAGATATCCTGTCTCATGAGTTTTTCTTTTTTCCCAATCTTTGTGGAATATCACAATTGTATAGACTTAAAAGTGCCTCATTTTGTTTTAAAAGAAGGGTGTCAAAGTGCTTCTTGATTTTTTATTTTTAAGCTGATTAATTTTAAATAAAGCCATTGATAATTTTCAATCTTTAAAGATAGCTCAACTAGTAAAGTCTCTTGTTGTTAAATAAAATATTTGGAGTTCAAATCCCGTTTACTGATTGATGTTTTGATATTTTGGTTTGATGATAAAAAAACAATATCATGAAGTGATGAAGTGGACGCTTTAGGTTGATAATCTATTGCATCTTTTTATTTTTAAATAAGAATTAGGCTTTAAAGATCTTGGATTGCAGTTAGTAAGCTTAAAATCTGTCCAATATTGATTACAGAAAAAAAGAAAAAAGAAAAAAGAAAAGAAGAATAAAGCCCTCCAACAAGGCCGAATATACAGATCACAATCACATGGTAACTGTGTAATGACAAAAGTATATATCTACTTCAAAATTGTAGTCCTATAACATGGATACAATTGTTTGCAGCCAGAGGTTCACTATCTCTAACCTCATACAAAACTACATTTTTTTTTTTCCTTTTTTTCATTTTCAGAAGTAGACAAAAAAAGTGAGGTATGTGACAAGCTACCGTGGGAATCCCATGTTTTGGGAAAAACTTCTACGGAACACCACCAACTCTGTTTCAGTTAGGTGAAGTCCCTACAAACTTAAGAATTAGGGACAGGCCTGCCTCTTATTCTTGGGTGTATAGGGCTCATAGTCAATGGCGACATACTCCCCTTGGTTGACCTCAAATTGTGGCTAAATGTTCTCAATGGTGATTGTGCTGGTGAATGTCTTGGTGTTTGTGTTTTTGTTGTTCCTGTGTAAGCAACTCAACAAATTTAGTGACATTGCAATAGAGGATGGATTGTAATTCCAATAATTCAAAGGAAAATAAGAGTTTAGAAGAAGCCTACCTGGGCCTTTTCTCATCTTATGTTCTGCAGATTTATTTCTATGTGAAATTTTCTTTACTGGGGTCTCAGAAGAAACTGATATTAAATCAAAACTAACTGAAGCTGTATCACTAGCTGTTACCAATTGATCATCCACTACAGACACGTCATCATCTCTGCCAGTTGAGGTCGCATCATTTGTTGGATCCTGACTCTTATCATCTTTAATGCTCATAGAAGTCTTATCCTTCTCAGCAAGTTTATAAGCAAACATTTGAAATGGAATTCGCGATACTGGAGCTGGATCACCACCCTCTTCTGCAGGAAATTTCTTTACAAACAAAGCCTCTATTTCACAAAAGTCTACAGCAGGTGAGAGCAGTTGAGGTTGACCATTGTCGGGGTTCATTGCAAGGAATTTCTTGATGGAACGTAAAATCCTACAGATGGATGAGAAACTTGGGCGCTGAACTGGGTCATTTTGCCAGCATTTTTTGGTTAAGTTCACAAGGAATTTAGGTGAAGGGAATGGGAAGAGAGGCCTTTCCCCGGTCCTTATATTTCGACTCATTTTCTCTCCTTGTAGATGGCCATCTTCAAAAGGAACTTTCCCTGTCAAGAGCTCAAAGCAAAGCATACCAAAGCTATAGACATCTGCTTTCTCTGAGTACTTACAAGTAAAAGCACTTCCAGGCTGTTCTTGCTCAGCCAGAACTTCAGGCGCATACCAAATACAAGTGTCTGTTGTACCTTGGTCTGTATTTTGGTTTGTTGAGTTTCGAGTAGTATTTTTTACTGATGATAAGCCATAACCTGAGACCTTCACTTGTAAATAGCCTTCTGTGGAATTCCTCACTTTGACAAGGATATTAGCAGGGTTCAGATCTCCATGATAGATCTTCTGAGAGTGGAGATATTCCATGCCTCTCGCAATCTGAAGCATGATTTCAACAGCAACCGGGAAAGAAAGCAGAATCTGCCTCCTTGCGCTACAATTCTCCTTCATGAAGGAGATGAGATCCTTGTTTATCAACTCCATAACAAGCAAGCACTCTTTCTTATCGTCGTCATAAAAGCCGCAAATGTATTGCAATACATTGGGGTGGGAAAGTGATAGGAGGGTAGAAATCTCAGAATTCAAAGACTCAACCTCCCCATAGAAGTGCCTCAAAACAAAACTTTCCCCCAACCAATGAATTTCCTTATACTGGCCTCCCCCTTCTAACCGGCGCCTCACTTGGTAATCCTTTGCTCCTAATAAAATTGAACTTGGAAAAAGTTTCCCCTTAAATTGCTCTGACCCATTTAGTTTCTTGATCAGTAAGTCTGCAAGCCGGTTCTCATTTTTTGTCAAAGCATCAGAGAGCAAAATTCTCTTATCCTCTAGTGCTTCAATAAGCCTCCATTTATCTTGCCTCCAAGCACTCTCCAACCGGTTACATATTTCTCGAGGGATCAAGTACTGCTTCCCAAATCTCCAATGGAAAAGTTTTGGGTCATTCCACTCCTTATTGTACTTCCTCGTGAGCACGACTTTCCTCTTTTTCATGTCATCCTCATCGAGTCCCGCTATCTCTCCAGCATTCTCTATGGCCTCAATTACAGCAGGGAATAAGCAGAACAAGTTGTGTATGTGATATTCAACACAATCTTTGTTCTGATGGATACTGACTGCTTTTCCCCACCAATCCTTGAAATCCAAGCAATACTTAATGTAAAGCTCACCTTCTTTAAAAACCCTGTAGAGCTCTCCCAAAGGCGGCTCAAGAGCTTTCCATTTCTTGTTCTTCTCTTCAAACTTCAGGTTGTGTCTTATCTCCTCTGCAATTGTGTCGAATGCCAAGCAAAAAATATCAAACAGCAAACAGCACTGACATTGATTGAATTGAATATCGTCTTGCAACACCATGAGGGCCTTCATACTTCCAAGCACCTCTCCAATATGCCGGAATTGTTCCATTCCGGGCATAGAGAGGCGAATTCGTGATTCGGGTATTCAAGAATAATGAAAATGCAACTCAAATCTTCAAGATGCAACACAAAATCTAACTATGCAGCAACCTTCAGATAATGATTTCAAAAAAAGAAAAGAAAAAAAGAGAAAATAAAGTCAGCTATGAAAGACAGGAAATCATGGAAATTAACAGAAGAACAAAGCTGTTCTAAATCAGAACAAACTAAAACAAGTTCAAGAATCAATAACAGGCAACATGTATTTCTCCAATACCAAAGATGCTTCCTATGACAAAGAACAACAAAAAATAGAAAAAAGCTATAATAGTTGAAAACCAAAAGGACTAGAGCATCTATATACCTGTAGTAAAAAGTTCATTCTTTCACCGATCAAATTCATGAACACCCAAAAAAATCACCTCATATTCTCACAGGCCCAAGTCACCCGATCAACTTAATGAACATCCAAAAAACCACCAATTGCTATCAAATTCTCAAGAACCCAAGTCGCCGGAATAATTCTATTCGATCTGATAAAGCAGCAAACCATAGTCAATGGATAACCAAATAAACAATAAATGATAATAATATTTGCTGACAAAACCAAATAGAAACTGACCAAAATCGGTTACGACCAGAGCTTGTGAAAAATAAAAACAGAAAAACCTCCTCCTCAGGCCCAAAAAAGAAATTGAAGTTTCCCACAATAAGATCAATTGTTTTGTTGTTTCGGAAACTTCGAGGTGGCAATTTTGTCGGGTTTTTTTGGTTTCCGTATAAATTTTGACGAATATCTATACGACCCAACAACAAAAGCAAGAACAAGAAGAACAAGAGGCGAGCAGTTTTGTCAGCTTGTCTGGGAAAATTCCACAAATCTTGGCCGTTGAAAAGGTCCGGATTCTTTGCTAATTCTATGTATTTATATTCTTTTCCCGCGAGTTTCGTTTTCGTTTATGTTTATTTTATTTATTTATTTAATTTTTTAATTTCTTAAAATGTCGTTACTTTTATTTAACGTTTTCAACTGCCGTATTGACCGTTACCGCCTGTTGACACCTTCAACGACGTCGTTGACAAATAAAACGGTGACGTTTTGTGAGAACCGTTAGTTGCGTTGGTAACGGATTGGCGTTTGATAGTCCAACACGTAACCTTCGACGGTTTACTGTAATTAATTAATTAAGCCAGTTGAAAAGTCGGCTCTGGACTACCAAGTAAAGTTGATGCCCTGAATAAATTACCAAAATAAAAATAAAAATTTGAGTTGTAATTGGCCTAAATGTGTTGCTAAAAGAATGTTAAGATGAGACCGCAAGCAAATTAAGGTCGATATTCATTTTGTAATTAAGTACAAGAAATGTGTCATATCTACAATATTTTCATAATAAATCTAAAATGGTAAGTTGTTATTGGTTCTAATATTAATTTACTACTAAAATTACTTTTTTCTCTACCAGTAACACGAGAAGATATTTGGTATCAAATGATACCATGTCAGCGGTATCAATCAAAATCCAATAAGTGTGAGACATGACAGCAAAAAATAACTAACCTACTAACAATTAAAAGACATGTGTTAGTGGGTAGTTATTTTTATACCCACGTCCTCGTTTTTTGGATTTTAATACGGATGACGTGGTATCATTTGATACAAAATACTTTACCTCTCAGTTAGGATTTATTGTGAAAATGTTGTAGACATAACATTTCTCTTAAATACATGCCAATAAATTGTTTTTATTGTTTTTGACTCCTACAATCCACACAATCTTTCTATTACAGAAAAATTTATTTTATGGATTGGTGTATTTGGATGGCAAGATTTGAGCATGTGGATTTGGATTTGGATGACAGGATTTGAGAATGTGAATTTGATTTCAATAATTAAAATTCAAATATCTTGTTTGGATAATTTAAAAAAAGTCAAGGATTTGAATTTGACAAATCCTCTAAAGATTTTAAACCATAAAATCCTTGAATTTGAAATAATTTATAAATCCATGAAATTTTAGAAATTTTTAAGACATACTTTAATAGATTTTAAATTTAACAATTTCAAATCATCATAGATATAAAATGCTTCCTAATAAGGAATTTTAAAATTTATAGATTTGGAATCAAGGCATTTCAAATTCATTACTTTAAAATCCAATTTCAAATTCAAGTATCTAAACGCAACTAATGTGAATTTCACAAAATTATAATGTTCACATACTATGAAAAGCTTGTTTACATTTGTTGAATATATTAAACAATTATGAGTAACATTATTGACAACTTGACATAATAATTTTCACTAATAATTGAATTGATAAGTTTTTATTGATTTTTATTTAAAAATTCTAACCCACGATTGATTATAATACGTGTGGGCTTTCAATAAAAATATTTTACAAATTTTTTTGTCCGATAAAAAAATGACAAAATAATTGCCATCATAATTATTAAGAACATGGGATTGCACTTTTATACGACAGAAAAAGTAGTGCCCCATGTTTTAATTGCTAAATTCTAATTAAGTCAAAGTGTCAGACGAGAAAGAAATAAGTTATGATGTTTGTAATGGTATATCATTGTATTTGGTCCTATCTTTATTCATTCAGTCATTCTTCTGCCCATGTTTTCTTTTCTTTTTCTTTTCTTAAAGGGATTTTTGACATTTTCAAATGAACAAAAAGTGAACCCAATACATTCATTACCCCCACATTAGACCTTTTCTGATTTCTTCTTCCTTTTTTGTTTTAGATTCAAAATGAAGGTTGAAGAAGACATTGACCATAGTCATTAATCAAGGAACACTACGTGTAACATGCAAGATGCGATTCTTATAAAAGAAAAATGGAGTAAAACGTAAGATCCATGAATTGGTTTATGTATATTATAGATACAAATTTTCTATTCCAATTTTTGTGTTCCACTAATTATAATTTGTTATGTATTTAATTTTTTAAAATTTAAACTTTGGCTATTCTATAAGAAAAATTAAATAAACATATGTCAAATTGTGATTGGTAAAACATAAAGTGAAACACAAAAACTAGTATATAAGATTTTTATGATTTTTATTCGTTTGTTACGAACATATCCAACTATTTGCCACACTACTAAAACTCTAAAAGTTGGTTTAATTGGGTTTTAGGTTAACTCAACTACTAAAGCTTCTTGTTGTCGAACAACAAATCTAATTAAATTCAAATAATATCTATATCAAAAGAAATCCTTTGGAAAACAAATAAAAGATAAAATGTATATAGTTTGTTGTTGTAGCTGGCCTATTTCTATCTTCTATTCCATTAATTATAAATTCTGCCAAATAAATATAGTGACTAGTTTCCCGCTATTTTGGAAGTTAATTTTGCTTAGAGTTGTGGTTGTAGCTGTAGGTGACTAATAAATGTTAGATGTGTTTGAGACGTGGAATGTAGTTGGCGTATGTTATGGGTGCAGGGTTGCTGGCACGTTTAACGTGTACGACGGGGCGTTTTGAATCGTGAATTCCACTATGTCTTCAGTCTTTTCCCCAAAGATTACGCGGAAAATCATAATAGCAGTTGATTTGGCCTCAAATCTCCATTGCTAATGAAACAGATCACACCCATGTTAGAGTCTAGAAAGGGTTTTTATTTTTGAGAATTAGAGTAGTCTAGTGAGTTGACTATCATTATATATATATATATATATATATATAGTAATTGGGTTCAAGTTACACTTTTTTTTTTTTTTTTTATAAGAGGTTCAAGTTACACTTGGTATAATTCCATAAGAATTATATATTTTTTAAGCCATAGATTTATGAGAGATCCAATGACTAAAAAAGTCAACTATCATATCATTTAATTTAATTTAAGATAATTTTTTTTCTCTCTCCTCATTTAATACTACATCTTCAAACGTTTAATAAAGAGAAAGGTATTTAAGATTGAAAGAACTTATAGGCCTCTAGCCATACTATTGTCATACGATGAGAGTAAACATTAGGATGAATTTGAATTACAAACAAATTCTAATTGGATCAAATTTGGATAGTTTCTATCTTATCGTAATTTATACAATTTAATAAAATTTGGTTTATTGTCTTCATCCATTTTTCTCTACTAATGTGTTTTTTTTTTTTTGAGAAAATACTGATGTTTTTTATTTCTCCTTATTTCTGCACTTTCTGGCATCCTTGAACGTAATTGATTTTTTTTTTTTTGAAAATTTGTTAGGAATTTAGATATAATAGTACTTACTCCTTGAATTTTTTTTTTCGTTATTTTCATTAATTTGCTAAACAAACTATCAAGGAGAGAGAAAAAGAGACATAAATCTACGATGAAGTGATATTCAGGGATGATTTGTTGGAGTGCTTATAATACCATTCTCTCTCCTCATTTAGTTGTCTGATGCCATTTGCAGCTCCCGCCATGAATATTTTTGCTTGAACATTTTGTAAAACTAGTATAAGGAAAATGATATTCAAGGAGAAAAAAACTAAGAAAAAACGTAGGAGAAATTGCAAAGAAAATGGAAAGAAAGACTTAATAAGGAAAGAGAAAAAGAGACATAAGAAATATTTAATGAGGAGAAAGATAATGAGGAGACTATTAATTAGGTAAGTATTTAATGTTGTAATGGATAATGATATTTTGTTTTTATTCGTTGGATCTCTTATAAATCTATGGTTTAAAAAATATGTAACTCTTATGGAGTTACACCAGGTGTAACTTGAACTCGTATATATATATATATATATAGGGTTGTGTTCAAGTTACACTTATGTGGCGTTTGGTACAAAGGAATTCAATTCACATTACTTCTGACATCTAGATTTCTAAGAATGTGATTCCTTACAATTTGGATGTCTAAGAATGTAACTATTCCTATGTTTGGTTTCATTGGGAAGCTTTTAAAATTTCTAGGAATGTGAGATGATAATATTTGGTTTATTCTCAAGAATCTTAAATAAATTATTTATTTTTCCCCTTTTAATTTGAATGTGAACAAACAAGTACTTTAAAACCTCTCTGTTTTACAAAGTCTTCAAAGCCCATTTTTTCCCAAATACATCTATTTTGGAAGCTAGTGATTCAAGGATGGGTTCGTATGCTTGGAAAAGCATTCTCAAAAGGAGAGATGTCATCCAACGAGGAGTGAAATGGCGGGTTGGTAGTGGGGAAAAAATAAGGGTGTGGCAGCAACACTGGATTCCAAAAAAGCACCCTCCCCTCCTACTCGTATGTCCCATTGAGAATTTTGAAGACATGACTGTGGATGGCTTGATCGATCCAATTACAAGAGAGTGGATTCCAGAGATGGTGGATGGATTGTTTATTCCGGAAGATGCTGAGATGATAAAGAAGATCCCACTAGGCAGACAAGCGTCAAAAGATACTTTCAGTTTGTATTGGCCATATTCAAGCAACGGTTTATACAGTTGCAAGTTAGGCTATAGGTTCCTAAAAGAGGAGGCAGAGAAGATCACTGAACCAAATTTTCAGCAAGCTAGAGAGAAGCAAATGTGGAAAGGAATATGGGCCATGCATGTACCACAAAAAATGAAGACCCTGCTGTGGCGGGCATGCCGTAACGCACTGCCAACAAAAGAAGCTCTAGTCCGAAGAACCATCATCCAAGCTAGATCCTCAGTGTGAACGATGCCATGCTGATGTTGAGGACCCACTTCATGCACTTTGGAAATGCTTAGAGCTTGATATCGTGTGTGTTGGGGACATATTTTTATGTAATTGGCATATCCTTTGACAAAACGCACTTTACTTGTATTTGGGTAAATCTAAGTAGGTTCAAGATGATCATTACAAGTGGTTAAATTGAAGACATGAAGACTACTCAAAAACTGGTCAAGAAAAGTGCAAATTTGCAGGTCTTGATACCTTCTCGATAGAAGCTCGATCTGTCGAGGTTCATTAAATCTCGACAGCTGGTCGATCGATCGAGCTTACGGATTTTCAGATTATAGCCACAATGTTTTTATTCTAAAAGGCTATTTGTTTATGGGTTTGTATAATCCTTATTGGACTAGGAAAGCCCAAGGTTTGTGTAAATCTATTTGGAATAGGAGAGCCCATTAAGCTCCTATTTAAAGGAGGTGGGAAAAAGAAAAACCTAACCCTAGAGAGCTTCATAAGGTTTTCTTTTTGAAACCCTAGCCTCCTCCTACAGAAGAAAGAGTTCTTGCTGCGTTTCTTGTACACCTTTGGGTTCTGTAACCAAGCAAAGTCTCTTGCACCAACATTGAAGATCTTATTGGTGTTTCTATGTGAAGCTGCTGCAAATCAACTACAACAATCAAAGGGTTGCTGTGGAGTTAGTCACGTACTGGGATTCGTGCAAAGGAGTAAGCCGCGTACTGGGATCCGCGCATCAAATTGGTTAGTCATGTACTTGGGAGCCGTGCATCAAAGGTGGAAATTGTCACTACAGATCAAGTCCAATTGGGTATTGGGGTAAGGGTTCAACTGTAGGTTGGTAAGGTACTTGGGATTCCTTTACTTGTAACCGCTTGATTTGATAATAGTGGAGTTTCGGGAGTGGTGACCTGAAAATCACCCGGTGGGGTTTTTGCCGCAAGGGTTTTCCCAATTCGTAAACAAATCACCGTGTCATTTAATTTCCACTGCATATTTAGTAGTTTGGTGATTTTTTTGTGCTTCCACGCAATTGCATGTTAAATTGATTAATTAATAACTTGGCTAATTAATTAATTGGTTTAATTACAAGGGGTCATTCAGTTTGTGGCCTTTCAAGTGGTATCAGAGCAGACACACTCTGATTAGGTTTAATATTTGCTGTGTTGATCCATTGACCCCTGTTGTCATGGAAACTCTTGATTGTTTTGATTTGCATGATCTTATGTTGAATGATGATGATGATATTCAAGATGCCTATGGCAAGCTTTATAATTTTTGTATGAAATCTCTTGAATATTCTACAAAATAAAAAGTTAAATTTAAAAAGGTCAAGCTTGAAAAAGATGATTTGATTGCAAAATTGGACGAAGCCAATTATTTGAATGAGAATTTTAAAAATCAAATTTCATCTCAGGTGGACAAAATTAAGAGTTTGGAAGAGCAACTAGTTGAATTTAAAACTGAAGTTGAAAAATTAACTAGTGCCAAACTTGTTGTTGAGCCTAACTCAAAAGAAAAAGATTTTTATATTCCCCCATTTAAAAGGAATAATGAAGAGTTGAAGGCTAATATTGCTAGGATAGACAATGGTAAAAATTCTGATGTTAACGGTGAAGTTTCTAAACCTATGTCTAAAACTCCTCCTAGGTTGAATAAAAATTCTGAATTTGTCCCCACTTGTCATCATTGTCATATTGTTGGTCATATTAGGCCAAATTGTCCTAAGTTGTCAACCTCTAAGGTTAGACCTCCTTCTAGGAAGCCGAGTAGCTCTAAAACTACTCATGTTTGTCACCATTGTGGTGATTCTGGTCACACTCGCCCTAATTGTTTCAAGTTGTTTCCTCATAAGCGAGTGTCCAATAGGTCTCATCCTTTGTCTAAAGGCTCTGTACCTATTCTTGGTGAGTTATTAAAAGCTTTGAGCTTTTTGACTCAATTTTAGGGGAATCCTTATTCCTCTATGTCCTTTAGTAATCATACTAGGACACGTGCTTTTTCATCTTCACGGCCAAAGACTCGTGCTATGTGGGTGATAAAGGATCCTAAGACTTAATTGTCTTTTCTGTTTGTCCTCTGTTTTAATTCTTTCTATCTAAAGTAGGACTTTCTTTGCTTGATTTCTTATCTGCTTTTGAAATCATGTTTTCATGCATCTGCATCTCTTTATCATGCCTTCATGCATAAGCATCTTTCTTTCATGCTTTCATGTTTGTTTAACATGTTTTTGTTTGTTTTTTTTTTTTTTCAGTTTTGTTTATTTTGTTTTTGATATAAAAATTAAAAAAATTGAAAAAATTGAAAAATACAAAAACAGTGTGTGTTTTGTGTACTTTGGTACTTGTGTACCTTGGATGGCCAATGAAACAAAGTTTTCTAAACTTTGTATCTCTTGTAGCTTAGATGAGTATCTCTATACACAACTAAGCAAGTGAGCTTTGTGGCTCTTGTTTGTGATGAGTAAGATTAAGTTATCTCTTAAACTTAACACTCATATCACTCTTTTTGACGGGTAGGACTAGAAAATCCTAAGAGAAAGACATAAATGACCATCTCACCACTGTTGCCCGCCAATCATAGTATGACACCTGTATGCTTCGGCATAGCAAAAGTGCAGTGTCATAGACACCTGTATGCTTCGGCATAGCAAAAGTGCAGTGTCAAAGACATCCGTATGCTTCGGCATAGCAAAAGTGCAATGTCTATGCTTAACATGTTGGGTATTTCTTTTCTCTCTTTTTATGCCCATGCATGATATGCTTAAAAGAAAATATGCAAAGAAAATAAAAAAGCAAAAAGATTAAAATGCTTTAAATATGATTGCAAGCGTGTTTTCTAGGAGATGTGGGAGTCATAGGATGTACCTCAAAGGTGATAGTCCCTATTAAACAGTTATGATTGTGTGTGAGTTATAGTTATTTTCTCATATCTCAGATCGTCATAACATGTATACACATATGCAATCTTGCGATGTTTTTCACACACAACACGCAATATTCTTTGCTACTTTTGATACATGTGCAGGTACAATGTGATTTGGCCATCACAAGTGTTTACATGTGCTAATGTATGCTCACTAAACTGTCTTGACTTGTTTTTGAAATATAAAATTGGTTAGACTTGTTTAGTGTGTGTGTGTGTGTTTTTGAGGATCCATGTGCTTAAAATTTCTTGATTGAGAGATGATTTTGAGAGTTTAAAATGTTGATTGGATCTATGGTTGAGGTGTAAGTTGAATTGCATTCATGTCTGTGTTTTTCACTTCTCGAAAAACTACTTTTAACTGATGGCTCGACACCTCCTCGACACCTTCTCGATAGCTGGTCGATCGATCGAGAAAGTTTCTGTCCCCTCGACACCTTCTCGATACCTCCTCGATAGCTGTATCTGTTGAGATTCATTAAACCTCAACACCTTCTCAACACCTCCTCGATAGCTGCTATCTGTTGAGGTTACGGAAATTCAGATTTCTGTTTTTGGGCCAGGCTTATGTATTTGAGTAGGGTTTCTTTTCTCACAACCCTAAACCTATATAAAGCTTATTTTAGAGGCCGTCATAGGTTCGAGTCGTTGGAGCCGCATTGTGAGGGAGGGATTGTGAGGGATTTCACAATTCGCTCCAATACCAATGGGCTTGGTCTACGATCGAATGCTATAAAAAATTTGTGCCCCCTCATCCTTCACCAATTGGTGGTTGGATGGATTGGTAAGGCACATGGTCCGACAAGTGGTATCAGAGCAGGTTCACTCTGATTGGATTAATTTCCTGAGTGTGATCCATTGACCCCTGTTGTCATGGATAGAGGATAATCTTTATTTATACCTCCTTTATTTGATGGAACTAATTATGCGTACTGGAAAGTTTGTATGAAAGTTTTTTTGCAGGCTCTAGGTGAACAGGTATGGCAAGTTGTTGAAGTTGGCTGGACTAAGCCAAAGGAAGCGTTGGTGGATTGGGATGATGCAACAATCATAGCGGCAAATTTCAACAGTAGGGCTTTGAATGCTCTGTTTTGTGGGGTGATCAATGAGGAATTTAAGAAAATATCATCCATGGAAGTTGCCAAGGAAGCATGGACCATTCTTGAGACCACCTGTGAAGGTACCAAGGCAGTGAAGACCGTGAAGCTTCAACAACTCACTAGTAGTTTTGAAGAAATAAGGATGGAGGAGGATGAGACCTTTGATGAGTTCTATGCCAAACTCAAAGATATTGTGAATTCTGCTTTCAACCTTGGAGAATGTATTGCAGAATCCAAAATTGTGAGGAAAATCCTTAGGTCCTTACCTGAAAGATTCCATGCCAAGATCACTGCCATTGAAGAAGCAAAGGACATTGATCAAATTCCTTTGACTGAGCTTGTAGGAAATCTTCAAACCTATGAGATGGGATTGGGCTCAATGGGAAAAGGTGGAAAGAGTAAAAACTTGTCTCTTAAGGGTATAGAGGAAGAGATTGAGGACTCTGAAAGCGAAGATGAAGATGAAGATCAAAGTGAAGATGAGGATGAGGATCTGACTTTCATAACAAATAAGATTATCAAGTTTCTCCAGTTTAGGAAAAAGGATAAGGGCAAACCTCCTAGGAAACCTAAATCCTCTAGGAAGGGCAAGAATGAGAAACCCCTTATTCAATGCCATGAGTGCAAAGGTTTTGGTCATATGAGGATAGAATGTCCAAACTACCTCATGAAGGAAAAGACCAATGAGTCAAAAGATAAAGGGTTGATTGCTACTTGGAGTGATACTGATGATGACTCTTCTGATGAGTATGTGGATGAATGTCGTCATGTTATGGCCTTTGTTGCCTCAACCGATAAGGTGATTGTGGAGAGTGCTAGTGACAGTGAGGATTCTTCTGATGATGAAGTACCCAAGAAATTGACCCTTCAGAAAGCCTATGATAAGCTATGCACTGAATTCTGAAAAGACTTCTCATCTTTGTAGAAAAGAGCTTAATGAGGTAAAAACTGAAAAAGCTGATATGTTAGTCAAGCTAGATGAGACTACAAGATTAGTTGAGACTCTTGTTGTGGAGAACACCTCATTAGAAGAGAAGGTTAAGAATCTTGAAGTTGAGCTTAGTCAAGCTAGAACTCAAATAGAGAGGATGTCTAGTGCAAAGCTTGATGAGGTCTTGAGTGCTCAAAAGCCTAGTTCTGATAAAACTGGCTTAGAATATGCTGTTTCCTCCAACCCCTCCTCTTCCACGACTTCTGGATCAAGGATTGTCTTTGTGCCTCAATCTGAGAAAGGTAATAAAGGTATGAAATCCAAAACTGATTTGGCTAATTCTAAATCATTTGTTAAGCCTCATGTTTGTCATCATTGTGGTGTTGCTGGACACATTCGTCCTAATTGCTTTAAGTTGTATTCTCATAAGCAATTGTCCAAACGGTCACAGGTTTCCTCTCAAGGACCTACACCTTTGTTTGGAGAGTTATTAAAAGTTTTGAACTTTTTAACTCAATTTCAGGAGAATTTTAATTCTTCTATGTCCTTTAGTAGGCATACTAGGACACGTGCCTTTTCATCTTCACGGCCAAAGACTCGTGCTGTGTGGGTGAGAAAGGAGCTTAAGACTTAATTGTCTTTTCTGTTTGTCTTCTGCTTTAATTCTTTCTATCTAAAGTAGGACTCTTTGTGCTTGATTTCTTATCTGTTTTTGGAATCATGCTTTCATGCATCTGCATTTTTTCTATCATGCCTTCATGCATATGCATCTTTCTTTCTGCTTCCATGTTGTTTATCTATTTTTGTTTGGTTGTTTAGATTTTATTTTGTTTTGTTTTCAAAATAAAAATAAAAAGGAAAAATCAGAAAAATACAAAAAAAGTTTGTGTTTTGTGTACTTTGGTACTAGTGTACCTTGGATGGCCATTGAAACAAAGTTTTCTAAACTTTGTATCTTTTGTAGCTTAGATGAGCATCTCTATGCACAACTAAGCAAGTGAGCTTTGTGGCTCTTGTTTGTGATGAGTAAGATTAAGTCATCTCTTGAACTTAACACTTATATCACTCTTTTTGACGGGTAGGACTAGAAAATCTTAAGAGAAAGGCATAAATGACCATCTCACCACTGTTGCCCGCCAATCATGTATGACACCTGTATGCTTCGGCATAGCAAAAGTGCAGTGTCATAGACACCTGTATGCTTCGGTATAGCAAAAGTGCAGTGTCAAAGACATTCGTATGCTTCGGCATAGCAAAAGTGCAATGTCTATGCTTAACATGTTGGGTATTTCTTTTCTCTCTTTTTATGCCCATGCATGATATGCTTAAAAGAAAATATGCAAAGAAAATAAAAAGCAAAAAGATTAAAATGCTTTAAATATGATTGCAAGCGTGTTTTCTAGGAGATGTGGGAGTCATAGGATGTACCTCATAGGTGATAGTCCCCATCAAACAGTTATGATTGTGTGTGAGTTAAAGTTATTTTCTCATATCTCAGATCGTCATAACATGTATACACATATGCAATCTTGCAATGTTTTTCACACACAACACGCAATATTCTTTGCTGCTCTTGATACATGTGCATGTACAATGTGATTTGGCCATCACAAGTGTTTACATGTGCTAATGTATGCTCACTAAACTGTCTTGACTTGTTTTTGAAATATAAAATTGGTTAGACTTGTTTAGTGTGTGTGTGTGTTTTGGGATCAATGTGCTTAACATTTTCCTTGTTGAGAGATGTGTTTTTCACATGTTTTGCATCCTTCTGTTATCTTGTCATCCATAGCATCTTGTTTCATTACATTCATACATTTATATGGATTTCTTTGTGCCCCCTTGATCATCCTTGATCATCTTTATGTTTCTCGGGTGAAGTTTTCTAGCTTCTTGTACCCTTTGTCAATCATGACAAAAAGGGGGAGAATATGTGGTTTCTTTTTGGAGATTCTACATGTAAGGTGGAGAATTTGTGGAGAATATGTGGTTTCTTTTTAAGATTCTACATGTTAGGGGGAGAAATACATTCCTTTGTAAGGGGGAGATGTGTTTCATCTTGTTAGGGGGAGTGCTTACTTCCTTCTTCTTGTACATTGGGTCTTGTGACCATGTTTACATACATTGTGCTTATCTTTGTTATATGATATGATGATGTATGTCTTCTTTCACCTACCTTTACATGTGTTGTTTCTTTTCTATCTTTATACACATGTTTCTTTATTTGTATGCAATCTATTATTTCTGTTTCACACTAAGATGCCTTGATGAGTTTTGTTTAAAGTGTTTCAGAAGTACAGGTTGTCAAAGTCTACTTGCCATAAACTCTCTTCTTGCAAAGTTTTTCAAGAGTTTGTGTTAGGATAGATTTTATTATACAAGTGAATATGAATTGAGTGATTTATGACTTCTCTCATATGTTCATTTGTTTGTTGTGGTTTTGTCACGGATTGCCAAAGGGGGAGATTGTTAGGACATATGTGTTTCACTTGTCAAGAACATATGTCACTTATTTATGTAAATTGGCTAATCCTTTTGACAAAACGCACTCTACTTGTAATTGGGTAGTTCTAGGTGTTTTTAATACTTCAAGAAACAATGTTTCAAGATCAAGTATTGAAGTCATCAAGTCTGTCCAAGAAAAACAAGCTGAAGTGCAAAATCATTAAATCTCGACACCTGCTCGATAGCTCCTCGACACTTGGCTATCTGTCGAGATCTTCAACTGATGCTTATCGCAATCTCGATAGCTTCTCGATCGATCGAGAAAATTTCTGTCCCCTCGACACCTTTTCGACACCTCCTCGATAGCTGTATCTGTTGAGATTCATTAAACCTCGACACCTCCTCGATAGCTGCTATCTGTCGAGGTTACGAAAATTCAAATTTTTTATTTTTGGGCCAGGCTTTTGTATTTGTGTAGGGTTTTTTTTCTCACAACCCTAGACCTATATAAAGCTTATTTTAGAGGCCGTCACATGAGAGAATACAAGGAGAACATATGCAAAAGGTGATCAATACCTTATTCTCTCAAAAAGAAGTTACTGCGTCTTTGCGCCTTAGGGTTTTGTAACCAAGTGCTTCTTGATCTTCATTGTTGATGAAGTGAAGAACTTTGCAGCCAACACTCTTCTTTCTCAAGTTGGTGAGTGAGTCACGTACTAGGATTCGTGCAAAGGAGTTAGTCACGTATTGGGATCCGTGCAACAAAAAGGGTGGCGTTCAGATATTGAAGAGTTCAGATGTTCTGAAGCAGTAGAAGGTTTCTGCTGTGAGTTCATCTACGGGGATTGTAGAGTCTAGGGACAAAGGTTTTGTACTAGATCTGAAACTTCTCTTTATTATAGTGGATTGCTTTTCGGGAAGGTTTCCCCCCAGGTTTTTTGCTGTGAAACTGATTGGTTTCATTGGTTTTCCTGGGTCATCATATCTTGTCTTATTTATTTTTCCGCTGCATGATTTTGACATGATATTGATGTTTGTTTGTTTTAACAAGTTTGATTCATAATAAATTTAATTAACAACTTGGGTTTAAAACTTGTTAATTCTATCAACCGGGGTCTAAATTTCCCAATAGTGTGGGCTGATCCGGAGTTGTGGGACTTTCGAAAAGAAGTCCAGTTCTTGAGTTTCAAGGAGCTTCTGTCGTGGATCATTTCGCAGGGACGAGACTTGGGACTCTTTGCAGCTACGGTGTGGACAATTTGGACACAGCAAAACAAGGTTCGGCTTCATCAAATAGCGATTGCACTCCATCAGGTTGCTTAAGCTGCCAAAGCTTACCTGATCGATTTCCAGGCAAGCAATCTCACAACAGCAACTCATGCACGTCAGAGTACTTGCACTGTCCGCCGTTGGCTGCCACCTCCTCCGGAGTTTGTCAAAATAAACTTCGACGGAGCGACTTTCAATAGTGAGAATAAATCAGGTATGGGAGCGGTCATCAGGGATGAGAATGGACTTATATTAGCTTCGTGCTCAAAGAAACTAAATTCTGCATATTCGGCCATAGAGATAGAGGCGCTGGCTGCTGCAAAGGATCTATCTTTAGCCACGGAGATTGGAATCAAGAATGCAATTCTAGAGGGAGACTCTTTGGTTTTGATAAAAGCACTTCAGGAAGAGGCGTGCTTGCTGGCTCCACTTGGTGTACTGATTAAGGACATGAAAGACTTGTCCTTTTCTTTTGATCACCTGCTTTACTCTTATACTAAGAGAGAAGGAAACGTTGCTGCTTACATAGTCTGGCTAGATATGCCATTGGCATTTCAGATTTCTTAGTGTGGATGAAGGATATTCCACCACAAGGTTTTCCTGTTTTTCATACTGATTTAGATGGTATTCATTAATAAAATTCAGTCATTTTCCCCTCAAAAAAAAAAAAAAAAGGTACTTTAAAAAAAAAATCTTCCTCTAAATAAATAATGAAAAACAAAATATAAACTATTAATAATTTGTTAAGCAACACACATACAACAGCAAAAGTGAATACCTAGCAATAATGGAGAGTCATCTTCAAACTTTTTTTTTACCACACGTGAAACCTAAATAGAACATTGTTAAAGAATATATCAACAGAATTGTCTATCCTGTTTATGTTATTTTGGCGGGAAAAGATATTGATGATTTGTTTTATATTGTATCTTAATTGCTTAAATGATAAGGAAAAATGGTTAAAATTGTCAATTTATAAAAAATACAATTTCTTTTAAGTTTGGGAATCTAGATACCCACCTGTTTTAAAGGGAATCCACATTCCTACTGAGAGGGGTTTAAAGGGGGAATCCAAATTCTCCTGACATCTGATTCCTTAGTGTGATTTGCAACCAAACATGGAAATCTATAAACAATTCTAGAAATCCTAAAACATTACCCTGTACCAAACGCCATATTAGTGTAACTTGAAATAATGTTACACCACCCAATATTTTTTTAATTAGATGTGAATTTTGATAAATCCACCGCTGGATTACATTATCTTTGTATATTCTCCATGCTTACAAAATTTAAAGATGATCAAAAATCAATAGCCATGTCATCAATCAATTGTTTAAATTTAAGTTTTTGTAGTTTAAAATAGTGCATAAAAGATAAGTTTATGGATTAAATGGTAAATTACATTAGGTTGACATGGAAATTGGCATGCATGTTAAGAACATATAGAACATGTAATTCAACGGTTGGATTTTCAAAATATGAATTCAATAACAAGTTATTGGGTGATGTAACATTACTTAGAGTTACACCACTCAATATTTTTTAATTTGATGTGAATATTGACAAATCCACCGTTAGATTACATTATCTTTATATATTCTTTATATTTGCAAATTTTTAAGGTGATCAAAAATTAATATCCATGTCATCAATCAATTGTTAAAATTGAAATTTTTGTAGTTTAAAATAATGCATAAAATATGAGTTTATGGATCAAATGGTAAATAGCATCCAATTGATATAAAAATTGGCATGCATGTTAAGAACATATATAACATGTAATTCAACGGTTGGATTTTCAAAATATTAATTCAATAACAAGTTATTGAGTGGTGTAACATTACTTAGAGTTACACCAGGTGTAACTTGAGCCCAACTCTCTCTCTCTATATATATAAAGAAGTAGCATCCTAACTTTTAGACAAATTAATATGGTAAATGAAACTTGAAATATTTAGATTTGCAACACATTTTTCAAGTGTACTAAGCTTAAGAATACCAAAACAGCACCAAATCACCCATAATAAATAACTGTCTTTGATATCAACTTTTGGTTTTAGTTAATTTATTTATTTATAAATCTTTTTTTCTTCAAAATTCTAAGTAAGACTGTTTCCAAGCACACACTTAAGCTATCTATGCTTGTTCATAACAATTAAAGTTTAAGAATGATGTTAGGAGTACTAAAAATTTTATTATATAAACCTTATAAACTAATATATCAACTTTTAATTACAACTTTCTCCAAAAAAAAAAAAAAAAACTTTTAATTACAAGATAAAAGGCAAAATACTAAAGGTACTGCCTATTTTACCATAAATAAAAGGGTTACAACTGACATGCCAACTTATGTGATTAATGTTATATCAATAATATAGTAAATAAAATTTTTGATTCTTTTTATAAATATTTTGTGTATAAAAGTAGACACATCAATTTAAAACTTATGTAGTAAAATTTGTAGCACCCATATCATCATCGAAAAATAATTAAAACAATTTATTTCTTATGTTATTAATATGGAACTAATTGCGAGAGCTTATGTTTCCAATGAGAACATCTAGGATTCACGTGACAATAAATGAAGGAAACCCTAATGTCCTTGATACTCACGTGACAGATGAAAAAACAAAGGAGCAAGAAAACACGTCTGGGGTGGTTATGAACACAATCTCTACATGGAAGAGGGTAGTGCGAAAGGAAACAGGTAGCCTAGCTGTGGTTCCTCCCTTGAAGTCTCTGAAACGTCCAGGTACTGAACTGTTGAATTTTGAGTTACCTAAAAAGAAGAAGCAAGTTTCTCATGATGATCAGGATACTACAATTGAATTGGCGGGGTCTGATATTCAGCCCGTCCAGTAGCAATGAATATCTTATGCTGGAACTGTCGTGGGCTTGGGAACCCACAGACAGTTCAAGAGCTCGGTGACTTAATTCGTGCACAAGATCCCTTAGTCGTGTTCCTAGCCGAAACATGGCTTGACAAAGCTAGGCTGGAGGAAATTAAAGTTCGGTACAAATTTAAAGGGTTGATAGAAGTCTCAAGAATAAGTAGAGGAGGGGGGGTGGCTATTTTTTGGAAAGAGGAGTGTAATCTCTCCCTTGACACATACTCTCCCAACCACATTGATGTGATCATGAATAAAGGGAAGGAAGATGAATGGAGATTTACTGGGTTTTATGGAGAGCTAGATACAAGAAATCGCAATGAGTCCTGGGAAAAATTGAGGAGACTAAAACAAAAATTCACCCTTCCATGGTTGTGCGCGGGTGACTTTAATGAAATTTTGAGGGCTGATGAAAAATTGGGAGGAAGGCCCAGGCCAAATAGACAGATGGAAGCTTTTAGGGAGGTTCTTGATGAATGCGAGTTTAAGGATTTGGGTTATGTGGGAGGGAAGTTCACATGGTATAGAGGTTCCAGAGGGGGTAATACAATATGGGAAAGGCTTGATCGTGCGGTTGCTACCACTGACTGGATTGAGATGTTTCCGGCAACAAAGGTTGTGAACCTAGAGTGTGGCTCGTCGGATCATAAACCACTAATCATTCTTCTAAAAGGGGTCCAAATAAAGCAGAAAAAACCATGGAGGTTTGAGCACATGTGGCTGGAGGATGAGAGGTGTGGTGAGGTTGTGGATCTTGCTTGGAGGAGAGTCTGTCCAGGTAACCCGATGGCTCAAGTGGAGAGTAAAATAAAGGTGTGTTAGGCAAAGCTTAAATAGTGGAGCTGGACCTCCTTTGGGAATATAACCCGTGCACTAAAAGAAAAGAAGTAGTAACTCCGACAGGCAAAACAGAGAGCAACCAGGGAGGGTACGATGGAAACAGTGAACCGGTTGAAATGGGAGATAAATGGTTTGTTGATAAAGGAGGAAAAAATGTGGAAACAGAGGTCAAGGGCTTTGTGGTTACAAGAGGGCGATTAAAACACAAAATTTTTTCACAATAAGGCTTCCCATAGATATAAGAGAAATAGAATTGAGGAACTAAAGAATGAAGCGGGAATGGTATGTACTGATGAAGAGGAGATATCAAAGATCCTGATTGATTATTACCAGAACCTATTTGCTTCGGCCTCACCATCAAATTTGGAAGAAGTGCTGATGGCAGTTCCTACAGTTATTACAGATGAACAAAATGCAATGTTAGCTGCAGAATATGTTAAGGCTAAGGTGGAGGAAGCACTACACCAAATGGCACCACTAAAGGCACCTGGAACCGATGGCTTACCTCCTTTGTTCTACCAAAAATTTTGGCCATCTATTGGTGAGGATGTTTCAAAGGCAGTCCTCAATTGCCTAAACTCAGGTTCAATCCCTTCTTCCATAAATCGCACTTTTATAACTTTAATACCTAAAGTTAAAAGCCCATCTGTAGTTTCAGAATTCCGCCCCATTTCTCTTTGTAATGTCATTTATAAAATTGTTTCTAAGGTTGTTGCAAATAGGCTCAAAAAAGTCCTACCCTTTATTATTTCTGATTCACAAAGTGCCTTCCAATCTAATAAAGCTATTTCAGATAATATTCTGGTGGCTTTTGAGTTGCTTCACCATATGAAGACACAGAAGTCTAACAAAGTAGGTTTTATGACCCTTAAGCTAGACATGAGCAAGGCGTATGACAGGGTGGAGTGACATTTTCTGGTGGAAATTATGAGGAAGATGGGGTTCTGTGATAGATGGTTGAATCTCATTCATGAGTGTATTAGCACGGTGTCCTACTCAATTTTGGTAAATGGGGAACCTAAGGGTGAAATCTTCCCTTCTAGGGGAATTCGCCAAGGGGACCCACTGTCACCATATTTGTTCTTATTATGCTCGGAAGGTTTGAATAGAATGATTCAGAAGGCTGCAAGGGAGGACATTATTAGAGGCTTTTCATTATGCAAAAATGGTCCAAAGATTACTCACCTATTTTTTGCAGATGACAGCTTATTATTTTGTCGTGCAAGGAGGGAAGATTTACAAGCCATCCAAAACATCTTAACCAGCTATGAGCAAGCATCCGGTCAGAAAATAAACCGTGAGAAGACAACACTTTTCTTTAGTAAAGCTGTGTCAGATGATATGAAGAGAGAAATTATTGATTTCCTAGGGGTTGCAGAAATAAAGGAGTATGAGAAGTACCTAGGGCTGCCTGCTGTGGTGGGAAAAAATAAAAAGGCGAGCCTAAATTACATCAAGGAAAGGGTGTGGGCAAAACGTCAAGGTTGGAAGGAAAAACTTCTATCTCAAGCAGGAAGAGAAGTCTTACTAAAGGCGGTGGTTCAAGCAATTCCTACTTTTGCGATGAGTTGCTTTAAATTGCCGGTGGGTTTGTGCAAAGAGATTGAAATGCTAATAAGAAAATTCTGGTGGGGTGAACATGGTGGCCAAAGGAAAATCCATTGGAAAAGTTGGGAGATCCTATGTAAAGTGAAATTCGAGGGAGGAATGGGATTCAAGGATTTGGTTAGGTTTAATGAAGCTATGTTGGCAAAAAAAATTTGGAGATTACATACTGAGAAGGAGTCCCTACTGTATAAGGTTTTCAGCATCAAGTATTTCCCTTCAGGATCGGTTTTTGAAGCAAGAAGCTCCACGGGTTCGTTTGCTTGGCAAAGCTTGCTAAAAGCTAGGCATGTCATTGAAAAAGGAATGCTATGGAGAGTAGGAGATGGCACACAGATTCAGGTGTTCCATGATAAATGGATTCCTGGATGTTTCGCAACAGGAGCTGTATCACGCACACTAGGCCTTGAGGATGATTCCACCGTTTCCTCACTCATAAATCAGGCTACAAGGGAATGGGATGGGCAGCTGATTGATCTAAAAATTGCACCATTTCTGGCTCAGAAAATAAAAGCCATTCCTTTATGTAGATCGGTGATGAGGGATTGTATAGTGTGGCCACGAACAAGGGACGGCAACTACTCGGTAAAGACGGGTTATCAGCTGTTGGGAGACTTAGAAAACAGAGAGGCAGCTTCGGGGTCTAACAGCAACAACACAAGAATTTTTTGGAAAGGAATTTGGAAGATGCGGATTCCAAATAAAATAAAAAACTTCTATTGGTGAGCTTGTACCGAGTCCCTTCCAACTTTGGCGAATTTACATCGGCGTAATGTTGTCACCTCTCCTCTGTGCAACAGCTGTGGAACGAGCAGAGAAACCGTTTTGCATGCTCTATGGGAATGTGACTATGTTCAGGTTTGCTGGGGTCGTGTGTTTAATAAAGTGAGACAAGCTCAGTTGTAATTGGGTTCCTTCATTGATCTGGTGTCCGCTGTACGCCATTATGAGGAAGACTTAGAATTGTTCCTGGTGATTGCATGGTTCGTTTGGTGCAGGCGAAATAAATGCCATTTCAAGGAGCAATGCTTGCCACCTGAGAAGATTTTGGACGCGGCAGTATCAGTTTTAAATGAATCTCAAGACAGACCCATGACTAGGACAGTGAGACCACAACCACAGCCACAACGATGGTCACCACCTGAATCCGATATATATAAAGCAAATTACGACGGGGCTTACTTTGCGGAGGAAGAAGCAGCAGGAATCGGTGTCGTAGTGAGGAATGAAATGGGACAGGTGATGGCGTCCTTAGCAGAGAAGCTTATCATGCCGCCATCAGTGGAAATTCTGGAGGCGATGGCAGCAAGGAGGGCTATGATCTTCATGGAGGAATTGGGTTTGCGAAGGGCCATTTTTGAAGGAGATTCGAAGACCGTTGTAAAGGCTTTACCAGGGGACTGCCCAAACCGGTCTAGTATTGGGCACATAGTAAAAGACTGTAAGTCTCTAATGGGTTGTTTTCAAACCTGTTCTTTCTCTCATGTGAGGCGGCGGAGCAATGGAGTTGCTCATGCTTTAGCTAGGAGAGCAAGAACGTCTTCCCCTTTGTCCGTTTGGATAGAATTTGTTCCACCAGACATTTCCTATTTAGTATATGTTGATGTAATGACTTGATTTTCCAAAAAATTCAATAAAGTGGATTGATACCATTTCTCAAAAAAAAAAAAAAAAAGATTCAAATCCTCCACCCCTAACCATTGAATTTAAAAAAAAAAAAAAAATTAATAAAAATGCTGCACCAATTGATTCCAAAATTTTTGGGGCCAGGGTTGGGTTACTTATTAAGGTTGGGATATTGTTGTTATTATATTGTATTATTGATACGACACCAATCATATTAATTAATTTTCATATTAGTTTGGAAGTTGTTATTAAAATTGATAATACTTTTAATATTTTTTTAGGACAAGTATAAGTTTTTGTTTTTGTTTTAATGGTAGGTAGCTGAACGCCTTAACGTGAAAACTACTCCCACCTTTTTATGTGTTATGCTTGAGACAGATCATAGCTATCTTATTTTTTAATCAAAGTTTGAGAGTTATTTTTTAGCATACAAAAAACACTGGCTTTTTTGGTCAACAACATTAACAAATGAAAACAATAATATATAGAAGACCGTCTATGGCCGGCAACTTTTTTTAATGTTATTTTGAAATAATATCTTGAAATTGATCCACATCAAAACTCAAAAGTAATTTCGAGTGGGTTCCAGTTAGTTCAACTGGTAAAATTTTTGACGGTTATATAAGAGATCTGGGGTTTAATCCCCGCCTACACCAAAAACTGATTAGTGTCTTGGTCTGATGATAAAAAACTATTATCACGAGCGGACGCCATAGTTAAAACTCTCTCCAAAAAAAAAAAAAAAAAAATTCGAATTAAACAAAAGACCGACTTGAAAGTATAACATTTAATTTAATAATGAATTCTTGATTTATTTTTGAAAACGATTAGTCATGATATGTGCCGTTTTGTTTTCGCTACTAAATGGGCCCTTGCCCCTTTGGTTTTGTGTTATGGGTGTTCTTACATGCAATCAATAAAAATATACACCCTATTAAATTTTAAATGTTCAACACGAAATAGTCGCATAAGCATAAAATATTTTTATAAACGTGAGTACGTAACACATCTACTCAAGTACAGCCTGATCCTTAATTAATTTCTTTACCTACCATGAATAGGAAATATTAATTAATTTCCAAATGAGGCTATATACTTTAATTAACCTCTTACAACCTAGTGAGACAGGTTCCTCTTTGTTGATGTTATGGGCTTTTGATCTTTGCAAAGAATATTGGAATCAGAAAGCTAGAATTACAGGGAGACTATGTTAACATATCATATATAGGTGCTTTGAAAAGAAAAGAACCAAAAAAGAGAATAAACGTTTTTGGTTGGTAAGAGTTGGAGGGCAACAAGGTGGTTCACTACTTAATTAAACATGAAACTTTTGTGTTTGGTTGAAGGACTCTCTGGATTTCGTTCATAGATTTATTGATGAGTATATATGTAAGATTTCAACCACGAATTAAATAGCTTTATCGTTTTCTTATTAACAAAAAAGTTGGCCATTTAAGGTTTTAATCTAAGGTAAGACTTATTGATTAATATATTCTAAACCATTGAGCGATGAGCTCATCCAGCACAAAAAAAAAGAAGAAAAAAAAAAGACACCTATTATATTCTATATGGAAAGCTCATGGTATCTTGCCAAGTCATATAGAGTGCTCATATTATTTTCAATGGCCCAATACGAACACTTCAAGAACATAGATCCACCTTTCTTTAGTTCAAGAATGCATAAGTCTAAAGTCTAACACCATGCCAGGACCAAAAAATCTAGCGGCCCAACCGCACTTAAAATAGTGGGTTGTATAGTTCAACTTTGGCCCAAATCAATAAAATTTGTAAGAGAGGGAAACAAACAGCAAGAGAGGGCTCTGCCCAAGGATGAAAATAAGGAAGAAAATGCCAAAATTATAGAATAGATGAGCAAATATCTCCCTACAAGCCTGCCGGAGGAGGCCAATGTTATACAGAAAACTACACTGTTCACTCTCTTCTCTCAATGTTCTTCTTGTTTCTTTTCTCTTTCTCCTTGATACTTGTGTCTAACCCCCTTTTCTATGAAAACCATCTTTTTCTTATATACTCCCCCTTCCTTTGCATCCTGACCTTCCATCTTTACCTCCCCCGTTTCTCTTTATGACACTTGTCCCTTTAAACATTTGAAGGATGTGGTAGATGGAGTTTGCTTAGCTGTGAATTACACTGTTCAGGTTACTTTCTTATCAATGCAAAGGCAACATGCTACTTCTCTCTGGAAACTTCCCTTACTACTCATGATTCTCTTACCTCAACCAGTCCTTCCCACCTGGAGCTTTTGAAAGTCTTTTGCCTCTTCATCTCTCCTTCTCGAGTGAACTCCCTCCTCAGGCGTATGATGCCCCACTGCTAACACTACAGCCCAACAATCCCTTCTTTGGTCCTCAGGCCCCCACACCTACCATTAAGGCCACTAAGATAATTGCAGAGTTGACTCAAGTCTACCATTAACGCGGATAAGTTAGTGGTAGGGCTGTCTCAACAAATTTTGAGTCTAAGACAAAAATTTAAAGAAGTAGAAAGTAAAGAATTACTAGTTTTTTTCCAATATTCCAACAATGAGCACATTATTACCTGCCTTTGAAGCAAAATATGGGCACGTTGTTATGAAGATTTTTCATATGCCTATAATATTTTAAATATAAAATAAAAATTTTAAATAGTGTCATTTCTATTAAATGCCTCAATTCAGTTTCAAACATATTCATTTCAAACATTGCTCAAATTTTCATACTATGATAATAAGGCCCAAACTAAGGCTACCTCAATACATTTTTGGGATAATGTGACAATTTATAGTGGGCATTCTCTTATTTTTAAATATTAATTTTGACATTTTCTTATTTAAATTTTTTTTCTTGGCTTTTGAGATTTAAGATTACTACTAATTATGTTTTTAATTCAAGTTCCACTAAAATTTTCTTTTCAAGTGGTAATATTGTTAATATGTTTAATCTTTCTTGTGACATAGTTGATCTTAAATAGGATTTGATCAATTTTAATTTTTAATAATTTCTTTCTGCAGATGCAAATGTAGAAAATATTATTAGTTAATATTTTATAAGCAATACATGAATAATCTAGCATATATATATATACACACATAATTTACATTAATTGAACTATTTTCAACTATTTATATAAAACGAATTTTATAACTTTTATTCTAAAAATAAATCTAAAAAATCAATATGAAAATAAATATTGTGTTTGAGATGGTTATTATTTCTTTTGACAATGTTGGACTCTAGGTATTGAACAATAGTTTTCAATAATAAATTTGTTTGGAAAACTATTAATTTTAATTTTGGTAGAGAGAGAAATGAGTACAAAGTTTAGTTACAAAATTGGTTGTAACCTAAGAATACAACCTTACTCAATAGATTTTTATTGGAGGTGAATTTTGATGAATCCACCATTGAATTACATTTTCTTCTTTTATCTTCAATGCTTGCAAAATTTCTAGAAAATTAAAAATCAATAATTATGTCATCAATAAATTGTTTAAATTGCAAGTTTTTGTAATTTAAAATTATGCATAAAATATAAATTTATTGATCATATAGTAGATAATTAATATCCGATTGGCACAAAATTTGACATTTGTGTTAAGAGTTTAAAAAACATGTAATCTAATAATTAGATTTTCAAAATATGTATTAATGTTAATTTTTTTAAAGGAAGTTGTAGTCTTAGGGTGCAATCATTTTTGTAACTAAATTTTGTTCGAGAAAGGATGAGTAAAATTTTTGGGCATTGATTAAATTTTTTATACTCTAAGAAAAATAGACAAGACATTCTATAAGCTAAAAGAAGAGGTCTTTTTTTTTTTTTTTGGCTAAGTGAGAAGCCTTACTTTTTTGTTATTATTATTATTTGCAATACTTTTCAAATTTTTTTTTAATACTATAAAACAAAAAAATATAATATATTCTATTTTAGAGGGTCCTCTTCCAATTAGAGGGTCTAATGGTTGAGTCGCCCCTAGGTACACTTGCATTTTAAAACACTAGCCAAAGCTTCAGAGCGACTCTTAATAGTTTTCCAAAATAATTTAGCCATTGAAGCCGAATTCCTAGCTCTCGTGGTATGTAAGCCTAGGTCTCAAAGAGATTTAGGCTTAATCAAATTTTATCATTTAACTCACAAGGTGTATTTTTCTTTTCTCCGGCATAGAACCCCAAAGAAAGTCTCTATTCATTGCATCTAGCTAGTCAATCACAAATTGTCGCAGTGAGGGCCACACATTGCATTACATAAGCTGGGAATGCCTTTGTAACTGATTTTATTTTTTATTTTTTATTTTTGGATAAGAACCTTTGTAACTGATTAAACACCATACGGACATGCAGCCTTCCAAACAAACAGGCCAACTTGGAGGACACCCTTTAAACCAGAAAATTTATCTTTAGGCAAGTGAGAACGGTAATGCCAATAATTAGGGCCCGTTTGGATAGAGGGGGAAAGGAGGGGGAGTGGAGGGGAGTAGTGTAAAGTTGGCTGAAAATAGGCTAATTTTGGATCAAATCTACACTACTCTACTCTACTCCCCCTCACTCTCCCTCAATCCAAATAGACTATTAATGTTTCAGCATGGGGGAAATGGGTCTGGAAATCTTGGGCTTCCCCTAGGATTAAATTCTTCATTCGGTTTTGTTTAAATAATAGCATTGTTTGAGCTCAAAAACCTATGGCCCAACATGCATTCTTGGTTAGAGAAGTTTTGATAGCTAGAGGGCTTATTGCGGCTACTTTGTGTCCAAGGTGTGGTGTGGGTTCTTAATTTGACTATCCTCCAAGACCTTTAGAAATCGTTTAGGAATCCAAGGTTTTTGTAATGCATCTTTTGGTCTTACTTTTGCTGATTGATTGCATAGTATCCGATTGAAAAAATCTTATTTAACTTCTGCTGAATTTATTATTATTGAAAATGTGTTAAAGTATACTTGTACTTTGAAAATGTGAAAAAAGTAAGAAAAAATGAGATCTTAAAAAATTGTACATAAAAATTAAAAACTAAAAACTGAGCTTAACTGTAATTTTATCTATTGTGACATTCCAAAAGCTTTTTTTTACCTTGTAAACTCTTGTTTCTCTTTGGTATTTGGTCACTTTGGCTCCATAGGAATATGTTGATTTTCAATCCAAACGAGGTTCAAGCAATGGATTCTATCACCGAACTTGTAGATACTTGTTTAAATAGTGCTTGTGAGTTCTATTCTGTTTTAGGATTGTCTTTGTCTTGATCATGTAATTTAATTCTAACTGTTGTTTAGTGGCATGCCCTGGCTTAGAGGTGGGCGGGTCAAGTTAAACACGGATGCTTTCTCCTTAGTTAATTAAGGTTTGGCAGGTGGCGGTAGTGTCGTGGCAAAGTTATGGTCTCTATAAGGGATGGGCTAAGCCTTGTAGTATTTTTTGGATTTTTCACATCTTGTGGTGGAATTAGATGTTTTTGTAACTAGTTTCCTATGTTGCTAGTCTTGTTAAATATTATCCGGGGTTAATGGCTTTAGTGAATGATTACAGGTCTCTGTTGCGAAGAAGACCTGTCGGGCAGAATCTTTGCCACAAATGTAAAAATATGATTTTAGGGAAGCAGACAGGCGTGCAAATGCTCTAACAAGTTTGGAAAAATTGCAATTATTGGATTTCTCTAATTTATTCAATTCCCCCCAGATTTCGTTCAGGGTTTGTTGTTTTTGATAATTTGACAAAAAGTTGTCTTTTTCTTGTTTCTGGATATTACAGTTTACTACGTTAAACTATACCATCGATTACAATTTACACCTTAAAATTTTTAATTGCATGTTTTGTATCATAAACTATGGCCATTGTTACACTTTGCACCATAACCTTAAGTTTGCTGTTAACTTTGATAGAAAAATATGGTACCACGTGAAAAGCCTTAATTGTCATTCTTTTCAATTCTTCAAAAACAAAGAATAAATTACACTTTATTACTCTACACTATATTTTTTATTACACTTTGCACCTTAAACTTTGAAATTCCATCCAAGTTAATAATAAACTTATTGTTGGAATGCAAAGTGTAACAAGAGTCATTTTTTATTTTCATGTATCTCTCCCTAGTGGAGCCCTCTCTCTCGTGTGTGTGCGAGCTATCTCTCCCTTGGCAGCTTGCGAAGGGTAATTCTTTCTTTCTTTCTTTGGACATAATGGACGATGATGTTGCTGATAGATTGGAGAAGATGAAGCTAACGATTGAGGAGGAAGAAGTTATCCCCATCTCGGATGAGGGAAGGTTGGATGCCATTGAAAGTTGCAATTTGAGTTTGATGGGGAGATTCCTGACTTGCAAGCCCTTTAATAGAATGGCGGCGAAAAATATGATACGTCGAGCATGGGGTTTGAATGAATCATTACATATTTCAGAAGTAGGACCGAATCTCTTTCAATTCAAATTCCAATCAGAGTTTGATATGGATCGGATCATGAGAGGAGGTCCTTGGTCTTTTGACAACCAATTATTATTACTGAAGAGGTGGAAGAAAGGTATGACTGTGGGAAACATTCAACTGGACTCTGCCTCCCTTTGGGTCCAAATTTGGGATGCACCGTTTGATGTGATTTCTTCTCAAGTAGCAAGGGAAGTGGGGAGTAGGCTAGGTACGGTTGAGGAGGTGGAACGGCGGCATAGGAAGGATGATATAAATATGTTCATGAGAGTTCGTGTGGCTCTACCAATAGCAAAACCTCTACGGCGAGGTGGATTCATTGCTGGCTCGGATGGTGAAAAGATGTGGGTGTCATTCAAATACGAAAGATTGCCAATGTTTTGTCACTTCTGTGGAATTTTAGGTCATGACTTGAAAAACTGTGCAGCCCACTTTGCAGCGGAGAAACAAGGAAGAAGGGTTGAATATCAATATGGGGAGTTCTTGAAAGCGAATGGGAGTCGTCCAAGGGCTTCAACAACTAAGTCAGCGTTCTCTATGTCTTGTGCAGAGAACGGCAATGGCAGCACAGCGAAGCAGAAATCTGATCAAGCAGTACAAGAGGAGGTTCAGGTGCAGCCGGCGGCAAGGGAGAATAAGATGGAAAACCCTAGCAACGTGGAGAAGGGTTTTTCCGTAAATCACGGGATGACTGTTGAAAACGTGCATGGGATTAACACCAATATTGAATGCAATGTTAACGTGCAGGAGTTGATTGCTGAAACGGGGGAAATAAATGCTGATATGGGTCCGAAAATCATGTTTTTTGGACAGTCAAATATAGAATTAAATGAGAGGGCTGATAAGGTTATGATTAGGAATGAAAATATTGAGGGCCTGCCAGATTTTCTCGTGGAAAGCAGTGAGCACGTGGTCTCTAATAGTAACACAACTTTAGACAAAAATGGGCCAAATAATTTTAGGCCCAAAGGAACGTGGACCCGGATCAATAGGATGGAATTTGGGTTGGGTGGGCCAACTAAAGCCATTACTATACTTGCTTTTGGGGAAAAGAAATCCACGTGCAGTGCAGGAAGAGCAGATGGATGTTCAAGATACAAAAAGAGGTAAAATGGGTAGTGATGATGGAAGCATTGATTATATATCGGCGAGGGTGGAGAGCCACCCTTGCAGGGAGCAATGAGGCTGTTAAGTTGGAACTGCCAAGGGCTTGGGAACCCTTGGATAGGTCGAAGCCTTCGCAAGATTGTGAGGGAGCAAGTTCCCACAGTCTGTTTTCTTATGGAGACAAGACTGGACAAGGAGGGGTTTGAGAGATTGTATGCTAATTTTCCGTTTCAGAATAAGCTTATTGTAAAACATCCTGATTCAGGTGGAGGTTTAGCATTTTTGTGGAAAATAATATTTTGTTGGAGGTCATAAATTTCACTGTCAATCATGTTTTGGCCAAAATCACAGAGGAGGATGGATTTATCTGGTACTTGATTGGGTTTTATGGGTGGCCGGATGCACAGCAGAAAGAAAATTCATGGAAGCTTTTGAAGCACCTACAAACTTTTGTGGAGGGGCCGTGGGTGGTTATAGGAGATTTTAATGCCCATTTACATGCATGGGAGAAGAAGAGCAGAAGACATCAACAAAATGCACAGGTTGAAGCTTTTAGGGAAGCTTTGGAGTATTGTCACCTCCAAGATCTGGGTTTTTCGGGTTATCCTTATACTTGGAGTAACAAGAGACCTGGGGAAGCAAATACCAAAATTCGGCTTGATAGAGGAGTGGCGAGCAATGAATGGTTGGAGAAATTTCAGATGAGCAAAATTATACATTTGTCTACACATGCTTCAGACCACTTACCCATTACGCTTCATGTTCAAACTTATGTTCAGGCAAGGCAGAAACGGGAAAGGAGCTTTAAGTTTGAAGAATCTTGGTTGCTTAGTAGTGAATGTGAAGTGGTAGTGCAGGAAGCTTGGGGAAGAGTAGGTGAGGAAGGGCACGGGCTGGCTTCTGTCCAGGAAAAGATTAAATTATGTGGTGTTGAGCTACTGGCCTGGGGTTCTTCATCCATTGATCCAGATACTAGAGCCATTAAAGATCTACAAAAGAAGTTGGACTCTCTAAATGAAGCTGAGCCTACAGAGGTTACCAAAGACGAATACTTGGAATTGAGCAAAAAGATGGACGAGCTATTACAGAAGCAGGAAATATTTTGGGCCCAAAGATCTAGAATAAATTGGTTGAAACATGGAGACAAAAACACGAAGTTTTTTCATGCTAAAGCCACACAAAGGAGAAATAAAAATCATATCAGGGGCATCCAAAATGCAGAAGGACAGTGGGTGGAGGATTTGGAGGAGGTTGTGGGGGTTGCTTCTGCCTACTTTGATAATCTCTTTCAAGCTGGTGTGGGAGATCAGATGGAGGAGTGTTTGAGTGCAGTTCAGAACAAAATAACTGATGAGATGCAGGAGGATCTATCCAGTGAGTATACTGCTGAAGAAGTCAAGGCGGCTCTATTCCAAATGGGACCAACAAAAGCTCCTGGCCCTGATGGTATGAATGCTTTATTTTACCAAAAATTTTGGCATGTTGTGGGTGACACTGTTGTGCTAGCTGTCTTGGATTTTTTAAATAATGGTAATATGCTACCTGAAATCAATCATACAAACATTGTGCTTATCCCTAAAATTAGAAATCCTGTTAAAATGTCTGATTTTAGACCGATAAGCTTGTGTAATGTGATTTATAAAATTATTTCCAAAGTATTGGCAAACAGATTGAAACAGGTACTCCCTCAAATTATCTCACCCACTCAAAGTGCATTCGTATCGGGGAGGCTGATCACAGACAATGTATTGGTGGCCTTTGAGACACTCCATACCATGCATTCCAGATAGAAGGGGAAGAAGGGATCCTTAGCATTGAAGCTAGACATCAGCAAGGCATATGATAGGGTTGAGTGGCATTTTCTGCAGAGTATTATGGAAAAGTTGGGCTTCCTTGATACTTGGATAGAAAGGGTGATGAGTTGTGTTTCAACACCATCCTTTTCTATTCTGGTGAATGGGAAAGCTTATGGCATGATCCACCCATCCAGAGGAATAAGGCAAGGGGATCCTTTGTCGCCATACTTATTCTTGTTGTGTGCTGAGGGATTCACTGCATTGCTGGACCAAGCAGAATCAGAAGGGAGGATTAAAGGAGTATCCACTTGCAGAAGGGCACCAAAAGTCACTAATCTCATGTTTGCAGATGATTCTTTGCTCTTTTGCCAGGCAACTCAGGCTGAGGGGGAGACTATAGCACAAATTCTCCAAACTTATGAAAGAGCTTCAGGGCAGTGTATAAATTTAGAAAAGTCTTCAGCTTACTTCAGTAGCAATACTTCAGACAGCTAGAAACAACTGATATTGGGGATTTTGGGAGTTAAGGAGGTGAATAGAATTGAAACTTATCTTGGCTTACCAACTTTAGTTGGGCGAGCAAAGTATCACACATTTTCTTATTTGAAGGATAGAATATGGAAGAAGCTTCAAGGATGGAAGGGCTTGATTTTGTCAAAAGCTGGTAAAGAAATTCTGATTAAGGCTGTGGCACAATCCATACCCACATATACAATGAGTGTGTTTCAACTCCCATTGAAATTATGTGATGAACTGGATGCTCTGTATGCAAAGTATTGGTGGGTTCAGGTGGGGAGTTAACGTAAGATTCATTGGCAGAGTTGGAGTAAATTGACAGCTTCAAAAAAAAAGGGAGGAATGGGATTTCGAGACCTGAGAGCTTTTAACCTCGCCATGTTAGCTAAGCAGGGATGGCGGGTGATTCAATGCACTGATTCTCTTCTTTATCAATGCTTCAAAGCAAGGTATTTCCCCCGTTCTTCTTTCCTTGAAGCTAAAGTTTCTCCTAACTACTCATACGTTTAGAGAAGTTTGATGGCTGCACAACCCATACTATTATCTGGACATTGTTGGTGGGTAGGAAATGGCCTCTCAATTAATGTTCTCAAAGATAGGTGGATCCCCAATTATCCATCTAATAGCATATTACATCTGGTTCATGAAGATGTGGAGGAAATGAGAGTGGCTGATCTGATTAATCCGGATTTGCATATTTGGAGAACTGAAGAAATTATGGCTAAGTTTCATAGGGAGGAGGCAAAAGCTATTTGCCAAATTCCACTGAGCCGTAGAGACGTAAATGATACTATCATCTGGCTGCACAATTCTAAGGGAGAGTTTAGCGTCAAATCGGCGTACCATGTGGCTAGGAATCTAGTGGATCGGACAGAAACTTCACAGGGCTGTGCTGAATGGAAGGTATGGGCTGCGATTTGGAAGCTAAAACTTCCAAATAAAATTAAAATCTTCGGATGGCAGGCCTGTCATGAAATAATACCAACAGTTGGGAATTTGTTCAGGAGGAAAGTTGTTCAGGAAAATAAATGTCCATTATGCACGAGGGAGGAGGAATCAACAGTCCATGCCTTATGGGAGTGTGTAGCGGTCCAGGATATTTGGTATGGCAGCATCTGAAAGTTGCAAAAGACCAGGCACGGGCAGCAAGACATGAAGCAACTGATGGTGGACTTATTGGAGTGGTTAACGTCGGATGAGATGGACATGTTTTGGGCACAGGTGTGGTTTATCTGGAATCAAAGGAATTGTGTAGTTCATGGAGGTAGAATGAAGGATCCGAATAGCCTGAACAAAAGAGTTGAGGAGTATGTTACTGAATTTAAATAGTTCCAAAATAATCTCTCTGTTTTGACTCGGCAGCAATAGAGTGGAGACGTTTGGCAACCTCCCTCACATTCGGAGTATAAATTGAACTTTGATGCGGCGATTTTTTTAGGCTTGGACAGATCAGGCTTTGGCGCTATAATCAGGAACGACAAGGGTGAAGTGATGGCTGCTATGTCCGTGAGTGGTCCGAAGGTGAGTTCAAGTGATGAGGCTGAATTACTTGCTTGTCGAAGAGCTATTGAGTTTGCTGTGGATGCTAGGTTCTCTAGGTTGATTATTGAGGGAGATAATTGTAATGTGATCCAAGCCATCTCATCTTCTTCAGAAAATTTTTCACTACTTGGGAATGTTGTTAATGACATCAGACACTTGTTGTGGGGGTTACAGTGGGTTAAAGTTTGTAATATTAGGAGAGGAGCAAATAAGGTAGCTCATGCATTAGCTCAATATGCTAGAAATTCTCTTGATGCGGATTTGTATTGGATGGAGGACTCTCCCCCTCCAGCATTAGAAGCCTTGTATCATGACTCTTTATCATTATAATTGAATGAATATTTCCCTTTCAAAAAAAAAAAAAACAAGAGTCATTTTTTTAAGGTGCAAAACGTGCACTCGAAATATTTAGGATACAAAGTGTAATATGAGCTATAATTTATGGTGATAAAGTGTAATTTCTCCCTTATTTTGAGCATTTTTTACTTTTTATGCATTCCTAATTATTAAAAAAAAGGGGAAAAAAGTGATTTCATAAAGTCTTTCAACACCATTATGTGTTTGAAGACACCAACTCTTTGGCCTATTGGCCCTATCTATATCTATATATTACTAAAAGCTGAAGCGTAGCAATTAATGTTGCTATGCTCCCGTTGAGCCACATCAGCAGCCATGTCATCATCTTTTTTCTTTTCAATTTTTCATATAATTGTTTAACATTTAAAGTGAATTAATAACTCCATTTTATTAAAATCAAAATATCATATTAATCTTATTTTTAATTATTCTTATTTATTATTATACTTTCTTCAACTTTTCTCATTCCATTTTAACTTTTCATATTCCCACTACTCTCTAACTTAATATCACTATTCCACTACCCCTTTATCTTCTTTTATTTTTGACTCTTCTTATTCTTAACCTCTTGCTATAAATTTGTTGTTCTCTCAATCATTCCATGCATAATTTTCTGTTTTTCCACACACAAAAAGTTCTCTCTCTCTCTCTCTCTCTCTCTCAGTTTTTGGTGTATTTTTTAATTTTTTAATTTTGTATTCTTTACAATTCTACTTTGAATTGATATGATTTAGTTTTGTGTTTTCTGCTGTTATCTTTTTAATTCTTATTTGATTGTAAAATATTATCTTATTGTAATATAAAAATAGTATATAATCATCTTTTTAATTCTTATTTGATTGTAAAATACTAACTTAATATCACTATTCCGCTACCCCTTTATCTTCTTTTATTTTTGACTTTTCTTATTCTTAACCTCTTGCTATAAATTTGTTGTTCTCTCAATCATTCCATGCATAATTTTCTGTTTTTCCACACACAAAAAGTTCTCTCTCTCTCTCTCTCTCTCTCTCTCTCTCTCTCTCTCTCTCTCTCTCTCTCTCTCTCTCAGTTTTTGGTGTATTTTTTAATTTTGAACTTTTGTATTCTTTACAATTCTACTTTGAATTGATATGATTTAGTTTTTTTTTTTTTTTTTTTTTTTTTTTTTTTTTTTTGCTGTTATCTTTTTAATTCTTATTTGATTGTAAAATATTATCTTATTGTAATATAAAAATAGTATATAATTATCATTGCAAGGAAGACATGCATTTTCGATTATTGGTTCAAAACAGGATAGGCAATACTTTTCATCATTGTCATAAATCAGGTTGACCCCAAACTTCTTCACTTGGAAACCAATGCTTATTATGTATTATTGAATACTTCATTTCATCTCCGGCTTCCAATAGAGTGCAACCACAGATATTCCTAACATGGTATTACACGACAATTCTTTTGTCAATATTGCCATGTGATTTTCTTGGTATAATTTTTTAATTCATAGATTATAGTGAATCCATTCATATCATGAAAGCTTCTTGCAAATATCGCACATAAAGACCATCCTCGAATCTTTTGCTTTACTAGCGTGGGCACACAAAATATAAAAGTGATCCCTTACTCTTGTACTCAAGCCAATTTGGAAGCTCACCCTAAGGAAGGAAAACACTAAAACTGTTGGTTGCAATCAGTTCCTAATAAATTAAATCATGAGCAACAAATTATTATCCAAATTGAAAGTTTAAAACCCACAATCAAATTAGGAGAGAGAGATAGTGGAGATAGAGAGTCATTATCTCTTTCATTTTATTTTATTCAACATTTAAATTCAGCAACATCCTCCATAGTCCATATCATTAAATTATTTATATTTTGTCTCATTTAAAAAAAAATTAAACATATAATATTTTACTTAAATTCAAATAAATAAAAATTGTTCTTATAAAGTCTTCCCATGAAATCTTACAACGGAAAAATGAAATGCAAAACAAATACCAATTTAGAAACACTAAATTAAAAATAACAATAATAATAATAATAGAATATCAAACCAAACATAACTGAAAAAACTAATAGTGATAGCTATACTAATTTAATGGCAGCAAAATGGAATGAAAAAATAAATAAAAATAAACATTATAATGCATATTTAGTACATTAGAATTATTATCAAATTTGGGAAAACAATAGGATGCCAACGAATAAACAAAAAGAGAGAGATTTATAGGTAATAAAGTGTAGAGAGAGAAAGAAAAATAAAAGAAATTAAACGTCAATTTGTAATTGTTATTTAGAAAATAAAGAGGCCGACGGGTACGTGATGGGAGGAGTTAAAAAAAAAATAGAGATGACCTTACGGAGGACATTAAAAACTTTATAGTGTAATAAAATCAATTGCAGCATTTATTTTTACTTTGCTCCATTGTAATCACGCGACCATGTTATTACCCTTTTTCTTTCCAAATTTTCCTATAATTTTTTTAATGTTTAAAGTGAATTAAAAAATCTATTATATTACAATTAAAATATCATATATTTCTTTTTTTAAACTATTCTTCTTATTATTAAATTCTCAACTTATTTTTACACTTTCTCTAACTTTTATCATTCCTTTTACTTTTTCATCTCTCCACTACTCTCTACCTTAATATCACTATTCATCTTGCCATTTATCTACATTTATTTGTCTTTCTTTTATTCCCTCTCCCATTCTATGCATAATTCTCTCTCTCTCTCTCTCTCTCTCCCCCTCCCTCCCCCCCCCCCCCCCCACACACACACAGATATATATATATTTTTTTTTTTGAGTTTTTGTGGATTTTTTTCTTGCATCCCTACTTTAGGTTAATGGATTTTTGTATTTTTCAGAATTCTAAGGGGTTGATACAATTTATTTTTGTGTTTCAAGTTGTTATCTTTTTTTGTATTCTTCAGAATAATTTGGTGTTTATTGATATACATTTCATTTTTACTATTTTTCTTTTCATCTTATTTTATTCAAAATTTAAATTCAAACATATCCTTCATATTATTAAATTATTTATATTTTCTATCATTTTTTTTATTTTAAAAAATTAAACATAAAATATTTTACTTAAATTCAAATAAATAAAAACTGTTCTCATAAAGTCTTCCCATGAAATGCTACAATGCATCAATAGAAGAATGGAATACGAAACACATGCTATTTTAGAAATAATAAATTTATAATAATAATAATAATAACAACAATAGAATATCATACCAAACATATCATAAACAAACTAATAGTTATGGATACACTAAGTTTTTTTTTTTTTTTTTTTGAGAAAGTGGATACACTAAGTTAATGGCAGTAAATTGGAATGAAAAAAATAAAATAAAAATAAACGTTACAATGCATATTTAGTACATTAGAATTATCATCAAGAAATCAAACGTCAATTAGTAACCATTACTTGGAAAACAAAGAGCTTGATAGAAGGAGTAAAAAATTAATTAAAGATGATCTTATGAATGTCAATAAAATCAATTGTTACATTCACTTAATTAAATCATATAATTAAATACAATCATACAAAATTTAAATTTAAAACTAATCAAACTCTAATATGGAAAACCATATTTCTTATCAAAACTAAAAAGAAGATATTCTTCAATAATAATAGAAATATATAAAAAATAAAGATGAAATTTTTCAAAATCCCATTTTTGACATTTCATTTAACATTATTGAGGCAACATTAAGACAAGATATAAGAATTTTAGTTTTTAACTTCCATAGAATCAAATGTTTCCCACATTATTTCAACCTTATGGAAAATAGGGTTTACATGTAGCATGCAAAATGTGTACAACTGACTTAGAGATGTACAAATTAGTCAACCAATTATGGTAGAATTAAGGTTTCAAAATTTAAATGAAACAATTCTACAATAATAAAAAATTATTTTGCGATGAACATGATTATGAAATGCATTTCTCTTCATTAAGTTAGTTCAAATTACAAAATAATGGTAACAATGAGACCTCCCTTAAAAAAATAAACACGCGCAACGCGCGGGTCCGCGACTAGTTTATTATAAAAGTTAAATCCTACAACTAACAGATGCACAAAACGATGACAAATAGCGGAATCTTCTATCTTGATTATTAAACACAAATAATGCCACATTTTATTGTTTTATTAACTTTATATTATTGTTGTAAAGACCAGATTTGAGTCCCTAACCTAAAAGGTGGATGGACTTAGGCTCAAAAAGTTCAAAACAATAAATTTGTAGAGAATGGATTGGAAAACTAGGTTTTAATGAATTAGACAAACACTAAAGTAAATTCAGATTAAAAGAGAATGAAGATAACAAATTTACACTAAGGAAAAATGTCCTTGGCAATGTTCGAGGAGATTGGTTCCTATCTATCTCTCTCGAGGTTCGATTACAAGTTTAATTCCTGATTGCTACAATGTTTCTCTTCTTAATTTTCCGATCCCCATTTCTCCAGGGGTCTCTTACATTATATATCTCCATTTTAATGATCTTGGCCCTCCATTTGTTGATCATCCAAGCCATTACTTGAGTGCTTGTCCCATCGAACATCCTCTTTGGCCCTTTGTGAGTTGGGATAGCCAAGGCAGTACTGTTCAGGGGTCTTCTCCACATAAATGAGGCCAGAAAGTTAGCTGCAAAACATTCAATACGGTGGCAGTAGCTTTTCCTTAGATATTTCTGAGCTTCCATCCCTCTTGTATGTTTATAATACACGTCCCTATTAGTAGAACTTCTTGGAAGGTCACTTTGAATGATAGGATATATATTTGATTTGTGTTTTGCTCATCCAAGGAGATAACCCTCTTCGGACCACCTTTCCAGTGTTTCCGTTTGCATCTTACTCATGGGATTCTGAGCTGAATACCTCCACAACTGTTTATTCGCTCTTAGACCAACCAACGACCTCGGCCAAGGCCCAAGGCCCAATATACACTTTTGGGCCCTCATCCCCACAATTGTATTGTGAAATATTAAACACAAAGAAAATAATAGCATTTTAGTAACAAAATTTGAAGCTGAATGAGACAACCAATATCAAAAGAGAAACTAAAACCTTACAACATCAATTTACAGAATGATTATTTTCCTTTGGATTGGTATGTAATTAAAATTTCAATTGAAAATAATTAATGAATATTTTCTTTTGGATTGGTATGTAATTAAAATTTCAATTGAAAATAATTAATAAAAAGCTTTTTTTATATTAATTCGTCAATTTAATTTAATAAAAAGACAATTAGATTTACATCAGTATTATTGGCACAATAGTTGGAAAACAAAACAAATTTTTACCCAACAATAATATAAGTAAAAAATAAGCAAATATTAAACACTAATATAAATTATTAATTTGTAACTACATCCCAATCTCAAACAAAAAACAAATGAAAAAAGAAGAAAAAAAACAATTGTTTCAAACACCATATGCATTAATCTTGCAAAATGATCTTAGTTTTGACTGATACTTAGCAAATACATACAAGTATTGCAGTTTTTTATTTTATTTTTTTTGGGTAAGTACAATTATTTAAGGGTTAACTATAGCATGTTATTAGGCATTTTGCCTTATCATAATTTCTTTATGATAAACTTTATCGTCCATTTATTTATCTCTCTCCCAGTCTTGCAGTATAATCTGAACGTTCTTTTGGATTATTAATAGTATTAGATGATTTAAATATTACTAATGTTAATAGTAATTGGTAGATATAATCACAGAATATTCACCAACAATTTATAGATTAATATTACTCAATATATGTCAAGCCTTAGAATTAAATATAGTGGCTCCAAGGTTTGAATTTATTCTAATAGTGTTTTAGAACATAAGTAATGTTAAATTGTCTCTTTTTAAGCAAAATGAAACAAATAAGTAGATGGGTTTGAATTCATTAAATATGTGTGGAATAAATTTGAGATTAAATTACTAAAATTTTAATAAAATTTGGAACGAGTTTGAGATCCATATTTTTTTTAATAAATTTGGATTTAAAATAGGTACTCTTAGTGCAAACTTGTCTTTTTCTATTTTTAAGTAAGTGCACTAAAATTGACTAAAGTAAATCAAAAGGACCAAAGTGGATTGAAATGGACTGAAGTGGACCAAATAGACTGTAGTGGACTGAAATGGATTGAAGCAACCTAAGTGGACCAAAGTGAAATGAATTAACCATAGTGGACCGCATTGGACCGAATGAACTTGCAGTGGATCGAAATGGACCGAAGTGACCCGAATTGGTTCAAAGTGGGTGCTGCATAATAGTTTTGTTAACCCTAGAGTATAATAATATACTTAATGTACTTTAGTGATTATATTGATTATTATACGATAAAGACAATAGTTTTTTTTTTTCTTCCTTTTATGTCTATTTAAAAAATAAAATCTCTATCCTAATTGCAATTTCTTTCTTAATTAATTTGAATGAAAGTTTTGGAATAATTAGACAGTAATTCAAAAGAACTTCTGTGACAGTAGTTTTGGTTTGATCGTATCTTTTTCTCTCTCCCTCTCAACCGATTCATCTTTTGATAACTTGGTATTTTTAAAGTTAAAGTGAGATGCATATCGGTATTCTATTAGTGTTTTAACGGGAGACCAAAAAAAGTATTGATTTAGCAATTATGGGTTCGTTTGTTTTGGGTGAAAACAATTTCAGAAAAGCATTTTCCGTAAAATAGGCTGTTTGGGTGCGCAAGGAAAATTTGGTCAAACGGAAAATCATTTCCGTTGACCTTCAATAATACCTTCTGATTACGGAAAATCATTTCCATTTTCATTTTACCTTAAATTCACTTCCGGAAAAAGAGAGAGAGAGCGCGAGGAAAAAGAGAGAGCCGGCGACCCACGAACCCAAAGCCCAGATCCGGCGACCCACCGCCACTCATCGTCGACCCACGAACCCAGAGCCCAAAGCCGTCGACCCACGACCCATCGATCTTCGAACCAGAGCTGGCGACCCATCGCTCCCAGAGCCTAGAGCCTTCGACCCAGACCCAGACCGTCGACCCAGACCTTCGACCCAGATCTCGTCGTCGACCCAAACCCAAACGGCGACCCATCGCTCTCTCTTCCTCGATCTCGTCGACGACTCAGTGTTGTTGTTATTAGTGCCGAAATTTGTTGTTGTTGTTGTTGTTGTCGGAATTTGTTGTTGTTGTTGCCGGAATTTGTTGTTGAATTGGCTGTGATGTTGAAATTTTTTGTAATAAAATTTGTTTGGATGCTGAGAAAATGTGAAAAAAATTGTAGGAAAATAGCATTTTCCTAATAGAACCAAACACATGAAAATATTTTCCACAACAATTTTCATAATACAACCAAACACTTGAAAATATTTTCCTTTTCCAGAAAATAGCATTTTCAGAAAATAGGTATTTTTTGGAAAATATTTTACGGGAACCAAACGGACCCCATGTGAAGTTCAAGAAGTAAATTAACCAAAATAAATGTTTAATAACATTTTTTTTCCAATTAAAAATGTCGGAAAATCTAGTCCAAGAAAAAAAAAAAAAAAAAAAAAACCACGCAATTTCTATATTTAGAAAACAAAAAAGAAACAGTAAAAAATCAGAGCCCAAGTCCTAACTGGAGCCTTCTCAAAAAAAAAAAAAAAAGTCCTAACTGGAAGTCTGAACTCACAAGCTAACCGGGCGAATATCAAAACTTCAAAAAAACCCAGATTACAACTGCGTCACATGCGATCACCGCTCCTCCGTAGAAGACGATGCAGTGGTACTTCGTAGCCGCGCTCCTCACCATTCTCACCAGCTCTCAGGTCCCCCAATTTTTAACCCTAAAACTTAAAAATTCTGTTAGATCTCTTTCAATTTCAATAATTATTTCTAATTCAAATTTCCTAGCTATTGTTATTGCTAATTTATTTATTTATTTATATATTTTTTGTAATTAAATGTGACAGGGAATTTTGACAACTCTATCTCAAAGTAATGGACACTACACCTATGACTATGGAACCGTTCCATTTCTAGCAGAATTTTTTAAGGTTTATTTATTTGATTAATCAAACTATTCATTTTACTTAACTATTTGATTAGCTCTGCTAATACTGCAATTACAATTGTTTAAAATTTGAACTACAGCTAGTGGTTTCTAGTTTACTTCTATGGCGAGAGCGCAGGGTATTGCCATCTACTAGGATGACTACAGAATGGAAAAGCGTGCGCTTGTTTGTGATCCCTTCGGTTATATATCTATTTCACAACAATGTTCAATTCGCGACGTTGACTTATGTGGACACATCCACATATCAAATCATGGGTAATTTGAAGATTGTCACCACTGGCATATTGTTCAGGTGCCTACATTGTGTCTTTTTCGATGTCACATTTAATCTAGGACTGACGTTTTTGTTGCTAATGCAAGTTTTTTTTTTTGTTATTACATAGGCTTTACAAACTGATGCGTTAAGCTTTCAAACACAAAACAAAACAAAACAAAAAAAAGTAGTTTGGAAATTTATTTATTACGTTGTTGATGTGGCGCCAAATAAATTCAGTGTCATGTTAGTTTGTAAGTCTTTTGTAGTAAGATTTGTAGTAGTTTTAGCATTTTCTGTAATCTAATGTATGACTTTATTCCTTCGCCATAAGTTAGTGTGTTGTTAATTGACTGAATTAGTTGGTTTTGGTTTCGTGCTTAGGATATTCTTGAGAAGGAAGTTGTCGAATCTACGGTGGATGGCTATTGTTTTGTTAGCCATTGGAACAACCACAAGCCAGGTGACGAGTTGAAATTATTGTTATGATGTAAATTGGAGCTGGTTACGTACTTGAAAATGTGGTGTTTTGTGTGTGTATGAACTTTAGGTCTAAATGTTTGATATTTTAGTGGGGTAGTACTAGTAATTCTGTTGGAGATCAATTCTTTTAATATGATTATTTTTGTTCTAGTTAAGTTAGCGTACTTGAATTACTGTGAAGCACTTCTTTCCTAGTATTTATATGGCGTGCATTATAAGGACTGGAAAACCGATATTTGCTGAATCCATTTATAGGAATGTATTATTTGTATATTTTATAATCAGAATTATAGTCTTTATTCAAGTTTTGCTACCTTGTCGTTTGAATTGATCTGAAATGGCTACTTGAAGGACAAACATGGGAGATCAGGAATTGGGCTAATTAGAGATAACATGAAAAGATAGTTTCTTTTTTTTGTCCATTTTCTTTTCATCTGTAAGTGGGTCACTACCCTAACATTGATGTGCGTTAGCTGTGGTTTTCCTCGATCTTGGAAACAGGGTCTCCACAATTTGACTGTTGAGTGAGTAATATTGTAGGACCTCTTACCCACAGCTCTCTGGTGATTGAAATACGTCCACTGTGGACTGAGGACAGTGAAACCTTATAATCAAACAATGAAGCAAACTACCGGTTCACAATGTGATGTGATCGACAGTTAACGAGCTTCTCCTTCGTGTTTCCTCTACCAAATGCAGAAATCATGTGAAGTGCTTATGGCAAATGTTGTAACCATTTTTTTTATAAGGTTGCAACAGCCCATTTCGTTCTTTGTATATCATCTTCTTTATTAAAGACAACAAAAAATGTTGGTGTAAAGCATTATATACGATGGTTCCATTGTTGCAGTAACTTTGTTGTTTATTTTTATTTGAAGTCATTTCTATATGCATTAAGATGGATCAAACTCTATGAAGTCATTTCCATTTTCTTTTTTGGTTGAGAGAAGTCTTCTATTATTGCCTCGCTCAATGGTGTGTGATATGAACATCTATATGAAAAACTGTCTCTTACGTTTGAATTTTTTTTCTTTCTCTCTGAGGTGATGAAAACTTGACTGGATAATTTCTCGAGTAATGGCCTAAATCTGAGCTAAGTATTGATGTAACATGTGTAGTTTAACTATTCCATTTTCAATTATTGTAGATTAAAGGTTGTGGAGAAGCTTCATGTGACTCTCTGTTCTCAGCACCAATCCAAGGATACATGTTAGGAATCCTATCTGCCTGTCTATCTGCATTGGCAGGTGTATACACAGAGTTTCTGATGAAGAAGAACAATGATAGCTTGTATTGGCAGAATGTACAATTATATACGTAGGTATCTTTTCTCCACACAATAACTTGCTTTTTCAAGGGTAACATCAGCTATTTATTATCCCTTTGCATTTTGAGTAGCTGCATTGGAAACCCTCACCCATAAATCTTTCATTGTTGGAATTATCAAAAGATGTTAGACGTTAATCTCCCTCCCAAAAATGGCAATGAGATTTCAAGTGTTCCTCTGTTTTCAGTCCTTTTAAAATCAAATGAAGGAAATATTGAATTTGCTGTGACATAGAATTTCCTTTCCTGTTAGATATGTACTTGAATTATATTTTGATTGTACTTTAGTGTGTCAACTCTCTTGTTTGTTCAGTATATCTACTACACCAGTTCATTTTCAGATATTTTTTCCTGCTCAGGTTTGGTGTGATTTTCAATATGGCACGGCTTCTTGTGGATGATTTCAGAAGTGGATTTGAGAAAGGTCCTTGGTGGAGCCGAATTTTCAATGGATATAGTCTTACAACTTGGATGGTGGTATTGAACCTTGGATCCACGGGCTTGCTAGTGTCATGGTTGATGAAGTATGCTGACAATATTGTGAAGGTGATTGCTTTTACCTTTGAACTAACACCCATGGTTTTGTTATCATATTTCTTTTGAAGCTTTCATTCACAAATATGTACTACATGAAAATGCTTATCAATGAAATATTCTATTGGTTCAACATTTTCCCTCAAATGTTATATGACCTTTCAGTTGCATTTTGTGACTGATTTACTTTTTTAAGAGGCTTCATGTAACACATTAGTGTCATAAGTGTACAAAAATGGCACTTTAAACTAAGTGGTATCATCGAAGGTATGTTATGCACTGGGCTCCAAGCTTAGCAGGCTGGATCATCAAAGAGAACGCTTTCTCTAATTCAATAAAGGATTATGTTTCCTCACTTACATATGCAAATTAGGCTACTTTATCCTTTTTGTATGAAGTAGTAGTTTATTTTAATAAAACTTTTTATATATATATATATATATATATATATATATATTATGAAAAAAATGCTTGAAGGGTCCTTGCCCGTCTTTGACTATTCTTAAAGTCAGGGATTTTTGAATTTGACCCCTAGTGCTTGTGATTATTGTGTATTCAAACAATTGGTCGAAAGGAAATTTTCCTGTTACAATCTCTGTGTGCATGTGTGTTTTGTATAACTTGTATTCATCAAGGTAGATATGCCAATCTCACGTAGCTTACACTTCGCTAGAACTATTTTCACTTCAGAACAGGACCTGATCATTTGCAGTGTATGCTTATTTCCTTTTTACTGGGATGTGACAGTCTTGAGGGGAAATGGGTGATGCAATTTGCGGCCTTTCAGACCAAGAACAGGAGACTTGACTCTTAGGTCATCGGTTAGTTAGCTGTCCTCAGTGGCTGTAAGCCTGTGCTATCCTAGTCATAAAGTACTTTGAAATCTGCCACCATAGGTAGCAGTCCTGAGAGCATTTGGGCCTTAAAATTCTCTTCCTCTATTGTGGCCTCCATTGGATTAGGTCCACTCTTATTTGGTAGATTTTTGCATTTTAGCTGCTTAGTTTTTGCATACAACCTTATTGCTGGAGCATCATTTCATATTTTCTTTATCTATTATTTGTTTTGATTATTTAACATAGGATGTTTGTGAATCCAATAATAGTACTTTTTTTTTTTTTTTTTCTAATGTAGTTTGTAAAAATTGTCCAATAAACTGTGAAAACTGCTTAGAATAGTCAGCCTAAGGTTTTGGCAAAACTGCCATGTCAAGTACAGAAAATGTACAGACAAGTGGTGAATTCATTTAGGACAAGGTTTCACTTATTTGTACCTAAAAATTGATGCACTTTTTTCCCCCCTGTTGAGCGAAAGGCGAGCCCCTACTCCTAACAAGCATCCTGTTATCTTATCATCTGTGAAATAAAAAATTGTGCCTATTTTCGACCTTTTCCCGGGTAATAATACCTGGGATCCAGAGGAGATCCAAAATTCCAGTTTTGGCTAATGAACGGCCCATGTTATGGGCCTTTTCTCCATGGAGAGTAGAGACACCCTTTTTAGAGCAAGGAATCTTTTTTCATTGAAGTTACACTCAATTTAACCTCTATCCCAATCAGAGTGGTTGTGTGGAAAGATGAGGCTCTCAGAAACTAACAAAAGCGAAATTGTTTACACATTTTATTTAGATACCTCTTTATGGAGTTTCCTAGTCGAATACGTAGAATTTTCAAGTCCAACTTGAGCCCAATATGGGTTCTTCAATTAATGTGTTTTCTTCTTTTTACCTGCTGCTAACTTGTGCTTAAATCAGGTGTATTCCACATCAATGGCCATGCTGCTTACAACGGTTATATCTGTATACCTTTTCAGTTTCAAGCCTACACTGCAGGTAAGCTGCCATGCACTTTAAAGTCAAAAAGTTCTCAACTTTCTCTCTCTATATCTTATGCCCGTGTGTATTTTTTACTTGATCAATGATCATGTTTATTACTTTTCTTATCTTGCTGCAGCTGTTCTTGGGTATCATTGTCTGTATGATGTCACTACACATGTATTTTGCCCCTCCAAACATGCTGGTGGATATGCCATCACCCACTAAAGCAGCTCCTGAAAATCTAAAAGAAATTTCTGTTGAACGAAAAACAGATTCTTGATGATTGTCTCGTTCAGGGAAACTAATGATTTTATCAGGTGCCTAGTGGAAGTTGCCCATAACTTGATGCAATGCTGCAACTAGAATATAATAGAGAGGGGGATGTCACAATATCCATGGAGAATCATCTGTAGCTGGAATCAGAACCATAATGTAGTCTCTCTCATCTGGGTTCTTCATTGCTGTCAAAGACAACTATTCCCTCACTAACAGTTACTCTCCCAAAGTTGTGAGAGAACAAATTAAATCCATTGTTTGTATGAATATACTGACATGTAGATTGTTCTCTTAAATTCTTTTAGGAATATGTACTGGATATACTTCATCAAAAACGTGTTCCACCTGTGTTTTTTTTAAATATGTGACAGAGAATGGAAACAAGAAAGTTCTGGGAATCAGAATCTCTGAATCAAAGTATTCTTTGGTTCTGCTTTGTACTTTGTTTATCCTGGAATTTGCTTAACACTCAAATTTGTATGAGAGGCTGATGATACTTAGTTTGAACCTTATTGTTACGAGCTTGTAACCTTGCTGCACTTGTAGAATTCTTCAGAGGCAGATGTGCCAATCTGTTTAAGGTTAGCAAAAACACATATTTAATTCCTAGATTTGAACAAGTAAGAAACCAGAATAGTCTTACAACAGAGAAGGTGCCTTACTAAGTTCAAGTTGCTTGGATCAGATGGTTACTAATTGAGAGCACTTGAAAAGTTTTTATTCATTTTTATTTTTAAATTCAAATAGCAGGATTTGATTTGTTGGGGTAACACTTAGGTTTATTTAGTCAGAAAAAATCCTCTCAATACGTTATTTCTATTACGCGATGGAAACCCAGGCATTCTAATGGAAAGTTTTTTTTAGTTGAAATTCAGACTTGTAGAGGTGCTTTAGTTTCACCTAAACACATCTTGAAATAATATTGACAACATTTTTTCACAACTGTTGAGGTGGTGTGTAGTGATTGGTGTTAATAAAGTGGTATGAATGGTAAGACCATATAAAAAATGATGTTTTTAATCACAACTTGCCGCATTGTCGTGGTGAAAAGGATTGTAATTTTTTTTTGTGTGTGGCCCTAGCAAGTAATTAGTTACCATCATCTCCTAAACATCTCTCAGATAGTTAAATAGAAGTTTCAGTTGAACGAAGAACAAATTCCTGATGTTTGTCCTATGCGTGGAAACTAATGCTTTTAACAAGTGCTCATTTGGAATCAGTTCCATCCTTTAGACATCAATTCTTCTTCATAGCCTACAATTGCTGTCAAAAAGATAACAATTCGACCTTACATGAAAATTTTGCTGTTAGTTTGGTAACTTAAAAATTCTTTTAGGAATATGTGTTGAATATACTTATTCAAATTCAAATTCTACTTGTGACTTCTTTTAGAAATAAGCGTAAAAGATTGGCTAAAGAAATTGTTGGGGAATGGGATGCTCTTACTTGAAAATCTGGTATGATTGGCAAATGTATCTAAACTTTGTCTGCCATTTTAAAGAATATTAAGATTTTGATCCTCACAGTTATGAGATTGTAACCTTTTAGGGGGTAATGCTTCAGAGACGGATTAGTCAGTATTTAGGGATGAAGTTGATTTAGACATAAGTAATACACCAGGATCTGTTTGGCTCTGTGTTAACCAGAGCCTAAATAAAGTGCTTTTAGTTCTACTAAGTACTTTAAGCAACAAATAGCCGTGTATGGTAAGTTAATGAAAAGAGCTTCTAGCAAAAGCTCAAAATTGAAGTAAATTAAAGAAGGTTTCTGACTCTTCGAAAGCTACGTAGCATAGCTGAGCTTTGCTAAAAGAGAGAGTTCTGGTGATTTGTTTACCGGGTTTTATTGCTTTTGCTTCAATTGTTTCTAGCACTAGTGTTAAAACTTGGACATTAAACTAAGTAAATTCACCTTGCATGCAAGTATGTTAAGTAATGCATAAAAAACAGTTTGTATTGTCGTGAAATTAGCAGAACGTTTCAGGCACAAAGTAAATTGCGCTGGCCTAAAAATAAAATGTGGTAATAAAGTTTTCAGTCCAATTCTTGCATTCGATATTAAATTTTTGAAAATGAATTTTTTATTACAATTTCAAATTACCCATTGTCCTGGTTGTCCAAATCTTTCTAGGTTCTACTGTTCTAGCCTCTTGATTTTAGATTGAGTTCATGATTGACTGATCACTGCCTTTCCCTAATGTAATAAAAAAACAAAATTGGATATGGATATGTACATATGTAACATCAAAGCTGCAACTGGGATCATTATTTTGTAACTTAAATAGAAAGCTCTAGAAAATGGATGGTCTAACACTGCATCTAGAACTGAATCAAATAATGTATCTTAAACCATTCAATTTGGACTCTGATATATAGTTTTCAATGTTGTTCAGGTGCATGAAATTGTGACCCTCAACCCTCAGCTCGCTTACAATAATTCTACTAAAAATCCATCATAATGTTCAAAAATCAAAATGCTTCACTTTCGAACATTAAATGCACTCATTCTTGATTTCTCTTTTCTAGCACATACCCTAATATTCTACTTTCTAGGATGTCTATAAAAGGACTAGTTGGCATTGAGTAATGCTCAACTCAGAGACATAGTAGAAAAGGGTAGGATGAGTGGAATTAGTTTTGCCAATACTGCTATTGCCATGCCTGGGCTAAGGCCAAATGGGCACCAAATGAACAAGAGCAACAACTGCCACCACTTCCAGATGCCTCTGCACTACCCAAGGTACAGAAAGAGTGACTATGAGACCATGCCTGAGTGGAAACTGGACTGCCTGTTGAATGAGTATGGATTGCCTGTCACTGGAGATGTCACCCAGAAGAGGAACTTTGCCATGGGAGCCTTTCTTTGGCCTTCCCAAGAATGATTTGAAGTCTATAGCAATATATTACACTACGTTCTGAGAACTTAATTATTAGTTTTCACTAAGTACTACCATAGATGATAAGCTTGGATTAGCTACGGGATTGATTTAGATAGTGTAATCTTTAATACTGCAATGTTCATCTTTTGTCTATGTAATGTTTCTATGCAAATATAATGAAGATAGATATTCAACTTAAAAGTATGTGTATATATCTAATCACAGGTACAGAAGCATGGTTGGGGTGGGCATGGCCCTCCAAAACTTATTAAGATTTGTAGTTGCATTCTTAAATTTGAGCATAATTGTACACAAAGTATATATCACCCACCTAAAAATTCTCATTTTTAAATTATAAATCCATTTGTTTTTGTTAGGTTCTAAGGCTTTAGGAACTAAATGTATTAGAACTTCAATTTGTAATGTGTTGGCAAACCATGATCAAAACTTAAAGCCTAGATTTAGACTACTCAAAGTGTGTTTATTTGTAAAATTGGAATCAAGTGAATTGTTGCAGGATTTATTAGCTAATTTTGCAAGGCTCGATCAATCGAAAATTAGGCTCAATCTATCAAACCTCGTGCAAATTATTTTTTCTGCAGAATTTCCAACTCAGCTCAAGCCTGATTTGACGTGTAGGGTTTTATATTTTACTCAAAGTATAAAAGGAAAAACCCTAGCTACGTTTTAGATGTTGTTGATATGCTGTGTGTTGAATCTCTTGTGAGATCTAGAGGTGTTTATCTTCATACACACTTAGGGTTATCAAGATTCATGTCAAGAACTTGGTAATCGCTTCAGTTGTTGCATAAAGAATTTAAAGGATATCTGAAACTTTTGAGTGGAGTCTCAAAGTCGCAAGTGGGAGTACTTGTGGTTGTAGTGGATCAAGAAAAGAAGTAGTCCGTGGACTTGGAGCTGTCACGTGGTCGTGATAGTAAGTTTTTTACACGAGGTAGCAATAGGATGTTAGTGCTCTATAAGTCTTATTGTAAAAACTTCAATTCTTTCATAGTGGATCTGTTTTACTTTGAGGATAGCTAGGTTAAATCCTCTCCAAGTTTTTTACCAATTTGGTTTTCCTGGGTTATCATATCATTGTGTTATTTACTTTTTCGCATTATTTACGTTATATGATTTGAATATGTTAACCTAGAGCTGAATAATTTATCTAAGTAATCACTTGGATAAATAACTAAGTTAAACTTCTTGTGTTTTAAAGGGTTTAAAAATGTACAGTTTTATTTACTTTGACCCCCTTGATCTTAAAATTCTGGCCTCACCTATGTCTATATGTTTTTACTGCATTACATGGCCAGATTAAGCAACTTCAATAGTCAGGTTTTTCACTGGCACTCATGAATCATCATGTTGGGGGTAAGGTGCCTACCAATCATCTCTCCCAAACCTGTAGAGGTGGGAATTGTGTGCACTGGATACGATGACTCCTGAGTGGTCATGTTGTGTCTAAAGACTCTAAAACTAAATAGGCTTAATTGAAAGGCCAGGTTTTCTACAGCCAGTGTGATGCTGTTGATGCAAGAAACAACTGTGTAACCATGAATAGGTTATTTTCTTAGTATTAATAGTGTCATGATTTGATTCCAATAAACTTTACTGTTTGAATCCTATACTATTTTTTCATGATCATAATAAGTTTCACCGTGGTATCTTGGCAAGCAATTTGAAATTCCAACAAAATTATTTTACATGCAATATTTTTGGATTATTGGCACAATTTCGGCACCTAATTGAATATTTAAGTTTGAACAAAAACATTGTTGTTCCTTTTTCTGCTTTCAGAAGCTCTTTGGTTATGTTTAAAAACTTGAGAACCTGTTGCCTTTCCTTCTTAATTCTGCCATTAAGTGGTAGGACCCCCTTTTTCAGCTATTAAGATCAATTTGATGGATACATTACCTAGATATGGATGAGATTTTTCAAAGGTTTTTTTCGGATAAGGTGTGCTATGCTATGAAAAAAAAGGATATCTAATAAGGGATGTATCACAAGTGTTGTATGTGTAGTTTGCTTCTTAATATTTCTAATTAAATATGATATGGATATGTACATATGTAAGAGGGAATGTGCAGAATAACTGTGAGAAAGAGTTGTATATGGTTAGTTAGGCAACGCTTGAAACTATAAGGGAAATTAGACATCTCGAGTTTTAGAAACTCGAGATCCATATTTGAAAATGCCACATAGATGTCAAGTTTTAGAAACTCGAGTTCCATGCAAAAAATTTTATAGTTTTTTTGCCCTTATAGTGGTGTTTTTAAGTCCTATAGTGACGTTTTAAAGCCCTATAACGGCGTTTTCCTGCAAAATTTTTCACAAGTGTTCAATACCAAGTTCAGGGAGCCCTATAGTGGCATTTTTAAGCCTTATACTGACGTTTTAAAGCCCTATAGCGGCGTTTTTCTGCTAAATTTTTTTAGAACTCCATTTTTTAAGCCCTATAGTGACGTTTTTAAGCCCTATAACGGTGTTTTCCGAACTCAAGTCTTTAAAACTCGATTTTTACGTGGATTTTTTTTACTAAGCGAAACTTAAAAACTTGATTTTTATCTTGGAACTCGAGTTTTAGACACTCGAGATGCTACTCAACATGACAACTAACTAAATTTTTTAATATTTATTGTTATTTAGAAAAAAAATTCACATATGTAACATCAAAGCCGCAACTGGGATCTTTATTTTCTAACTTGAATAGAAAGCTCTAGAAAATGGATGGTCTAACACTGCATCTAGAAATGAATCAAATAATTTATCTTAAACCATTCGATTTGGACTCTGATATATAGTTTTCAATGTTGTTCAGGTGCATTAAATTGTGACTCTCAACCCTCTGCTCGCTTACAATAATTCTACTAAAAATCTATCATAATGTTCAAAAATCAAAATGCTTCACTTTCGAACATTAAATGCACTCATTCTTGATTTCTCTCTCCTAGCACATACCCTAATATTCTACTTTCAAGGATGTCTATAAAAGGACTACTTGGCATTGAGTAATGCTCAACTCAGAGACATAGTAGGAAAGGGTAGGATGAGTGGAATTAGTTTTGCCAATACTGCTATTGCCATGCCTGGGCTAAGGCCAAATGGGCACCAAATGAACAAGAGCAACAACTGCCACCACTTCCAGATGCCTCTGCACTACCCAAGGTACAGAAAGAGTGACTATGAGACCATGCCTGAGTGGAAACTGGACTGCCTGTTGAATGAGTATGGATTGCCTGTCACTGGAGATGTCACCCAGAAGAGGAACTTTGCCATGGGAGCCTTTCTTTGGCCTTCCCAAGAATGATTTGAAGTCTATAGCAATATATTACACTACGTTCAGAGAACTTAAATATTAGTTTTCACTAAGTACTATCATAGATGATAAGCTTGGATTAGCTATGGGATTGATTTAGATTATGTAATCTTTAATACTGTAATGTTCATCTTTTGTCTATGTAATGTTTCTATGCAAATATAATGAAGATAGATATTCAAATTAAAAGTAGGTGTATATATCTAATCACAGGTACAGAACTGCAGGCATGGTTGGGGTGGCCATGGCCCTCCAAAACTTATTAAGATTTGTAATTGCATTCTTAAATTTGAGTATAATTGTACACAAAGTATATATCACCCTCCTAAAAATTCTCATTTTTAAAATATAAATCCGTGTGTTTTGTTTACTTTGACCCCCTTGATCTTAAAATTCTGGCCTCACCTATGTCTATATGTTTTACTGCATTACATGGCCAGACTAAGCAGCTTCAATAGTCAGGTTTTTCACTGGCATTCATGAGTCATCATGTTGGGGGTAAGGTGCCCACCAATCATCTCTCCCAAACCTGTAGAAGCGGGAATTGTGTGCACTGGATACGACGACTCCTGAGTGGTCATGTTATGTCTAAAGACTCTAAAACTAAATAGGCTTAATTGAAAGGCCAGGTTTTCGACAGCCAGTGTGATTCTGTCGATGCAAGAAACAACTGTGTAACCATGAATAGGTTATTGTCTTAGTATTAATAGAGTGTCATGATTTGATTCCAATAAACTTTTACTGTTTGAATACTACACTATTTTTTCATGATCATAATAAGTTTCACCGTGGTATCTTGGCAGGCAACTTGAAATGTTCAAAAAAATTATTTTAGATGCAATTTTTTTGGATTATTGGCTCAATTTCGGCACCTAATTGAATATTTAATTTTGAACAAAAACATTGTTGTTCCTTTTTCTGCTTTCAGAAGCTCTTTGGTTATGTATAAAAACTTAAGAACCTGTTGCCTTTCCTTCTTAATTCTGCCATTAAGTGGTAGGACCCCTTTTTTCAGCTATTGAGATTAATTTGATGGATACATTACCTAGACATGGATGAGATTTTTCCAAGTTTTTTTTCGGATAAGGTGTGCTATGCTATGAAAAGAAGGATATCTAATAAGGGATGTATCCCCAGTGCAAGTGTTGTATGTGTAGTTTGCTTCTTAATATTTCTAAATAAATATGATAGCTACGCTTGACCTTCAACCCACGGCACCAACATTATTATCATAGAATGCCAAAATGTGAATCACATATATCATATATGAATGGTATCTTCTACGTATAGCACAGCTTTCTTAGGAATTGTACCTAGTCTCACACTGTATCATAGCTGTTTAAATTAAAGGTTCTTGTTGCTTGAGCAGTGTGGACTTCATTTTTTAGTTGTCTAATCAATACAAGTAAATAGAGCCTTCAAGGGAATTATGCAGGTCTTATAATTCAACAAACATCTTGATTTTTTCTGCAAGGAACCTACTGTATAGAGGGGTCCAATGCCAGAACACAGTTTTATGTTTTCCTATGACAATAAATCAATAATAGATGATTCTTATGCCAGAGCGGCCTTCTGCAAGTCAAGTTGCTAGGAGATAGACAGAAAAGGCAGAATTACCAAGATGATTATTGTAGAGGCATAGGAAAAAAAAATTTCGAACTTTGATTATCTGAGGTGTGATTTGCCTCTGGTAAGGCAAAATTATAGTATGATGAAATTGCCTCAAATTCCTAATTAGATTCATTTTGGTTTTCTTTAACGTGGAACGAAAGGTTTTTCCTTGGCATGGAAGACAATAATTTTCTTTGGTTTGCAAGACAAAGATTCTCCTTTATATGGAAGGAAAAAAGTTTTCTTGTTGAAGACGTAATTGATGCCTTATTGCAAAGGTTTGGCGGCCTTAGTCCAAGGGTCCTTACGTATGAAAAGAAGAAAATACTCTTAGAAGAAGAAAAGACTTTTAGATGAAGAGTTCTCTTGATAGAGGAGAAGATAGCTCTTAGAAGAAGAGTAATTTAATAGCTCTTTTTAGGGTTGAGAGTTATGTAAGAGAGGTTGAGCGTTATAATTCTTATTGAATAGAATGGATTTTGTCTCTCTCTCTCTCTCTCTCTCTTTCTCTCCGTGGAGATAGGCAATTTGCTGAACCACGTAAATTCTTGTGTGTTCTCTGTGTGTGTGTATTTATTTTTTATCTTTTGCAATTATTGATTTGAATCCCGAGGTGCATCATAGAATGCCAACATTATTCAACAAGACATGTTACAAAATAATGTTATATGTTGAAATTCAAAATTTTAGAGGTGACACAAATTCTGTATTAAAAAATCTCAAAATATTTTAATAGTTATAACTTAAAGACCATGAAATTGGATTCAATTATCTATCTGATAGAAAATTTTCAAGTGATGCGAGATTGTCTACAAATTTTTATTGCATAAGTTTTAGAAACTGATGTGTCAACTCTTAAATGCAAAACAAAAAATAAATAAGAACTTTTTAATAATTCACTCATTAGTTTGTAAGGTATACATAGTAAACTTTATAATATCATTAGCATTGTTCATTTATTAAGTTGTTTATTAAATTGCTTTTGAGTGAAGTTGTGGTGTGCCTTTGTATTAGAACCCCTTTCCCTCTCCCTTGTGTGTGTGTGTGTGTTTGTTTCTCAAAAAAAAAAAATAAAAAAAAATAAAATTCACTATCATGTGAATTTCCTTTTGTAGTAAGATGGGTAGTGGTTTTAGGCTTTTTGCATTTTTTTTCCAAACATTTTTTTTTATTCATATAAATTTTGGATGACTATGCGATGGCAGACTATAAGGTAGATTGATTATTTATACATCATTTTGAAAGGCCCATTTATCAATGTAATAACTCTCTTACATGTTAAGAGAATACCTAAATATTAATTGTTAAGCGGACAAAATGGGCTTCTGCCCTTTTCAACCAAATTAATTAGCCTTATGCCCTCCTTTCCAAACTAAATAGGAAAATGCCCCACTTTTAAAACTCGATTTTCTCAAAATCGAGTTATAAAAAACAAAAAAATTCTAGAGCCCTGTAGCGGCGTTTTTAAGGACCTATAGTGACGTTTTCAAGACCTATAGTGACGTTTTTTAACTCGACTTCCATTAAATCGAGTTATAGGTAAAAAAAATTAAAAAAATTGCCTATAACTCGATTTAATGGAAGTCGAGTTAAAAAACGTCACTATAGGTCTTGAAAACGTCACTATAGGTCCTTAAAAACGCCGCTATAGGACCTAACTCGATTTATCAAAAATCGAGTTTTAAAAGAGGGGCATTTCCCTAATTAGTTTGGGAAGGAGGGCATAAGGCTAATTAATTTGGTTGAAAAGGGCAAAAGCCCATTTTGTCCATTGTTAAGCAAATCCCTATATGCATACTATAACAATACATAAGTTTAGCATATTTCATATTGCCTGTAATCTTACAATTTAAGTCAATTTTGTTCTTTCTTCTCAACAAAAAAAGAAGAAGAAGAAGTTAATTTTGTTCATATATATAATTCCTTTATTTTTTGGGACAAAATATCATGGTTACGACCCTACATCTCATTTGATAAGGTTCATAATGCTTGATTATGTGATTGTTGCAAATCCCATAATCAAGTCTGACAATAATGAGATGGTAGACATAAAAATTTGCAGCAACTTGCAACCATGCATGCATTGGATTTTATTAATTAGTTGATAAGGACAAGTGATTACAGATAATGATGAATCATTGCCGTGTGGTTTTAATGGAGGTTAATCTAGCCAGTGATGCATGAATACTTCGGCATTCTTATCAGCTTTGTGCGTTAGACTTTGAACTGTTGTGACTAATGACAAAGAGGTTTTTGCCAATTGAGCCTAAGGCCCTAAAGTGTCCATTTTAATGAAAAGATTGACAATATTACAATTTGCTTTGAAACATTCCTATGTGCTATGCTATCCATTACACAGTTCCTTTTCTACCCTTAACGCTTTACAATCATGCTAATTGAGCTTAGATTTTGAGAGAGCCAATTTTATGTATCTGTAAATGATAATATGATATATCACATATAATTTATTATTTTGCATTTTCGATTGCACTCCTTGTTATTTAAAAAAATTAAAAATTAAAAAAAGAGCAACATGCAATTTCTCAGATCTATGGCACGAATCTCAAACTGGAAGTAAGCTTCAATGCCACATAGATTAACAGATATATTATCACCAACTATTATCTTCCTTTGATAAAATTATCTTGTCAAATTTCTCTAAATTTCTAACCTGTTTAAGCACTTCGAATTTATATGACTTGCTTCATGCCTTCTTACGTGCATTGCTAAGTTTTGTTTAGCAGTTGTATAAAACATATTGTCTTTGCAATTTGTTTTTCAATAGATTGGCCACTTGTTTTAGGGTTCGTTTGGTTGGAGTGAAATATGGTGGATAGAAAAAAATATGGGAGATAGAAGTGAAGAGAAAACTGATTTTATAGGTGTTTAGTTGGAGAAAAAGGCAGAATGAAAATTTGGTGGGGTTAAGTGTTTTCTTCCCTGGCCACCAAAATTCTTTCTCCGCAATTTGGGGAAAAAAAATAGAGAAGAGATGAATAGTTGCAGATAATGACTAAATAGAGAAGAGAGGAATAGTTGCAATTAATGACTGAATTACCCTCTCCTCCTTTTAGGTGGGCCTGCTGGTTACTTATTCTCTTCTATTTCTTTTTTCATCCCTCCACTTTCTTACCCTCAACCAAATACAAACGAGAGAAACTAAAATCTTTTCTAATCTCCACTTTTCCATTCTTCCTACCAAATGGACCCTTAGCTTATTAGATCAATTTGATAGCTCCCTCAGCTAAAACGAGTAATTCTTATGTATTCTTGGAGCACAGAGAATGATATTCTTTCCTCTCACAATCATGGTGGAGTCCACTCATTAAATTTATGATGGAGTCCACCATGAATATGAGGGGAGGGGGAACCATTTCTTCGTATTTCGAAAGTACCTAAAAATTTTCTAGCTAAAACTGGATAACTTTTGTTGAATGTCTATTATGTAACCGAGTGGCGTGTGCTATTATGAAAGATAACCATCATCAATTGTGCAATGATTTGAGTGTGTAGCTCGCTTCTTAAATAGCTCTCATTAAATTTGACAATTACCTGTAACCTCTCATCCACGGCATGAACATATATTATGGAATGCAAAAATGTCTTTCAAGAAAGAAAGTCAGCTTTCTTGAAAATGTTTAGTGTCACAGTATTTAATGATATTCTTACTATGTCATTGGCATTTTGTGGACTCTATCCTTTCTTTGTCTTGTATAATGATATGACTATATGAGTAGTAGAGCATCCAAGGAATTATGCAAGTCTTATAATTCATCAGCTTCTTAACCAGTCCTTCATAAACCCACTTGTATTTGCAGCGAATAAAATAATATAACCTTTTTTTATAGATAATTTTATAGTTACAAAAAGACTAAATTGCAAACGACACCTTTAAAGTTTAGAGATGTTTGAATTTTATAGCCTGAAAGTTTAGAATTTGGATTTTACCCCCTGAAGTTCTATTCTGTTTGCATCCGCAGCTATTCCTTCCATATTTTCCTTTAAATGCCACATAAACTTATCACGCGTGTTTAGTTTATTCAATAAAATCACACACATCATTTTTGGAGTGTGCAATAACATGTTTAGGAAATTTATAGAATACTATAGAAGTATTTTATAATTGCCAAAAATAGTTACGCCTAGTGCTTTACCATTCATGGAAACATCTAAAGCCAAACAAATTTTCTGTGAAATTCAATTTTGGAAGGAATTTGAAGGAGATAAAAGGAAGGATGACAGAAAGAAACGGGGATCCACAGAGAACAAGATTGATCAGAATTTGTACGTGTTATCTTTAGTATAGTTTAATCTTAGCACTACGAGTAGCTTAGCGGTTAAATTGACTATTGTATTGAAAATCTGAAATATCCAGTGAGATTTCTAGTTGAATTTGTATTTGTTCGAATTGAATTAATGAAAGGTAGTCTTTATTCCCTTGAGTGTGAATCTCATTGATTACTTGTTACTTTACTGAATTTTTATGTCTTAAAGACCTTTTAATTGAAATAACAACACCTTGCCCATAACACATTAACACCTTGCTCGGTTTGATCCTCGGTTCTTAAAGTCCTCTTAATTGAATATTTTGATTGAATTTTTATGAGTCTGAAAGTCCTCTTTATATAATTTTTTTTTTGTGCGTTTGGAATTGCCTTTGTTATTTTACCGAATTTATGTGTTTTAAAGTCCTCTTAATTGAGGTAATTCCAAATTCACAAAATTCGGAATACACTTTCCTCAGGTATTGAGCGGTGAGCTGATGTGGTTTTTCTCTTAAAAAATGGTAACTTGGTTGACTAAGTAGTAATTAGTACAACCCAATTTGCTTTCTTAAAGAGATTGGTGATACAACTTATTGTTGCTAAAAACACTATAACAAAATAATTTTTAAATGTATGAATAGTACCGTGAGATCCATTTTTAATATTTTTTTTTGAATAAAGTGGCTGTGAGTCTCATGAACAATGTGTGAACAGTATCAGAACAGTGCGTAAACAGTGTTTTTTGTCCCTCCACAATAAATTCATGTGATTTACTGTTCATGTGCTGGGGAAAAAAAAAAAAAAAAAAACAAAGGTATGAAAACGCAGACGTGGGTTTGGAAACGCGGTATCCAAACCCACATTGTCTCCTTCTGAACTCGATTAAATTCGAGAGATAATTTGGCCTTCATTTCTTAAAGGAGGCTTTGTGTTTCATTTTGTTTTTGCATAGCAGATATCAGGTATGTGAATTCCCTTTGGGTGTTTGGGCTTTGCATGTTACGCTCACCAAGAGCTCATGGGTCTCAAATATTCCTATTTTGTGCTGGGCTTGGTCCTCACACAGTGAAAGGCAAAAAAATATGGAACTTGGATCCAGGCCCATCCAAGGACACTTAGCTGGGTTGGACTTTGTAGGCCCAGTCTGATCAATTTGTTGGGACTTGCTCTGCCAATTTATGGCCCAAAGTCATACGCTTTGGCCATACAGTGGACAGGTCCTTTGCTTGACTCTTTTTATTTATATATATATATATAACAATAACAGTAATCGTGAACATTATCTGCTGATTCAACAAGACAATAATAGTGCATTCCACCAATACAAGACAAGCAATTGTACCCCTTTTGAAGCATTCTACCAAGGCAATAATGTATTATCTTCGCAAAAACATTCTACTATTGAATTCCACTACCAGTAAATTCAGAGGATCTAAAGCATCTCCTGCAATATAAATACCACACTCTATCTGGAACACAAATATAAATACCAATATATATATATATATATATATATATGTGTGTGTGTTAAATTGTTATTGAACAGGGAAATATGTCAAATCAGAGAAAATGCCATTTAAAATCATAGAATGATGATATATCTAATGTGGGGTTTTGGGCATGAGAAGAGTCACTGACTTGAGTGTAAGCAATGACAAATTCTGGGTCAAGTTGATGAATTAAAAAATATTTGAAGAATTCTTCATCTCCCAAGGGTGATTATTATCTTATGCCAAGTAATGCATTCAAATGTAAGTTCATTTGATGAGCCAATCTCGAATCAAATTAAAAGAAGAACCATCTCAAATTCTAGTAGTAAGTTGATTACCAAATATGCTTTCACATATAAATTAGGTAGAAGTAAAGGCAGTAATAGATTAATATTAATAGCATTACTTACTTACTGTCTCTTTAGCTGCTCACAAAGGCCTTAATTATTTAACTTTTGAAGGTGTCATAATTGTTGAGGGTCATTTTTGTAAAACCAACCCAACCCAGCAAAGCAGGCAATGAGAGTGGCAGGCATGGAATAAGATTGTTAGGCACAAGCGGCGGAAAGAATAGAACACAGGCCCATAACATGAATAAATGGGTCTTGAGGAAACAAATGGGCCCAAAGGGCCCGGAAAGAGAAAAATGATACCCATGGGCAGAGTATGGTATGAAAAAGCGAAAATGGGCCGCGGCAAGCCTAAGGCAATGTAAACAAAGAGAGTAGAGGTTGAGGGCAAGCCCAGGAACCCCAAGGATGAGTATGAGGAGATTGGGCCAAGGAAGCCCAGTCAAGTTAGTAAAAGCCCATGGGAAAGCAAAGTCAGTAAAAGGGCCGAGGAAGCCCAAGGAAAGAAAAAGGGCCGCAGGCCCAAAAGGAAAGAAAGAAAGGGACAACGGAGCCCATGAGTAAAAACACCAGCAGGCTCTCTTAAGCCACTGGGGGAAAGAATGGAATGGCAGGCTTGGAAGAGGCCTAGCAGGAACGTATCGTCGTGGTAGGAAATAAAACATGAATACGAACCGTAAAAATGGGCCAAGAGAAATATGAAACCCAGTGTTAAGAAAGACCCAATCCTAAAGGGAAGCATTGGAAGCACAGAGCGGCCCACATAGAAGAACAAAGAAGTATGGCAGACGAATACAAGCAAGACTCTAGAGCACAACAAACACGGGCCGCAGGCGGGCTTTTGAATGTACATAACAGAAAAGCATGCGCAAGGCCCAGGTGCCACCAGCCTGTACCCAGCCAATATGGGTCATGGTGGGACCATGGGGCAGTGGAAAGAGGTAAAAGGGGGTGCGGTTTGGTGGTGGGGAGGGGGGAAAAGGTCTATTTTGCGTTCCCTGTCCAAACCCTTTTGGGAGGTACGTCTGCTGGGATGACAGATCGCCCAAAAGAGGTAAGGTTGGGGAGGCAACGTTGGGTGCATGCCATAGGAAGAGAGAGAGAGCATTTAAGCCACGGCAGAAAAACACTGCCACGGCAAACAGAAACAAAACCAACCCGTTGTTGTCTGGCAAGGGCAAACAGTGTACAGACGGTGGTCGGCAAGCATGCCCAGACCAGACAAAGGCCGTTAGGGGGTGAAATAGTAAAAAAACCATCACGGCAGGCCCTATAAAAGGACCCCTGCCATGCCCTGTAGAGGGGACGGAAAAACAGAGGAGGAAAAAAGATAGAAAAAAAAAAGGATTCAAAGAAAAGAAAAAGAAAAGAAGGAAAGATAAGGAAACAAAAAATGGGGAGGATAATAGGCATGCACCAATAAACCTTTTCTTCCCTCTCCCCCTCAAAATCCGACTCTCTAATAACAGTAAAGTAGCAATAGTTTTTTTTGCAGGTATCTAACACTTAGGTCCGTTTCCCTCAAAGTCACTAATCCCCACGGCAGGATATTCTCCTGGGAGGTTAGTTTCATTGAGAAGAAGCGTTCTTCCTCGGTGATTTATTACCATTACAGACTTGGTTCTTTTGGCTTGATGTTTATTTTTGATTAACTTCATCATTCAATCAATTATTCTTTCTTATAAAAGCCATTGTTAGTATTACCATCATTACTATTGTGATATTCGGTTATTTACTATTAGCAAAAGCTACTGCACTCTGTTCTTCCTTCCATTATTATATCTGCCTGCCGTAATCTTATTGTAATAGCTCTGCTTGCCGTAAGGGTATTTCTGGCGGACAAGGCGAAGTTTGTGCACAAACCGGCCCAAGGTGAGTTACAGTTGGGCCGGCCTCAACTTCCCTACTCAGAAAAAGCATTCGGGCCCATCACCGCAGGAGGCAATCCAGCCCAAACACAAAAAAAGGCCCCTACATTAAATTGGCGACTCCATTGGGGAGTTGAGAAACAGACGGGGACGAAAGCCCACACAAACAAATGCCTCCAAAGTCCAGAACTACGCGCAACATGAGTGCTGTGCCCTCACAAGCAGAGTCCAGGCCTACAACACCCCACCAACCACAGCCTAATCAGGCAGAGGGTGGTAACGAGATGGGGGCTGTACCCCAACCTCCTCCGAGGATCCCCGCGGACAATGCCAACACCTTCATTGAAGTATTGCAGGCCTTACAGCACTCACAACAGCAAATGATGGAAGAAATTCGTCAGCTAAAGACGGATAAGACAAAGGAAAAAGAAAGCCAACATGATCCAGAACATGGGGCGGAAGAGACGCTAGTAGGTGGTGTCTCGCAGAATACAGATCAACGTTTTATTACTATGGTAGAAGTAGCAGCTCTCTTGGAGCAAGAGAGAGCCAGAGGACCAAAGGAAAGATTCTACGCACGTAGACCCCCATACCCGCTAAGGGTGCTCAGCAAACCATACCCCGAGAGGTATGAACCGCGAGTATTCGCACAGTATGACGGCAGGAAGGGGAGTGCTGTTGAGCACGTAAGCAAGTTCATTGATACGCTCGGCCCTTATGCCGCAGACGAGGACTTGTGTCTTCGAGAATTTTCTAAATCATTGTGCGACCGGGCTTATACCTGGTACATTGGCCTGAAGCCAGGATCGATCCCAACCTGGGATGATATGGTGGATGTATTTTGTACCAAGTACTTCCACGGAGAAGAAACGGTGACACTTGCAACATTGCAGGCGACTAAACAAAGGAATGGTGAAGACTTGATGGAGTACATCAAGAGATTTAGGGACATAGCGCTCGATTGCTATGACCATTGTGAGGAAAGGACGCTGGTAGAGATGTGTCCATTTTAATGAAAAGATTGACAATATTACAATTTGCTTTGAAACATTCCTATGTGCTATGCTATCCATTACACAGTTCCTTTTCTACCCTTAACGCTTTACAATCATGCTAATTGAGCTTAGATTTTGAGAGAATTTATGTATCTGTAAATGATAATATGATATATCACATATAATTTATTATTTTGCATTTTCGATTGCACTCCTTGTTATTTAAAAATAAAAAATAAAAAAAGTGCAACATGCAATTTCTCAGATCTATGGCACGAATCTCAAACTGGAAGTAAGCTTCAATGCCACATAGATTAACAGATATATTATCACCAACAATTATCTTCCTTTGATAAAATTATCTTGTCAAATTTCTCTAAATTTCTAACCTGTTTAAGCACTTCGAATTTATATGACTTGCTTCATGCCTTCTTACGTGCATTGCTAAGTTTTGTTTAGCAGTTGTATAAAACATATTGTCTTTGCAATTTGTTTTTCAATAGATTGGCCACTTGTTTTAGGGTTCGTTTGGTTGGAGTGAAATATGGTGGATAGAAAAAAATATGGGAGATAGAAGTGAAGAGAAAACTGATTTTATAGGTGTTTAGTTGGAGAAAAAGGCAGAATGAAAATTTGGTGGGGTTAAGTGTTTTCTTCCCTGGCCACCAAAATTCTTTCTCCGCAATTTGGGGAAAAAAATAGAGAAGAGATGAATAGTTGCAGTTAATGACTAAATAGAGAAGAGAGGAATAGTTGCAGTTAATGATTGAATTACCCTCTCCTCCTTTTAGGTGGGCCTGCTGGTTACTTATTCTCTTCTATTTCTTTTTTCATCCCTCCACTTTCTTACCCTCAACCAAATACAAACGAGAGAAACTAAAATCTTTTCTAATCTCCACTTTTCCATTCTTCCTACCAAATGGACCCTTAGCCTATTAGATCAATTTGATAGCTCCCTCAGCTAAAACGAGTAATTCTTAGGTATTCTTGGAGTACAGAGAATGATATTCTTTCCTCTCACAATCATGGTGGGGTTCACTCATTAAATTTATGATGGAGTCCACCATGAATATAAGGGGAGGGGGAACCATTTCTTCGTATTTCGAAAGTACCTAAAAATTTTCTAGCTAAAACTGGATAACTTTTGTTGAATGTCTATTATGTAACCGAGTGGCGTGTGCTATTATGAAAGATAACCATCATCAATTGTGCAATGATTTGAGTGTGTAGCTCGCTTCTTAAATAGCTCTCATTAAATTTGACAATTACCTGTAACCTCTCATCCACGGCATGAACATATATTATGGAATGCAAAAATGTCTTTCAAGAAAGAAAGTCAGCTTTCTTGAAAATGTTTAGTGTCACAGTATTTAATGATATTCTTACTATGTCATTGGCATTTTGTGGACTCTATCCTTTCTTTGTCTTGTATAATGATATGACTATATGAGTAGTAGAGCATCCAAGGAATTATGCAAGTCTTATAATTCATCAGCTTCTTAACCAGTCCTTCATAAACCCACTTGTATTTGCAGCGAATAAAATAATATAACCTTTTTTTATAGATAATTTTATAGTTACAAAAAGACTAAATTTGAAACGACACCTTTAAAGTTTATAGATGTTTGAATTTTATAGCCTGAAAGTTTAGAATTTGAATTTTACCCCCTGAAGTTCTATTCTGTTTGCATCTGCAGCTATTCCTTCCATATTTTCCTTTAAATGCCACATAAACTTATCACGCGTGTTTAGTTTATTCAATAAAATAATGACACATCATTTTTGGAGTGTGCAATAACATGTTTAGGAAATTTATAGAATACTATAGAAGTATTTTATAATTGCCAAAAATAGTTACGCCTAGTGCTTTACCATTCATGGAAATATCTAAAGCCAAACAAATTTTCTGTGAAATTCAATTTTGGAAGGAATTTGAAGGAGATAAAAGGAAGGATGACAGAAAGAAACGGGGATCCACAGAGAACAAGATTGATCAGAATTTGTACGTGTTATCTTTAGTATAGTTTAATCTTAGCACTACGAGTAGCTTAGCGGTTAAATTGACTATTGTATTGAAAATCTGAAATATGCAGTGAGATTTCTAGTTGAATTTGTATTTGTTCGAATTGAATTAATGAAAGGTAGTCTTTATTCCCTTGAGTGTGAATCTCATTGATTACTTGTTACTTTACTGAATTTTTATGTCTTAAAGACCTTTTAATTGAAACAACAACACCTTGCCCATAACACATTAACACCTTGCTCGGTTTGATCCTCGGTTCTTAAAGTCCTCTTAATTGAATATTTTGATTGAATTTTTATGAGTCTGAAAGTCCTCTTTATATAATTTTTTTTTTTGTGCGTTTGGAATTGCCTTTGTTATTTTACCGAATTTATGTGTTTTAAAGTCCTCTTAATTGAGGTAATTCCAAATTCACAAAATTCGGTATACACTTTCCTCAGGTATTGAGCGGTGAGCTGATGTGGTTTTTCTCTTAAAAAATGGTAACTTGGTTGACTAAGTAGTAATTACCAAGTACAACCCAATTTGCTTTCTTAAAGAGATTGGTGATACAACTTATTGTTGCTGAAAACACTGTAACAAAATAATTTTTAAATGTATAAATAGTACCGTGAGACCCAGTTTTAATATTTTTTTCTGAATAAAGTGGTTGTGAGTCTCATGAACAATGCGTGAACAGTATCAGAACAGTGCGTAAACAGTATTTTTTGTCCCTCCACAATAAATTCATGTGATTTACTGTTCATATGCTGGGAAAAAGAAAAAAAAAAAAAAAAAAGGTATGAAAACGCAGACGTGGGTTTGGAAACGCGGTGTCCAAACCCACATTGTCTCCTTCTGAACTCGTAAATTCGAGAGATAATTTGGCCTTCATTTCTTAAAGGAGGCTTTGTGTTTCATTTTGTTTTTGCATAGCAGATATCAGGTATGTGAATTCCCTTTGGGTGTTTGGGCTTTGCATGTTACGCTCACCAAGAGCTCATGGGTCTCAAATATTCCTATTTTGTGCTGGGCTTGGTCCTCACACAGTGAAAGGCAAAAAAATATGGAACTTGGATCCAGGCCCATCCAAGGACACTTAGCTGGGTTGGACTTTGTAGGCCCAGTCTGATCAATTTGTTGGGACTTGCTCTGCCAATTTATGGCCCAAAGTCATACGCTTTGGCCATACAGTGGACAGGTCCTTTGTTTGACTCTTTTTATTTATATATATATAACATTAACAGTAATCGTGAACATTATCTGCTGATTCAACAAGACAATAATAGTGCATTCCACCAATACAAGACAAGCAATTGTACCCCTTTTGAAGCATTCTACCAAGGCAATAATGTATTATCTTCGCAAAAACATTCTACTATTGAATTCCACTACCAGTAAATTCAGAGGATCTAAAGCATCTCCTGCAATATAAATACCACACTATATCTGGAACACAAATATAAATACCAATATATATATATATATATGTGTGTGTGTGTTAAATTGTTATTGAACAGGGAAATATGTCAAATCAGAGAAAATGCCATTTAAAATCATAGAATGATGATATATCTAATGTGGGGTTTTGGGCATGAGAAGAGTCACTGATCCTGCAATATAAATACCACACTATATCTGGAACACAAATATAAATACCAATATATATATATATATATGTGTGTGTGTGTTAAATTGTTATTGAACAGGGAAATATGTCAAATCAGAGAAAATGCCATTTAAAATCATAGAATGATGATATATCTAATGTGGGGTTTTGGGCATGAGAAGAGTCACTGACTTGAGTGTAAGCAATGACAAATTCTGGGTCAAGTTGATGAATTAAAAAATATTTGAAGAATTCTTCATCTCCCAAGGGTGATTACTATCTTATGCCGAGTAATGCATTCAAATGTAAGTTCATTTGATGAGCCAATCTCGAATCAAATTAAAAGAAGAACCATCTCAAATTCTAGTAGTAAGTTGATTACCAAATATGCTTTCACATATAAATTAGGTAGAAGTAAAGGCAGTAATAGATTAATATTAATAGCATTACTTACTTACTGTCTCTTTAGCTGCTCACAAAGGCCTTAATTATTTAACTTTTGAAGGTGTCATAATCTAATCTCTACCACTCTCAACTCTGCTGCAGAATATGATTGGTAGCCTGTAAATATTGAATTGGATATAAAAACTTACCTCTCTTTTGGTCTTTTGTGGGGTAGGATTTTTGTTTTGTACCAGGATAGGCTAATTTTTTAGCCCATATAGCATGCCAGCTTGGGCTGCTTCTTGCATTAGCTTAGGGGCCCATTTCTTCCATCACCCTTAGTCATGCTCTTTTGTTTCTTTGCTTAGTTGATTTCCTTTATCCTTTTTTCTTTGGCTGAATAATTTCCTCTATACATTAAAAAGAAAACAAAATATTAAAATAACATCTTGCACTGGCACATTTTAAAATAATACTAATTGAAGGCGGTTTTCCTCTGTACGCATGGGTTCGTATGTATTTGTGTCTTGAACATTGAACTTGGTGGAGTTTACAACTACAACACTGCTATTGACACTATTTTGCACAATAAATTCCACAAAAGTGGTTGGCTGGTGGAAAAAAAAGAAGTAATGGATACATAAGTGTGAATTGTGCCCATCACTCACAGTCTACTATTTCAATGATTATGAAATTTGTTGTGAAAGAAAGTTATGTTGGTAGTATTCATAGTGTCTAGAGCTCTTCAAACACTTTACTATTCCCCAAATGTGTGTAGTACCCCGTCGTACACATACAACGTAATTACAATAAAAAAATCTTTTTGGGATGGCCCTAAGGTACTAGTTAAGTTTTTTAAACTTAAAATTTTATGAATTTCATGAGACCTTTAGAATCACTAGATCAATATATTGAGATTTTGAGACACATGAATGTGTAACTCAACCAATTTCCTTGCTTCCACATCTTGTTCAGTCTTTCTTTTTTTTCCTTTTTGGTTCTAGAAATGAAGAAGAAAAATAAATATCTTCTTTCTTCCGCTTGAATCAGAATAAGATCCAATTTGTGAAAGAAGGCCTTTATTAATTGAACAGGATGTTTGTTGGCATAAATGTTCGTGGTTGTTAAATGTTCCAACTTGTAGAATGAGAAGAATATTTGTTGGGCTTTGTTGGCAATGGCAACCAAGAGCAGGTTCAAAAGTATAGCAGCCAGAGAAACTAACAACTAATTCCACCTTGGCAACCAATTCGTTGTTCTAGCCACTTGTGCATTAGTATTATTTTATAGAATCACAAAACTGCTGTCATTGCATTCCAGAATCCAAATCCTCATAAAAATAAATAAATAAAGTTGTATGCCAGTCTCATACGCATTTTACATGGTCCACATCTCTCTATTGAGGGGGGAAAAAACACAGAATTTTGGGGATAATGATGTCTTGAACGATCATTACCCAAGTTTGGTGCCTACAAGCAAGGAGAGAAAAAACGACAATGAGTTTGCTTTGTGTGTTTGGATGATGGAAGGGGAAGAAGAAAATGAATTGTAATTCTTTGATTTAGGTTTCAAAGGAAAAAACAAAAAGGAATGGAAATTATAATAAATGACTTTACCTTTTACCCAGTGGAAATAATGTCTAAATACACATATAAAAAATAATACAATAATCATAATGTCTAAATACTCCATTTGATTATATATGACAAGAAGACAAAGTGAGATCGGATCATGGGTGTTCTATTCTCATTTTAGGGAAGGAAAATCCTGTGCAAAATATGATGGCATGAAACAGGTGTTATTGCTAAATGAAGTGATCATAACAGGTTAAATGTTAAATTATTAATGTGAGGTTAAAACGTAATTAAATAAATAAAATTCCATCTTGTATTATCTTTACAACTAAAAAGGAGAATACCAAAAAAATGCAAAAAATTAATAATTCCAAATAAATGTTCTCCCACCACATAAAGAGTAAATAAGAAATACAAAATACGAAATAGCCAAATAAAATTTAAGAGAGATGAATTGAAGTAAAAAACTAATAACTACTAAAATGTTCAAATTGTCAAGGATTATAAAGTTAAGCGTTTAAACTGAAAAAAATAAAAAGTAAGGATTTAATTTGTCAAAAGATAACAATTTTGAGGGGTTTTTTTGTTTTTGCAATTTCTCCCCTACATTTTTTTTCTTACTTCCATTTGTTTTTCCATTCTCTACATCCCTTTCAACCAGACAAAATATAAATATCAAATTAGGAGAAATAGATAGCAAAAAAGGCTCAAGTAACTCATATAACATGTCTTCCTTACAAAATAAAAGATGCAGATGCTCGCCATTTCCCTTCATGATAGAAATTTTACTTTTTTATTTTTATTTTTTATGAGGTTAAACATGTTCACAATGCCATATCATTTAAAAATTTATTTGACCAAATAAGAAATGTTAACTAATTGTGGGTTTTAGTTAGTTTAATTGGTAAAGTCTTTTACTGTCGAATAAAATATTTGAGATTCAATCATTGTCTATAACAAAAATTAATTGGTATCTTAGCCTAATGATAAAGAGTCATTATCATGAAACATATGTCATAGATTTAAAATACTATCATATCTATAATAATAAATAAATAAAAAGAAAGGAATGCTAACTAATTTTAACTGTGATGAGAATTGTTTATTTCAAGTGTTTTTGGGTGAAAGAATGGAGAATATTAAATTATTGAAAAAAATATAAGCTGATGATCATAGTGGCTACCATACCCTAAAAATAAAAATACAAAGATACCTTAACCCAAAAAAAAAAAAAACCTTAAAATTGTCTAATATTATTCAATGAATTAGGAAAATGTATATATTTTTTTCTATACTAAAGAGATGAGGGGCTAGATAATAAGTTCAGAAGATTTTTTGCATTTGAATGTATTGATTTTAAAGGTTTTGAATAAATATTATAAATCTAAAAATGTATTTAATAATATATTAATATGTCATTTAAAGTTGTAAATAATATAATACATAACACCATGTATATAGTTGGCTACAAGATCCTTCGGATACCGTTCCTATTATACTTGAGTAATTTAAGATTAGAAAAGAAAAAAAAAATTTAAAAAAATTTACTAAAAATATTATAAATTTTTACAAATTAATATAAGAAATTCAACGGCTACATTTACAATATTTTTATAACAAATCTTAAGTAGTAAGTTATTATTAATTCTAATTTAAACCCACAAATAAAATTCACCGAATACAATAAATATTTATTGTAATTAAAATATTTATTTATTATTAGGTTGAAATTAAAATCCACCGAATACAATAAAAAGTAATTAAAATATATATTTATTATTTGGTTGAAATCCACCGAATACAATAAATTGACAAGTTTGTTTTAAGGCTCCATGTGTGGTGTGACTGTGTACCTGTACCAGTATATTTAACATTTTTGGAAGCAAAGCCAAAACCAAAACGAAAAGAAAAGGAGAGGAGGAAAGGGAATAAAATGGTAAAAAAGGGAGAAAGAAGAAAAGGAGAGAGAAAAGTGGGCGAATGAGGAGGGCATCAGGCGCCAACTAAGGGAAGTTACAGACTGTCAGACCAAAAGCGAAAGGGAGAAGCCTGTCCTCTGCTCTGTATAACTGTCATGTCAGCTCACAACTCACATGCTCTCGCTCCGAAACATGCGCCCTCCTCCTCTCCACCCCACTTTCTCCTTTTTCCCCTTTTTTTCTCTCTCCTCAGCCTTCTTTTTTTTTTTTTTTTTGAAAAGTTTATAATAAAATTAACATATCCCACAACTTTGAGCTAATACTTTTCAAAAATTTTCAAAATTAACGAATTTGGTACCACTAATTTTTTATTTTTTATTTTTTATTTTTTTATAAATAAATATAATTTTACTCTAGTATTGTGTGGAGCCCACTCTTGTAGATTCAAACTTTCAATTTTTATTCTTACACTTCATAAACACTTATATTTGTAGAATAATATCCATCACGTTAAAAGTGCGTGGTGGTAGTCCATAAAGCCAACTTAATCCCTAAAGATCAAATTGGTTAGTTTTGAAAAATCTTAAACTTAATTGACATTAATCCAAACCTTAAAATATATAAATAAAATTCACCCTAAAAAAAAGGTTAAAATACATATATCACCGTAAATTTGGGTTAATATGTTAATCAGATCCAAGATTTTTTAAAACCAATAATCACGGCGATGAAAATGAGAAATTGAGTAATAGTTTAAAAATTAAGTTAATCAGTTTTGAGAAGTCTTTAAACTTAGCTGGTTAGCTGGCAGCCTGGCACTAAGCCAAGATGTTAACTATATTTTACCAAAAAAAAAAAAAAAACAAAACCCAAACAAACGAACGCAAAGTTACAACTTACAAACACACCTGTATCTGTATGCACTATAATTATAAAAGGAAAAAAAAAAAAAAAACGCTTTTGATGCATAACCCTCCTATCACATTCTCATATTCTCAGTACAGCCACAGTCACCACCTCTAAAAAAAAAAAAAAGCACTCGCTGCATTTGCAATTTGAGTGACCATTCTCTCTCTCGCTCTCTCTCTCTGCGTGTCGCGTCGAGGGGCGTCGCAGAGAGAGATCGGAGCTTAGACTTTAGTTTTTGGTTTGTATTGTATTTGTAGTTGCACCCTCTAGTTGAAAATTCAAAGCAAGGAAAAGGAAATGGCGGTTACAAGGATTTCATTGGGAGTTGTTGCTGTTTTGGTTCTCCTTTTCGCTATTTTCTTGCCTTCCGTTCACCCTCAAAACCTCGCTCCAGCTCCTGCCCCTACCAGTGACGGTTACGTCTCTCTCTCTCTCTCTCTCTCTACATATATATATATATATATATATATATATATATAAATATTCTGCAGATCTGATATGTAATGGTTTGGTTTATTGCAATGTGAATCTGAGTTTTTTAAGGTTTTAGATCTTTTGGGTATTGGGTAAAACTTAAATCTAGAAAACGAGCTTTGGAAACTATGTTGTAGGATGTTGAGTAACAAAACAAAAGGAAAGAAACCATGTTAGAAGATAAGGGAAAATTAAACTTTTTGAAGATTACCCTTTGTTTTGAACTTGCAATCTTATCCTTCACCTTGAGGAGAGAGAAGTGTCATGAATTTTTTAAGCTTGTTTAGTTAAAGGGTTTTAAGGTTTTTCCATTCCAGAAGAAAATATGAGGCTTTCTTTCACATTTTTTTGTGAAATTCTTTGATACTCCAAAAGCAATGTTCCTTATTCTTGCTCGTATGAATAATGGGTCACATGATACATTTTAATTAGTAAGACTCACAATTACACTAGATAAATGAATATTGCTCCCTAAGAATTGAATAATTTCTCGTTAAAACTTTGATTACTTATATTTTTAGAACTTTGATTGTAGTCTCTGCTGTGAAATGGAGCTGATGGGGTTGGCATTGTTAATGTGTGTTTGCAGGGACATCAATTGACCAAGGTATTGCGTATGTGTTGATGGCGGTGGCTTTGGTGCTCACATACCTTATCCACTCTGCGGACATGTCCTAAAGCTTTTAAATTTCACATGGAATTGCCAGGCTGAGAATGGGTTTTTGAGGGATGAGTTTGAAAATGCAATGGCAAATGTAATGTTGGGGGAATTTAGGTATTGAGAAAGGCGTTTCTAGGTGGGGCTGGTGTTTTGTGTTCGTGTTTGTGTGTGTGTGTCTGTGTGTGTGTGTGAGACACTGTTGTGGGATGGTTCTGGCTGTGTATGTAGTTTTCTGACATTTAACAAATTGTTGTTGGGGATAGTGGCTGCTGCTAATGTTATTATTCAATTTGGTGGCAGTCTAATTCACCTTGCTCTTCTCTGAAACAAATCTTTTTTCTCAGTGATCTGCTTCTTTTGTTGTCTTAATTACTCTCTGAATAAGGGAAATAGCACTACTTTCATTGGTCTCGTTTTGCTTTCTCATAATTTTAAGGGTGATCATTATTGTTAAAATGAAACATGAGCACATGCGCATTTAAACCAAGTCGAACATACAAGAGATGAGAAATTTTGAGCCCCAAGTTTGATAAGAGTGTTAATTGAAACCAATGTTTGGTGGTTTATCTTTGCCTTCTCTTCACCAAACAAAGCGTTTTTGAATTTACTCAATTTTGAATTAGTTTCAGTTATGGACCTTATGGTTGAACTACACAATATATGTTTCATAAAGCGCATTTAGTAAGGAGACCATTACTCATTAAGCGCATCTTATAGGGAGACCAATAATCGGTTGTGCTTTGCACGTTACTACGTTAATGGGCATTAAATGCGCACAATAAAAGTGGGAGGCAAAAAAGAAAAATGCAATTTCTTGACATTCTCAAGTAATTAATGGCCCGCCTGGTACATAAACATAAATACACTTTTTTACATACACGTATTTTCAAAAAAATTGAAAACTGTTATTTAAACACACGTATCAAACAGACCCTAAAAATCCAACATGCTTCGTGCAGGTCTTAAAGAGCACTTGCAACCTAATGGTTCGAGATTTTGGATGAACCATAGACCAAAACATCTTAGGTTCAATTCCCATTAGGAATTCTCTTGATTTTACCTGAATCATAGTTCTGACAGATGGGATCTTATATTCATGGTTTACATCTTAAGGGTGGGTTCAAAAGATCCTAACTTGGTGAAACTCCACGTCATAAATTATTTAAAAGAAGAAGAAGAGCTATCACAACCATATAGTTATATCCAACATTTTTAGACGGTTTCACAACGGTTCTACAACCCTTTATTCGCTATAATATAGCCATGTTTCCCACATACTACCATCACAGAACCACAACCGCTAACATTGTACAATAAGTTATTGGATGTGTTAAAAAGCACCAAAAATATAATGCTGCTTGACTTTGACATCCATAAGCATAATTGCATCTACCAACAAGACAGACTGAAGACACAATTTCACATTGTAACATTTGGGGACAAAAAAATGGATCCGTTTCGACATGTCTGAATTCTTGGTAATTATCCAGTATTATATTATTACTAGTAGTTGCAACAGCGAAACTAGTATAGTAGGTTTGACATATTTTTAGTACTATTTTCCATTGGAGAAAATAAAAACAAGCATTCAATGCTTGAAAAACATATGCCACTCTTCTGATCCTCCAAAAGAAATTCCCACAACAAAGTGAATAATACTTTTGTTAATATCAAAATGTTTTCAAAGCAGCATTCTTTATGGATTGGGTCGAAGTGAAAACAAATTTGTGCTAGCTATCAAGTTTGTCATCAGTGATACAAAACAGACTTCAGACAAAATTCAATCAAGCTTTCTTGCCCGTTGTGTTTGCTTCTTGCTGTTCTTGATAAGTTAGTGAGAACTTCTTGACTTTCTGTTTGAGGGGAAAAAAAAATTAAGAAAAGAAAAGCAAAAGACAGTAAACGCATTGTGTGTTGTACAAAATGAACATAGAAATGCAAGGCCATTGACCTCACATGATTTAAATGAGAAATGTGTTCTTAAATTGCATTTCAGAGGTCTACTCCATTCAAAATATGCACCCTCACTTGAAGCCAAATTGTTTGTACCATGTTTAATGTCATATCAAGAGTAGGTTGTCATAACTGTAGTGTCTGCTCTATGATGCCAAATAATATATTGATCTTACAGCCAACAATGTCTTCTTCATTTTGTGTGTGTTTTTTGGGATAAGTCTTACTGCCAAGAATGTCATAACTGAAAGGCAAGTTCAATTAGGATCATTATTTTAAACCTAAGACCAACATGTTTCACATTTCCCAGGTGGGGAAAATTTGAAAAATTGAAAGGACTCTACTCTAGGGTGCTTGTGAAGGAGAGAAATAAGAAGCTATATAACTCAATAAAGAAAGGGGATCAAATGAGAAGTCATTTTGGTTTGGTTCTTGGTATGGATTAGACAGAATAAACAACACCACCCACCCCCCCCCCCCCCCCCCCCCCCACAAAAACCAACCCATGGACTAAACAAGGGCATTCTCATCTTTCTGTTACCTTTGACAACAAAGTACAAATTGCTAAGAAGGTAACTTCAAGCTTGGAAACCGGTAAGTACATGATAGGGATAACAGTTGAAACAAAAGAGCTAAGCAACCTGGTCCAAATTTGTTAAATGGCCACTTGATGACAAAAGCTTTGACATAATTTAGGTAGCACCTTCATTATCTCTAATATTTGTTTAGGAAGCAAGTAATGCTTATTATCATCAAAGGGATGTAAAGGCACTGGTATGAAAGAGGCAATCACATCAGACTGATCTGAACTAGAACCTTAATGCAAGTAGTGACACAACTTCCCCATCCTCGCTTTAGCTGGTCCAGTTATAACATTGTTTTCTTTCTTTAGGCAAAAAACAAATTTCCATGCTTAGATATCTTCACAGACCTCTCAACAGAAGGCTCATTCAAGATTAAATGGAAAACCACACAAAAAGCCGGGTATCGTGTAAAGGCCATATTAAGATCCACCAGGTGCATGTGTTACTAATCAAAATATAAGTTAGAAATCATAATCTAGTGTCACTATAACATTCCAACATCGACATAAGTTCATTTTCAACTTCAAGAGCACCAAAAAAAATTAATTAGTGCCGAAAGTTGCAAATTCTACTCTAATTTAATATCATCGTGCAGACAACTACTGGGTCAAAAACACACTAGTTTTCCACACAAACTTGGCATTGTTCCTAACCCATATCCTCAATACCTAACAGTCTTCTCAGGAAATCTAGAATACCCCAATACACATAATCTAAAGTGTCACTATAAAAACCCAACATCACATAAGTTCATTTTTCAACTTCAAGAACACCAAACACGCTAATTATTGACGAAAGATAAAAATCCATTCTAATATTTAATATCACCGAGCAGACTAGTACTGGGTCAAAAACACAATACTCGTCCACACAAACAAACTTGGCATTGTTTGTCCCAAACCCAAATCCGCAAAATCTAACAGTCCTTTCAGGAATTTTAGAAAACCCCAATACGCATAATAACTCCATTGACTATTTCATAGTGTGAAACAAAATTCCAAAAAGGCAACAAATCCCAACTCCTAAAAAAAAAAAAAAAAAAAAAAAACCCATTTACATAAGTCTATAGCTTGAATTGTACTCGGTTCTAAACAAGCAACAAAGCTCATAAACCCATCACAAAACAATGAGAGAGAGAGAGAGAGAGTGAGAAAGGTACCTTGTTGAGCACGCAGTCTCGCAAGGACTGTAAGAGGCGGAGGCATTTGTCTTGATCGTAAGGCGATTGGGTAACGCAGTTGAGTAGATCAAGAGCCTCCTTACCACACACGGGCTCGCTCTGACTTTTGCTTTGAGAAACACCGCTTTGATCCATTGCTTTTTTTTTTTACTCTGTTGGATGGGTTTTGACTTGAGTTAGGGTTTTAGATATATGGTTGTATTTCTTTTTTTTCTTGTTCTCAAAAACATATATATTATATACTACGTCTACGTGGGATTGTTTGGTTCCCAAGAAAGAGTTTGTGGGAAATTTTGGTGTTGGACCGCTGCTCTCTATTTCTTTTGGTTTTGCTAGCTAAGAGCATCTCCAGCAGCTCTTTTAAATTTTTGTACTATTTGAAGAATGAACAGTTACATTTAACTTTTACATATCCACTTTTTCAAATACACTTCCAACAGGTTCTCTATTCCATTCTTTATCTTATTTAAATATTATTTCTTAATTCATTCTTTATTCTTTTTTTATCATCATTTATTATTTTTTTAACAACTATATTTTTAAATGAGATGTGTTATATTCACAACATTTTACGCAATACTTTCACAACAAAATTTATGTGAAAAATTGTTACTAGTTCTAATTTGAATTTACTACTAAAATTATTTTTTTTCTCGTCAATATTAACTAATAACAATCTATTACTTAAAATTTATTGTGAAAATATTGTAGTAAAATTTCTTAATTAAGATTTTTTATTTTTTATATTATTTTTTATTCTTCCCTTTCATTCTCCTCCACACACGTGTCCTCCATCCCCTTTCCTTTATTTCTTTTTCTCCTCAACCTTCCAGCAACATCATTTTTACTCTTCACATCAGAGAAAAGAGAGAGAGAGAGAGAGAGAGAGAGGAGAAAGAGAGAGGAGAGATCGGCTTGGGCCTCCACCGCCGCTCCAGCTCCAGCTGCCGCTCCAGCCGCCGCTCCAGCTCCAGCCGCCGCTCCAGCTCCAGCCCCAGCCGCCGCTCCAGCTGCCGTTCCAGCTCCAGTCGCCGCTCCAGCTCCAGCTGCTGCTCCGGCCGCCGCTCATCGTCCTCCCCACCACCAGGCTGGGTCAGATCGGCTTCGTCTATCTTCTTTTTTTTTTTTCTTTTTTTTTTATAATCTTGTTCTAATTCACTTTGTTGTTACAATGGAGCTTAGATAGGCTTTCATGCTCTTGATCTGTTGTTTTTGTTTTGATTTTAGATTTGTTGTTCTAATTAAATTTGTATTTTTCCCTGTTCTTGATCTGTGATTGTGTTTGTGTTTTGATTGGTTATCGTTTGAGAGAGAGAGATGAACAGAGAAGAGAGGAGGAAAGAGAAATAATTTTTTTTTATTCGGCCGGGTATTTTTTAAGATGAAATAATGGTTTGGAGTTGCTACAGTGTTTTCTAAAACAAGAGAACTACTGTAGCAACTTCAAAATAAAATTTGGAGAATCTGCGCGTATGGAGAAGCCACTGGAGCATGAACAGTGGCATTTGGTGCTCCAAAAATAGATATACAGGGGCTGTTGGAGATGCTCTAAACAGCGGCTCTATCCTGTTTTTTCAAGCAAACAACAGGCTGGGAATTGGGATGTGCCAGCGTGGCAACCACTTTGAAAACGCTAGAAACTGCGGGTGTTTATGAGGAAATTTTTTTTTTCCCGCTGAATTTGATATATTAAAATACCAAAAAAATCTATTGCTATAAACAATCGGTATAACTTTTGTCACAATCCTTGATGTAACAAAATATGAATGTTAGAGAAAAAATGGTGAGTGTATATAAAATTGACAAGCAACCAACCACATTAGAAAGTTATAACAAAAATTGTGAATTTATTTATGATACTAGAAGAACTCTTAAAATGCTGCCTGTTTGTTTTCCAATCTCAAACTCACATTTTACATTTTAAACAACATTACACATATTTCAAAAAACTACAAAAATCTCCTCTCAAACTACTCTACCAAACTGCTCCCTGTGGAGCTAGAACCTTTGAGTCCGTGACTTATGCTCGTTGGTGAAAAAGTGTCTCGGTTGGCAAAAATTGTGTAGGAGATTCAAATCATGGAAAAAGTATTAAGTATCGAATGATACTATGTCAGTGTATTAAAATCCAATAATGAAGAAACATGTGTGCAAAATAACTATATCAGTATTCTACCACTACTCTCAAAGTTGGTGGAGCATTAGCATCAACAGTGCTATCCCAAATGTCATTTTAACACACAAAAACCTACTTTTTCTATTTTGACACACCACTTTACAATACACCCTATTTCAGATATTCTATTCTTCCCTTTAACACATTAAATATAATATATACAACACATTAAAATAATTAAAAAAAAAAAACTCCTACAATATTTATAAAAATAAATAAATGCAAAATTCCCCACCACCTAGAATCAACCATAAACCACCGTAATCACAATCCAAAATCAATCCAACCATCAACAACCGCTGTAAACAACACACCAAAATCAACCCACAACCACCGCAACCCACCAATATTAGCCAATTGCAACAACCCAAAAAAAAAAAAAAAAAGCACCACAACCGGGGGGGAGAGAGAGAGAGAGAGAGAGAGATCGACGGTGGCTTGGGGAGAGGAGGCTAGGCAAGATCAATGGTAGTTGGGCGAGATTAAAGGCTAGAAAATGTTGGTGGCTTGGCAAGAGTCGACTAGTGAGATTGGTAGTGGCGTCTAAGAGTGAGATTGGTGGCGTACGAGGTGGCAAGATAGGAGACGAGATTGGTGGCGATATCTGACGTGAGATCAGAGGTGAGAGTGAGAGAGGAAAAGAGGAGAGTGAATGTGAGGAAGAGAGGATGAGAGAGGAAGAGAGGCTGAGATAGGAGAAAGAAAAGTAGAATATATATATATATATATATTTTTTTTTTTAAAGTTTAGCATTTCTGTCCTTACAATTCTATTATGAGATTAAATTCTATAAGGACGTGGTGTAAAACCCATGTTTTACCCCTCCAATCCCAACATGCCACATCATCTTATCACATATTTAAGAATAAACTCAATCACACTCAATCAATTTTAATACCCATATATAAATCCAACCAAATTGGGAATCTATCGAGATGTTATTAGGTGTGGTAGGATGTATTGAATTTTAATAAATTTTAAGTAAAATGCTGATGTGGCAATCACTTATTGGATGGTGTAAAACATAGGTTTTACACCCCATCCTTATAGAATTTAATCTCTTCTATTATTAGAATTGTATTGTTCACTAATGCTAAAAACATTTAATGTGGGAGGGTTTTTAGTGTTTGGTGTGCCAAATGCCAAATTTTGGCATTTGGCACACCTAATGCTAGTGTTCTTAATTTTTTTTTTTTTTAGAATACTAAGTATTTTAACACACACACGGGAAGAGGGGAGAAAGTCTTAAAGAAACTGATAGTGATTATTTTTGCACACATGTTTTTTATTTATTAGATTTTGATATGGCTGACATGGTATTATTTGAGGAAAATGATTAGGTACTCTTGAGTATGGTGATGTGATGCTTCCTCCTCTCATATTAATGATGAACTCCATCATGAATTTAATTAGTGGGATCTACCATGAATATAAAAGAATGGAGTATTACATCACCGTACTCCTGGAATACCAAATAATAACTCATCATTTGATACCAAAAACCTTCTCCAAATCAAGGATTCAAATCCCCAACACCAACTATCAAATTATCAAAAAAAATTATAAATAAATAAAACCTCACGTAACATCTATCTCATATTGTATATAAGATATATACAATGTGAAAGAGATGCTACGTATAATTGATACATAATATATCACCACGTTTATCATACTCTATTAAGGAGTGTGTACATGAATCAGGATGGAGGGTCTTTCTAGCCTAATCTTTTAAGATTGAGAAATTCCTAAGCCAACCTATCACATGTGTAAAATCCAATCTAATCCGACCTAGGTTGTGCTCACATCTCTCATAGATTGTGAAAAAATAATGACTTTTATCAACTTTTTAAGTACTTTTTTTTTTCTATAAATCATTAGTGTCATAGAATATTCTTAAACTATATTCTAAATTTCCAAATTCATTAAATTAATTCTTAAAAGATCAAAATAAATCAAAAATAAAATAAGGTTAATTAAATAAACTTATATATATGGTGAGTCTAGTTGGGTTAGTTTCGTTTGAACGGATGAACCCCCTACTTAGAATTCTTTGGACATCTTGTAATGAAAAATTTAAGGGAAATTGTTGAATTCTATATGTGTATAGATTTCTTGGCAATTACGTGAACACAAACTTGTCTTGATATAGCTCATAGAGTTTATAGGATTGATTAGACAATGCTCAAGATGCTGGTATTTAGTGTGCAAGAATAGGAAAGAAGCTGATTCAAGAATCTAGATTTTTCACAATTTCGATTGATCGAAACTGAATTGCGATCAATCGAGAATCATGAATCAGTAAAAATCAGCAAACGTGAAAAAACTCATAACTTGTTCGTTTCAAGCCCAAATCATTATCTGTTTGTTGCAGTATTTAAAAGACATTATAAGCAAACCCTAGAAAGCTTTTTAATAGAGAGAGAAGAGCCCCTTTTGTGCCACTTATTCTAGATCTAGGGTTTCTATATTAAAAGCTCTCTCAAATCTTCTACTGATATTATTCTTTGAAGAAACTCAAGATTTGGTGTTGTAGAAGTTGTTGCCATCATTCTAGTCATCAAAGGTGCTAGAGATGTAAATCTTTAAAGGTGGTCTTGAAGTCGTAGACTGGAGGTTTACGTTGATTCAAAGCTTCAATGGGATTTTGAAGTGCATGGATTGGAGGTTCATGTTTGGAATAGATCTATGTTAGATGAGTTTGTGGGATTCAGAGCAAAGTTTGTTAACTCTAGTTAGGTTTACTATGAATTGATATTCTGACTATAAAATCTCTATCTGATAGTGGATTGTTTATCTTGGGATTGGTCTCCCCAGGTTTTTATTGTGAAACTAGTTTGTTTCATTAGTCATCATATCCTGGGTCATTTATTTTTCCACTGTACATGATATGCTTGATTGTTTGTTTAACCTAAGGCTTGCATAATTAATCTAATTAACAAACTGGCCTTAATTTTGGTTAAAACTTGTTTGTTCGAGGGTCTAAAAACTAACAAAAATCATCACAGAGCGAATACCAACGAGTGGTAATTCAAAAAGATAGTAAATGATTATTTGAATATTGTGGTTGGTGACACATCAATTTATAAGGCCTGTGAAGTAAAATTTGTTGTATCTTTAGTACTAACTACTTATTACCCCCCCCCCCCCTTTTCTCCCCACAATTAGGGTTTTTCTCTAGTAGGAGATCCTAGGGCCAACCCTGGGAAATAAGAAAATGTAAAACCAATTAAATGATACATTGGTTAAGGTGATTAGGTAAGCTTGAACCCTCACTTGACAATTTTCTTTTTGTTGTATTTCTAAAAAAAATATCTAAGGTTCAAAAAGAAAAAGAAATTTTTTTTTTTTTAAATCCACGACTTTATGCTTTTTTTCATAAGCAATGCTTGTCAAATATGCTAGGTTATAAATTATTTAAAAATTGGGATCAAATTTTTAAAAAATTGACTTGCTCGATCCTTGTTAAAATTGCAACCTTTTTTTTTTCCTAGGTACAATCTACTTTTACTTGTTTTATTTTTTAAGAACAACTAGTTGTGAACCCACGCGTTGTGTGTGATAATTTTTTACGGTGGTCTCTTTTGTGTGTGCAATTAGGACAAAGGTTTAAAAAAAAAGAAAAAAAAAAAAAAAAAAAGAGGAATATGCAAGGTTTTTATTAACTTAAAGGACAATGAAAAATCAATTGACTACTTCATAAATCACACACAACACTATATTTAATATCCTCAACAACTTATAAATTACAACCTAACTCCAGCATACAACTACTCAATCAAATAATGAATTATAGCATGAATTATCTTTTGAATTACTTTTTCAATTTTTCACAATTGTTAAAAGAGCTTAAATTCAAATAAATAAAATTGTGTCATAAAGTGCTCTTATGAGATTTTAGAATACATAAAAGGAAAAATAGAATACAAAACAAATGTAAATCTAGAAACACTAAATTTTAAATTAATGAGGATATCCAACCAAATATACCGTAAACAAACTAATAATTATTAATATACTAACTAAAGGGCATCAAAATTATATAAAAAAAACTTTACAATACATATTTAATGCATTAGCATCATTATTTGGGAAAACAATAATTGCTGAGAGAGAGAGAGAGAGAGAGATTTATGTAAAGAAAAACAGAAAAATACAAAGTAATAAAGAGTACATAAAGAAAGAAAAAAAAATCAAATGTCAATTAGTAATCCTTAATTGGAAATCAAAAAGGCTGTCAGGAGGAGAAATAAATAAAAGAAAGATGACCATATGGAGGATATTAAAAAATTTATAGTGCAATAAAATCAAATTTCACATTCACTTAATTAAATCAATAATCAACAATTAAGTACAATCATACAAAATCAAATTTGATGTGGCAATCAAAAAACATTAACAAAAATATCCATCAACATAGTTTATAAAGACTATTGTTTCTTTAATTTGTGTCTTAATGATTTTTGTGCTTGTATGTTTGTACAGTGGTGTTGTTTTAATATTCAAAAAACTTTAACGACTCTAATACAATTTATAAAGACTATTGTTTGTATTAGGCAATTAATCAAATAATTGGTATGCACAATGAAATACATATTTAAATAGTGTGAGAAACTTCAAGCCACTTCCAAAACTCAAAATAAACCAAAGTAATGAAAATAGAGAATATGTGATTTTAATGTGATCGAGACTATACTTTGGTAGCTTGCGATAGAAGAAAAGAACTATTAGTGCAAGAGAGAAGTGTTAAAAATTAACAATAGACTTGAAGAGTAGCAAAATATAGGAAAAATTCAAAGTACTGTAAGTACATTGAATTACATACCAAACTACAATGAGTTTTATTGTAAGAACTACATCTCAATTTCTTCATGAGTGTCTTTTCAATTTGCTCTTAACCAAGAAGGTTCATGAATAATATGTGTTGATACCGTATTTTGTCTGCCCTCGATTTGTGTGTCGGACCCCGAAAACCCCAAAAATATAATTTTCTCTCCATGGGGTCATAGGAACATATATAATGGCGTGGCGCAACTTATTTGGACACCGGAGCGCTCAAAATGGCCCTGGTCAACCCTGGGTTGACTGAAGGTCAAACAAGGTCAAAATTCTCACCAAACAAAATTTTTCATACTTTTATATCAAACCCGAGCTCCTCGGAGATTTTTAGCAAGTTTGACCCGGAGTTGACTCTTGGTAGGCCCTAAAAACCCTAATTTTGATCCGACTGTCAGAACGGGTTGAGACCAATGCCATTGCGAAGATTATCAAATTCTCATTCCAAAAACTATTAATGGGTCAAAATCGGAGTTAGAACGGCCAAGATATTTGAAACCTAGGTTAACGCACCGATCGATGCACCGCTAACTTCCGAGATCCATAACTTTTGATCCGACAGTTGGATTTTCAAGATCTATACCTTTTCAAAAATAGGAAGTCAAGATATTTTCAGGGGTGTCAAGATCAACCCAATCCAAGGTCTTTTGAAGGTGGTAGCCCTTGAAGGGCCACTGCCTTGAAAATCGTGTCGAGGCTATAAAAGGCCCCAGGCACCCTTCAGACCAAAAAAAAAAGGGAGGAACTTCTGGGTTTTGCTCTCTGCCTAGACGATTTCTACACATTTTTCTCTCTCTTACAAACACAAAAAACACATCAAAACCTCTTGATTCTTCCTTCTTCACCAAAAATACAAGATTTAGTTCTTATACCCAATCTTCTTTTCCTTGGTTCTACACATTGGATTTGGGGTTTAGGGGTGTGGATGTAGTTTTTTAGCTACTATCCACACCCTTAACCTTCTAAATTTGTTTCTCGCATTGATCTTGCTCTTTTTGCCTTAATAACATGATTTATTACTTTCTTTAGCATGTTGCTTGCTTTATTTGTGCTTCTAGCCTAAATCTCCTTGCTTTTTATGCCTTATGCCATGTTTCATGCTCAGATCTACATCCTTACATACTTATATGTTTAGATCTACGTGTTTTATGTTATATGCCATGTTTTCCTATGCTTTGTTCCTCTTTTTGTTTTAGGATGATGTTAGGGTTACATGCTCACATGCTTGTATGATGTTGTTGGCTATGCCTTGCTTGGATCTATGTATCTATGTGTTTATTTCCATGCTATATGGTTAGAACCTTGTCTTCACAGGCTTATATGCTTGGATCCATGTTCTTCCATGTCTATGTGCTAGGCTTTTACATGCCTGCATACATATTTCCATGCTTATACGTGTAATCAGTGTGTTTACATGCTTAGATCGATGTTCTCTACATGCTTTATGCCATCATCTATGTGCTTGCGTGCTTCACACCTTGTTTATGTGCTTAGGCCTAGACCTTGTTTGTTATGCCATGTGCTATTGTAGCCCTTTTGTTCATTTTTATCGCATTTTCTTATGTTTTGGCCTAATGGTTAGGTCCCGATTCATCGTCTATACACCAAAGCCCACATCAAAGGTTTGGATCATCTTATTTGCATGTCCATTCTTACTTGCTTCTATGCTTTATGCTTGTGTTAGCCTTTCTAGTTCTAGGCTTTGCCATGCTTGACGCCAATAACGGGTTTATGGTTGTGTGGTTACATCCAACGCCCATGAGGCCTTGTTTGGATGTAATCATTTGGGATGCATCACCATGATGCCGGTTGCTTCGTGCATACCTTTCCCCCTTTTCTACTTCGTGCGATGATATTTTTGCCATTCTCGTTTGTGCCACCCGTTGGCTTTCTATGCATCTTTACACGCTTGCTTACATAATCATGCATGAGTCTTGCTTGCTAGTGTGTCGTCCATGCTTCAACACAATGAAGTTATGGACATTTGATCCAAACCTACATTTGTCCCTCGCAGACACCACCTTTTGTTTGCCTTTTTGCTTGTTTGCCTTCTCACTTGTTTGCTTGCTTTCTTATTCTTTTCTTACCATGTCTATCATGCTTATCTACTTTATGCCTCTTTCACATGCCCTACGCATCTCTTTCTTTCCATTACTTGTCTGCTGGTTTTTTGTTCTTGCCTTTGCATGTACAAACATGGAGCGAGGACGCATGGAGCTAGGGCACGATCTCCCAGGTGCAAGTAAAAAGGGCGAGGATGCGAGCATGTGGACATAAGCCAAGCATCAATGTTCAATAGTTTTAGGGTTCTGGCCTTTCCCATTTGGTTATGTACTCTTTAAAACCCCTTCCTTCCTCCTTCCCTTCTCTCTTAGATGGTTTGTATTAGGTATATCATGCCATGTACCATTCATCCTTATCTCAAGGGTATGGCAACCCCTGTTTACTTTCCTGCACCTATATTTTGAGCCATGCTCTAGGGATGTAGGCATTTACTTTCCTGCTTTGCGTGCTTGCATTGTGCATGATGTATGTATATATATACCTGCTCGCCCCCTTCCGATGTGATTGTCATCGTCCGTGCCACCTAAGGCAAAGCAATGCCTAATTTTTGCCGCGAAAGTAAGGCGACACATCGCTGGATTTTCGCCATGGAAATCTAGTACTTTGCCCGAATGCCTTAGGAAAGCATAGATTGGGACCACACCCATTCAAAAGCCAAACCTCAAAGCCCCCCATGCATGCGAAGCCCCAAAAGCCAATGCCAAAATTATGTTTTTACTGCCAATCTCCAAAAATTAAGGTTTTATCAAAACAAAGGATTGTCCTTGGATAGACGTTGTGGGGTGCCTAACACCTTCTTCACATGTAACCAAACTTTTGGACTCAATAATCAAGATTTTTTACCATCCACATTAGATTAAGAAAAAAGACATTTTTTCTTAGCCTAGGATCGGTAATAAAATCAACTAGAAACTGGTGACTAATCACACCTTAGGAAAACCCAATGACTGGTGGCGATTTCACTTACCTTTGGTAATCCCTTAAAATTTGGCCAAGATTCCTTCCACACTTCCAAAGGTAGACAAATACCTTCCTCCACCGAGAGAGAGAGAGCACCTGAAACTCTGTGCGAACCACACCAAGTGCACCAACCAATCAAGAGGGGCTTCCAATGGGCCCGCGCGCACAGGAGCGTCGCCACAGAGGTTTTCCTCTCCGATCGAGGCTGGGCGTCGACACAACCTCCTATTAGTTTTCATCTACGCCCACCATTAATATCACTTTTTCATTTACCAATAATCACTTACCACATCAGCAATTTGTAAAATTTTTTGTAAAATAGTTTGTATCTCTAGCATTATTCTTTTTTTATTGTAAAAAAAAATAGAAAAATAAATAAATAGGAAAGAACTTTACAATATTGAGTAACTAAATAGTTTACTTTTTTTATAATTAAAAAAGTTGAGTTATAAATATTTAAATTGTAAGGACCAAAGTTGAGTTCCTAGCCCAAAAGGTGAATGGACTTAGACCCAAGAAGCCCAAAACAATAAATTTGTAGAGAATGGGTTGAAAATTTGGGCTTTAATGAATCAGAAAAACATCAAAGTAGATTCAAATGACAAACGAATGAAAATAGATAGGTTTATGTTGAAGAAAATCATCCTCGGCAAAGTCCGAGGTGATCTGTTCTTATATATTTCTTTTTCAAGTTTGATTACAAAGTCTGTTCTTAATGCTACAGTATTTTCTCTCTTAGTTTCTCGATCCCCTTCTCTCATTGTCTCTTCTTTCTTTTATACTCCCTTATCCTTTCATCTTTGTCCTCCACGTGCATGCTAGATGGCTGGTGTTGATATTTTTCCCATCAGCACCTTCCATAAGTCTTCATGTAATAGCTGTAAGGCTGATAGCCATTGTTCAGGTATCACCTCCACATTAATGCAGCCAAAGAGTTAGCTGCAATGTATTTAATGCGGTGGTAGCAGCTTTCTTCTTAGATATTTTAGGACTTCCCCCTGTCCTATGTCTCTGCCATGCCTATCCGTACCAATAAAACTTCCTGGAACGTTCCCTGAATAGTAGACCACTTCTCTTGACCTCGACCTTTATTAGTTGACGAGGCATTCATCCTCAGCCCACCCTCCTAGGCAATTATAACCAAGACTAACTTCTTTATTTACTAGCGCAGACTGCCTTGACAATCTCTACTCCTCTTCGGACAACCTCTCGACCTCGGACTGGGCCTTTGGCCCAATATCCATATAAATAATGAGCTCCGGCCCAATACCCCTACATAAATTAAGGTAGATGAATAGGTAATAGTAAAGTATATTTAAAGTTAAAACCACTGGAGCTGAATATGTGTTGTTCTTGAGAACAATAATTGATAAATAAATAATATTCAAATTATCATTTAAATAATCACATAAATTAGAATTTACCATGAAATTAGATAACAATGGAGAGATATTACCTTGATGATGCTTCAAAATTGAACTTATAACATTAGAAGCAAATTATCGTCAATTCTTATATGTTTTTAGATGGCAGGGTTGAGGCATGAACTAAGTTACTGTCTTGAAATAATACACGTGTCTACGGGGTTTCCGATGTAGTAGACTAAAGATTGTGCGTGCTGCCCCTGAAATACAACAACCTAGCCACCTTCATTGATTATTCTTCAAGCCTACACCACTTATAGGATAAAAAGCTCTCAATAGTACTTTTATTTTACCCATAATATAGTATAGTTGGGATATATATATATATATATATATATTTATATTTTATGATAGAAGAAGAGGAAAATATAATGCAAATATTTGTTGTTGCATGTGATGGGGCGAAAATAAAATCAGCCCTATATCCTCTTTTCATATATTCTACATTCTGACCATACATACATATTGCGAGAATGCCTTTTTTCTCGGCACGGTGGCCCAAAGATCTTGGGCCAAATAATTGTTCTTGGTGGACTGGGCTTAGTTCACTACAGCTAACAGGCTGTTTAAGAACTAAGTGGTGCGCAAAACAAGCTTTCTACAACACAAATAAACTAACAAATGGAAATATTCGTATTGAATGACAAATCAAATAGCAAGGAAATGTGCGATAGATAAAATATGGCAAAATAGAAAAAGGGGGTTAGGGATCCTTGAATCATTGAAAGACGTTTTATAAATTTATTTAATTAAGATTACAACGCTCACTAAGACGTGATACAAGGTTCGACCAAGTTCAAAAATTACAGACTTTGATAGCTATTTGAGCTTCAAAGACTTGCAAAGTTTGAATCTTTTGAATCCAAGTACGTGCTATAGTGGCTGTCTAGGGGATGCCGGGAGCAATTCCTCTGTTTTTCCCTTAACTTTACAAAGTCCTTTTATGGCTCTTGTATCTTTTCTAGAAATCTAAAAATGGCGATGTGTGTAGATGAAAAATCAGTGAGTTGCTTAATTTCTAAATGCCTCTTAGCTATGACTTCCTCCTTCTTTTATAGTGTAGCTTCTAGGGTTCCGGGGTACCAGTGATTTCTCCCTTTTGCCCCTAAGAGTTTATGTTGTGCCAGTTTGTTCAGGGGCTAGTCGTTTCCCTTTCCCTCATAGTTTCTTCCTTTTGGTGCGACCAAGCTGAAAGTCTCATAGCTGTTTTTCTATTTCGAGCTCCCCTTAGACTGCTGATCTTCAGTCTTTTCTTTCACCCTCCCAGCCTCGGGGAACCCAAAATGAAGAACTATAAGGAGAAGTGGCTGGGAAAACCTTCAACCTAGCAGGAATGGATTCTGCTCACTTGGGAAAAATGACAGCAAGAAGGACAGCCAAAAAGCTGAGTCTAAGAGGTAAAAAGCCTTGAAAGAAGACAGGGTAAAGGTCAACTCTCCAAAATGGAAAGTCAGTAAGTGGCTTTTAAGAAAACAGGACTAAAAGATGAAAACTATGAGAAACAGAGAAAGAATCAACGGTTAGAATGGCTGGCATAACAGGGGCTCTAGTACCTAGGGAGCCAAGGGGGGAGAATCAATGGTATCCAAACCCTAAAATGACACTATAAAAGGGGGGAAGTAGCCAACATTATGAGGCATTATGCAGAAACAGAAAATCATAGTAGAATTTTTAAGAAAACACGGTCTAAAACTCAAAGAAAGTAAAAAACAGCTCCCGGTATTCCAAAAATAGCCACTATAGAACGTACTTGGATTCAAAAGGATTCAAACTTTGCAAGTCTTAGAGGCTTAGATAGCCATCTAAGTCTGTAATTTTTGAGCTTATTTGCACCTTGTAACGCATCTTAGTGAGCACATTGTAATTCACAATTAAGAAAAATAATGAAATATCTCATATTGATTTGTGGATCTCTAACAATTATTTCGTGTATTTCTTTATTATACTGTCTTCCTTTACTATTTCTTGTTGCTCAATACATATATTCTTGCTTACTAATTTTCCTTTTACTTAGCCAAAAGCTGAGTCCTTTTACCGGGGTCCTCACTTCAACTTGGGCCTTGGACACACTTAGCCTCCAAAGAAACATATGTCAAAACATGCACACATCAGATATCACTCTTTCCCACAAAAATCCTTCTCACCTAACTATCTTGGAAGGCAAAGCCCAAGCAAAGCCACTCGGACTTGAGTTCCAAATCCCACAAGTCTTGTGCAAAAGCACTAAGTCTATAAGAATTGGGGCTAGGATTCTCGTGGGTGAATCATTCTCATGAAATTCATTTACATATATGTATATGTATTAAAATGTATATCCTAATCTAAGAAACTAACAATTATTTGAAGATATGTGTATTGTATAGTGTGTTTTATGTAGCACCTATAGAGGTAAAGGGAAAGAACAAAACTCTATTGCATAATAAACATGGAGAAATATCATATAGTTCAGAGAACTAGCATTCTAGGTTCTTACAGGCCTAGTACGCCCTGGGATCCTACGACAGTATGCCCGGGATCCCATAACAGTACACCCCGGGGTACCAAGTGAAGGAACTCTTTTAAATGTTTATACAATAAAAGATAAGCCTTAAATATTCTATTTCAATCTCTTTCTCATTGTGAATATTATGAATACTTATTTTACTTATTTCGTAAGCGTAAATGGTCATTTTATGACACTAAAAAACTTATAATGGTATTTTATTACTTAGGAGGAATCGCATTTTTGCCTTGAGTAGATTTATGTGGCTTGCTCACAACTAATCAGCCCCCATTTAGCTGCGGTGAACCAAGCCCAGTCCACCAAACAACAAATATTTGGCCCGAGATCCTTGTCTCTACTTGGACCTGTGTGCTAAGAAAAAAAAAGCACTCTCACAGAGGTCAGATCGAACGGCGGCACATTCTCTTTGGCCGATTTAGACTTCCCAGAGGGGAGTGGCTTGTCGGAGTTAGGGCTTAGCGACGACGCTGGATCGGTGGAATTCGCCTTCCCCAAGATCCCGTTTCTAAACCAAATCCATACCCATGGTGGATTAGCTGCCTCCAAACACACCCCTTGTCCTCCTCTGTCAGTTCACCGCCCCTGCCCATGGTAGATCAGCTATGGCCCGTGGGTTTGGTGGTGTGATAGCAACCCTAGGTTGGTGATTTTATCTTGATAATCGGTGTTGGGTGGAGCTTAGCAGTGGGTCTGGATCATGGAAGATGGAGGAGAGAAAAGCGTAGAGAGAAAGAGAGATTGAAGGATTGGAGAAAGGTGATAAAGAGTTAGGAAGAGAGAGAGAGAGAGAGAGTATTGATTCTAGTCTAGATTAAACATTTTAGCAACTTTTATTTAATTTCAGAAACGCTAACAAGGATAATAAAATAAAGGCTATGTATTTAATTATTTATGCCTTGAAATTCAAGGAATTCGAGTTGGATTCGGATTCAAAATAGTTTCAGCCACATTAGCCTGAAACTATTTAACTCTGGAAGAAAAATGAGTGTTTGATCTGTTTTGGGATTTGTTTTTGATAAAAAAAAATGTGTTAGAGTAACGTTTGCATTGGAGGTGGGTTACGGAGGAGTAACAGATGGAATCACAGATGGGTAAAGTGTTAAAAATGAAACCACGGGTAAGCAAATCGAATTAGAGGCAAACCACAGGTGGGTAAAGTATAATTATCCCTATTTTTTATATAAATCAACAATAATGGGTACAAATACAATTTAGACTGCTACAATATTCTTTCTCTGTTTTTCTGATCCCCTTTCCTTCAGGGGTCTCTTACATTATATATCTCCTTCTTGATGATCTTGGCCCTCCATTTGTCAATCGTCCAAGACACTACTCGAGTACCCGTCCCATCAAACACCCCTTCTGGCTCTCTGTGAGTTGCGGTAGCCAAGGAAGCACTGTTCAGGGGTCTTCTCCACATAAATGCGGCCAGAAAAGTAGCTGCAGTGCATTTAATGCGGAGGTAGCAGCTTTTTCTTAGATATTTTTGGGTTCCCTTCCTTCTCGTGTGTTCATGAGGCACGTTTCTAACACTAGAACTTCTATGGAGGTCATTTTCGTCGTTGGAATACGTATCTGAGCTATATTTGTCATGGCCGAGGAGGAATTCCTCCTCGGACCGCCTTCTACTCCTTTCTTACTCATGAGACTCTAAATTGGAGTCCCTCATAATTATTTGTCCCTCCTCAAACATGCCAATGTCCTTGGATAAGGCTCAATATATAATTTTGGGCCATTATCCTACATATATATATATAGAACAAAAAAACCCACTTAACATTCATGATAGTAGGAAAATAGTGTGTAAAGAAATTTTTTTTTACAAAAAGTCAACCCAAGAAAATTGTATGTGGAATAGTGAATTTTGGCTCAACAAAGTTGATTAAACTAACAAAATTTTTTTCAAAACACAACAAATGACGCAACATTTTCATAATACTTTTATAATTTTGTTATATTTTATTTTAACTTGTAAAGAATTGACAGCTCAGCAGTTTTGAAAATATTGTGACAACATCAAGATGTCTTAACATTTTTCACACAAAAAAATGTTATGTCAATGACATTTTCATAACAAATCATAAGTAGTAGGTTACTACAAGTTGTTATTAGTGGATAAAAAAGTAGTTTTATTGGTAAGTTTAAATTAGAACCAATAACAATTTACCATATTTGATTTGTTATGAAAGTGTTATGAAAATTATTGTGGACAAACCAAAAATAGTATAGCAAAGGCGTAAATGCACTTTTAGTCTCTACATTTTGACTTTTTTCCATTTTAGTCTCTACATTTTATTTTTACCACTTTTAGTCCCTAAACTAATTAACGCCATTTATTTAAGTCCTTGAAGCACCATTCTGTCACCAAACTAACGGAGAAACTGACAGATCAATAAAATATTATTAAAAAAAATATTATTTGGAATTTTTTATGCCACGTCAGCATTAAAAATAAAATAAATTAAAAAATAAAATCATTTAACAAAAGTAAATTAATTTTTTTTTTTAATAAACCCTAAATCTAATTTAAACTAAAATCATTTCTTAAAAATTCTCATCAAAGATTAATCTCAAATTCTCTCTCTCTCTTCATCGTCCATGGATAGAATCTCTCACTCTCCACTGTAGGTCCATCGCTAGAGCTCACTCAACCTTCTTCTCCACCGCGCACCGAAGCTTACAAGCAGACCAATGACGAGCAAATCGCGCTTCTCTCTTAATGCAGAGAAAACAATGGGAACAATGGATTTTGCTAGAAAAATGAACCCAATCTGCGTGAGAGAGAACGATGCGACGAGGCCAAACTCTCTCTTCGATTGATGAGGACAACGATGATGACGAGGTAGTCGTTTGTCAAGATAGCGTCGTTTGACGGAGTGGCCGAGGAGGCAGAAACAATGGGGTTTGACGGCATCATTTTGGTGGAGTTAGGGTTGGTGGTGTGAAACAATTTCGTTGGATTTGAGGAGGTAGAAATGTTGCCGTTGAATCTGCTCCAAACCCAAAAACCATAGAATTTTTCTTTGAGTTTTTTGTTACTTGTTGCTATGTTTGGTTGCTAAGAGATGGGTTTGTTTGGTTGGGTTTGACTTGCTCTTAATCGATGGTGGTGGTGGGTTTGATTGTGAGAACATGAAGTTTGCTGGGTATTCTTGCTCTTGTTCTGGGTTTGATTATGAGAAGGTGAAGTTTGATTCTGGGTTTGCTCTTGTTCTCTTCGACATGCACTGTTGGTTTCTTTGATTTGTTTCTTGTTTTTCTGGATTTGATAGAGATTAGATTTGGTTGCTGGATTTTTTTTTTAAAACGATTTGGTTGCTGGATTTAGATTCGGGGTTTGTCATATATTGGTTTGGGTTTTGGGTTTATTTCTCGGATTTGGGAAGAACTTGTAAAAAATTGAGTAATTAGTTTTTTTTTGTTTTTTTTTTTATTTAATTTTGGCATTTAAAAAATGCCAAATAATTTTTTTAATAATATTTTATTGATCCGTCAGTTTCCCCGTGAGTTTGGTGAGGGAATGGTGCTTCAAGGACTTAAATGAAGGGCGTCAATTGGTTTAGGGACTAAAAGTGTTAAAAATAAAATGTAGGGACTAAAATGGAAAAAAAAAATCAAAATGTAGGGACTGAAAATGCATTTACGCCTATAGCAAATATACTACAACTTTAAGCATTCACAAAAAAAAAAAAAAAAAAAAAAAAAAAAAAAAGGCCTAGCAAAATAGTGAAAGTTAAACAAATCAAAACTACTGTAGCGAAATTATTGTAACTTTTCCCATTCACTCTTTTTATATAATATATATATATATATAGAGAGAGAGAGAGAGAGAGAGAGAGAGATTTACATTGCACTTACAATGTAAATTTATATTGTAAACACATAAAAATTGGTAAATGTTGTACACATTTGCAAAATTTGTACAATTTTTTTTGCAAATGTATATAATATTTGCCACTTTTTGTGTGTATACAATGTAAGCTTACATTACAAGTAGAAAGTAAACATATAAAGATCCTTTAAAAAAAAAAAAAAAACTCAAACCAAGTTGGTGAACTTGAAGGGAAAAAAAAAAAAAAAAGGAAAAAAGGCAAGTCACTAAACCAAAAATACTGTTCATAACACTATTCATGAGCCTATTCGCTCTTTTTATATATAGAAAAAAAGAGCACAAATCGATGACTGAAAAAAAAAAAAAAAAAAACAAACAAACAAACAGCGATGAACAGTACGTATTGAACAAACCAAAAGTATGTAGCTTTTACACATTCACCCAACAAGTATCACAACATTTTCACAAAATATTTATTTTCAGTTGTGGTTGGTCATAGGGATGGCAATTTTGTCCCACCTCGCTTAACTCGCCCCTCCCTACTTCGCCCCACGCGGATTTTCTTTGCCCCGTAAAGGTGGTGGGGCGGGGATGGGGCAAGATTTTAGTCCTGCACCACGGGGCGGGGTGGGGATGGGTTTAGACTTTTTAAACCCACCCCGCCCTGCGTTGCTAAGGGTTATAATTAGGAATGGCAACGGGTCATGTTCGGCCCGGGTTTTTTGATACCTGGACTCGACCCGCAAGTCCTTCCCTGTTACCCAGATCCGGCCCGTTTAATAAACGGGTCTTTTTTTTAGCCCCAAACCTAGCCTGTCGGGTCTTTACGGGCCCTGCAGGCCCCGTCCTGCCACCTCTAGGCCTATTCTGTGGCAGCCCAATCCAACCCAATCTTATTAAAAAAAAATAATAAAAAAAACCCAAACACAAATCAATCAACATTGTTATCAGTTAAATCCTCAAACTCCATTTATCATTCATGGAAGAAACAAAACTCCGATTTTTACATTTATGGACAGATTTTTACATATTAAATCTTCAAACAAATACCCAAAAACAAAAACTACTAAGAGAGGAAATGAACCCAAAAAAAAAATGAACCAAAAAAAAAAAAACAACTCAGACCACTAAATCTCTCTCCGATCTAACAATCACGGCCTCCTTTGTGACAAAAACGGCAACCACCACGAGATTCTACAAGTTCTTCTTTCAGAAACAAAACCAACGACGCTGTTCAACAAGCCACACGTGAGATGGAAGAAAATCCATGGAGAATTGAGGGTGAGGATGAGATGTGAGTGTCTTAACCTGATTTATGACTTTAAGAGTCTTGGTGGAGCTGATTAAAGAGTGAGAGTCAGTGAGGGAGGCGGCTGAGTTGAGAGAGAAAGGAGAGAGGCGGCTGAGTTGAGAGAGGAAGGAAAGAAATGAGTTTTAGGTTAGGGTTATGATATATATATATATATATGTGTGTGTGTGTGTGTGTGTGTGTGTGTAGGTTTTTTTGTAATTTTATATTTAAGCTAATCGGGTCGGGTCCGGGTTCGGGCCAGATTTTTGCCAAAACCCGGACTCGTTTCGGGTTTCTTTAAAAACCCAAACCCAACCTTATTCTTTATCGGACCGGGTAAAACCCGACCCATTAGGGTTGGGCTTAAATTGCCATCCCTAGTTATAATTGTAAATTTTTTATACCCTAAAACCCTACTATTTAAACAAACATATTTATATTAGTTTATTTTATTCTACCCAATGTGGTTCTCTACTTTTATTTTGTTATGTGTTATACTATGAGTTTTTTTTTTTTTTTTTTTTTTTTGTGATTATCTTGTTAAACGCTTGAATATATTATTCAATTTTTTTTCTAAAATTAATTTGATTTGATGGGATAAATTTAGTTGTAATTTCGAGTATATTTTTATTAATGAAATAGGTTTCATTAAAAAAATTGTACTAGTTATAGGGCAAATTAACAAAAAGTAGAGTTTTATGGGGTGGGGCGGGGATGGGGTTAGAAAGTTTTCCCCGTCATGCGGGGCAGGGCATGGATGGGGTAAGACAAAATCATGCGGGGCAGAGATGAAGACCCCATCCTTCGGCCTCGCCCCGCCCCATTGCCATCCCTAGTTAGTCACAGTTTTATATTTTATTATTTTATTTTGACTTATAAGAAATTGATACCTCAATAATTGTGAAAATATTGTGAAATTTGTTGTATCAGTATAACAATATATATGCGGGTTCTTATAAATATTTAAAAGAAAAAAAAGTACAAACGAAAGACTAAAAAAAAAGGGGGGGAAAAAACTATAACTACTGTAGCTACAATGCCACTTGAATAAACCAAAGTGGCACTGTAGCAACTATTCAAAACTTAGGGGGGAAAAATGGTTCACTACACCAAAAGAGGCACTGTAGAGGTTGCCTCTTTTTATATAGTTAGTAGAAAAAAGAGCACAAATCAATGATTGGAAAAAAAAAAAAGTACATATTGAACAAACTAAATGTACTGTAGTTTTTACACATTCACCTAACAAGTGTCACAACATTTTCACAAAAGATTTATTTTCAGCTGTAGTTGGTCACAGTTTCATATTTTATTATTGAGTAAACTACATATTTGGTCCCTATCCTTTACATTATATTTCAATTTGGTCTTTAACCTTTCAATTGTGTCAATTTGGTCCCTAACCTTTCAGTGCCACGTCAATTTAGTCATTGTCATTATATTTTGAATAAAAATTGATGACATGGCAAATGGTCAAAATAAAATTTTAGTGTACTGTCACATTAATGAAAGCTAATTTTTTTATTTTGGCCATTAGACTCGTCATCAATTTTCATCCAAAAAATAACGACAGTGACTAAATTAATACGATACTGAAAGGTTGGGGACCAAATTGACATAATTGAAAGGTTAGGGACCAAATTGAAATATGATGTATAAGATAGGGACTAAATACGTAGTTTACCCTTTATTATTTTATTTTGACTTATTAGAAATTGACACCTCAATAATTGTGAAAATATTGTATAATTTGTTGTGTCAGTATAACAATATATATAAAAGGAAAAAAAAAGTACAAACGGAAGACTGAAAAAAAAAAAAAAAAAAAACAGTAGCTACAGTGCCACTTGGGGGTACTGTAGCTACAGTGCTTTAAAAAAAAAAAAAACAAAGTGGCTCAATAAACCAAAATGGCACTCTAGAGGCATTGCCTCTTTTTATATAGTTCACAAAACATTTATTTTTCATTGTATTTGGTCACAGTTTCATATTTTATTATTTTATTTTAATTTATAAAAATTGACATTTCAATAATTGTGAAAATATTGTGAAATTTGTTGTGTCAGTATAACAATATATATAAAAGAAAAAAAAGTACAAACGGAAGACTTAAAAAAAAAGCTGTAACTACTGTAGCTACAGTGCCGCTTGGTACTGTAGCTACAGTTCAAAACTTACCAAAAAAAAAAAAAAAAAAAAAAAGAAGACAAAATGGCTCAATAAACCAAAATGGCACTCTAGAGGCATTGCTTCTTTTTATATAGTTCACAAAACATTTTTTTTTCATTGCATTTGATCACAGTTTCATATTTTATTATTTTATTATAACTTATAAAAATTAACACTTCAATAATTATGAAAATATTGTGAAATTTGTTGTGTCAGTATAACAATATATATAAAAGGGAAAAAAAAGTACAAATGGAAGACTTAAAAAAAAAAAAAAAAAGCTGTAACTACTGTAGTTACAGTGCCACTTGGTACTGTAGCTACAATTCAAAACTTAAAAATAAATAAATAAAGACAAAGTGGCTCAATAAACCAAAATGGCACTCTAGAGGCGTTGCCTCTTTTTATATAGTTAATAGAACTTTTAATAATTTATATAAAAATATTCCAACAATATGTAAAGTGAATCTCATTATTATGGTGTGAGGCTTTTACTGTCTATTAAATGTTCAAATAATTCAAATATTTTATATTTAAAAAAAAAAGAGAAAAAAGAAAATAAATAGTAAAGCACTTTGTTATATTAAGTAACCGAATAGTTTAATGATTTTTTAAAATTTCAATTATAAACATTTAAATTAAAGTAGATTAATTTGTAATGATAAAGTATATGTAAAGTTGAAATCGTCTAAAGATGAATATGTAAAATTATTTTATTTTCATTATCATGATGTAAGACTTTTACTACTTATTGAATATTTAATGTATTTTATATTGTCAAAAAAATGGAAGAAAAAGTAAATAGGAAAGAAGAATGACGACGTGACTGATGATGTGGCTTAACAGAAGTGTAATAATAATAAATACTATGGTTCAACTTTTAAATATATATATATATATATATATATATATATAAAAATATAGATAAGCAAAAAAAATAAGTTTATCCATCTAGCTAAAAATTTCCACCCTTTCCCGAAAACTAATTAAGCTTAGGGGTGTCAATTTGGGTTAGCGTGTCGGGTTCGTGTCGTGTCGAGGTAGAGTTATTTGACTAAATGGTTCAACCCTAACCCGACCCATTTAATAATCATGTCATGATTCTTCCACCCTAACCCGACCTGTTAATAAGGTGGGTTGACCTGACCCAACCCATTTGACACCCTTAATAAATGAGTCGTGTTGAGTTGACACGAATGTAACACAACTCATTTCAACTTGCATAATATTAAATATAACATCCATCTACAAATAATTTTTTTTACATCTCAAAAGCAGTGTATACACTTCAAGTCTTCAATCCACATTCAAAAATAATATAGTTCAACAAAAATATAACATTCATCCAGAAATAAGTTTTTTACACTCTAAAAGAAGTGCATACACTTCAACAAATTCAAAATAACATAGTTCAACAAAAATAAAATAACATAGTTCAACAAAAATATAATATCCTTAGAACTTGCCAAATGCTAAGTATCAATATTGAAAAAATTGGAGCAAACAGTAAACTAAAGTTTGTAGAACAAAAACATTATGTAAAAAAAATTATTGCAGAATTTTGAAACACCAAGAAAATAATTTTTTTTAATTTTAAAACTCACTAAACACATGAGAGAGAGAGAGAGAGAGAGAGAGAGAGAGAGAGCAATAACCGGTTTGAGACTTTGAGTTTGAGAATTGGACGTAAGACTATAAGATAGTAGAGTGAGTAGTACGGCTGAAATAAAAAAATAAATTAAGATATTTATAAGAAGGTTTAGAGATTCGGGGTTTGTAGGGTTTAGAGATATAGGGTTTGTAAAGTTTCAATTTCCAATTATATCTCTTGTAAGTTTTTGTAATTACTCAATTTTCTTTTTAAAATAAAATGAATACTTATTTGTTATATGAGTTAAACGAGTTGTATTAAGTGAGTCATTTCAGATTGACACAAATAAATCAATGTGTCAAACATGTCTATTACGGGTTACGCAAGTTGACCCGCTTATGACATGTTTCTTATTGTGTCACTTTTAGGTCGACCCACTTATGACCCAAACCCATTAAGGCCCAACCCTAACCCACAAAAACCCGCGTCAAGTTCGTGTCGAGTTCGTGGGTTGGGTTGAACATTGATACCCCTAATTGAGCTAGCTTGAGCCAAGGTAAAGTGTTGGACAAGTTATTTGTTAATGGAATAATGTTAGAGATACAAACTCTTTTACAAAAATTTTTACAAATTGCTAATATGGTGAGTGATTATTAGTTGATGAAAAAGTGATATTAATGGTAGGTTTAGATAAAAACTAATAAGAAATTGACTACATCAACATTTTGTAAAAATATTGTAAAATAGTTTGTGGACGTAGCCAGTGGCGGAGCCAGAATTTTAGTCTAGAGGGGGCAAAATTAAAAGATGATATTAAAAGTGAAACTAACCTAAAAAATATTAATAAACAATAATAACAAAATAAATAAACAATTGTAAGCAAATATGAATATATTTCATATTATTAAAATAAATAAACAAAAATAACCAATTCATATAGCTACTAAAAAATTTACAAACTGATGGAGTAAGAATGTGATTAGTGTAACTTAAAAAATATAATGAATAAATGTTTGAAATGATTTTTTTGTAATTTGTGACGTGTCAATTTGTAAGACATAAGTTGTAAAATTTGTGGTATTTTTAGCATCATTCAAGGATAAGATGCTGTGAAAAGTATCATAAATAGTAAAAATGGTATAAATAATGATAAAAATATATATATACATATATATATATATAGTGAAATAGATGCAAGTTGCAGTAGGACAAGACAAAAGCAATGGTTTGGTCACTTCCAACAAGTAAAAGTCCTTTTTTTCATTACAAAAAAATTTGAGAAGTCAGGGGGGGCAGGTGCCCCCCTCGCCCCCCTTTGGCTCCGCCAGTGGACGTAGCATTACTTTTGTTAATAATAACAAGTTTATCGAAACGACATCAATATTTCCATAACTACCATAATCTGTTGTGATTGGAGCATGATAAAAATGGTTTGTTAGGAGTGAATCTAGGTAAAAGTGGTGATATTTTGGTTTCTCTAATTTTACTCATTAGTTAATTGGCTTTGCTCTGCATCCAGGAAATCTTTTTACGTTGTCTTGTCCAATTTCGACCAATGAAAGTTGTTCCAAATTCAGTATCTTTCCCAGAATAGCTTTGCATAGAGGGCTATGCTCTCCACCCAAAGAAATCTGTTAATGTGGTTGCGGAAAACACTCTTCTCCTCCAAACCTACATAGGGAATAAAACGCTCAACTCAAATATTCAACTGAAATCTCCCATTATAAGCATTTGCTGACTTTGTCAAGCCCTTACAAAACCTCTAACAATCCCATGCTCAAGCACAAAAGCCGACCCCTTGCCAAACTAAAAACAGGTTCCTTTCTAAGTTATTATTTCCCCATTCGGTAGTGAAGGAACCACGCAAATATCATCCCTCCTTCTACGTTAAGGTTATCCAAAAAAAAAAAAAAAAAAAAATTGGGAAGAGCAATAGAAGGAAGGGAGAAAATGACAAAGATGAAAATTACTTTATTCATGTTGGCAGCAATTGCTGGGTGCCTTATGATGGGTTCGGTTAGTGCAATGACTCACATTGTTGGAGGAGGCCATGGCTGGCGTTTGCCTGACAACCAAACCTTCTTTGAAGAATGGGCTAAACCAAGAACCTTTGGTGTTGGTGACAGACTTGGTAAGTTTAATGCCTTTTGGCCTATATGGAACTTCAGGGATTCAACTTTGAAAACAAATTAAGTAACATGTCTAACCAATTCATTTTTCTTTTTCAAATAGCTTGAATGTTTTGTTTTGATTTCTGCTTTATACATCTAGCTTATCTTTATGCTTGTAAGAGTATTACATCATAGCTTGTGTCCCATTTGGTTGCTTTGTCAAAAAAAATGACCAGGTATAGTATATATAGGGGGGTTATCTCATTATCTCAAAATAGTGGTCTTACCAATTTATTTCAAAGTACTAGGAAAAACCTTTTTTGTAACACAGGTGATCTAACTAGCTAGACCATAAATAGTGAATATGTGCGTTTGGATTAGCTTTTACTGATTTGAGAAAAAAATTAGAGCAACATACAATGGGACAATTTCTAAGTAGCCAAAGTTGCAGTTTTCCCATACAGGCCGGGTTCTGAAACTGTGGTATTAGTAAAGAAGGAAGACTACAAGGAATGCAGAGAAAAAGATGCCATTGACACGTACTACAATGGACCAACAATTCTGGACCTCACAAAGACTGGGGACTATTACTTTATTTGTGACATTGGAAAGCATTGTGAGGCAGGCCAAAAGTTCCACATAACTGTGGTCAAGAAAAAGGGCTCGTCTGGAAATCCTTTCCCTTTTCAAGTCAACAATCCTGCACTCGCAGCACCTATTACCTCTAACAAATATTGAAGCTAGAAACTCCTTGCTTCGATGTGTGGCTTAACTTAACTATATCTTTATGCTTGTATTGTGCACCCTTTGCTTGTTAATGCAGAGGAAAAGTACACAGAAATTCTTTATTACTACTAATTATTGTATGTTGGAATGGCTTTTACCACTTTATAAAAACATGTTCTGTATATAATTTATATACATGGATCATTTCATTATTTGTCTAAAATTTTGCTGCTTTAAGTGCTCAAAAAATTGAACAAATGACCATGCTATTCAGCAAATATACATGGACAATTACTAAGAAGCCAAAATTGCAGTTTTCCCATACAGGCCCGGTTCCAACAACGTGGTACAGATTGACAAGAAAGACTTCGAAGATTGCACTCAAAAAAATGTCATTGACATGTACTACTTGGGACCAACCATTCTGGACCTCAATGACACTGGGGACTTTTACTATTATTGTGGCATTGGGAAGCATTGTGAGGTCGGCCAAAAGCTCCACATCAAGGTTGTCAAGGGAGAGGGCTCGTCTGGAAGACCCTTTGCTTTTCAAATTGCTCCCATACATTCAGTTGCTGATATACCTGCTCCTGCTCCTGCCCCTATTAGTATTACATCCTCAGCGAGCTCCGTTCAAAATTTTGGCATGGTTTTCGGTTTACTAGTGTTCTTGCTTTCTCTATTCACTTAAGGAGGGCAATGTTATGATTGTGACAACGTCTTTTAGGGTGTTTATGAGAAAGGATTCTTTCTCATACGAGTGTCAGTCATAGAAACTGACAATCAAAGTTTGTTATACATTGTGATTGGCGTGACACGCCTATTATTGTTGCATTAGTATATATAAGTGACAAGTTCCTCAAAAAAAAGAAAAAGGTATATGTAAGTGACATTATACTTATATGTTTACTAGAAGAAGGAATATTTGTTGGGCCTGTTATACTTAATCTTCTTGGAATAGAATGTTTTTCTGCTTCATTTAGCAACTCTTGTGCATCCATAGAAACAGTTTATGCTAATTCTTGATTCCAACACTAACCATTTGTATTACAGGTATTTCTAACACTAACAACCTGTTGTTTCCTTTGCTCCTTTGAATCCATACCAACAAGAGAATTAAAATATTTCGGGATGGGTTGTATTGTATGGCATATTATGAAGCCCAGTTCCAAATCTGAAAGCAACAAAACCCATATTTTTCTTCCTTTTTGTGTTCAGAACCAAGACCATATTATAGTCCAGTTAAGTCACATGGGCATCTAAGACAATATGTGGAAATAAAGACAATTGGACATTAATTCAATTGAGCCTACAAGTGACCTGAGACAGGTATGGCCGTACGGGCATGGGCTTGTATATGGGTCAGGCTTGGTTGACCCAGTGACCCTACCAAGCATGAAGCAAACAAAGCACCCTTCAAATTCTGAATGGAAGACCATAATCACAAATAATAATTATACGAACACAACCTAATCCACGCACTTTACCATAATTATCGTATGTGGTAGATTGAGATTGACTATCTGTCACTTTTACATGAATTCATCACTTTATAATTTTTGAATTATAAAAATGTATTTTTTATCTATTTCTTTTTCCCAATAAACATTTCTACCCCCATTTTTTTTTTTTTTTTGGGTGGGGCACAAAGACTTCATTTAATAGTTACAGCAATAGAACATGGCTACATGGAAGTGAAAGTGCAATCCCATTTCCCACAAGAAGTGTGATGTTCAGTGGGGACTTCTATTAACATCCATAGCACAATTCATGTGATATCTATGTCCCTATAATGTACATATCTACCAAAATAGACCCACACTTATAAGATGCAGCCTGGCTGGTAAGAAATTGACCTCCATTGGCCCTACTTGCCTGATGTTCCACCCAACACTGCATGAGTATCCATCAAACATGTATGGTCCACTTAACTATTGGTACGAATATTGTACGGGTCTGGTTGGTTCATAACTTCATATAATTAAGTTCTGTATTTAAGCAACATAGATTCTACAAAATAAAAAGGACTCCAAAACTCATATCAATTTAATATATGCTGCGCTACACTAGTGTCTGTTTGTTTTTGTGATAATCCAACCAGCAAAGCTATTTTAATGACCCCAGGTAGGTTTGGTTGTCACAGGCTAAATCTTCCAGAGACTTGAAGGAAACTGGGCCATAAAAGTATGAAAGCAACGAATCCCAGTACCAATTTCCATGCACATTTTTTTCGTGATACCCTCTACCAAACAAAGGTTGTCACAAATGAATGTTCTTGGTCATTAATTAATTAGACTTTCACACTTGCTATGTCGGCTAGGAAAGCATCTCCAACAAGAGAGTTAAAATTTTCTTCAAATTTTGGTTATAAAAGTCATTTATTTTAACTACCCAATTTTTATAATACCTTCCTCTATCATTTTTTTTTTCCCTCCATTTCATTTAAATAATGTTATATCTTTATTTCCTGCCAAACTTTACCCATTAAAATGTAGAGATTCCTTGAAGGAATCGAATGGGCAAATGCATGTAGAGCAATTTGTTCTAATAAGTCACATTCATATTATGTTGAGTTACACCACTGTCAGTTTTTTTAAAACCTTCTCATTTCTTTCCATGTGTATATTAAAAATACTTAGCATTCTCAAAAAAAAAAAAAAAAAAATTATGTTGAGTTAGAAGTATTCAATTAGGATCAAACCAAACACGATTTGTTAAATAATTGTGTTATGCCTAGCATAACTTGTTTATTAAGGGGGTTGACAGAGGCAATCTACCTAATATGCTTAATAAACTTTTAAAAAAAAGACACACTTAATAGAAATCGTATTAGATTGTCATGTATTCAGCCCATTTTTAATCTATTTAATAAATATGTTGTATTGATTTGATACAAGCCCAATTCATTTCAATTCCTTTAAAATTGATTAACATATTATAATCAACTAATTTCTATTTCATAATAACATCAATTGAAATATAAATAGAATACAATTCAAAAGTTCTTATTTCAACCCAATTAAGTTCCACTAAAATTCTAAATACACAATTTTCGAAAAATAAAATGAGATGCCCCAAGTAGTGGTTACAAACTTATCTCTCTCTTTTTTAATTTTTAATTTTTTTTTCTTTTTTGAGAAAGCCCTTAACTCTTTAGGTCATTGTAACAATTAAAGTGAACTGATAACATAATGAATCCAAAAATGTTCAAGGTCCACATCAGCAAAGAAGAAGGTTAATGGGTGGGACCGCAATCAAAATCATACCCCTCTAGATACAGTAATGGCTGAGCTGGATTGGACACGGGGGGAGTTGGAGGACCATGGTCCTGTTCCTATCTATCTCATCCATAGGTCCAAAAGGCCCACTTGCAACGCAAAGCAAAGCCTTGCACTGCTCGAGGTGAAGCAAAACCGTTAATCTGACAATTACGTGAACGTCAGTGATTGACTGTATGTGGCTGGCCGTAGAGTTTGTGTGAGAGAATAACAAAGAAGATCTTCTGGTTCTGGATTTTCTTTTTCTTTATTTTCTTTCCCTCTCAACGTATCTGTTAAAAAGTTTTGGCATTTTTCATTTTTGCAGAGCCAAAGATCTGTTACCTCTATACTTTTGGCTTTGTGGCCTTTGTTGGACGTGACCTCCTGCCATTGATTCAAACAGCAGCAACACCCCAAGCACCAAAATATATATAGGCAAATGTATAGGTCAAATCTTTCATATATATATATATATATATATGGAACAATAATACTTTCTAGTACATATTTCCGGCAGATGAGCCATGTTGGTGCTTGATAAGTAAAATTATAACAAGTGGCCAGGCTGAACCCGTCGGCTGTGTCATGGAATAGAGTTTACAGCTTAGGCTGACGGGATTAATTAAGTAAGAGATTGAATACCCCATAGCTGACGGATATTGATGTGACGGGACCAAGATGGAAGGAAGCCTGCTCCAATGGGTTAACTCCATCTTAAGGCTGACACCGATATGGCCGAAGGGTAAAAGATAAGTTAACGGTCCTGAAGCTGACGGTTCTAATAAAATCTTTGTCTTGGCCGCTACGCATGAATATATAAGGAAATGACTTATATCCCACGCTGAGTGTTAGTGTCCTACAAGGAAAGGATTCCGCAATCTATGCTCATGAGAACTCCTATAAGGAAAAGACTTATACTCCAAGGAAGAGATGTCAACCCTCTACTACTATAAAAGCCCCAATACCCTCACAAATCGAGGTACACATAATTACGCCCTCTCTAGCACTCTAGAGTTGTAACAAGTTCTAACTTGACCTTCGGAGGGTATTTGGCCGGCACCACACCGGTGCTCTCTGTTGGGTCTTCTCCTTTTTGTTGTGCAGGTGTCGTTTCGAGTGTGCAATCGTCGTGTGACTCACTGGTGGTATTTTCGGCAACATCAGTTGGCGCCGTCTGTGGGAATTGACGTTTTTTGGTTTGTAAGCCATAGCAAACGCTTTCCGGACAAAAGAGTTGCATGGTGCTGACTCGCTCAATGGCAACAACGAACAACGTTCAGGGAGACGAAACCCACGCAGCGGCCCTCGAAAGGCAAGTGTAGACCTTGGCCGCCGCCGTAGAGCGCCTTACTAAGCAGAACCACAGTTTGGAGGAACAGTTACACCAGAAAAATGCAGGTCACGGCACTCAAGAGCAGGACCAAGAAGGCACCAGTGCCGATAGAAGAGAACGAGAAGAGCTGGAGGCAGTAATGCTTCGAGTAGACCGGAGCGTCAAAATTTGAGCATGCCATCCCTCACGGATGCAACTCAACCACACATTGCCACAAAGATATAGGCAATAAAGGAACAAATGGAGGTCATGATGAATGCCCTCAAAGGACGAGTATCCAGCGACCTTGACGATTTGGTAAATCGCACCGACTCGCCGTTCACTGCAGCTGTCAATTCCTTCCCCCTACCACATAAATTTTGCATACCGCATATAGATAGTTACGACGAAGTGAAGGACCCTCTGGATCATCTAGAGACCTTTAAGACCTTAATGCACCTTAAAGGGGTAGCGGACGAAATCATGTGTAGGGCCTTCCCTACAACGCTGAAGGGCCCCGCAAGGGTAGGGTTTAGCCAACTAACGCCGAACTCCATCAACACTTTCAAGGAGCTAAGCGCTCAGTTCACTACACACTTTATTGGGGGACACAGGTATAAGAAGTCCACGGCATGCTTAATGAGTATCAAGCAACGAGAGGACGAGACGCTGAGATCCTACATAACGCGCTTCAATAAGGAAGCGCTATCGATCGACGAAGCTGACGACAAAATACTTGTAGCAGCCTTCACAAATGGGTTGCGAAATGGTAAGTTTTTGTTCTCACTATACAAAAACGACCCCAAGACTATGTCGGAAGTACTCTACAAGGCCACCAAGTACATGAATACTGAAGACGCGCTGCAGGCTCGGGAGGAAACGCCAAGAAAAAGGGAAAGGCAAGAGGATGCACGACAAGACCAAGAGCGGAAGAAGCCAAGGACAGGAGACCGAAGGGATGAAAGGCGTTCTAAGCCCCCGGGAAGGAGGTTTACAAGCTTCACCCCGTTGACCACCCCGATAGATCAAGTCCTAATGCAAATCAAGGACGAAGGGGCTCTGACCTTTCCCGGAAAGCTGAAGGGGGATCCTAGCAAGCGGTCTAGAGACAAATATTGCCGCTTCCACCACGACCACGGACATGACACAGCTGACTGCTATGACTTGAAACAGCAGATTGAAGCCCTCATTAGACAAGGGAAGTTGCAGAAGTTCGTCAGCAAGGAAAAAGCAGATCCGCCTCCTCAAGAGCAAGCTCCCCGACGAGACAATGAACGACCGAGGCAACCCTTGGGAGACATAAGGATGATTGTAGGGGGAACGGCCGCCAACGGCCTATCAAACAGAGCTCGTAAGACTTATCTCAGAGCGGTCCAGAATGTCCAACTCACAGGCGTCATCCTGAAGATACCGCGAGTCGACAACCCTCTTATTGGATTCTCGGAAGAAGATGCCCGACGTCTCCACCATCCGCATGACAATGCACTAGTCGTTAGCTTTCAGGTAGGAGACTATAACGTGTACCGGGTCTTGATCGACAACGGAAGCTCCGCAGATATTCTCTATTACCCAGCATTCCAACAGATGCGGATCAGCAGAGAGCGACTAGTTCCAACCAACGCTCCACTCGTCGAGTTCGGCGGAACAAAAGTGTACCCCTAGGCGCAGTCACGTTACCAGTCACCATTGGAGATTATCCTCAACAAACCACTAGGAACGTCACGTTCCTTGTGGTCGATTGCTCTTCTGCCTACAACGCCATCATTGGGCGACCTACCCTTAACTCCTAGAAGGCCGTAACCTCGACCTATCACCTGATGATCAAATTCCCCTACTAAATACGGAGTAAGGGAATTGCGAGGGGACCAAGTGGCCGCGCGGGAATGCTATATTGCAATGCTGGAAATGGATGATCATTTGCAAACCATGAGCATAGAAGAGCAGCGGACAGGGGCAGAACTCGTAGAGAAGCTCGATGAGGTACCCCTTGATAACTCCCGGCCAAACAGGACCACATGGATCGGTACTCTCGCCAGCCCGACGGTTCGTTCAGAACTCACAACATTCCTTAAGGAAAATCAGGACGTGTTCGCCTGGAGCAACGAAGACATGCCAGGAATAGACCCTTCGGTCATGGTGCATAGGTTGAATGTGTCACCTTCCTTTCCACCCGTTCGACAAAAGAAGTGGGTGTTCGCCCCAGAATGAGATCAGGCCATAGTTGAAGAAGTTCGCAAACTACAGGAGGCGAACTTTGTTAGAGAATTTTACTACCCCGACTGGCTAGCGAACATTGTAATGGTTAAGAAAGCCAGCGGGAAGTGGAGGATGTGCGTGGACTTCACCAACCTGAACAAAGCATGCCCCAAAGACAGCTACCCCCTCCCAAGGGTTGACATTCTAGTAGACTCTACAGCTCGACACTAGCTGTTAAGTTTTATGGACGCTTTCTCTGGTTACAACCAGATCAAGATGCACGAAGCCGATCAAGAGAAAACTTCGTTTGTTACTAGTCAAGGCCTCTTCTGTTATAAAGTAATGTCATTCGGCCTAAAAAATGTGGGCGCGACGTATCAGAGGCTCATGAACAAGATGTTCGCGCAGCAGATTGGGAGAAATGTCCAAGTCTACGTCGACGATATGTTGGTGAAAAGCTAAAGGGAGGAAGACCTCAAGGAAACATTCGACACTCTTCGCTTCTACAACATGAAGCTTAATCCAGGAAAGTGCGCCTTCGGAGTGACAGCGGGAAAATTCCTAGGATTCATGGTGTCGCAGAGAAGCATCGAAGCAAACCTGGACAAGATCCGGGCCATAATGGAGATGGCACCCCTAAAAAATGTGAAGGAAGTGCAAAGCCTTAATGGCAAAGTAGCGGCGCTGAATAGATTCATATCAAGGGCGACTAACAAATGCTTACCCTTCTTCCTCACGCTGAAGAAATCCTTCGAATGGACTGCCGAGTGCCAACAAGCATTTGAGGAGTTAAAAGCTTATCTCTCTTCCCCACCGTTACTAAGTCCCTCGCAGGCTGGTGAGGAACTTTTTCTCTATCTAGCCGTGTCCCCTGCTGCCGTCAGCACCGCCCTAATCAGAGAGGAAGAAAGAGTGCAAAAGCCCGTTTACTACGCCAGTCGGGCACTTCGTGGTGCCGAAGAAAGATACCCACCCATGGAGAAACTCGCCTTTGCGCTGGTTACGGCAGCACGCAAACTCAAGCCGTATTTTCAAGCCCATACGGTGATCGTCTTAATCGACAAGCCCTTACGGCGGGCAATGAGCAACCCAGAAGCTGCTGGCCGATTAGCGCTATGGGCCATAGAATTGAGCGAGTTTGATATCCAGTATCGCCCACGAACCGCCATTAAAGGACAAATTGTCGCAAATTTTATAGCAGAATTCACAAATGACAAAGACAGGGGGGCAAAGGAATCTCTGCAGTGGAGCATACATGTAGACGGATCATCCAACATGCAGGTTGGGGGAGCCGACATTGTGCTACTGACACCCGAAGGAGACACGGTTGAGTGCATGGTCCACCTTGATTTTCCTACAACGAACAATGAAGCGGAGTACGAGGCTTTAATAGCAGGGCTCGACCTTGCCAAAGCTGCAGGAGCTGCAAATATGGTCATTTACTATGACTCTCAGGTCGTCACCAACCAGATAAACGGGAACTATGTGTGTCGGGGTGAAAGAATGAAAAGGTGTCTGGACCAAGCAAGGGAAAGGGTAGACAAGCTGAAGGCCAAAATCGTACAAATCCCTAAGGGAGATAATGAGCAAGCCGACCGCTTGGCCAAAGCTGCCTCAACCGAACATATGACCACCCTGGGTAATGTACTCTCTTTTGTTCAACTTTCACCACTAATAGATTCCATCGATGTACAAGAGATAGGCTCCGAAAGCAATTGGACCACACCATTAATCTCCTACTTGAAGAATGGCGCATTACCGGACGAAAATGTGGCCGCTAGAAAGCCGAAGGTCCAAGCAGCGAGATTCGTCTTAATAAGAGATGTCCTGTACAAAAGGGGTTTCTCCCGGCCATTCCTGAGATGTTTAAGTCCTGAGGAAGCGGACTACGTCAAGAGAGAGGTGCACGAAGGAATCTGTGGAAACCATTCAGGGTCTCGATCATTAGTGCATAAGCTAGTGTGAACGGGGTACTTTTGGCCAACCATGCAGAAGGTTGTCGAGACTTATGTAAAGAGTTGCGACATGTGCCAAAGGTTCAGCAATGTTATCAGACAACCACCCAAAGAACTTACCCCGATGACGGCACCATGGCTGTTCGCTCAATGGGGACTAGACATTATGGGGCCATTCCTGACGGCAATACGACAGCATCCTCCTTGGCTTCTTCCGCCCTTGGTCTTGTCATGCATCCTCTTGCCTCTCCCTTTTTCTTGGCTTTTCCTCCCAAGCCTGCAGCGCGTCTTCAACATTCATGTACTTGGTGGCCCTGTAGAGTACTTCTGACATGGTCTTGGGGTCATTTTTTTATAGTGAGAACAAAAACTTACCATTTCGCAACCCATTTGTGAAGGCTGCTACAAGTATTTTGTCGTCGGCTTCGTCAATCGATAGCGCTTCCTTATTGAAGCGCGTTATGTAGGATCTCGGCATCTCGTCCTTTCGTGGCTTGATACTTATCAAGCATGCCGTGGACTTCTTATACCTATGTCCCCCAATAAAGTGTGTAGTGAACTGAGCGCTTAGCTCCTTGAAAGTGCTGATGGAGTTCGGCGTCAGTCGGCTGAACCATACCCTTGCGGGGCCCTTCATCATTGTAGGGAAGGCCCTACACATGATTTCGTCTGCTACCCCTTGAAGGTGCATCAAGGTCTTGAAGGTCTCTAGATGATCCAGAGGGTCCTTCACTCCGTCGTAACTGTCTATATGCGGCATGCGAAATTTATGTGGTTGGGGGAAGGAATTGACAGCTGCAGCGAACGACGAGTCGGTGCGATTTACCAGATCGTCAAAGTCGCTGTATACCCGTCCTTTGAGGGCATTCATCATGACTTCCATTTGTTCCTCTATTGCCTGTATCTCCGTGGCACTGTGTGGTTGAGTTGCATCCGTGAGGGATGGCATGCTCAAAGTTTGACGCTCCAATCTACTTGAACTGCCCTCCGGCCCTTCTCGTTCTCTTCTGTCGGCACTGGTGCCTTCTTGGTCCTGCTCTTGAGTGCCGTGACCTGCATTTTTCTGGTGTAACTGTTCCTCCAGATCGTGGTTCTGCTTAGTAAGGCGCTCTGCGGCAACGACCAAGGTCTGCACCTGCCTTTCGAGGGCCACTGCGCGGGTTTCGTCTCCCTGAACGTTGTTCGTTGTTGCCATCGAGCGAGTCAGCACCATGCAACTCTTTTTTTCGGAAAGCATTTGCTATGGCTTACAAACCAGAAAACGTCGATTCCCACAGACGGCGCCAACTGATGATGCCGAAAATACCACCAGTGAGTCACACGATGCTTGCACACTCGAAACAACATCTGCACAACAAAAAGGAGAAGACCCAACAGAGAGCACCGGTGTGGTGCCGGCCAAATACCCTCCGAAAGTCAAGTTAGAACTTATTACAACTCTAGAGTGCTAGAGAAGGCGTAATTATGTGTACCTCGATTTGTGAAGGTATTGGGGATTTTATAGTGGTTGACCTCTCTTCTTTGGAGTAGAAGTCTTTTCCTTATAGGAGTCCTCATGAGCGTAGATTGCGGAATCCTTTCCTTGTAGGACACTAACACTCAGCGTGGGATATAAGTCATTTCCTTATATACTCATGCGTGACGGCTAAGACAAAGATTTTATTAGAACCGTCAGCTTCAGGACCGTCAACTTATCTTTTACCCTTCGGCCATATCGGCGTCAGCCTTAAGATGGAGTTAACCCCTTAGAGCAGGCTTCCTTCCATCTTGGTTCCGTCATATCAATGTCCGTCGGCTATGGGGTCTTCAATCTCTTGCTTAATTAATCCCGTCAGCCTAAGCTGTAAACTCCGTTCCATGACACAGCCGATGGGTTCAACCTAGCCACTTGTTATAATTTTACTTATCACAACCCTAACACAATTTTATTGATTCAACCCAATTAATTTCAACATATTTTGGCACTATAATTTCCAACACATTAATTTATGAGCTCTTGCAATATTTTTAGTTTATTAGTGTGTAGTCATGTACATATGCATAAGTACACTTGAAAACAATCACAGTTATACAGTTCAAATTATACATTATTTTTTAGAAAATGTTCAAATTATACATGATATATGATATTAGCATACACATTTTTTAAACCATACATTTCTAAAATACGTAAAGGTTTCTCATATTATATATATATATATATATATATATATAAAATTTAATTGGTTTTAGACTTTTTAGATTTTGGACCCAGTAATTCACTTGCCACAAAAATTAAAAACTTAGATGGACTCATGGCGAAAAATTAGACTCCAGTTGAAATCTAATTTAGAATCTACTTGAATTTGGACTCTTTGATTTTTACAATCAATAATTCACTTGGTACAAAATTAAAAATTAATTGGGACATGGGGTACAAAATAGAATTTCAAATTAAAATCTAATTGGATTTTCTCTTGAGCTTTGACTATATATATATATATATATTACACAATCTTAATCAAAACTCAACTAGTCTATTATATAATGACTATTCTTTTTTTCTTTTCTTTTTTTGAGAAGATATAATGACTATTCCAGTAACATTTTTTAACAGTTATTTTTAACAACATTTTTATACCGGTTGAGAATACTAGAAAATAAATTTTGTATAACTGCTTGTGTATAGTTGAAGGTAGGAGACGAGGAATTTCCTTCTACTCTATTTGAACTTTGAGAAATACCACAACGTAAAAAGAAAAACATATGAACACTAATTTTTTTTTTTTTTTAACTTTTTTTTTTTTTTGATGAAATTTTTTTTTCCTATTTTGGGAAGTAAAGACCAGGAGAGGTTGCCTTCGTAGTCGTAAAATGCATATGATTGTGGGCGACCCAAATTTTATTTGCCATAAAATGCATATGATTGTATGGGACCCAAATTTTATTTGCTGAAGCCTTAAGTATAAGACTCAGTTTCTTGTCCTTATGCATCAAATGGGCTAGGAAATTCCAAAAAATCCCAGTTTCAGACCTTGCAGTATAGCCCTCCCCACTGAGTTATCACTCTCTGTAGCCCTGCAATAAGCCACACACCCCCCCCCCCCCCCCCCCCCCCCCTTGAGATACAAAAAAGAAAAAAAAGATATCTCTTCCCATCCTCATATAGTAATTAGTAATCCTTTGAATTATCATTTTTACACAAAGACCTTCCAATGATATATACTTTGTAAAAAAAATTGTATTCTTATATTTCTATATATGTTAGAGGTATAGAAATAGAACCCAATATTTTTGATATGCAAGTCAAGAATACAACTTGTATTACAAGTCAAGTAATTAAGTGTAATCTATTATATGGTTAACCGTAATCAACTTCATATTGGGTTTATTGTAGCTGTTAAAATTGAGTACAATTAAAATGTAGCTGTTAAGGGCTTTCTGTGTGGACTTAGGCCGTTGAGTCAAACCATATAACCTTTATTTCTTCCCTCTCTTGCTTCCATTCTTTCTCTATATTTTTCATAAAATCTAACATGTTATCAGAGTATTTCTTAACAATATATATCACAGAAGTTCACAAGTTCAGAAACCCTGAAAATGTTAAGCTAATTGAATACTTGGCATACCACAATACAAAACAAAGAAAAAGACGAAATGGTATCTAATTTCTAAGAGCATGTTTGTCAAGTCAGGTAAGCAGGCTGGAATCTGATAAGAAGGATATGCAAAATCAGCTTTATATATTCCAAATGTATTTAATAAATTCCAGGCACTTCGATGAGCCATAGGCTGATATACTATTGGCTTTTACGTATGATACACCTACAGTGTAATTAAGTCACGGTTAATTTCCCGGTGCTGCAGTGGTGCAGCGATCGAGAAGCCGCTAATATGCCAAAATTCAGTGGCATCATTGCCTACCCAGCTTGCAAAGGGGACCATATTTCATAGATTTGATCAGAACAAAGGAAATTTTCAAGCTTCATATATTTTGAAAATGTGCTGCATAACCTTGATTAATCAAATCTAAGGTCATTAATCATGAGTAAATGGTAGTTACATATTTTTTATTATATACTCACCGTGCATTTACTATCACATGAACTGAAATTATATCTTTTTTTTTTTTAGAAAGTTTCAACTTATGATGTCCGCTCCTAATGATAACTCTTTATCATCAGATTAAGACACCAATTAGTTTTTGGTTTAAGCGGAGATTGAACTTCAGATCTCTTATTCAACCATAAAATTTTTTACCAATTTAGCTAACTGAAACTCACAACTGAAATTATATCTTAAAAAACACAATTTCAAAAAAGTGTATATAGAGTATATAATAACGAGTGTGTAATAAGATTTTCCAATTAATAATTATGGCACAACGGCTTCATATATAGTCCACGTTAGCATGCAAGGTTGACTTATTGGTCATGCCCACTTTGGCGTGAGAATGATTAATAAGTTTGCTTTTAGTGAAGTTTACCAACAGACAAAGACACAAGAAGGGTCCCATAAGGAGCCTGATCACCTGAAAACCCCAACCTTTCATAGTCCAATAATCCATACCCTATGATGATTCTATGAATGTGCCAAAGAAAAGTGTTGTCTCAAGGCATCATAATTGTCATCTTTTTCAACGTGAGGACTCGATCATGATTATTACTAAATCTTCCTTTTTTATTGTCATTTAAAAATTAAAAAAAAAAAAGGTTTATCAAAGATGAGCATAGCTATTTTGTAGTATGGTACAAAGTAATTAAAATTTAAAGGAAAAAACTTAGATAAATTTACCAAATTGAAGACAAAGTAAAGATTATTTGAGAGAGAGAGAGAGATTAGGTTTCTTAAGTTGAGATTGTTAGGTCAAAAGTTAATGAACCTTATTATTACAAAAGGAGTGAGACATGGAACAAAAAAGAGGAACAATTTCACGTGCATATGGATTACGAAAAGTCTAGTCATATATATACATGTCGTCAAAGAAGGAGAGATTGCCTCTCTCCCTTTATATATAGTAGGGCTCATGAATTGCCACTCCGGTCCTTTTATTTGGCATTGAGAAAAAGGTACCACCCAAATTGCAACTTGTGGTTCTTTTAAGAAACTCTATGAATATCGAGAAAATATACAATTGAATTCCATACCTTTTACTTATCTACACTTTAAAACATTTCATTCTTTCTATACTATAAAGAAGATAAGTGAACTTTAGTTGCTAATAAGAGAGCATATCACAATTGTTAATCACTTCTTTCATGACAAAAAGTAGAAAGCTTGTTTGCATCCTAGAACGGTACAAACTAAGTTGTAGAACTAATTACTAAAACACCATATATATATATTGGTTTTCCACGGTGTTTTCTCAAAACTTTCAACCATAGACTAATCATTGTTCATAATAGGTAGGCCCATAGCGGGGTAAATCGCTAGCCCAAGGAGTTTTTTTCAAAGTGTTGGTGTTTGGACTTAAATTAGGGAGTTTCTAGTCAAATCCAAGACAGCCACTTTGAGACCGAGTGCCCAATCACTTAACCAACCCCACTGAGTTATATATATATATATATATAGATATATATGCAACTTGGAGGGGTTTTTAATTACATGACAATGAAGCAAGTTGATGTTGTCACATGTCTTTATGTGAGAACTATTATGGTCTCTCTCTTACCATTCTTTTTTATCAACAAAAAAGTAATAATTGTAAATAAATCTATATAATAGATTCATCCTAGTTTAAGATATTGTAGGAAAAGCTTAAATGGGTGCAGACGGCAAAGGAAAAAAAAATTTTATATTTTTTTTGGGGTTAAAATTAGATTGCGTTTGGCATTGGAGCCAGCTTTTTTTACTGTTTAGCTTATTTTTGCTACTATTCATGGGGTATATTGCATTTTTTTATACTATTCATGAGTTCCACTGTACTATTTCAGCTAACTTTTAGGTTTATCTGCGATACTTTCAGCAAAAAATTTTCAATTTTAACTAAATAAGTTGTTTCCAAACGAACTCTTAATACAACTTTTTTTTGGGTAGATCAATGGCAAATTTTAATTGACATTGACAGAATGCTCACGTTAAAATTATTATAATACTCAATTTAGAAACGATTTCACACTTAAATAGTATGAGGGTCTAGTAAGACACTTTTAGACACACATTTCCCCCTCTCTCTCTCTAAAGCTTTAAAACTCTTACTATTTTACCATTTTTCACACTCTCTCTTTCTCTATTTCTATTGTTAAGTATGGAACTAACTTAAATATCAAAGTGCTTTATTCTCTTTATGCAGGAACTAGGTTGCATCAACCTTCAGCACAACTTCATTCCCCTATCAAAGAAAGTTTATCATGCAAATGCTAGACTGAGGTGTAGATGCTGGACTCAATCCACTAAAATAGCCAGTGCCAAACTTAACATGTACAGTCATGGTACTATCCTGTCACACTCCTATTCTGCCATGTCCTCCCTAGAGGTTTCCACCACCTAAAAATAGTAATTTAGAATTATTATTATTATTTTTTTTTTTTTTCATGACCGCCAAATTGTGCTTAATTTTTCATTTGGTAGACACGAGTAAGTGCACGTGGGTCTCTCATCCCATGTCCAAGGCATCAAAATACCAGCTTTTTTAGCCCAGTGAAGCCTTAAGCCCAATCAAAGCTGCTTTTCCTTTTTAAAGCAATATAAGCACAAAACACTTGTGAGTGTTGGGCAAGCGAAACGTGGAGCAACACTCAATAGTCATCGATTCCCCACTTTATCCATTCCATCACACACGCACAAAAGTAGGAAAAAATATCTGAATCCGCCACTTGCTATCTCTACTCATCTCTGCAGCTATAATAAATCATCAAAAACCCGAGATTTAACGTAACGGCCATAACTGTAGCCCGTGGCTTTCGATTTACAAGATCTTTACTTGATTATCTCCCTACCACGTGCCAAATCCTTCTCACGTCAGCTTTTTTTTTTTTTTTTTTTTTTTTTTTGATGATTTGATTTTTGGTTACCAAAATTTTCTCTTTCCATTATCTATCTTTTGTTTTTCTTGTTGATTACTATCTATAGCAAATTATCCAATACAAATGAAATTTTGTGATATTTAATTTAAATTGATGGGATACTAGATTGAATTCTAATTCAAAAATATATACCTCTTTTTTGTAATAAAAAAGATAGCATTAAACACAAATCAATACCCCTTTCCCTCTCCCTTGTGTGTGTGTGTGTTTGTTTCTCAAAAAAAAAAAAAAAAAGAATGGGTAATTGTTCCACATTGCTTAAGAGAGTATGTTGTGTGTAGTATAACTTGTCCCACCCTCCCTCAAAAGTTACCATAGCTTTTGAGTGGAGTTGTGGTGTGCCTTTGTGTTAGAACCCCTTTCCCTCTTCCTTGTGTGTGTGTGTGTGTTTGTTTCTCAAAAAAAAAAAAATGGGTAATTGTCCCACATTGCTTAAGAGAGTGTGTTGTGTGTAGTATAACTTGTCTCACCTTCCCTCAAAAGTTACCATGGCTTTTGAGTGGAGTTGTGGTGTGCCTTTGTGTTAGAACCCATTTCCCTCTCCCTTGTGTGTGTGTGTGTGTGTTTGTTTCTCAAAAAAAAAAGAATGGGTAATTGTCCCACATTGCTTAAGAGAGTGTATTGTGTGTAGTATAACTTGTCCCACCCTCCCTCAAAAGTTACCATGACTTTTGAGTGGAGTTGTGGTGTGCCTTTGTGTTAGAACCCCTTTCCCTCTCCCTTGTGTGTGTGTGTGTGTTTGTTTCTCAAAAAAAAAATATATGATAGTTTTGTTTTGCCTCTTCCACTTAACATGTATAAAAAAAAAGATAAGATATTCAAAATACAAGACAAATAAATCTTTTGTAACCTCCACACGATATTTGAGTGGTGGACTCATTGATCTAGAATGTGAGGTAAATTTGGAGATTCTAAATTTAATCTATTGCAGTATTAATCCATGGAGTTTTTAAAATGTCTAATAAATAGTAAGTGAAATTTTTCAAAATGTATAATAGATAGTAAATTATAAATTACACCCCTAAAGTTTGGAGGTGTTTGAATTTTACACCTTAAAATTTTAGAATTTTGATTTTACCCTCTAAAGTTTGAGAGTGTTTGGATTTTATACCCTAATGTTTCAAAATTTGGAATTTACCTCTTAAATTTTAAGGGTGTTTGGATTTTATTCTCCAAAGTTTAGGGGTGTTTAGATTTTACACCTTGAAGTTTCAAAATTTGAGGGTGTTAAATCCAAATACTCCCAAAATTTATGGGGTAAAATCTAAATTCTGAAACATCAGAGTGTAAAATCTAAACGCCTCAAACTTAGATTGTAAAATCCAAATTTTAAAATTTTAGAGTATAAAATTTAAACACCCTCAAATTTTATGAATGTAATTTGCAATTTACCCTAGATAATAAGATAGTAAGTGAAATAGTTTGACTTAAGGAGACCAATTCTTTAAATATATATATTAAATAGTAGCAACAAGCTTCAAAAGCATTGTGTTTGACAATAATTTTTATCTTTTAGTTATTGGTTTATTTGCTTTTATATATTTTATAAAAATATTTTTTTTATTATTATTTAAGTACAATCATATTTTAAACAAATTTTCAGCAAAATGTTGGGAGACTAAATTTTAGCTCATTGTATGATTTGAAAGTCTGCACAATCATTTTGATGTAACATTATCAGCCTAGGTACAACTTATGGAATATTATCACCCATAGATAAGTAAACGTTAAAATTAAATGATTGCTTGTCCCTTTTGACTCAAATAAAGGAAAGAAAAGAAACAATAGCCTTTCTTTTATATTGATTTCTCCCTAAAATAATTAGAAACAATAATAGAGAAGTTGGTCAATGCTTCCTTGGTTTATGGTAGTGAAAATGGGCGTCGGTTATTGTAATTTCTCTTATAATGGATTTAATAATTTTATAATTTCAACCCTCCCTTTTCTATGGATTTTGTTAATGGGCACACATTAATTTTCATTTATAAAAAAAAATTTTCGAAAATTAAAAAAGTATTGACAATTTTTTCAATTTCCGAGAAAATGTTTTCAAAAGTTGATGGTTTATTTTGTCCAAGGTCTTTTTCATATTAATTTTTTATTTTAAACTAATTTATTTAACTCTTGGAATAAATTAAAGATTATATGCTTCTTCTTCTTTTTCTTTTTCTTTTTCTTTTTTCTTTTGATGTATCGTAATAATATGTTTCAAAAGTATCGATAATATTTGCTTTCTCAAAAAGCCTAGCTCCCTCGTCATTTGAGAACCTTCTTTCTATGGATCTACTCATTACCTTTACCTTCTAAGCAAAAAAATAAAAAATATTACCTTCACCTAATAGTAAAAAGATAAGAACATAGATTATGAATGAATTTAAAAGTTGTATAGAGCAAAAGCAACAAAATCTAGAGAACCAATCGAATGGATCCGACGGGTCCATTAATGATAATCGTGTACTTTTCACCACTATTGTATATATATAGTCATGTGTTAGAGATTTTTTTCATTCTTTTTTTCCTTTGAGATAACCCTGTAGTTTAGTTATATCATACTGGGAAGTGGGATCCCATGGGTCCCTTAATGATAATCATGTAGCTTTCACCACTTGTTATTTAGTCATGTCTTAGATCTTAAATGTCATACTCGGAATCTTGATAATTGGCCCAAGTGAATCACCATAAATAGACTACCACGACACCAAGTCTCCGCAGTTCAAAACTCTACTCTTTCTGCTCCTTAATTAAATTCAAGATTGTTACCAATAACATTAAAAATCTCATTAATGTTAAAAAAAAAACAAAAACCAAAAAAAAAAAAAAACGCACAATTAATTACAAATTTACAAGGTAGGTGCAGGGAACCTAACCTAGTTATTGTGCAACATCAAAACCCAGCAACCACTATTGTACGAAATGCACAAAAATAACTATGCTCCATCCTTAATTTCTTATGGTTGGGGCTGGGTCTCAATCTCATTCATTCTTTCATTTCTGGCACTGGCAAAGAAAAAGGCGTGTACTGTAGAAATAGAATCCTCACTCACACTCACAAGCTTCGCCTTCTTTAACACATGTGCACTGCACAGCCCCAAAAAGTACTTAAATCTAAATTCATTTCCAGACCTTAACTTTTTTGTCACAATTTTGATTGTAAATGGTAAAAATTAAAACTAAAACAAACAAAAAATTTTATACCAATAAATGCAACCGAACAAGAAAATTTGTGGTGCAGAGGTTGTGCACGTACAAAAATTGTTTACAAAATGTGGCTAGTCACGTGCATAGGGCACGTGCCATTGTGAAAAGGAACAAAACAAGAAAAGAAACACGTAGACAAACTCAGTCCGTCACCGTTGCTGTAACGGACAGTACTTTTTTATAAATAAATAATAATATAATATTATAATAATAATTAACAACTTAAACAAAATTGCAAATACAGACAAAATTTAAAAACAACAAAAAAGACCGAAAACAAAAATAACAAAAAAGTACATCCGATATCTCGTTCCTACCGATACAAAATTTGCCCATTTTTGGCAACACAGGAACCGCGACATTCTAAATATATCGCCGATACGTAGTCTTTTTCAAAGAGCCACAAGAGGATCTGACCCAAATATATCGCCGATATCTTGGAAGTAGTCATCCGCATGCCACCTCGAGTACCCGAATCCGAAATTCTCACATGAACTCATAAACATATTGCTTTCTCCGAAACCGAAATCCTCTCCAGCAAAAACATTGTCGTTCACACTCGTATCGTCGAATAATAAATCCGGTACCGAACTCCGGAAGTCAAAAATATCGTCCGGTATCAAAGAATCAAAACCCGAATGCTCCGAAAAATTCTCCGATACACATGACTCCTCTCGCAAATCGCCGATATCTCGGGTTTCCCTCATCAACGAATCAGCTTCTTCATTTGAAGGTGAGGGACACTGTAGTAACACAGTAGTAGGTGAGTTCTTGTTGTTGTTGTTGTTGCGAGACTCGTCGCCGGAGTTGTAGCCGGAGCTGGTTCGGACCACCGGCTTGTGAGTTTCCGGCGAGGACTTGACCGGAGGAGAAGTGAAGTTGGTGAGCGCGTCGGGTCCACGCAGCTGAATAGCCGCGTTGTCGTAAACCATAGCTGCCTCTTCCGCCGTGTCGTACGTGCCTAACCACAGCCGTACGCGGCGGAGTGGGTCTCTGATCTCAGCCGCCCATTTTCCCCAAGGCCTTTGCCTCACTCCTCTGAACTTCTTCTCCGTCGTCGTCGTCGTCGTTGTTGGGGGTACCTTCGTTACTCCTCTGGCCTTAGAGGCACACTTTTTCCGTGCACTCTTTGTTCTGGTACTACAAGACCGTTTCCTCCAAACGGTGTCGTTTTCGGCTTGAGGAGGAGTCGAACACGACGACTCGATAGTGATCTCGTTAACGAACCTCTTGACTCGCTGGCGTCCTTGGTCTTCGTCGTCACTGGATGAGTCGGTGGCGTTTCCGTCAGTAACGGAAATCCGTACAACTCTGCGTTGTTGTTGCTGCTGCTGCTGTTGCTGTTTCATTAATTCGGTTGAAGAAGAAGTTTCGGAAATTTGAACCGGTTTGAGAAGCTTTGCGATATTGACTCGGTGCTCTGTGTATTTCACTTGAGCACTGTGGTGTTGGTAGTGGTGGTTCATGGTGGCTAAAGATTCGCTCATAAGAGCATTGAAAGCGAAAGCTTGAATGAGTGAGAGAGAGTGAAAAGAAGTGGGGGTTTTGAGAATTGAGATTCTTTAGGAGAATAAAGAGAGAAATGGGTATAAAAGAAGAAAGGTGAGAGAGAGAGAGAACACGTTAAAGAGAAGCTTGAAACGGAGAGAAATCAAATCATTAATGGGTATTTATAATAATACTGATTCAAGAACCCCAAAAAAGGAAGAAACAAATTAAAGGGGGTTTTATGAAAGGAAGAGAAATTTCAAGGAAAGTTGGCACAGATAAAGGAGCTTAGAAAAAGAGTGTGAGCGTGACTCTCTGTGGGTCTTTGAGAGAGAGAGAGAGAAATGGGAAATGAAATGTGATAAAGAAAAAGAGGGGGAAATTTCTGGGAAAGTTTCAAAGCGGAAAAAAGGAAAAAAGAGTGTCACAAAATTTTTGCTTTTGCCGGAAAAGGAAAGGGAATAAATGTCGACCGAATCAAAAACTCAAAAATGGGTTCACCTAAAGGTAAGCTAAAACCTCAATCCTTAAAAAAAAAAAAAAAAAAACTCAACCGGTTTTAACCGACAAATTAGCTATTTCCGGCAATCCACAAATGTTTCTCTGAGAAAAGAAACTGCGTGGGACAAGAAACTGAGGGTTTTGGAAAAGAGAGCTGTGTTGTGTTGTATGTGGTAGTACCACTAGCAGAACAGTAGAAGCTGTTACTGAGTGATTGTTGTGAACTTTGAGAGAGATAAGACACGCGGAGAATTAAGCACAGTTGCGGTGGATACACAACGAAAGGACCTATTTTATAGGATCCAACCCCAACAGCCGTAATCGATAAATCCGGTTTAATTTCCACTTAAATTTTTTTTTTTTTTTTTTTTTACATACTTTGACAACGTTAATTAAACGACAGGTCGTGTAAGTGAGATTATTTTATTTTATTTTTAGTTTTTAAGCTTATAATTGACAAGAGGCGTGGGATTGTGACACGTGGCGAGAAATGGGCCCGGCGAAAGAAAGAGATCCAATGATAGTATGGGAGAGAATGGGACATGGTGCTGAGTCAGCAGAAGATTTGTTCTCGGAGTTAGGGATGGGGATGCAGGTCACGTGACTTTAGAGACCTTTGGTTCAGTTCCTACTTTGACTGGAAATTTTTTTTTAAAAAAAAAAGTGATTTTAATTAAATTCATATTAATGCCCATTGAATGGCCTCCTAATTACTCCTTAAAAACTTACGTTATTGAGCTTAATAACGAGGCTATTTTGGTAATTGTGTAGTCAAACTGTCGTACAACCAAGTCACCCCACTTGAGTTTATAAATTTTTAATTTTACCGTTTAACCTCTCATTATTTTGTCATGTTACAGCTAAGTGTAACGTGGGAGGCAACCTTGAATTTGGCGCCAATTATATAACTGTGTGTCACTCCTGTTTTTCTCTTCTTCCTTATCTTTTTTTCTTTTTTTTTTCTTTTTTTTTTTGTGGCTCTTTTTTCATTTTACTTGTTGGGTAATATTTGATGTATACAAGTTGTTACACACATACTTCATTTTCAAACTAAAAGTCTGACTTCAACTCATAGTTTCAATTCAAAATAAGGTTTTTGTAACAATTTATGTGTAATAAACATAACTTGATCTTGTTAACCATGCATCCTTGTTTTGCTACTAGTAATGCTAACATGTTAATCATAACATTCATAACAAATAAGTCATAAGTTATTACTGTTTATAATCAGAGTTATCACTTACACTAATTTTTTATTAATTAGTAGTATTTTACTACTTATAATTTGTCGTAAAATTGTTAGAGAAGAAAACATTATTAATGTTTGGTATACAACAAGAACAAGTGTTCCAGTGTTCTTTTGGGGGCTCAAATTCGTTGAACTTGACAAAGGACGGAGACATATTGGTGGTGTCAAGGAAAAGTCCAAAATTAGATTGGCAAAAAACACTAAAAACAGTAGTAAACGTTTGGAGCAGACTGAATATAAAGGTTAAATGAATAGTAGTAGTAGTAGTGGTACCAGACACTTATTCAGGAGGAGGCAGCAGCATTAAACTCGTTGACACATAATAAGGGAAGGTGATAGAGTGGGCCCACTTGTTTTTGAATAGGTCAGTCATAACACTCAGAAAGGATAGCTCACGTGATCCTTAGTTTTAGCTTTGAGTCGGTCATTATGAGGGTGAATGAATAAATTAAAAAAAAAAAGAAAAAAGACTTGAGTTACTGCAACCAATTTAATTTACTCTCACATTTCTCACCGACTAATTGGGAATTGCCTTTCCCATAAAAAAAAAAAAAAAAAAAAAAAAAAAAAATTGGGAATTGCCTTTATAGGTCATGATCTATTAAAGGTAGAAAATAAATACAAATATTTAATTATATTTACAATATGATAGTTAAGATTCTCTACAACTTTTAGGCGGAGAAAATTTTGTTATGATTCTTTAGGTGCAATACAACATAATTTTCTCAATTAAACTCGCACATATGGTTTCATTATACAAATAATCTTATTTTTTTTAGAAAAAAATTAAACTTAATGTGTTTAAATTTGATTGAAAAATCTAATATATTAAACCTAAAAAAATTGTACCTAAGTTCATTTAGGAGAATGTAACAAAATTCAATTCACTTATTTCAAAATGAATGGACGTGATTTTAGAAATTATGGTGGAGTTGCTAACAAGTAATTTAAGGGCACAATTTAAGAAATAATAAATAGTTAATTATATAATGCAATATTTTCAAAAGAAAAATATATTTGACAATAATTTAATTTTAATAAATTTGATAATTATAACGAGAGGTAAATGATTTGAATTTTTCTACATTTTTGTTAAAAATAGATAATTCATTAGTTTGTACATACAAATTTGGCGTGGTTGGATATTTTACTCTTGATATTTGTGCATAATTTAATTTAATTTTTAAAAATTTTATAAAAAAGAAAATATGATGTACTAGAGTATTAAATACTCTTAACTTATACACTAGTAGCTTCTCAAAAAAAAAAAAAAAAAAAAATCCTTATACACTAGTAAAAAATTAGTACGTATACACTTGCATAGCAATGCTTACAAAAGTCACTCAGGGAAAGGTGGGTGAGACAGAAAATGCCATCTTGAACTCTGCAGATTGGTTAAGAACATGCATGTAATGTAAGTAATGAGACATACTAGTTACAGCCTCATTTAATTTTCTGGCCCATATTACTTCATAATAAGTAAGTTGTGCAATCCCTAGTCGTTTACATTTAATGACTTGTGTCATATTCCTTTATATCCCTAATAAAACACAGGCCCTTATAGCTCAAAACCATTGAGGGCATAATTATGAAATCTGTCATACCCGTGACCAAAATGTTTCCTACTATTATTGATGCACCAACACTCCCACTATAAGTCAGTTCAAAAACCAAGAAAAAATAAAGTAAAACAAAGAAAAAATCAACTTGAAAGAAAGAAAGAAAGTGACAACCCCAACCTCTCATTCCCTTGAGACCTTGACCCTATGCACAAATCACAATCAACCAGGTAAGCCATTTGGCTCATATCGTAATATACCCTAATCCTATAATTGAATGATTGTTTTCCATATGAAAACTATTAATTATAGCCATATTTAGAGGTTGATACATTTTTGGTTCCTGTAGTGATTTTCTTGTATAAGTTTAAGTTCAACAATATTTTTTTTTTTTTTGGGCATATTAAAAAATAATTGGTACTAAAACTAAAGGCATTTGTCATTTGCTATTTGGTTTTCTAAGAGCATAGTGCCTTGATTGTGAATTAAGAGGGAGTTGCCAAAAAGGGATCAGCCATATACTTACAAAATAGGCATCCTAGATTCTTATTCTTTTGTACTTTTATAGAAGCCTAATAAACAAAGATAAACAACAAAACGAAGGTCATTATGGTAATTGCAGTGACAGATATTATAAGTGGGCCGAGATTTAAATATATATAAATCAATTGCATGGGCTGACCCGTATTCGGATATTTGCTTAATTGACTGGGCTGCAAATTGGATCCAGACATTTCTCGAACAACGTGGCAAGCAATCAAGCCGTCCCATTTGTTTCTTTCTTTCACTGCTTTCGTCCACTTGACCTTTAGACCTAATATTTTAGTCAAACTTTCTTTTTTTTTTAATAAATTTTTTGGTATTACTTGAATCTTTATTTCTAAAATTAAATCACAAAATTCTAGTTTCCTTGACCAGTAAAAATTCTTACTACTTGACCTTTAGTCCAGTTGATATCTCTAACTTTTCTTCGAATTCGACCCTTTTCATATATGTATTCCGTCTTTTCTAAAAGAAAAAAAGAAAAAAGTAAATAAGTTCTTGTCGTTAATTAAAAATTCTTGAATTAAAGATAATTTCTTAACTAGCTAAGATATTAATAGTATATATATATATATATATATATATTTTTTTTTTTTTTATGGAAGTGAGCTTTAATGATAAAGTACGTTTCTTATTGAAAAAATGCCCCAAGTTCAATCCTATATAAAAAATAAAAAATAAAAAAAAAATTAATCACATATATTTCTATTATCATCATGGCTGTGTTGTTTTGCTTGCCTCTATCTTCTGATTTTTGGACAAATGGCAACAGTTTAAGGCTTCCAGCTCACATGCAGTGGCTTTTGCTGTCAAAGAATTATTGGTTGGTAGTCTCTCATTATCTAAACTAATTGCCATTCTTGTTTGCCGATTTGTTCACTCATCCAAATTTGGATTATTTTTCAACAGTTAGTGCTTAAACACATATTTACTCATTTGATCAGTCAGGATAGACTAGATAGCTAAACAAACGCCTATAAAAGAATGCAAAGATTTTATTATTATGCTATACACGTAACTATCTGTAACATTCTATCTTTTCTTTATTAATATTTTTTGGTGGGTTTACTCAAAAAAAAAATATATATATATATATATATATTTTAGTGGGGATAAATTTTTTTTTTTTTCAAATGCTACTGTTTGAATGAACAATAATCGATAACTGAACATGTGTAATTAAACAAGACTGCCTTCTTTTTTTTCTTCTTTTTTTGAAGAGAAACGAGTGTGCATGTGCATGTAATTAATGAACCTTAACATGTTTGCTCGGATATAATAATAGCAGGAATTAATAACAATTCTTTTTTTTTTTTTTTTTTTTTGAGAACGAATTAATAACAATTCAGATGTAGCGAAGCAAGAGAAAAAAAAAATTAGCCTCAACAGGAGCATAATCGTGCAAACACCAACTCAGCTAATGTAGAAAGAATCTGATAAATTTTAGATTAAAAAGTGAAATTTAATCTGAGCAATTTTTTTTTTTTTTATACAAGATAAAAATTTTACTTTAGCCTAATCTAAATGCATATGTGTGTGAAGCTCTTTTTTTTAGACTTAAATCTCGGCATTTGTCAGTGACTATCTCACCAAGGCTGTGCAGTAATTTTTTTTTTTTTTTTTTTTAAATTTTAAATGTTATATTGCTGCATCATGGTATCAAAGATTCAAAATATCTGTCATTAAACTCATGTAGTTAATAGAATAATGACTAATGAGAATGAGTGTTCTATATATAAATATATATTTGTTCCAAAACATTTATACTATCAAAGTTCAATGAGAGTTCTTGAATTGAAAATATGTTCCTAACGTGAAACTTAAGATTAAAAAGTTGCCATTAGTATGTTAAAAGGGTACTAATAAATAATAACACCAAGACCAATATACAATCTTGAAATTAGGGATATGTTGAGAAAAATGATCCAGCTGAGCAAATAATTAACAAAGAGATCACAGTATTCAAAGGTCTTATAGCTTGAGAAAAGAAGGGCGTGTGGATTTGCAAAGACAAAATAAAAGCTATTAGTTTTCTCAACTTTTCCCTAGTTACAACCCGTATGAAACCATAGATAAAAATACAAACAAAGAAGTACATTGGATTCGACAAATCCTTGTGAGAAGTCTTGGTCCGACCTATACAACATATATATAAATTGATGTTTGTTTTGGCTTCTTAAACTACGCAATTTAAATCAATTTCTTATTGCAATTGTGTGGTTCTTGAACCATACATTAGAGATATAAGTCAATAAGCATCATCCCCTAGATGCATTCTTTGAGCCACAAAATAGAGAGGAACCTCATTATTTTATAAATCATGGTTAGTTTGTTGGCCAAGAAGATTCACCGTATCCCTATGTTTTTATACAAGTCATTGAAGTCAATATAAGCACTTGGACCTAGAAGCACTTGGTTTTTGTAATTATAATTAGACAATCATAACGTTTATGAAACATAAGAAAGCTAGAATCCCATCTCTCTTAAAATAAAAATATAATAATAAGAAGAATCGTATAAGGGAGAGAGAGAGTTCTTTTGTTTATTGGGCTTGCATGATCAACTTGTTCTTAGTTCAAGGAGTGTCATGCATCCTCCTCTTTTGCCAAACAATAAAAGAACCTGTAACCTTATGACCCCTTTCCGTCTCAAATCTCCATCATAAAGATGAAGGAAAAATATAACTATGATTGGAAAAGTGATTGAGATAATATGGATAACAAAAATTACATTGTAAAAATGAAGATCAACTGCTCAATAACTATTGACTATAATGCATTAGTACTACCCAAAGACATGAATGCATTAAAGTTTGAATACTACAAAAAGCTTTTTTCCCTTTTTTTTTTTTTTTTTTTTTTGACAAATAGATAGTGGGAGAGGAGGAAATGAGATTTGAACCACAACCATAGACTACTTGTCTACCACAAAGAATATCATTATAGTTGAACTACTATCTTAAATCCCAAATACTACAAGGGCATTAAAAAAGAAAGACAAGTCAAAAGACCAAATAACAAAATCCTTTGAAAGTTATTTCAATGTACCAAAAGTTTTGTGGTTCAATAGCACCTCATTGTTAATAACCCACTTATTATAATTTGGGGGTGGATGATAATTATCAACTCAATCATCTTTTGTGATTAATATATATGTAATTTTAGTAATCAATTTTTTTATTATTAAAAAAATTGATAGTTATATGAGCATATGTTAGATTTGAACTCTAACGTATTCGTTGAAAATACTAAATGATGTTAGTTGATTTATAAAACTCTTAGTTTTAGTATAATCATTCCAAAGAGTTGATTATCAACTTTTTATCCACTAACCAAAGCACAAAGTAAATATTGTTTATGGATTAATCATTAAAAATGTACTACAAAATCCTAATTTATTGTATTACTAAAACTCATGATAAATTGATAACACATTTTTATAACACTACTTCTAATTTTATCATGATTAATCCTAAATTAAATTGTCCAATAATCCTGAGACTTGGAAATTTATTTAATTATTTACAAAGTGTTTGTTGTGGTGTACACAAAACAGTTTGAATCTAATTAGAATCACAGGATCTCTTATCGGATTTAACATGCAAAGCCCTCCAATTATTTTGCTATAAGTGCTATCTAGCCAGAGTACTAATGAAATATATATATATATATATATATATATATATATATATAAAATGAAGGTCCCATAAAAGAGTCTTGGAAATATACTTTTCTAAACTTCACATACAATATGTATTTTTAAAATATAAATAACATGGTATTTCACAGTTTCCACTCCAATAAAATAACAAATACAAATAATCGTATTACATTCTAGCATTATTTTATTTTTCGGGAAAATGTTATGAAAATTTACATAACTAATTTTTGGAACACTTGAGATTATTTCTAAAGAGTAGGATTGATTTATTTTCCTATGAAATTTTATTTGTCATTCATTTACAAAAATACAAAACAAAGATTATGGCATATCTTATATTCTTAATCAACAAAGCTAAAAGGAATCTTGGAAAAGCTCATACTTTTATGTGTCTAAACTAATACACCAAGCTATTAAACTAATCCAATATAATCTTCAAAGTTTTTGAGACATGGAGTTGTTTATAATATAAAGATTAAAGAATGGAAATTTTTAATTGTTGAATGTAAGATCATATAATAAAGAAATTCCCCCCCTAAGAAAAAAGAAAAGAGAGAAAAAGAAGTAAAGTTTATTGAAAATGTTACTACATACTAGTATAATTCTTTAATTAATCAACGGGTGGGTGGGTTTTGTATCGAAAGCTGAAGACAGTAAATGACCGGCAGGAACGGTTGGGCCCCACAGACACATCAGCTTTTGAACAGTCCCGTAACAGTCGCCGTTCACGGTTATCGAGTCCCATGACCGACACGTCACGACACGTGTGCATCATCATTACGGTGACGTGTCTACCGCATGTGACGTTCAGTTTGATATTATCATCAAAGAAAGAGTTTTTTTTTTTTACCGTCACGACACGTGTGCATCATCATTACGGTGACGTGTCTACCGCATGTGACGTTCAGTTTGATATTATCATCAAAGAAAGAGTTTTTTTTTTTTTTTTTTTTTTTTTATAAGATAGAATTTTCACTTTAATATAATCTAAGTATATATATATATGTGAAACTCTCTCCTGGAAACTTGAATCTCGATCATTGCCCCTCACACTTCATAAGCACTTATACTTGTAGAGTGACCATCGCACCAAATGTGTGTGGTGGTGAAAGAGATTGTTATTGTCAAGAGAAATGGTCGAGAATACAATTTCTGTCACAACTTGCTCTCGAGACAAGTCATAAGTAGTAGAGTTATAGATTCACCATTTTTACTCTATCGCACGCAGCTTGCCAGATTAAAAAGTTGTGGTCAGTATTTAAAAAAAAAAAAAAGGTCAGAGCTAAAAAAAGAGGGAAAATGAGAGAAGAAAAGAGAGTAAAGGTGAAAAAAAGAAAAAGAAAAAGAAAAAAGAGGAATATGTGCCTTTACTTTCTCATTTCCTCCCAATTTGGAAGGAAAGAAAGATGGTGGTTCTTATGAAAATTCATTCCCTCCATTTTCCTTTTCTTTTCTCAATTTTTTTCCAACCAAAATATATGATTTTTTTTTCTTCTCTCCATATCTTTTCTTTCCTTAAAATCATATTTCATAACATTATTCACAATAGTTGAATTAATAAATAACTTCCTACATTGATAGCGATGATAAATTGTGAAATTTTTTGTCTTTAAGAGTTTTATTATTTTTTTTTTTTGAAACTGAGTTTTATTATTATTTTTGAAAGTGAGTTATTTGTTATTATAATAACTACTAAAATCTTATCCATTTATTTCGAAATAAATGGATTCTATTTTATCAAGCCATAAACATTTAAAAAAAAGGTTGGCATCACTATTTTGATATCTACTATTTAAATAAGTGATAACGTGGTAAATCAATTAACTTAGGGCACATTTGGTAGACTGTAATAGATATTGTAATGTAATAAATATTCCTATGGCATAACTATTCGATTGTTTGATTATGTTTTTATTACAATGAATAGTTATTCCTTATGAATAGCTATTCTTCAAAATGAAGAATAACTATTCTTTATCAAAAGTACTGAATATCTATTCCTTCACCTTATGTAATAATTTTTTTTTTTAAATTTCCTAAAAAACTATTAGTTGCCACATCTTCAAAAGGAAAGAAAATAAATTTTCCTTGTCGTTAATTATTAGCTCTATTTTGAACACCCTAAAATAAGTGCATTTTAGGAAATTTGACTTAAAAATGATTTAATTACACATTCTTTTTATACTCTACTAAATTGTAGATACATATTCAGGATTCTATTCTTAAATGGTCACCAAACTAATGAATAGTAATACTTATTACGTTCCAACTTAATGTATTCCTTGTAATACTTATTTTTATTCTCATATAATAATCATTACAGTGTACTAAACGTGCCCTTATTTCAAAACAAATAGATAAAATTCTAGGAACTCCATGACAGAATTAGGCCGCGTTTATACTAATAACTATTAACTATAGAGGATAATAAGCAATACCACCCTTATAATCAATATTAGGACGCTTTATTTTGACTTAAATATTTTTTGACCATTAAATATTTTCAAGCTAGACAAAATTACTTTGAGATGAACTATCATTGACATGATTATGTTACACACCATTCACAAGTTAACTAATTAAAAGAGATGTAATGCAACTACAACACTTTTTCAGTAATTTTAAGACTACAATTTTTAGCACCCCATTTCTCACAACTATCTTATACGATAGATTATAATTAGATGACTCGTAACTTTTTTTTAGCATCACTCGCAGTCAGCCGCATTAGATTGTTATAAGAAATAATGTGGTCTTAGAATTATTGACACTTATAATATGAATTATGAAATAGGGCCTAGTCCCAGGTCCACCAAATTCGTAAAACTAGTCTTACAGTTCTTTTTTGTTTCCTCCCTTTCTGTCTGGGCCCTGGGGGAGTAGATAGTCTAGCTGCAAAATGAATGCTTGGGTGCTCTGGAAAAGTGATTTCTTAGGCCTGAAATTGAGGGTCTAGGTGGCCAACATTGGGGGGACAAAAGCATGCTGGAATGTATGTTACAACACTATAATGGTCTCTTTAATGGTTTAGGTCCGTTGCTCACAATTATTAATTACTCATACCATTATTCAGCAGAATTAATAATTTCATAATTCTTGGCTGATGTTGTAACTGTATTTTTTTTAAAGAATACGTTTCCCTCTAAGGCATTATTTACAATAGCATGAAAATTTTGTTGGCGTAAAATGCAAGTTGTGTCTGAATTGTGTTTGGTATAAAATTTTCTTGAGCATCTGTTTTTTTTTTTTTTTCCGAAGAATTTTGAAATCAAATTGCATTAATTTTCATCCCATGAACCCAAACAGCATTGTGAGTTATGAATTTTTTTTGGCTTAAACCGAATGAGAAGAGGGATTTGAACTTGGGTTTTTCTTAATGGAAGCCAATGGCAATGCCATTAAGTCACAATGTTCTTGACCAAATTTGATCTTAATCGTTTGTATATTGTAAATTACTCTTTAAATCCTTAGAAAAATTAACACGAGTACACTAGTTGTACCATTGTACATTACCTTAAGTTCCACAAAAAAAGCAACTGCTTAAGGGAATCTGATCTTAATCTAAAAAGCAAAGATGAATGATTGGAATGAATGAATGATAAGATTATAAATTAGGAATGATTGGTGAATCATTTGACCCCTAAAATAAAATTTGTAAAAAACAGATAAAACTAATCAAACTTTAGACAAGTCCACTTAAGCAACAGCTAGGTGTCCATGTGGCGACTCAACAATGACCACATCACTGCCATTAGGGAGATATTCAGGTGGGGGTCAGATAGTGAGTGTCACATTCTTGTCTTTAAATAGAGACAAAACCTTCAAAGTATATTAATGGCGATTAATATTAGAAATTAGGGAGACCATATTTTCAGGGACAAGGTCCTTTCCAACTCGTGTGCACGACTCCTTTGCCGGGTTTGAGTTCGAATTTTTTATTTATGCATTATGGTTTGCCCGTGCAATTTTTATATATAAGAAAGGTGAGTGTGAATGTGAAAGAGAAAGATACATGTATATTATTATTAAGAAATTTAACCAATCTTTTTTGATTGAATGCTCCAAATGCAATGGTGTTAGACATAAGAAGACATGGGTCACAGTGCCCCATAGGAGAAAAATAGTATTGAACTGAGATATACAACTAAGCTTCAATTGCCTTTTTCTCTTTTTCATTTTATGGGGAAGAAAGCCCTATTAAAAGTGCAGCACAGATACAGGTCACTGTTTTTGACTCCTTAGTTTCCGGGTCATTACCGACTCAATATATATATATATATATATATATATTGATAATATATATTACTGACTCAATTAGTATATGTGTTAAAGTAATTTCATGTTCTTGCATGTTGCATCTATATCGAATATGGCAAAAGGAATTGAGATTGCATTTGGAGCAAATACATTGGTGGATTTAGTCTTGACTGAATTGATTCTTGATATAGAAGCTCGTATGAAACACAGTTTCACGTGACAATTCTGGTTTTGGAAAGCATAATGGGAAGGAAATGATAATTGTAAAAATTCTTTGAGAATTGTATGCCATTAATGATTTGCATTTATTCCTTCATTATTTATCCCAACTAGCATGTAAATCTTTGCATATGCATAGGTGTACCTATAAACGTAAATAAAATTAGATATATATTTAAACAAATTTCTTTTTGAATTTTTTTTTCAACTCTTAATAAAACCTTACACTTGTAAGTTGTAAGGATATTATTTAGTAAGTATGTAAATCATTTATTATTAATTGATCCATTTTAGTAAAGAGAAAATAAGATAGTTTTGTTTTTCACTCCTAATGAAATGTTTTAAAATTGTGATACAATGAATTTCTTCATTATACACACACACAGATATATATATATATATATATATATATATATATATATATAAAATAAGCCATGATCCTTTAATCCATATGAAAATCTATTGAAAAGCCACAACTTGGAACATGTTAAATTTTCCTTTGAAGTTTAAACTTTATACCTCCTCTTTCCTTTTTTTGTTTTTTTTTTTTTTTTTTTTTTTTAAGTTTTAGTTGAAGTTTATAATTAAGATAATGATAAGTTTTAATAATAGATTAGAACTTGTTATTAATGAGGTAGAGTAGTTTCAAATTATCAAGAGTTTTATAGTTTAACTAGTTGACATTTCATAGTGTTTTCAATGAAGACATTCAGAGTTTAAATTCTTCCTCTCTTGTTGTATCTATCGAATTATTTATAAAAAAAAAAAAAAGTTTCAATTTAGTTTAAAGTACATTTGTAATTATAAATGGACTAAAAGTTTTTTTTTTTTTTTTTTAAACTAAACAGAAGAAGTACTAAAAGTAATTTTAAATTGAATAATTAGTTTGAAATAGTTTAAATTGGAGAACTTTTGAAACAAAAATAGAGTGTATGTGAAATATAATTGAAATGAAATTTGGCATAAAATTAGAATCTAATTTATATAGTTTAATCAACTTTGACTTTAATATATTAGTGATTAGATAGATAGGTCTTAAAAGTTTCTAAATGAGTCAAAAATACCAGTTTTTAATAGTAATTCATAAATTTTTAATTGAGCACCATAAATTCTATTTTTTTTTTAATAATTCGATAGTTGGTAGTATAGGATTTTGAACTCGATCTTTATGATTTCATTAAAAACATCAGGATATGTTAACCAATTGAGTTACAGACTCTTGAAAAGCACTCATCATGTTCTTCACGATGACAAGAAGATGAGAGTCCATATAGGATCTGTAAGAAACTGGCACCGACCCTTGATTTTTTCTAATAACTAGGCATTCTAGAACATGGCTAATAGGTATTGACTTTGAATAAATTAAGTGAACAAAGTGGATTGGATTATAATTTTTAAAGGCCTATATGGGAGCATTACACACCTTTTCCGTGCCTGAGGTGATGAAAAAGCCTACTGAAAATTTGAAACAAGTTTTTGGAACGATGTGGGCACATAGATTCATATTTATAAACACAGTAGCCATTTCTGTTTGGTTTGTAGCCCAACATGTTCCCAGGAAAGTAGTCATTTTTATGAAAATTTTTTAATATTTAAATTTTTAGGATAAGTGATTATTTATTATGATACCAACTAGATTTGAACTTTGTCTTCAGAGGATAAAATTGATTTGAGTCCAAAATTATTATTTTTCATCAGTCTAGGCTTTTTATTGAGAGATCTTTATGCATCCAAACATTGTTTTAGACTATATTTCTGACGCAGATCTATCCAGCAATGGATCTTAGGAGCAAGTTCGAACTTTGTTTTATACACATTGAATAAAGAATTACACAGTACACTGTCACTATTAGCCTCGTGGGATAGATTGAGGCATGAAGCAACCGAAGGAATTCATTACAGAACTATGGGCCACAAAGGAACACCCAGCTAGATTGAAGCCATAATTTATTGTTGATAAGTAAAATTATAGCATGCAAGGCGCTCCAAATTTAACCCGTCGCTTTGCCCATGGAATGGAGTCTACAGCTTAGGCTGACGGGGTAAGGTATGAAAACTGAAGACCCTAAAGCTAACGGACAGTAATGTGACAGGGTCATGGAAGGAAGTCCACGAAGCACATCAAGGGGCTGACACCATCGAAAGGCTGACGCCGATATGGCCGAAGGGAATGAGATAAGTTGACGGTCCTGAAGCTGACAGTTATGGTAAAACTTCTGCTTGGCCACCACGCATGAGTATATAAGGAAATGACTTGTATCCCACGCTCAATGTTAGTCCTACAATGAAAGGATTCCGTAATATACGCTTATGAGATTTCCTATAAGGAAAGGACTTCTAGCCCAAAGGAGAGATGGTCAACCCTTTACTACTATAAAAGCCTCAATACCCTCACAAATCAAGATACGCATAATTAACCCCTCTCTAGCACTCTAGAGTTGTAAGAAGTTCTAACTTGACTTTTGGAGGGTATTTGGCCGGCACCACGCCGGTGCCCTTTATTAGGTCTTCTCCTTTTTGTTGTGTAGGTGCTGTTTAGAGTGTGCGAGTATCGTGTAGCTCATAGGTGGTTTTTTCGACATCATCAGTTGGCACCGTCTATGGGGAAACGTTTTGCTGTGATCCGCAAGCCATACTATAATTTCCCGGATAAAAGAGTTGCATGGTGCTCACTCGCTCGATGGCAACCACAAACGACGTTCGAGAAGAGGAACCACTCACGACTGCCCTCGAGAGACAAGTCCAAACTCTCGCCGCCGCCGTGGAACGCCTCACTAAACAAAACCACGATCTGGAAAAACAATTGCGTCAGAAGAATGCAACACTAAATAACCAAAGAGATGATCAAGAAGGGACCAACGCTGAAAGAAGGAACTAGGAGGGACCCAAAGGTAGCAACACTCCAAACCCACAAGAACACAGGAAACCAGCCGTCCCTTCAGTTTTGACATGGCCCCCCTTTACATGGTCGCGGAGATGTAATTAATGAAGGAAAGGATGAACCTTATGATGAACGCCCTCAAAGGACGGGTGTCTAGCGACCTCGATGATTTGGTCCATCGAACCAATTCGCCATTCACCATCTCTGTTAACTCCTTCCCCCTACCACAGAAGTTTCGCATGCCGCAGATTGAGAGCTACGATGGAGCCAAGGACCCGCTTGATCATCTAGAGACCTTTAAGACCTTGATGCATCTTCGAGGAGTAGCGGACGAGATCATGTGTAGGGCCTTCCCTACAATGCTGAAGGGCCCGGAGAGAATTTGGTTCAGCCGGCTGACGCCCAACTCCATCAGCACTTTCAAAGAGCTAAGCGCCCAATTCACGTCGCACTTTATTGGAGGGCACCAGTACAAGAAGTCCACTGCGTGCTTGATGAGTATCAAGCAACGAGAAGATGAAACACTGAGATCTTACATAGCCGCTTTAATAAGGAAGCACTCTTGATCGACGAGGCCGACGACAAAATACTCGTAGCAGCATTTACGAATGGACTGAGGAAGGGTAAGTTCTTATTTTCACTATATAAGAATGACCCGAAAAATATGTTGGATGTGCTTTACAGGGCCACCAAATATATGAATGCCGAAGACGCTCTACTAGCTCGCGAGGAAAAGCCCAAGAATAGAGAAAGATAGGAAGATGTCCGACAAGAAAGAGGGTGGAAGATGGCAAGAACCGGAGAGCGAAGGGATGATAGGTGCTCCAAGCCTCCTATGGGGACATTCATAAGCTTCACTCCACTAACCACCCCTATCGACCAAGTCCTCATGCAAATCAAGGATGAGGGGGCACTGACTTTCCCTGGAAAGCTGAAGGGAGATTCCAACAAGCGGTCCAGAGACAGGTACTGTCGCTTCCATCGCGATCACGGACATGACACAGCTAACTGCTATGACTTGAAACAGCAGATTGAAGCCCTCATTAGGGAAGGGAAGTTGCAGAAGTTCGTTAGCAAGGAAAGGACAGATCCGCTCCCTCAAGAGCATGCTCCCCGACGAGACAACGAGCGTCCGAAACAGCCCTTGGGGGACATAAGAATGATTGTAGGGGGCGCGGCCACCAACGACTTATCAAAAAGGGCTCGGAAGACTTATCTTAGAATGGTCCAGAACGTCTAGCTCATAGGCGTCATCCCGAAGATGCCGCGAGTCGACAACCTTCTTATTGGCTTCTCGGAAGAGGATGCCCGACGTCTCCACCATCCACATGACGATGCGCTGGTCGTTAGCATCCATGTGGGAGACTATAACATGTACCGGGTCTTAGTCGCTAACGAGAGCTCCGCGAATATTCTCTACTACCCAGCGTTCCAACAAATGCGGATTAGCAGAGAGCGACTAGCCCCAGCCAATGCTCCACTCATGGGGTTCGGAGGAGCCAAAGTGTACCCCCTAGGCGCAATCACATTACCGGTCACCATTAAGGATTATCCTAAATAAATCACTAGGGATGTTACGTTCCTTGTGGTCAATTGCTCCTTTGCCTACAATGCCATCATAGGGCGACCTACCCTTAACTCCTAGAAGGCCGTAGCTTCGACCTATCACCTGATGATCAAATTCCCCACTGAATACGGAGTAGGGGAATTGCGAGGGGACCAAATAGCCGCGCACGAATCCTACATTGCGATGCTGGAAATGGACGACCATTTGCAAACCATAAGCATAGAAAAACAACGGACGGGGGCAGAACCAGTAGAGAGGCTCGAGGAGATACCCCTCAATAGCTCCAGGATGGACAGAACCACCAGAATCGGTACTCTTGCCAACACGACGGTTCGCTCAGCACTCATAGCTTTCCTTAAGGAAAATCAAGACGTGTTTGCCTGGAGCTATGAAGATATGCCCGAAATTGACCCTTCAGTCATGGTACATAGGTTGAATGTGTCGCCAACCTGTCCACCCGTCAGACAAAAAAAACGAGTCTTTGCCCAAGAACGAGACCGCGCAATAGCAGAAGAAGTCGGTAAGCTACAAGAGGCAGGCTTCATTAGGGAGGTGTACTACCCCGACTGGTTAGCGAACGTATCAATGGTCAAGAAAGCCAGCGGAAAATGGAGGATGTGCGTGGACTTTACCGACCTGAACAAAGCGTGCCCCAAAGACAGTTATCCCCTCCCACGGGTCGACATTCTAGTAGACTCTACGGCTCAGCACAAGCTATTAAGCTTTATGGACGCTTTCTCCGGTTACAATCAAATTCGAATGCATGAAACTGATCAGGGCAAAACTTCGTTCGTAACTAGCCAAGGCCTCTTCTGTTATAAAGTAATGTCATTTGGCCTAAAAAATGCAGGCGCAACGTATCAAAAGCTTATGAACAAGATGTTCACGCAGCAGATCAGGAGAAATGTTCAAGTCTACGTGGACGATATGCTGGTAAAAATCCGAAGGGAGGAAGATCACTTAGAAGACCTTAGGGAAACATTCGACACTTTTTGCTCTTACAACATGAAGCTTAATCCAGGAAAGTGCACCTTCGGGGTGACGACAAGAAAATTTCTAGGATTCATGGCGTCATAGAGGGGCATCGAAGCCAACTCGGACAAGATCCAGGCCATAATGGAGATGACACCCCCGAAAAATGTGAAGGAAGTACAAAGCCTCAATGGCAAGATAGCGACGCTAAATAAGTTTGTATCAAGGGCAACGGACAAGTGCTTACCCTTCTTCCGCACACTGAAGAGATCTTTCGAGTGGACTGCCGAGTGCCATCAAGCATTCGAGGAGTTAAAAACTTATCTCTCTTCCCCACCGCTACTAAGTCCCTCGCAGCCAGGTGAAGAACTTTTTCTCTATCTTGCTGTCTCCCCAGCCGCCGTCAACGCCGCCTTGATCAGAGAAGAAGAAAGAATGCAGAAGCCCGTGTACTACACCAGCTGGGCACTTCGCGGAGCCGAAGAAAGATATCCGCCCATAGAGAAACTCGCCTTCGCATTGGTTACGGCAGCACATAAACTCAAACCGTACTTTTAAGCCCACACGGTGATCGTCCTAACCGACAAGCCTTTGCGACGGGCAATAAGCAACCCTGAAGCCGCTGGACGATTGGCACTATGGGCCATAGAATTGAGCGAGTTTGACATCCAGTACCGCCCGCGAACCGCCATTAAAGGACAGGTCGTTGCAGATTTCATAGCTGAGTTCACAAATGGCGAGGACAGGGGGGTAGAGGAATCTCCTCAATGGAGCATGCATGTAGATGGATCCTCTAACAGGCAGGCTGGGGGAGCCGGCGTCGTACTACAGTCACCCGAAGGAGATGCGGTCAAGTGTATGGTCCACCTTGAATTCCCTACCACCAATAATGAGGCGGAGTACAAAGCTTTGGTAGGAGGGCTTGATCTCACCAAAGCTGCAAGAGCCAAAAGCGTGGTTATTTACTGCCACTCTCAGGTCGGGGCCAACCAGATAAATGGGGATTACGAGTGTAGAGGCGAAGAATGAAGAAGTATCTGGACCAAGCAAGGAGAGGATAGACGAGCTGAAGGCCAAAATTGTACAGATCCCCAAGGGAGAAAACGAGCAAGCCGACTGCCTAGCCAAAACCGCTTCAGCCGAACATATGGCCACCCTTGATAATGTACTCTCCTTTGTTCAGCTCTCTCCACTTATAGATTCTATCAATGTGCAGGAGCTTGGTTCCGAAAGCAATTGGACCACGCCATTAGTCTCTTACCTAAAAAACGGAGTATTACCAGATGGAAAAGAGGCCGCAAGAAAGCTGAAGGTCCAAGCGGCGAGATTCGTTTTAATAAGAGACGTCCTGTACAAAAGAGGTTTCTCCCGCCCATACCTAAGATGCTTAGGTCTTGAGGAAGCAGATTACATCATGAGAGAGGTACACGAGGGAATTTGCGGAAACCATTCAGGGTCAAGATCATTAGTACACAAGCTAGTGCAAGTGGGGTACTTTTGGCCCACAATGCAGAAGGATGCCGAGGCTTACATCAAGACCTACGACAAGTGCCAGAGGTTCGGGAACATCATTAGACAACCAACCAAAGAATTAACCCCAATGACGGCCCCATGGCCGTTTGCTCAGTGGGGACTAGACATCATGGGACCATTCCTCATAGCGATACGACAACTGAAGTTCCTGGTAGTGGGCATTGACTACTTTACAAAATGGGTGGAAGTTGAAGCTTTGGCCACCATCACGGAAAAGAACGTGCGAGGTTTCGTTTGGAGATGCATCATATGCAGGTTTGGCATACCTAGAGTCTTAGTCTCAGACAACGGAAAGCAATTCGACAACGGTTCCTTCCGGGACTTTTGCTTGCAATTGGGGATAAAAAACCACTACTCCTCCCCCGCCCACCCTCAAGCTAAAGGACAGGTCGAAGTCACAAACCAATCATTCCTAAAGATTATCAAGACTTGGCTCGAGGGGGCAAAGGGTATATAGGCGGAAGAGTTACCGAGCATATTTTGGGCCTACAGGACAACAGCAAGAACACCAACAGGAGAGACACCATTCCGACTAACATACGGGAGCGAGGCAGTCATCCCAGCCAAAGTCAGACTCACAAGCTACAGGGTACACAACCATGACAAAAGCAAGAATGACGAGGCCATACGTCTACAGCTCGATTTAGTAGACAAAGTCAGGGCAGCAGCGGAACAAAGGCTCGCATGGTACCAGGACCGCATGGCCAAGCACTACAATTCCCAGGTCAGACACAGAGACTTCCAGGTTGGAGATTTCGTTCTAAGGAAAGTCATGGGCGCAACAAGAGACCCAACCCAAGGGAAGCTCGGCCCAAATTGGGAAGGGCCTTACCGAGTCACGGCGTGGCAGAGGAAGGGCACCTACCACCTAGAGACGCTAGACGGACGGAAGCTGCCACATCCTTGGAATGTGGAACACTTACGAAAGTACTACCTGTAGAGATGACGATGTGAAGAACAACACCTCCTTTCATTTATAGTTTACCGCAGCAAATTTTAGTTATACTCCTCAAATTTATCGTTTACTTTAGTTTTTGCTACAATAAGCTCAAAGGGTAGGTTTTTTTTAGAGCTACTTTTTTCTATGAATGCATGGCAATAAGAGGAGTTTATTCAGAAAGGCTAACGTTTTCTATTTACAAGTTCGCAAAAAATGGACGACCTTAAGTCCATAGAAAGTACAAAGATTCTAAGTCCCTAAAAAATGGACGACCTTAAGTCTGCAAAAGTAGGCGACTATAAGCCCTCAAGACAGATGGATCCATCCCAAGAGGATGAAGCATGGTGGAAGCCCTTGAATGGGCTAGAAACCAAGTCCAGATACGGACAAATCCATAAGAAACAGATGACTCCACTATTCAAAAACTACATAACATCAATTTATTCCAAAGGGATGAAAAAATATCGGCCACCTAAGCTAACGGTCTCATCAAAGTGACGAGATTGTAAAAAGATGAGCTCACCATCCATAATATGGACAAGGCTATAAAATTCACCTAAGTTGACGGTCTCATCAAAGTGAGGAGGTTGTAAAAAGATGAGCTCACCAAGTCCATAATATGGACAAGGCTATAAAATTAACGGTCCATGTGACAAACTCATCAAAAGTGACGGGCTCATTAAAGTGACGGTCTCATCAAAAGGATAAGATTTTAAAAAGGGATAAGTCCAGTGCAAGAAGCCGACGGACATAACATATCCTTAACACAAAACAAGTCCAACATTAACACGGACAACTTCAAGAATGAAAGAATGATTAAAAATCCCTTAAAGGGAAAAACGGCTTTACTAAGCTGACGGCGTCATAAACAGACAAACCCGTCATTTGAGGAAGTAGACAAGGGTACTGGCGCTAACAACTCCACTAGAATACTTCACATAAAAATGGTTGTCAAAACTGACGGCTTAACTAAGCTAACGGTGTCATTAAAATAGACGGGTCTGTAATCATGCATGAAGATAACGAATCAGTGCCTTTAAACTATAATCCGCGACTAGGCTAACGAGCCCAGCCTACGACTAGGAAATAGCCTTAGAATCTACAAAGCAAGAAAAAGAAGCACACGAACAAATGGCCATACATACATATTCAAAAGCGACGAGTGTTAAGTATTACAAGCGAAAGTAAATTACTTACAAATAAAAGCCCAAGGGGCACTTAAAAACATTGTTTGAGTATTACAAGCAAAAGTAAATTACTTACAAATAAAAGCCCAGAAAACCAAGGGGCGCTTAAAAACATTGTTTGCAAATGGAACAAAATATAACAGTTACAAAAGACAAAACTATGGCTGGGCAAAAGGGGCGTCACTTGAAGTCTTTTTACTTTTTTGAACGGGAGGGTCTTCTACGTCAAGGACCTCCACTGAAGGATTGGAAGTAGTGACTGGAGGGTTCGCAGCAGGCTGGGCCAAAACAACGCCACTATCTTCATGTGGAGGGGCATCCTCGGAGTCGTCACCTTCGACAACGACGGCGTCATTAGCAGGCGTCATTGGCGGGGCGTCATCCAAGGTGATCCCAGATAGATCCAATTTAGGAAAGGCTAACGCAACTTGCTTAAGGCAGTCATCGAATCCAATGCCGTAGTATCCACCATAGGAATCAATGAAGGAATCTGACGCCTTGAATTCCTGGACCGCGTCAGCCCCAGCTGTCTCCACCTGCTTACGAAGGGTCGTCAGCTCTTGTTCTAACTCCTCCTTCTGACGACCCGCCTCTTCCAACTTCTGCTTTGTCTTTTTCAGCTCAACGTTCAGGAGACGGACGGCCTCCTTGTACTGTGCCTGCTGGTTCAACAAGTTAGTATTGTGTTTACTAACGCGAGTGACGACACCTTCCTTGGCCACACACCAGTCCTGGAGAGCCTTTACACGTACCAAGGCCTAAAAAGGACAGAACCGTCAGTCAATAAACAAAAAGGAGATAAGAGGAAAGCTAGCTAGGGGAGACGGCTTACCCGTGCTAGGCCAAACAAAGCTAACGCCCCCAATTCCTCCGTCCCTAACAGAGCACAAGGATCTATGTCCGTCGGTTTTATAAGCGACTCTACCTCTTCGACAGCATAATCCTTGTGCATCAGTAGGCAACGAGGCCCCTCCAGGACTGGACCAGAAGAAGTCATCACCCCCTTTCCCGCTCCGTGGCCTGATTTGGGGGGTGACGTCTCTGGGGGCTCAGTTCCAGAAGTAACAGCCACCTTCTTAAATGGACGGCCATCCTTCCCATCAGGTTTCCTCTTTAACGAACCCTTAGTGACGATTTTGAGGGCTGACGAGGATGTCAACTCCCCCTTTGCCCTCTTCTCCTCCTTTTGACGGGCAGCGGCAGCCCTTATCCATTGCTTAGCTACCTCCATCTCTGCAAAAGTAACAGACACATATGAGAAAGATTGACGGCAAGAGCTAAAAGTGACGAGATTATATGAACAAACTACTCATGACGGCAAGAAAATTCTTCTAACTTGCGAGCTTTAGGCGTCGGTTCAGGACCCAAACAGTATGCGTGAAGAGTGTCAAGAGTAATTAAATCCCGACACTTTCGCTCCTCTAAGGGAATCTCTAGAACCCGACGGATAAAATCCCTCTACTCTTTAGTTATAAGAGGGCGAGTGTTGGCTAAAAAAAAAAACAAGTTAACGACGTTAAGACACTTCAAAAATAAATAAACAAGTATATGTAAAAGCTGACGAGGCTAAAAACTGTCAGCCAAAACCTGAATCCCTGACGAAAGCCCAAGTATTATCAAAATAACCACGAGGCATCATCTACCATTCTTCTTGACGGCACACCCAGTCCGTCCCTTTAACAAAAAAGTACCTACTCTTCCAATCTCTATTTGAATCTAGCATGTCAGACACTAATCTCAACTCCCTCTCCCTGACGACAAAATGGTACATCCCCTTAGAAGAAGCAAGGTGTTGGGGTCTATAGCAGTAGAAGAATTCATCTAAAGAAAGTTGACAGTGTCCCCCACTCAGACGACCCCATAAGATCTCAGTACTTGTAAAGATCCTCCATGAATTTGGAGCAATCTGGCTAATGGACAGCCCTAGAAAATTAGCTAACTGACGGTGTAGGGTCGTCAGGGGCAGTCTGATCCCCGCAGCGAACATGGCATCATACTTACCAACATCTGTTGTTCTCCCTGTATAATTCTTTTCATTTTCCCTGGGGGGACGGATAGGGATGTGGTCTGGGATTTGGAAACGGATGCGCAACTCTTTGAAGACCTTATCACTCATTTTTGGTAAAAATTTATTGACGGCCCATTCCTCGGGAATGATGAAAGGACGGCTACCTCCAGGACTTCTTGAAGTTCCCTCACAGGACTCCTCGTCACCTTTACCTCCGTCACTATCCCTCTCTTCTTCCACCTCAACTTCACCCTCCTCACCTGCTACCTCCTCTTGACCTTCGTTTCTGTGACTCCCTACCTCCTCGTCAGGAGATTAGGCTGACGTCTCCCTCTCTGACGACCAGGAAAAGCTCCCAAACTCATAACCTGAACCAAATACCTCGTCGTAGCCCGCTCCATCGCGGACCGACGACTGATCACTCGACGCGTCACTTGACATCTGACTACCTACAAGTGACGGATTTATTCTAAGCACCTAAGATGACGACCTCGCTATAGAGAAATCAATTGAAACAAAGCATATACAAAGAAAAGAAAAAGAACTTACGAATTCTTTAAAACGAGTGACGGTTTTAGAAGCAACAACACAGGCGACGATGTAGAAGAACTGACGGAACAAAGGCGACAAGTCTTCTCTCCAAGAATCAGTAAAAATGAAATAGGAAAAATGAGGGGAAGAGGTGGGTTATATATAAGGGGAAAATGCATAGAAAATGAAGCGACGCCCTCGTCCAAAAGCGGAGCCAACCAGAAAACGCCACGTGTCTGAGCATTTAATAATGGCTGCTCGAGGAATCGCCTTTGAATCATTTTCTCTCTCCTGGCCAAAGTGAAAGTTAGCAGCGAAAAATATAACTCCATAACCCGTCAATTTAAACTGACGGAGATATGGAGTGGGAGGCAACTGATAAGTAAAATTATAGCATGCAAGGCGCTCCAAATTTAACCCGTCGCTTTGCTCATGGAATGGAGTCTACAGCTTAGGCTGACGGGGTAAGGTATGAAAACTGAAGACCTTAAAGCTGACGGACAGTAATGTGATAGGGTCATGGAAGGAAGTCCGCGAAGCACATCAAGGGGCTGACACCATCGAAAGGCTGACACCGATATGGCTGAAGGGAGTGAGATAAGTTGACGGTCCTGAAACTGACGGTTATGGTAAAACTTCTGCTTGGCCACCACGCATGAGTATATAAGGAAATGACTTGTATCCCATGCTTAATGTTAGTCTCCTACAAGAAAATGATTTCATAATATACGCTCATGAGATTTCCTATAAGGAAAGGACTTCTATCCCAAAGGAGAGATGGTCAACCCTCTACTACTATAAAACCCCCAATACCCTCACAAATTAAGGTACGCATAATTAACCTCTCTCTAGCACTCTAGAGTTGTAAGAAGTTCTAACTTGACTTTCGGAGGGTATTTGGTCGGCACCACACCGGTGCCCTTTGTTAGTCTTCTCTTTTTTGTTGTGTAGGTGCTGTTTAGAGTGTGCGAGTATCGTGTGACTCACTATTGATTTTTTCAGCATCATCAATTGTAAAAATCTATGATTGAAGGAATTATTGTAAAAATCTATGATTGAAGCCATTATTTATACTGATACAGCTACCTGTTTTATGGTGTGCTAGAACGCATGCTCTAAGATCTTTAGCTTAGCCCAAAATACAATTATTTTTTCCCCCAATAAATAGAGTTCCTCCAACTGTCACTGCAACTTGCAATTAATGAAAGTAAAGAATATTTTGATTTTTGAAGACAAAAAATATCTTTGAGAACATTTCTCCATATCCGAGGGATACTACCAGGACCATCTCCAAGCCTAGCACTCTATTGAAGAGCCCACTATTTTTGGGCAGGAATTACATCTTATACACCCGCTTCATAGAGTGAGTCATAGGCGTGTGGAATTCACAAACTGTGAATGTCTCTTTTCATAAAGTAGGCACGTGAGATACCACGTCTCTCTAATTGAAAACATCCACAATCAAACTGGATTAAAATTAATGTCGATGTTACCATACGTTCACTTAAAATTGTTTTAGCTGCCATTTGCAAAAGTAATATTAGAAATGCTTTTCTTTTTTTTGCTAATTCTAGTCTCTTGCTCCTTTGAATTCCTCAAGTTGTGAAACATTGGCTTATCTGTTAGCTATCAACCTTGCTATCAAACATAATTATCAATTCATGATTTTTGAAAATAACTCCATGATTCCTCTAAGGGTCCATTCTGCAAGAATTCTTCTCCAAGATCAAGTATTATCTTTGTTCCTTCCTTTGCTAGGATTTTTTTTTTTTTTTTTTGGTTAACAAAATATTGCTTGTCGAATGGCTTTTTGTAACTTGGACGGACCTATCCTCATCCCCTTTCTTTCTGCCAAGGTCTTTTATTTGGAAGATGGAGATGGGCTGGACCTTCTTTAACTCTCTTAAGATATACCGTATATAATTATAATCATTCATTACCAAAAAAAAAAAGACTACAAAACTGTTTGCAATATAAAGTATTCTGCGAGTTTTATTTGTCCTTTTGGAGTGGGCTTGGAGCTTACACCTATGAATATTTATCTATTCCTCTCCTTCCCCTTATTGATTTAAAACAAAAAACAAAAGAAACAAAATGGTTCGAGAAACAAATATGCTAGTTAGTAGTAAGGCTAGTAGCACTCACCGGAATCCATGAATTTGAGTATTTAGGCACTTAAAAAAAAAAAAAATTGGTGACACTGACTCGCTTTTGGGCAAAGTTGTCTTCACCTCAATCCACCCATCCTTATCCAAACAACACGAATGGACTCTAAAAGAAGACCAAGTTCTGGCTTTCCTTGAATGGGTCTATTACTGTTTCACCAGCTTTTCTCATTTCTACTGGAACGAAGCCAGAGACATTTATCATTATTTAATTTGAGAACCAACTTCTGGCGACCCTAGTCTTTGTTTTCCACGAATTTTCAGTATATTGACGATAACTGAAAATAAAGTCTAATTGTTCTGTCTTCTAAAAAAAAAGTAATTGTTCTGGTTTGCTTATATGGAAAATTAGAAAACTTATTAAGAGCTTTCAGAATTGGGACCCACTCGTTTTATGTACCAGATCGACATCAAAGGTCTTGGAAGTATTTGAAAAATGCCTCTTATGTAGCATAGTAGCAGGAGTAAAACTCTTTTACTGTGGAAATACTTGGCTTAGGATTTTGGAGATATCTGATAGGCTAAAAATTCTTTTGCCCCCATAGCACAAAAGATGATTTTTTTTTTAATTATATTAAAATAAAATAAAAAGGACAATAGCAGAACCACATGGTGAAAATAAGACGCATGTCCTTTTTGAAAACTGCAAATTGTGCTGACCAGCAAAACTGCAAAAGCTAGATTCATAAGACGCATGTCCTTTTTGAAACCACGAGTATGTCAAATACCTGACATTGGTAAGGATATTTCTCTCCCTTCTTCGACCTTGATCATACCTTTCATATTGAGACTAGATATTGCTTCTTCCTTATTATTATTATTATTTCAATATTTTTCTGTTACAATTAGGCCAAGTAAATGAGTTGTGGAATGAGATGATTTCTTTTGGGCATAGGTAGAATAGGACGATGAAAGTTTGATATTAGAGCTCAATTACAAGTTACAACATTAATAAGAAAGGTACATTATTTTCACTTGGTCATTTGTCAAATGCCCCCCCGCGTGCACGGCACACTACGAAGGTCTAACTTCTAATAATTTAAAAGACCAAAGCCCATTGAGAAATAAGCCCTCCTATCACTCTCAAACACACTCACATAGCAGCATTACTAACCCATAGCATACTTCTGGGTCCAGCTTCTTGCAGTTGTCTCATACTTGCTCCTGTCAGTCTTGTACATGTGGGCAATTTCCGGCACTAAAGGGTCGTCAGGATTTGGGTCCGTTAGAAGTGAACAGATTGAAAGCAACACCTGAACATAAAAAATCAAGAAACCCCAAGCTTTAACATAGTAATATAGGAGGAAAGTGAAAAGATTATGTAACAAGAAGCTTCATATGAAAAACACCCCAGAGATGAACACAAAAATGTACTCACCCTAGTAGTTCAGAAATGAATATGAATACAACAGCCTAGGAACGCAAATTTACCACAATTATCAAATATGAACACCAAAGGTACAAGACAGGACACACAATACCAATGCGTTCATGAAGTTTCCTCAATCAAAAATCGGAGTAGACAATTAGAGATAGATTTGCTAGACTTTACAAACTTCAGGTTAACCCTTAATTAATTCCGTTAAGTGTGCCATTGTGATCAGTCATTCAGATAATAAGGTAGTTTCACTTTAAAAGGCAAACAGGATTTGACTATAGCAACAATTACATAGCTTGTCTGAACACACGGAAGTGTCGATTGAGGAATATCTAGCATGGGGCCTTCATAGAGAAGCACGACCATTACCAAAAATTGATGGCATGGGATCAATTTTTAAAGACTATTTGACTGCCAATTTGCCATACATTACTATCACCTTTCAACGATGGTTCACACTTTTTTCTTATGGCCCCATACAAAATGATAGATTCAGATTGGGAGATTATCCATAATATATTTATATATGTGGAACACAAAGAGGAAAGCTATATTCTATAGAACATTCAAATAAACCTTGAATTTATATATAAAAGGTGGAATGCATCATTAGATATAAAACAATAAACCTTGGATATGGTAAGGGCAGGGCTCCACTGCTCCTTCAAAATATCAAGACAAATGCTCCCATTGCTATTGATATTGGGGTGAAAGACCTTCGTCCTGAATGCAACCTGTACAAACCATCCAAAGAAGATAAAAAGCTGAAAGTTAGAAAAGTATGGAACAGATATGGCATAGCCAAAGTGTCATGCCAAATTTCCAAGCTAATATAAACCAAATAATCAAATAAATAAAAAGCAGAAATACTACAGTAATGAAATAAAAAGATCTCAAATTTCTGTCTTCTGATTCAATTTGCTTAAGGGGAATGCTGGTTTTAAGAGGCGTACTTTACTTTTCACATAAAAGGAGAGCAAAATCCTGAATGATGTCATATCAGTCTATTCCATGATCAACCAAAACTTGATGCTCTCTCAATTACCTAGAATTATATAATCATCCTCATCCCACACCCCCACCCCCCCTTTTTTATTTTCCTTTTTCCTCCACAAATTGAGAAAGGGGGTGAAGGGAAAGGTGACATCATTGTAGGTTTATCCAATAAAATGGACAACAAATTTCCAGACAGTAAGCAATAGTCGATAATAGAGAAGTTGTGTGCATAAGGCACTGACAACATTGAACAAGAAAAAGATGACCACATCCTAAGACTCAGGATGCTGGTTTTATGTAATAGATGTTAGTTAAGTAAGGCAACTACACATGCCACACTGATCTGTCATGTTTTCATGATGAGTCTGCAGTTAATCCCATGTTTTCTTGACCCTAAATCACACACATAATCCTATGTTTTCTTGACCCTAAATCACACATATAATCCCATGTTTTATGTTTTACTCATTAAAATATCAAAGGAGGACCTAAAATACCATTAATAATAGTAGTAAAAAAGAACCTGCCAATTAAGGCGGTAACAAAGAATATGACTTTGGATAGAATAGAATGGTAGAAAAGAATACATGTTTTGGGAGTAGAGTATGACTTTGGATAGAACAGAGTAGCTAACCCTGTTAACATGTTGAGGATACATAGCTGAAAAATTGTAAGTATAGGTTGGTTGTGATGAAAACAACATAGAATGAAAAATTGTCACTTGATGTTTGATGTATATTCTTGCATATATATTAGAAGCGAAAAGATCACGCATCTATAGGATAATAGGATAGCAATTGTTAATATCCCATTGTCAACTATTAGTAACAGCTGACATTCCTCTCCCCTCCCCCCCTAAAAAGTGCAGCTGACATTTTTCATCCTGGCCTTATTCCAAATTCAGTGTTGTTAAAAGCGCGCTTAAGCTCAAAGCTCGAAGCCCCAAGGCTCCAACGCATTTTGCCTCAAAAGCTAAGCTCATTCAAAGAAGCACGCTTTAGGCGTGCTTTTATGCACTTTTTCAAAAAGCTCAAAGCGCACTTTTGGAGCTTTTTTATATTTTTCAAAAAAAAAAAAAAAACCAAAACTGAATTAAAGCTATAGGATCTTGACATTATTGATATAAACCATTGATTTTGTATATTTTTAGTGTAAATTACTTATCAAAAAAAAAAAATTTGAGTATAACTTGTCCTTTAACCCAACCCACGACCTCCCAAATCTTCTCTATTTTTATTTTTTCTCCTTGAAACAGTAACCCACCTAGCTCCTTGGTACCAATTACCATGTTGCAATGTCCTCATATTCTTAGCTCATTCATGAAGGGGAAAAAAAAAAAAAAAAAAAAACGTATGATATAATATATGTGGTAATTGTTTAGTTACTTTAGTGGTTGATTTTGAACATAGCAAACTAATTCTTCCAAAGTTATAGTCATTAAGTGATTAAATTATTAACTAATATTACTAATTAGTCATAGGGCATTATAGATATAGGAGATTTAAGAAAGGATATTACATGGAAGTATTGATATCTAACTTATCCAAAAAAAATAAAATGACTTGACTTGCAATTTTTGTGTTAAAATTGCAAAAGGAGGGCATATCTAAATGTTATATGAATTATATAAAAAGTTTTATTTCAATTTATATGATAATTTGATCATTTGATTGTTGCATTTCTCATTAATAATAATTTTAAAATTTTTTAAATTATTTTTTAAAAATGTGTGCTTCACTTCAATCAGGCACGCACTTGCGCTTTGTGCTTTGCGCCTAGGCTCCAAGAGGCCTTTGCGCTTAAGCGCGCCCCTCGCTTTTACCAATATTGGCAAATTACAGACTTAAGTGATAAAAGCTTGCTTCTTGTTGTCCTGAAAACTTCATGACATTTTTCAAATACCCTGAATCGCACAAACTCGATGACATTTTCGGTATTTGACAATGTATTAGAAGCCTAAGCCCATTATTCTAATTTCACACATGCATGTATCCCTAGTAATAGCTGAATAGGATATATATATATATATATATATGCATGCTATGAACCCTGTAACTTTGTTGTAGCTGTCATAATAAAACTGTAGCAACTCCATGGCCACAGCAATAATTTTAGGTGAACCATGCAATTCTAGTGTGTACATGCGAGCTCACGCACGCACATGCGTTGATCTTCTCTATTCCTTTATTTTCTGTAGTCCGCATCTCAAAAATCCAGGGTTTGGATTCATGTTTTCTAACAATATAAACAATGGAAAAAGTGAAATGTCCATTGAATGTTTAAACAAACGTCTTTTTCATAACTGAAAGATGTTTATGGTAAAGCCCCTTTATGCTATAAAACATACTTGCACAATGATATGTTATTGAATTTTCTGGATAAGTAATGATTTGATATGTTCTTAAATATAATAATAAACAATCATTATAAATAAACATGTGGGCAAAATCTAGACCAAAGAGTTGTAACCTCTATACACAATTTTTGCTCTTTTTTTTTTTATTGGTAAGTTATGCACGCACCCAATGGGCCTTGAACCCACAATCTCACCCAATAAGCTCTAATTATACTAGCACCTCCTCCCCTAATAAGTTCTAGGTGGAGATTGCAGTTCTAAAATGCCAATTATGAAAATTGGAATGGTTTTAAAATGCCTTGTTTAGTAAAAGAAACTGCAAACTAATTGGTGAGCAAACTGAGGTTCTGAGCTCACAAACACCTTGATATTCTTATCATTCAATTTGACCATATGAATGGGTTCAAAGATTGAAAAAGATTCGTCAAGGCTCCAATTTCTGGAAGATAAATTGAAGAAAAATGATAGAACCTCCCCAAACTTCATGGTAAAGCATCCACCAGCGCAAGTGGAACCCCAAACAAGAACATTATTTCGGAAAATTCCAAGATAGTTTCACTGCAACAACAGAGCCTTGTTGATAAAAAGGCATATATTGTTTTTAAAAACTTTTTGCACTTTTAGTAACACTGACAGATAATATATCAAAGCTGCCAAAGACGACTATTCTTTTTCCAATTGATCTTCACAGAGATATTAACTATCACTTTTCAGTTATTGCTAGAACTGTACATTACATGACTTCAAAATTTTACCTATATCATAGGGCAGGCATCAACACATCATAGAAAATTTGGCATTGAACACCCTAACTGCATGTTATTTTTCTGGTTCATTGTCCACTATATATACACTAGGGAAAACTAAAGTAAGATTAGATTTAATGAAAAGTAATTTGCTAAAAACTAAGCCAATCGGAGCAAAACAATGAAGTTAAGACATGAACAATGAAATGGAGCTTCACTAATCTAAGAAACATGAAATCACATCAAAAGAAGTAAAAATTTTATGAAGAAAATGCTAGAAAAACACAAATAACACTTTTAGCCAGTACCTAGTGATCAGCCTAGCAAAAGCCATTCATGGCCTATCCATCCATTGAGATGATTTCAAGGCACTAAGATGACAACGTAGTTGCATTGCATGCTTACAGAACTAAATTGCTCCAAAAAATCAAAAAAATGGTAGCTCAAAATATAAGGGTCACAATTATGAGCCCAATTTCCGTAGTTTGGAATCACTGCTTAATTTCATAAAGGCTTTGAATATTAATACTATTGTCTTTGTAAAGATACCAACATAAAAATCACCTAATTTGTATATCAATACGACAGTTGATATCAGAAAGGATATATTGTTTGACACTTTTCAACAAAAACAACAAAAGATAACGAAAGCAACAAAGAATTCAATAGCCTTGAAAACTATAATAGTTACATACCTTGGGTGGTTTAAATGGGTAATCCGGAGGAAAATGAATAGTGACTAAAAAAACTCCACCTGCATAAGGACTGTCAGGAGGACCCATAATTGTTGCTTGCCAATGGAACATGTCTTCAGCTACAGGGCCTAAGGATTAAAATATCAACAGAAGAAAAAAGTGAATATAATGTTGCTCAAGTAAACTTGAATTAATGTATCTGAAGATTTAAAATAATCATTAAAGAAAGGCATTAATGGGAAAGAAAAATAAAGGCTTGAAGATACAAACAGCCAACAAAAAACTAATTGCCAAGAAGAATATAAGGTTGCACATCTGAGCTCCAGTGCATGTAGCCAGTGATCTACGATGCAAGGTAAGAGTGTTTGTTTGTTGTCCATTTTCACAAAAGGAATGTGTAAACTTGAAAAACAAAAAATAAAAGTTGAAATAAAAGGCTGTGCATATGAAGAAATGCCACTTTATCCATCAGTTCCACAACTGTGAAATGACTGGAAGATACTTGGTTTCTCAATTTTCTCAATCTAAACTATTCCAAACATGCAAAGCTACATTGTATTCCTTAATATAAGCATTATTTATAAATTAGAATCTCCATGATCAATTTTCCCGCCTCTGTTCAAAGTATCACATTACTCCACAAGTAAAGAATAAACATCAATAATCAAACAATGCCAATATTGCATCAACATCATGAATTTCCATAATCAAGGCCAGGTGCTACAAGAAAGCCATTAGGGACTAAGATGCAGAGCAAAACAATTGGGATAAGGCTCTTTTGATTTGAAATTTTGAATTTCTAGTTAGCAAGAGTAGCATCCCGAGGGAGAATTATACAATACTCCAGGAGTACAATAGTGTCGTACTCCCTCTCAGGACCCACTAACATGTGAGAAGAAAGGGTACAACATTATTGTACTCCCGGAGAACACGCTTTATTCTTTACCCAAAGGGTATAACAATTGCGTTCATGAGGAAGCCAATAATTTGCTTCCGAATACTATGAGATTCATAAGACATTAAAGCCTACTCTTTTCCATTGACTATACAAATAAACTCTCATAATTAACATGATTATACCATATTTGATATTTCCCTCTCCAGTTCTTTCTCAAAATCGCAAATTAAGCACTTTACTGTTTAAACAGCCAAAATTACAACTAAAAAAAAAAATTAAGAAAACAAGAACAAAAAAATTAAAAAAATAAATAAAACAAAAATTCAAGTTAAAGAGAAATAGCTAAATCAAAGTCCTAAGAACCAAATCCAAAGAAACAAACAATTATTAAACATACATACACATAGAATTTTCAAAAAATCAGCATCAAACTCTCAGATCAAAAAGTTTCACACAAAAAAAAAGCTCAAAACTTCACCATCCAATCCTTGTACTCCACACAAAATCTACATAAATCAGCCGACAAATCAAGCAAAAAAGAAAACATAAACAAAAAAAAGAAAATTTCCGGATCGGAGAGAAAGAAAGTAGTACCAGCACTGCAAGACGTAGGAGGATCTTTCTGTAGATCCTTGAGCTCCTTCAAGATCCGCTTCGATGCCATCACCTACAACCACAAAAAAAAAAATTTTAAATTCACCAAAACATAGATCATCATCATCAAGCTCTCAAACTCACTCACACACACACATACACAGAAAAACAGAGAGAGAGAGAGAGAGAGAAAAGCTTACCTGAGAGATCCTTGTGGTAGAGAGTATTATTGAATGAACTTTGTTCAGAGAGAGAGAGAGAGAGAGAGAGAGAGCTTTTACAAAATAAACACACAGTGACTTTTTATTTTTGAGAATCAACTTTATTGGTTTTTGGAGTTAAATATAAATGAAAATGAGATATAAATAAATGGGTCGAGGTCGAGGACTCGAGCTTGCTCTCTCGTGATTGGTATCTGTGGACCCTACTTTCGTTTTTTTATGAATCTTGGGGCAGGCGCGGAGACGCGGTTTTACCGGTTGACCGGACCCCACAGTATTTTTTTTCCATTTACTTTCCAAACTTGGTTATACAGTGGTCAGCAGGTGATTTTCTCCCACAGATTTCCTTTTTTATCCACTGGATTAATCTTCTTTTTTTAACTCGTTTTAGTTTAGATTCTCTCTTTTCCTCAATAATAATAAAAAAATTTAGATTCTCTATAACTTTGCCTGATTCTCTGTATTATATAATGTGTTTTCACTGTACGGTGCAATTAATAACCCCCCATTGCCTATTTTGCAGGTCTTTAACTTTTTTTTTTTTTTTTAAGATCTTGCACTAGATTTCCTCTTCTTCTTCTTTTTTTAATTTTATTTATGACCAAGAAAAAAAAGTGTCCATTTTACAAAAAAAAAAGACTTTACCTTTTTTTTTTTTTGCTCAGTTTTTTTTAATAAAAAATTAATAAAACTAATTTTTTTGAAAACTAACTAGTTTTACCTTTTTTTTGTCACAAATTTTATATAAATAAAAGCTTTTAAAAATCATATCTTTGAATAAACACTACGTAAATAAGTTATCAAAAATTACGAAATGTACAACCAGACACCAAATATTTGGTCTTTCATATTTGATTTTTGTTTTTATATTGATCATGTCATTTATTTCCATTAGTAATCTACTTATTTAGTGTCCTTTATATTTAACCATTTCATAAAATGCTAGCTTTAAAATATTTAAAAATATGGGAATTTCATTATTGTAAGGAGGAAAACATATTATTGGCAATCAAATTACTAAAGAAAACAGAAAACACTTGGACTAATATGAAAACATAATTAAAACTAAAAAAATGTCAAAATGAAAACACCACCAAATTTTAACGGAAAAATATATTGTAATCTTTTTTTTTTAATTTCATACACAAAATAAAAAATTGATGCAACCCTAACCATGATTTTGTGTGGGGGGGGGGGGGGGGGGGGCTAAGATGCACTGAAATTTATTTTTAGTCTTCTAATTTTATTTCCATTTAATTGAGTCATCTGAATTTCAAATTTATTCAATTCAGGTTTTTCATCTAATTAGTTTAAAATTTTCCATTAACTATGCAAGTAACTAATAAAAAAAAATTTAAAAAAAATTCTCACATAAAAAATATTTTTATTAATTTTATAGATTTTTTTCATGTGAGAAAAAGATTTAATGACATTTTTTTAAAAACAAAATTGGACAAAAAATCTAAATTTAAAAAATTTGAAACTTAAAAAACTCAATTAAACGAAAGTAAAGTTAAATGGTGTAATTTGCATTTTAGCTTTTCTATTTTTTATTCGTATGGGGATGCTAATTTCTTGACATATCATTACGTTAATGATATAATAATATAATATATATATATACACACACACGGTACTAGACAAGTTCAAATTGAATAAGTTTTTTTTTTTTTTTGGTGAAACAAATTGAGTCATCTAAATTTCGTGGATTATGATGTAAATAAGTTGCATCATGTTAGGTGTGGCTATAATTAGTTTGTTGATTTTGTGATTTATGATGTAACTATGATGATCACTAAGGTGTGGCTATAATTAGCTCGTGGATTTTGTGATTTATGATGTAATTATGATGATCACTTAGTTACTTCGAACATTTTATTTTTGTTCCATTGTCATTGAACTATTTTTTTACCAAAAAGATAAATTAACTGTTGAAGAATTTTGTTTCTCAATGATGTTATGTGGTATTTTCTTTAGGAAGAGTGTTGGTTTGAATCTTCTCTTACTTGTTGTAAAAGAGAGAGAGAGAGAGAGAGAGAGAGAGAGAAATACCAATATAAACTTTTATCTATACTATTAATAACATGATTTTCTATTTGAGTTTCATCATTTTACATACTAAAATATCCTCACACAAATTTTAAATTCTAAAAAATAAACCTATTTTTTAGTTAAATATTTTTAAATTTAAAAACACAAACCGATTAAAAGAGTAATTTATTATATTTAAAAAAGTTTCTAAGTTATAGGCTTTCAAACTTTTATCAACCCTCACATATAGAAATATCCTTAAAATTGGGATACTAACTCTATCTCACTTTTAAACATTATTTCCCTAAACTTAAAATAAAAAATAAAATAAAAAATAGTCTCATCTCATATTTAAACACTATTTCACTAAATCCAAAATAAAAAATAAAAAGAGTCTCATTGCACACGCAACACTTGTGTGATGAGTCTAGTAATTTAATAACATAATTAAATGGTGAAATTTGCAAATCCAACTCTGCCTTAAAATGGTAGAACCCACACTTGAATTTATTGTTTGGCTAATATTTTCTAAATACAATTTTCAAAAAACCGTATCCTATTTTCCTAATTTAGAACAAGATTTTGAAAACGGCTAAGGGATATATAAAATGTTTTTAATGACATAATTGTAAATAAATTGAAAATAGTGAACCCCATATATTTGTCTAAACTCTTTTATCTTTTAAATTAAGGAGTTTATCTTTATTACCAAAAAAAAATTCTCACCCTTCAAATTTGAAATTTATCATTATTAATTTTTTTTTTTTTTTAAAAGTACATGATGAGCTCTATTCCCTTATCATTATCCACAAAAAAAAAAAAAAAGTAATCTACGGATTCTATACTTTCCTTTTTGTAAATTTTTTTTTTTTTATTTCAAAAATAGAAATGGTCTCCCATACAATTATTTGTTTTTAGTATTTTGAAAATTGTTTTTAAAAGTTAGAGCCAAACACGTAAAATATAAAAATTATTGTGGGGGGTGAAAAGCCCAACCTAATGTATTGGGCCCAAGGCCCTATTTGAAGACTACTGTTTGTCCGAAGAGATGAAAACACTCGAGAAGAAGCCCATGTAAAAGAAGCATGTCTGGAGAAGAGCATGGTCATAATCCGAGGAGACATTCAGTTTTCCGAGGAGGCCATTATCCTCGGATCCGAAGAAACTTGGTCCGACAGGCGTCTAGGAAGCTCAAATGATCCTTCTGACAGGTGTAATGATAGAGATGAACCTCAGGCACGCATGAAGATAGCAGGAACGGAGAAATATCTAGAAGACAAACTTCAACCACCACATTAAATGCACTGCACCTACTTTCCTAGCCGCATTAATGTGGAGAAGACCCCTGAACAGTGCACTCTCAGCTACCGCCACTCACACAAAGCTAAAAAGTATACATGATGGGACATGCACTCAAGTGGGCGTCTAGATGATGAACAAGTGGACGATGAAGATGAGGGGAGGGGGTACTATATAAGAAGGAAAGGCCTCTGATAAAGGGGGAATCGAAAAAGGAAAGTTAAAAAGGAGAAAACTCCATTACTGTAGCTCTAAGAATTGTAACCCAAGTTCATTCAATACAAATTCCTCTTCGGACGTCTATGTTTGCATTTGTCCGAGCACGATTGAATGCTAATTTATTCACAAGCACTGCAGTCCAATATTGTTTAATTCATTACTAGCCTAGCTCTTTCACCCACTCTCTACAAATTTATTGTCTTGGGTTCATTGGGCTCACAATCCATACATTTTTGGGCTTGGGCTACAAAAATTGACCCTACAATTATTATTTGAAAATTGTTTTTATAGTGTTTTGAAAACAAAAACAAAAATCCTTATACCAATCAGGTCCTTAGTCCTTGGCTAAGCTTTTTCAATATTCTCTTTTGGGTCTTGCGATAATTTTTTTTTTTTTGTTCGATAAAAAATAAATAAATAAATGGTTATACAGAATTGATTGGATCTATATCCTTAATGGAAAAGTTAAATAAAAAACGAATAAGAAATACTTCTTTAAAAGTAATTAGTGGCAAAAAGGGTCAGGAAGATTGTTATAGCTTTACATAATTGTAGTTATCCACATGATCGATATGGTCATTTTTGATGTGCTTGACCATAATTTGGTTAGGTCAGAGGTGGCTTTTGACAGATTCCGGTACTGTGTTTCCTAATCAACCTGCTTACACATAGCACTTCATTTAAAGTTCACCTTTTTATCTTCAACTAAAAAAAAAAAAAAAAAAAAACAAGTTCACCTTTCTTTCTTTCCTATAGAAAAGGTTCTATGACAATGAGCATGAATTTTGGCAACAGATTATAAACTAAATTTTTGTTTGAATTATACTATTTTTTTTTTTTCAACTTCATTTTAAATTTTAATATTTTTTAAAATAAACTATTGAAATTTTTTTTTTTTAATATAAGATAGAAATTTTACTTAAGTTTAATCTAAATGTATATGTGTGTGAAATTTCGTGTTAGAAACTTAAACTCTAATTCTTACCCCCACATCTTACAAACACTTATACATAAAATGACCATCGTACTCAAGTTGTGCAGTGGTTCCAAAATAAATTCTATTGCGACACTAACGGGTAATGACTAATCTCAAACGCGTATCTGTTGACTGCCTGCAGTTGAAGTTAGAATCGTTCAAACTTTAAAGCCTTTTTTTACCTCAAACTTCAAAGCGAAGTTGACTTCTTTGTCATAGACTTATAGGGTCTACTTTTTTTTTTTTTCCCAACACTTCCAAAAAGGGAACGGAAAGGGACATTTTTTTGAGTGTCGAATATTTCCTGCTGCGAAAATGTGGTTGCAATGCAAGTGATGGGAAGGAAAATTCGGAGAACTTTGAGCATTAAAAATGCATCATGACTTTTCAAATTTTCCACCACCTAAAAATCAAAAAGAAAAAGATACTGCAACCCTCCTGCACATCAAGTCATTATCCTTAGTTCCCCATTCAAATTCAACCATTTGACAACATTATTGGAACATTAACCACAATGAAATTCAACCATGACTTTTTGGTCATTCAATTTTATTTTCCTTTTGCTAATAAAAATTTTCTCCCGATAAGTTGCGAGGAATCTCCTCCAACTTATTATGAGATAATTCACTTAATCATCCATGTGGATTTTAACTACATAATCTATTAAATCCAACATCAAAACACGTTAATAACCTATTAAATATGCCATATAATTAAATCACAACGTAATAGATTGAATGAATCTTCCTGAGATTATGTCATATTGGTGTAGTGCAATGTTGTTTTGGCATCTAAGCAATTTGGAATTTCATGAAAGAATAATAAAATGAACAAAGAATCTTCCAGTACCAATTGTAGCATTTCAAACAAAGAATCTTCCAATACCAATTGTAGCACTTCAAACAAAGAATCTTCCAATACCAATTGTAAGTTGTAACTCATGATTTGCCTTGTATGCATTAGATAAGAAAACCAACTTCCAGAAATAGATGCAAAAGGGAAACGTAAAATTTGACAATTTGTGCTATATGCAGGAAGTTATACATGCATTCAAAGTTGCCTGATTCTGCATTCAATTAAGCAGAGCATTCCATGAGATTGTTGTTTGTGCATCAGAGAGAGCAAGGGAGAGAATTAAGTTATCGAGCACATCTATCTTACCACTATCACGGGCATTAACAGCCTACTAATACACCGATATGTGACCTGATCTAACTCTACCTTACTGGGATCAGGTCGATAAAAATTAATCATAATTTTGTTCAGTAACAAGAGCAAAACAAAACATCTTGGATGAATTGAACTGAAAATGCACCACCAGACCAGGGAAAAAAGATGAACAAATGGTTCACTCACTGTGAAGAAGTGGAGGATTCTGTCCCAACCACCAGTTGTGGTGGGGTCAAACTTTCAGATTTTCCGGGTGATGGATGATTCTCAGTACTATCAAGCCGCCGGACATTTTCTATCATTTTGACTACCTCCAGCATTTTAGGTCTCTGATCTGGCATCCTCACTACACATGACATAGCTATCTGTAACATCTCCACCATCTCTTCCTCAATATTTGGGTACCTCATCAGCTCTAGGTCAAACACTTCTGCTGTCCACTCCTCTCGGACAACTGAATGAACCCACCTGACCAAGTGAACAATCTCATCACCAGCAGTAGTATGAATGGGGGATTTTCCAGTGAGGAGCTCCAATAACACCACCCCAAAGCTGTAGACATCAGAGGGCTGTGCTGCTTTTCTGGTGTCTGTCACTTCTGGGGCTCGGTATCCAGCAGCACGGGAGATAGGTGGGGCCAGTGAGCTCATTATTGTTGTCAAGCCAACATCGGAAACACATCCATACTGTTTGGAATTGAGAAAGATATTCGAGGATTTAATGTTGCCATGAACGAGTTTCCCACCATTCTCTAAATGGATACGAGCAATGCCTTTTGCTGCACCTATAGCTATTCTTAGCCGGGTATCCCAATCCAAAGGGGACCTATCCTCTCCTCTTTTACCTGCATAGATAAAGATGCATTAGAAGGTATACCAAGTGTACAACCACTTTGATGCTCAAGGCAGAAAATAGAGACTACTCTTACAAAGACTAAGCACTTTCCAAATAATATGTCCAACAAAATGGACTTCTAGGCTGAAAATTAGGTCTCATTTTCATTGAAACAATTTTACTTTCTTGATCAAACCAAGAAAAAGCAACACATATAATACATAAAATTTAGGTAGCTGGTTCTACAACAATTTATCAGCTTATATTAGCAAATAATGACCCTTGATGCTTTAACATGAACAGTCAGATATCTCTACCATCCATGGACCAAATTTCGGAATTGCTTGCAAGATGTATGTGACCACAAGGGTTTGAGAATCTTTGCATGGAAGAAACATCAAATGGTATTCCAAGACAAGTTGAGCCCGATTGGTTTTGAAATCGGGATCAACAGAGTTGAACATCCACTCATAGTCAAAGTATTCATGGATTGTCAAAGTATTCAACATGCATAGCCTTCTAACATTCAAAATATTAAGAACTCATGAAGTTATGTTCTCCATTGTTCTTTTCTAAAAGCCTCTTATAATTTCTCACTACTTTCTCCAAAGCCACTTCTTGGAACTGGCTACACAAGTCATATTTTGACACTACACTCTATCCAGGGGCCATATTAGTGGTCAAATCATATGTTTGCTATATCTTCTCTGGGGATCAACACATGTACATGGATTCTCAATGTATTCAACAGGCATAATACTCCTCTTACATTCAAAATATTAAGAGAAGTCATGAAGTTATGCTTCCCATTGTTATTTTCCAAAAGCCTTCTTTTAATTTCTTAGTACTATCACCAAAGCCACTTCTTGGTACTGGCTACACTAGTCTAGGGGCCATATTAGAAGACAAATCATATGCTTGCTATGTCCTTTTGCACTCAGCCAATTCATTGTACAATAAAATTCTTTTAAAATGCTATCTCTTACTGAGATTATAGAAAAACCTCTTTAGACATACACCATAGAGGGCAGCAGAAATTATAACATTTCAAGTTCTATGCTTCAAATTAAAAGCACTCCTTTTAACAGTAAGGAACAGGAAGAATGATACACGTAGCTGATCTCTCAAGTACAGATTGCTCTAAATACCAAGTTAGTGTGCAGCAAAATTAAGGTATTCTAAGCCCTATTTAGATATCTCAAAACTATAAATAGAAGGCAAGATTGAAATTGACAAAATCAGCCACAATAGTCACAATAACACAGCCATATAAAAGAACTCTCAATGAGTACGTACCTAATTGTTTACAAGACCAGTTTGTTTAGATTATATAAATCACCCTAATACAATTTCTTACATTCTTGGACAAAGTAATTTCCCAAGCCTTGGAAAAATATACACAAATGAAACTCTAATTATCAGCATGATACTTGCACATCCACATGTGATTGTTTGCAAATGCACTCTCAAATAGTTTCCTTTCTTCCTATGGGTGAAGCTGTAGGAGGCACAAGACAAAACTTTATTGCCATGTTCCATTACTACTAGCCTCAAAACCAGACAGTACAGTTAGATTGCTCGATAGCAAGGGTAGTCCCCAGGTCAAATTTGAGGCATGAAAAGTATAAACAAATCTAAAGCCAAGTACGTATTAACTCAATTACACAGGCAAATGATAAAATGGATTATCCTAACATTATGACTAATAATTTTTAGAATTCATAAGTTTGTTTAACCGTATAATACGTCCAGCAAGGAGAAAAGATACAGCTAAAGCCTTCTATGGTATGCATAATTTTAGATAAACCCCAAGACCATTTCAAACAGGGAAAGAAGTTTGGCCACATCACCTTCCTCTAAAGCTTTAGAAATGTTCCAACTAACATATTCTGTACATTATATAGTTTTAACAGATTGTGCAAAATGATTGAATATCTAACAGCTAAAGCCTTCTATGATATGCATCAAAAGGACTATAGCAGGCATAAATTGGAGGATTGGCTTCCAATATGAAAATTGAAAATATCATCGGTTTTTCTTCAGGACTTATCGAAAAGATAAAAGTAAAAAACTTAACTGATCAACATAGAAACATCACATGTTTAAGATAGAAACTTACCATGCAACAAAGCAAAAACACTCCCCTGGCTGAAATAATCATACACCATCAGCTTCTCATCTTTGGAATAGTAATATGCCTTCAGCTCCACCACATTCTCATGTTTGATATTCCCCACAACCTGCATTTGCTGCTCGAAATCCCGCTTCCCAGAGCTTACGTCCTTCAACCTCTTTACCACCACAGTGGTTGCATCCTCTAGAATCGCCTTATAAGCCGTACCAAATGTCCCCTTTCCCAGTACCTCAGCAGAGGCCCTCAGTAAATCCTCCAAATCAAATGCATAGTTACAACCCTCAAAGAAAACCAGTCTATTATTCGCATCTTGACTCCTTGAAATTGCTTTCTCTGGCGACATCTCTCCCTTCTGCAACTTATCCGATAACATGTCTTCCCTTTTTCTTCTCAAGCAGCAAACAAGTATCAGAAAAGCAAATGCCACAACCCCTAGAATACCACCAGCAACTATAATTGCTAACAAAGCCGTTTCACCAAGCCTCCCTGAATTCCTAGGCTTGGCATAAGATTCTGAAGAGGGCGGAAACACTGGTGGCATATTAGTAGTAACACTTTCAAAAGAAATGTTGTTGCCACTAAACACAGACCTCGGAAACCTCTCAAGTGACTTGGGCAAAGTACCATTGAGATCATTGTTAGACACATTTAGCACTTGCAATCTTGGCAAATTGAGGTCGGGGAGTTCACCAGAGAGTGAATTGTTTGCAAGATTCAAACCTGCCAACTGGGTCAAATTCGAAAGTGAGTGAGGAATGCTTCCATTGAAACCATTGTTAGACAAATTGATAATAGTTAAGTTCTTCCAAACTGAGAAATCCAATGGCAATGGACCCGAGAAGTTGTTGAATTGAAGGTACAGTAAAGACAGGTTTTTGAGGTTAGCAAAATCTGAAGGGAAGTTCCCAGATATTAAATTGGATCTGAGGCTCAAAACTTGCAAAGCTGAGAGTCGGCTTATAGTGTAAGGCGGAATCGGACCGTTAAATCCAATTCCAGGCAATCGTACGGCTGTTACTCGAGATTTATCCTCATTGCAAGTCACTCCAGTCCAGTAGCCACACACAGAGTTACTCTGGTTCCAATTTAGAGAGCGAGAGTGAGGCAAATTGTTCACAAACTCAAGCAAAGCTAGCTTATCCTCAACTGGGTCTGCATTTCCTTGAATAAAAACCAGACCCACCAAGAAAATCCAACTCAAAACAAAACCCAGATCTTCCATTTCCTAACTCTTTATCAAATCAAGCAGATAACGAGCTGTTTCTGCAAAAACCAAAATAAATTTAAAAAAATCTTTTTTTTCACATCTATAGCTTTGGTTCAAGAGGAACAAAAAAGAAAACACTATTAATGATAAAATAGAAAAAGACTGTAGAGAGAGAGAGAGAGAGAGAGCAACAAGAAAATAAAAACAAAAAATCAGATTCCGAGGCAATTGTCCATAAAAGTAGAAGCGAGAGTGAGAAATTTGACGTAAAGAAATGAGCTTGCAGAGTTTGAATATTGCATTTTTAGTCAAAAAGAGTCTTATTTTAATCTGAAAAAAGGTGCTGTGTAATGTGTTTCACACCAGAAACCGTGCTTCTTTCTTTTCTTTTTGTTCTTTACTCTTTAACTTTTTGTTTGAATTTGCAAAATCGAGAACTTCTTTCATATTTTTACACAAAAAACGTAGTACAAAGTAGAAACAGAAGCTACCAATCCAAGACACACAGTAAGAGTGAGAGAAGCTACATACCATTCTTCTTTCAGATCTGAATCAAGGAGTCTCTTAACTTTGCTCGGGAATGCTTGTTAAACACAGTAACAACTCTGCTTCTCAGACATAAAAATGAAAACCCAACAAAGAAAAAGAAACATAAATTGCTAATTAGGAACAAAAACTGTGATGTACCACCTAGAATGTGTGATATGCTTTGTCATAAATAAATAAATAATAATAATAATAATAACAAAAACGTACTAGTTAGTAGTTATGATTTCTCTGATATGATGGGTGCTAGCTAATGTGGCATCCAATGCACTAAAAAGCAAATAAAGCTATGATATTTCGCACTGAGAGATGCTAGTGAGAGAGTCAGTGATGGTGGTTGAGATAAACCTAACTCTGAGACCGCCATTGACGCTTTTGTTTTGTATAAGGTTTTTTTTTTTTTTTTTTTTAATTTGTATCTTAAAAAAAATAAAAATAAAACTACAACGGCTCTCTTTCTATTGTGTTGATGACGTGGCATGTAGTGGTCCCGGGTGCTGAAGAGTAAGCCAGCTATAAATGGGGCGCAGGAAGAAGTGTGTCTCCACGTCTATACGTCTACATATATATATATAATTAAGAGAAAATTTAATTAGGTTTCAAATTGAATTTTAACTGTTGTATAATTTTCTGTTTTGTATCTTATTTAAGTTTTTTTAATTTTTGTTCTAAGTGAGTTAATAAGGTGCAAAAGATGAAATGTCTAATATATAAATAAATTATCAAAAACTCATTAAACAAAAAAAGAAAGTAAACTAATATGTATATCCAAAAGAAATTAAAATAAAAAATAAAAAAGAGTGAGTGTAATTTGAATTCATAAATGTGTGTAATTGTAATTTTTATACACTAGTTGCTCATAATTGTGAACCTTGCACTAGTTACATGGGGCCCAACTGAGGGAAGTTAAATCGGCTATAAAAATTGTGGGGGTAAGAGCTCAAATTTGTATATTAGGCCTTGGACCTTATCCGAGGACGTAGACATGTCCGAGAATGAGGGAACAATTAGGAGAGGCCTCAGAGTTGAGAATCACATAAAGAAATAGATGAGGAATATAGTCCGATGAGTAGCTCCCTCTCGGATACGATGAATATCAGTCAAACCTATATTTGGGCAATTTAGGTGACCTTCCATGAAACTCCACTGATAAGGATGAACCTCTGGCACATGCAAAGGCGATAGGAACTCATAAATATTTAAATGAAAAGCTACTACCATCGCATTAATGTACTGCAGCAACTTTTCTGACCGCATTTATGTGGAGATGACCCCTGAACAGTGCAGTCTCAGCTATCACAATTCACAGAGAGCTAAAGAAGATGTCTGATAGGACATGCACTTAACTAAAAGCTTAGATGATTAACAAGTATACGATCAAGATGTTCGAAAATGAACTATATAATGTAAAAGACCTCCCACGAGTGAGGAGGAGGGAGAGAAATGAGAAAAGAACAATTGTAATATTCAAATCTGTATTAATATCCAGCTCTATTAGGTTTACTTTCATAATTCACCTCCTCGGACAACCAGTTCATTCAGTCTTTACGCCTCTTTCTTACTTGTTCATCTTTTAAATTCCTATTAGCCGTTGTTAAATTCGCTAAAGGCCCAGTTCTTTCACCCACTTTCTACAAATTTATTGTACTGGGCTCATTGGGCCTACTTCCCATATCTTTTGGACTTGGGCTACAAATTGTGACCCTACAAAAATCTTTTGTGAAGATTTTTTTTTTTTTTCTGTGTTTAATAGTATCATAAAAAATGTGTAAAAATTATTTTCGGTCAACTGAAATTCAATTAAAAATATTAACTATTTTTTAGAGATTGTTTTGACTTAAAATTTTTCAAAAAACAACTATGTCTTATGCCACAGTTAATAAAGCATAGAGGAAATTAAGAGACAATATGAAAACTATTGCAAATAAATTTATCTCATTTTTAATGACACTACCAAATATAGAAAAATGAGATAATTTTTTGAAAAATTTCTATTTTTTAGAAAACTTTACGGTCAAAACAATCAGAGCGTATGTCTACAATAATTTCTCAACAAATCCTAACTAGCAAGCTATTACTAGTTTTAATCTAATCTCATTACCAAAATTACTTTTTAGCCCACCAACATCTTTTTTTTCCATACCACTTCAAGGGAGAAGGCATATTACACAATGCAGATTACAAAATAGCATAACCAATTGGAGGAAACCAGCAATAGTGGATTGGTATATGGGTTGCCAATTTAGCTACAGACCATAATTCTTTTACAACCACATGGGGTACACAAAAACACATCACAATGAAAACCAAATTTAGTTAAAAAACAAAGATCAGCTAGTCTAGTACTATCTAGCCAATTAGATGTTGTTTTCATCTTGAAAGTTTGCAGAAGACTCTTGCTGTCAATGAGAAACAAAACATGCTGAAAACCTTGGTTCTTTGCTGCCAGTCCAGCTTCAACCACAGCCTCCAACAGTGCCCCAGTTGATGTTCTAGCATTGCTACTATCCACTCCAAAAAACATCTTATTCTCCTGAATTGTTAATGTTTCATAAGTAGTTCCATTTCTATATGGTCTCCTGCTTCTAGCTCCTGCAAGCTTGATGATTAGTTGCCAGTCCCCTGCTGAAGACTGCCTCTTTGATCTGTAGCATCTGCCTTCTCTGTCTGCTGGGGTACTATAGCTTGAAAGAGTGTCCTTGTACTTGCAAGATAAGGTTTGAGTAGTTAGAATAACTTCCACTAGATCTGGGATAATTCCTTGATGAACCACTCTATTCCTATAAGTCCAGACAGTCCAAAGAGTGATAAAGATATCCTGCAAATAGTTCATGGAATTTGAATCACTCTAAGTATTTCTTGAAAGGAGTTGTTTATACCAGTGTTGAACAAATATATTGGTATAGTTAGATGTGTGAATAGCCAGAATAGAACCATGCCAGCAAGCTCTTGCAAGGGGGCAGTGAAGGAAAATGTGAGTATGGCTTTCTTCCTCCTCATTGCACATTGGGCACAATTTTGTTGATGAGATACCCCTGGCATGTAGATTGAGGAGGATAGGGAGACAGTTATGAAGTAGTTTCCAAATGAATGTGCTAATCTTCAGAGGGACTTTTATTTTCCAAAAGGTTCTCCACCAACCCATATTTGCTTGAAAATGTCTAGATTGACTTGATGCATCCCTAGTTAAAAGTTCATAAGCTTTTTTCACTTGGTAATCCCCATTCTTTGTGAACCTCCAAAGAAGTTTATCCTACACAGAATTTGTCTTGGAGATTGGAATTTTAAGAATTTCCAAGGCTTGAGGAAACGGGTACAAACTTCTAACCAAATCCACCTTCCAACTTCTAGTATTGTGGTCAATCAAATCCCCCACAGTACCTGTAGGGAGATGATGCTTGGATAATTTCAAACTTGGTTGTGGGATCTAGTACCTATGATTTAGAGGAATGTTATACCCATCCCTAACTCTCCACTTTCCTTCCCTTAAAAAAAATGATTTTCCTGTTGGATGATATTTCTCCAAACTCATGAGTGATGAGGTTTTGACCTATAGTCTTGGATAGAACAAGTAGGAAAGTACCTAGCCTTGAAGGTTTTAGCTAAGAGGGATTGGGGATTTTGACAAATTCTCCAATATTGTTTGTTCAGCATAGCTTGATTCATGTACTTGAACTTCTTAATTCCCAACCCACCTAGTTTCTTAGGTTGACTAATCTTATCCCAATTAAGTAAATGAAGCTTATTCTCACCATGTTCATGACCCCACCAAAAGGCACGAATAATTGAATCCATTTTATTGCAATCATGATCTGGAATTTTAAAGCATGAAAAGGAACGGATTGCAGGACATAAGCTATTAAGGTTGTTCTACTAGCTTGGGATAGAAGTTTCATTTTCCAACCTTGAAGTTTTGCTTTTAGTTTATCAATGAGAAATTGGAAATCAATAATCTTGTTACCTCTCAACTTGAATTGGACTCCAAGATACTTGCTGGGTTGTTGGACCAGATTGACCTGAAGGGTCCTGGCAAGGCCTATTTGTTCCTCCATAGGCATGTTTGGTGAACAAAACACATCAAATTTAGCCAGATTGATAGATTGACCTGAGATGAAGCAATACCACTTCAGGATGAGCTAAAGATTTTGAACAGAAGAGTTATCCTTCCTTAAAAACAACAAAGAATCATTAGCAAACAATAAATGGGAGAAGGAGAGACCATTCCTACCAACTTTGATTCCTCAAATTTTCTTAAGATCCTCAGCTTGGGTTAATGAAATGAAGAGAATGTTTGCACATAAAAGGAAAAGATAAGGAGATAAAGGATCTCTTTGTCTTAAGCCTTGGGATGACTTAAAGGACCTAGTCATACTTCCATTTATCAATAAAATATACTCAACTGAAGACACATACTCCATAATCCATTTAATCTATTTGGAATCAAATTTCATAACAGTGAGAACCACTTATCAAAAAATTCTAGTTGACTCTATCATAAGCTTTGGACATATCAATTTTCAAAACTCCAAAACTATCTCTCTTCCCCCTCTTTTTCCTAATCACATTAATAATAGGCTTCAGTTTATTGACAAGGACTTTTGAAATAATTTTGTAAAACACATTGCATAGATTGATAAGTCTAAAATGAGACACCTCCTCTGGGTTAGGAATTTTTGGTATGAGAGTAATGAAGTTTTGATTAAGAACTTTAAGGAGAAAGCCAGAGTGAAAAAAAGGCTTGGACAACATTGCACACATCAGCCTTAACAATCCCCCATAAATTTTGGAAAAAGAAGACAGGAATACCATCAGGCCCAGGAGCTTTGTAAGGTCCCATCTGGAAGACTGCCTCTTCAATCTCTTGATTGGATATGCCTATGTTTAGAAGTTGAAGCTATTGTTCTGTGAAAGTAGGGATAGGAAGCCCTTGAATTTCCTGAATGATACTTTCCACAGTTAAATTGTTGTTGCCACTAAAACTTCTTTTGAATGAGTCAAGAAAGATGTTTTCAATCTCCCCAAGATGTTCAGTTAGGTTCCCCTCCTCATCCTTGATTTGAATTATTCTATTTTTTTACCTTCTTTGCCTAACCACTGTTTGGAAATATTTTGTATTCCTATCCCCATGTAGGATCTAATTTGTTCTAGCTTTTTGAGCCCACATCAACTCCTTTCTATCCAGAAGTTCCTTAAGTTCCTCTCGACGGGCTCTCTCTCTCCTAACATCTTCATTAGTCACAATGGAATCCTGAAGATGTTGTAGTTGAAATTGTTTCATCATTATTTCAACCTCCACCTTTCCAAAAACATTCTTATTCCATTCTAAAGCCTTTTGCTTAACATTGATAAGTTTGTTTCTCAATTGAGTAGCTCTAGAACCTGTGGAATACAACTCCCAAGCAAGGTGCGCCATCTCCTTACAACCAGCATAAGTTAACCACATAAGTTCAAATCTAAAGGGTCTTTTCCTAAAAGGTGTTTGAAACTCTAAGTCCAGAATAATTGAACCATGATCAGATTTGACAATTGGAAGGTTCCTAAGTGAGTAAAATGGATATTTATTGACCCACTCCACACTACCAAAAGCTCTATCCAATCTTTCCATGACAAAATCTACAACCTCCCTCTTATTCATCTATGTGAATCTCTGCCCTGAGGCACTCAAATCACACAATTGCAATCCATAAGAACCTGCTGAAGGTCTTCTGCTCTAATAATGTTCCCATTTAAAAAAAATAATTTTTCTTCTTTTGAAAGAATTTGGTTGAAATCCCCAATACAGAGCCAACTAGGATGTGCATGCTGTTTTAATTGTCTTAACTGTTGCCATACCTCCCCTCTCTTAGCATGATCAGGATGGCCATAGACAAAAGTGATCGAGAGAAGGAACCCTCTATTATCCAGCAGATTAATATGTATGAGATTTTGTGAGTCATAGACAACCTGAAGACCTTGTCTAGGAAACCAAGCAAGAATAAGACCACCACTAAATCCCACCCTAGGGACCTCCCACCCCTCAGAGAATCCACATTTTTGCCATACTTCTTGACCTTTACCACTAGCGAAACGGGTTTCCATGAGAAATAAGATATCAGGTTTTAAATCCAGGGCTTTTTTCTTTTATTATAGAACTACAGAGGATTTGCCCAAACCTTTACAATTCTAGCTCATGATCCTCATTGTTGTCGGGGAAGTTGATTTGGGTCAGCTCCCCAACAACCCTTTAGGTTACACAAGGATACCTCAGCATGCATATAATGACAGGAAGGATAGGAACAATTTTTATTAATAAAATGGGAATGAGTGTTACCTTCTTTAGGGAAAACCCACAAATCAACCTCTGGCGGATGTTCCTCCCAAGCCTTCCAAGTTCAGTCCCAATTCTCTTTCTTGAAGGCCCACACATATTTCCCATCCCCTGATCACATTGTAAGCAGCTCAAGAATCCAGGTTCAGACCTAGTTTAGGTAGGAGAGGATAAACTTGGTTCTGTATCAGCAGCCTCTGATGTCCTAATAGCTTCCAAACCTGTATCAAGACTGACAGATTGGGCTTGTGTAATTTCTACATGTAGGCTATTTAAGGATTGGGTTGGGTTTTGAGATTGGGCTATTTAAGATGGGAATGAGTGTTACCTTCTTTGCTATATGAGATTTGTTGTGAAAATATTGTAGACATGACATTCTTTGTCTCATGTCTCATGAAATTGGGTTATCCAGTATGTGTTTGTCAGTTTTTTTATATAAGTACAAGAGGAAGTCTATTCGACGGTTTTGGAAATTTGCAAGTGTTGTAGCAATTTCAACTGTTCAATATTGATAAGAGTTTTTTGAATGTTTGAAATCAAGCCGTTGGATTGATAATGAGTAAATATTTGTTTGATCTTGTTGTCTCATGCATATAACATGTACTTTTTTTTTAAAGAGAAACTCTTCAAACTTTATTATTATTTTTTTATTGGATGTAAAAATTGAAAATTTAACTGTTGGATTGCATGTTTTTTATATTCTTAACACACATATCAAATTTCATTCAAATTAGATGTTATTTACTATTCGATCAATAAACTTATTTTTTATGCATAATTTTAGGTCACAAAAACTTGAAATTTAAATATTTGATTAATCACATAGCTATTAATCTTTTATTTTCTTGAAATTTTGCAAGAATATAGAATATAATAAGAACATGCAATCCAGCAGTTAGATTTTCAAAATTCACATATAATAAAATGATATCGACGGAGTTTGAAAGGTTTTTCTTCAAACTAGTTTGAAGAAAAACCTCTTCCCTCTGTTCTTGGATTTATGAGTCAAAAAGGTTCTACGATAAGGTAATGCATAAATTATAATGATAAGTATGAAGAGCATTGCAGCTCAATCGGTTAACATCTTCTAATATTTTCAATTGAGATATATAAGGTTTAAGTTTCCTCTCTCCTGCTATATTATTGAATTATAATATATATATATATATATATATATATATATATATATATATATATATATGTACATAGATTTTGGAATCTTGAAAATGTTCTTTTGCATAGTAGTATGTGGTTAACAACTTACCTAGGGGTGATAATTCTTAACACAACCCACGAACATGACATGTACATGACGTAAAGTTAGCAAGTTAGGTTTGAGCTTTAGTAGGTTCATATTAAATTTAGATCGATTTGAATTGACCTATATAATAAATATGCCAACTTGATTCAAACACACAAAACATTGTTTAACCTATTTAATTAAGAGTCATTTTACAAATTTACCCTTCAAAACCTTAGCAATATGAACTTATTTTCTCCTCTAATTTCATTCTCTATAGGCTGCCTCTAAATTTATATATGATTGTAATTATATTTTAATTGTTAGAGTTTTTTTTTTTTTCGAAATCTAGTTGTATTATGTACATGTTATAAAACATGAGCATTGCTATGAACAAGTTATATGTGTCACGTGAAACTGTTAACCTGACTTATTAATCAAATGGGTCTTGTTAATTTGTGTTGACCTTATCATGACATGTTTATTAAATAAGGTATGCATGTTGTATCATGTTACATGTTTAATAAATGGGTTGTGTTTGGGTGAAAGGATCTTGACAAAATTGATAAACATGTCGTATTCAAGTCGACCTATATAGTCTTAATACTTATGAGTTGACACAACAATAACCCAACTTGTGAACACGAATTGTCACCTCAACTTAGCTTGAGTTTTATGTCAATCACACTTTTAAAATTGTAACTTTATTAAAGTGTTATCTAAACTGAATTTTTGGTGTTACATCTCAAGCTACCATTTCCAGATTATTGTTTTGATTAAGTAGTGTTTTCCTTTTTTTAAATAGGAAGAAATTGGTTCAAATTTCTCAAATAGCCACTTAAATTGTCATCAGTCAGCTCCTCACTAAAAATTAATTTATCTGATATGGTTACAAATTTTATATTATTTTTTGTTACGAAATTGAGAATTTATATTATCATAAATAAGAACTTCATATCTTATAAACTTTATTTCATAAACTGACGCAATCCAATATCAAAGTTCATACAAGTATACTTTTTATATGTACTTAAATCAAATCGGGCCACATAGTCACAAACACATTATTGCATTTGAACACATTGATGTTGAGAGAGAGATAAATATTGTTTAATGTCACCATGTGAGAGGTTATATCACTAATGTTGACAATCTACCATATATAGGATGAGACCTATTTATAAAGCAGGGTTGGTTTTTATAACAGGGAAGTTAGGTTTAACTTTAGGGCCCGCTTTGTCTAAATTTGGACTTGAACTTGACTCATTTGCTAAATAAATGAATATGAACAAGTTTATTTTACCAAACTGAGTATAAACTATTCATAAACAACTTGATTAATTTATAATCATAATTGTGGGATATAAACAGAGCAAAGTGGGGCTCTGCATGATAGGGTGGTGTAGGGACGGCGAAGGGTAATGTTGGTATGGGGCTAGGGCAAGACACCCATGATTCAACCCCGCCCCACCACCATTGTCATCTCATTTCTGTTTCTAGCTACCTACAACCAACTTTTAACTTCCTTTGTCGATTTTCATGGCCCTTACCATAATAAAGCCTAAATATTGTGGTCCTCCTTGTCGCTTTAGGTTGGTCGGAATTCTTTATTAATGTAAGAATGTGGAGGTTGCTATGGACATGAGCGAATGCACTATTTAAAAAAATTATGACTAATAACTGTCCCAAAATAGAGGAAAAGAAAAAGGAAAAAAGATCTTCCAACCCAACTACTAGTTTTGGGAGCATCCAATGATTAGAGTAAATTTAAAGGAATGTTGCAATTGGATTTTCCATATTCCTCGAAACCCTGCATGTGTTCCTTCAAGATATTTGGGATTGGCATTCCTTTCGTTGAAGAAGAAAGATGAATTTGGGTCATTGAGACATGTTTGGTGGGTTGGACAATGTGGATAAAAATCATATGCATCTGTCTGGGACTTGTTCAGCCTTTTGATTTGCCAAATTTGGCCTCATATGGCTTAGATGGAGAATATTGAAGCAAATCAACTCAACTCTAGCAAGTAATTTAGAGCTCACGACCTATCATTATTGACATGTTTTTGGTACATTGTGGTGTACAAATGGCCCATTTTGGTTCTATCTCGGTACATTCATAAATTATTGAACCTAATTTTTCCAAATTTTGTGGTAGGGGATCGGTTCTTGATTGTACGTTTGGACGGTTTGACTTACTTAAGCCTTAATATTTAACATGCATTAAGTTCTTAACAATATTTAAATAAAATAAGGTTAAAATTTAGGTATAGTATCTTCAACTTAACCTGTTAAGTTTTTCATTTAAACTCAAACACACAATTATATTGAATTTAATTTTGTTAAGCCATTAACATTTAAAACAACGAATATTGATCATTACTATAGTGGTATTTATTTTTAAATTATTAAAAATGTTGTAAAACTTCAATCGTCTCATTTAAGAATCTAGAAACCTCGTGATAATATTAACTTAAAAACTCTAAATAATCTCAATTGGTGGTGGACCCATAATTGACTAGTATTTGATTATCTGCTCAATTACTATTTTTTTTAAAATTTTTTTTAAGAATCTCTAGAAATAGGAAAAACTTATCAAATAAGGGTATATTTGGATATTGCTTATTGCTGAAAATTGAAAACTTATTGTTGAAAACATTGTAACAAAATAATTTTTAAATATAAATAGTGCCATGTGGGACCCAAAAAGTTGTCTGATCTACCGTATGCATAGTTGCCATGGGACCCATTGTTTAAAATGCCAAACTCTAAACACAGGCCATTTTAAACGCTATCCAAACGTAGCTTAAGTATCATAATTTAGTGTATTCTTCCACGTTGTTTTCTAGCATTGGTTTGCAGCTTCCCCTATGGATCTTGTTATTATTCTTGTCTTCTAGTTAGAATGCAAATTTATAAATAGAAATGCTAACGAATAGTTTTAGGACGTTAGTTAATAATTTATATAAAGAAATTTTTTATGAGAAAAGAAAAAAAAAAAAATTAATATTTTGACAAATTTTTTTTTATTTTTCATAAAACTAGTATCAAAACTTTCGTAAAATGAATTGTTAACCATTGCCATAGGAATACCTGTTAGCATAACTTATTTGTTAAATATTTTGTTATATGATTTTTTTTTTTTTTTTTAAATAATCACAAGAATCTCCTTGTGCAAGAAGCGGGAATGGATACAAATTTCATTGTTTCAAGTTTTCAACATTGGTGCAATGATGAGAATCAAAAAAAAAAAAAAAAAAACTTTGGTGCAATGATGGTTTTGCAGCTTTGTTAGAAGTGCACGGACATTACTGTGCATGATATTTTTTATGAAATATAAAGTAGAAAGATTAACAAAAAATGATATAAAGTATAATTTACAAGGTATATACAACAAATCAGAGTGGCGCAGCGGAAGCGTGGTGGGCCCATAACCCACAGGTCCCAGGATCGAAACCTGGCTCTGATATAAAAGAGTAGCTTCGCTTGCCAATATTTTTATTTTTCCTAAAACGTCTTGTCGTTTAAGAAAAGCTTGTTTTGAAATATTTTTTCTTAACGTTCTGTCGTTTAAGAAAGCTTGATTTAACTAAGTTATTAAGGGTAAGGGTTACACGTGTCCGTAATTAAAATCTTGTAATTTAAAAAACATTTTTTTTTTAATTTTAATTTTTTTTACAGCGTCATAGACTCTCAGTCATCCAAAAAGCTTTTGAAAATTGAAACCCATAAAAAAAAAAAAAAAAAAGCTTTAGAGTTTTGAGTCTTTTGACAAAGTTTTTGAAATTTTGTATTTTAAAGTTCAAACTTTAAAAGCCCGCCCCCATCCCCTCTTTTTTCATTGCATCACAAACTAATTTGTGGATCAAAAATTTTGTTTTGATAAAGTTCTTGAAATCTTTTATTTTAAATTTTGAAACACCCCCGCCCTCTTTATTTTCAAAACAAGTTTGTCCATGAAAAGCTTGTGAAAGTTGGGATCTTGGTCAAGGTGTATAACTTCAAAAAAATCTAGTTAGTACTCACCATATTTTTGGTACTTCAATAAAGGAAGAATCTAAAGAAATAAGAAGTTAAGAACCACTTCATACTTTCTATTTGTTTTGATGAAATACATTTTGTTTTCTTGTGTTTGGTTGCAACTTTAAAAATGGAAAAAAAAAAAAAATCTAATATTTTGGGTCTCATAAAAGATTATTAATCTTACACTCCTAGTAATTATAATTTCAAAAAATCACATGAACAAAAAATTACATTCATAAAAAATATTAGTATTCCTATAAAGGAAGAATATAATGAAATAGGAAACATTGATGTTTGGTTTGTTTTGATGAAAACATTTTCTAGGAAACTAGGGGATGTTTTGTTCATGTTTTCAAACAACAATTTTTAGTTTTTAAACAATATTACACGTATTTTCACACACTTTTTCACCTACACGTATTTCCATACATGTTTTCAAATAACAATCCAAATACCCTTAAATTGTTTTCATTTTGGCTCACATGGAACATCATTGTTATTTTTTGTAATTCCAAATAATTATTAAAAAAAAAAGAAAAAAAAAACATATTCCAAATGGGATAAATTTTTCTAATATTTTTTGGGTTGTGGGGGGGGGGTGGAAGGGGTACATTTCGAAGTTTCAAAGTAAGCCCCAAAATTGGAATGTAGGTGAAAAATTAAGTGGAAAAATGACTAATCTTAAGAAAATGTCAATTGGAAGAAAGTTAATTAATTAGTGTTAGTAAACAGTCAAGAGAGAAGCAACAAAGAGAGAGAAGTACCATTAGGATTTTTTTTTTTTTTTTTTTTGGTTTATGGGTCTTAGTTTTGTTGGTTTGTTGAGTATATAATATTCTGAAAAATATTTTATAATCTTAAAAAGTGGACAACAATTTCCACTCTATTGGGCTTATTTTTAGTTGACCACAAAAAACATATTCCATTAACTTGCATTTTCTACTATACCAAACACTAGAAAATGTTTTCCATAGAAAACAAAGAAGCATTAATCAAATACATTTCCTATTGACTATTGTTGGTTTGCAGCTTCAAGTGTGGATCTTGATATTCTTGTCCTCAATTTAAAATGCAGATCTCATTATCCTTATTCATGTGATGCATATATGTGTTTATATCATTATTTCATCATTCTTGATCCAGGATTATATTTTGCATAATAGGCTGTTAGAGAGAGAGAGAGAGAGAGAGAGAGAGAGAGAGAGAGAGAGAGAGATCTTCATTGCAACAAAATCAAGCATACATGTCACTCTACTAAATACACAAACTTTGTTAATCAATCTTTTTGGGTAAACATAGTTCGTATACATTTCAAGTCATTACTATAGCGGTGAGAAACATAAAAACAAATCTCCACCTTCATTGCAGGAACATCTGTTACCAAGGTCTCCAAGTTAGGAGGTGATGCATTGTCCTTATTCACCTTCAAATTGCAAACACACTTTTCAAGTAGCAGCCCCTTATGGGTTATTGGTATGTTATTGACATTCAATAATGAAAATAATGTCATGGCTTATGGGGATCAAGATGGTCACTTTTAAGTTGAAGGGACTACAGAGAGTTCCAACCGGCCTGTCCATTCTTCACCTGGTCTTAAGGTTATTGGTTTCTCCACTGCTGCTCCATCAACACAAAGCATCCTCTTGTATTCCTCATCCCCGAAATCCGCTATGGATTTGGACATCTTCTCCCATGGATTCCAGACCCCTATGAACAAGCAAGTCAAAAAGTACAAAATTTAGATGGTCATCTGTATGACATAACATATAATTAACCAGATTACACCATTAACTGGACTGGATTTCAATGAATAATGTCATATAGAAAACTGGCTAATGACCCATCTAGGTGCCAACTAATCAGAATTTGTAAGTTTACCACACATTATAAAGTTTAACAAGGAGAAGGTTCTATGACATGAAGCATTGGACAATATGCCCTCTTATGAAGAAACGCCCTTAGTTCAAACTAATTTGTCCATGCAGGGGTAAGTAAACATACTACTACACTAGTTAATCATTCTTGAGTGAGTTTGGCACAAGGGTTGTGGATAAGGTTTTAAGTGTTTCTTACCATGTTCTTAAAAAATTACCAAGTTTTTCTTTAATAATTTTTTGTCTATTAGAGATGTCTCACCAACATCTGGAAGTCCTTCCCTTCGTATGGTAAATGTGCGCTTTCTTTCATGATCCAAAACAGCAATCACATCCGAAGAACTAAGATAAACTCGATCCACCTGCCAAGAAGTAAGAAAACAAAGAACCATGTTTAATAAGTTAATTATCAGTAACCATGTTGAACAGCAAAATAAATCCCCTACCATCTGATCTTTATTGACATAAAACATATCATCCGATTTTCTTCTTAATTTATAAGCACCAAGAGGATTTTATTACAAATGTTCAGAATAACCCAATGTCTAGCGTCTCAAACTGTTCTGAAGACCACCTGTAAACATAAAGTGTTACCTCAGATTCAAATGTTAAGGCATCTCCTTGTTCTGTGAAGCGCTCTTTGTCACATAGGTTGTCAAGGTAGTCAAAAGTCTCCAAACCCTCTACCCTCACTTCACTGTGACAACAGTTCATATTTATTAGTGTCCATTAGTTAGAAACATATAATGGCACTTTTGGAACTGCTTATGAGTATGCAACATGAAAGCAAGTGAAAAATTAGTAATCTGATTCCAGGTTCAACACAAATTATTCCTTTCCCGATTGAAGGTGCTTATGAACATGTTTATGATTCACTTTTAGCACAAAGGTCACTGACAGCATTTCCCAGAGCCTTTTTTTTTTTTTTTTTTTTGAATTTAAATAAAAAATTCTTACTCCTACAATTAAAAGTACTATAAGAAAATTGTGACATAGACAAAACAACATATCAAAATGTCAGTGAAAAGTTGTATATGAAATCGGATGTGTGAATTTCAACAACTTGACTCTCCTTGACTCCCTGAGGGAACTCACTAATCTGAAGAAGAAGGAAAAAAAAAAAAAAACAAAAATGGAAAGAAAGAAACAAAAATTTAAAAGCATCATACATTATAAAGCCAAAATGAATATTCTCCTAAAAGGAACAGGAAAGGGAGAGAAAATTTAGAAAAGACACAGCAAGTGCAGGAAGTATTTCTGGCTTTCATAGAAGATGCTAGTAAGAGACAAAACTTTTGACAACTATGAATATTCTGTACCTGATATCAGAGATGGAAATATATGTACGACATGCAAATGAGAAACTGAAAGGCTTGCAATTGATGTTTCTGATGCGCGATATCATTGATAGATACCCATCTTCTGCCAAAGAGACTCTGAGACGAAACTCGAAACTGAAAAAATAAACCAAATAAATATCTTCCAAGGAAAAAAGTACATTTTCTAAGTTCATTAAAGAATGATATTGTAGAACCTTGGACATTGCAAACATTGATCTATGAATCTATTTTCATTAAGATTGTTGGTCTACAAATTTGCTAATATATGGATCAAAAACTTTGAGAGGTGGATAATCTCTTTTAATACATTGGTTAATATGTTTTGCCCCATAAACTAAAGAACCAAAATTCGATGCTATCATCATTGATTTTACTTGAAAATTGAATAGATAATAAGCTGCTCAAGCTCATACCTATGTGGCCAGACCTTCATATCTTCTTCAGATGGTTTGAATAGTAAGTCAATATAGGCTTTGCCATTGGAATCATTGGGATGCAGTGGTGGAGGATTTTTGTCAATGACCCAAATCTTGTTCCTTGCAAATCCATGTTGTTCCAGCAATCCACGGCTCCCAAACTTGAATAAGTCATGTAGAAAACCTTGTCAGTCAGATGTAACCAAGATTGAAACATGATCTAATATATCAAAGCAAATATGCACCTGTGGGAAACAAATTGGAATTCCTCCTCTCACTGCTTTTGGTGGCTTAAAGATTGCCTACAATACATAAAAAAAAAAAAGGCAGGGGAGGGGGATTTAGTTTTTGGACATGGCATAACATCATGAGGTTCTCAGCAGCCAATATGTAGACCAGAAATGGTAAGGAATGCAAACAAAAATGCCAGCCAAATTTCATAACAAAGTCGTGAGGCCGGAGAGCAATTTAAGAAAAGGAAATGATCACATTTGAAGTTTTTCAATCATTTTTGCAGAAAATTATTGGATAGTTATCCATGATAATTGGGACTTAGAGAATATTTTGAGACTATTGAACTGCACAAAATTGATATTTATTTGGTTATAATTGATCAAGCAACCAGGACTGGATCTAAGGCCTATACAGTACTCCAAAAAAAATTGTCATAATGACTCAGACATGAAATACAACAAGGGAAGAGAAGAAATCATACAGTGACAAGTTTACCTTACTACTTGTGAACAATAATTCTTCATCATGTTCATTCCTCCATGAAAGAACTTGCCCTCCATGTAAGCTAACCTGAATGGATGTGACACAATAACTTCAATATGTAGACAACAAGGTGTGCTTCCAAGAAAATATTAAACTTGGCATCATTTCATAGTTAATGCATTAGCACCAAAGTCATTGCATCTACTAATTCATTGAGGTAAAAAACTAAAAGACTAATTGTTCAATCAATTACTTGATGACGACTTAAAGAAAACAAAATACATGGTAAAGTAGAGGTAAAGTGATCTAACCCGTGCTGAAGCTCCACGAGGATTCCGAAGCACGACCTGACCAATTCCATTCTTGTCCTTTGTAACTTCAACTGCTGTTCTCTTATCACTTTCTGCCCCAGAACGATTCATTTCAAAAACACAATAAGGACATCAATAGAAGAAACAATTAGATAGTAACTCTCTCTCTCTCCCCAATACAAAACCTGAGGTTGGAGTTCAAAACACTAGAAAAGAAAAAAAAAAAAACTACTTGTGAGTTGTGAGCAGTAGAAAAAAGGCTCACAGAAGCAGTTGAGCTTTCCCTTTACACATTTCTCGTGACAAAGCAATATTCTTGTGAATTGAAACCTAAAACCCAACTACCAATTTAACTACCTCAATCTTTCTTCAACACTCAAACCCACCGACAAAATTAATACCTACAGACCAAAAGAAAATCTCTGACCCCTTTGAATTACCTAACACAAAAGTACTTTCAATTTTCAACCAAAACCAAATTCCGGCATCCCAGAAAACAGTAACCCAGATGGCCAAAATATCTGGAATTCAAGAAGGGGACAAAACAATGACGAATTTCCTCAAATGACAGTTTCAACAACTCAACACGTTTATGATAGTCATAGAAAACAGTTATTTTTAACAAAGAGAAACAAAAAACTGAAATCCAACACAAAGCAATAAATGGAAGGACTTGTAGTCAAGAAATTCTATCTACATTTTGGTTTTGACTTTGTTTTGAGCAGAATATAAAGAAAGAAATAGAAGGGTTAAGATGCTGAAAAGATCTAACAGAAGTTCATGGTCCACAGATATGTCTAAGATAGTGACTTAGATAATAATATAGTGTCAAATTGTGCATATTTTAAGTCCAAAACATATTATTATATGTATAAGACTTATCAACCGTGAGTTTTTCTGTGGTGCCATGGTGGGCTTCCACACCTGGTACAGGATAAAAGTCTGACATGTTACTAGGATTACCAGGAATTATGCTTGTACCAATTGGGTATAACCCTGATTCACAACTCGTCACATAGGGTGTTATAATTGGTAAAGATATATCCTTTGATAATTTACTGATACATTTTTACTAATCATAACTCACTAAGTAAAGAGTTGTGGCACAAAATTGTACTCAATAATGTGGTATTAGCACAACTCAAATTACCAAAATTAACGACCCATTTGACAAACTACGGAAAAAAAATATCAAAATTTCTGAGAGTATGGAATTTATTCCCCTAAAATATCTAATTACTCAAAAATTTTTCACAATAATTTAAGTTATTTTCTTTTGACAAAATAGTTAATACTATTGTAAAAAAAAAAAAAAAAACTTGACTTTAGATATAATACGTGACTAAAACCCGAGAGAACACATAAAAAAAAATTTCTTTAGTTATAAAAGTGAAGAAATATTATCATTTCAATATATATTAAATATGTTGCCACTTGACTCAAACCCAAGTGGATCTGTCCTCTTGCCAAACACCTGAGAATGTACCAACTCACCCAAATGACGTGGTGGTCTACTTGTCAATTTGTCATCAGAGAAATTTGTGAAAAGCTGTCATATTTGATATTTCCATTAAAAAAAAAAAAAACCTGTGATGTTGGTCTTCCTAATCTGCCCTAAATATCATGTCAATTTCTTTGGCTTTTTGTAAATTATACAGCTGTCACCAATCAAAGAAATTTATCTTGTTATTCCCCAGGATGGGCCCCCGATTTTCTGAGCTTTAAAAAAAAAAAAAAATTCTTTATATAGGCCCACAAGTTTTAACTAGTAAGAAGCCATTGGGCCATTGGGCCTCTTTTTGGGTTAAAGTTCAAATTCCTTAACTAAAAAAAAAAAAAGTTTCACTTGTCCATATTAGGTATCGTGCCCAAATCAAATTGAATTAAATATATTCCTCAAAAAAAAAAAAAAAAAATTAAATATAATAAAAAATGAAGTTTTGCAATATTTATTTTTAAAAAAAGAAAGAAAGAAGGGTGCAATGCAAAACTTCTTAGTCTGAGGTCATAGTGGTTGGAAGATAAAAAAGCATGACTGTTTGTAATGGAGAATAAAAGAGTTGTTTTATTATTATTATTTTTAAGGATAATACCGCTAGGCTCAGTCAAATCGAATGTGAACGAAAAACAAGAGGGTATGTTTTTTCCATTTAGGGAATTTGAAGTGTACTCTTTGAGTGTAAGATTAAAAGACATGATTCATGTATCTAATTCTAATGGTAGAAAATTCTATCCGGAAACTCAACTTGGATCACGGCAAAGAAAGTAAGCGCACCCATTGGTTATACCTAAAATCATCAAATGCCTTTTAGAAGTGGATATGGTCCAAAACTTTGCCGTGTATTTTCTTCCTCACTTTTTGACCCACTAATTGGCATGAGAAAACGAAGTTAGAAGCCACCCATTAGAAAAGATTGACTTAATATCATGAAGGTTTTGTTTTTTTTTTTTTTTCTTTAAGACATGATATAATTTCAAGTTTTTGGTATCTACTTTGTGATAATTGCTCTTTACCAGGCAAAAATTTCAGCTCGAACCTAATTATCTTATCCAACAACAAAAAATTTACTAGTTAAGCTAATTGAATCTCATAATATATAGAACTCGCTTAATAATGTAACGTACCGCCACTAGTAGACGTAGTTAGGTGAAATGAGACTTCCTCTGTCCCTTTGCCATGACCTAATTCTTATTTGGATTAGTCTTTGCCATTACCTTCCTTTCTAGAGTTTTGCATAAATAAAGGTGCTCTTCCAAACATAACTTGTGCTAACTGCTAAACGTGTTCTTTTCACCTACCACGAAGATTTTAGACGGTTACTCTAGAGTAAAATATTAAAATGACAGGGAGATAAGTAAACTTATTAGTTTTTTATTTTTTTATTTTTTTTATGAAGATATTAGTTTAGTTAAAAATGCTTATAACCTAACATAAGTATCGGGGGAAAAAAAAAAAAAACTTGTCATAAGTATACAATAACTAATACAATGATTGATGCATCTATAATATATCATATCATATACTATAGAATAAAAATTGGGATTAGAAGCTATGGTTGCGCCAAGTGGCTTTACCAAATTGTAGAAATTTTTATAGATTTCTAATCCTTTTATTATTAATATAATTAACTACACAACAACGTTTTTATACTATTAGTATTTTACTAACCGCAAGTTTCTCTTGACTTCCAAATTCTCTATTTCCATACCTTCTCTTTATCTTATTATTTTTAAATTAATTAGAAATCTTAATCTCATTATAATTTAAAATTCTACATTAGTTAGACCTCTTTCAAGTTGATATATCATCTATTTTTTGGAGATGAGAAACTCACGCCAATATATAAATCCCCAAGACATATAGCTTGTATGCATTTTTCTTCTTTTTTAGAAAAACTTTTTTTTAGGGGTTTTACATATTTTCTTCTATTTCTCAAGCTTTTTGCCGTTTTTAATTATAAAATTCAAACCGTTTGAAAACATAGTTGATTGAAGTTTGATTTTTTTGGCTTACCATTATGTTTTGACTTGGACGACTTGCACAATTACATCCTATCATTGTGGTTTGTTTAAAAGCTTTTTGTTGCTTGCTTTTGTAAATATTGTATTCTGATGAAAGTTTGTACTAAATATGTAGTTGCAGGTACCATTGTCTATTCCTATTAATGCTACAGGTATGTTTTATCAATAGAAATAGATTAATTTATTAGAGTATTCCTAACAATGAATTCTTGATTATTCCTAAATGCTTTGTTAAATGATTGTTATTGTTGACCTCACATGAATAACTATATAAAGAATTATTTGGATTAAACTCTTCATGATTTACATATTTATTGCTAACATATCCATACATCTCACATTTAATTAAAAATTATATGTTCTAGGCTTCTACTTCTATTATATGAGAAAATTTTATTTTTTTGAATTTTTAAACATCTCCTTTTATATTAGTTACATAATTATTTACCATCTTCCATTCAATTAATTTTGGACTTATATATGAATTTTTAATAGAAAAACTTTACTTTACTTTTATTATCTATTTTTTATTTAATTTTAAATAAATTAATAATTTTCTTTTTTAGTTTACACGTGATTCTTAATTAAACTGTTCATTGCACGGGCATAATGCTAGTATAATATAAAAGTTGGATCCTCAAATTGAAGGATGCACGTAATAGTGACACATGTCTCATTCATAATGCAAAAAACGACACATTTCAAACACCACGTGGTAGACAACTATTGGTACATGTCACTTATCAAACGCCATATGATAGACAACTATTGGCATGTGGCAATCCTTTTGCTATTTTTACCAATAAATAAAGAAACTTAAATCTCCACTATCAATTCCACCATTTAAATAATTACCCACTATAAACTCCTTAAATTGATCCGTAATGAATTAAATCATTAATCCTGTACAAATCCTTTGGTATTACACATCAAATGAGGAAAATAAAAAGAGTAATGCTAAAGCCTAGAGATACAAACTTTTTTACAAAATTTTTACAAACTGCTGATATGGTGAATGGTTATTGGTAAATGAAAATGTGATATTAATGATGGGCCTAGGTGAAAACTAATAAAAAGTTGGTCATATCAACAGTTTGTAAAAATGTTATAAAATAGTTTATGACTGTACTATTACTTATATTTTTGGCATTTTCTGCCATAATTGTAACTTGAATATTAAAGAAAAAAATTGCTAGAATTAAATACAAGTACAATACACTTGGCTTCTTTTATTACATTTCAAGTTGAGGGAAAAATAACGTATAGATAAAACTGAGTGGTGTGGGAAAAAAAGAAGAAGAAGAACTTGACACATTTACGTGGAAAACAAAGTGATAGTTGAACTAATATGAGTTACAAACTGTGGAATAGTTACAGACATTAAAAAAAAGAAAAAAGACTATAGTTATAGTAATTCCGTTTGCTGTAACTCATAGCCCTAATTAATGGTTTTTGCTTTTTCTATTATCTTTTGTAACCCTAATTCTTCATTTCCTAATAATAATAATAAATAAGAACGTTATTTGATTAGCAGCTAATACTTGCACAATAATATTGGTAATATATATTGTGACAATATTAATACCAACTACATGTTGGATTCCATTTGTAGCAGAAAATAATCTGAGAGAGTGTTGACAAAGTTCTATATAGCTTTCTCATGAATAACATCTCATGAAGGACTAAGTATTGATAGAGCCAGCAGATGAAGAATCACAGGGATACACAAAAAACATTAGTTTACAAAAAGTTCATTACAATCTTTCTAATAAAGGTAAATTTCTTTTAGTTATAATATTTTTTTTTTCATTCTTAATTGTGTTGATACCCATTTTTGATTAAAAAAAAAAAGAGCCCAGCAGTAATAATTAACAAGCAACTAATTCTTCATTTCCTAATCACAATAATAAATAAGAACGTTATTTGATTAGCAGCTAATACTTGCACAATAATATTGGTAATATATATTGTGACAATATATTAATACCAACTACATGTTGGATTCCATTTGTAGCAGAAAATAATCTGAGAGGGTGTTGACAAAGTTCTATATAGCTTTCTCATGAATAACATTTCATGAAAGACTAAGTATTGATAGAGCCAGCAGATAGAGAATCACAGGGATGCACAAAAAAACATTAGTTTAAAAAAAAGTTCATTACAATCTTTCTAATAAAGGTAAATTTCTTTTAGTTATAATATATATATTTTTTTTCATTCTTAATTGTGTTGATACCCATTTTTTATAATAATAATAAAAAAATAAAATAAAAAAAAAGAAAAGAAAAGAAAAGAAAAAAGAGCCCAATAGTAATAACAAGCAAAAAGGAATGAAAGAAAAGATTAGAAAGTAATGGCAGAAACAAAGGCGGTAAAAGTCCAAAAGAAAGAAAGGAAAGAAAGAAGGCCTAATGGGCCAGTCTGGTAGAAAATAGCAACAAGTAGGCCCACAAGCCCAAGAAGAGGCAAAAGTGGAACAAGTCCAATAAGCCCATACCTTTCTCCACAAAAGACGAGTATGGGTGAAGAGGATTTAGGAGTAGAACGAGGCAAAGCCAAATATCAGCAGCAAAAACATTGTGGGAAAGAAAGAAAATAAAAGCAGGAAGTAATAAGACAACCACACTATGGCCGGAACACCACCAATCTATACCCAACCAATGCAAGGGAGGTGGGCCCATGGTTAAGGGATTCACAGAGGGAGTGGTTTGGTGGAGGGGGGGAAATGGCTTATTTTCGATATCCAGCCAAGGCCTCTTTTGGGAGGTGCTATGCTGGGAATGTATCTTTGCCCAAAATAGGTAGTAAATGGCTGAAACCACTTGATGTATGTCAGAGAGATAGGTAGAGAGAGACCCAAAGTTTTACCTGTCCGAATAAGAGAGAAAGGCTCATGACAGAACCAAACAGATAAGGATTTGTTGTGGAATGAGTAGCGGAAGAGAGAGAAAGTATTGGGCATGCCCAGGTGTAGTGGAGGCCGAACGGCTAGTAGGTTAGTGGGTAGCCCTGAAGAGGTGTTCACAGCAGACAAAAATAGTTGGTGAGCAATAGGGGTAAAAGAGGGAAATCCCATATGATTAACCCAGTATAAATAGGAATAGTAGCCATAAATGGAGGCAAGAGAACGACTAAGGCAAGAAATAGAGAGAATTGAAAGAGAAATAAGATAGAGAAAAGAAAGAGTGAAGTAAAAGTAAAAAAAACTCTCATCATAGAAAAGTAAAAAAGAGAACATTGCAGAAAAGGCATGCATCAATATGCAATCTTTTCCCTCCATTTTTCCAGCAAATCCACTCTTTGTAACCCCAATAGAACAGAAAGTAGCTATCCAGACCCATCCCCCAAAATGCACAACTTTAATGACTTAACCCAATAGCAAGGTTGTCCAAGTTGGAGTTTGGGCTATCTTTAGTTCACTTCCTACGGGAGACCGTCATTTTATATTTTGCTGCACTAATTATATTAATTGCTTTTTCTGACTGAACTTTCTGCCATAAGATATTCACTTTTAAATTTATAAACGCGTACTGATATTTGCATATTAATACCCATGTATTTATTATTGTTTGTTGTCTTTCTTTTGGAGTGCTAGTCTTGTGCATAGACTGGCCCTTTAGCAAGCTCCTGCTAGAACAGTGAGTCGGGCCCAACTCTCCAACCCACAGCAGAATGGGTCTTAGCCCAAAAGCACAAAAGGCACCTACAAACTGCATTTTCCATTAACAAAATATTTTTTAACAATCTTCCTATGGTAATCAATTATATTAGTTTCAAATCATTCTTAACTAAACTCATTTACCTATTACCTATCTTCAAATTTTACAAATCCAAATTGGGCAGGGCATGTCTATCATCTCAAGATAAGTTTAGAAAACTATGGCAAGGGTACACAAAAAACACAGTTTACAAAGAAGTTTATAGCAATCTTCTTAAGGTAAACTTCTTTCAATTATAATATTTTCCATTCATTCTTAAATAAATTGCATTTTCTATTAACAAAATGAATTTAACAATCTTCCTAAGGTAATCAATTATATTAGTTTTAAATCATTCTTAACTGAGCTCAATTACTCATTAACGTATCTTCAAATTTGTACAAATCCAAATTGGGTAGGGCATGTCCATCATCTCAAGACAAGTTCAAAAAACTAAAGGTTTTGTGCGAAGCATGAGTCAAAATCTAGTATCAATAATTTAATATAATACCTCTCTATATATATATATATATATATATATATATTTGTCGTGTGCTTAAAAGTTGAGACATTAAATTATAAGACATATCGTATGTGGTAAAATTTATATATGTTGCTTTAAAATCTATGACATGCAAAATTTTATTTAGATATACTCAATATTCATGGTATCGCGTTAAGTTATTATTAGGTATTCTCGGTGTACGGTGGCATGGTGCTCCCTTATTTCACATTCATGATAGACACTACTAAATAAATTTATGCATTAGTGGCACTAGGTTTAGCCTAGGGGGTTAAATGAACTACTTGACTTGGCAAAAAAAAAAAAAAAAAAAGAGGCTAAAATGCAAATTGCACCCTTTATGTTTGATTAAAATTCATTTTAGTCTTCTAACTTTACTTTAAGTTTCAAATCATTCTGTCCAATTTTGTTGAAAGTTTTCTATTTAAAAATATATTACTTTCACATGAAACAAATCTATAAAATTAATAAAAATATGAGATAGTAACATGAGATAAGAAGGAGATTGAAATGAGAAGAACTTAGGGTTTGTGTTTTATTTAGTAGGAGGGGCAAAAAAGAAAATAACAAAATTTTATAATATATATTAAATATATATTTTAAAAAAAAAAAAAAAATATATATATATATATATATATATATATGGGTTGGGTCATGTTAGGCGGATTTATGAATCTTATGTCCCGAACTCAACCTGACTCACTGTAATAAAAAAAAATCACAACCCAACCCAATCCACCAACCCCTAAAAACCGACCTACCCAGCGGGTTGGGTTGGATTAGGTCTATTTTGGCGGGTTGGCTGCACAACCATATATACATATATAACACACCATTTTGAGGAAAAAAATAATTTAACCTAAAAGAAGGGTGTCACTAAATTTTATGTTTTGAAAATGATTTTGTATTGTTTATATGTTTATTTACATTTTATTTTTTTTATTTTATAAATTTAAGATGTAAAAACTCACATAATATTTTTTTTATAAATCTGTTATATATATTGGGCTTTCCATCTTTATGAAAACACATAATTAATAGTTTACATGATGAAGATCATCCAGCATCAGCTATAGAGTTTGTTTCTAATGGGTGATGTTTGGTTTTAGAGTTACACTTTTCACGGAAAACGAGTGTGTAAATTCAGAATTGTAACTGAGTTTAATTTCAAAACAAACAAGTACAAAGGAATTAAAATCAATCGAAATAATTTTGAGCCCAGAGGTGGAGATAATTCTGTACCATAATCAAACCTTCAAAAGCCAATTCTACACCAACCAAAGAAACAACAGACACATCACTAGGTTTAGTGCAATAACTTTTAGTTTAAAAGTTATAATAAGTTTCAATCTGTTTTGGAACGTCTCTTAAAGACAATAGTTTCAATTTTTGCAATTATCTCAATTTTGCTATTTTTGGTGAAATTTACTATTTTGCCACATAATTACGTGATTAGTGCAAATTAGAGTTTCTAGGCGTTTTCCAAGCCACCCTAGTTTGTTTGTTTGTTTTTTTATTTTATATATTATTAAAATGTATTGTAGCCTCCATGGCGATTAAGTTATCAAATTAATAAAAAAAATATACTGTCTATTGCTCCTTTACGGTGGATTCCAAAAACCCATCACCTTATGGATTCAAAGGATCCTTTGTGAATTTGAAGTTTTCATTAAGAAGCTAACATGTTTATAGTTTCTTTTCATTCAGAAAGCAATGTATTTGTTTTTTTTCTTTAGCTTTTGCGACATCGTACAAGTAAAAAGACAAATAAATATTATGTTGTCCTATTTCATAATGTCAATCATGGATAATTTACTTTTGGGTTGTGTTAACGGGTATAGTAAGTTGCCCATTAACACACCACTTTATGTCAGAATTTGTGTTAGTCACCCAGCTTTATAACAGTATTTTGTCAGCTTTATAGGCTTTAGGGTTAGCTTTATACAATTTCTCTAATTTTTTATTAAATGGAACCCATATTATTTTAACCTTAACAAGTACTTGTTAACATTTGCCTTTACTTTTTCTTGATTAAAGTCGGATCCAGACCCAGTCAGCTAGTTCATGCATAATTTCTTCTTGCAACCTATGTTCAACAGAAGTATAGCTCAGCTGTGTACTTGATTCAATTGAGAGTTGTTAATGTATACGACCATGCCATATATTGCTCGAGGTTGTAGTAAATCCACAAAATGTTTTTGTGCAGATCAATTCAACCACAATGGAAATCAACATTTGGGACCAAAATCCTCCTTCCTCTTAGTAGGATATTTTACATTGCTGTAAATTAAGGAGGGAACAACAGTTCCTTATCTTTGTATAAAGCTTGCTGTTGTGATACTTTTTTCCACAAACCTATCTGGTCCTTATTACAAAACTCAACTGATCAACATTCCAAAATTCCTGAAGTGTGACCCTATCTAAAGCATAACGAAAAATATACTGCAACAATATTAGGGGATAAAAAACTCTGCTTTGATGTTTAGATTTGCATCTTCAAAGAAATCCAGAGCAATAAAATTCAATCATATCAATTTGTTTATAGTGCAGAAGGGAACAACAGGGATGCATTTGTTCCTCCAAATGCATCTAATTGGCAATTTCTTTGAAGCAGTCAAAGGCAGGACAGCACCTTTAAATATGGGATCTTGATTAGCAAGATTAAGTGTTGAAACACCATTGCAAGCTCAATACGGCTGAAAGATGTACAATTTGGGGAAATTTTTCTTGTTTCATTATTAGTCATTTGGTGTATGGCTTAAAAACTGGAAAGAAAAGAAAAGAAAAAAAACAGCATCAATAGCACCAGCTGCTCCAAGAAAATGGCCTATTGCACCCTGAAAGTTACTGTAATCACATAAAAACCACCCAAATGAAGAAAAGAAAGTCAGTACGTAAGAGCATTGCAAACCATGCTACAGCAGTGGAGGCATATCTAAAAAATTTAGATGTTCAGCTACCGTGCACATCTATATATAAATGTGCACTGTAGTGCAAAGCTAAAAAAAAATAATATATTTTATTTAACTTCTCTCACCCTTTTCCATTAAAATATTCTTTCTCTCTCTCTCTCTCTGCCTTTTCTTTCTTTTCGTCTCAGACTCAAGAGTCTCAGCCTCTCTCTTCCTTCTCTACCTCTTCGCTATCTTTTCTCTCTTCTTTTCGCGTGATCGGCGATTGGGCTGGTGGGTTTCGAGGATGGCGCGAGGGTTTCGTGGATGGCGTGATCGGCGATTGGGCTGGTGGGTTTCGAGGATGGCGTGATCGGCGATTGGGTCGGTGGGTTTCGTGGGTGGATGGCGTGATTGGCAATTGGGTCGGTGGGTTTCGTGGATGGCGTGATCGGCGATTAGGTCAGTGGGTTTCGTGGATGGCGTGATCGGTGATTGGGTCGGTGGGTTTCATGGGTGGATGGCGTGATTGGCGATTGGGTCGGTGGGTTTCGTGGATGGCGTGGGTTAGTGGGTCGGCGATGGCGTGATCAGCGATGACTGGTCTGGAGCATAAGATAAATCATGGGTCGGTGATGGCGATGGAGATGGCTGGTCTTCTCTCTCTCGATCTAGCTCAGATGGTGGGTTTGATGGCGGTGGTTGTGTCGTGTTTTGTGGTGTTGTGGGTTTTTTTTTTTTTTTTTTTTTTTTTTTGCTGTGTACTGCTAATGGTGGTGGTGGTGGTGGTGGTTGTGGCTGATGGTAGAGTGGCTGTGATGGCGGTGGTTGTGCCGTGTTTTGTGGTGATGTGAATTTTTTTTTTTCTGCTGTGTACTGCTACTGGTTTTTTTTTTTTTTCTTCTGCTGTGTACTGCTACTGGTGGTGGTGGCGGTTGTGTGGTGGTGGCGGCTGTGGCTGTGGCTGATGGTAGAGTGGCTGTGGTTGTTTTTTTTGGTAGTAGGATATATTATTTTATTGTAGTAGTTATATTATTTTATTATGATGTGTATTATATTATTCTACAATCATCTCCAAAGAATTAACGTCACTCCTGACACAACGTTTGATGCCGCTCCAATGGAACGGGGTTAATTGCATTTGCCTAGCTTGGTCATTCCATCTTGTAAGAGCATCAAAAATTGTGGTAAGGAGGAGAGAATTGTGTTTACTAATCTGGCTTGTGTGAAATGGAAGGGGTTTGGGATGGGTGGGTGTGTTTTTAAGCAGGATTGATCTGGGCATAACTTGGGCTACACATGATGGATTTCAGTGAGGTTTATTGCATCTTGTAGGAAATTATATAAGCTTTTTGATAAGTATTTGTGTGTGTCATGGGGATTTTCGTTTGGGAGAAATTTGGTCTTGTAGTTCCACTGACAAGGAAAATGAAAATCACTACTACATGCATGCAACACGGCAATCTCTTCCCTTACTTTTATAATTTAGACACAAATTATATTACATTTGTGGTACCCTAAGAATGTCTATTAAATAGTAAATACCCAAAACATCAAGCATTAATTTATATAAAAAGGCTTTTCATTAACCTATAAGGCTATAACTATCAAAAAAATTATCATTTTCTGAATAAAAATTCTATTAAAGTCATTCTATGGCTACATATTTAAATTGGATTGGATAAGCGTATTAACCACAACAAATATATTTACTGTTTTTTTTTTCTTCCTCGTAACTATAAATATTTCACAAACCATATGGGAATAAATGAAAATTCCTAGAGCAAAAACATGTTGTGAACATTCACATTAAGCTATGTTTTTTAGTACTTCAAAACACTGCTTTATCTATTTTAACATAACACTTCACAAAACACCCAACATCAATGATTTTATTTTAGAATTTAATATAATAAAATAATATATCTAACACAAGAAATAACAACCACAACCACTAAATTTGCTTTGTTTAACTTTTGTGGAATAAAATATTAATTTTTATTTTTAACTTTGTGCTACATTTAGTTGTCAAAGATGACAACTTACTGTAACTTCATTGCTTTTTTTTTTTTTTTTTTTTAACTATAGCATCTTTGTTGTAGTATGCATTTTGATGGTTTTGTTACTAAAATAGCTTTTTAGCATTTATAAAGGTGTGACTGCTCTGCATCCTTAACTATTCAAGATTAATTAAATTAATTGCATAATTTCAATATTATAAATTTACTACTGCGCACCTTTGACTCGATGGACACTCCACAAGGGTGTGGGGGGCAAGGACCGGGGTTCAAGTCTCTAGGAGAGAGCTTCACACACATATACACTTATATTAGGTTAGAATAGAATTTTTATCTTGTATCAAATAAATAAATTTTATAAATTTTAAATGCTAAATTAGTGAAAACCAACTTTCAGTAAAAAAAAAAAAAAAAAGAGTTAAATCAAGCTTTCTCCCCCAAGGCAATTTGTAAAAAAAAAAAAATTATTATTTTCTCCGATATCATAAGTAAGAATTAAAAAAAATAAAAATTAGTATTCTCAAATGAATGAATTTTAAGAATCACAAAATTTATTATTTGCTAGAAAATAGATTTATGAAACTAGGGGCATTATAGAAGCACACCTGGATTATGCTACCCACTTAATTCAAAAGCTCATACCAACAAAAAAATCTTACACTTTACCTCCCTCATTCTCTTAAAGCAAACATTGAACCTCTTTACTCTGAGAGTCTGAATTGGTATGAAGTTGTTAATAATATTAGTTCATCTAAAGATAGACTTGCATGTGTAAACAAGTATAGGTGTTTATTTTTTTAGGGAGGGGAAAAAAAATACCAAATCTAAACTTGGAGGTACCTCTTCGATTCTTTGTGTAGGCGACGATTTAGTGATTTCCGATGTACTGCTTATACCATTCACGTAAACAACGTCCATATTTATAGAGTCTCCAATTTCTCTGTCTTGTAATGTTTATCGTGGCAATGCTTGAGGCCACGACTAGCCATATGATACACTGGGTCATCTTTATGCGGGTATTTATCAACACAGTCTCTATAACTATCCACAATACAACTTAAAAGGCGTATCTTTTTTTCTCTTTCAAATTGATATTCACATTTTTTGATCTGTCCAGCCAAGCAAAAATGAAATGCACTTTTCTCTGTATCAAGCTGAGAGGGATGATAAAAGGGGATTGGAAATGAAGAGAGAAAGGAATGTGCAGAAACAAGGTCATTAGCATGTACTTTCACCATAATAAAAATAATAACATATATATCATCACTATCATAGGTTTTCTCATAAATTTCCTAACCAATGATGCTTTCCTATTTTAAAAATTTACCTATTTCGAAGTTAAATTCAGAAATATAAGTAGGAGTTAATGCATATGCTTATACATAGATTTGCATGGTGTGATACATTTATATAAAGATAATTTAATTTATTATTAAAATGTTTTTTTTTTCCCAAAGAAATGTGGTTTAAGAATTGTGACTTTTGAAAGTATAAAAAATAAATAATGTCTTTTGGCTATGTTCACAAGGTTTCATTGTAGTTTTAATGACTTTTGGAAGTATGATAATAAGAATTGTGACATTACACAAGAATTCAAGAGTTGAGCATGTGGGTAAGAATGTATAATCCAATAGTCATAATTTTTTAAATCAATGCATTTATTTTAAAGGTTTTGAAAAATAATTTTGGTTTCAAATTATGATAAACAAATTGTATAAGTTTAAATCTTGGTACTATTTGTTGATGAATATACAACATCTATGGTAAGGCTGGAATGATTTGGATTCGCCTCCAAAAGACATCTACCCCTATATTATGCATTTGTCCAATAAATTTATGTTTTTGTGAACTACTGACAAAGCCAGGAGTGTCATGAGGCGGACTCCAAAAAGGAGGAGATCCCAAAAAAAAAAAAGAAAAAAAAAAAAAAGAGATAGAAAAAAGATAGAGAGAATAGCTTGTGAGCATCCACAGCCGGCCTTGCATATCTTATTTCTTGAGATATTTTACCATTCGGAGCCAAAAACCACCCAGCATTTGGACTTCTAAACCTTCAGAATTGTAAAAAGTTTTACAATTGTGCTACAGTAGTATCTTATTAATAAGATGCTACTGTAGCACAATTGTATTTCTAAAAATCATTTTTTAATTGTCTCTCTCATCTTTTTATCCGACCAAGTTTCTCTCTCTCATTATTTCTTTTCTTTTCTCTACCTTCCTTCTCTCTCTCATTCTGCTCTCCTCTCTTCAGACCCAAAACCCCATAGTCACCACACCATGGCCTGGGGTTGCCGTGGCATCTCTATAGTAGCATCTTGTTTGGTTTTTTTTTTGGGTTTGCCGTGGGTGGGTTGCGTGGGTTTGCCGTGGGAGTTGCAGTCTTGGAGGATCCGGTGAGCATTTGGACTACTTGTTTGAAGGAGGAAGTGTCTGCTTGGACAAAGGTAGTCAAGTAAGGGTTGGTGGATTCGGATCGGGTGATGGGTTTTATTGCTTGGTGTGGAAATGATGGTGGAGTTGGAGGTGGTGTGGGTTGCTGTTGCTGTTGTTGTTGTTGGAGTCCATTGCCGCTGCTACTGGTGCTACTGTTTGAGCTGTGGCTATTTGGGGATGGCAGAAAAGTTGGGTTTTCATGGTTTCTATGAAAGATTGTTGATTATATTTCTATATTTCTCTCTCTCTCTCTCTCTCTCTCTCTCTCTCTCTCTGTGCTTGAGTTTTTGAGAAAAAAAAATATAAAAGAGAGAGGTTGAGTGGGTGCAGCAGTGGTGGGGTTGTGGGGTTTTGATGGTGGTTGTGTGGGGTTTTGGGTTTGTTCAGGCGGTGAGAGAGAGGTTGAGAAAGAGAGAGAGAGAGAGACAGAAATGAGAAGAAAGAGAGAGATTATTAATTGTAAATATATATATTTTATTGTATAGATATATTATTTTAATATATAGAATAGAAATATAAAAGTTGGGATGTTGGGTGAATTGTAAAATGGTATTGTATAATTGATAAAGTTGCTTTTTGAGATGGTAAAATAGGATAGGATGGAATTTCCGGCTGTGGATGCTCTAATAGGCTGAGCTTCCATCTTTGTAACTTGGCTAAGGCCTATTTATGAGTGAATCTTGTTCATTTCAATCGCGCTAGTTTTTAATCTTTCTGTCCGATCTTCCCACTGCAAATTATTTTCCCTTTTCTAACAAATTAGTTGTGTTGATCTTGATCACCCGAGGAGCCCTTCTTTTTTGGTGTTTTTGACCCCCCACATAAGTCATTGTCCTTTCATTTTGGTCGTAGGAATCTACCGAAGAGAATTTCCAAGTGCACCGTGTATACCGTGAGGCTAATTTATGTGTAAATTATTAAACCAATCGCATGTATTGGAAGCCTTTCTTACCTTTGATGATGCAGAATTTTCTATTTTATCATTCTAGTGTTTTTTACAAAAAGTTTATGCAAATATTATATTAGAGCAGGAGACATATGAGGGAACAATAAGGATCCACAGTCACTCCTTTAACAACATATTCACATACTGAATGTTCAAATAGCATTGAAAACACTATGAACGTTTAGACCCCCAATTATAAATTACCAATTCAAACTTATTATCAAACAATAAATGTGTGGAACATGAACATAAGCTAATAACAGAATTGATAAACAATCTAAACCAATTTAAATCACATCCACAGTAGAAATTAAAAGGCAAAGATTAAGGGAAGAGAGATGCAAATACAAGGACAACACAACGATGTGTTATCGAAAAGAAAACCAAAGCCCTCGGCGTAAAACCTCTCCACCGCCCTCCAAGTGGTAAATAATCCACTAAAGAATGTAGTTGGGATACATGAACAGCAGAAGACCTTCCAAGCCTAATCTACCCAGTGTACCTATGCCCTTCAAGCTTCTTGCTCCAACGAGATTGCGCCGAACCTATTTCTTCTTTAGCTTACCGAATTCCGCTATAACCCATAGCACCAACCAATAACCATTGGTCCCTTCCTAACTGCTTCCCAAAGCACAAAATAGCCTTCTCACAGATGTGGGTATAGTGAGAAAAGGATTTGGGTAAGAACCTCTCAAGGATGTAACAATGTAGAGGGTGAGAGTAGCGGAATTTGAAGAGTCTCTATGTGAAAATTGTGGATGAATCAATCTTGTTTTTCTAGGGTTTCTCTCTCAAAATTCTCTCTGGAAGCTCTCTACATTTCATGGGTATAAGGGGTATTTATACTAGGGTGAGAAAGAAATGCAAAGAGTCAAGTTTTTCAAAACAGAGCTGGTTGGCGGCTTGGCCTCGCGACTTGACTGAGTCGCGAGTTCAAGTCACAAGATAACAGAATGGCCAGGCTGGGCTTTTTGTCCTGTAGTGCTCCAGCTAGCGTGACTGTTCATCTTCTCCGCACACTTCACTTGTGTGCTGTAGTTGGCGGCTTGCTAGTCGTGAGTCACCCACAAGTCCCAGCCGCGAGTCTCTGCACAATCTTGAGCATTTCTTCACACTCTCTCACTCACTACCCTTACATGATTCCCACCTAAATACAAGGTTACTAATTGCTAAATTACAAGAAAATTTGGCATGGAATAAAGCCAACAAGATGGTTGATTAAATTCAACCTTACAATCTGCTATTCCGTGACAAAACCCTACAACAAACTCTAGACTTAACGCGTGAGTTGGAAACAGTTGATCAAAACTCACTCACACCTAACTCTAGAATCTGTGAAGCTCTTGAACCATAAGAACAAGTATCTCCTGAAACACAACAACACAGTATGATCATTGTAAGCAGAAAACTTGTAATGCATATGGAACAAGCACAATGCGATCAAGTAAAATGGAAATAAGAAATAGACCATGGCTTGACCAAACAGGAACAATCACTATAAATAGTGATCATAATGCTCATTCACACAAGGAATGAACATCCGAACATGCAAGCTAATAAGCTCAATTGCAAAGTATCATTTGCATGTCCAACACTCAACCAATGCAACAACTCAAGGTAATTGCATTAATGATAAAAATTCAACAAAGGGCACTAGAGTGATGTACTTAGAGAAAATGCATGACATTTAATCATCAAGTACTTAAGCTACAAAGCATGGGTACAAAAACCTTAAAAGCTTACAAAAGGAACAGGTACAAACCCTTAACACATACTGAATAACATCTTAAGTATTAATTGCCAAAGTTTCATAGTCAAACAAATCCATGAGTTTTAAACCTTTAAATCAAAACTTTAACCACAGTGTATCAAACCCATAGTGAGAGCATTAACCAAACATAATACCATAAGAAACATAAAGTAAAACTGAAACATAAACTGAATAAACACTGTTTATGGCATGCTCCCCCTCAAAATGGCACTCCCCCTCAAAAGCTGCCCCTAAAAAATTCTCCCCCTTTTTGACCAGAATGGCCAAAGGGTCACTGCTGGGTGTTGATACTGTCAAACTTGGCTGAAAGTATGTTGAGCTAATCTTGAATTGCTGCCATCCTGTCAGTATGCTCATTCTGAACCTCTCTGAGTCCATCAATCCTCTCCAGGATGATCTGAAATGCATCTGGAGGTACAATTGATGAGGTTGAAGCTCTGCTCCTCTTGCCTCTGCTTCTGGGTGTGGATGTTTGTCCTGCAGCCTCTGCTTTAGTTTCCATTGGATCACCTTCTCCTTGGTCACCCTCCTCTTCATCACCTGGAAGACAAACTTGTATCCTTGTGATGGTATGTTTGTTAATGGCTGAGAGTGGAGTCATGTGACTGATATCTTGAGCGATTGGAACACCTTTTGCTCTGAAAAAGCCTCATGAGAAGGCTTGGAAAGATCAGCTTAGGCCTAGAGGTGGTTCTAGTCTCATCCACAATTGTGTCAAATATGTGAGAGCTGATGTCAATGAAAGTTTTCTCCTTGAGCTCCATGAGGAAGATAGCTCTGGCATTGGTGATTGTGGTCAGCTTCCTTATTGGATACAAGTTGAACATCATGATAGTGGTCAAACATCTCATGTCAGCAGGGAATGCATTAGTGTTGAGACATCTCTCCTCTTTAACACCACCAATCCGATTCTGAACAGTTTCTATAGATAGCATCCTGTCTTTGTAATTGGTGAAATCATGATCCTCTAAACCTTCAAGCCCTAGAACCTCATCAATATCATGTGCATCTATGGTGAACTCATGTCCTCTGATCCAGCAATTCAGCTTATCCTCCTTTATAACAACATTTGCATAGAATTCCCTTATTAAAGGCTCACAAACTGCAAGTAGATCACTCAGCAACTTATCCCATCCTCTGCCCTCAAAACAGTCTGGAATGAAAGTATCCTTCAAGTCCCTTAAGTCCACAAACCTTTCCTGGATAATTGTTCCCTTCATGAAAGAATCTTTGTATCTCTCAAAGTGATGAACAAACCTAAACAGATTGTGGTCCATTTTCAATCTTTTGTCAGCCTTTTTAGCAGGAGTCTTCTTCTTTGTAGGTGTGGGAGCCATCTGTAAACAAGCAGAAGAGGCCACAACATAACACAATAGGTGGAAATTCACATGTATTAGTAACAAGTTAGTTACATAGGGAGTAACTGAGTGTCAAGACAGCATATAGACCAAGTACATTAGAGAATTAGAGAAAAATAGTTCATATCAAAAACCAACAACTCAATCAGGTACAGTATGTATTGATGTAGACTGCAACAAGTAGAAATCAGCTCTATTTGGACAGTGTAAACCACATTCAGTAAAAAATAAGCATATGTCACCGAGACATAACTAACTAAATATGAAATATTCAAGACAAACCCTAAGGACAGAAGAGCACACAATATAGCAACACAAACTCATGACATCATAAACCCAACAATCAAAAGCCTCAGTCAATTTGAAACAACCATACTCACACTCAGGGTAAATCACAGAGGACCCCAAACACATATATCTTATGGGTATGTAAAGATTCAAACAGCAAAGATCAGAAAGCACATTAGCTCAATGAGACTTAATCGTGATAGCAAACATATTCAGCAGTCTATCAGTGAACACAACCAACCCCAACCAACCAAACCCAACATTTTAAGCAAAACCCATGTTCGAACATTACAAAACACACACACTTAACAAAAACTCACAAAATGGACAAAATGCACTCATAAACATGTAAAATAGAGTGAGAAAATAGAAACCCATACCTTTTTCGTGGAGAACGAGGTTGGAGAGAAGATCAACAATGGAGGTTTGGGTTGAGTGCACGGTGTGTTTGGGAGAGGGTTGAAATGGGGAAGACAATGAAAAGTCATAAAAGTTAGAGGGAAAAACAGAAAAATTTTAAAAACTGCTTTTAAAACGCAAAACACGTGTTTTTCGCGACTGGGTTAAGCCGCGTGTAAGTCGCAAGGGCCAGCCGCCAGAACACTTATGACAAAAATTTTGAAAAAATTTTCCAAGTGTTTTTTGCGACTGGAAGGTCTACTCGCGAGAGAGTCGCGAGGGGAGTCGTGAAAATCTCTGTGTACTCTTCGCGACTGGACCTTCCACCCGCGAACAAGTCACCACACTGAGTTGCGAAAATCATAAAAACTCAAATTTTGAAAAATATTCTAAGTATTTTTCGCTACTAGGGCATTTACCCGCCAGTGAGTCGCGAAAACCTTCTGAGTAAAGTTCGCGACTGGGGCATGCGGCTGGACCAACCTGCGACTGAGTCGCCAGAACAGGGTAACACTATTTTTGAAATTTTGACAACTTTTGTAAAAACAAAATACTTTCCAAAAATATCTAAAACACTCAAAAATCTTTTTGTGTTGATCAACAAAGATTGAGCATGTGAAAACACATTTAATCAAGTACAATCACACAAATAAATATGACATTCATTGAACATAGACATGTGTGATGTGTGTGGATATCACAAATGAGATAGTCCTTAATCTAATGTGAAACTTCAATGATCAATTCAATCAAGGCATACACAATTAGCACTAGATAATGTGACCCATCTCAATTATAGAAATATGCATATATGACCTCCCACATAAACTTGATAACATAGCTTTGAAGCTTTTCATTTGGCTCCATATACATCATAACATTTGATATTTTTGAATCAAAACATCTCATTGTGAGATTAATGCCTGAAATTTTTTATATTTCAATTTGATGAGATAGCCTTTGGCTTTTTTAGCATCATACAATTTATTTTTGGCCGCTTTCCCTTTTTCCTAATCAAATACTAGTATGTGCGACAAGCTTTTGCAGTTCAATATCTCTTTTCGTTTGGAGATTTACATTTGGTTAGCTCTTTAAGCAAATACAATAAAATAAAAAGTGGGAAGATATATAGGCACAAGTCTATGCATGTGTCAAGATCAACAAAATCATTCACTAATCATTCATGACAAGGTTGAAGATCTATTTACAACAGTCACATAGATTTCAAGATTTCTTCTACAATGATATGAGTGCATAGGGAACAAGCTAGGCTCGTAGATGCATAAAGCCATTAGTACAAAAGTATAAGGCAAAACATGTTTTGAGACAAAAACTCAACAAAGTCGATCAAACTTTTTGGATTTTCTACTTTTTATGTGTTTTTTTGGATTTTTGACATAAAAGTATGAAAAGATTGATAAAAAACAACAATGTAAAAACATTGAAAAGGTAACAAATAAACAACCAAACACTTTTCAACTCAAACAAGCAAAACGCATACAACCAAGCATATTCACAAAGCATGAGAAGTATTAATGCATGGACATGTTGTAATGCTTATGCATGAGTACCCCTCTTCACCCACATGTCACGTGCATTTGGGGTGATATCCCTATAGGATTGGGTACGAGAGTTAGGACTTTCAAACCTTCTAGTGAAGCTCTCCAAGCAAGTGGTGAATGCACCAATCATCTTCATCATGTCCATCACACTAGGATCACCATTTCGACCTCTTGATGACTCAACAGCTTGAGTCCTCTTGTCATTTCTTGGTCCTCTTGACCTTTGATCAGTTGCATTCTTCAATGCTCTAAGCTTATGGCAATTCGGTTTGGTATGTCCTTGCAATCCGCAATGGTGACAGAAATGATTTGTTCTAGGACCCCGTTGTGATCTTGGAAGTGATCTTCCTCTAGCTTCACGTCTGGCTTCTGATTGATTACGGAACTTATTTAACACCCGTTGATCAGCCACATTCTTCTTCTTTTCAACCTTAACTTTCTCAGGAATAGAGTCAGCCACTACAGGTTCTTTGGCTTGCACAAACTTCACTTCTTTGGTGACATTGGCCGATGAGCTACTCCCTCCGGTATATCCCAACCCGGACTTGTCTGAGAAATGTTTTTGAGATGAAATAACATCATCTAGCTTCTTAGTGGAGACCCTCTCTATCTTGGCATTTGCTTGCACTACCTCTTGCTCAAGAAATCTCACTTTTGTGTAAGCCTCTGACAGCTCTCCATTCAGCCTTTCTATCTCACACTTGGCCTCCTTATGTCGCACTAGGAGACTTCGATAGTCCTCCTCTGCTTTCTTCATCTTCTTCACAGCCGCCTTGGCCACCCTTGTGTACTCTCCCGACTTCTCAAGGAGTGAGTTGTAGTTCTCTTGGAGACCGGCTGTGCTTTCATCTTCTTCAGCATCTGATTCTTCAACAACTCCCATTGATTCTTCATCACTATGCTCCCCAAGCTCTTGTACAAGCAAATTCAAGTCCTCCGAAGACTCAACATGAGCAATAGTCATAAAAGTGGAGTAATTCCCTTCTCCGTCACAGCTTTCCTCAGAATCAGAATTGGATGAATCCGAGTCACTAAGAGTTGTAGCATATACCTTGCCCTTCGATTTCAAATAATTGAGACATTCCTTTTTGAAGTGTCCATGCCTGTTGCAGTTGAAGCAAGTGATTCCTTGTTAAGATTGGTATTCCTTTCCATCTTTCTTCTTGGATTCTCTTCTCTCGTTCCCAGAACTTTGGAATTTCCCTTTATCACCAAATTTTCCATTGTTCTTGAATTTCAAGAATTTTCGAAAATTCTTCGCCAAATATGCCACATCTTTATTGACAACATCCTAATCCGATGAGTCGTGAGCTTCGACCCTTTCATTAATTATCTTAAGAGCAAGAGATTTGCTTTTCCTTTGTGTGGACAATAACAATTCATAGGTTTGAAGTGAGCCTATCAGTTCTTGGACTTTGATATCATCAAGGTCCTTGCTCTCTTCAATTGCTGTCACATTGGCACGGAAGCTCTCCGGCAACGAACGAAGGATTTTCCTTACAACTTTAGAGTCCTCCGTTTTCTCCCCCAAATTAAACTTGCCAACAACCACTGCGTTCAACTTGCTATAGAAAGAGTCAAAGGACTCATCCTCACTCATTTTGAGCTCCTCAAACTGAGTGGTCAGCATCTGTAGCTTGGTGTCCTTTACTTTCTTCGTTCCTTCATAAGTTGTCTCCAGTATTTCCCATGCCTCCTTGGCAACAGTGATGTGTGAAATCCTGTGAAATTCTTCTGGAGAAACACCACAGAAAATGGCATTCAAGGCTTTACTGTTAGCGTTAGCTGCCGCAAGAGTTGCCTTATCCCAAGTGGATTTAGCAGCCTCCGGCCTAGATCAACCTACTTCTACAACATCCCAAACATTATCATCAATAGAACACAAGAATGCCCTCATTCGGACTTTCCAAAAAGCATAGTTGTTACCATCAAAAAATGGTGGAACATTTAAAGATTGAGACCGGTCCATCTCAATACGGGGTCAAGGATCGCACTAAGGTGTTTAAACCACAAAGAGTGCACCCGCTCTGATACCAATTGAATGTTCAAATAGCGTTGAAAACACTATGAATGTTTAGACCCCAAATACAAATTACCAATTCAAGCTTATTATCAAACAGTAAATGTGTGGAACATGAACATAAGCTAATAACAGAATTGATAAACAATTTAAACCTATTAAAATCACATCCACTGCAGAAATTAAAAGGCAAAGATTAAGGGAAGAGAGATGCAAACACAAGCACAACACAACGATGTGTTATCGAAGAGGAAACCGAAGCTCTCGGCTTAAAACCTCTCCGCCGCCCTCCAAGCGATAAATAATCCACTAAAGAATGTAGTTGGGATACATGAACAGCAGAAGACCCTCCAAGCCTAATCTACCCAGTGTACCTAAGCCCTTTAAGCTTCTTGCTCCAACGAGGTTACACCAACCTATTTCTTCTTTAGTTTATCGGATTCTGCTATAGCCCATAGCATCAACCAATAGTCATTGGTCCCTTCCTAACTGCTTCCCAAAGCACCAAAAAACCTTCTCACAGATATGTGTATGGTGAGAAAAGGATTTGGGTAAGAACCTCTCAAGAATGTAACAATAGAGAGGGTGAGAGTAGAGGAATTTGAAGAGTCTCTATGTGAAGATTGTGGATGAATCAATCTTGTTTTTCTCTAAGATTTCTCTCTCAAAATTCTCTCTGGAAGCTCTCTACATTTCGTGAGTATAAGGGGTATTTATATTAGGGTGAGAATGGAATACGAAGAGTCAGGTTTTTCAAAACAGAGTTGGTTGGTGGCTTGGCCTCGCGACTTGATTGAGTCGCGAGTTCAAGTCGCGAGATAACAGAACGGCCAGGCTGGACTTTTTGTCCTGTAGTGCTCCAGCTGGCGTGACTGTTCATCTTCTCGCACGCTTCACTCTTGTGCTGCAGTTAGCGGCTTGCCAGTCGCGAGTCACCCGCGAGTCCCAGCTGCGAGTCTCTGCATCCTTACACTAATTGCTAAATTACAAGCAAATTTGGTACGAAATAAAGCCAACAAGATGGTTGATTAAATTCAACCTTACACATATAATTGCAAAATGAAAAACCAAAATTAAAAGGTTTAATTAATCAACAAAACAAAAATATGTTGTAAACATATTTGCTTGAGACACCTTAGGAAATTGCAAATATACAAACCACTAATAAGTGAGCCACTTAACCCCAACAAAAACATACAGGGTTCAACTAATTGGCTTATGAGTGTTAACTCTACAAAAATCAGTGAAAGCCAATCTTCTCTGTTGTAGGAGATTGCACTGGTAGGGTTCCTCCCTTTGTATTGATCCTTGAAATATAAAATTAAAGAGCATATTATATAACATTCTTAAATAAGCAATTTTTTTAGCAATTGTACCAAAGCCTATTATTGCTTTATGAATAATCCATTATAGGGCATACGCTAAGTCGCTAAGTACATTACTCCTTTCAAACTTTGCGAGGAGTTAGGCTTATTTACAAACTCAGCACTAAAATCACTTGTGGTGTTTTAATAAACCACATCAGTGATACAAATCATTTTGCATCTAATGACAAATCTAAACCCATTTTCTTTTCCTTGGAAGAGGGAAGACCCCAATTGAACCAAATCAAAGCCGAATCTAACTAACCACATCTATTTTTCTTTTTCTTTTTCTTTTATTTATTTTTTTCACTCAACAAACAATTAAATCCAAAAAAACCCAACCTGCCAGAACAAATTAGATGAAGACGAAGTGCTTATCAGGAAATTTAATAAATAAATGAATAAAGTGGGGTTGAAGAAGAACCATCAGGTGAGGTAGCTACGATAACCTAGCTTGGTCATTCCGTCTTGCAAGAGCATCAAACCATCAAGTTAATTAGGAGGAGAGAGTTGTGTTTACTTACTCATTACTAGTAATTTGGTTTGTGTAAGAGGATGTGTGAAATGGAAGGGGCTTGGGATGGGTGGGTGTGCCTTTTAAGTTGGATTGATCTGGGCATAACCTGGGCTACACTTGATGGATTTTAGTGAGGTTTATTGCATCTTGTAGGAAATTATACAAGCTTTTTGATGAGTATTTATGCGTGTCATGGGGATTTTTCATTTGGGAGAAATTAGGTTTTGAAAGTTCCAATGATAAGGAAAATGAAAATCTCTACTACATGAATGCAACACTGCAATCTCTTCCTCTACTTTTATAATTTAGACACAATTTTAATTATATTTGTGATACCCCTTAGATTACCTATTAAATACCCAAAACATCAAGTAATAATGTATATAAAAAGGTTTTTCATTACCCTATAACTATTAAAATTATCATTTATAAATCAAAAATATATATTAAAGTCATTCTATGGACACATTCAATTTGGAGTGGATAAGCGTATTAACCACAAAAAATATATTCAATTTTTTTTTCTTCTTCGCCGTAACTATAAATATTTCAAAAACCATATGGGAATAAATAAAAATTCTTAAAGAAACAAAATTATGCACTAAGCATCCTTAGCCATTTAAAATTAATTAAATTAATCGAACAATTTCGATATTATAAATTCCCAGGCTTGCGGTCTGGTTTCTCAAAAAAAAGAAAAGAAAAAGAAAAAGAAAAAAGCTTTCTTCCCAATGCAATTTGTAAAAAAAAAAAAAAAAAATTATAATTTTCTCCGATATCATAAGTAGGAATAAAAAATTAAAAATACTTTTCTCAAATAAATGAATTTCAAGAATCATGAAATTTACTTATTTCCTAGAAAATAGATGTATGAAACCAAGGGCATATAAGCACACCTAGATTATGCTACCCACTTAATTCACAACCTTATACCAATAAAAAAAAATTAAAAAAAAAATCTTACAATATTAGTCCATCTAAAAATAGATTTTCATGTGTAAACAAGTATGGGTGTATTTATATATATATATATATATATATATATATTTTAGAGAGGTCATAAACAAATTACCAAACCTAAAATTGGAGGTAGCTCTTGGATTCTTTGTGTAAACGACAATTTAGTAACCTCCAATATAATATTTAGGGGGGAAAAATGATTGTAAATATTATTAAAATAATATATATATATATATATATATTTAATTTGTAGCTAGCTAAATAATGAATTTTATTGAATAGAAGAGTGAGGTCTGCCCAGCCATCCTCCATCTCTACCTCCAAGATATGGGTAGAAAAATTGGAGATGGGAATGGCCCCAAAACTAGGCCTATAAGTGAGCTGGACTTAGTTAAGTAATGAGTGTTCAAGTTTGACTCCACAGTGAATGTAAAATGTTCAAACTCCGTTTGAACTTGAACCAAGCCTATAAACAGTGGTGGCTTTAAGAATTTTTTTCATGGGTGTCATTAAGAAAATTAAATAAAATAAAATCTAATAATAAAAAAAGAACTTGATTATAAGGAGTTATAGACAAAAAAAAAAAAAAAAAAAAATTGCCAATACATGAAATTTTACAATTTCCATTTATAAATTTTCATATTTTGAAATCGTATATGATAGTTCATTATCAGTTGATGAATCTCAAGTCATCCCTCCACCCTATCTGACTACCTTAGTATTTTTGACTTTAAGAGTAAAGAATGAGTATTTGCTAGTTATGAGTAGTGTTATTAAACCCGGCTCGACCCGGTGGGTTGGACCAGTGACCTAGTGACCTGGTGCATAGACTGAGCCAAGTGATCAATTGGATCAGAACAGTACATGACCCGGTCAAAACCAGTGTAACTTGGTGGGTTTTAAGCAACCCATGTGATCCGGCTAGGTTTTATTAACCCGACCGGGTTTGTGAGTTGTGTAAAATTACATTAAGAGGTCCACTTTATTGACTCTTTTATTATTTAAATGTGTGATAATATGGTAATTTAAACAAGAATTTGAGATTTTCCTTTTTATAAATTTAATATAAATAATTTTGAGACATGTAAGAAGATTTTATTTAGTAAAGACTTTGTTGCAATCTTATGACATTGGTTTATTTTGCTTGTGAATTTTATAAAATTTCTAATGCTATTGCTTATAAAACATTGATTTTGAATTATAATAGCGAGTTTAGTTTAGGCATATGCCTTTTTTTTTTTTTTAATTTACATATTCAACTTATGATTTCTCAAACTTAATTTTATATATATTTAATTTTTTAAAATTTTTTATTTGACCCTACAATTTGATTGATGACCCACTAGTCAAACCAGTGACCCAGCTTATAGACCAAGTCAACATCTGGTCCAGGTTTAATAACTATGGTTATGAGTGTCTATCTCTTTATTATAAATTTATATATATATATATATATATATATGTATGTATGTATGTATCTGTGTGTGTGCGCGCACGCGCGTGCATGCGCGTGTAATATGTGCATTACTATTTGTGTGAATTGTGACGTGTGTGAATAGGTACATGTCTATTATAAATATAATATAACTTTACATAATTTAATACAGAGGTTTTGTTGTATGTGTGTATATTGTTATCATATTATAATAACTTTTTATTATAAAGTTAGTGATACAAGACGAAAAAGAAAAAAGAAAAAGTATAGCTAGTGATTGTTCAAGTATTTGATTGGTATGATAGACACCTAGTATATTATTAATGTATGAATGGGTATGGTTGTGTGAGTTAATAATTAATACAGTGCAAGTGGAAGTGGGTTGAGTTTTATCAATTAGTTTAAAATATTTTCATAAAAACAATGACAAATAGATAATGATAGCGGCATAAAAATAATAACATTATACAAACTTAACAAAATAAAATGAGAGAGAGAGAGAGAGAGAGAGAGAGAGAGAGAGAGAGAGAGAGAGATTTGTGATTTTTGTTGTTATTTGGTGTTGATGCCCATTTTTGACAAAAAAAGTGCCCAATGGCAAAAGAAACCCAACAATATGAAAAACATAGAAAAAGAGAATAGTAAAATAAAGACCATTGGGTCAGAATGACAAGAATAATGGTCAATAGGCCCACTAAAATAATAAGTGGCTTGATAGAAAGCAAACGGATTGAGGAAGCCCTAAGGAATGAAATAGTAGGCTCATGGGAATTGTAAGAGATGTAAAAAAAGAAGTAAAAATGGGCCGGGGAAGCCTAAAGAATTTAGCAAAAGCCCATGGGAATGAAGGAGGTAGGAAAGGATGAAACGGGTCAAGGATGCCCAAAAAACGAAATGGATCAAGAAAGCCCAAGGTACATAATGGATTGGCCCAGTAGGAATGCTGGGTAGTAAAGACCAAAAGAAGGAATAAGTTAAGAAATTGACATGGTAGGTGCTTCAGCCTGTAAGCCCAGAGGTAACAATAACGCAAAAAGATAAGTGATATCACAGTAGGAGCAGTACAGTGACATGGCAGGAACAGCAGTTAGCCTACCAACGCAGGATGAGAAAGGATATGGGCCAAGTTAAAGAAGAGAAAGCCCATACTCAAACAATACCCAGCCCAAAGAAGGGATGGGATGCAAAGAATGAGAACCCAAAGACTCGTTCACGCCGCAAGAGTTAAACGAGCACCAGAACGTGTAGCAGAATCAGACAAATCTGGAGGCAATGGCAAACGCGTGAGAGCCAGAAAAGTAACAGACTCATATGAAAGTGAAGCACGCATACAAGGCTCAGGCACCACCTACCTATACCCAGCCAATACAGGGGAGGTGGGCCATAGGTTAGATGTATGAGAGGGTGTGGTCTGGTGGTGGGGAGAAAGGGGAGCCTATTTTGGGGTTCCCACTCAAGCTCTTTTGGGAAAAATGTCCTGCTAAGATGACATCTCATCTAAAAGAGGTAAACATGAGCTAGAATCACTAAATGCATGCTATAGAGGTTGGTAAGGGAATGGTTTTACCCTTATCCAGATGGGAGTGTCAAGGGGAGTAAGAGACAAAACAAAACCACTTTTGTCTGGGGATGAGGCATGGCACGACCAACACAATGTAGTGGTGGTGGCTGGGCAGTCGGCAGACCAATAGGCAATCTTGGAACGACACCCATAAAAGGCCAAAAGCAGTTGAAGGGTAAAAATGGCCAATCCTGTCACGACAGGCAATACAAAAGGCCATAAACGTACACAGTGAAAAGAAGGAAAAAAAAAAAGGAAGAGAAAAAAAGGTAAACAAGGGATATAGAAAAATAGAGAGAAAGAAAGAAAACGGAGCAAAACAAAAAAGAAAGAAAGAATAGAGAAAACTCAAAGTAATGGAAAAGTATGAGTGATGGGAGTAAAAAGCATGCATCAGTAGGCTACCCAATTCTCTCCCTCTCAATATCCCACTCTCTAATGAATCAAGAATCTAAGATTAAGTCATCTAGGTTACCCATATTGGAGATTAGTTCCCTTTTGGACTTGAATCTGCTAAAGAGCCAAGCCCATTCTTTTAGCAGACTAATCTTCCTTTTTCTCTTGTCTTCGTTGATTAATGGCTAACTTGACATCTTGCTATTAATCTTTATTTGCTATAATCACGCTGTAACCACATATTATTGTTCTTAGTAGAAGATGTCTTAGTTAAGAATATTTTAGTTATCCTGCTACATTGTTTTTCTTGCTATAACATTTTGTAACAGTCTTTCCTGCCGTGAGCATGTGACATGCTCAAGACTCCTGCCAGGGCGCGTTAGCACCAGAAGGGCCCAACTTGCGCACAAGCTAGCCTAAGGTGTGCTTCAGTTAGGCCAGTCCCAACTCTTCTACCCCAGAATCACAAGGCCGTGGTACAGCAGGAGTAATCCAACCCAAAACACAAAAAAGCCCACCACATTTGGTTTTGGTATAGGCTGATCTGTGTTATTGTTTTGTTTTGGGATAGGTTGATTTGTGACTAAGGTGTGCAAAAATAGTTTTAATGGTAAATTAAAATTGCACCAATGTATAGGTGTGTGTGTGTGTGTGTGTGTGTTTTTTCAAGTTAGAGGGTTCAAATGGAGTACATGTAGCTCTGATTATAAATGATGTTCGAGTTCAAGCTTATCAAAAATTCTAAAAGCTTGAGGTTGGCTTGATTCATTAGCCAAGTTGAGTTTGTGATCAATATCATGCTCAAACTCGAGCTATAGAAAGTTTTTGTACTTGAGATCCAACACAAGTATTTTATCAAGCCTACATTAAATTTATTATCAAGCTTATTTGGTTTGGACAAATATTGATATGAGTTTCATTTTCAAGCTCATATCAAGCTTATTATCAAGCCTATAAACGAGCTTAGGCTCAGCTTGTTTTTTTTTTATTTTTTATTGGGCATGACTCGTTTATTAAACAAGCTTAAAATTAAGGCTCAAGTTTGGTTTGTTTATAACAAACAAAGAAAAACGAGCTTTTGATTGAGTCAAATCTAAACTGTTTATGAACGATTTGGTTCATTTACAGTGCTACCAAAACCATTACAAAAAGGACCCAGTGGCCATGGACAACGCAATTGGCATTCTTTACAATATTAGAAAATGAGCAAAAATGAAAGGAATGAGACAGCTAGTTTATGTTGACGATGATGGAAGAAATGGCCCAATAAGGGGTGATTGCAATCAATTGACCTCACTGCCAAAATCAAATTACCAGGTGCCAAATGCCTTGTAACTGAATTGACACATTTTCATGCACAAAGTGCTTGGAGGTCTAGGGAGAAAGGATTTGAGCTGCAAAGTTAGCAGCATGTTGTAATTATTTCTAAAAAAAAAAAAAAAAAAAAAACCAGGTAAACCAAGAACATTCACTATGACAGGTAGTTTTAAAGATTTCACTATGACAAGTAGTTTTAAAGATTTTTGTTGTTGTTGTTTTTTTTATTTTTTTTTATTTAAAATGAAAGAGCTACATATACAACTTTTCACAACAATTTAGTTAGCAAACTTAAAATAGTTCTCATTTAAACACACCATTTACATCATTTTTTTATCTAACATTAACATTATTTTTTCTGACAACAAATTTTTTTTTTATCTATTGGCTAAAATTTGGAACTTAATTTAAAAGCTAACGTAGTATTTTAAATGCCAAATTTGTTTATATTATTTTAATGACCACGTCAGTCGTCAACATTTAGTGTGTCAACTATGCACTTCGTCTGCCACCTAGGTTATTTCCATTAATGAGATAATGGGCAAGATCAAAACAAGACCGCTTTTTTCAATTTGGAGCCTCAAAACGGTAAAATAAAAAGGTATGGACCAAGATAGAAATATGGTGAAAATGTAGAGATGAAAAATGTATTTATGCCTAAAGTATTCAATGGCTCTATATCTTAGCACTTCCATCTTTTCAATTACAATTCAAATGGCAAACAACCCCCCCCCCCCCCCCCCCCCCCCCCCCCCCAAAAAGAAAAATCTGCATCAAAAACCATATGCCAAAATGTCAAAAATTAAAGCAACCTGCAAAAAATGGGCATTAGAAATCACCATTAGAGCTTTTGTCCCTCCTAGCTAAGTTGTAGCTTATATACTAGCTGCCTATTGTAAAAGTGTAAATCATTTAGAGTAAACTGGGCTTTCCTTGTTTTGTGAAAACCACATAATTAACTAAAAATAACATATAGACTATATGCTGAATATCACACCAACTTCATGGTCATCCATCAGCAACAGCATCGGCTCTAGACCTTGTTTCTAACAGATGATGCTTGGTTTCAGAGTCTTTTCGGGGGTTTCACATTCCTATTGCACATTCCCACTCACAGAATGATTGTTGGGAACATTCTCAGAATTTTTTGGTTGGGCCAAATCAGCTCCAATCTTAACAGAAATAATCTCTTCTTGCTGCTCCACCTGTGTATTTTTTAGCTTATTCTGCAAAATCGAAGATGTGTAAGCTCCAGCTAAAAATGAATACAAAATCAGCTTTGCTCAAGGGAGAAAATCTGTAAATATTCAAATACAGGTTTAGGATAACAGCAAACGTAAATTATGCGACATAGAACCAGATTCCCTGATTTCCCATGTTCAAACAAACCAAATGGTCAAAGAAAACAAACCAATCTAAACATATTCATTACTAAAGAAACATCCACATCCTCAATCGTAAATTTCTATGTCATTATCTTTGTTATCCTGTCAATCTAAATTGACTAAAATGCTGCTTCAGTGTAGTGATGTCTTGTTTAAACTCAGCAAACATGCCATTCCAATCACAATAGAATTGTCTCTGTCAGCAACAGAAAACCCTGACATAGTAGAAATTAAGGCCCTTAGTCCGCATATGAAGAAGATTTCTCACTTTTGGATGAAATATAACCATAGTTACCAAAACTCCAACATTATTTTTATTGGTAAGAAGCATAGGCACATAATGGATCTTGAACCCATGACCACATCCTCTACCATGTGCTTATAGGGGAAGGAGTCATTTGAGAAAAATTCATTGGTATACCAACCACGCATCAAGAATTATAACTTCAACCAAGTCTATGGCTCAAGACTCATGAGCCATATTTTGTTCAATTGAGTACAGGATTACCCTAGATCCCGGTCCACCCCCAACCACAGCCATGAACTGAAGTCACAACTATTAGTGCCAACTGATAGTTTGATCCCAGACATTATTATTTATTACCTCATAGAATCCAAGCATTAATTAATAAGTAAATATAAATACCAAGTACCAAAAACTGTGGCAAGTTGGCACAAAGTAACAAGTTTCTTAAAATCAATGTGCAAGCACTCGAGAAAGAAACGAACAGACTTTATGAGATTACCATTAATGCAGCATTTTCAATCCTCATTTTTTCGGAATCCTCTTTCAGCTGATCCAATTCAAATTTAAGGGCCGTATTCTCCGCATTCAAGGATTCATAACTCCTCATAAGTTCATCCACTTCAGCCTGCTTCTTCAACCTAGATTTCCTTGCAGATTCTCTGTTAGCCTGTTTTCGTCTCTCCCGTTTCAGCTGCCTTTCATCCTGAGGGGAAAAAAAATTCAGAATGAACAGTGAGAATTTACAAGAACACATCTTTCCATTCTCTTAAAGTTGTCTCACATTCCAATTCAGATAAAACTCAAACTCAGCAATAGAACAATGATTAAGCAAAAGAATCAAGGTAAAAAATTTTAATGCTCATCTTGTTAGCGTACATATCGAAGTAGAAAGACATAAAATTTGAGCCCAGAGATAGAGATATTTCTGTACCAGGATGAAACCTTCAAAAGCCAACCCTGTACCAGCTGAGGAAACAACAGACACAGCACTAGGTTCTATTATCTCATTCGGTAATCCAATGGAGAATTCTGCAACTTTAGCAGGGGCAGGAGCATCCTCAGACACTCTAGCGGTTCTTCCATTTCCTTTCTCTTCACTTGAAGGACCAACCTGAGTATCGACTTTCTTGTTGTCATCTATTGCCCAGATAAGTAATAAATTAGTTAGTATTGAATGATTTCAAATTACTTAAAGACCAGTAATAGGACTCATCAGTCTTTAAGCCAACCAGAGACTATGAGATATACTGTAACCTTTTTGAATCAAAATTGGTAGAAAAAAAGGGGGAGGAGAATTAAGTTGAACATTTCATTTCAAAATGGATGCCACAAGAGGCATTAATCCCTTTCAAACGAAACTCGCCTCTCTAGTCAAAGGATAAACCATATTTAAACTGTGAACAAAGAATATAACCCATCTCTTAAAACTTATTATTACCAGTAGATAGCGCTCTCTCAGAACCATTTATCCTCTGAGCTTGGCATGCCTATTAAAAAAAAATCTAAATTATTTGAAGATCATAGTTTGATGTCGTGTATTCATCAACATAAAGGATATAATGGGAAGAGAGAGAGAGATGAACAAATAATCAGATTTAGGAAATGGAATCCTTACTCCAGTGTTTCCAGCATTTTCATCTTCTGAACCATCTGTTACATGTTCCAAACTGCAATCAATCAAAAAATTTTGAGTTTATTTCATTGCCTGTGCAGAAAGAGCACACAACCCCCCCTCCCCCAAAAAATAAATAAACATATAAAGGCAAAGAATAATTCCAAAGGTAGTCCATCAACCTCTGCGATGCCTCATGGATGAAGCCTCCAGCATCACCTGCAATGGTATCAGTTCCAAATGATACTTCAAGTCCATCCAATCTTTTTAACTTCTTTTTTAAGTTTTGATCCAAATTGTCTGATGACTTGAAAGGCATTTCTGTGATTGGAGTTGCCACCTGCACCTTAGTGACAGTTTGTTAAGATTCACTTTCTATTCACAACTAACATGTGTAGTATAACAAAGTGTTTTCTTTAACCCCCACCCTTCCTCCTAGGTGAAAATGCTACTTTTTTATATAAATAAATAAACTATTAAAACACACACACACACACACACATATGCTTTCAACAATGCCCAGTTATATTGACATCAATAAAGGAGGCAGCCAAAATTTTAAATCAACTCTTCCATTATATTTCAAACATGATAAAAACCTATTTACAAAATGTTCATGATTTGGGAATTTTTAATGACAAGGAACAGTTGTCATTTATAGTGTAAACAAGGAAAAAGACAAATCAGTATTTAGATTGTCAGAGTTCAACCATGGACAACCCCTTGTTTCCCCTCTTGATTCTTAAGCCAGAAAATCCAGACCCCGGTCAGCTAAAGTAATAGCTTCATCCTTTAAGATGGTTCGGACACTTTGAATTTGGTTGGACCAATCGAGATTAACCTTATGAATAATTCTTTGGGATTGATTGAGGCCTATTTACCCAAACATATTAGAAGACAAGTATTATGCAACAGTAAACAAAATAAAACATGTTCAAGTGATTACCAAACTCCAATTTGCAAACTTAGTATTCATATATGATTCAAAATTTACAAGATTGAGATTGCTTCTGATGTACCCATGTAATTTTCTATTAATAATAAATATATTTCTAACCTTTTATCAAGAATTTTTTTTTTTTTATTATTTAAAATTTACAAGATTTACACATTTTACACCAAACCCAACATTTTTTTTTCTTCTATTTTTTGTTTAAATTAGTAAATTACACACGCAGCCTATTCGTTTCAGTCCAGACCAAAATAATGAGCAAAATCAAACCCTTTTCATTTCATCAATTTCTTTTCACTGTTCTCAAATAATTCAATTTTTTTTTTTTTAAGGAGGAGCATTAATTAATTAATAAATTAACATATTTTTCATAACAAAGTACCATTTTTTAGAGGCTATTCGATAATTGAACATACCAAACCGATATATATATAATCTATGGAAAAAAAAAAAAAAGGAAAAGAAAACGTACCGGAAAGGTTGAAAGTTAAAATACGAATAGCAGGGAAAATTGGAAGAGAGAGAGAGAGAAAGCTAAACCTAGGTAGGTTTGCTGTTGGTTTGTAATGGAATTGATGGGAATTGGAGGGAAAGGGTTTTGATGAGAGAGAGAGAGAAAGGGACAGGTCACGCGGGGTGCATGTGGAATGAATCTGGATCTGCCGATCTGGAGCTGGATGGATGGTATGTCTGTACTCTGTAGGTGTGATTATCTCTGAATATTTTGTGAGTTTTTTTATGTGGGACCGGTCACCGGTGTTTCTCGCTCTTGTTATTGTATTATTTTATTTTAATTTTATAGGATTACAAAAATTGAACTTTTATTTAAGGTTGTTTTCACAATATTTTCGTAATAAATTTTAGGTGTCAAGTTTTTACTGGCTGTAATAGTAGCCAAAAAAGTAATTTGGCTAAGGTTTGTTGTTTAAGCGTTATGAAAATGTTATGAACGTAACACTTATCTTAATTTTTTTTTTTTTTTTATGTGAACACTTATCTTATTTTCATTTTTAGATTCTTTTCATCTTTAAACTTTGTAAATAGTTTTTTTTTTCCTTTTTCTCAATAGATTAAAGACAAAAAAAACTCAATAATTTAGGGATGAATTTTTTTTTTTCTTTTTAAGTTTAAGGACAGAAAGTGAAACATTTTCAATAGTTTAAGAATGAAAGAAAAACAAATATTTTAAAGTTTAAGAATGAAAAACAAATTTTTGGTCAAGTTTAAGCACCAAAATAGTATTTTGCCCATTTTATATTAATCTTTTATGTTTGATTTCATATTCGGTCTTGTTGTTCATTTATGTTAGTACTTAGTAGTCTAAATTCTAGGACATTTGACGTTATATGGGTGACGTATCTTAATAGACGACACTTATATGACACTTAACGGTCTGATTACTAATAGAAATGGATGACAAAGACTAATTTGAAGACAAAATCAAATATGAAAAGTTAAAATGAAAATTTTGAAACGCAAAATATCAAAATAAAGATAATTTCAAACTTTAAGAGTCAAAATTGTACTTTAGTCTTTTTAAAAGTTGGAGAAGAGAGTGCACTATGTGCCTTTAGACATGACAAAATCAAATCCTAACTCGATAGCTCGTTCGAACCCTAATGAAAAAATAGTAATATATGGGTAATATAATTAGTAACCCATTTTAGTTCAATACACGACTCAACCTAACTCGTTTATCAAGTCTTTATTATGAAATTTTAAACTTAATTTTTAATTGGCTCATTTTCATTTTATATTTATATTTTTGTATGCTAAAGTTATATTTGTTTTCAATTTTAGATCTATTGCTAACATTAAGTAGCTTTTTCATGTGTTTAGTATAAATTTTCTTCATAATTATTTACTTTTTTTTAATGTACCTATGGCTACATGTTAAATTTTATTCATAAAACTGTATATATCGTATGAGTTTTACTGTTTTAGATTAGGTTTTTTTTTTTTTTTTTTTTTTAACCCTTCAACTTTTTAACTTATTTACTTGTGTGCAACTTTTAATTTCTTTTTTAAGTATAACTATAATTTTGCCAATTTACAACAATAAACAAATAAGATTTTAGCAAAATGCTAATCCAAAAGCACACTCACTTTATAGGCAATTTCACTTTATTCTATGGTTTATATATAACATTTATACGCATTTTCTTTCCTTCTTTTGTGGAATTATTAGACTACTAGATTATTAGAATTAATTATCAAACTACAAAACTTAAGGATTTAAATATAATTCAACTTTTATCTTTGGTTTTTTTTTTTTTTTTTGATAGAAAGCAAAAAACGATGTTGCAAACTATGTTTATGTAAAAAATTACGGGTAGTTTCAGGTTGAACCGACATGTCAAAGACCAGCTAAGGGTCCTAGAAAATAGAAATAGATATCCATTTTACTCCAATTTATTTTTGACATGAACTCAATCGGGTCATACCCGAACCCGATCATCTAATTCATTTTGCCAAGTCTATATACGGTGTCACCACGCTCTTTCTTTGGGCCCTCATGAATTTTATGTATTAAAACGTCACTATTGATTTTTATAATTTATTAAAATGTTAAGTTTTGAGTGGTGTAATATTACAATCTAACTACTAATATTAATATGACTTCTATGGTAAAACAATCATTGCAAATCATCTTAAGAGTTGTGAAAAAAATTGTTTAATTAAATTCTTTACATGTGTGTTTGCGCTTGTGCGTGTGAATGGATTAACTTCGTCGAGAGTTAAGATTTTTTCACTATTGACAATGCAGTTAATCACTAGGTAGACTTCAATCAACAAATACCTACCAAGAAATAGGGAAAATTTATACTAAACTCATTACTCTTGGAAGAGCTAATTGAATTTTACCATTTCATCAATAATTAAATAGATACAAAATCCAGTTTTTAGGTGTCCTTAGGGTATTTATTAATGGACTATTTTAGAAAAAATTTGATACCACTTTTATGGCATCCTTTTATTTTTTCCATAGTCAATATTAGTATAAAATACATGTCTATCTTCCTTTCTCTCTCTTTTTTTTTTTTTTCCCCTGTTTTTCCCCCATTTTTTGGCTAAGTGGTAAAAGAGCCCAACAAAACCAATCCCAAAATTTTTGGGGCTAAATGACAGAGGAAGCCCAACAAAATCAAAATCTACACACCCAGAAAATAATTGATAGTTGCCGAATGGTAATTGTAGTTAGCTTATGATGCATTTCTCTTGTGAAGGCTTTTGGCACTTTCATCAGGAAGTTAATTAAGTTTTGAATGGTCAAGAGTCATGTTGGTTCAATAACATTATCTAGTTCATTTAATGTGCATAACTTGGGTTTCAATCCCCATTCTTCACTAGTTGTAAGAAAAGCAAAATTCAAGTTATGGATGCAAAGGTAAGGTTGGGGTGCCATAAATTGATTGCATGATTCTGTGGAAACTCATGCATGCGCATATACAAACACATTTTTTTAGACCTCATATTCCATTAACATCCTAATATTTAAAAAATCCCCATAATGTGTTAAATTTCTAGACTTTTGAATTTTAATAACAAAATGAATTGGTTAAAAATGGGAAAAATAATTTGCAAGAATGATAACAAAGGAAAAAAGGAAAAGGTAATATGTACATCATATATCGTAAGACTCATCTTCTAGGACCAATTTGGATGGAGGAGGAATAGAATAAAGTTGACCAGAGCTCAAAGAATAGCTCAGTAATATTAAACAAGAAAGAAGAAACGATGTCGCTCCTTCTGAAGACAAACATTTCCAGCATAAAAGCGATACCGTTCCAACTCAGGTTTTAGGTAAACGGTGTTGTTCTACATAGACTTATAAATCATCAGACTCATGAGTCATAAGATAAAAGAAACAGTGTCGTTTCTCATTAATCCAAGATGTGATGTTTATGTAACGGAATCAGTTAGTCCGAGCGGATAGGAACCATGCACGTGATGACTGATGAGCTGTTAGTTTGTTAGATTTTAGCCCTTAGTACGGTTATCATATCAAGCTCTGTTCCTATATATGTGAAGTAGTAAAACAAATTTGTAAAATCATTAACTTAAGCAAGATTTGTAAAATCACATTTTCTCTTTCAATAAAATTCTCTCTAGAAATTTAGCTTTTCTTCAATCATTTCATGAATCCAGATCTGATGTGAGAAGGGTCATCCCTCGTAATATGTACCATACTTTTTTTTTTTTTTTTTGATAGGTGTACCACACTAATTGTTTCAATAATATGTACCCTTTCACCCTGCCTACTGGTCAGCAATTCAGCATATTATCTTATGCAAATCACCTCAATTGCAATGAGACACTTTAATGGGATTTTTTGGGCATTTATCATTATTTTTGGAACATTTTAGTTAGTTATCAAGTTTGCAAAACTATTTAGTAAACTAGCATCTCGAGACTCTAAAACACGAGTTTAATGATGGAACTCAAGTCTTTAAGACTCAAGTTACAAGTGGTGGTAATCTGATGTGGAAGAAAAACTCCACATGAATTCCTACCGATGGATAGGGTTGTACTTCTTTAGATCTTCTCCTTCTTCTTCTTGTTGTTTGTTCTATGGAACTCAAGTCTAAGATACTTAAGTTTCATGTGGATAGATTATTCCATGTCAGCTGTGTGTCAGCACAGGAACTCAAGTCTTAAAGGCTCGAGTTTTGTCACTGAACTTGAGTTTGAGAGACTCGAGATGCTAGTTTACAAAATAGTTTTAAAAACTTGACAACTAATGAAATTGTTAAAAAATTGATTCTAAATGCCAAAAAAAAAACCCCCACTTTGTTGCTCAGTTGCTCTCCATTGTATCCCTTTATTTGGTGCAAAATCATTGTGTGCGTATGTTGAGGGTGACTTTGTGCATGCAAGCATGAGTTTCTCACACAGAGAGAGAGAGAGGGAGAGAGAGAGAGAGAGAGAGAGAGAGAGAGAGAGCTTAGAACCAGCCTACCAGGAGGAGTAGCAAAACTTTCATTCATCAATGTAATTCACATTAATCCCAGTAAACCATGATCAACTAAAATCAAAGAAATATGTTAATTCAATCTTGCCATGTGTGTCTATTACCATAAAAGAGGGATAAAATACATGCTTATCCATAAGAACTGCGCCAACGCTCTTGACATGACATACTGCTCCCCAAAAGCATTTCAAAATTATTTGTAACATACAAGAAATAAGGGAGTCTTTTGGTTAAATATTGCTAAATTTAAAATATATTTGCGTTATAGATACTGTTTGAAGTTATTTAGGGGAATGAGGAGAGAGATTGAATTTCGGCAATACTGTTGCCGAAATTCAACAAAAAGTAGGAGAGAGAATGAGAAAAAGGAGGAAAGAGAAAATCTTAATTTCGGCAACAGTAAACCTTGAATTTCAGCAACAGTGTTGCCGAAATTCATCTGCCCAAATTTCCTATGCTGCCCGGATGTGTGAGAAGTGCAATAATGAGTGAGTGCCAAAAAAAAAAAAAGTAATTGTGGCAATGGTATTGCCGAAAATGGTAGGGAAAAAAAAAGTGAATGCGGAAGAATTAAAGAAAAATATAATGTGCTACGTACACAATATTTTTACAATATTTTCACAATAAATCACAGGTAACTAGTTATTATTAGTTCAAATTTAAATTTAACATCGAGATTACTATTTTAATATAACAATAACAATAAGTAACAACCTGATATCTAGAATTTGTTGTAAAAATGTTGTAAAAATTGTGTGCACTTATCATTTCTTAAAAAAGAAAAAAAGTGTAATGGATTTGCCACAATTGAAAAAAAAAAAAAAAAAAAAACCTTTTTTCCCAATTTCGGCAATGCCATTGCCACAATTGGGAAAAAGTTTTTTTTTTTTTTTCAATTAAGTGCACACAATTTTTACAACAAATTCTAAGTATCAGGTTGTTACTTATTGTTATTGTTATATTAAAATAGTAATCTCAATGTTAAATTTAAATTTGAACTAATAATAACTAATTACCTGTGATTTATTGTGAAAATATTGTAAAAATATTGTGTACGTAGCACATTATATTTTTCTTTAATTCTCCCGCATTCACTTTTTTTTTTCCCCTACCATTTTCGGCAATACCATTGCCACAATTACTTCTTTTTTTTGGGCACTCACTCATTATTGTACTTCTCAGACATCCGGGCAGCATAGGAAATTTGGGCAGATGAATTTCGGCAACACTGTTGCTGAAATTCAAGGTTTACTGTTGCCGAAATTAAGATTTTCTCTTTCCTCCTTTTTCTCATTCTCTCTCCTACTTTTTGTTGAATTTCGGCAACAGTGTTGCCGAAATTCAATCTCTCTCCTCATTTCCCTAAATAACTTCAAACGGTACCTATAACGCAAATATGTTTTAAATTTAGTAATATTTAGCCAAAAGACTCAGAAATAAGGAGCGCTGCACAGCCTGCATGAATGCTTGTTGGAATTATTGCACAAATAATTTACTTTTGTGATTTTGTGAACAAGATAAAAAATCAATATAAATACACAAATCTATGTGTGAATGTACAAGAAAAAATGGAGTACAACTTACGTAGCAAATGAATGTAGAATGGTTGATACAAAACTGATCAAGACTAGTGTTTGACACTATGTCCTTAAGACATATTTCACCCCTCACACTATTTATTCAGTGATGTTTTGAGTCTCTTAGACGTCTGCCTCTCAAGATACAATAATCAACAACACGTAGAAAAAGCACTACAATCTCTGTGCACAACGAATAGATCTCTCTCTCTCTCTCTCTCTCTTTGAAGACTCTTATGAATGAATGAAAAAACTAAGTTTCTAAAATAAAATGAGGGATGCCTATTTATAGGCACACTGGCACTCATTCAGAATAGGTGCAATTGTGAATAAACATATTGTTACATAATCGCATTAGTTCAGAAAATGTGCAATAGTGAATAGACATATTATTACACACTCGTACTAGTTCAGAAAATGTGCAATAGTGAATAGACATATTGTTCCAAACTCGCACCAGTTCAGAAAATGTGCAATAGTCAATAGACAACATTGGTTTAGAATTAAGTACAGTTCGCACAAACAAACATTGAAATAAGCCCAACCCATTTGAGCCAGCATTTATGGAATCAATTTCTCATTCACACCTGTACGGCCCCCGCACCATGGCCCATAGTGGGCCTTGGACCCTGGCCTGGGTGTATAGCCCATAAGGCCGGTCTCCCTCTGCCTAGCGGCCCACCCCCGGGCCACGCATGCTGCAGGCCCAAGCTCTGCCTCTTCATCGTTTCTCGGCAAACACATTCTCGGGCAGTGATAAGTATACGACTCTCGGGACACCCCGCCCTGTACCTACCCGGCCGTGCCTCGGAGAGGCACCGCTGCCGAGAACTATCGTGGAGGTGGGAACCAAGTTCCAACGCCACCCTCACCGCTTCCCACGCCCACCTAACCACCCACTTACGATCGATAATACTGGACCGCCGGTCGCACTTACTGGCAAATAATTATGACCTCTCCACTAATCTATGGACTATAAATACAAGAAGTTTTGAGGAGACAAAGGTTGGAGAATTGAGGGAAGGAAAAGTGTAAACAGAGAGAAAACAGAGTGAGGAGGTGGTTCAGACCCCCGAGGAGAGGAAAGTGATTCCATTGAGCCTTGGCGTTTAGAACGACCCAGTGCAGGAAATCCAAACCCACTATACAAGTAAGTTGTGAGCCCAAGTGAGGCCCAGCCCAACGGGTTTAAGTTTTGGGTGCGCACAATTGGCGCCGTCTGTGGGGAATCCTACTAAGCAGTGGTTCCGCCGAGACTCGTGTACAGGAAAGATGTCTGGAGGTAACGCCGAGAGTGGCTCGGTAAGGTCTTCCAGGGGCTCCATCTGGCGGGAACAGAGACAGAAGAGACGCGAGGATCCGGCTTACGAGCAACTGGAAGAGCGGTCCGGCCTTGGAGAAGGGTCGTATCAAACGGGGAGAACGGTATCCCATGCTTCCCGGCATAGGCAGCCCGACGTCAGGGATGAAGAGCTTGAGCGGCTGCGGAGGTTAGTACAAGACCTGGAGTTGGAAGCACGAAACGAGCGCCGCCGAGCCGGTCAAGACGACCGAGAGAGAAGACCAGACGCCGAGGAAGAGAGACGCGGGATGGGATCGAATCAATCAGGGTCCCGCCACCACAGGGAGCGCTCGCACTCGAGGGAGTCCCGTCGCCGCCGAGACCGCTTCCATTCAGCAGAATCTCACCGGCGGCGAAATCGCTTTCGGTCGCGGGAATACGGGAATCGGGGCTCGGATTCTCCAGAGGGACGGCCGAGGAATGCGGCCATGGATGCTATGAGCCGTGCATTGCGCAGGGTGGCTCGGTCACCATTCTCAGCAGATATTGAGCGAGCACCGATGCCGGACAGATTTACACGCCCGCCGTTCAATTCGTATGGTGGGAAAACGGACCCGGTGGAGCATGTCAGCCACTATATCCAGATGATGTCTTTGCATACCCGCAATGACGCTTTGATGTGCAAGGTTTTTCCCTCCAGCCTTGGTCCCACGGCCTTAAGGTGGTTCAACGGGTTGCGCAAGGGCTCCATTCACAGTTTCGCCGAGCTAATACAGGAGTTCGGTTCCCGTTTCGTGACGTGCAGCCGGGAACAGCAACCGGTGGACGCACTGCTGTCTATGAAGATGAGGGCAGGGGAAACCCTCCGTGATTACGCTAGACGATACTGGGAGCTCTACAACGAGATTGGCGGAGGGAACGAGAAGATTGCAGCGAGCACTTTCAGAATGGGATTGCCTGACGAGTCGGGGTTGAGGGAATCATTAACTAAGAAACCTCCCGAGGACATGAGGCAGCTGATGAGGCGCATCGAGGAGTACAAGCGGTTGGAAGATGATAGAATACAAAGCAAAGGCAAGGCACAGGTGACAGAACGTCTTCGGCTGAGCGGTTTTCAACAGAGGGCACGGGGAAATTTGAGGATTCAAGAGCCAGTAGCGCCAGCAGGGGAGGTGAACGTGACGTTCAAGGAGCCCGTGCATAAAATTGTGGATAAAATCAAGCACGAGCCGTACTTCAGATGGTTGAACCGGATGGCTGGCGACCCCTCTAGGAGGAATCAGAACCTATACTGCACCTACCACAAAGACCGGGGGCATACTACCGAGCAGTGCCGAGTGTTAAGGGACCATCTCGGGCAGTTGGCTAAGGCAGGACACCTCAAGGATTTTGTGACGGATGCCGGGGATAGAGGAACAGGGCATGGCGCCCCACACAGAGGGAATCCCCTTCCGCCCCCTCTTGGGATAATTGATGTTATCCACGTCGCCCCGAGGGGCATTTCAACGGCAAAAGGGAAGGAGGTGTTGACAGTGATATCAGTAGAGGGGAGTACGGGCGTGCCGCCCCCCACGAAGAAGATCAGACCTACCCGAGAGCCGATCTCTTTCGGCGACAGTGATTTGGAAGGAACCATTCAGCCGCACGACGACGCATTGATAGTCACGGCAAGGATTGGCGGCTTCGTTGTGAAGAGAATCATGATAGACCAGGGAAGCGGAGCGGATGTTATGTACCCGGACCTATTCAGGGGGCTCGGGTTGAGGAATGAGGATCTGTCGAAGTACAACACTCCCCTGGTTGGGTTCGATGGGAAAATGGTGGCGCCCGAGGGGCAAATCTCTCTGCCCGTGAACATGGGGGGCAAGGAGGTGATTGTAAGCTTCTTCGTAGTCACCTCATACTCCCCCTACACGGCGATTCTAGGGAGGCCATGGATACATGCAATGGGGGTTGTCCCGTCCACTCTGCACATGAAGGTCAAGTTTCATACTGATTATGGTGTCACGGTGATACAAGGAAGTCAGCAGGCGGCCAGGCAATGTTTGATCGCCATGGTCGATTGGAAGAAGGAGCAAACCAACCAGAAGGATCAGGCCGACCCCAAATGTTCGTCGTCGGGGACGCCTTTATAGCAATTACAGGGCCCGCCAGAGAAGGAGGTCGCGCGCGCCGAGAACATGCTCAAGGTAAAGGTGTTGCCGGATACGGACAAGTACTTCCAAGTAGGGGAGAGCATGGAGGACCGAGAAAAAGTAGAGATGTTGCTACTCCTAATACAGAATGTGGACGTATTTGCATGGAGTCCATACGAGGTGCCCGGGGTGGATCCCGAATTCATCGTGCATAGACTCGGAGTTGACCCCTCATTCGCCCCTAAGAAGCAGAGGCCGAGGAGATCAGCCTGGGAGCACTCCGAGGCAGTAAAAGTGGAAGTTCAAAGACTGAAGGAGGCAGGGGTGATTCGGGAAATCATCTCCCGCTTACCCACAGGGCAACGGACAGGCTGAGGCCGTGAATAAGGTGATTGTGAGTGGGCTGAAGAAAAGGTTGGAGGGCGCGAAGGGAAACTGGGCCGAGGAACTTCCCAAAGTCTTGTGGGCATACCGCACCACTCCTAGACGGTCCACCGGGGAGACCCCTTTCTCTCTCACGTATGGAGCGGAAGCCGTGATCCCTACCGAGGTGAATCTATGCAGTGCGCGAGTAGCGGGGTTCGATCACGCCCAAAACGACGGAATGATGGCAGGATATTTGGACAAGGTGGAAGAGTACCACGAGATGGTGACAATACGGCTCGCGAAATATCAGCAGAAGCTCGCCCAGAGATACAACCGAGGTGTGAGAACAAGGGAGTTTGTCGCCGGGGATTTGGTTCTCAGAAGAGCCGTGGGCAACATGCGGGACACTAATGCCGGGAAATTGGCGCAGACATGGGAGGGACCCTACAGGGTCACAGCGGTGGCCGGCACCGGGGCTTACTTCTTGGAAGACCTAGACGAGAGACAACTGCCCCGACCGTGGAACGTCCATAATCTCAAGAAGTACTATCATTGATGGGCGATTCTCCGAAAATAAAGTTAACCGCAGCCTATTGTATATGTTTTGTTAGTTATACTAATGAGGTTTTTCATGCAGATCCGCACTGTTCTAACTAAAAGTCTCGGTTCGATCCCATTCACCGAGTAATGATTATTCCTAGCCGATTTGTTCTAAGGACAGAAGCCTGATCCTCAGTTCGATTTATCGCCGAGCAGGCGGAAACCTTGACGGCCCGTTCTAAGGACAGAAACCTGACTCTCGGTTCGATCCTAATCACCGAGCAGGTGGAAACTTTCGCCTTTTCGTTCTAAGGACAGAAACCTGACTCTCGGTTCGATCCCTATCACCGAGAAGGTGGAAACCTTAGCCTTTTCGTTCCAAGGACAGAAGCCTGACCCTCGGTTCGATCCTATCATCGAGCAGGTGGAAACCTGAACGATTCATTCTAAGGACAGAAACCTGACTCTCGGTTCGATCCCTATCACCAAGCAGGTGGAAACCTTAGCCTTTTCGTTCCAAGGACAGAAGTCTGACCCTCGGTTCGATCCTATCACCGAGCAGGTGGAAACCTGAACGATTCACTCTAAGGACGGAAGCCTGACCCTCGGTTCGATCCTATCACCGAGCAGGTGGAAACCTGAACGATTAATTCTAAGGACAGAAACCTGACTCTCGGTTCGATCCTAGTCACCGAGCAGGTGGAAACCTGAACGATTAACTCCGAGGACAGAAGCCTGACCCTCGGTTCGATCCTATCACCGAGCAGGTGGAAACCTGAACGATTAATTCTAAGGACAGAAACCTGACCTCGGTTCGATCCTATCACCGAGCAGGTGGAAACCTGAACGATTAATTCTAAGGACAGAAACCTGACTCTCGGTTCGATCCTAGTCACCGAGCAGGTGGAAACCTGAACGATTAACTCCGAGGACAGAAGCCTGACCCTCGGTTCGATCCTATCACCGAGCAGGTGGAAACCTGAACGATTAACTCTAAGGACAGAAGCCTGACCCTCGGTTCGATCCTATCACCGAGCATATGGAGGCCTTACCATGGTCGGACACATCACAATAAAGAGGCAACCAACAAGAGTTCATTACTCGGTCAATACGAAAGAGCAACACGATAAAGCATTCGTATTAAAGCATAAAACTTAAATTAACGTTTTGTTGCCAAAACCCGGCAACTCGAAATAAAGAAAGAACAACGTAAACAAGTTATCCCGTCACCACAACCCGGTGACATGGGCAATTCCGCTCATTTAAATTCTCAAAAGAAGGAAAAATAAGGAAGGGCTGGCATTCGACTTTAGATATCCGCCGCATGAGCGGAGGATGCGTCCTCTTGAGAGCGTTGGTCGGCATAAGGAGTTGGCGGCTGGATGTCCTCTCCGGTTCGGTCCCCAACATGGGGGTGGCTGGTCCCCTCCATGTCAGTCGGCACTGCATGAGAGTCAATGGCGTTCACCAGTTCCCTCATGCTAGAGGTCTCTTCTTCGTCAATAACAAAGGGCGCAGGATTCTCGGTGTGGGGGATGCTCGGGAAAGGGATCTTGCTGCGATCCCTCAACGGAGAATCCTCGGGAATCCCCAAGGCTTGAAGAGCGGCGAACCAACCCTCCTCATATCCGAGCCTGTGGGCCTGGCGAATGACCGGTTCCGCCGAATTCTCGGCATCCGCGAACCCCTCGTTATACCACTTGTTTTCACAAGCCTCCAGCGCCGCCTTCGAGTCGGCCAATTGTCCTTCCAGCATGGTATTCAAGCTCTGAGCCTCCGCCAATTTAAGCTCGGTGCCTCCCAGTTGCAGTTCCAGCTCCTCAGACTTCGTTTCGGCAAGAGCCTAGGCCTTTACGGCTGTAGCAATTTTATTCTCTGCCTCCTCGGCAATTTTCGACTTCTCCTTCGCCGTGGCCTCAGCGACATCCTTCAGAGCCTTCTCCCGCTCAACGTCCTCGGCCAGCTCCTTCATCCTCCCGTCCACAACATACGACATTTGCGCAGCCTGACCACACAATATTCACTTTGTAAGGTAAAATGGAAAGTACACGTACATAAGCAAATGGGAAACCGAGAATCGTAAAGAAAAGTGAAACAGTTACCGCTATGGTGTGCCACTGCAAACGCCTCCCCAAAGACTCATCCGTCGATTCCGTAAAAGCGTGCAAGTCCTCGGGCAAGAGGATGCCGCGCGCCAGACTCTGCGCCACACGGCCACCATAACCTTTGTCCCATACTCGGGCACTGGCCGTCGATGGAAGAGGCTCGCCGCCAAGTTGGAAGGAGGGTCGCCATGCTGCCGGAGCCCGGGAAGTAGACGCCAGGTCTATCCCGGTTTGCGCTACCGGTTCCCGGATGACAATACCGGCCGGTCGGGGGGGCACGTTGCCCGAGCCCGTCTGAGTCTGATCGGTTGCGCGCGGCCTTTTTCGAACTCGGGTTGGTGGGACGGCGGGAGGCGAAGCATCTTGGCCGGGGGTTTGTTGTTGCTGCACGGCAGGCCGGGCGCTCGGGACAAAGCGGTCTATCGTCATCTTCCTCCTAGCCACCATGGCGTTGCCTTGATCGGATCCTGTTTCAGAAGAGTCAGTCGGTTCTGCGGCTGCACCCTCCCCTTCCCGAACAGGAGCCTTGGGCTCTACGGTTCTCTCGGGCTGAGCGGGAGCTTCTTGCTGGATTTGCTCGTGGGCGCGTCTCCTACGCTCGGCAGATACGCGCTCGGCTGATTCGTCACGGATGGGCTGTCGCTCGTCTGAACAAATGTACCGGGGGCCGAGATCACGTGCCTCGCCTACAGTTAGCCTTGGGGGGAAGAAGTTTGCGTGCCGGACGTCGATATATGAGAGGAGAGGGCTGTCAACTAGCAAAGCTTGGCTGAACGCCTGCCAAGTTGAGTAGACGGGACTGACACCAAGGATGAGGTGGGACGCTCGGAGTTGTCCGTCCGTGTGTACGAAGATTTCCGACCTGAGCACGAAATTCAGGTCCCGAACATGTACCACTCTGATGTCCGGCTTGAATCTCTTGCTCTCTGCACAAAGGAAATAAGGGTTAACGATTGCATAACCGGACCAAAATCAAAAGAGACCAAAGTAAATAAAGGCTAGTCACCGACCAACGTCGCGCGGCGCAAACGCACAGGGGATCTCCTCGGCAAACCAATTGCCGCTCACCCGAACGAAATCTTTAGCCGAGTTACGATTTGAATCTGGTAGGCATGAAATAAGCCGTACCCTCACATCCCTAGTCTTTATATAATAGTCAGACTCGATATTGCCGCACAGACTATACATCTGATTGATGTCATAGTGATTTAGTTGCAACCCGTACAACTGGTTCAGCCTACTCACACAACTCACTACCCGGTAAAAGTTGGGAGGGAGTTGGTCGGGGCAGAGGCCGTAAAATCTAAGGGTACTGAGAATTAGAGGGTCAACCGGGAATCTAAGCCCACCCTCTAGAATGGCCATCAAGGGAAAGAACACCGTGCTTTCACCACGGCGCCTCTGGATGTCAATATCGCCCATATTGCAGTAGGCAATATTTACGTCACTAGGAACATTATATGCTTCCCTAAATCTAGCCAAAGCATGCTCGGAAGAAAGGAGGTAAGAGTAACTCATCTTTTTTTTTCAAAACGGGTGTTTTTAATAAAAGGGAAAAGAAATGCTATGATTATCAAAGAATAGACTGAAATGTCTGAACTGAAAAAGCAAGAAGAAGGAAAGGAACTTACTGTGGGCTCTAAGGAGGAAGTGTGTTCTGGGCCAGTAGATGAACCACGAAAGAGGGATGCTCGGCAGAGTAGGATACTGAAAGGTGAGGAATGCGAAAGTGAGAGTCAGTGACGAGAGGGATTATTTATAGGCGTGGGGAGTAGGATGAAAAGCAGTTAATGATCCACTGGAAGGAAACCACGCGGACCGCCGCTTCAACTGCCACACGCGCGACGCCTCGGTTCACGAACCGTCAGACAATGATGGCGGATAGGCCGTCAATCAATTCCAAACGCGTCTTTTGAGACGCGCATTAATGCGCCCATCAATGGCCGGGCACTGACCCTTCGACTTCCTAGACGGGCATTTACCCCTTGTGATCCTTGATTCACCCCCGGGAATGGGGAGCGAATCAAGGGGGGGCTATTGTACGGCCCCCGCACCATGGCCCATAGTGGGCCTTGGACCCTGGCCTGGGTGTATAGCCCATAAGGCCGGTCTCCCTCTGCCTAGCGGCCCACCCCCGGGCCACGCATGCTGCAGGCCCAAGCTCTGCCTCTTCATCGTTTCTCGGCAAACACATTCCCGGGCAGTGATAAGTATACGACTCTCGGGACACCCCGCCCTGTACCTACCCAGCCGTGCCTCGGAGAGGCACCGCTACCGAGAACTATCGTGGAGGTGGGAACCAAGTTCCAACGCCACCCTCACCGCTTCCCACGCCCACCTAACCACCCACTTACGATCGATAATACTGGACCGCCAATCGCACTTACTGGCAAATAATTATGACCTCTCCACTAATCTATGGACTATAAATACAAGAAGTTTTGAGGAGACAAAGGTTGGAGAATTGAGGGAAGGAAGAGTGTAAACAGAGAGAAAACAGAGTGAGGAGGTGGTTCAGACCCCCGAGGAGAGGAAAGTGATTCCATTGAGCCTTGGCGTTTAGAACGACCCAGTGCAGGAAATCCAAACCCACTATACAAGTAAGTTGTGAGCCCAAGTAAGGCCCAGCCCAACGGGTTTCAGTTTTGGGTACGCACAACACCTTAATTGAACAAAATAATGTTGTTCAATTATTTTGTGGTTTTTATTAAAAAATAAAGGGTAAATTACTCATTTGGTCCTTAACCTTTAGGCTATATGTTAATTTAGTCTCTAGCGTTTTGAATGCGTCAATTTAGTCTTTAACCTTTTGGTATTGGGTCAAAATGATCTCTGCCATTAAGTGATAAATGGAAAATATTGACATGGCTAACGGTTAAAATAAAATATTATTTTTATGCCACATAGATTACCACATATACTGCCACATCAGCATAAAATATTCTCTCTCCCTTTTCCTTTCCCTTTCCATCTCTTCGGTGTCTCTGTACCTAAGGCCAGTACACACCCAGCACCCACCCAACCAAATCCCTCTCTCTCTCTCTCTCTCTCTCTCTCTCTCTCTCTCTCTGTCTCCATAATCCCAGCTTCTCACCCCACCCATCAAATCCAAAAGCCCCCATAGCAAACTGATCCAAGAAAAACCAAACTTTCGTAACCTATCATTGAACCTGCAGCTCTCCTATGATCCTATCCTTCTTCGTACTTGTATTATTTTGCCAAATTTGATTATTTTTCTAAGGAAATTAATGATGTTTGGTTCAACCTGCAGTGGATCGTTCTTCGATAGCTTGGACCTTTTATCTTTTCTTAAAGAATTGAATGAGTTATCAATTAAATGTTTGTTTAGTAAACTCCAGTGGTCAGTGAAAACATCATGACTCAGTAATTAAATAACAAGGTTATCATTGAACATAAATGAAAATTACAAAAGAAGGATGAACTGTACATATCGCCAAATCGAAGCTCGTATTTTTGATGGCGTTTGGAGAGGGCTTCATGTGCAAAGTTGCAACTAGTTCTATGGGTCCAGAAATGACTGCAAAATTTTGCTATCCACAGTCCACACACTCCTAGATTTATTACTCAAGAATTATTGGCTTGGAATACTTAGGCCCTGTTTGGTTTATTTTTTTTGTTCACTCATCACTCTTTACTTAATTTTCATCACTGATCACTGATCACTGATCTCTCATCACTCATCACTCAAAAATACCCAAATTTCTATAACTCAGTTTGGTGGGCTGTTTGGGCAGAATATCTCAGTGGGTTTTTCAATTCCAACACTCACCTTTATGTCACTCACTGGGTCCCACAAAAATCAATTGCAAATCAGATGTACAGAACGGTCACCAAGCCTACCCGCGTTGTCTCCTTCTCTTCTCTTCACGCCCTTTCCAGTTTCCACAACAAAACACTCTGTCCCCAACTTCAAAAACCCACACACCACAGCAACGTCTCCACTCTCTCACCACCGATCTTCATCGTAAAAAAAATTAAAAATTAAAAAAAAAAAAAAAAAGTAACAGAAGAACAAGCCAAAGGCAAACATTGTACAGAAAATTTCCATAACACTCGGTACAGAAATTTTTTTTTTCCCAAGTCAAAAGCAGAGCAAAGCATACATTGTTCACTCACCATGGCTGTAACAGAGGAACAAACCCAGAAACTTCTAAAATAAAAAAAACTAAAAACATAAAAAGAGGCTTAAAAGCTATACTTGAGTAGAGAGTAAAAAAAGAGGCATAAATAAACAAGCATTCACAGCCATTCCTCAAGGTCTCAGTAAACACAACACAAAAAATGGAGGAACATGGAAATGGAGGAACATGGAAAAAACAAAAAAATATCAAAATAAAACCCAACTGATGGAGGGGCTGAATATGGCTCTCACCAGAAACAAAAGCTGTTCACGGAGTTGTGCTGAAGGTGCTGATCGGCGGAGAGATGCACTTCAGACTTCAGTTGTTGTTGTGCTGTGGGTTTGGGAGAAGGAAAATGCAAGTGATGAAAAGTAGTGAAGTAGTGAAGGGCTGAAGGTAGTTGGGAAAGTAAACACAAAGTACCGTTGGAGTGAAAGTGGGTCTACTGTGATTTGATGTAACATTGCTGTGGGACCCAAAAACAGCTCCATAATTACACATATTGCCACTGAGTTAACAAAACTCAAAACTCAAAAAAATAAAAACAGCCCGGAGGAGTTTCCAAAACTGATAACTCATATCCCAAAAATTTCAGATTTGTTAATTGAGTTAACATCCGGAAAAAAAGTCAAACAAACTTTATACATGTGGGGCCCACGGATTTTGAGATATGAGTTAACAAAACTCAGTTTTGTTAACTGAGTTTCCCTAAATCCAAACAACACCTTAACATCAGTCAATAAAAATTTCTAGTTTTCTACTTAGTATCAACTTGTTACTCAAGAATAACAAGTACTTTTTTCCCTTTGTGTTTGGTTTATGAAAAAGTAGTGGAAAAGATAAGGGAAAATTGGTTGGGTGGGTATCGGGTACATGTGTAACTGTGTATTGGACTAGGTACAGAGAGTCATAGATGTCGAAGGGAGAGAGAGGGAGAGGAAGAGAGGCCTTGTTTGGTTGTGTGGTTCTAACACACATTTTCACATTTTAAACAACTTTACACACATTTTAACACACTTTTTTACCCATACGTATATCAAAAATACTCAAACAACATTACTCAAACTCTTTTACCAAACGGGCCCAGAGGGAAGAGGATGATGGAGATAAGTTTGGATGGTAGGATCTCTTAGTTTTAAGTTGGGTTTTTTTTTTTAATATGATGTGGCGGTCCAATTAGTAGTTGATATAGCATGGAAAAAAAAATTATTGTTCTGTTTGACACATCAACTAATTTTTCTATCCTCAATCAGCTGCCAATTTATTTACTTGTATCAGATTCTTAAATGTTGGTAGAAATGGAAATTTTGTAGCTCATAACCTAGCTAGATATGCACGTCATATCACTAGTTTTTCGGTCTGGATGGAGGATGTTCCATTCCAAACTTTTACAGCGTATAACGCTGATTTACCTATTTCTTAATAATATTCAAAATTTTCTTTCTCAAAAAAAAAAAAAAAAAAGTTTCTATCTAAAAGATAACGGCAAAGACTAAATTGACTCAGCGCTGAAAATGTTAGGGACCAAATTGACCCAATTAAAAAGATAGGGACTAAATTGAAACATGGTGTAAAGGATATAGACCAACTTTGTAAATTACCCAAAAATAAAATTAAAAATAATTACTTTTAGGACATTTTTAGAAATTCATTGTAAAAATTGTAATAACAAAGCAATGATATATTAGGAATGAATTTAGTGAACCAAACGTAGTAATACTATATTGCTGTAATGTGATTTAATCAATCAAGCCAAGATTACAAGAATCAAACATCACACGCTTAAGTTTTTGCCATCCATACTGTTTTGCTTTCCACGAATTAAAAAAAAAAAAAAAAATTCTAGTTTGACCTCAAAATGTCATAGGATGTTTCTTTGTTTTTTCCTAGCTGCATCTTCAAGCATAATAGATAACCTTTCCAAACATAATATAAATAAATAAGGGGATAACGGATCTCTTTATCTGATTCCCCCGAAAATTCCAACAATACTATTCCATTCCAAATGATATTAAATTGGGTATAGGTAATCATGTTCATGATAAGTTTTTTAAGTTGTGTAGGGACATGGAAGAACTCTAATGTATCGTGAATAAATTTCCACACCAAACGATTATGCGTGCATTTCTGTAGAGATGTTTCTGTGTTTGCGTGCATTTGTATTTTTTTTGGCTGGTCGCATGGCACTATTCATGAACCAGCCAACACCTTCAAGTGTTTTTCCTTCCAAAAAATATTTTGCTACGGTGTTTTCAGTAATAAGTTTTCAATTTTTAGCAAAATAAGCGGTATCAAAACAGATTCTATATGTCTTATCGAGATCTAGTTTTATTGCTAAATGGCCAACCGTTCCTTTCTTCCTTCTCAAAGACCTAATGAACTCTTGGACTAGTATAATATCATCACTCCTGTAACAAAGAATGAATTTTTTTAGCAATTCCCTTTCTTAAAAGATCAATTGCAACACCTCTAAGCGAAAAGGGTAATGTAATTTTGGCTTTAAACAAGCCCATGAATTCTTACAATATTTCAAGGACTTGGCTTATGTTTTGTCCATTACTAATAGCCTTGCTTTAAGAATAACACTAAGGTTGCATTTGCAACGAGTTTTGGAAGAATGCATTTTCTAGAATGTATTATGACAAAATGTTTTTTTTTTTTTTTCTAAACTGTGTTTGGTATTATGCTTAAACTTTTACTAAAATGTAATTATGTGGAATGAAATTGCACTTGGTTTGGAGGAATGTAGAGTGCATTTTATTAGATAAAACCAATTTTTCTTAGGATAACTATAGTTGCACACATATAAATTGACATATATTATATAAGTGTCCTCCATTACATAAAATCTCCAAAAAAAAAAATCAATTATTAATATCTACTTAAATACTAACACACAAATACACTCACCATTACTAATAAGAATAATAGTAACAAAATAAATAATGCCAAAGAAAATTTTCAAATTCCTTAAATTTTTATATAACTTCTTTACTATTTGAAAAATGTTAGAGTTACAAACTTTTTTATAATATTTTTTACAAATTACTGATGTGGCGAGTGATTATTAGTAAGTAAAAAAGTGATATAAGTGATGGGCCTAGATGAAAATCAATAAGAATTTGTTATTTGAATTGTAAAAAAGTTTGTAACTACATCATTACTTAGGAATATATTTAGTAGAACCAGGAGAGTGATAGAGATGATAGGGATTTGGGGAGAGATGGTTTTGGTGTTTGTAGGTTCTAAAATAACAATTTGGGTTTTTATGCCCCAAATGCTAATGCTAAGGAAAAAAGGTTTAATTGGGTGTGTTAAAAAGTTTAAAAGAGGGATAATAAAAAAAAAGAAAAAAAAAAAAAAGAGATTGTAGAGAAAGAATGGAAAGAGTAATGCTATGTGTGGGTTTGGATACCACATTTTCCAAACCCACGTCTGCGTTTCTGTCCTTTTTTTTTTTTTTTTTAGCACATGAACAATACAATCACATGGATGTACTTTGTGGGAGACAATTTTCACTGTAGCAGCACTGTTCATGTACTGTAGCGTCACTGTTCATGCACTGTAGCGTCACTGTTCATGCATTTAAAAATATTAAAAATGGGTCCTACGGTACTATTCACACATTTCAAAATTATTTTGCTACAGTGTTTTCAGTTTTCAGTTTCAGCAACAATAAGTTCAATCCAAACGGACCCATATTTACATTCCTGTCATGACGTGAGCTCATCCCACAAAAAAGTTGATTAACTTCACCCATCCCAAATAATCTAGAAATTGCACGTAGGAATTCGATTTAGCCATTGAACAACCTCAGGCATAGTTGGCCTGCATCTTCGCATCTCACAAGTACACATACTAGCAATTTCAAAATACTCTTTGACTCGGACTTGTATGAGGCCGTCCTCCCTCGAAATATAGGCATCCACCATTTCCATATGCTGATTTTTGAACAGCACATTCCTGGCCCATTCGACTAACTCAACCTCTTTCCCATCCAAAAAGTTGGGCAAATTGGGACGCTTTCCAGTAGCAATCTCGAACATTAAGATCCCAAAACTGTAAACATCAGCCTCGAGTGTGGGTACAGTGAGGCCATCCTTGTACTCGGGGGCTTGTAACTGTAACCCATTGTGCCAGTAGATTGGCTTTGGTTGGACACATAAGAAGTGGAGGCGTCGATCCTCCTTGCGAGACCAAAATCAGAAATGTGAGCCTAAAAATCGGAATCCAAGAGCACATTGCTGGACTTAATATCCTGATGAGCAATGGGTTTGTCCAAACCATGCAGAAAAGAGAGACCATTAGCCACACCCCTCACAATCTGAATTCGGGTCCCCCAAGATAACGTAGCCACGTCTTGTTTCTTTTCCTCCTACAGGTGCAACCACTGCTCCAAACTGCCATTCTGAATAAACTCGTATACGAGGAGCCTATTGGAGTCGGTCGTGCAATAGCCTAGAATCTTAACGATGTTTGGGTGATAGAGCATACCCAGGGTCACCATCTCAGCCCAAAACTCTTGAGAGCCTTTGAAAGCGTCTGGGTCGAGTCTCTTGATGGCCACGATGACTCCGTTGGAGAGTTGGGCCTTGTAGATGTGGCCGAATCTGCCACCGCCAATGATAAAGTCACTGGAGAAGTTTTTGGTGACCCTCCTCAGCTTGGTCATGGAGATTTGGAGAGTGAGATCGAAGGAAGCGCTATTATTGACGGTAATGGTGGAGAATAGCTCGGTTGTAGTTGTAGTCGTTGACACAGGGTTTTGGACTTTTTGGGGTTTCTTGCATTTTCCACACAGGATGACCAAGAAAGCAAAGAACATGGTTACGATCGAGGAAGAAGCATGCAGTGACTGCTAGAACAGAAGACTACTATGTTTTTTTTTTTTTTTTTTTATAAACACCTGTTCAATACTTTCATTAACTTGAAATAAGATTACACTGGATTACATCAGTTTGAATCTGATCAACAATTTTGGGTGGAGTATCCTCTACCCAAATATTACAACCATTCAAAAATTTGGCTTGTCTAGCCAAGATATGAGCAGCTTTGTTGCCACCCCTTCGGACATGGGCCAACTCCCATGCATTGAAAAACTTCAGCCCCTCCCAAATTCCATCCACTACCAACCTAATGGAGCTGGGAGGAATGTTCTGTTTCCCTAGCGATTGAACCACCAGTTGTGCATCGCTTTCAATGATGATATCCTTTAGGCCAAGATCCCCAGCAAACACCACTCCTTCCTCGACAGCCTTAGTCTCAACTTCCAAAACTCCCAAAGGCAATTCAATTTTTTTACTCATAGCCCCCATGATTTCACCCCTCTCATTTCTTATAACTACTCCTACACCGCAGCACCGCATCTCATCAAAAATTGCTCCATCTATGTTCACTTTGTACCAACCTGGTTTTGGAGGCCTCCACAATGCCGTTTCTGGTGCAGGGAGGGGTTCATGAGTCTGTGTTGTTGGCTAGAATTCTTTCATATAGGCCATAGCTTCCCTCACTATCACCTCGTGGTTTTTCCCTTGGCCCCCATGTCTCACCTGGTTCCTATTATTCCACAAACACCACACCGTGATAGCAAACAACTCCCAATTAAAGCCTGTGCCCCTTTCTTTAATCTCCCACATGATGTCGATGAAGTCCCTAGGAGGCTCCTGGAAGAAGGGCAATTTTAGTCTTGTACCACTCCACACTGCCTCCGCTATGTTGCAGCTCCATAATGCGTGTCCCGAGGATTCTGCATTCCCACATATATCACACTTCTCATTCACATCAATTCCCCGAGCCTTTAGACAAAGTTTAGTGGGAAGGATGTTTTTACAAGCTCTCTATAGCAAGTGTTTGATCTTACTTGGGCAATGTAGTCGCCATACGATCTTCCAAATAGACTTCATTCCAGAGTTGTCCGAGCTGCTACCTCCCTCTCCCCTATTTGACTCTTCTTTCAAGACCTTTTGTGCCACCTTATATCCACTTTTCACTGAAAATCTACCATTGGTAGTCCATGCCCACACAATTGAGTCTTCGGGAAGTCTACCACTAATGGGGATGCTCAGCACCATTTCAGCTTCATGAGGAAGGAAAAGGTTTTTTACCTTCACCACGTCCCAAGCCCTTCTGTCAGTATCCAGCAAACTCGACACTTTTTCCATACCTATGTGCACACCAATCGGGCTTGTCACTTTGAAAGACTCCGGGGAAGGGATCCATCTGTCCTTCCATATATGGACACTTTCTCCATTTCCTATGCACCATTTGGAACCTCTATCAACCACCTTTCTAGCTGCCAACATGCTTCTCCACACGTATGAGGGCCGTCTGCCAAGTTCAGCCTCGTTAAAGCTACCATTTCGAACATATTTCGCTCTGAACACTTTATGAACCAGCGAGTTTGGGCTTTGTAGCAGTCTCCACCATTGTTTAGCAAGAAGCGCTAAATTAAACGCTTTTAGGTCTCTAAAACCTATCCCTCCATCCTCCTTTGGGATACATAACTTTTCCCATGAAACCCAAGCCACTTTCCTCTCCCTATTCTTTTGGCCCCACTAGAAGTTGCTCATCATTGAGTTCAACTCTTTACACAACATGTCCGGAATTTTGAAACAACTCATCGTATACGTTGGTGTTGCTTGAGCTACTGCCTTTATTAGTATCTCCCTCCCTGCATGGGAAAGAAGTTTACCCTTCCAACCGGCTATTTTCCTCCTAACTTGGTCTTTGATGTGGTTAAAAGCTTTTCTTTTCCCTTTCCCCACAAGCAGTGGCAACCCTAGGTACTGTTCATGGTGCTGAATCACTCTTGCCCCCAACTTCTTCTTCACATAATCTTTGACCTCCCCACTTGTATTCTTGCTAAAAAATAGGGATGTTTTTTCCCTATTGAGTTTTTGCCCTGAATCCCTCTCGTAATCTTCAAGTACCTTTAGTACCCTATCGCATTCTTCCCTTGTGGCTCTACAAAAAACGATGCTATCATCGGCAAAAAGCAAATGGGATATTCTTGGAGCTCCTCGATAAACAGTAATCCCCCTTGGCTGCCCCTCGCCCTCCTCCTTTTTCAACATAGCAGATAGGCCTTCGGCACACAAAAGGAACAAATAAGGAGAAATTGGGTCCCCTTGGCGTAAACCCCTTGATGGAACTATTCTCCCTTTTGGCTCACCATTGATCAACACCGAGTAGGAGACCGAAGTGACGCACATCATCATTAGGGAAATCCACCTTTCCTGAAAACCCATCTTTCTCATCATTGCCTCCAAATACACCCATTCAACCCTATCGTAGGCCTTGCTCATATCAAGCTTTATTGCCATTAACGCCTCATTTCCCTTCTTTCTTTGGTTAACGCAATGCATAGTTTCGAAGGCAACTAGCACATTGTCTGTGATGAGCCTATCTAGGACAAAAGCACTCTGAGAATCATCTATCACCGCTGCAAGAACTCTTTTTAGTCTATTTGCAAGGACCTTAGAGATCAATTTGTATACAACATTGCATAGACTTATTGGCTTGTACTCAATGATTTTTTGGGGGGATTTCACCTTCGGGATGAGGCATATATATGTTTCATTTAGCCCACTAGGCATTATGCCCGAATTGAGAGAAGTGAGCACACACTTGACAACCTCGGGTCCAACAATATCCCAATAGTGTTTAAAGAAAATCGGGGACATACCATCTGGTCCGGGAGCTTTTGTGGGGTGCATTTGCTTGAGGGTAGACCATACTTCCTCGGCTTTAAAGTCCGTGAGCAGCTCCTCATTCATATCCGGTGATACCCGATTTGTTATAGAGTTTAGACTGGCTTCAAAACTGATAGGCTGGTTTGACTTGTAGATGTCCTCAAAGTAGTCCAAAATCGTGCTTTTAATACCTTCCTTATCTTCCACCCAAACCCTATCTGAGTTATGCAGTCCCGCAATCCATTTTTTTCTACGCCTTTGACTCGCCGTGGCGTGGAAAAATTTTGTGTTTCTATCTCCCCATTTTAGCCAAAGCACCCTGGACCTTTAGTTCCACATAATTTCTTCTCTGACCTGAATCTCATTGATTTCCTTTCTAGCCTACTGTATCTCATCTGCTTTCCCATATAAACTATCCCACAGTTCTAATTGTTGGAGTCTTTCCTTTTTCTGTTTTAGCAACTTGTTAACATTACCGAACTCATTCCAATTCCATTTCAGCAAATGATCTTGGCGTCACTTAATTCTCTCAATAATGCCACTCTCTGCCTCAGCCCCAACCGGTTCCCATGCTGCTTCTACAACCTCTCTGCATTTCTCATCCCTTGTCCACATGGCTTCAAAGAAAAAACGTTTTCTTCCTCGCTTCTGATTCTGTTTTCGCTTAAGAGTGAGCATTAACAAACAATGGTCCGATATGGACATCGCCACATGCCTTACTCTCGCCTTAGGAAAAAGATTCATCCATTCTTCCGACGCCACCATACGGTCAAGTCTGATCTTTGTCCTCTGCTCACACCCCCTCCCATTGCACTAGGTGTAGTTTTGCCCAATGAAGCCTAAATCAATAAGCTCACATCTATTCAGATACTCCCTAAATTCCTCCATCTGCTTAGCATCCTTGTCTAACCACCCTATTTTCTCATTTGAGTATGTAATTTCATTGAAGTCACCAAACACAACTCTTGGCATAGAATATTGATGTTTGAGAAGTTCCAACAATTGCCAAGAAATAAAACGTTTACCTGCGTCAGGGTGCCCATAGAAACCTGTGGCTCTCCATGGGGTCGATGCTGAGCTCCCTTGGACCTCAACATCTATATGGGAGTTTGAACAGCTTCTAAACCTGACATCAGAGCCTTCCTTCCACATCATAGCCAAACCTCCGTTTCTTCCATCACTAGGTACAGTGATACCCTGCGTATACTTTAATTTGTTTCGAATCCCCTTCATTCTGCTCTCCCCTGTTTTCGTTTTTGCTAGGAAGACCAGCAGTGGGTCATGTGATCTCACCTCGTCGGCGAGTGTCCGAACCGCCAGAGCCGACCCAAGGCCCCGGCAGTTCCATGCCAAGATTGTCATGAGGCTCAACGGTGTTGCGCTGCAGCAACCACCTCTCCGCCAACCATTTGGGTGTTAACATCTTCTGTTAGACTGGTACCTTTCCCTGCCCTTCTGCATTTTTGTTCCAGCGTGTTTGGGTCTAATTCACTGAGTGGAGTTGGGCCCTCACGTTTAGAAACTTTGGGGTTTTTTATTTCAGCTTTTTTCTCCTTTTTTACTTCCCGGGCCAGCCTCTTCCAATATTTGCTATTTGGGCCAAGTTTTTCTGCAGTCCAACCTTTTTCTCCATCATAAGACATAGCCAAAGGGTCCATTTCAGCATCCAAACATAATGGTCTTAGTGGTCCACCAGTCATACTTAGGCCCGGCTCCACTATATATTTCCCATCTTCCTCCCTCACGTGATTTCACTTTTTCCTCCCTATGTGCGCTCTGCGTTTTTTGTCTGGATGTTTGGTTGGACCGATGCCTTTCTTTCTATTCCCATCTTCCTTCCATCTTGCTTTTCCATCACTTCGCTGACCCTTCCATTTTCGTGTAAACTCTCTATTACGCTACCCGAAACCCCCTCCTTTTCATTTGTCTCTGTCAGATTGCACTACTCAATGCGTGACAGCCCCACCTCGAGATCTCCACCAGCCTCCACTGACACTCCGGAAAACCCAGACGCCGTCGATCTCCTTTCCGAATCGCCTCCAGCCCTCCACTGGCCTGAGCTAGAAAACGATGCTCTCCCCGTTCCAGCCTTGGGTGTCTCATACGGGTATCTTCTCATTAATTCACCCCTCATCCAAGCTCCGTACTGTAGATCTTCATTCTCAGCCTGATTGGTGCACTTATCTTGGTTAGGACAGTCTTTGAGTGCGTGGCTTAGGAGGCCACACCGGTAACAAAATTTTGGTAGTCTCTCGTACTTAAAATTTACCCACCTACTTTCTCCGCCTCCAACGGTGATCTTTTTACCCCTGATGAGTCTCTTGGTCACATCCAAACGTACTCTCACCCTCAAACATCTTCCCCATTGGACCCCTGAATCCTGAACATCAACCTCCAACACCTCACCCAGCTTTGCCCCTATGGCCCTTCTGATTCCCTTTGTTCTGCAATTTAGAGGGAGATTGTAGATCTGAACCCAAAAAGGAGCCCACTTGATCTCTATTTCCTTTGGGGTTAGTTTTCCATCGAAATCTTGAATCAAAACCAGTTGCTTATCGCAACTCCATGGACATATGTCCATTACCTTCTTTTCGTCCCTACTGTCCCCAAATTCCACAAGAAAAAGGTCCTCCTCAACCTCAGAAATTTGCAAGCTCTTGTTTGGCTTCCACAGCATTCTCAAATTTTTTCTTAGTGCATCCAGGCTTATACTTTTGTGAGCCATAATCTTCATCACCACATAGTTCTTGCCTACCTCCTTTGCCGCTCTTGTGCTGTTCACATCAAGCTCGATACCTTCATCCTCCTCCTCTATGAAGGAAAGTTTGCTCCACAACGCTTCAAGCTCCTCTGCCATGATAGCGTTGACTAGTGCAGTCCTAGGAAGCACGGGTGCGTTTCGGGACTCGGGTGCGGGTGCGGGTGCGGGACTTGACAATTTTTGAAAAAGGTGGGTGCGGGTGCGGCGGGACTCGGCGATTAAAAAATTATTAAAAATATTTTTATTTATATTTTTAATATATTGCTAAGCATACTTTTTCACAAATCACAAATCACAAATCAAACTAACTAACAAATCACAAATCAAACTATTAACTAACATATAATAACTAACAAATTTAACCTACAAATAATAACTATTAACTAAATAAATTAATAATAAATCAAACTCAAATTCACAGAACACAAATCACAAATCAAACTAACTAACAAATCACAAATCAAACTATTAACTAACAAATAATAACAAACAAATTTAACCTACAAATAATAACTATTAACTAACAAATCACAAATCAAACTAAGATTGAATACAGTACCTGAGTTGAGAATGCGTGAGAGAGAGCTGAAGTTTGAATGGCCGTGTGGCTGAGTGGCTGTGTCTAGACTCTAGAGTGGCTGGAATGCACAGACTGAGTGGCTGGTTCAGTGAAGCCAAGCAACCCAGACAACACAGAGAAGAGAGAGACGAGCGATGGAGTGAGGGAGGCTGTTTGGAGTCTCTGGACGAAGTGTGAGTGTGTGAGGGAGTTTTAGGTTTTAGGTTAAGTCAAACGGTGCGTTTTGCACCTTTTTTTTTTTTTTTTGAATTTCGGCCTGGACCGGCCATATCGGCGGCTTCGGCCGATACGGCCGAAACGGCCTGAGTTGAGCCGCGTCGGCGCGAGTCGGCTTCGCCACGTGGCAGGACGCGGCACGGACGCGCGGTCAGCGGCGTCCGACGCGCGTCGCCGCGTCCGTGCTTTCCTGGTGCAGTCACTAAAAACCAACAGGACCTCCTCACAAAAGTGGAGGACTATCTACAAGCCCTTACGAAAAGGGGGGCACACACACTCTTGCAAGACGTCACTGCTGCTACACGCACTTAGGCATGAGAGCACTCAGCTATTGAATAGGACTACTATGTTATGTTATCGTTAAGAACATAATATAACATAACATAGTAGTCTTGGCAATCTTGCAGACATCATAGGAATAATGAATTCAAACACTTTATATATAGAGAGAATTACGAATACACCCCATATATTCCTTGTGAAAACTTCACACTGTATCCACGTCAGATTTGTTCTAGAATCACAACTATTTTTTCCATAACTCAAATATGGGATTATAAGCATTAGGAGCAGTGAGATTATATAGCTATTTTAATTTCAGTAAAATACAAAAATGCACATTGCAGTAGTGGTGCCATAGGTAAAAAATTTTAGTTTCTTGCAAGAAACTAAATAATAATAATAATATTTTATTAACTTCTCTCTCTTCTCTCATTAAACAAATATTTTCTCTTTTCTTTCTTTCTTTCTCTCTCTCCGGCTTCTCTTCTTTCTTCTTTATTCCTCCTCGTTTTTTTTTTTTTTTTTTTTCTCTCTCTAGCTGTCTAGTGCCTCTCTCATCCGCCTACCGCCGAGACCCATCTAACCCACCTACCCACCAAAAAGTCGTTCAAAAAAGACACACACCAAATTGTCGATTTTATTTTTTGTCGCTATATCAGGTTTCATAATTCGCCGAAATAGCCATGGCCTGCGCGAAGCTCAATGCGGCGTCGTCTCAGTGGATCAGACAACAGCGAAGAACTCGACCAAACCGTTGTGAGTACTATTATAGTATTATCGTTTGTGTCTGATTTTGCTTTTGCTTTTTGGATCGGTATTTTGATTGTTTTTTAATCTATCACCGTTGTTCAATATGAACAAAATTTTGAGCTTTGACTGTTCTGAATCTATCGCTGTTGTTAAAATTCTGTGTGTACCCATTGGTTGTGATCGAAACTCTGTAGGTTTTATTTTTGTGGTTGTGGGTTGATTTTCTTGAGTAGTTGTGAGCTGATTTTGGTGGTTGTGGTGGCGGTAGGAGTAGACTGTGGGCAGGGTGGTGGTGGTGGTGGGCTGTATGAAGTGGTGGTGGCGGTGGTGGGATGTAATATTTTATTGTAGTAAATATATTATTTTATTGTGATGTTTATATTATTTTATTGTGTTAAAAGTTAAAATAGATCCACTACTGCTCGATGTTTTGTAAAATAAATCGATAAAATAACTTTTTGTGATATCAAATAGCTAAAAAAATAGTTACAAATAGACTTGTTCTGCACTCTTAAGTGTATCACATCCAAATTGTGGCAATATTGTGACAAAGACAGATGTGGGCCTAGGAAATTATAGTTGAAGAAAATTTCTACTTTTCTACTTCGCACTATCAGTCTATCACACTGTATTTCTGGGAAGTTACCCAATTATTTCTACTTTTCTACATTCGCACCATCTTAGGAAGTAACCAGAACTTTACTTCTATGTACTAATTTTTTTTTTTTTGATTGGATGTACTAACTCGTTATTATTATTGTTGAGACTTGGAAATTTACACACACATATATAGTACATTTTTTGACTTTAACATATATGTAGTACTTTTTAATAAACACATATATATCGCACTTAGTTCAGAAGCGAGCGCGTTCTTCTGTTGGGTGTGAAAAGGAGATTATCGGATATCAAAACCTCCATATTTCCACTCATAACTCATAAGAAGCCTGCTGGCAGTGGGTGGGAAAACGCGTGTGTGGTTTCAACTTTCAAAGAGTCTTCAGCCTTGAAGTTTTTGACTTTTTGCAGTGAGGAGTAGTCACTGAGAGACTCTCATGAACCGTATCCGGACTTTCGTGGAAGTCACGTTTCTTTTTCTTTTTTTTTTTTCTTTTTTGAGAGAGACGTGGACATAAGGTTACTCGTGATGAGTGAATAAAAGTGGGACAGAGGATTGTTTGGATTTGTTTTCTTATTTCTTAATTATATGAACAGATAAAACTGTGTATGCAGTATGATATTTGATTAGAGTCTAATTTTCTATCTCATTCTTTATGCTCTACCAATAAACTTTGCCACATATACACTATATTTAATTCATATCTAATTTTAAGCATTTCTTATAAAACTTCCAATAACCCAAACAATCCCACCGGTCCTCCACCACATCCCACCAGCCACACCACCGGTCCTCCACCACCACCATCAGCTTTCACCGGCGCCACCAGGAATAGATCATTGACATCATCAACGGCCAACAACCACCATCATGATTTGGTTTTGATTATGCAAAGAAAATTAATACTAGATTTGGTTTTGATTATGCAAAGAAAATCATTTTATCAAACAAAAGAGTAGATCTGAAATTATATTTGTGAAAGTAAACATTTTTTGTAGAGAAAATATCAATCCTGGTTTTTGTATACAGGGCCGGCTCTAGTATGAAAACAAGTGAGGCGATCGCCTAAGGCCCCCAAGTAGAAAAAGGCCCCCAAATTTTGGCCAATACAGTAATTTTTTATATTATAAACTTATTTATTAAGCCCAAAAATATTAGCCAATAAATAAAATAACATTTTTTATCAAATAAAAAACAAGAAAAAAGAGAGAAAAATGCTACGTCCACAATATTTTTCACAACAAATCCTAAGTGGAAGGTTGTTACTGTTTACTGGCTGTTATTGGTAGGGAAAAAAGTAATTTCAATGGTGGGTTTAAATTAGAACCAGTAACAACTTAATATTTAGGATTTGTTGTGAAAATATTGTGAATATAACACTTTTCACAAAAAAGAAAAAAAGAAAAAGAAAAAAAAAGAGCAATATACAAAGAATTTCACAACAGTTGAGTTGGCAAACTTTTACTAGTTTTCATCTAGGTCTACCACTAACATCACATTTTTACTTACCATTACCAATCTACCACATCAACAACTGTGAAAAGTTTTGTCAATTTTTTTTGTCTATAGATTTTCTAAAGAAAAAAAGATTTTACATGGTTAATTAATAATTTTGCATCTAAAACAAGATAATAGAATTTAAGTAATATTAATTTTTTTTATAAAAAAATCATATTTAAATATGTGAAAAGTTTCAAGTCAATTTTCACCTAATGCCCCTAAATGCATCAAACCACCCCTATTTGTATAGCAAAACAAGTGTTTTATATAGAGAAAATATCAGTTCTGATTTTGTATAAACAAAAGAAGTGTTTTTCATAAGAAAATATCTGATCTAGTTTGTACAGCATATAAAATAGTAGATCTCGATAAATGACGCATAAGGAAGCATGTTTTATACAAAAAATAATAGATCTATGAATATAGTTAAAGAATAACCCTAGATCTAAGACTACATCATCGCATATTGAATTTAAAGTATGTGATTCGAATCTAATAATTAAAACATGTGAGCAATTAAAGCATGTGAACAATTCAAATCTTGCAATTACAGCATGTTATAAAACATTAATCAAAATAATATACCTTCATGTAGGATAAAAAAGGGTCCTAGTTCTTAATTTTTACCAGTTTTGACAGGTTTTTATTGGACAAGATTAAGATCTTGTTCCCGATTGAACCAGCCAATCTAATCCGATTTTTAATACTATGGTCTTAGCTTTACTTAAAATAACAAATTAGTGGTATTAGCTTTTTGTGTATACATGCAAGAGATTTAATTGACTTTATGTAAATTACATCCATCATTTAGTCATGTTTTATCTTCTAATAATATTTTATTAATATTTTTTTAGTTAGTGTGGGATGTCTAAAGCTTTTCAAACATTTGACTATTTGCACGGATGTGTATAATCTCTCATCCCACACAGTATAATTACGTAGAAAAATTCCTTTAAAATGACCACTGACTCTAAAATATTGACTAGGAGTTTTAAACCCAACACTAAACCAACCCTTTAGGGTGTGTTTGGTAGAGTGGATTTTAGGGAGAATGAAAAAAAAAATGAGAGAACTTTTTGGAGAGTGTTTGGTTAGGAGAGAGAGTGTGGAAAATGATGGTGGGGTCCATGTGTTTTCTCTCCGAGCATACCAAAAAGTTTTCTCTCCAAAATGGGGAGAAAACTGGGTGGAATGAGTTTGATAAATATATGACAAAAATGCTCATTTATATTTGAGCTTATTAGACCAATAAGCTTTTTTTTTTCTTTTTTTTGTGTTGTTGTGGGGGAGGGGGGTTCTGGAGGTTAGCTTTTTCTTTCTTTTCTTTTTATTTTCTTTTTTCTTGGACGTTGGCTTCTTTTTTCTTTTTCTTTCCTCTGGGGCAGGTTTTGTCCAACGTTGCTCTTCTTCTCTTTTTTCTTTTCTTTTTTTCTCCTTTTTTTTTTTTTTTTTTGCTTTCTTTTGTGTTTTTTTGTTTTTATTTTTTATTTTTTTGTGTAGACGTATTTTTTTTCTAGATTTGATTTTTATTTTTTAATAAATTTGGGTGATAGCATTTTTTTTGTCATTTTTTTTAATTGGATATCATTTTTTAACAATAATATATGAGTAAATTTACACAAACTCACTTTTTTCATCCCTTCACTTTTCCACTCCCAACCAAACAAAAAGGAGAGAAATTAAAATGTTTTCTATCCTCCCACTTTTCCACCCTCCCATCATTTTTTATTCTCCTATTTTTTCACCCCTCCAACCAAACGGACACTTAGGGTTACCTTCTTCTTTCTTGATTCTGGACCTTTCCTGTCCTTGAATTATTTTTATTTCAATAATTTTCAATATAACCTCTAGGGTCACCTTCTTCTTTCTTGACCCTTGACCGTTCCTTTCCTTGAATTATTTCAATCATTTTCAATATAACATCAAGGGCAGTTAGTCCTAAGGTTCACAACAATCACTTCCCCTCTCTCCATTAAAGTGTGGATTGGCGTATCAAACTGATATTATTTGAAGGGTAAATACTAGTACACACCAATTGTTAAGTCGTGATTTTAGTGCAAAAAGTGTGCGTGTGTACTAGTGTGAAATAAACATTGCCCTTATTTGAATGATAAGGGATATTGCAACTTGAAACAATGGCATGTATTATCTTTGCAAATATTTTCATACTGTCTTGTTTGGTTGTATTCCACATGAGAATATTTATCACCTTCGGTTTAATTGGACATCCAGGTCCTTAAAAATTTTGCTTTCATGTGAAAGTTACAGAAAAAAATTTTAAGATAAATTTAGTGACACACGGAAATCAATATCGATGCATGGGGTTGAGAAGTTAAAATAAAACAGCAGCAACAAGATAATACAATAAAAGACTCCTACAACAGTATAACCCCATTCAGCAATATCAGCTCCATCAGGCATAAGTATTACGAACAAAGTGAATTGTATTAGTAAAATACAAATTAAGGATTGGAATTTGGACTTGGAATATTGATGTAAAATTGACTGCAATCCTGTGGAAACTTACAGTCATATTCATGCATGCGCATATGCAAACACCTTTTTAACCCGCAAGTTCCATGACTTTCAAGTTTTGATAACAAAATCAATAGATTCAAAATGACAAAAATAATTTGCAACAATGAGGATAAATGAAAACAGGTCAATTATAATACATCATATATCGGAAGACTCGCTTATCTTTTGAAGTCTCTGCGAATGAGAACTATGTTACCTATGTACAGAGCCTCTTGAAAAATACTGATTAGCATGTTAGCATCTATACTCACAAAATCACTCCAATCGAGAAATCCAAGCTTTAAAGACAGCTGGAATCAACTTTTGGCAGAAAAAATCCTCTTCACTTCATGAACGTTGAAAACACATCTGTTGAAGAGAAGGGTCTTCCCTCGCTATATGTACCAATTGTTTCAATAATTTGTCATTGGAGGCAACTCAACTCACACAGCTGCACAAATTGCCCCTGAGATGTGGGGGAAAAACTATATAAACAAAGATGTCACTCTAAATGAACTTTGTCCCTTTGAGTCAGAACCATAAGTTAAGAGAAATGTAAAACTGCCCAATCCACAAGTAGTTGAGCCTTCACAAATATCACCATCTATAATATTCTAGCCTCTTTGATCTTAGTTATGCATATGTCTATGCATGTTTAGATATTCAGGAGTTTGCCCTGCTCTACACTTTTAAAAAAGAATGCTGAATATAGGTTTTGCCAATGGAGCATGACCAGACATCATGGATCTTATTGTAGGGGGAAAAAGAAAACTTGTACAAGGCTATGCTATAACATGCAAGAAGCTAACAAGACTAAATGGAAACTAACTAGACATTGGATCAAAGAAGCTTCACTTCAGCAAAATTGTTATATCACACCAGTGGAGGTATATAGCAAGAGGCGGTTAGGATTGGTGTTCTGTTTTCCCCCACAAACCCAAAGAAGAAATAAGTTTTTCTCCATGCCAAAACTTTTAGGGTCCATTTGGTTGGGGTAAAACAGGGAGGATAGAAAACGATGAAAAAAAAAAAGGAAAAAAAAGTGTTTTGTTGGGAGTGAAAATGAGGGAAGAAAATGATGAGGCTCGGCAGTTTTCTCTCCGGGCCCACCAAAACTCTCTCCCCAAATCGAGGAGAAAACTCAAGTGGAAACCTGTTGCCATATTTTGGATGAAATTGTCCCAATCCAACGTCCATATTATTTGAACTTTTGTGTCTTTTTCTTCTCTGTTATTTTGTTTTCTTCTTGATTTTTTTTTTTTTTTGTCTCTTTTATTTAGTATTTATCTTTTCTTCAGATTTTTTTTCCCTTTCATGCATATCCTTTCTTCCGTTTATTTTTTTATTTTTTATTATTCTTTTCTTTTGTGCTCATCCTTCTTTTCTCAACAGTTTTGGATTTTTTTTTTAATTTTTTTTTGGAGAAAAAAGTTTTGGGTTGTTCAACTCTTTTTTTTTTTTTTTTAATGAAGTAATCAGTCATACATAATTTTTTAATAAAAATATAATGTATTAATTTTTGTTTTACCTAATTGGGACATAATGGTAAATTTATACCAACTTTATTTTCTATTCTGTCATTTTTCTACCCTCCCAACCAAATACATATGAGAGAAAATTAAATCTCTTCTATCTTCCTACTTTTCCACCCCTCCAACCAAACGAGCCCTTAGAGTATGTTTGGTTGGGGTGAAAACAGGGAGAATAGAAAATAGGGAGAGGAAAATAAGGTGGAAAATGGCATTTTCCACTGTTTGGTTGAGAGGGGGAGGGGGAGAGAAAAGTGGTGGGGCCCACAAGTTTTCCCTCCTCCCCTTCAAAATACAATCCCTCCAAATTGGAGTGAAAAGTGGGAAAAATATTTGGACAAAACTGCCCCCACCTCTAATTAACGTGTCTAGCTTTTTTTCTTTTTTTTTTACTTTTCCTTTGTAACGTTGGCTTTTTGTTTTTTTTTTTTCTTCTTTTTCTTTCTTTGGTTTTGTCAAGTGGTGGGTTCTTCTTCTTTTCCTTCTTTTTTTTTTTTCTTAATTTTTATTTTATTATTTTTGTAAGAAAACACTTTTGGATGATTTCTTATGCTATTTTTTGAAATGTCCACTTTCATCTATACACAATTTTTTTTAAAAGTATAATGTATTACTTTTTGTTTTATTTAATAGGGACATGATGGTAAATTTATACAAACCTTATTTTCAACCAAACCAAAAAGTTTTCTATCCCTCCACTTTTCCACCCTCTCAACCAAACACAAATGAGGAAAACTAAAAACTTTTCTATCCTCCCACTTTTCCATCCTCCCTCTATTTTCTATCCTCTCACTTTTCCATCCTCCCAACCAAACGAACCCTTAGAGAAAGCCGTGTCACCATGTAGCTGACTGTTAAAGAGTTATTTTATGTTATAAACCCTAATATAAATATATGCTAAGGTAGGGGCTGACTAATTAACGCCTAAACCTTATTTTCTTCTCTGTTCTCTGTCGCTCTCTCCCTTTATTTCCCCCTTCTTCCTTCTCTTTAACCTGAACTTCCATAGTTTACAATTTAACTCTGACGAAAACTAAACAAATTATTTTACCAGTAACATACTAACATGTATATGAAAATTAAACTTTTCTAGTTTTTTAGTAAAACATGAAAGTCCTTTAAGAGAGAACCCACCAGATGAGATAGGAATCATAGCATAAAAACAAAGACCCTTTCTCAATGCTCACTCAGCAATATAAGTAATCACCTCAATTGCAATGCCACGTGCTTTTTTGCTAAGTTGCTCTCAATTGTTTCCCTTTATTTGGGGCAAAAATTATTGTGTGTGTGTATTTGAGAGAGAGAGAGAGAGAGACCTGAGGACCAGGAGGAGCAGCAAAACTTTGCTTCATTAATGTGCTTCACATCAAGCCCAATAAACCATGATCCAGTGCTAACATCATCATGGGCATATGTACGAAGAATAGATCTGGAGAACCAAAAAAAGATGTCAACTCAATAATGCCAGGTGTGTCTATATTGTAATTAATATTACCATAAAAGAGGAAGAAAATACTTGTTTATTGATATGAACTGAGCCAGTGCTCTTGACATGACATACATCTCCCCTGAAGCATGTCGGAAATATCTGTAACATAAAAGAAACATGTTTTCAGTCAGTTGAAGAGGCAGGTACTGAAAAATTAAGAACAGGGAGCTGCACAGCCTGCATGAATGCTAACATCCTAGGTTCTTGTGCACTACTTAGTTTTTTCAAACCAAGCATTCAGCTCCAACCATGGAATTTCCCCCCAACACATTACAAATTACCTATGATGGTTATTGAGATAGAAGAATTTCACATTACAAGGACTGATTTGTGGGAAATCGCACTACATCGTTGCAGCAATATGCAACAATCAGTTCAGTACTTTCATAGGCACATTTTCTTCAGTGGAAAAACTAAACCTTTTTTTGGTATGTTCTACACTAATGCACCTCACAAAACAGAATGAATATTTTAAGAAGCCAACCCTTGCCACCTCACTCAACTTAACTCAAAGTTTCAGAGGAAATTGCAGTAAGGGGGGATAGTTTCAAATGAAGAAGAGTATTTTGAATATGCAGCAAGAGACAGATATGCAAGCCACAATAATAATATTGTATTTTGAAATTGGCGAGTACACAACTGAGCCAGTTACACTCTAGAATAATGAATTGCAACATCATACTTAAAAGGCTTTAGGAAAAAAACCAAAGGATGAAATACTCACGATTTTTTATCCCCAAATTTCCACCATTCTGGTTCATACCACTTGTGGGACCTACATATTTCAGACAGTATAGGGAATAATGAAAAACATATTAAACATTTCCCATCATCAAATAAACATTTTTATTTAACTCACTGTTCTGAAAAAACTTCGCCTGATTTCATACACCCAATATAAACACGAGGCTTATCCATATGAGTAGTTAGCATTGCTCCCAGGGCATCTGTATAACAAACAATAAGCCAAAACAATCAGCATAGACTATAATAATCTGTTTAGGACTATAGGCTTCAAGTTCTCTTAATTGATGAAGGCTGTAATTGCTGCTATTTTTTTTTTTTTTTCCTTTTCTTTTTGCTTAGTAAATTTCTTTTAATTCATGTCAAAATTGAGCTTTATGCTGTGATAATGATGTATTTAGTGTTCAGACATCAGCTAGTATGTAAAAGGATTGAAATAAAACTAACAAATTTCTGTGACAAATCTTAATGGGGTAAACAAGGGAAAATGTCAAGGAGGGAGGAGGATAAACTAGTTTCCTGTAACATTTCATGTGAGCATGCGTTCTTGCATAGCCTACAAGATTCTCTCTCTTGCAAACTAGAAAAATTGAAGGTTACAGGGACACGCTATATTGTCAATCACCAGAAAGATTAAGGACACACCTATGTTAACATAGACATCATCATTGACCTTAGCATAAAACTCAGCATCCCAATTCTCTACTGCATGAATAAAAAATGATTTCATCTTTTTTGGAGACTCCTCAGGTGCCTCCACTTGACCATCCTGTTAGACAGAAGACAAAAGAATTGGACTATTAATAACTACTCCTAGTTTGTATTCCTATTTCCTATGAACAAATCAGCCAACTGCCAACTTCAGCTATTAACAAGTGATTCAACTCTATTAGAAAAACTGAAAATTATAAAACTACATTTCAGATCTATTGAACCTTTAAGAGTTAGATATCTGTATGTGCAAGAATTGTTTAAGCTCTAAAACACCAACTATTTATCATTGACTTAAATTTAGTAAATGGTTTAACGTACAAGAATGATGAAATCATTGGTGTGCCTATTTTCATTGTCGATTTCTCTGTCCAAACTGTCTCCATGATTTGCACTGCAAGATATATAAACTTAAATAAATTAAAAAATAGAAAATTCTTTCAATTAGTGTTGAGTTAACAAAATAGAGACCTTCTTCCTATGACAAATCGTACAATGATGCCCTTTTCATCGGCCAGTTTTTCTACAGCTGCACCTGCACATATTTTTTTTTAAAGCTTTACCATCATAAAATTCAAATAAAAAGTGCAATCAAGGGGAAAAAAAAAACCCTGAAAGTAGCAGTTGCAAGATACTCAAATTTTTTTTTTTTTTTTGATAAATGCAATATACTCAAAAAATTAATAGATATTGAAAAAGACAGTCACATAAACACAAAAAATCCATATATCCACTATAAAATCCTCATTTGCAATTTAACCAAAGTAATTTATTTTTAGGTCATGATGTATATTAGTGGCTGGACACTTGTATGGCATACAGCTAAGGTTATCTATAGCAAACTTTAAACAGGAGAGACACACAAAGCGATAGTCAGAACTAAATTTGACCAATTAAAGAGATTAAAAGAATTGGGTAACATATCCAGTAACAAAGCCCCAGCCATCTCATCATCCTCCCCCCAACCTCCCAAGACAAAAAGGTTTAATTACACATTTAGTCCTCAACCTTAGCCCCACGTTTCAGAAATGGCCCCTATCTTTTAACAGGTTTCATTTTAGTCCTTATAATTTTGTGTCCAAAACAGTCCTTGCTTTGATTTTGAGTTGAAATAGTTCAACGAAATCCTAGGGCTTTTGATTACTTAAAAGGAGTCCCAGTAGGACACATTGGCAAGCATTTGAACAAATTTTCCGTTATCTTCAGGCACCAAAGGAATGAAATTATGTTTCAGCTTCAATGATCTAGAAATAATAGGATATATTGATGCTGGTTTTTCATGAGATGTAGATGATTGAAAATCTATAAGCGGACATATTTCCTATTTGGTGGAATGGTTGTTTCTTGGTTAAGCAAGAAACAGGGTTGTATTACAAAGCATACAATGGAGGTGGATATACATATCATGCAACACAGCATTTATGCCTTCACTTATATGTTTTGCTTTAGTTAGGGTAGGTTACCCTTGTAGTGGTTTTTCCTATGGAGACATTCTCCATTGGTTTTCCACTTTTTCCATATCACAAGTTTTGCTTTTATTAGTTTATCTGTTTAATGCTTTATGATATGGTTCATGCTGATCTATGGTAATCGATATTGCACTTGTGATCACGTAATCCAATTAATTGATCATTAATTTTTTAATCCTTTGCTTAATTGTTTTGGGGTCAAAACTGGTCTTTTCAAGTTCACTACTCAATAATTCCAGCTGTTATTACTATTGGCTTATGTTTCACATATAGAAACAACTAAATAATTCTTTCACTAAGGGCATGTTTGGTACACTGAATGAGGATTACGACAGGAATGGTAATCTTTATTACTAAGAATAAAATGTGTTGTAATAGAATACGTTTGGTTGTAATGGAATAAACTTATTCATAAGTTTGGTTGTTAGTTGTAACAATAGAATAAAACTTAAGATTTATTTTAAGAAATATATTACTCATATAATTATATTTCCCTAAAAGTAATATTGTTTAAAATTTGAGAGAGAGATGAGTTATTTTTTATAATTTTTTATTTTATAATTGTTATGTGTATATGGAAAATTTGTTTATTTAGAAATATATTAATTTTCGAAATTATTACATCTACTAAGGAATAACTATTATAACCCTTTTAGAGATAAACACTTATTTCTCATTTTAAGGAATAGTTAAATGACTATTCTCGGTAATAAAAACATACCCAAACTAAAAAGTAACTAAACCATAAGAATAGTTATTACATTACAGTGCCTATTACAGTCTACTAAACATGCCCTAACTACTTCTTGGAAACGTTCTAAGCCTTCAAATTGTCTTTCCGACTCACTATTAATTCATTTTAAATCTACTATTGGTTCAGCCAACTACATGTGTTGGATCCACTTCAGTTATTCATAATATAAAATATCAGTTTGGGTCAAACCTTTCACTTCAAATGGTCTCCACCCACTTCTTTTTATGGTTAGGATAGCATTCAGCATTCTAGATTTAGAACCACCATATAACATGTTAACTTTAGCCACACTACTATTTTATTGAACTATCTCCTTTTCATTGAAGACACGAATAAGATAACTCAAACATTAACAGCCATACTCAACTAACAGCTGCAATGTTGCATTTCACTTTAGCACTACACACTACCATGAGCTTATCCCAGACCCCCAAATTGTAATGTAAGTTTCCAGCCTTTATCCCCTCTAAATATTTTCAATTTAGAGCTCCTTTAGAATGGCATGCCTAAAAATTGTAAAGTAATGGAGTGTTTTTTACTTATTTATTTATTTACTTTTAAATGATAAGTTTAACACACATCTAATGGGTCTTGAAGCCGAAGCCACAACCTTACCTCCACTCCTTTTAAGGATGGAGGAAGCACTGTTTGAGCCAGAGCTCATTATAAGTGAAGTGTTGCCATTGACATAGGTCATTATTTACATTGATTTTACTAAAGGAGGGGAAAATGAAACTAGCAAACAGTTACCGGTTGGCATCCATGCCTTGCGAATAGCATCTCTATTTTTCTTTCGGCCAAATGTTGTCATAATTCCTATGACAGCTAAAAGCTTTTTCTTAGAACGAGTCCCGTCATTTTTTGACAAGTGCTTTGGAACAAAGCCTTCCTGTGTGGCTGCAGCGAGGTCCATCTCAAGCTCTGACAACTTCTTTTGTTGCTCCCTGGAAAATAAAAAAGAATCCCACTATGAGCTTGAGATCATAATTTGTCGAATGTGACAAATGGCTAGAATCAAATTACCTGCAGGTTATAACTTTTAACGTATCATCAACAGAAATGGCAGATTGACCCTGAAAATTTATGACAAATCGTTCGTTAACTTTTCGTTTTATGCAAAAACTAAACAAAACCTTATAAATAAAGGAAAAAACAGGCGCAGTGTCACGACCAACAACACTTTGCCCAAGGACTTGACAAACCAAAACAACCCATTATACTCCTAACCATGATCCCATCAATTAAGTATTATTGCATCATGAAATACCATACCAGGCAATGCTGACTGTAGATGACACAGCACACGATCCAATCATTTTGGGATTGTCAGTTATTCGAGTATTTCCCATTTACAATAACGATACTAAAGGTCCGATCAAACCCAAACAAGTCCATTGTCTTTTACAAAACCATCGTATTACGTATGCTAGCAGTCTAACAAAAAAATGTCACTAGAATCACCAAATTACTGCAGAGTTTAAAACCATTTATCATTATTTAAAAAAATAAAATCAGTAGAGATCATTTCAATTCTGCGAAGAACACAATTGTCTAATTTTATTTCCCAAGTATAACTTTACAAGCACTTTTCCTTCACCAAATAAATTTTACTTTATTAATCATAAATTTAGCTGTGCTTAATTTTTTTTTTTTTTTTTTTTAAAAAAAAACAGAAAAACCTAAATTTGATACAGAAAATGAAAATTAAACAACTAAAAAAAAAAAAATTTTGATAAGTAAAAAGATTTGAAAGAATGAAAAAGAAAAAGAATTACCTGGCCAGTTCGTTTATCGAGCTCTTGGATCAAATATACTCTATTCTCAGCATCCTGCCATAGCCTATCGAATACAAATTCTTATCAAACACTCATTGAACTAAAATTTATCAATAAATCACAATTCACAACGCAAATAAAATTCTTAAATTCAAAAAAAAAAAAAAAAAAAAAAACCTAACCGGCCAGCGACGTAAACTGCGGCCATGGTTGCCAACATGGCGAGCAAGAGAACCAAAATTCGAGACGGAGTAGATAGCCGGTTCTGCGATGCGCGGCTATGCATTGTGGTCAACGGAGAGGGAGAGAGAGCGCACTCAGTAAATTGTTGTTGACTTTGACATGTGATTGAATTGTTTTCTGACCGTCTGATTTGATCCGGAGGAATCGGAAGCTCGTTCAACGATGGAGCTGTGAGCGTGAGTTTTTGAATCTGAAATGAAAGGAAGGTAAGGTAAGGTAGTGTGGGGTTTTAGTTAGTTTTTCAGATGAATTGGCCGTTGCTGCAGGTGAATTTCATAGCATATAAGTATAACTCTGTAGTCTGTACAATTAAAAACAATTATAATTTCAGTATAGGTTTCAAAATTATTCGCAAGGGTTACACATTTGGTAAGTCATGAATTTTATTCTCTTTTTTATTTTCTTTTAGTTTTTTTAATATACACTGAGTTTATTTTTTTATCGGATTTTTGATGGTTTATTTATATGTTTCCCAAAAAAAAAAAAACTCTTCGCCTTTTGGATAACATTAATTCACCTAGAACAAATTAAATAAAAATAAAAATAAAAAATTAGATAAGACACATGACATAAAATTAGACAATAATTAGTTATCAATTTAGATTCTAATGGGATTCTCTCTCAATTTTAAATTTAATTATATCTATATAGAATTTTTTTATTTCTAATGCTTTTTATTGGTGTATGAGAGGCTAAGAGCAGACTTTTGGTTTTTTTTTTTTGTTTTTTGTTTTTTTGTCATTTATTAAAAATAGACCACCTCATTACTACATTAGTCACACATAACAACAACAACAACAAAAATAATAATAATAACATAATTAAACATAAGGACCAATAGTGCTTGTTTTTTGGAACTTTAAGATTCAATTGTAAACTTCCGAGCCTAACAATACTACTTTAAGGTGAAATGACATAACTCACAGTCTTATAAGTTGTATCAGAACTACAGTCATGAGTTCGAATTGTGAGAGCATCATTGTGAAGGGGGATTCAATTCTCCTTCGATCACTCTAAAAAAGGGATTGCGGTACGCAAAGTCTGATAAGACTTTTATGGTACATAGTACATTTAACTCTTTAATTTGTAATACATCTTTATCAGAATAGTCGAAACTAATCTAAAATGCATGTTGATTAAGGCAAAACTAGCTATAACACTTGTGTGTTATTTTCCTTCTTTGGGGTTTGGGGCTTATGGCTACACAAAAATAAAGTGATCTTCAATCAGGAAAGGCCACATGAAGAGCAATCAGAGGTTATGTTCAGAGCTTTTGAGTTTGCATTTGTTTGTTGGCCTAAATGAATGTAAGTTGTAACCCTACAACCCATGTCACTACTCAAACTGAAATGGAATTGTCCTCCCCCAAATTGGTTTAAGCTTAATTCGGATTGGTCTTCACTCTTCATTAGTTAACCCATGTCTCACAGGTGGTGGTGGACTCATTAGAGATGCTAGCGGAGCTTGGGTTAGAGGGTCACAAAAGCGTTAGGTTTACCACAACCACAAGCACTGCCACAGAATTTTGGGGCATTTGAGATGGCATAAATCTCTACTTGCTGTTGATATTGAATTAAATGCTGAATTGGTTGTTAAGTACGTTTGAAAAACTTCAAATGCTAGTGATGCCATTGTGACTGAAGGCAGGGAAAGTCTAAGACAAATCCTGTTGGCCAGGATTCATCACCGCGGACGGGACTCATCTTTCTTGAGATTTTGCTGTGTAGCCCCCTGTTTATGTTTCCTTTTTGTTTATTTAGATTTGTCTAAAACAACGTATGGACGTTCTGTATCATCTATTGATGAAGTTATCCAACTACAAGTTTGATTGTTGCTACAAGAAATGCCTTTCATTCATTGTTATGAGCAAGTTTTGTCAGGGCCAGAATGTGCGACTATTAAGTTGCTACAATAGGGTGAGAAGTCTCGCCTTTACAAACTTAACAGTTGCCTCAACAGGTTTATAAAGAATTGCCTAATGTCTCATGCCATGTAAGTTTGGCAAAGGCCAACCTATTTGCTTGAAACTAATTCGCACACTATGATGCCAAATTAGTTCATATGGGAAGGTATTTCTTTCATCTAAACTGAGATGCAACTTTTTAAAGCATCATATATATATATATATATTCAAAGGGTCCGGTTAACAAATCCATTTTTGGAAAAGTTTTATTGGAAATTGAAAAAGTTGTCCCGGTTAACAAATCCATTTTTGGAAAAGTTTTATTGGAAATTGAAAAAGTTGTCAAAACTTTTTCAATTTCCAATAAACTTTTTTCCAAATTTGGCTTATTATTGTGTGCCCTTAGGGTACACATTAGTAAAATTCATATTCAAAATACAACACTACTTTTGCCCAATAATCAAAATAAGCAAAAAATAACTAATAAGCTCATCCATGAAAACAAGCTCATCCAATTGGCCAAAAATCAATTAAAAAGCTAGATAAAACAATTTTAAAAGTCTATTGAGGTGCTAGTACAACCTCAGGTTCTCTAGGCGCTGCTGGTATCTCAAACTCCTCCGGAAGTGCTAGTAGATCCTCGTATTCTTTTGGCACCTTCAGAAATATACGCCCCCTACGAACCAGGTGTACAGTCTTTGTCACTGAAAAAGGGCCTTGATGCATTTTTATGTTCCCTGAGTAAACCTGACGAAATTGGGGCTCATCAGGCAAAGGCACCCAAACACCCCCAAATTCAAATTCCATGGTGGCCTTACGAAAAATCACCCGGGCTTCATCTTGTGGTACCCCAGGCATAAATGCTGAATATAAGAGAGCTTCGTCGGTCTCATAGAGGCACACATCCGGAGAGACCTCCGGAGGCAAATGTATATCATGTTGTTCCATGTTGATAGAATTGATATTGATGCTGCATCAGAATTTTTTTTTTTTTTTTTTTTTTTAAGTAAGATAAATAAAACCCAATGTTATTTGCCTGGCCAATCATAAAGATCTCCATCTAGAGTTAGGGTATTGATGATACATTTCAAGAGCTCCTTTTTTTTTTTTTTTTTTTTTTTTTTTTCAGTTACAAATAATTATATTGAACGAAACCCAGATACAAACAACAAAAGCACAACACAAAAAAACTGCTGGACAGATCTGCAATGCAAACACCACCAGCATAGGGGAAGCATTACAAAACACAAAACATCTTACCCTACACTACCCTCCCTCTAAAACAGAAAAAGAAATATTCCACCTGATTCATAAAATTCTATTACAAATAGAATTAGGAACATTTTGCATAAAGAGGATTTGAAACCGCTATGCCATTTAACACCTTCACAATCCTTTGAATCCACTAGTGGGATATATAGAAGCAACCAAAGCTAATGTGCATAAAGAGGGTCTGAAACTACACTTCTGCAGATTACTGACACCCCATTGTAACACTCAATTCCAAATTATTTCAGTAACTCTTTTACTCCCATAGAAAATAGAATACAACAAAATAGCCTGAAGGGCAAGGCTAGTTCACCTTATGACACAAAATATAGAAAGGATTTCTATCAAATACAAATCCCTATTAATTTTTAAAACCTAAGCTGAAAGTACAGGTACTGAAATGTAAAATAAAGTATTCAGTCTACCCTTATGTGAGAGGAAGGGGTAGCACATCACTACATTGTACACCAAGAGTTTGAATAATTTCTCTGCAAAAATTGAGACTAGTGGTGTGCGTCTTTTTTGTATGCATCACATAAAAGGTTTGCGTCTTTTTTGTATGCATCATTTTAATGCTCCCATGAAGTTTATGTAGATTTAAAAGATCTATAGATTTTAATAAATAATAAACTAGATAATCTCTAATAGACAGGTACATCCTTCTGAAACTCGTGTAGATATAAATTATATGTGTTTGCTCTGTTTCTTATACATGATGATAACATAAGTCAATCAAATAGCTGTAAAAATTTTGGACATGTCTAGATAACAATCATATTCTATCACCCATGTTTAGCATTCAATCATTCACACTTTCAGAAGGGGGGGACCTAGTTCAGTGCCCAAGGGAACAGAGGCAGGTGATAAGACATAAAACACAGAAATGAAAGAAATCTGAATTTGCAATTCAAAAAAATACCAAGACCCATCAAAACCTAAAAGCACAAAACCCAACTAACTTTCCCAAAGAGACAATATCTATATTGAAATATAAATCATATTAATTATATTTAAAAGCCAAAAAAGAAAAAGAAAAAAAGAAAACCCAGATGAAATATTCTTGAATTGGAGACCAAAAACATGAAAACAAAAGATGGGGTTCAGTATCTCTTTCAAGGGCCTATAATACTTGAATGAAAATTAAAAAATTCTATATCACACAATAAAAATAGAGTTTTATAAAAAAAAAAACTGAAACAGAGCATGGTAATTACAAGTATACATGTTTAGTCATTCCCTCAAACACCTAGCACGCATGCCCACTAAAACATTGCAGCATAAATAACACAAAGAATTTGGTCTAAAAGAAACACAAATTTAATGGAAGATATTTGACAAAACACCAAAAAAAAAAACAAAAAACAAAGAACAAAAAATGAAAGAAAGAAAGAAACTTACCGATTAAGAGAGCAGGAATTCAACGAAATTAGGGTTAGGGTTTGGGCAGAGAATCAATACTCTGTACGGTACATAACAATCACAGTGGTCTTTTGCGTGAAGAGAGCAGTGTAGTCCTGACAATACCATACTATAACTTTAGCATGAAGAAGATTGCTATTAAAACCAAGGTTGGAGTAATCGAAATTCAAGCATGAAAAGTTATATAATTGACTTGTAATCAAATAGATTCGACACTAGAGCATCAAAATAGGAATGGGGTTTGGGCTACAAATTTATCATTGAAAAGAAAATATAAAAAAAAAATTAATTAATTTACAGAAAATTATATCATAATAAATAAATATTTATAAGATCAACATAGCAAGTTGGGCGTTTGTAGTCCAACGGTTAGGATAATTGCCTTCCAAGCAATAGACCCGGGTTCGACTCCCGGCAAACGCATATGCAATTTTTTGAGATCTTTTCCCCATTATGAAATTCTTGGATTTTTAATTTTAAGGTGATTTATGTCTTTGTCTTTGCTTTTCTTTTCTTTTTTTTGGTGGAACTCCATGGATGAATATCATTCCATTGATTTGTAGTGACATAATTTTGCTAAATTGATCTTTAGATTCTCTAATCCTAGGACACTCTTGTTCAGTAGTTGTATGCATGATCATGATGTCAAACGGCTCAAAGTAAAAACTTAAGGTTTATTTGAATTTTTTTTTTTTAAAGAAAAAGATGAGAAGTTTTATTTATTTATTAAGAGACAATGCAGTGAAGGAGAGATATTGATATCTTTTCAAACTATTTTTTTTTAAGAGAGTTTCACGCCTGCTTCTAATGATAGCTCTTTATCATCAGACCAAGACACCAATTAGTTTTTGGTGTAGGCTGGGATTGAACCTCTGATCTCTTATACAACTATCAGAGACTTTAGCAGTAGAGCTAACTGGAACCCACCATCAAATTTTGATTTTGATCTTGAGAGGAAGAAATATCATTTGGTATGTGGTCGTGTGATATATTGGGTGTCTATATTGATAGTCTAAAAAAAAACTTACAAAAACTGAAGACTCAAGTCATTTTGGTGAAATTAATTGTCAATAATAATTCTTCGTACTAATAAATTTATTTTCTAAAACAATTAGAGTTTTTATTGAGCCATAATTTTGGGGGCTTTGTTATGGGTAGGAGACTAGATCTAGAATTGTCCCTCTTTGTTAAGAGCCTTGTAGTTTAATTATGACCCCTTGATGTTGTCGATGAAGATGTACATGATTCAAATTCCTCCTTCAAACGTCCCTTATCAAGGTCGACTCAGTACAGTTTAAGGCCTAAATATATTTAAATATCACTTAAATAATAGTTAGTTAATGTTTTATAATATATATATATATATATATATATATATATATAGACACACATACTATTCTCATCACACGCGCTTTGCACTTGCAATGAGATTTTTTTTGTCTAGTGTCATAATTTTCCTTTAAAAAAAAAAATTGGATAAGTTCGTTTTGAAGAAATGAATTAGTGGGAGAGTGTCCTATTTTGTAGGCATTTTAAATGAAGTTGGAGATATATTTTTACTCGGTTGTCCTTAAGTTTTTTCCATGTTAAACGTAAGGTTTAGGGGTATTTCTGAACCACATAAAAGTTCAATCCAAAGAAGAGAATCTTCTTATAAATAGTATAGTTTTTTTGGTCGAGTGTCATAATTTTCCTTTTAAAAAAATGGATAAGTTTGTTTTGAAGACATGGATTAGTAGGAGAGTGTCCTACTAATCACAAAAATATATTTAAAAAAAAAATGGATAAGTTTGTTTTAAAGATATGGATTAGAAGGAGAGTGTCCTACTAATCACAAAAATACATTTAAAAAAAATGGATAAGTTTGTTTTGAAAACATGGATTAGAAGAAGAGTATCTTATTTTGGAGGCATTTTAAGTGGAGTTAGAGATATATTTTTACCGGATTGTCCTCAAGTTTTTTCCGTATTAAACATAAGGTTTAGGGGTATTTTTTAACCATATAAAAGTCCAGTCCAAAGAGGAGAATCCTTTTATAAATAGTATAGATATATATTATTATTATGTTTTATTATGACTAACTCATTTTATACACCACTGTTAGTTTTTTTAAGACTTTCTCCCATCTCCCCGTGTGTGCGTGTGTTAAAATACTTAGTGTTTTTTTTTTTTTTTTTAAACAGTGGGTTAATCCCACATTAGAAAATGAGTGTAAGTTAAAAAAATTTAAAGTCTGTACTGTGTATCAAAGAGTTAGACCTTTTTAGATATACACCATTGTCAGTTTCTTTAAAACTTTATCCTCTCTTCTTGTGTGTGTGTGTTGAAATACTTAATATTCTTAAAAAAAAAACTCACTTTATGGTGAATAAGTTGTATTTCTATAAATCCATATATTTTTTTTTGGGGAAAAACACTAAAGCTATTATAAATTTCACTATAGAAACTTGCAAATTGATATGGAAACAAATTTGATTCATGATGTTATCAAAATATATATATATGATTCATGACACTTTAACAAGATTTTGGTTTTGAGAAACCATTTGAACAAGATAATAAATAAGTATTTGAATTACCTAGTAGTAAAATTTATAGTGTCTCTAATATTACCCTTATGAGAAACTTTTGATATATTAGGACATAAAATAGAAGTTGCTTCTTTAGGGCCTTTCTCTAATAGGGATTAGGGACCCTAGGCCTAGGCCTAAAGTTGCTCGGTTTATTGTTTGTAGTTATTGAATTATTATAATAATAAAAAATAAAAAAACCAAAAGAAGAAGAAGAAGAAAAAGAAAGCCTTCTTAATTAGTTGTATTTAGTTATTATCACACGTTGGAAGGGTACCTAAGAACCCCCACTCATGGGTATTATGTTTAACCAATGAAGATCAGTGCCTAACTTGTAGGTTGTAGCCATCAAGAGTGTCTGAGTGTGTGTTTTTTTCCCCCAACAAATCTTTGTTATAATATAAAGATTAAGGGAATTATGTTCCTAGTGTATTGGATTAGCAATTAGAGAGAAACGGAAGTACCATTGTGTAATTTATGTAATGTTCTATTAATTAGAAGTATTGAGATGTAATTGTTGGAGCATTCATAGTGATGCTCTTAAATTGCTAAAAAGTTATTTTTAGCATCACAAACAACAAAATGCATGCTATATTGATGGTGCTAAAACTAAAAATTTTAGCACTCAAGCTACAATAAACTGCCAAACTGACAGCTTATTGTAATTACAAAGTTATAAAAAAAAATTTATTCCAATTCTCTCTTTTCAACTCTCTAGTCGTTTCTCTCTCGTTCTTACTTCTTATATCTTTTTTTTTTCTCTCTCTCTTAAGAATGGCAACGGGTCGGGTTCGGGCCGGGTTTTTCCATACCCGGACCCAACCCGCGGGCCAAGACCCGCAGCCCGAACCCGACCCGTTTACTTAACGGGGTTTTTTTTTTTCTGGGGCCCGGACCCGCCCTCGCCGGGCTCCGCGGGCCCCGTCTAGCTAGGCCAAATTTGGGCCTAATTCTCGGACCAAATCATGGCCCAATCACAATCAATTTTTTTTAAGGCCCAGATGCCAAAAATAGGCCCAACCAGCTTAAAATATGAAGAAAAAAAAAAAAAGGAAATATCTTACACCCGCTTGTGTAAGATCTTGAGTATAAGTATATGCATTATGCCTTAGTGTCAGATTTTTCCTCTTTTTTTTTTTTTTTGTTTTTTTTTTTTGTTTTGGTAACAAAAAGAGGAAACAAATCAGTTTTTTTTTTCTCTTCTTTGTTAATACAGATTTTTCACCATAAAAAAAAAAAAAAAATACAAATACAAATCACAGATTCACAATCCCAAACATAAACAGAAACACAAATCAGCTTTTTTTTTTTTTTTTTTTTTTTTTTTCTCTTCTTTGTTAATACAGATTTTTCACCATCAAAAAAATAAAAAATACAAATCACAGATTCACAATCCCAAACATAAACGGAAACACAAATCAGCTTGTTTTTTTGGCTCTTCTCTGTTAATACATATTTTTTACTTAAAAAAAAACACAAATCACAAACAGAAAACAAAATCAGTAGATTGGCTGGGCTTTGAAGGATCTGGTGCGATCGGCTGTGCCTGGAGAGTGAGAGTGAGGCCGTGAGGGTGGCTGAGAGTGTGTCCGTGAGGGGGGCGACGAGAGGAACGCGAGACGGAGCGTGACTGCGTGAGGTGTGAGGCTGGCCGTGTGCTGTGTGAGGCAGTGAGGGACGAGGGTAAGGACTAAGGAGGTGTGAGCTAAAATGAGGGAGTGAGGAGGGTGAGAAGGTTGGAGGCGTGAGCTGAAAAATGAGGGAGTTAGGGTTAGTGTCTTACTGTGTTTATAGCTATATATATAGAAGGGGGGTTTTAGTAATTTCTTTGTAACCGGGTCTTATCCGGGTCAGGTTTTGGGTCGGGTTTCGGGTTTTTTTTATAAAACCCGGACCCGACCCGGACTTGCTTCAGGTTTTTTTTTTTTAAAACCCATACCCGACCCTATTCTTTATCGGGCCGAGTAAAATCCGCCCCATTAGGGTCGGGCCGGGCCGGGTATCCGTGGGTCGGATCTAAATTGCCATCCCTACTCTCTCTCTCTCTTCTTTTCCTCATACTCAAATTTTTTTCCTCTCTCTTCGCTCTCTCTTTTGTGGTGGTGATGGGTTTTGTGACTGGTTGTGGTGAGTTTTGTGACTGGTTGTAGGTGTGGTTGTGATGAGTTTTATGGCCAGTTATAGGTGTGGTGGTGATGGGTTTTGTGGCCGGTTTTGGGTTGCTAGGTTTCATGTTCTTTTGTGCCTAATGGTAGCAGTGGCAGTGGCTGGTGGTCAGGGATGTAGCTAGCTTTGGACCATTGTCCCCCCTAATTTAAAAAAAAAAAAAATATTATTATTGATTGATCCTGAAAAATCAATAGGCTGAAAATCTCGGGCATCGATGATCTTGAGGCTAGGTCCTGAAAAAGCAAATATAGAATCAGAGGAGGCCGGTGGAGGCCGGTCCAGAATCATCCGATGGTAAAGTCAGTGGTTGTTATTTCAAGCCAAAAGGAAATATTTCTAAAGTTCTTCTTTTTGTGGAAGTTTTTTTTTTTTTTTTTTTAATGCCTTACCTCTTCATTTGGGAATGCTTATATAGTATCGTGGAACGGTTACTCGTTTAACAACCGTTCCTGTTATTAAGGAATTCAGAAGATTCAGAGATAACTTCCATAACTGTCATGGAAGTTACCTCATTGGGACTTGTGCTCTATAACGGTTAATGGAGGGTTTGATTTGTAACGACGCAACCCGTCCTTTACGTTTGGTGGAACTTGAATCATCAAAAGCCCAGGGCCCAATGACCTCGTCCGTCCATTACCAAGGATGGACGAGGTTTGCTTTAGGGACGATCATAGGAGGGACGAGGTTATTAAGAGTTTCCCTCATCCCATTCTTTATTTTTTGTCATGGACGGCCCATATGGACGAGATAAAACTTAGCGCATTTTCTTTACACTATCAATTATTATTATATATGTGTGTGTGTACTAATTTTAGCAATTTTGTTCTATAAAATTACATTTTTTTCCCTTAAACAATATTATTGATTCTTTTAAGAGTAATGCTATATTCACAAACTTTTTTATAATATTTATACAAACTGTTTTGGTAGCAAATTCTTATTGGTTCGCACATGAACCCACCACTCACATCATTTTTTTTTCTTACTAGTAACCACTTATTACATCAATAATTTATAAAAAAAAAAAAAAAATTGTAACGCTAGTATTTTCCTCATTTTAGTGACTATAAAAAAAATTTATAGATAAAAAATCTAAAAAAAAATATACAAGCCAAAAAAAAAAAAAAATAGCTCAACAACAAAAATTACCAATAGTAAAATAATTTTGTTCTTACCAACAAAAAAAAAAAAAAATCCTTAACAACTAAATAGTAGTAGAGTCAAAGGTTGAAACTGCTGTACATAGCCAACAATAAAGCCACCCCCTTTAACTCAAAGCTCTGGCTCCGTCCTGCTGGTGGTGTTGGGTTTTTGTGGCCGATTGTGTGAGTTTGTTGGGTTTTTGTGGCAAAGAGGAAGTGAGAAAAAAATTAATAAGCAAATAAGCAGTGTTTGGCTTAGATGCAAAAAAAATAAGAGAATTGATGTATGGTAAGTTATAAAATAGTGTGTTAAAATAGACAAAATGAGTTTTTTGAGATGCCAAAAGTTAAGGTTATGTTTGGTAATAGTTTTTATTTTCTATTTTAAAAAAATTGTTTTGGGGAATATAAAGAAAAAATAATTTTCTTGTATTTTTGAAATAAAAAATATGTTTGGTTAGTTGAAATTAAAAAAATATTTTTTTGAAGAAAAAAATAGAAAATACTAAAATATGTTGTTACTAGGTTTTGAATTCTAATACTAACTCATTAAATGAGATAGATTCATTAAATTAAATGCGCATTTTCATTGACTTTAGAAAATTAAAAATTGAAAACAGCCTTTTGCATGTTTTCAGTTTCCTTTAAAAATTGTGTTTTGAGAACAATTTTTGTTTTCTGTCCATTTTGAGTTACCAAACAAGTTTTTTAGTCTCAAAAATATAAAATTGTTTTTGAAAACAAAAAAGAAAAAGAAAAAAATAGTTACCAAATTGATTTTAAGTCCTATATTTTATTTGTCAATTTTTTGAGATAAAAAATGTGCTATATATATATATATATATATATTGAAACGAAAATGTCCTCTAAAAAAATCAGGAAATGATAAACAGCTTCAAAGTGCAGCAGATGTGCTATACTTTATTTATTTTGTATATTTTTTTAATTTTGTATGAGAGCAAATGTGCTGTATTTGATATGGGATGTGTGAATGTGAGACACCAAACGTGAACAGACAGACTCAACGGAGTACTACTCTCCCTTGTCGTCTAGTAATTTATAACCCATTATTAACAAAAAAACCATCACAAATATTTTTCCCCTTCTGAATATCACCTGTTGATGAAAATAAATAAATAAATAAAAGAATATACCGTTCCAAAAAAAAAAAAAGCGAAGAAACTCTTGAGGATAACTGATAAAATACAAATTTGAAGGAGCATATATAAATTAAAAAAAAAAAGCCTCTCTCTCTGCTCTCTCTCGTCTTGTACTAGTCTAGATATCTCTCCCTGTCTCCAATCAATCACAAAAACACAGTCCGATCTTATAGCCAAAATGAACGACACCGATGTCTCCAAGCAGATCCAGCAGATGGTCAGATTCATCCGCCAAGAAGCCGAGGAAAAAGCCAACGAGATCTCCGTCTCCGCCGAGGAAGTATGTATCTCTTTTTCCCCTCCTTTTTTTTTTTTTGGTTTCTGGAATTGAATTTTAGTTAAATTTGATTGTTTTTGGTTAGGAATTCAATATAGAGAAGTTGCAATTGGTGGAGGCAGAGAAGAAAAAGATCAGGCAAGAGTACGAGCGCAAAGAGAAGCAAGTCGATGTTCGAAAGAAGATGTACAAATTTCTTTTTCTTTATGATCTAAACGAATCGGTAGTTTGAAAATTTTCAGTGAGATTTATGTGTGTTTTGCGAATTTGCAGTGAGTACTCGATGCAGCTTAATGCGTCTCGGATCAAAGTTCTTCAAGCTCAAGACGACGTCGTTAATGCTATGAAAGACGCCGCCGCCAAGGAGCTTTTGAATGTGAGCAGCGATCACCATGTGTATAAGAGGCTTCTTAAAGATCTAATTGTTCAGGTCAGTAATTCAATCCTCTCGCTTTCTGTTCGATTTGAAAAAAAAAAAAAAAAAAAAAAAAATCCTATTTTGATTGTCGTGATATTGAATTTATGCATTTAGATATGAGTGTACGTGTTTGTGAAAATCGTAGAAATTCAAATGGCTTTTCAGAATAAAGAATGAGAGGATTCTGAGTATAGAATAAATTTAAGCAAACATGATGAGATTTGGATTTAGGCGAATGTGAAAATTATAGAAATTTTCAGATGGCTTTCGGAGTAGAGAATGAGTGGATTCGGGAATAGTAAGATATAAGTAGTTTGTTACAAGTTTGTGGAAACTTTATAGATTGAGATGATGTTTAAGAATAAGAGAACAAGAGGATTTGAGAATAGAAGAAACTTAAGCAAACATAAACTAAGACGGTACTGAATTATGGGTAATTTCTTAGGCCAAAAATGGTTGTGAGAAAGTATAATTCAAATGGCTTTTCGGAATAGAGAATGAGAGGATTTGAGAATAGAAGAAACTTAAAGCAAACGTTAAACATGTTAAGAGATACATGCGTCGGAATAGAGAATGAGATGATTTGGGAATAGAAGAAACAGTTAGATTTACAAATTGCATTTACACTCAAGATATGATTAGTTTGCTACTAATTTGTGAAAATTATAGAATTCAGATGGCTTTCGGAATAGAGAGCAAGAGGATTCGAGAATAGAAGAAACTTAAGCAAACATAAAGTAAGACGATGCTGAATTGCGAGTGATTTCTTTGGCCATAAAAAGAGAATAAGAAAAGGTTGTGAGAAAGTATAGGAAATAGTACTTGTGCGATGTCTAAGTGTGTTTTGAAAGCGTGGACTTAAATTACTATCATTTCTGATGATGGCTTGAGGATTCAGAATCAGATTTGGTGATGATTTTGTAACTAAATTGAACCATGTGAAATGGATCGGGTAATCTTCAAAGTACAAGATTAGGTACAATCAGTAGATGGGTACCTGATATATGATTGCTAATATAATGATTCTGTGATGCAGAGTTTGCTAAGATTGAAAGAGCCTTCTGTCTTATTGCGTTGTCGGGAAGATGATCTTCATTTGGTGCAGTCTGTGCTTCATTCAGCAGCAGAGGAATATTCTGAGAAAGCAAGTGTTCATGCACCTGAGATTATAGTCGACAACAATGTCTATCTTCCACCTGCTCCCGGCCATCATAATGCCCATGCTCTTTCCTGGTAAATATTTTTTTTGTTTAATTTGATACACTAATTATTGCCTGGTTCCATTTACTTTTTATTTTCCAATTGCCCTTTGTTTGGGCTGTTTGGGGTGTTCTAAAGTAGTCTGCCCGAGTTGGACCAGGTTATTGAGGCTGCAAAAGCAGCTTTCATATAGGACTTTCCAAAATTTCGAAATCATCCTTCCCTTTTTGCTGTAGCTGTATGGTAGCCAGCGAATTAGGGAAGATTGAAATTGGCTATCTAACATCTTATGTTCTCAACAGCCTCTTTGTTATTGAAATTCTGTTGATGGAGAAGCTTTCTGATAATTTTATTGTTGTTCAGCTCTGGGGGTGTAGTTTTGGCTTCTAAAGATGGGAAGATTGTCTTTGAGAACACCCTTGATGCACGGTTGGATGTTGTATTCCGTAAAAAACTGCCAGAGGTATTTACCATTGTAAACTATATACATGTACAGTGTTATATTACATTAGTGCATACAACTTTGTATCTATACATATTCTGCCTTTGTTGTTTTGTTAGTAGTCACTAATTTCATGGACTCTGATATCATTTGTAGTCATCCTGCTCAGCTAACTATGAGATTAAATGAAGTAAAGTATCAATTATTTTTGGTCCCCTACCCCACATTTTTTATCATTGTTGGTTACTTTCTTCAAAAAAAAAAATTGTTGGTTACTTTCTTCAGTGATCACATTATTACACATGATGCCATTAGAATGGATGATATGTCATGCGAGACATATTCCAGTACTTGTAATATTGTGCTGCTTGGATTTGCAGTGCTCATGTCTTGTGGAGTTAGATTGAACTAAGTTTCTGTTTCTCTTATTGCAGATCCGCAAGTGGCTATGTGGTCAGGTTGCTGCATGATGGGGAGGATTGTGTTGTTATTGTATTGCTTTGTTGCCCCTAGATTATTTAAGTCCAAAGATTGTTATTTGACGATAAGATAAGATCTGTTGTCCAATTGCTTTTGTTTGTGCATCTCCAGTTTCTTGTTTGCTGAATAATTTTATCCGCTAAAATTAGTGTAGATGTTCTTCAGTTTGGTGCTCATATCGTTTGGGGCATGAAAAAGTACTTATTCTTAGTAATAACGTTAATAAATGTTACCGGCTTGAGTATTTCTCTTATTTGTCCGTTTGAGCATAATTTGGGCTGAATGGTTTATCATACAACTCTGCAGAATAGCTTTCTATGCAAATTTGGAATGTTACTAAAATGGTATGAACTAGTGTGCTTATCAACCTGAGTTGTCCAATACCGCCACCAACTTTAAAGTTATGGTATGAACTAGTGTGCCGTTTCCATAGTGGGATAGAGGTTTTTTATTCTCACCTCTCTTAAATCTTTTAAAAATTTTGGGCATTTATGGTCTATTTGGTATGCGACCTAGAATTGTTCATTGAAGAATGACTTTTCCCAGCTTAGAGCACTTGCATCAGTAAGTGCAAAATAGAAAAAGTGTTGAGATATGCACATTTTGACCAAAAAAACACTCACATTAGTGGGTGTAAAATTGTGCATAAATGTACAATTGTTATAGTAACCGTGCAAATATACATAGTTACTGTAGTTGTGCATATCATTATTTTATATTTTTTTCTCTCACCTCTCTTCTTTCTCCATCTGACTTCTCTCTCTCCCTCTCCCTCTACTTCTCCCTCTTCCTCTGAACTAGACAAAACTGATCGACCACCGACCATTGTCCAAACACCACCGCAATAGCACCACCCACCACCGCAACCTAGCACCACCCACCATCACCACCGCAACCAATCACAACACCTTATGATTTAACATAAAATTGACCCAAAAATCAACAGAAAGTTAAACTAAAATCAACCCAAAATAAACAAAAACACAAACCAAATTCAAAGGAAAATCACAGTACAATCTTTGCCTCAACCCAAAAAACCCGTTTCACCTCGACCCAACTTCATCTCGACCCATTTCACCTCAACCCAAAAAACCCATGTTCGGGTCATGGGTGAGATCAAGCGAGCTTTCAACCCAAAAAACTAGTGATTCTGTCTAGTTGTCGATCAGATTGCAAGAGAGAAATGTTGGGGTTTTGGCTGGGTCAGATTGAGAAAAAAAAGGTAAAGATTAGTGGTGGGTTGAGGGTGGTTCAAATTGAGAGAGAGGAAGGACGAGGATGGCGATGAATGGAGAGAATGGAGAAAACAATGAATAGGGTGAGGGAAGGAGAAAACCACATGTATTCTTTTGTGGGTTGAGGGAAGGAGAGAATACAGAGAACGGAAAAAATAAGACAGGCTGATGAGAGAGAACCGGAGAAATTAAAGGTAAAAAAAAAATAAAAAATGATTATTTAATTAAAATAGAGTGTAAAATAGACAGACTGACGTGGTTGTTTTGTAAAAGTGACTCTGTAAAATAGAAAAAGTAAGTTTTTAGTGTAAAATAGACAGAAAAATTTAGACCAACTGATATGGATGCTCTTAATGTTGTATACGCTGGCGAGACATCCTAAATTCTTTTGAATGTTATTTTTGGGTATACATAAGCTCTAATTCTGTAGCTTATTCTCTAGCCCAATGGGCTTACCTTTGTGGCAGGTGAGGGACTACCCCTTTTATGTATTTTCTGGTTTTGTGGAAAGTGGAGATGGCTGAGTCCCATCCCACAACATTTCCTTTTGCTATCTTTGTACTTCTTAATTTTGATAATAGAATGGAACTGTATATGTGTGTGTGTATGCACCTCAATTTTATTTGTATGAATTTATTATTATTGGTTTGTTGGTGAATATCATTCGAATTGTTGTTACTGTTGTATTTGAGTAGATCCAAGCATTATATGAAGCCACCGTTCTGTATGCATAAGTCATCCAAAGCTTCCATAACTTCAATTGACCAGATTTACATATAAAATTCCCCGTAAAATGAAGAGGCGTCATGGGATAGATACCTTGTTAAGGGAGGAAAACATCGTTATTCGAGTTCAGGTCATCAAAGAATGTATCAAAGTTTAGGGTGATTGGTCTGCTGCTAAAATGTGGATATTTTTAGAGTAATGCTATAAACACACTATTTGTAATATTTTTACAAACTATTGATGTAGTCAACTCTTACAAGTTCTTATTTGAGTCTACTACAAACATTACCTTTTCACTTACCAAATAAACACTTACTACATCAACAATTTTGTAAAAAAGTTTGTAAAATAATTTGTAATTCTAGCAATTTTTCATATTTTTATCTACCTCTGCTAGATTAATCATCTGTGCATGCCAGTTGCAATCGGTCAATAGTGTTATTATATTGCCAATATGGAATTGATATTCTTGGGGTACATAACTACATGCTAGCCATTACGAAATCAGAAAAATTGGAGGAAATGCTATTATCATAGAAGACATTATTTTTAGAATAATACTAGAGATACAAACTATTTTACAATTTTTTTTACAAATTGCTGATATGCTGAGTAATTATTAGTAAATGAAAATATGATATTAATGGTGGATTTAGATGAAAACCAATAAGAGGTTGATCACATCAACATTTTGTAAAAATGTTATAAAATAATTTGTGTCTGTAGCATTACTCTTATTTTCCTTGCTACAATTAAATGGCGATGGTTACATGGATTGAGATCCCTAAAGTCCAGGATGCAATAGCTTTTAATGATTAAGATTAAGAATTAAAAAATAAACTTTCAACCTCAGTCTTTGGATCTTTTTATTTTATTTTTAATTTTAATATTTTTAAAAATATTTTCTAATTTAAAATTTGAGATTAAAAATAAAACTTTAATTCTCAATCTTGACCATTGCAATACCATAGGTATTCTAGGGGATCCTAGTTTTATTATTAATTATTATTATTGTGGGAGGAACGAATTTTTCCCCAATCAAGTATTGTCCATTTTGAAAATTAGCCAATAGCCGATGCCACTTTCACGGATTTGTTCAATTCTACATTGGGAAGAGGCACCTCCCACCCTTACCTTATAAGCATTGAGCCTAAGGAAGAGAATACCAATCATCAAACCAAGATATCAATCAGTTTTTGGTGTAGGCGGAGATTGAACCCTAAATGTTTTATTCAACCATAAGAAACTTTACCGGTTGAGCTATAATTTAAGATATATATATTTTTGCTTAAAAAAAGTTGATTTTTAATTCAAGTGATATTAATGAAAAATTTTCTTTTAAGTTATACTAATGTAGGCTGTAAACTTCATTAAAAAAAAGAAAAAGAAAAACAAGAAACCCATTAACCTTCACATTAAAATCGATTAATCGACATTGGTTTATCAAAAAAAAAAAAACCTTATATCAGTATCACCCTCACAGAGTCCATTGTTCTATTTTCTCCTATTTTCCCTTCTTCTTCGTCGAAGCCTTTCACGTTTCACACATAACAACAACACCGTACGCTTCGGCCACCCACCACCACTGGAGACCAGGTTCCGGAGAGCTCACTGGAACTAGCTCCTCTAGTCTCAGCACCCATATAGAGAAAAATTAAGGTAATTCTTAACTTTCTTCATTCTAAAATGCTTAATTCATGATTATACATAATGGGTAATGAATAATCTTATAAAATTGAATTTAGGAATACCCTTTTGAAGGTCTTGAAACTTGAAAGGCCTAGACTTGGGGTTAAGAATGCTGAGGCTAAAACCCCACAAGGTGTTTGTGTTTGTGTCTCTGTGTGAGTGAGTGTTATGTGAATGTTGGAACATTTGTTTATGTGAAATGAATTAAAGTTGGTTTCTTTCAATATAACTATGTTGGTTCATTATGGTTTGTAATTGTAAGTGCTACTTTGGCTAGACCTCTAAACTGGTGATTGTTTTTGTTTTGCTTCTTTTGTTCCCCAACTGTGCAGAGTTTGACATACTTATGAATGGCTTGGAGAGAGCTTGCCAAAAAGGTAAGTTGTTGGGTACCCATGTGTATTTGAATCCATTTTTCTCTTAAGCATATATTTCTTTCACTTTAGTTCTTTTCTCTGTTATCAGAACCAATGTAAACATGCCTAAGCTGATTGCACCTTGCTCTCTTAGTATCTTACAATCTTGAATCAAGTTCACACTGATATTTTGGAAATTTTTAGTCTTGCAACATATTAAAGGAAAAAAGAAAACACCATATTTTTTTTTGGGGTGGGGCTGGTGTTTAAATCACAGTTGATAGAGGAACTCTTTCGAGTGTTGTGCTCTTTGTGTGATCACTGGATGAGAAACTTAGCATGTTAACTCCGTGGGAAATCAGCCTGTGCTGGCTGCTTAATTTTGAATCAACAGATAGTAATGCATTCAACTGTTGAAATGATGGTAGTTTTGGTGCATGCTTGTACTGAAGTCTAAAGCTAGTTGAGATTTGGATCAATGTTGTCTTTATTGTCCAGTTCTGGTTGAAATGTTTTGCTAATATATACAAGTATGTATGTATTGATGGATCAATGGATGTATAACTGGACTGAACAACCACCTAAATTCATAGTGACCTATTTTTCACTTTATTATTATTTATTTGTTTAATGATCAAGGCTCCCATTTCCAAGCCGCTAAGCATTTTTTTTTTATCCATTATGGTCTATTTTCACAGTTTTGATATTTATCATTGTCTACTATATTTTCACTATTATAAGTAGTTTTTATGCAGGGTGTACGCACTAGTCTTTCAAGAGCTTTGAATCCTGTGCCACCAAGGCCTGTGGTTGGGTCAAACTTTTCATCTGCCCTTGAGGATGTAATAAAAACATCAATCTCTGCTTCATTAAGATGCATATCAGGTTCTCTTAAATTTCATACATGTTTTTGTAGCTTTGTTTTTAGTTACTATTGTTGTTCAATTTAACTTGAGAGGCCTTAATACTAACCGCCTAGGGTGCTCTAGTTGTTTAGTTTTGTAATTAATTTGTACAATGGACAATACAATCAAGCTCTCATAGTACAGTGGTCAATCATATCTAAAAGAGAATTAAAGGAAAACGAACCCAAAGCTAGCAAACAATTAAACAAAGAATTGAGGAAAAATAACTTAAGATTGAGAATAGATCATTCACATCCCCTGAAGCTTCCATATGCACCACATTAAACAATGAGGCACAACTTTCCAAATTGCTATGTGCCGATGACGACCAAATTGAGCTGGCCAAGAAGCTAGCATATGCACAACTATGACATAACCCAATGTACTCCAAATAGACTGAATACCATATTGAACTAATTGATGGACACTTTTTAATTTAATGAGTAACTTTCAATATCAGGCTTATAATATGGGCCTTGATCCATTTGCTCACATTACATATCTTTTTAATTTTCCTTGGATGAGCCTAGAACCCTTGGAAGGGGGTGTCTGGACTATGAAGTGGGTGCATAGCACACACGGTTGTAGTTTATGGAAGAGTATTAGAGCAGCATGGGATGACTTGATCAATTATGTGCGTTTTGAAATGGGAGTAGGAGATAGCGTGCTTTTTTTGGCATTGTAGGTGGTGTGGGGAGTGCTGCTTTGTTTTTGTTAGCAATAGATCTTGACGGTTTGATATCTGATTATTTGGTTGGTGGTACTGGAGGGTCTGAGAAGCATTGGAATGTTAGATTTGTTTGATCTTTTAAAGACCGGGAGTTAGTGTTTATTGAGTCTTTGCTTGGGTTTAGTTAGAGACTACTTTAGCTAGTGAGCCTGTGTGGTACTTGTAATACTCTTTAGCTATTGGTGATCGATCTTTTAGAAAATTATTTGTGATGTTTAATTTATTGACGAACTAGCTAAAAATTGTTGGGTTTTCAATTGATTGCTGCTTAATCTGTTGAAGTTTTTGTTCAATCTCTTTCCAAGAATTTGATAAAAATATAATTTTGTTTCTAGATAGAGAATTTTTTTTTTGAAAATTTATTAGCTTCAGAATTGTTTTGTGCGATTTCTTGAATATGATATTGATACTTATACTGTGTGTTTGGGGTATTTTTATGTGATTTATATGATGATGAAAGAATTTGTGAAAGTAGGCCTTTAGAATTTGGATCTTTCCTTCTTACCTCAGATATGTGTGTATTTATGAATTAAATGTAGAAGTGGCTGTGGCTGTGTGTGTCGCAGATCTAAGGATTTCTGTGGCTGTGGCTATGGGGTTCGGATCTGTGTGTACTGGTGGGGGATATGGTGGTGGTGGGAGTGTGGGTTTTGAACCCACTTTCATATGGGTGGCTGGCTGGCTGCCGATGGGTGTAGCTGTGGCTGTGGGTTCAGATTTGTGTGTGCTGGTGGGGGATGGGTGGCTGCAGTTTCTCTCTCTCTCCCTCTCTGGGTGGCTGTGGATTTGGATTTGGTGGTGGTGATGGAAATGTGTTTTGGTTTTCTGTGGTGGGTGGAATTTTTTTACTGTTGGTGTGGTTGTGGTGGTGAGGATTTAATTGGAAGATAAAAGGGGGGAAAAAAAGCAAACTAGACCAGAAAACTGGTGCCAAACCATGCAAGTGGCTTTTTGAGAACAAAAAATGAGAACACCTAGAATACAAAGTCGAAAATGAAAACTGATAACAAAAACAACAGGAATCAAACAGGGAGCAAAGTTGGAATGGCAAAAAAGAATACACGTGGCCGACCTTAATTAGTTTATCGAGTATCTACAGCTAACCCAAAATTTTGGGACTAAGGCTTGATTGTTATTGTTATAAAATTTTGATAAGTTAGATAGTTATGTGTATAACAAACAATGTCCCTCCAGTAGTTGAACCCATTGAAATAAATAATTTTTTTTTAAAGAAGTGTTGGGGGATTTCAAATTCACTTGGGGTTCCACTCCCCAAATGATCAATGTTTGAGCATTCCTGTATTTATTAGTGGGTTGATGCCATATTGGGCTTTGGCCCTGGGCTTAAAGATGAAATGTCCTGAGATTAGATTTTTTCCTACATAATGTGAAGCGTTTATTTGTTGATCCGTATAGTATAAATTTATTATTATGAAAAAATTTCAAGGTTAATTGTGCGTTGTCATGAAGTGTTTTGCAAAATTTATGTTGCAGAGTTCTCTTCCAGATCAGCATTATGGGGCTCAGCTTGTCACAAGGTTCCGGCAGTATTGCCCCTTATGAGGTACTTGATCTGTTTTACTTTTTTTTGGGCTTTTTACTTGTTTTTTGGGTACAAGGAATGCTACTTTTGACTACAGTCATTGGTATGGTCTTTTGTAAGTTACACACCTGGTGGTCTTGAACCCATGACCTCATCCTTCACCTTAGTGAAAAACTCTTGATAAGTATATTCGGATTGCATTAATATGTACATGACTAAATGTTCATGACTAAAATTGATAGGAAGAGGTCGGACTTCTGAAAAAGTCACTGTTCATAAATTTAGTTTACTGGCTACATATGACAAATGATAAATTGCTGTTTAAAATTTATAATTTCACAGAAGAACATGTCTGCAATGCAGAAATTTCATTCTAATCTTTTTGCTCCTGGACTTCCTAAAGATTATAATTTGTTCTTACATCTTGCTTAGGTATTTTCATGCCACTCCAGAGCTGTGGGCTAGAAGGAATAATAATGACCCAGTTTCTGAAACAAATTCCAAGAAAAAGCCTTCCAGTAGAGGGAAGTTTGCGAAAAGAGTCAGGACTGAGCCACCTGTTGAAGCCCCTTATGTGCCTCCTAGACCAAAAAGAACCACCAAATCCTTGCTAGATAAAACAATTGACATATTTGAAGGCATGACAATTGTGGAGCTTGCCAAGCGTACTGGTGAGTCAATACCGACACTGCAGGAAATTCTAGTCAACGTTGGGGAAAAGGTTGAATCTGAGTTTGATCCTCTCAGCATTGACATTGCGGAACTGGTTACAATGGTATTTCCTATTCTTAGTTGTAAATATTACATAATAATCCCTCACATAATTTATAGCACCAAATTGGAGAACATCAATGACACACACACACACACACACACACATAGTTGTCAATATTCCTCCTTCCTGCAAACAAGTCTTTTCTTTTATTAATACAATATTCCCCTTTTCCCCCCCCAAAAACCTTATCTATTATTATTATTTTGCTGCTCTGTAGTCTATATTTCCCCCATCCATATTGTACACTATCTTTTGAGTTTTAGTTGTCTCGGAAACTTTTGGGACTCAATGTTTGGTTATCACTTCTTCAGGAAGTCGGAATCAATGTAAGGAGGCAACACTCCACTGAAGGTACTGAAATTTTACCGAGGCCTGCAGTTGTAACAGTAATGGGTCATGTTGATCATGGTAAAACTTCTCTTTTGGATTCTCTACGTCAAACATCAGTGGCAGCAAAGGAAGCTGGTGGCATAACTCAGCATCTTGGTGCTTTTGTTGTGAGTATGCAGTCAGGAGCGTCAATCACTTTTTTAGACACCCCTGGTCATGCTGCATTCAGTGCAATGCGAGCAAGAGGTGCAGCAGTTACAGATATAGTGGTGCTAGTTGTAGCTGCTGATGATGGAGTGATGCCCCAAACTCTTGAAGCCATGTCTCATGCAAAAGCAGCTAATGTGCCAGTTGTCGTTGCAATTAATAAATGTGATAAACCAGCTGCTGACCCAGAGAGAGTAAAGCAACAGCTTGCTTCAGAGGGCTTGCTACTGGAGGAGATAGGTGGTGACGTTCAGGTGGTTGAAGTTTCAGCGACAAAGAAGACTGGATTGGATAACTTGGAAGAGTGTTTGCTTCTCCAGGCTGAAATGATGGATCTGAAAGCACGTATTGATGGGCCTGCTCAAGCTTATGTGGTGGAGGCAAGACTTGACAGGGGACGGGGTCCATTGGCTACTGCAATAGTTAAGGCAGGGACTTTGGTTTGTGGGCAGCATGTGGTTGTAGGCTCACAGTGGGGCAGAATAAGGGCTATTAGGGATACGGTGGGGAAGTTGACAGAGAAGGCAACACCTGCAATGCCTGTTGAAATTGAAGGGCTGAAGGGGCTCCCAATGGCTGGTGATGATATTATTGTTGTGGACTCTGATGAGCGAGCTAGAATGCTTAGTGAGGGAAGGAAAAGGAAATTTGAGAAAGATAGGCTTAGCAAGGTCAATGATGGGGCAACAGAAAATTTGGAAACATCAGAAGAGGAGTTTAAGAGGGTTGAAATGCCAATAATAGTAAAAGCAGACGTTCAGGGAACCGTCCAAGCTGTCACAGATGCATTAAAGACTTTAAATAGTCCTCAGGTATGGCAAGATCATAATAGCTATATATCCTGAATTTGTACTTTCTTTTTAGTTTTCAACAATGTTCTACTAATTACTTGTTGCTTTAACTGATGATTATTGTTTGTTCTTCCTCACAATATAATTAGCAGTTGTCATCTGTTGATCATATGTTAGACCTCTTTGGCATCTTAACTGTTAAGTATATACCAGAACAAGGTGCAGCTTATAATCCATCTCTCCCCTCCTTCTCTCCCCCCCCCCCCCCCTCCCTCCTTCTGGGGGGTGGAATGCTATTGACTATTTGCCTCTGACTACATAATATTTTAACCTAAACCCCACTCCCTTTACTTGATCCTAGGCCCAGGGCAGGTTCTGCTTTTAGTAAAACATTGGCTTTGTTACCTAAAAGTATTCTCTGGTATTTTACTGCTGACTGAAATTGTTACTCATTGTAATTCATGTGGTTCAATTTGATTATCAGGTTTTTGTGAATGTTGTCCATGTTGGTGTTGGACCTATTTCTCAATCTGATGTGGATCTAGCAAAAGCCTGTGGTGCTTGTATAGTTGGGTTCAATATTAAGAGTCCACCTAGTTCTATCAATCTGGAAGCGACTCAAGCCGGTACAAAGGTATTGACCTTTTGCTCTCAATTTCAATGCTCTGTTGAGAATGTTAAATTCATTTAACCGTCAAGTTTAAGATTACATATTAACATTGTTTATGGGCAGTTGATACTTGATATTATTTTCATAAAAATAAAAAACAAGCATACAAAGCTTGAAAACCTTATGATTTTTGTTGTTTCTTATGTTGTTTGTAGATAGTGCTTCACCGTGTGATCTATCACCTATTGGAAGAAATGGGCAATTTGATAGTAGACAAGGCCCCTGGGACTAGTGAGACTCAGGTAGCTGGGGAGGCTGAGGTACTGAATATATTTGAGCTCAAAGGAAGGAGCAAGGCAAAGGGAGATGATGTAAAAATTGCTGGCTGTCGAGTCATTGATGGATTTGTCTCAAAATCATCAACCTTGAGGCTCATGAGGAGTGGGGAAGTTGTGTTCGAGGGATCCTGTGCATCTCTTAAGCGGGAGAAGCAGGATGTGGATACAGTGAGGAAAGGAAACGAGTGTGGACTCGTGATTAGTGATTGGGATGATTTACAGATTGGAGATGTCATCCAGTGCTTGGAGCAAGTTGTAAGGAAGCCCAAATTCATTTCATCAGAGAGTGGTGCTGTTCGAATTGAGTGCTGATGGTACTTTCACTAGATGCTCCTTTATTTTTTGACTCAAATCATTTTCCCTTGCATCTCTGCTTAAGGACAAGCAAATTCTTTTAACATCAGGATCAATACCTAGACTTGCTGCAGGGCGCTCTCAGTCATTTTACAACTGGTGCTCCTGCCCAAATACAGCATGCTTCAGAGTGGCTAAGGTTTATTTATGTAGGACAATTTTGAAAGGTTATGGCAAAATATTTGGTTTTTGATATAAATTTTGTTGTACAATAGCAAACCCACAAGATTATTAGATCAAAACATCAACAAAGAGCAATTCGTTTATTTAATTTACACTTTTAATTGCCTATGATAAGGTTGTATTCTTTTATACTACATTATTTATTCATCTAACAAATCTTTATTTATATTATTACTAAAAGCTGAAGCGTAGCATTTAATGTTGTTATGCTCCAGTTGAGCCACCTCATCCTCCACCTCATACTTTTTTTTTTTAAAATCCTTTTTTCCTTTGAGTTCTCTCTATATGTATATATATTTTTAAATTTAATATAGATATGGGCAAACATGTTGATGCACTCAATTAAGATGATTATTCATCTTCTTCTCAAAAAAAAAAAAAGATGACTATTCATCTGCAACTAATCTACTACATATACTAAATCATCTCAGTTGTTATCCATACGACATGAGTTATTATCTTCAGTTACAATTATTCACGTCATTCCATCCAAAATTGGAACTTGGAAGCAAAATGGTTTCGTTGTAACGTATATGCAGAGTAGAGTCTTCTATCCAAATCACCTTTCCACTTTCAATATCTATTCCAAATCTTATATATTTTGCCTGTAAGTTCTCTCTTTCCATCTCCACTTTAGTCTTTTTCCCCCCAAATTTCTGTACATAGCCAATGCTCAGTGAATATGCAAGACAAAGGTGTGCAAACTATCGAGAATTCAATTCCATTATTGATTATTGCTTACAATCCCTTACAATCCCAGAGGAATTTATCGATTCTTTATTGAAATTTTGGGTAATCAATTTCTTTTACATATCACTCTTGATTTTTGTTTAGGTGTGTTTCACAATGTTGAATTATCACCATATTTGTATCACAACTTCTGATGACTTTTTGAATGGTTAGTATTTTTTGTTTAACGTTAAGACAATGCTAATTTGCTCACAATGTGCATGATGTTATATTTCTAGAAGGTAGCCAACCAATCAATGTAACTCATGTTTAAAAAAAAAAAAAAAATTATTTTGTGTTTTTTCATTTAGTCACAATACAAATTGTTTTTTTTACCAACCATTGGCACTAGCACCCCTATCTATGTGTTTAGCAATTTTCATGAACTCTTCTCTTGGCTATGTGTTTTGACTTATTTTCTTTACATATACGTATTTTGGTTTGTAAAAAATGCGTGCCTTTATTATTTTTGAGGTATCTCTCTCTCTCTCGTTACATTTTTCTTATGTGTATCATGTTTGTATTTATCTATCTAACTTATATAAAATATATATATATATATATATATATTATTATTATCTATATATATCTAAAAGTTGAGACATAGAATTTAATGTTGTTGTACTTCTGTTGAGCCACCTCATTAGCCATATCATTAGCCACATCATACTTTTTTTTTTTAATTCCTTTATGATTTTTCTATGTTATTTTATATAAAATAATTAAATATAGTTAATGGACAAACCTATTAATGCACTCCATTACTATTCAACATGTTACTATTCATTTGTTTTAAATGCATATATTTGACTATTCAGCTACCCAAATTGATTTCAACTTTTCATTTTCTTCTTTCTAATTTCAAGTAATTATTAAAATTGAATAATTCATTATCATTTTAATGGATATATGCGTATGTTTACTATTTATTAAATGCAAATGTTTGACTATAATTAACTATCCAAATTGATTTCAACTTTTGTTTTCTTCTTTCTAACTTCAAGTAATTGTTAAAATTGAATATTTAAACTTTTCATATTCCTATTCTAAAAATTAAAAAATTAAAAAAAAAAACTCTTCTTCTCTTTCTTCAGCCTTTCTCCTTCTTCTTCGCCTCTTTATCTCCCTATTACTCTTTACTTTACCATTAAACTTCTTTCATCATTTCCTATTTCTTATATTTTAACTCTTTTTCTCTCCATCTTATTTTGTATAAATTTGATATCATTTATTCTATTCAATCCATATTTTTTTTCCACACAAAAACCGTGAGTATTCTCTCTCTCTCTCTCTCTCTCTCTCTTGCTTGATTTTTTTTTTTTTCATTTTTTATAGCTCTAATTTAGGTTAATGGTCTTTTTATTTAATTTTTTTTGTGTTGTATTTTTTAAATTTCCCATCATAGATCACTCCTATAGTTTTGGTTGAATTTTGGCTTGGGTTAATACTTAGTTTTTTTAAAATAGAAATTTAAGTTTATATCAAAACAAAATATACATGGCTACAAATTTAAATATGCCTACCAATGGACTTCTACTAAACGGAGATGTATTTACAATATTTTTAGCTTCATATACTTCTTTGATAATGTGAATTTGAGAAAGAGGAAAGAGTAGGCAAAGGATGTATGATCTTTCATAATCCCCTATGTCTTGAAGAAAGTGGAGGGCCTATTAGTCTCCCTTCTATTGGAATTTTGTATAGAAAGCCTTTTAATATAAGTTCCTTGACTTTTTGTTATTTTGTAATCACTCTATAGTCTATACTGTGACAAAAAATGAATAAAGTTTTTTTTTATTTGTAGAGTATCAAAAAAGTCAAAAAATATTCAGTGTAGAAATTTTGTATTGTTACATCCCATGTGTGTGGTAAAATTCCTTTTAAAAATCTTATGTTTTTTTTTTCTCAAATCTATTAGTTTTTTTTATTTTGGTCATTTTACACCATCAAATTTTTAGTTAATTCAAACTTTCTTGGTAAGATTTTACTTTGCTCAATTGATCATCTTTACTGAAAATGCCAAAAAGAAAATAAGATAAAATATAATTTACTTTATAGCACCATTATGCTATTAATGTTTCTATGTATAAATACTTAAGGAACTTTTTCTTTTTGCATTTTATTTTATTTTATATTTCCACTTTATGATATATGATTTATTGGTAATGATCTATTGCATAGTTATTTTTATTTACTTTTTCACTTAGTTTCAATTGTGAGGAAGATAGAGACGTGGATCTATGTTTTGAAAAAAAATATATCTATAAGAGTTAAATTGCATACATTTATATAGTAATAAACAAAGTATACATAGTTACAACTTGGTCTGATAGTTCTCACAGTATCAATTTTTTTTTTAAATAAAATAAAATTATTGCATTGTGTTTTCATACATATCTCACTATATATAATATCTGACTACAAAATATATTTTGTTACACTACAAAAAAACTTCTAATTTAAAACATAATTTCAAATAACACATATTGAATTTTTAAAAATATACAATCTAATATATTAATTCAATAATTATCCAATAAAAAATAATCATATCATATTTTCCCGCACAACTCGCGGGTTTGCGACTAGTTATTACTAAAAGCTAAAGCGTAGCATTTAATGTTGCTACACTCTAGTTGAGCCACCTCATCCTCCACCTCATATATTTTTTTTAAAAATCCTTTTTTCCTTTATGATTTCTCTCTATTATATATATATAAAAAAAAATTAAATCTAGATCATGGGCAAACATGTTGATGCACTCTATTAAGATGACTATTCATCTCCTTCTCCAAAAAAAAAAAAAAAAAAAAAGATTACTATTCATCTACTACTAATCTACTACATATACTAAATCTTCTCAATTGTTATCCATACAACATGAGTTATTATCTTCAGTTACGACTATTCACATCCTTCCATCCAAAATTAAAATTTGGAAGCAAAACGGTTTCTTTGTAACGTAAATGCAAAGTTAGAGTCTTCTATCCAAATCATCCTTCCACTTTCAATGGTTAATCCAAATCTTATAAGTTCTCTCTCTCCATCTCTCTCTCTCTCTTTTTTTTTTTTTTTTTAATTTTTAAGGGATATTGAAGGAGAATAAAAGTGACTTTTAGAGTAGCTTGGAGTTCCAATCTATCTAGGTAGACAAAAAAGTTTGAACTATTTTATACAAAAATTATTGTGTATATATGTCAATTTTTCTCAACATAAAACTTATCTGCTTGACATATTTTGTCTATGAAAGCCAAATAGAATCACTTGGCATTTCTTCAATGGCGGAATTGTCTCCCTCTAAAGACTCATATCTTAATGAATTTGACAGTTCTACTGAGTAAGCTTCTATTCTCTCTTTTTCTTACTCTATTCTCACAATTCAATATTTTATTACAATCACCAGATAAAAAATATCTAGATTATTATTTTGATTGTTTGGCTCTTTGTGTTAATGGATTCTCATAATTTTGATCATATTTTATTCATAAGGTAATCAATTTGGGTTTGAAATTATTTTATGTAATGGGATTGTAATTATGGGTTACTTGGATTAAAATAATTCCTTTTGGGATTTTTTCTTGCAATGTGTCTCCAAGCAACTTGATACACGGTTCTCATGCCCAATAAAGATTAAAGTGTTTTTATAGTTGTTTAGAATGAAAAAAATATCAATATATTTTGTGGGAGATAATTTTGTAACATTAAATTGACTTGATTCTTTTAACATTCATTTAGTGATAATCAAACTATAAATTGTTAGATTTTTTTAGAACTCAAAAGTTTTATGCATAACTTTTTTTTTTTTTTTTGAGAAACATTTTATACGTAACTTATTGTATAGAAAATGATATATGGATTTTTTTTCCCTTTAAGTAGTGAAATTGAAGTAAACGTGTTCAATAGACTTTGTTTGTTATTTGAGGACTTAGAATGTGGTGGAGTTGGGACATATTCCAGCTTTTTAAATGTGGAATAATCATTGCTTTGATTTATACAAATTTCTATAATTTTGATAATATATATTTTTCACCTCTTTGTTTTTTTTTTGTTACATTCGTTTGTGTGATTATGGTTGGTAATAATTTCTATGCAATATATAGTTTTATTAATTGAATTTTCACTTTAACATTGACCTATGTTAGTCATTATCCTTTGTAAGTGAGCTATGTTTGGATGATAAGGTGCTAAGGTGATATGTGTCATATTTGGATTGACATATGGCAAATTTCAACAATTAATTTCTCAATAATTGTTGAAATTTGAAAATTTTTCTTTACAATTCAGAATAATTGTAAGTAAATAAGAACCAAATGATTATTTTTGGAAATTGCTCATGTTAATATTTTTTCAAAAATATACTTAACTTTTCATCTAATTATTTGAAATTTATTAAAAGAATCTTAAATTTCTAGAAATTGCATTTGACAATGCAAAAATTTACCGAGATAAAATCTTTAAGTAATGAAGGATTAAAATATATTAAAGTTTCAATACTTGCATTTCTTAATTTTAGATTGAATGTTTAAGGATTGTGTTCTTTGAAAAGATATGGATAAAATGTGGGCTTATTAAACTAAGTATCTAATAATAAATATTCAAATTACAAACGTTACTATATATTAGATACAAATGTTTGACTATTCAGCCACCTAAATTGATTTCAACTTCTCATTTTCTTCTTTTTAATTTCAAGTAATTATTAAAATTGAATAGTTCATTATCTTTTTAGTGGATACAATTAAAATTTCAAGCATAATTTACAGCCTAAAGATGAGTTTTGTATCTCTTCATTTATCTACAATTACAATGTTTCCTCTTCCAAATTTTCAGTTTTTAACAACCGTATTTCTCTCTCACTCACACATCAATCTTTTTTTATTTAAGCTTTACAATATATCTACCAATGTACATTCTAGATATGATCACTCCATCATTTACAACAAAAAAATTAGTTCAATACTATTTGTTCTCCACATTTTTCAATCAAGCTTTAGTTTTCACCATTTTGAGAGGACATCGATTGTTTTTGTTAGAGATTTTCAAAGTTAAGGCAATAGGATGATCATTGAGGTGAACAAAACACACAAATAGAAATGAACATTTTTTTCCCTTTCTTTTTGGTATTCTTACATTTAGTCTATGTGAAGTGATTTTGGTGTTTTCCTTCCCAAATTTTTTAATGATATTGACTTTTGTTACTCTTAATTGACTTAGAATTGGCAACACAATTTTAGTTAATCTGAGTTTTTTTTGGCAAGTTTTTACTTTGCTTAGTGTTAGAAGTATTGGTTAAATGATTAAATTTACCATATCCCAATAGCTTAAGCTTTTGGGACAATCGGTAATTTAACATGGTATCAGAGCATGAGATCCTGAGTTCGATCCTTGTCTTCTCCACTCTACCTCCCATTTAAATTCCCACGTGTTGGGCCTCACCTATTAAAAGGTAGTTTTGGCCCACACGTGAGGGGGAGTGTTAGAAGTATTGGTTATAAATGATTAAATTTACCATATCCCAATAGCTTAAGCTTTTGGGACAATCGGTAATTTAACACTTAGTTGATCATCTTTAAGGAAAATATCAAAAAAAGAAAAAAAAAAAAAAAAAAAAGACAAAATATAATTTACTCTAGAGTATCATTATGCTATTAATGTTTTTATGTAGAGATACTTGAGGAACTTGTGATTAATTCTTTTATGGAATTCCAATTATTCTTTTGTCTAGCTTTCTAGATTAATTTTTAGGTGGTGCAAATGATAGCTTAGAGGTAAATACATTCTTTGTAGTGTCCCATACTTGTGGTTCAAATCCCACCATCCCCCCTCCACCACTATCTACCTATGAAAAAAAAAGAAAAGAAGGTTAGTGTTTGTGTTAGTTTGAGTAACATTTTATGTCCCATTATTTGCTTAAATCTTTCATATATGCAATGCTTAATTCATATAACATTTTTGAATTAATCTTTTTTGCCCCCCTTTTATTCTCTTTGTGATTTTGAAATTACAAATTTTGTTACATAGAACCATATTAAGCTTATATTGTGGTAACAACATAAACAATGCCTAAGGTGCCCCCACTTTTGACAAATTAAGCATTACACCACATAAACTTCTCAATAGGGTTGATTTCTATGATGAAGTCATTGGTATTTGTAATGCAAGCCTTAATGGAGAGTGAACTTTTAAATTCCATAAGTATGTACAACATATGGAACAGGAAAATGAATTTATTTGTACAAAATTTTGAATAGTTTTGTATAACTACTCTATAATTGTTGCAGTTTAAATTTGTCAATGTCACCTTCATTTGGAAGAGAAACCATGAAAAACAAAGAGCAAACTAACATAGTTGATAGTGATTAAAAATTCTTTGATTAATTCCTCTTGGTTGAATGTGTACATTCCTTATAAAAAAAATCTTAATATCACTAAGCTAAAGGTAGTATACTATTTAATCATTTTGCCAAATTTTTGTATTAAAATTATAGATTCTATCTTCTAATAGACATTTGTGTTGGATGATTTATATATCTATAATCAGTTATTTAAACTAAGAATTCCCCGTCATATGTTACTCTCTAAAGATCTTATTAGCTATATAGATGTTATTTTTGGATTAATGAGACAAGATCAACAAAACATGACTTTTATATAATTATATTTAGACGATACTGCAATGTTATGATGGATAGGTTGGTCTTATTTTACTATATAATCTAAGTAATCATATGGTTTATGAATTTAAAGAGTTATATATTGCGGGATTTATTCAAATGTTCATATGATGAAAAAAAATTTGTTTTTTGAATTTTATTTTATTTTATATTTTCACTTTATGATATATGATTTATTGATTATGAGAAAGAACGAAATATTGATCTATGTTTAGGAGAAAAATATACCTATAAGAGTTGATTCGTATGTATTTGTATAGTAATTAACAAAGTATATATGGTTACAACTTGGTCTAATAGGTCTCACACTATAAAATAAGAGATAACTTTTTTTATTGTACTGCGTTTCATATTTTTCTGCGCATTGCGTGGGTTTGTGACTAGTATATCTAAAAGTTGAAGTGTAGTATTTATTGTTACTACGCTTTAGTTGAGCCACATCAGTAGGCATGTAATCTTTTTTTTTTCCTTCATTTTTTAAACAATATTAATATAAAAAAATAGTGCAATTTTACACATTCTTTAACTTATAAAATCCAACTCACCATTAATTCAAGCCTCTTCCAATTCTCAATTCTTTCTTTTCCCCTTTAAAATCGATTGGCACTTTTGAAGTTTAAACCCTTCAATTGCCACCCCTGTAATTAACTATGTTATTTTTAACACTATAAATTTCCAATTGCTTTCTCTACCTCAGCAAAAGCTACCAAAGCTGCACCTGATTTGGAAAGTCCCTTCGACTTTGAGGTGTGTTCTTTCCCTTCTTATTTTTCATTTTTCCCCAACTTTGGTTTTTCCTTTGGAATTTTAAACTTTGTGGCTGATATGCTTTTTTTTGCATTGTCGACAATATGATCACTTTGGGACTATGGGTGGCTAGGATTTGGTTTGTCGATTATGAGAAGGATTTTTGAGGATTAGAAATCTCTTCAACAACTTCTTACTTTATATTCATGTTGTACAATTTTTATTTTATATTTGTGTTTTACCAGTTCAATTTGTTTTTCTCTGAAATTTTAAAGAAAACCAAGTTTTTTTACATCTGACATTTGTTTAATTCTATGTAAGCAAAGAAGGAAAAAAAAAAAAAACCAAAGTTTGATGTATTTACTTTTGATAGTTTTGAAACAATAATAGAGTATATGCTGCAGTTTTACTCCAACTACTGCTTTCATATTTTTCAACTCAATAGTTCTTTTATTTATTTATTTATTTTTTTTATGTGGGATCTTTCTCAATTTCTATTTGGCTCCGAAAGTCATAAATACTATGTTTAGCACACTGTTTCTTATTATGTCACAAGGAAATAGAAAGTTCTTATTGCACTCCAATAGACAATAATAAGTCTGCCTCAAAAGTTTGATGGGTTTGTGTGTCACAAGGAAATAGAAAATCTTAAAATATGATTGGGGGTTTAATTTTTATCTGATTATGATAATGCTAAATGTGGAATTTGGTTCTTGCAGGCTTTAGGAACATTGATCCAGATACATGAGAGTTTGACAATGAAGATTTCTTAAGTGACCAAAAACATTTCTAAAGAACTTTAAGAGAACAGAGACAATTTTTTCATCATTTTTCATCATAGCCTTGGATATTTATTCCAATTAAACTTTTGTGTTGGGCACATAAGGACTCCAAAGTCCAAGCATCAGCCGACCTTGATATATCTATTTACTGTATTGCCGCAAACCCACACATTAACACCTTAGTTGACTTATGTTAGTAATATAAATATACATGTTCAATGGCAATTGTTTTGTAGTATTAGTGCCACATTATTAGAATAAGTTTTTCCCTATTCTTTGTTATTCTTTAGAGTCTAAGTCATGACTTTGTTCTAGAGATTTTCAATTGATCATTTGAGGAGTCTAAGTCGTGACTTTGTTCTAGAGATTTTTAATTGATCATTTGAGGCATGATATGTTGGTTCTAATGATGACATTAGGAAAGCTTAGAGAGCAGTAGTAAACTACAAGAGCATACCTTTAATAAATGAAACAAAAGCTAAAAGGGACTGAAAAAAAAAATGATGTCCTTAACAAGAGCAATGCAAAACCCATCAAATGAGTCTAATACATTATTGTTTGTGGTTTTTGAAACAATAAGATAAACAAACTGAGCTCATCATCTTTATTTTGATATTGGTTCATTTACAAGTGATTCAAATATATGACTCATACTTATTACTCTTCAATAATTAAGAAAAACTTCATTAGCTCAAAACAAATGTCACAACCTGAGATGCTATTCCCAAAATAGGGCAAATCGCAATCATCATTTCATCAGTTTAAACAATCTAACTCTGTACAAAGCAGGTTGAAAATATAAATGCTATCTAACTTTTGTTCAATATAGTTATTGTAAGGACCAATTCAGAGCTTACAGCCCACTATATGGAATGGCTTAAGCCCAAGAAGCCCAAAAACAATAAATTTATAGAGAATGGGTTGGAGAACTGGGATGTAGTTGATCAAACAAATATTGGAATCAATCAGACGATAAGAGAATAAAACACCAAAAGACTATACTGAAGAAAAATGGTCCTCGACAAACTCCGAGGTGCCCTATTCTATTATATTATCTTTCAATTTGGTTACAAGCTTTGTTCCTGAAAACTATAGGGCTCTCTTTTGATTTTTTCCGATCCCCCCTTTCATGAAGGGCCTCATTCCTTATATAGTCCCTTTCACAGCATCTCCATCCTACATTTGTTAAGCATCTGAGTCCTCACTTGAGTGTCTGTCCCATCAGACACCTTCTCTGCTTTTAAACGTCTTGGAGTAACCAATTTTCTACTGTTCAGGGGTCTTTTTCACATTAATGCAGTCAGAAAAGTAGTTGCAGAACATTTAATGCAGTGGTGACAGCTTCGTTGATATCTTAGGATTTCCTTTGGTTCAATATCTATTCAGTGACTATTTATACCGACAGAACTTCCTGGGAAGTTCTTCTGCATTAGTAAACCATTTCTTCTGACCTCGGCTCCGGTATGCCGAGGATATATTACCCTCGGCCAATAACACCTGGAGCCTCTGTAACCACAACTAACTTTTTTCCTTGCTAACACAGTCCTCTGTTGTGGGAACTATTCCTATCCTCAGCTTGGGCTATGGGCTCGTTATAATAAACTTACATTAATTTTTGGGCCTAACATCCCTACAGTTATAATGGGGAGAGAGGATTTGAACCTTGGATATTATGGACACACCAAGAGATGCCAACCATTTGAGACGCAATACTCTTGGCTAAATGCTATTTAACTAGATAACATTAGATTGATACAACTTAATTCTAATTAAAACACTTTTGACTCTCAATTGCTGCATCAATAACAGAACCTCAACCTGCAACCATTTAGAACATGCATATTGAAACCTGCCAAATTACCACTTCACAATCTCCCATCACTTCAATTAGATTTTAGAACCAGGTTTGAGCATTCTCCAGTTGATAAGCATCACTTCATTGAGGATGGTGTTCTTTAAGTTGCTCCTTGCTTCCATTTTAGCTTTGACATCACTCTTAGTGATTCTAACAATCTACCATAAAGCCTACTCTCTCTTTGAATTTGCAAGTGGCAAATTGTTGCCCACAATGCCACTTTGCAAAGAGAAGTTCTAAACCACGTTTTAGGCTTGCACAATGGGTTTCTTGCATAGTAGGTTTCTTTCACTTTGCATGCCTATACACCCTTCTTTTTTTAGAAAAAAATTAAATAAAAAATGAGAAACTTAAACTCCTATTTGTTTGATTGCTAAGAAAATGAAGTAAATTTTAAATAAATAAAACAAGCCTCGAGTCCTTTGTTAGTAGCTTTATTGTTTTTCAGTAATTGCTTCTTTGATACGATGATTTTATGTTATAATATACTTTGGTTCCAATATGTTCATTTACTTATTTTAATCAAGGTGAAACTTCCATTTTTTGTTCAATTGTGAAAAAAAATTGATTTCTCTCTCTCTCTCTCCCCTTCAGATTGATGATTTTTTTGTGTTTGTTGTATTCTACTTTTGGTTGATACATTTTGGTTGTGTGTTTTTTGAGTTCCCCATCACATGCACTCTTTTTCGCTTTTATAGCTTTAGTTTGTGTTAATTATATATATATATATATATATATATATATATATATATATATTTTGGAAGTGAGAATTTGAATTTATATCAAAATACAATCTACATGGTTATATATTTGAATGTTCCTATCAATTATTTGAGTACTATCAAAGATTTTATCATGATAATCTCCTTAAGAGAAATATAAATTTGAATAATTAATTTGAAACTTAAAAAAAGTTTAGTTGTACCCAAAGAAAAGGAAAACATAACACACTATACCAAAAGTTTGAAAAATTTAAACCAATTCAAAAAAAAAAAAAAAAAAAAAAATATATATATATATATATATATAAATCAAACACCCCCAAGTTTCTTAAAAAAAGAAAACTCAAAATAATAGAACAGTGTTGTAAGGACCCTAAAAAGAAAGGCCTAAGCTCACTGAGAATAGTAATACCTTGTCCTTCAAATCAAGCCCAAACAATAGAATTTTTAAGAGAGTGGGTCTTTAAGTCAAGTGCAATGTAAAGATAAGTCCGAGTCTAAGACTGTTGAATCCAAAGTAACAGATTAGTGTTCTCAACAGATGAGGATAATATCCTCCTCAGACGGGTCCGAGAATAAATCTGTTATTAATAAGTTAAGCTCATGTCCCTTTACAAGGTAATCCTTAGTTCTCTCACTTGTTTCTTTTTTCTTGGAAATTGTTCATCCCCATTTTTTTGGGGGTTTCCTCTCTTTTATAGTGTCTTTCCTAGCATCCCAGCCCTTCACCTGTACATTTTAGGTGGTCCTTCAGGATACTTGTCTCGTCGAGACCCTTTTGGAGATGGTAGAGAGAGTTGCTAGCTGTGATGTTGCTGTTTAGGGGTCATTTCCTCATTAATACAGCTGATTAGGTTGGTGCAGAGCATTAAATGCGGAGGTGGGAGGTATCTTCTTCAGGAAAATTCCTCCCACCACCCTCATAGGTCTCGTTTTCTCTTGTTGCTATCCTTTCCCTTATCCTTAGGCTTCAATGGGGTGCCAGTCATCCTTTGGCTCTCTTGCTTTCCTCGGGTGAGCACAATCCTTGGAGTTTGCCTATCTTTCTTTGCTTGAATTGGACAACTTCGTCCTCGGATTGGGCTCCTTGGTCCTTGGCTCCCTCACCGGTGTATTTGTAGAGATAGAGAGATGGATAATACTATTAAAAATAGTTCAATTTTTTTGGAGAAAAAATTATCATAAAAAAATTATACATAATACCATATTACAAAATAATTATGTGCATGGGTATGCGACTAGTAATTATTATTATTCATGCATATGACACAACTTATAAAGTTGAATTACCCTTGTTCCCCATTTAGAAATTTCAAAGAAACCACATTCAGTGTATAACTGGCTAAACAAACCTAGGGAATACGTAACTTTTATTGATGGAACTGACGAGACCTCTTTCCTTGGATGACCTCATCATATACATTCATCCACCTCGACATGGCATGGATGAAGGCAAACAAGTCATTAATGAGAGGATTCAATACCACAGACAGTTACCAACTAGCTGTCAAACCGTTGGAGCCTCATCAGCATTCGCATTAATAAGCCCTAAGGCATTATAGGAAGAGCACTAAAACCACAATTAAGGCCCCAACGGCTAGAAATTATGAAGCTATATATACACACTCATCAGAGGCAAAGGAGGTACATAATTTTTTCACCCAAATATACTCTTATACGGATATCTCTAATATTTAGAAGTTTCTTATTTCTCTCGAAAAGCTTCTATACGCTAACTTTGGCATCGGAGACATTGTGGTAGGCATCACACTGATGACCACCTTAGGAGAGCCTTTGTTCTACATTTGCAGGGATTGTGACGAGGATTCAGCTCCATTTGGACGAACCAACTTGACTGATGATATACGCATCATCATTTATGATTTTATCAAACCAGTGCAATAGTTTGATTTATATGCTGATTGTTGAGTAGTCAAAATTATGATCATTCTTTCTGGTACATGACATCCATGCGTGCCATATATTATTGGAACCTTTCACAGGATTAAACAAGTGCCCAAATCAATGAAATCGCAATTTTATGTAGTGGAACCTTTTGCAGGATTGAGCATTTGTCCAAATCAATGGAAAAGCAATTTTATAGTGGAACCTTTTGCAGGATTAAGCATTTGTCCAAATCAATGAAAAGTGAAAACGCAATTTTATCGCATGGTACAATTTAAAGTCAAGAATGGGAGTCTGTCTAATTCTTAGGTATGTCAATTTACAAACATTGATGCCCGCTTGTTTTGAAAATGGACTTTTCGTGTAAATTTTTGTGTGTGTGTAGTGTTCCCCCAAGTGCAATGACAGAGGGAAAGTTCGGAAAAATTCTGGAACCACAACTAATTCCACACACATATTCACAACTATCTAATGTGGTTGACTATGAGTAGTGCAAAAAAATTAATAGGTCTATGTGAACAACTATTTGATGTGGCTGACTATGAGTAGTGCAAAAAAAATAGTAGGCTTATGTGAAAATGACAGACATCCAACCACAGTCACATATAATAGTTGTGATAATGAGTGTAAAATTGGTTGTGATTTTAGAAGAATATAAAAAGATTATTGCACTATTTGTAGCTTTTCTATCAACTATTTTCACCAAACCACTTAGGATTTGAAGGATACCCATTAGAGCATCTAATTCTACCACCAAAACTTAAGCATCCGAATTCAATCTCAACTTAACCCAATCATGATCCGGAGGAATCCAATGTAGGTACCACTGGCATTCCCTAAAAGAGCATAAAGTTCAATGGCTCTATGCACACAGAGTGAAGGAGAAAACACAGATTGAGAAGATGCTATAAAGATTGAATTGTTTCTATCAAGCCAAGACTCCAATACACGTTTCCTAATAGCTATTATATATATACTATGCTAATTATGAATTGCCAACATTTTCCTACTTTCTCCATTTTTCAATCAAATCCAAAAAATGGTAATCAATTAGTCAGTAGACTTAATTAACGTGACAAAATCTAGTCTACTGGTTTCATTGTGAATGGACAGTTTCTTAAGAACTACACGAGAGTAATTATAAGAAATCTAGATAATCTTAATCTATACGTCTCAAACTCCTTTCAATTATTAGATTTTAGCAAATCTAATCTCAAATTTGTCTATCTCATACTTGATTTAACAAATTCAAACTTTCTAAAAATAAATGATGAATTGTATTAATTGACTTTAAATGACACGACATCATTTACACTATTTTCAGATTTGTGAAAGTTAAATCTTCACTGACAAATAACTTGTGTTAATTTAAAAAAAAAAAAAAAAAATACTTCGCTATCTAACAAATAATAATTATTATTCATGCATGTGCAGTGTGCACGTTCCAAAGTCACTTACTGGGGCTGAGCATAACTTTGGATTTTTGGGAATTTACTAGTACAACTTGATAGTTCTAGCTGCATATGACACATGAAAACTTGCCCCATACTTTTGAGAGAGATTGTCATTTATAGTAACTTAGTAACATTATTACATTAACCTAACTTGCCTCTTCTACTCAAGGCATGGCTTACTTATAAGTGAGAGTTCACCAGAATTGACAAACACTTTGTGGTTGGCTACTCTTATCTCAGAGCTATATAAACTGGCCCCATCCGGCTAGGTTGGTTTAGAGACCAAGTGACTTTAATAGGCTCTTTGAGGTCAAAACCAGGACAAGGGTGGCCGTCAAGGTTTTGATTAGAGATGAAAATACTCTGTTTTCAAAATAATATGCAGCATATGTTGAACCTATGTCTTTTTAGGTTCTAATCAATCTAATTGTCATTTATGATATAATCATGACAATTTATTTGTATCTGACATTTTTTGTCTCTTCAAAATTATTTTCAGACATGTTATAAAGCTTCTTTGAGTCCAATGATCAACTTAAGAATATTTCTTAAATTCACAATCAGTTTTCACTTTTCATATACTCCACAAAAAAATTCTTCCTTCATTATCTTTTTCCTATCAACTTTGACTAGAGGAAGGGGCATCATCTTTCATTTAGATAAAAATATCTTTCTCCTTAACCATATAGCACGCCATTTTTTTAAAAACAATCATTGGCTCATCTCTCAAAACCAATTGGGTTAGTTCATCGATTTTTCTTCTTGCTCACATAATCACAAGACTCACTGATGGACAGGTAGCCACATGTTTTAGTTATGTACACAAGAATAAAAAGTTGTCACTTTCTTTTGCTTTTATTATTTTGCTCTATCTGCAATCAATGAAAACTTAATGATATCTAGAAGTGGCCAACAAATTTTCTTGTTTCTTTCAATATTCTTTGTTCTGCATTGATGCGAATTGATGCGACTTAAAGCATGAACTTATTTTTATTAGCTCTGTTCGTGATATTTTCTTCCATGGATCATGGCTTTCTGTCTCGAAATTTTCCAATGGGTAAAACAAAAGAATATTAGGGACATAATTTTTTATTACACAATTTCTTAATATGGTAAATTATGATTAGAGCAACATCATTTTCACATATACCAATTAATGACACCATTTTTATTATACACCACCAATCACATATACCAATTCAGCAGTCATAAAAAAAATTTGTATTAGTAGATGACTTTTTGAATCATAGATTGTGATAAGAGTCATGCTAGAACAAAAAATTTACAACCTTATTTACATCTTACTCTAAGGTTGTAAACAAGCCGAGTTGAGTATTAAAGTTCAGGAATGTTCATTTAATTTTATTTTGAACACAGTCGAGCTCATTATCAAACAAATTACATGTTCAAATTTGGTTCATTTTCTTGTTGTACAAGTTCAAGCTTGTAAACAAGCTACTTGATTAACTTATATTTTTCCCATATATAATAAAACCATGACTAAAATTTCTTATCCCTTTACAAATCTATGAATTTTATTACAAATGAACTGTTTATATTATCAATCAACTACAAATATGAATTTGATGTTATATGAACCTAGTTACAAACTTACATAATCCATTTTCAAGTCTAAATAAGAATATTTTTGGACAAATATACATAAAATATAATATTATATATAGTTAAATTGAACTTGCACATGTTCACGAACTTGTTTAAAAACATATTATTATATTTAAGTTTAACTTTTTTAACAGGTGACCCTAAACTTATGCTTGAACTTGACTTATTTACTAAACAAACAAACACGAATAAACTTTTTCCTTGGCCGAGCTCAAACCGTTCATAAATCATTTACAACCCTACAACTTACTGACATGTCAAGTTCTGACACATAGTAGCGTGGCACTAATTTTCGTTGTACAAGAATCCACCATGTGAAAAACGTTCAGGTCACTGAACTTTTTGTTGTGATATTGACAATTTCTTTTACACACTAGTGGGCATTAATGAAGCGTATGTACTATTTAATGTGCCTTTCTGGCATGTGATGCGGGATCCGCCTGTTACTTGAATAGAGCAAAAAGAGGGCATTTTCACAATATGCTTCACATATGTTTGGATTAAAGTAGCCAAGAGAAGTCAAATCTTGTGAGTTGTGTAGCACTGTAATTCAAAGCATTGGAATTTTTGCATCTAGAAGATTTGATTTTGACATCTAATTTTTTAATTTAGAAGTTCAAAGTTCAACTACTGAATGAACATAACCCATATCAGTTATCAAAAGCATGATAAAAAAAAAAGATTCACGATCCCAGCATGATTAAATAAAAAAGGTGTTGGTCGCGTAGATTTAGGATCTTAAGAAAAAATGATAATATTAAGAATGCAAGTCATCCTCAGATTGGCAATTGACTAACAGGCACTGGTATACGATGATCCTGATCCGCGTGGTTCGTATATATGCCCTGGAGAAACAACTGCCAGTCAGCTAGTCATTAATTCTGTGCTACATTAATTTCCCGTTACACTGCATGGGGTTATATATTATTATATGAGTGGTGAAGTTCGTACGGGACACATTGCCATGTCAGCTGAAATGGTATTTTATTGTAAAAAAATCATTTTTTCAAAACATGATTTCACAGCGTATGTGTATGGGAGTATATGATTAGGAGTGTGTAACAAGATTTAGCTTCATTAGCAAGGAGTTTGTTAAGCTAAGCTGAATATAACTTAACAAGCTCTAATTTCACAATTTTAACTAAAATCATATTTTAAAAACATAATTTAAAAAATGAGCATGTATAGAGTGTGGAATAATGTGTGTAATAAGATTTTCCATTATATATATACGTTGCTAAACAGAGGTGTCAGTCTGAAGAAAACTGGAAGTGAGTTTGTTGTAACATGACAAGAACATTAAAGTTTCTCTGCATGGCAAAGCAAAGAATGTTGTTAGCAAGAGCAAGCTAGTCAAGAAGGGGAAAAACTTAGATAGTCCCAGAGTAGTGCTCCGGGCTCTCACAAAGTGGGTGAGCCCCATGGTGGGACCCACGTGTGAATTTGCTAGAGGTAGAGTGAATTTCTAACTTTCTTGGAACTCAAGTATTATCACTGTCTTCTTAGTCTTAGATTTGTACACACAAAACATATAGACAATTACATATGCAATTTTGTTTTTGTCCTTTTTCTTTTCTTTGTATTTGTCATTTACTAATTTCATGCTTGGATTGTAATGAAAGGTGATGTAAATATAGTGGCGTTCTTAAATATACTTTCAACTTATATTCATGCTTACAAAGTCAGTTCGAGAATAGAACATCCTTAGAATCTGTGAGGTTTCTGTTTTTAGCAGGCAGATGAATTGATGCTACCATTTTCACCTTTACCTTTTGAATTTCTTTACCAGGTTTGTTTGTACTAAGTTTTCAATTTGTCTACATATGAAAATTCACTTCTTCCCCCTCCCTCTTTCTTCCATTGTCGGTAAAACTTTTTTGTAACCCAAATAATGAAATGTTCCAAGTAATCATATGGTGTAGGAATGCACGCAGAGCACTAGATTTTTGTGGCGCTTATGATGTCAGTATGTTGATGGAGAAGTTAAAATTGCTTTTGTACTCTTGAGGTTGGTTAGAAGAGTTGCAGACCTGTAGGCTAAAGTACATAGTCCATGTTTGAGTGTTATCTAGAGAGGATATAAAATAAAGGGCTGTCCGGTATCCCAGAAAGAATAGGAATGTTTTTGAAAATGAATGGTGAAAACCCATTTGTAATATATGTAGATTTAGTTGTTAACTTGATCGAAATTCTTTGTGTGCATACTTATCACCTTTTTTGTTGTTCTTCCTTATTAGGCTCTTTCTGATTGCCGCTCAACTACATAAAGCATCTTGTTTGAAGTAGCAACTCACAGAGACTAGGCATGGCTGAGGTTTTCTGGTCTGTATTCTGTGGGAATTCTGAGTGTTCAAGTGAAGATGGAAAGAGATGCAGTTATGGTTTTCTATCCATAATCGACCCCAACACATGCATCAACAATTCTTTGGTTATTTCTGTTGATTTCCTGCTCATGCTCATGTTCCTATATATGGTCATTTATAGATCATTCTCAAGGAAGATTGTAGAACCATCACACTCTGAACACTTCTCTCCAATTTTGATTTTCTCAACCATTTCTAATGGTGCTCTGGGTTTGGCTTACTTGGGATCTGGGATTTGGATATGTTATAAAGAACTGAAAGCAACAGGAACCATTTTACCTCTGCATGGATGGCTAGTAATGCTATTCCAAGGATTCACATGGTTGCTGCTGGATTTTGCAGTAATTATTGACAGTCTACACTTTCAACACATCACAATTTCAAAGCTTTGTTCAATTGTCACCTTCTTATTTGCAGGATTCCTCTGCTTTTCATCTATTTGGGTCATTATTTTGGACAAAATGGTATATGTTCAAATGATTTTGGATATTTTGTCCCTTCCAGGGGCAGTCCTGCTGCTCTTGTGTGTTTTTCGGAGACACAAGTATGAGGAAACAGATCCAGACTTCAGTCATGATACTTCCTATGTACCTTTACAAGGTGAAGAAGACAGTGCCACAGGTGAAAATTATTCCAATGAAAATGTTACTTCTTTTGCCAAAGTTGGATTTCTTAGTACTATGACATTTTGGTGGTTGAATCCATTAATGAAGAAGGGTAAGGAGAAAATTCTTGAGGAAAATGATATTCCACGGTTAAGGCAGGCAGACCGAGCTCAAACATGCTACTTAATGTTTAAGGAGCAACTAAGCAGACAGAAACAAAAAGCAACATATGAATTTCCGTCAATGTTCTCAGTAATTTTTTCATGCCAGAAAAAAGCAATTTTAATTTCTGGATTCTATGCATTGATCAAGGTCCTTACAGTGTCTACAGGTCCATTGTTTCTTAAAGGCTTCATTGAGGTTGCAGGTGGCAATGAAGCTTTTGAATATGAGGGTTATGCACTGGCTGGAGGGCTCTTCTTGGCGAAGTGTTTGGAGTCATTCTCCGAGAGGCAATGGTTCTTTCAAACCAGAATAATTGGGCTCCAAGTAAGATCCTTTCTTTCTGCAGCTATCTATCAGAAGCAACTGCAACTCTCAAATGCTGCTAAGGTGACTCATTCTCCTGGCCAGATAATGAACTATGTCACGGTAGATGCCTATAGGATAGGTGAATTTCCATATTGGTTTCATCAGATATGGTCAACAAGCCTTCAGCTGTTTCTTGCATTAATTATTGTCTGGTATTCTGTGGGGCTAGCAACTGTTGCAGCTTTAATTGTAATCATACTAACAGTGGTTGCAACTTCTCCATTAGCCAAATTGCAGCATAAGTATCAGACAAAACTCATGTTGGCACAAGATAAGAGGCTGAAGGCCATTACAGAAGCTCTTGCAAATATGAAGGTCTTGAAGTTGTATGCTTGGGAGAAACATTTTAAGAATGTCATAGAAGGGTTAAGGAAAGAAGAATCTGAGTGGATACTAGCTGTACTATCGCAAAAGGGGTACTATTTGATTTTGTTTTGGTCGTCTCCCATTTTAGTATCAATTGCCACCTTTTGGTCATGCTACTTCCTTGGAATTCCACTATCTACTAGTAATGTATTCATGTTCCTAGCAAGTCTGCGCATTGTTCAGGAGCCCATTAGGATGATCCCTGATGTCGTTGGAGTGTTCATTGAAACGAATGTTTCTTTAACTCGGATAGTGAAGTTTCTGGAGGCGCCAGAGTTAGAGAACAGAAATACAAGGCAAAAATGCAACGAGAAAGAGCTTGAGCAGTCCATATTTATCAGGGCCACAGAAATATCGTGGGAGACTAGTCCTGCAAATGCCACACTAAGAAACATAAATTTGGAGGTGAAACAAGGAGAAAAGGTAGCTATCTGTGGAGAGGTTGGATCAGGAAAATCTACCATTTTAGCTGCGATTCTTGGAGAGGTGCCAAACATCAAGGGCATAGTAAGTAATCATCTCATTCCTTCTCCAATGGACTAGAATAAACTCTGAATTAGAGCATCGTATATTTCTAGCTTTCTTTGGGACTTTAGGTGACAAATTTTCCATGAAGATATAATATTTTTCCTTCATTTTCTCCGTTTTCCCCTTCTAAACATTTATACCTGCTTAACTGTCTGCATCAATCACAGGGTAGATATCTAAGTTCTTAAATGAAAAAAAAAAAAAAAAAAAAAATAACACTTCGGGGTCTATCTTTTCAGGTTAATGTTTATGGAAAAATAGCATATGTTTCTCAAACATCCTGGATCCAGACAGGGTCTATACGAGAAAACATTCTGTTTGGGTCCCCCATGGATTCGTTTAGATATAAAGAAGTTCTTAAAAGATGTTCCCTAATAAAGGACCTCGAGATGCTTCCATTTGGTGATCTCACTGAAATAGGAGAAAGAGGTGTTACTTTGAGTGGTGGACAAAAGCAGCGGGTTCAACTTGCACGTGCACTCTATCAGGATGCAGATGTATATCTCTTGGATGACCCATTCAGTGCTGTTGATGCACATACTGCAACCACACTATTTAATGTAATTATATATTTTTTTTCCATCTAATAGGTTTTTGATAATATACTCTTTTTTTGTTTTTAGAAGAAAAATCTAATATGCCCTGTTGCCAGGAATATGTGATGGGAGCTCTATCTAAGAAGACAGTCTTGCTGGTGACTCACCAAGTTGACTTCCTTCCTGCATTTGATTTCGTTTTGGTTGGTATACCAGTGAACCATTCCGCTCCCTCTGTCTTTCATTTATTTATCTATTCATTTTCTGGGTTGGGGTTGTTAGAAGTACGTGGTTAAATGATCAAATTTACTATATCCCGATAGCTTAAACTTTTGGAATAATCGGTAATTTAATATGGTATCAGAGCAGGAGATCTTAAGTTCGATCCCTGTCTCTTCCACTCTACCTTCTATTTAAATTTCCATTTAATTTAATCTACTTTTTCCATTATTCTTCTTAACTATGGTCTTGATACCTAAGAGGTTAAGAAATAGTGGATGGACTTTCTTTTCCAATTTTACTAAACATTTTCTATTATCTGCTGGTAGTGTTGTGAAAAACACTTGGACTAAGTATATTTTAATTTGTTTGCAGTTAATGACAGAAGGGAAAGTATTAAGAGCTTCTACATATGATGAATTGCTGGCTTCTAATCAAGAATTTCAAAATCTTGTCAATGCACACCATGACACTGTTGGTTCTGAGAGACAAGCCAAATATGCTTCTTCTGGAAAATCTAAAACCTCCAAAAGTGAGATCCAGGGAAATTATAATGAGGAGCAGGTAATGTCATCTTTAGGAGATCAATTAATTAAACAAGAAGAAAGAGAAATTGGAGATACTGGTCTCAAGCCTTACATACAGTATCTGAGTCAAAACAAGGGCTTTTTGTACTTCACCTTGGCAACCATTTGCCATATGATATTCATAGTTGGCCAAATTATTCAAAACTACTGGTTGGCTGCTAACATCCAGAATTCTCATGTAAATAGAGTAGAACTGATCACAGTTTACACAGTGATTGGGTGTATCCTAGCATTAATTTTGCTTATTAGATCCATTTACGTAGTTCTTTTAGGATATGGGGCATCACAATCGGTTTTTTCTACACTGCTGACCTCTCTTTTTCGGGCACCAATGTCGTTTTATGACTCAACGCCTCTGGGAAGGATTCTCAACCGGGTAAGAGTTAAAACTTCAAAACTTAAAGTTTTGTGCTATGCTTATGAAAATCTCAGTTGGACTTGCACTAATGTTTACTTTTATAGGTGTCATCTGATTTGACTGTCGTGGACCTTGATTTGGCTTTCAAATTAAGTACTGCCCTTGGGTCAGCTATGATCTCGTACTCTGGCTATGCAATATTAGCTATTCTAACCTGGCCAGTCTTGTTTCTCATAATTCCAATGGTTTATCTAACCATACTCTTACAGGTAATACGTACACCAATAACAAAGAACAAAATGATTTTTTCACAAAATTTTTATAAGATCCCTACCTTTGATAACTATTTTGACGTATAACGTATTGCATGCATATGTATTTAATTTTGTTGTGGCATCAGTGCATTATCAATGCTCTATCTGTGGGCTGGTTCTCCAATAGTGTGACCTTTTAGATGGTAGTCTTGTCTAATACACAAGTTGTCAGTTGAAGTCGTTGAAAGTCTGGATTTTCTGTGGTTTTAAAAGGGTCCAAGTTTGTTACCACATTCTTTGATGTTATGATGAAATAACTGCAAAATAAATATATACTCCTAGAGGTGTATTTAAGTATTCCTTTTCTGATTTTCTCCAGCCTTCTCAACAAATAAGTACTGAACTTGTTTTTGTTTGGAAATATACAGAGATACTTCTTTGCTTCTGCTAAAGAGTTGATGCGTACAGATGGTACAACCAGGTCTTTGATTGCAAGCCACCTCGCTGAATCCATTGCTGGAGCCATGACAATTAGAGCTTTTGGGGAGGAAGAGAGGTTCTTTATAAAGAACTTGGACCTTATTGACAGAAACGCGAGTCCATACTTCTATAGTTTTTCAGCGAATGAGTGGTTAATTCAACGTCTAGAAATTCTATGTGCAATTGTTCTCTCGGTCTCAGCACTTGCCATGACTTTGCTTCAACTCGGAGCTTCGGCCTCTGGTTCGTAACATTAGCTTCATTAACTACATTGTGTTCCAATAATCAAATATGACTCATTTACATTCTTGTGGTGTTACTGCATATCATGATTATCAACTTTTTAGGCTTCACACTGAACAAGTGTTTCTTAGAAGCAACCTATAAATCCAACTCCTCCAGCCAGCAACACAACCTTGCCTTGACACTCGGACCTATTACAAACCACAAATGTTTGTGGTTTGACTCCCTTTTTTCATCTCATATTTGGAGTAACCAACACCTTATAATAGAAGCGATCTGCTTCTGTGAGCTTGTATACACATCTTAATTGAAGCTCCTTCATAAATAATCATTTGGGAATTCCACAGGATTCCTCACATGAAATATTCATTCCAAAAGTTGGACTCTACAGTTCTAGACTTATATTTTTTAGCTTTGCCAGCCAAAGCCACCGAGGGTGGTAATAGGTTGTTTTTGCTTGAACAACCTAACCTGCCTTGCTAGAAAATTTTGGGATTTATAAAATCTTGGATGAGTAATTTGAGCTGAAATTTATTTTTGCTTATTCAATGTTATTGGGTCTGCTATATAAATACCATTGGAGGCTTTTTTTTTTTGGTTGAGAATTAAATGCCATTGTTTTAAATATACAAAGGCAAGTGGTTGTGGGTTTTAATCTGCACATTTTATTTAGTTAATGGATAATGTGACAATTTTTTATTAAAACAAAAGAAGAATCCAGTTAAAAAAATACTGGAGATAAGTTAAACCCGCCATCTATAATATATTTCTGACTAACATTTTCTATTGTCAATAATTTGATTGCAGGATTAATTGGAATGGCACTGTCATATGGTCTTTCATTAAATGTACATGTTGTTTTTTGTGTCCAAAACTGGTGCTTGCTAGAAAATTTAATTACTTCTGTTGAAAGGCTAGAACAGTACATGCATATTCCTAGTGAAGCTGCAGAAGTAATACAAGGTCACCGACCCATGCACAATTGGCCTGTTGTTGGTGAAGTGAAAATAATTGATTTGAAGGTAATCATGAAAATATTGCAAAAAATTATCCATCAAAATTTTCTAGAATTATGGAAATGTACTTATTTTTACATGGCATCAATCAGGTGAGGTATCGGCCCAATGCTCCCCTAGTTCTTCAAGGGATAAGTTGCATATTTGAAGGAGGGCACAAAATTGGGATCGTTGGCCGGACTGGTAGTGGAAAGACAACTCTTACTAGTGCTTTGTTTCGTCTAGTGGAGCCAACTGAGGGAATGATCATTATAGATGGCATTGACATTTCTTCAATTGGGCTTCATGATTTAAGGTCACGTTTAGGAATCATACCACAAGATCCAACACTATTTAGTGGGTCAGTGAGATACAATCTAGATCCCCAGTCAGAACATACTGATCAGGAAATATGGGAGGTAAGGTTTTTATTAACCTATTTTAATTAATTTTAGGATGGATTGAGAAATGTGCATAGCAATCTGCCATATTAAGTTTCTTTTTATGTATTTTAGAACTCATAACAATAACTAGATTTACTATTTACAGTCATATGCAAGGTTCCTGAAAATGTCATTCAATTTTGATGTTATGTTAACTTGTAGATGTTGAAGAAAACTAATTGTCATCACATTAACATCTAAGAAATAATAACAATTGTACTAAACTAATTGAGCATTTCTTACTGTGTAACAGGTTCTAGGAAAATGTCAGCTTCGAGAGGCTATTAGTGAAAAAGAAGAGGGCCTGAATTCCTTAGGTAAGAAATTGTGTGTGTAGCTTGTCCTTCCATTTTGTTTAGAAATTAAAACTAAATAATCTATATGCAGTTATGCAAGATGGATCAAATTGGAGCCTGGGACAACGACAATTATTTTGTTTGGGACGTGCAATACTAAAGAAAAGTCAGATACTAGTGCTTGATGAGGCCACTGCATCAATTGACAATGCAACCGACTCCATTATCCAGAAAACTATTAGAACAGAATTCACAAACTGCACTGTAATAACAGTGGCCCATCGGATACCAACTGTCATGGACTGCACTAAGGTGCTTTCTATTAGTGATGGTGAGTGATGTCTCTACTTTCTAGTAAAAGAACCATGCCGTCATATCAATGACAATGGTAGTAATAGATTATTTTACATTAACAGGGAAAATAGTGGAGTATGATGAGCCATTAAAGCTGATGAGCATGGAGGGGTCACTTTTTGGTCAGCTTGTCAAGGAATATTGGTCTCATTCTGCAGGTGGAAGTGTTTACTTGGAAAATTGATAGAAGCTCACTAGATGCAGCAACTGGTTATAAGGTCCTCTCAATTTCCTAGCAAGACTATGCCTTGCATCTTGTGATCGGAAATATAACTTAATTAAGCTGTGGAAAAGCTGCAAACAAAGCCACATGCAATTTCTTCGGGCCTTGTTATTAATTGGGTTAAGACTTAAAGAGTATACATTTTCTCAAAAAAATTGTGTGTCAATTTAATCCTTGTGCACTATGGCATCATTTGGAATTTTCAGAGTAGTTAATGTATCCCTTTCTTATAATGATGAAGCACATAATAAACCTAAAAAATAAGCTTATTTAGAAAAACCTTAATCCTTAACCATTTAAAGGGGGTTTAGTGGCTCAAATGTGCCAATTATATTAGTCTTATGACATTGATCACCAGTCCAATGATCGGAGATTTGATAGGTTTCTTTGAGGTCTATCTCATCATCACAAAAAGAAGACACATGATCAACAGCTTTTTTCATTTCAAGTGATGCCGTAGCGTGGAACGACCAAAATGACTCATTTTGAAAAGAAGCGTATAGGAACTAAAACGATACAAAACACGTGATTTTCCAAGGCATTGAGGGTATGCCTTAACCTATCCATTATCATTGTTGTGGTTGTAATAGTCATTGTTATTGTTTGTTATTAAGGGGTGGGTGCATTCTATACTCTTCAAGCCGATTGAGAACTTTCAACCTTGCTGCTTCAAATAATCCTCCTCCCAATCCAAATCCAACATCCTGGAATTGGATTTGGAAAACTCTAGGCACTCTAAAACTCAAAGTTTTCTTATGGAAATGTGCTCATAACAAAATTGCTACTTGGAAGAAGAAACCACTTAATTTTTAGGAATGAAACTATTTCTCCGAAATTATTTGTAACTTAAGCACGGGTTTCAAATAGCTCAATTGGTTTGTCTCTTGTCATTGAACAAGAGATTTGGGGTTCAAATCTCGTCTACAACAAAAATTAATTGGTGTTTTGGTATGATAATAAAGAGTAATCATTCCATAGGTTAAAATTTTATCTAATAAAGAGCAATCATTCCATAGGTTGAAATTCTATCGTATACACACACACAAAAGAAAAAAAAAAAAAAAAATTGCAACTCAGTTAATCATGCAAAGTTTAACACAAAACCCGCAATCAAAAACTCTTCTTAGGTTGTTTGGATGTCTTGGTCTCTCCCTATATATCCATTTGTAAAGCTTAACACAGATGGTCTCAATCTTTTGACTCAGGGCTGGCCCTACGCCTAGGCCAATTAGACCATTGCGTAGGCCCCCTACTAGAGAAAGGCCCCAAATTTGGTGGGCAAAAATTGCTTAAAAAAAAAAAATTGGGAGATATTAAAAAAAATTTTAGTTTACATTTTTTTTTTCACTATTAGGAAGGCCCAAAGAATTAAGTGTCTGTCTGTGTCTAGAAGTTGGTTAAAGTTTCAGCTTATTTTTGGTATTATTCATAGATCCCGTTGCACTTTTTGGTATTATTCATTGGTCCCATTGTATTATTCAACTAGTTTTTATCATTTTTTTTTACACTTTCAACAAAAAGTTTTCAATTTCAACTAAATAAGTTGTTCCCAAACAGATTTCTAAATAATGCTAGAGATAGAGATAAGTTAAATTTAAATAAATAGGTCTTACAAATAGATGTGTTACTAATCACAAGTAATTTAAATAGGAAAATATTAAAAATACTATAAATTTTACTATATAATTTTTATAATTTGATGTGACAATGAGTTTGATAAGTAGACTTCAACAAACTATTGAGTGCATTTTTGAATGAATTTTTGTGTTTGGTGATATATCTTTATAATTCTCATGCTATAAATTTTATAATATCACTAGCATTTTTTTAAGCCTCATGTTACTGTTCACATTTGTTACAACATCAGTTTATAGTAAAATTTGTTATAACTTGAGCATCTTCTCAAAAAAAAAAAAAAAATCATATTAAAAAGTAAAAAGGATGGATTTAAAAATATATATATATATATATATATTATTATATAAAATACTAATTGAATATTATTTACATGAACATGATAAAATAAAGGCCATATTTAAAGATTTCGCCTTAGGCCTCCGAAATGTTTGGGCCAGCTTGCTTTGGAGTGCAGGCGGTATCTTATGAGATTGAAATGGCTAAAAATGAGTGGCAGGTTTGGTTTCTCCATCAAGCTGGGGCATCTGTCTAAACTAATAATGAAAAGCTTAAGATATGTGGAAGTGGCCAACTGGCTTTCTTTCCTTTCACTTTTCTGCGTTTGTAATAGACCAGTAGTGAAAAGCAGAACGTCTTTGATTACCTCTGTCATGTCATACTTATTTTCTTCCATAGAACATGGCATTTTCATCCTGCCATTTTCTTCATTTTGTTACCTCTGTCATGTCGTACTTATTTTCTTCCATAGAACATGGCATTTTCAAATCAAGATTCAAGAAAGCAAAAACTATGATAACGACATTGCACGCGGGATACCAATTTTATTGTAAAAAAACTTATGATAAAATTAATTGTTGCAGACATTTCAGAACAATTTTTGGGCAGATTATTGACCAGATTGATTATTCTATACGTGAATTATATAGATATAGCTTTAAGCAGGTTAAGAGGGATGGTAACAAGCTTGTTGCTTGCCTATGCCCTTGTTAGAAGAGTTATTCTGCCAATTGTATTGATTTAGTTATCAATATGATTTATTTACCTTTTTCTATAATATATAATATATATATATATATATAATATGATGAATAAATGCTTAATTTAATTTAATTTAATTTTTTTCTATGATTGATGATATATCTAAGACAAAACATAGGTTTAGACGTTTAGTAGCTTAGATTTCCTTATTGAAATCAGCCACATGTTTGTATTCATTTTTTTAATGGTATGTTTGTATTAATTAATACAATAAAAATAATATTATCATTTTCAAGGATAATATTTTTAAGTTAAGAGTCTTGTAATTTAATTGACACTTCTTGAAAATAAAATTTTGAGAAGATTATTTTTTTCAAAATTTTGAGAAGAATTTTTAAGGAGAATAATTGAATTCATCCACTTAAAAAATTTCAATAGTTAAATTACTTTATCTAAATTTTATTGGGTCGAGATGCTTTTGGCGGTGTCCATGAGATGCAATTGAATTGTTCCCCGGGATAAAGCCTTCTGTGTCCACAGCATTCATTAAAATGTCTCTTCCAAATTAAAATTTTTTTGCAATAAAAAGCATTCATTGACTTGTACAGTGTTCAAAGTTAAAAAGAGAAATGAATCTCTCGAGACAAACGTGTATAACGTGTATATATGCAGTTGTTTTTAGGAGCATTAAAAAAAAATTGATATAATTTTTATGAAAAATATAAAAAATAATTAAAAAAGTTAGTTAATTTTATTTTCCTTTTTATAAAATTTTTTTTAAAATATTTTCTAAATTAATGCCCATAGGATATCCATTAACTTTTCCCATAAATGTATAATAATTACACTTCTTTGAGGTATGCTAAAAACTTAAAGGATTTTATTAACATACATTTAGGAAATACTTATAGAAAATTTTTTTATGGGAAAGAAAAAAACAATTAAGTTTTTGTCAATTTTTTATATTTTTCATAAAAGTTGTATTATAATTTTCCTAAAATGATTTATTAATAAATGTTCTAAGAGTACCCATTAACCAAACCCAAACTTAAATAATAGCATTGATGTTCCAAGCCAAGGCCACTTATGTTAGAATACTCAAGGCTTAGGCCACTTGGGTCTAATCCTAAGGTCCACCAATAAGAAAGACCCCATATAAAAAAAATAAAAAAAGCCCCAATCTTGTGAGCGAATAGTTGTTTTCAAAAATAGAAGAAGAGTTAATTCCCAATAAAAAAAGAGTAATGCTACAGACACAAATTATTTTATAACATTTTTACAAATTGCTGATGTGGTAAATTCTTACTAGTTCTAATATGGGTCCATCACTAATATCACATTTTTACTTACAATAACTATTTGGAAAATACTAAACCCACATCAACAGTTTGTAAAAATATTGTAAAATAATTTGTGTCTGTAGCATTACTTATAAAAAAAACCCCACTTCACTAATTATAATTTAAATATTATATTGAGATGTAAAATTACTAATTAAATAAAAAAAAACTATATTGAAAATTATTGTCTTAGTCCTCATATCGTATCAAGTTGGCTTTGTTCCAAACTTTAAAAGGAGTTAAAAAAAAAAAGCCTTTGTGATATGGCGAATAGTTGTTTTCAAAAAAAAAAAAAAAGTTTATTCCCAATAAAAAAAAACCCACCACACTAATTATAATTAAATATTATATCGAGATGTAAAATTACTAATTAAATAAATAAATAAACTATACTGAAAATTATTGTCTTAGTCCTTATATCAAGTTGGCTCTGTTCCAAACTTTAAAAGGAGTTAAAAAAAAAAAAAAAAAAAAACCTTTGTAGTATGGCCATGAGTATTATCATTCACACTTTTTATTATAAATTAAATTCTTGAATACTTGTGATATTTAAAATGATGTAAATGATTTTTTATTTATTTATTTTTTATTAGAGTATCATCATTTTCATAGGACAGAAAATGATCAAACAATTATCATGGGAGCCAAAACACATGTATAATAATTAATTCCTGCCAAACACATTTGTTCACACGGTCATTTTTTGTCCAATAAAAATTACAGAAGTTCATCAGAAGAATCAATTGCATTATGTTAATATTAATGTTAAGGATATATGCAATATTTTTCATAACTATTGACATTTTTTTTTTTTTTTTAAATTCATAACTATTAATATGATCTATGATGATTGGAGCAACATCTTTTTCTCTTAGGCCTGTCACTCTAAAACTATTATTATTATGTATCAATCACAATTATACATGTCAATAATTGTGTTTATGTATATATATATATATATATATATAGTTTTCATAGACCTTTTTAAAATATCATAATGGTTTAAAATTTTAATTTGGACATTTATATGTTTACATTGTACTTGCAATATAAACTTATATTGTAGACACACAAAAATGTATGTACACATTTGCGAAAAGTGGTAAATATTGTACACTTTTTGCAAATGTGTACAACATTTATCACTTGTGTGTTTACAATGTAAGTTTACATTGCAAGTACAATGTAAACATAAAAGTTTCCTTTTAATTTTATAGCACATGAGTGTTTTTTTTTTTTTTTTTTTAAAACAAATACACACACAAAGGAGAGAGAATGAGGTTATAACATAGAGAAAAATATTAGACACGTATGAAATTTTACATGTAAAACCTATTTAGTAAAATATTTTTAGGTGTTTGGTATGACAAGTAAAATTTTTTAAGTAAATCACCAAAATTTGTGGCTCAACCACTTGAGCCATTGGTGCTAGAGGTCTAGTGACTAGACCTACATACAAAACTGGCAGTAGGAATAGTGGCTTCAGTGATTGGATTGTTAGAGACCACAACTGAAGTGATATCTTTAGTGATCGGACCACCAATATTAGCTGTCAAAACGGGGTCTTTGGCCACCATACTATCAGAACTGGTGGCTTGAACGATGACTTTTGTTATTGAACCTTCGGCATCGGTCACCAAAAAGGTGTCTTCGGTCATCAGACCGTCATCATTGGTTGTTGGAATGACGACTTTGGTGATCAACCTCGGCACCTGTTGCCGAAGTGGCGGCTCCAACCACAAAACCCTTGGCTTCAGCTGCCTAGCTCATCGGACTGATGGCCTAACCACCAGATGGGGTGAGGGGAAGTCACTATGTGTTTCTGCATAATGTTTTACCATAATTTTAAAGGTAAAACTTTTTATAAAGGATTTTACAGTCAACAAAAAATGTTTTACAAGTTTTTACCACATTTTACATGCAAACAAACACTTGAAAATAGGAAAAAAATTTCCGAAATTTTTTTTACTTCAAAACAAACAGAGTGTAAGAAAAAGATGATAAAAACAAATATCTAGGTTAGGTGGATTCACCCATGTTTTTCAGATTTCCAGGTAAAGCAGACATGATTGCAATCATTGACGTGGTTCATATAAAGAACAACTGGCTTTCAACAATCATCATACTTGCCTGGTCTCGTTAAACACATTTTGTTTTAGCTTAACTTTGTTTTCTTTTCTCCATAATAATTAATTTTTATCATTAGACTAGGACGCTAATTAATTTTTTTATGTAGGCAAGATTCAAACTCCAAATTTCTTATTCAAGAATAAGAGACATTATCAGTTGAATTAACTGACACCCACTAATACAAACATGGGTCAAGTTGGGTTTCTTTATAGATGTAAGAAAGCAATGGTTTGCTTTCAATGTGGGGTAGATTGGTAGACACATGAGAACACACATTAAGGTAGATGATGTACATTGACACTTACTATTCAAGTTGGGAATTTTTTGTTCTCGTCCCTAACTCAGTCAAATCGAGGACCTTGGTTCTATAAGGAGACCAAATATGAATTAGGGGTAATTTGGTCTTTTTGTAATAAATGATTTTGTTTAAGTCAGATTAGACAACGTTTAAAAAGAAAATAACACACCAATATTCCGTTAGGTCACTTAGGATTAAAGCTAACAGATATAGACGGAATGACGTGAACTAGAATAAAATTTTAAGGATGAATAGTGAGAAGTATTAGGGTTATATTTTTTATGTATTGGCATATCTTATGACAAAACGTACTTTACTTGTAATTGAGTAGATCTAAATGAGTTCAAGATTATCATGACAAATGGTTTCATTAAAGACAAGAAGATTACTTAAGAATTGCTCAAGAAAAGTTGAATATGTAGGTCCCAATACCTCCTCGATACTTGTTGATCTATCGAGATTTAATGAAGCCTGATACATACCTGGCTCGATACCTCTTGATCTATCAAGCTACGGGATTTTAGAATATAGCCTACAACATTTGGATTCTAATTGGCTATTGTTTCTGGGTTTGGATAATCCTAATTGGAATAGGAGAGTTTATGTAATCCTGATTGGAATAGGAGAGAAATCCTAATTGGAATAAGAGAGCTTTTGTAAACCTAATAGGAATAGGAAAGCTCCTATATAAATAAGGAGGTAGGGAGAAAGAAAACCCTAATCCTAGAGAGCTAACCCTAGAAAGCTTCATAGGTTTTTTGTTTTAAACCCTAGCCTCCTCTTACAGAAGAAAGAGATCTTGCTATGTTTCTTGTGCACATTTGGGTCTGTAACCAAGCAAAGTCTCTAGCACCAACCATTGAAGATCTTATTGGTGTTTCTATGTAAAGCTGTTGAAAATAAACTACAACAATCAAAAGGTTGTTGTGGAGTTAGTCACGTATTTGGATTTGTGCAAAGAAGTTAGTCATGTACTAGCATCTGAGTAAAGGGAAGAAGTCTCTACAAGATCAAGTCTGGTTGCGGATTGGAGTGAAGGTTCAATTGTAGGTTGGTACTTTGGTATAGTCTAGGGTAATGGTAAGATTCTTTGTATCTATAACCGCTTGATTCTTGATTAGTGATTTTTGGGAATGGTGACCTGAAAATCACTTGGTGGGGGGTTTTTGCATTGCGAGAGGTTTTTCTCATTAGTCAATAAATTACCGTGTTAATTTAATTTCCAGTACTTATCACTTTAATTTATTTGGTGATTTGTGTGTGCCTCCACGATTTGCATGTAATTTGATCTAATTAATCAATTTGGGTAATTGAATTAATTAACCAAGGTCAATCTATAACCCAACAAGAAGTCCATTTTTATTTGTTGGCTTTATTCAGTTACAAAAAGTTGTTTGTAATGCTTTTTATGTTTGATGTATTTTTGGGCTTATATGTAATTTGGGGTAGAGTACTTGAGCCTCTCCTTCAAGTTTGGAAGATGGATCAACCAGAGATATCATGACCAAGAGGCGACCACGAGGTGACCTAGGTGGCCACGAGATCCACGTGGCACGTGTTTTGAATGAGAGTGCAGTCATGCACCTCACGACCTTAGGGTGCGGCCAGGTCGTGAGTTGCATGATCTCTACACTCTGCACTGCACCTATCCACTGCTTATTTGCCAGCACACATACACACACAATTGTGAAGCATGGCAAAAGGCTTCGGATAAAGGTTGAACAAACCCTAGAAACCAGAAGAGTGATAGAAAAGTGAAGCCTATCAAGTGTATGAAAAGAAAGAGCTTTTTTCCTTAATAAAATCCAAAAATCCTACTTGACTTTTCCATCTCCTTCATTGTATTGATTGAGATTTTGTAAACACCATCCTTACCCTTATACATAGACCCTGTGAGTGTGTGAATGACTATGGAAACTTGAGAAGCCATATTCAAATCCAAATCCTTTGGTGGCTTTCCGTTGGCGGCTCAACGGTCGTGACTCCAGTAAGCTAGATGAAGAAAAGACTTAGGGAAGTTACTAGCTGGAGCCTAGAGGGCTAAAGTACATAGGGAGATATAGGCTTGGAGGGTTTATAGTCATTCATGTACTACAACTATTCATACTAGTAGAGTTTTTCGACGGGTGGTTGGCGGATAGGTTTTTTCGCCCAGGTAATCGGGTTTTACTCTTTGAAAACATGTCTTGGTGCTTTCGTGTGGTTTGTTTTATTTTTCACATTTTCACATTGCTTTTTACTTGCTTTAGATTGCTCTTATTCTTGCTTGCAATATGAAACTTGGCTAGACACATATATTGGACTAAGTTGTTAGTTTAGTATTAAAAGTGATTAAACCATAAAACTTTATCTTAAGGGTTCTAAATATTTGCTAAGGATAATACAGCATATTTCAAAAACCGACTTCTCATAAAGTTTAAGAACGAAAACAATATTTTAGCCTTTTTATTTTATTATATCACCTCTCTTTCAATCTATTAATATAGATGACTTTATGTTCTTTGCTAAATTCATTTTTTATTTAAGAATTTTGCTTTTTCACGTGACTATTCTATTTATGAATTTATTTTTTAAAAAATGGTCTTACTTTAAATTAAAATGCTTTCTACTTAAGCATTAATAAATGCAATATTTTGTTATGCATGTTTATGCTTTATTATTATCGGTTAACTTTATAAAAATTATGAAAATAAAATTAAAAGTTGTTTAAATATATTTAGTGTCGGTTTGACATCAACTTATAAGTTTAGGTTTTAACTTTTAGTTTTTACTAGCTGCACATAAATATTATGTAATGGGGTGTGTAATACATAAAAAATAAAAATTATTTCAAGTATTGCTTATTTAAAAAAAAATATTTCTACAAATATTTTTTATTTTTTTAGCTCTAAAAATATATCATTCTATTATTATTATTATTATTATTATTGTGGGGGTGAAAGCCCAAATACGAATGTTGGGCCTCAGGCCCCATTTGAAGATACAAGTATTTCCGAGGAGGGGTAGAGGATTGAAAAAGGCCCCAGAATGGAGACTCACGTAAGGAAAGGGGGAGGGAGTATAGTCCGAGGAGTATACCCTCCTCGGACTTGAAGAATATCGGTCAAGTAAATACCTGGGCAGCTTAGGTGAACTTCCAGGAGGATCCAGCGATAAGGATGAACTCCTTGCACATATGAAGATGATAGAATTAGAGAAATATCTAGAAGAAAAACTGCTACCACCGTGTATAATGCACTGCAGCAACTTTTCTGGCCGCATTTATGTGGAGAAGACCCCTGAACAGTGCAATCTCAGCTACCACCACTCATGGAGAACTAAAGAAGATACCTGATGTGACATGTACTCAAGTGAATGCTTAGATGAAGAACAAATGTACGATGAAGATGGTTTAGAAGGAGACTATATAAATGGAAAAGGCCTCTGATGAGAAGGGGGATCGGAAAAAAGAGAAGAAGAAGAGGAGAACGATTTTACTGTAGCTCTAAGAACTGTATTAACCTTTCAATCATTAATACATCTCTTCGGACATCAATTTGTTCAGTTTTTAAGTGTGTTTTTACATTGGTTCATCCTTTGATATCTTGATTAACTGTTGTTTACTTCATGGACAGCCCAGTTCTTTCACCCACACTCTACAAATTCATTGTAGTGGGCTTATTGGGCTCCAATCCCTTACCTTTTGAGATTGGGCTGCAAATCTTGACCCTACAATTATTATTCTTATTTTTTTTATTTTTTATTTTTTTTGTGTTTGATTAATATTTTTTAAGGTGAATCATATTCTTCTAACTTCTGTTGCAATGTGTTATATTTGCCTAATATACAAATAAACTTTATAAGATTCAAATCTTTTATTCAAATTTCTCAACTCTTAAGAAATAAGGAGATTATCATAAAAATAAAAAATAATCACAAAATTACTTTATTATCTTAACCAAAATTAAAATGGAACCAAAGGAATAAAAGATATACTTTATAATTAATTATTATTCAAACAATAGGTAGGCATATTCAAATTCATAACCTTGTAGATTGTGTTTTGATATAAACTCAAATTCCTATTTCCAAAAAAAAAGTATTAACCTAAGCCAAAATTCAACCAAAGCTATAAAAGGGAGAGAGAAGACTTTGTGATGAGAAATTTTAAAAAAAACACAATACCAAAATACATACTAAAAAAAATACCATCAACCTTAATTAGAGTTATAAAAAAAAATCCCATAAAAAAAGAGTTATAAAAATGAACAAAAATACACCAAAAGAAAGTAGAGAGAGAGAGAGAGAGAGAGAGAGAGAGAGTACTCACAGTTTTGTACGAGAAAAATATGGATTGAATGATAGAAATGATATCAAGTTTATACAAAATAAAATGGGGAGAAGAAGAATCAAAATATAAGAAAGAGAAAATAATGAGGGAGGTGTAACGGAAAAGTAAATAGTAGTGGGGGGATAGAGAGGCAAAGATGAGGGGAAATGTTAGAAGAAGTGTAATAGTAGGTGTGGACTAATAGGGAGGAGAAGAGTTTTTTTTTTTTTTTTTGAGAATAAGGAGGAGAAGAAAAGTTTAAAAAGAGAAAAGAAATATAGAAAATAAGTGGATGATGTGACCGCTGATGTGGTTCAATAAAAGTGCATCAACAATAAATGTTGCATTTCAGCTTTTAAATATAAAAAAAAAATATAGATATAAATTATAGATAGATAGTGTGGCAATTGGAAAATTATTAGGTACTCCCGGAATACCATAAATGCGTACCCCCCCTCTCACATTCATGGTGGGTCCCACCATGAATTTAATTAGTAGGACCCACCATTCATGTGAGAGGAGGAAGTATGCATTTATGGTACTCTGGGAGTATACAATAATTTCCCGCGGCAATTGAACGGTTTTCATAAATGCTTGATTGGAGATGGAGAGTAATAGAGTAGAAGAAAGTTTGAACTAAATATCAATTGAAATTGAAATTATGGGAAAGAGAAAAATTAGGAAAATGTTACCAAATTGGGTTTGATGGAGAGTGAAATATTTTCAGATTGGGTTTGATGGAATAATAAATGGAAAGTTGAAAAGTTAGGAAATGTTAATTGAGAGAGAGAGAGAGAGAGAGAGAGACACACACACACACACACATGGTAGCTTGAATAGAATATGGTAGTAGATTTGGCTTGATGGAGTAATATATGGGAAGTTGAAAAATGGTAGAGAGAGAGAGAGAGAGAGAGAGAGAGAGAGAGAGAGAGAGATTAATTGGAAATGTCTTTGAATGAGGTTTGAAGGAGTAATTTTTTTTTTTTTTTAATGCGATGGAGTAATAATTGGGAAAATGTTAATTGCAAAAGGAAGGGGAAAAAAAAAGTATTAGTGGGGTTGTTAATGTGATGCTGATTTGGTTTAACAGGAGTATAACAACAATAAATTTTAAAGTTCAGTTTTTAGATATATATATATATATGTACAACTTTTAAAAATCTCATTTTTCCCCTCATTTTCTCACTTTTTCAAAATACAAGTATATTTTAGCATAATTTTAGTAAAAGTTTTTTTTTTTTTTTTTTTTTTGAGAAAATATTTTAGTAAAAGTTAGATAAACTATTCCCATATATATATAAATATATATTTTTTATTATAAATTTTTATTTGCATCAGAGAATTCCCATACCGTGTGCAGCACGGGTTATTTGCCTAGTATTATAAAAAGAGGATAAGTTTCTTTGCATGACAAACCAAGGAATGTTGGTCCAATCTCTCAAAAAAAAAAAAAAAAAGGAATGTTGGTCCAAGAGCAAACCAGTCAAGAACTTTTGATTTGCTAGACGGTGGAGTGAGTCGTTACTTGAAACTTTATTAATCTTTCTTGATATTGTTCTGACAAATCAAACAGAAATTTACTTATACACTTCCTCATTTTTTTTTCCTGTTAGGATTGTAATGAAAGCTTGTGTGAATAATATAGTGTTCCATTATACTTTCAACTTATATTCATGATTCCAGTCAGTTCGAGTCAGGGACGGACCCATGTGGGGGGCAAAGGGGGCCCGGCCCCCCCCCCCCCCCCCCCCCACTGGGTCCAAAAAAAAAAAGAAAAATTTTAGTATGTAAAATTTTCAAAAAAAAAGCTTGGCCCCCTTTGGTTTTTAACTCAGGCCCCCCAGCCAGCCAGCCCAAAGTTTTCAAAAGCCCATGAAAATCTTAAAAAAAAAAAATTGTATAAATCTATTTATAATAATAATAATAATAATGTGGTTTATATTAGAATATTAGATCATCTATTTATATATGATAATAGTAGGAGGACAAATAATTGTTTAAATGTTTGATTTGATCTAATTGCACTTAAATAGTAATTTACACTTCATTGTTCATACTTTTTTTTAACAAAATTATTGTATAAATTTTCAAAATTTCATACCTATTAATCAATTTTTTATCCTAAATGCTGAAACATTAGATGTAACTCCTTAAAAAAGCTCTAAAATGTAAAAAGGTAAGTTCAAACCTATTAACCTAAGTACAAATAATTTAGTACAATGAAAAAAATGTAGGCACAAGTTTACTTAAAGTTAGTTTGTGAAATAAAGTAATTTAATTTTGGCCACAATTTGGGCCAAATTAGCTTGAGTTTTTTGCATTTTGAGTCAACGTAGGCTTAACCTATTAACACAATGTAGGCATAACTAACTTGCTCCTCTTAAGAAAATTTCTTGGCTCCGCCAGTGACTATATAGATGTGTGTTTGAATTTTTTTTTTTTCCGCTTATCTCGGGCCCCCCTAGCTTGAAATCCTGCATCCGTCCCTGGTTCGAGTATTAGTATATAACCATATATAGAGCATCTTTCTTGAAATCTATGAGGTTTCTGTTTTTGAATTCCTAGGTATATATTTGTTTATTACAAGAATTTCATTTGTAAATGCAATAAGTTTCAATTTATCTGCACCTGAAAATTTTACTTCTCCCCCTCCCCTCTTTCACTGTCCCCTGTATAAGAGTTTATTCACTGTTTGTAGCTTTGGAACTGAAAGTACTGTTAGCAATGTAAATTTTGTAATGCAAAAAGTAATATCTTGCAAGTCAAATGCTCTAGGAAATGCTAGCTCGGCATTAGATTGTCATGCAGCTGTCATTGTCGTGTAGGTGGAAATGCTAGCTCGGCATTAGAAACCCAAAAAAAGAATAGCATTCAGCCCATTCATTGACCCATATAACTGGTATCCCCTCCAAATAGAAACAAACAACAAAAAAACTTTAATATAAATATATAGCTACGACATAGTAAGCAAATACCAAAAATCTCTGATTAGTAAAAAATCCAACTTTAATTTAGTCGCTGCCTAAGCCATAGCTAGCCGGACTTCACTCCAGCCTTCACTTGAAGACCGGTGTTGAATCCGTCCAGATATGTTCATCAGTGTGCTATGTGCAGTGGTATATCCCTGTGTGCGTGTTTAAGTAATTAAGTTTGAGATGTAAATAACTGAGTTAGCTGTGTTCATATTACTTTTGAATGCCAAGACAATGTAACAAAGCAGCTCATTTGTTAGCAAAGTGGGGAATGTCCAGCTCTAGGCTAGGTTTGCTTGCACCTGGGGAGCTTCCTCCCTTCTTAAATGTGGTTACTTTTGAATGTTTTAGCTGCTAGCAAGGTTTCTTGGCTTTTGTTCTAGCGAGCTGGCTAGTTTTTGTGTCTAGTTGTTGGTTGTTTAATTTGTTGGCTTTGTTTTGGCTGTTGTTAATTGCCTTCTTGTTGGTTTCAATTAGGGGTGGCAAATGGGCGGGTTGGGTCATAAATGGGTTGGGTCATAAATGGGTTGGGTGTGTAATTACCCATTTATCCATTTATGACCCGTTTATAATAAATTAATTATCCATTACCAACCCAACCCATTTAATTAGTAACCCACCCATTTAACGCAATATGACCCAAATACCTCTAAAACTACTTGAATACCCTATTGACCTCTAAAATTACCAAAATACCCTTAAATACCTAAAATGATACAAATACTCCCTACACTTTCAAAATTACCAATATACCCTTAGACATCCAAAATTATCTCCAAAATCTCTAAAATGAACAAAATACCCATAAAACCTCTAAAATGACCAAAATACCCCTGATATCTCTAAAATCACCATATATGCTTAAAAACCACTAAAATGACCAAAACATCTCCAAAATCTCTAAAATGACCAAAATACCCCCAAAAACCCAAAAAATGACTAAAATACCCCCGAAACCTAAAAATGACCAAAATACCCCCAAAACCTAAAAAATGACCAAAATACCCCAAAAACCTAAAAATGACCAAAATACCCCCCAAAACCTAAAAAATGACCAAAATACACCCGAAACCTAAAAAAATTACCAAAATACCTTGAAACCTAAAAAATTATCGAAATACCCCCAAAATCTAAAAAATGACCAAAATAACCCCAAAACCCAAAAAATGACCAAAATACCCCTGAAATCTAAAAATTACCAAAATACCCATAAAACCTAAAAATTGACCAAAATACTCCCAAAACCCAAAAAATGACCAAAATACCCCAAAAACCCAAAAAATGACCAAAATACCCCCCGAAACCTAAAAAAATTACCAAAATACCTTGAAACCTAAAAAATTATCGAAATACCCACAAAATCTAAAAAATGACCAAAATAACCCCAAAACCCAAAAAATGACCAAAATACCCTCAAAACCTAAAAATTACCAAAATACCCCTAAAACCTAAAAAATGACCAAAATACCCCCAAAACCCAAAAAATGACCAAAATAAACCCAAAACCCAAAAAATGACCAAAATACCCCCGAAACTCAAAAAATGACCAAAATACTTCCAAAACCCAAAAATGACCAAAGTATCCCCAAAACCCAAAAAATGACCAAAATACCCCCGAAACTCAAAAAATACGAAAATACCCCCGAAACCCAGGAAATGACCATTTTGGTCTTTTTTTGGGTTTCAGAGATATTTTGGTCATTTTTTGAGTTTTGGGGGTATTTTGATAATTTTTAGGTTTTAGGGGTATTTTGATAATTTTTTAGGTTTTGGATGTATTTTGGTCATTTTTTGAGTTTCGGGGGTATTTTGGTCATTTTTAGGTTTTGGGGGTATTTTGGTCATTTTTTGGGTTTTGGGGGTATTTTGGTCATTTTTAGATTTTGGGGGTTTTTTTTTTCATTTTTTAGGTTTTGAGGGTATTTTGGTCATTTTTTGGGTTTTGAGGGTATTTTGGTCATATTTAGGTTTCGGGAGTATTTTGGTCATTTTTTTGGGTTTTGGGGGTATTTTGGTAATTTCTAGATTTTGGGGGTATTTTATTCATTTTTTAGGTTTTGGGGGTATTTTGGTCGTTTTTTGGGTTTCAAGGGGTATTTTGGTAATTTTTAGGTTTTTGGGGTATTTTGGTCATTTTTTGGGTGTTGGGGGGTATTTTGGTAATTTTTTGGATTTTGGGAGTATTTTGGTCTTTTATTAGGTTTCAGAGGTATTTTGGTCATTTTTTAGAAATTTAGATTTTATGTTGTTTATTTAAATTTTAGATGGGTTTAGTGGGTATTAGTGGATTTATCCATTTAGACCCATCTAATTAAATAACCAAATGAGTTGGGTTAAGACTTATCCAAATAAGGTGGGTAATGGGTGGGTTCATGGATATGGGTAAAAATTGTCACCCCTAGTTTCAATGACATTTACCTTTCGGCAAAAAAATATTACTCAGTCTACTGAGACTTCAACTGTATAAGAAGAAAATAGTGTATATCTATGGACTTTGAGACTTCCAACTGTATAAAAAGAAAATAGTGTATATCTATCAATAGACTTTTTGACAGCTGAGAAAATATTTTGTGTTTTACAGGTTGCATGCAGTATTATTTTATTATTTTGTGAATATATTTTATTTTATATTTATTTTTGGTAATCATGCTATCGAATACCTATTTATCCATTGACAAAGCTGTGATTTAGAGCATCCATAATAGTGATACTAATTTTTTTTTTAGTTTTTAGCAACTTAAAAAATTACTTTATCAATTTTAACACCACATTTAACAATACACTCATCATCAATAGTTATACATTTTTTACTACTTCATTTAAATATTATTTATTTATTTTTCCTCTCTCTCATCTCTTTTTCTCTCTGCCTCTACTTGTTTGTGAACAAACAACAAACCCACGTCACCATTGCCACCCACACCCACACCCCCAAAAATCACAACCCACAACCGTCACAACCACAACCACCACCACCGTAACCACAAGCTAAAATCAAACCACACACCACCACAAAATTCCATCTTTCAAACCCAGACCCAAATCTCCAATCCCTAACAACATCAAACAATAATCAAACAAACATGGCATGATCAACGATCCACCACATCCACAACAACCCACGGTGTGACCCGCCACTACAAGCCAATCAATGATCTAACCATTGCCAAAGCCAAAACCCACACCACACAATCAACACAACTGGACCACACAAACCCACACCACCACTAAAACCACCGATCCAAACCACCCAACCACATAAACCTAGACAAACTTGACCCACACCACAAACCCACATCGGCCCACCACCACAAACTCACACCGACGATCTCAACGAACTAGGTGACACCATGAAAAGAAGAAAGGCTTAGTCGAGAGGGAGATAACTAGGGGGAGTGCTGGAGAGAAAAAGATAGAAGGAAAGAAGAAGGAGAGAAGACCGGAGAGAGAAAAAAGAGAGAAAATGATTTTTTAATTAGAGAAGAGAGAGACAAAGAATAAACAAATATATATATATATATATTGTTGTTGTTTTCTTTGTTGCTATAGTAAATTGCCAAAGATTGCAATTTACTGTAGCAAGGTTGTTAAAATTTTTAACTATGCCACCACTGATGTAGTATGTATTTTGTTGTTTGTGGTGCTAAAAATAGTAATTTAGTTTTTTAGCACTACCAATACTAATGCTCTTATAACTTCACTTTTAATGTTTTACTATTTTATATTATACTTTAGTTTTAATAACAATGTATTGTTATTTGTTTTTGTTTATTACTATACTTATGTTTTGTTTATGTTATATTTATATTTAATAATAGTAATATGTGTAATATATATATATATATATTAATAGGTAAATATGAGAGAAAATTCAATTAGATTTCAAATTGGACTTCAATTAGAGTCTAATTTTACGACATGTGTCTCATTTAATCTAAACTTTTAAAATTTTGTTTTAAGTGAGTTAATTTAATGTGCGTTTGGCTTCAAATTAAAAAGTCAGTTTATTTTTGCTACTATTCATAGGCTCCACTGCACTTTTTGGTACTATTCATGGGTCCCATTGTACTATTTCAGTTAACTTTTACCTTTATCTACCGTACTTTCAACAAAAAATTTTCAATTTTAGCAAAATAAGCAGATCTCAAACAGACCATTAGTGTGTGTTTGGATTGAAATAATTTCACTATTCCCCATTGCACTTTTTGGCACTATTCATGGGTCCCATTGTACTATTTCAACTAACTTTTACTTTTATCTACAGTACTTTCAGTAATAATTATTTAGTTTCAGCAAAATATGTGTCTCATCTAATCTAAACTTTTAAAATTTTGCTTTAAGTGAGTTAATTTAGTGTGCGTTTGGCTTCAAATTAAAAAGCCAGCTTATTTTTGCTACTATTTATAGGCTCCACTGCACTTTTAGGTACTATTCATGGGTCCCATTGTACTATTTCAGCTAACTTTTACCTTTATCTACTGTACTTTCAACAAAAAATTTTCAATTTTAGCAAAATAAGCATATCCCAAATAGACCATTAGTGTGCGTTTGGATTGAAATAATTTCACTATTTAGCTTATTTTTGCTACTATTCATGGGCCCCACTGCACTTTTTGGCACTATTTATGGGCCCCATTGTACTATTTCAACTAATTTTTACCTTTATCTACAGTACTTTCAGTAATAATTATTCAGTTTCAGCAAAATAAGCAGTATCCAAACACACCCTTAGGGTCTGTTTGAATACCGCTTATTGTTGAAAACTAAAAACACTGTAGCTAAATAATTTTTAAATGTGTGAATAGTGCTGTGGGACCTAGTTTTAAAGTTGATTTTGTCAAATTTCGTACTTGCAGGTCTCGTGAATAGTGCACGGGACCTATAGAAAATGCAAACGCAGCCTATTTTAGCTGTATCCAAACTCTCTCTTAGTATAAAAATGATTAGATTTCAATTAGAGTTTAATTTTGCATCACGTGTCCCATTTAATCTAAATTTTTAAAATTTTTGTGCCAAGTGAGTTAATTCAATGTTAAAAATGAGGAGTACAATATAAATAAACATAGGTAATAAATAAATAAATAAATATATATATATATTTAAAACCAAAGCTTAGAGAAAATTTGATTAGAATTAAAATTAGATTTTGCCTTTGTTAGTTTTTCATACAAATTAAATTGTTTAGATTTTTTTTTTTGAACTAATGAGTGTTTTTTATTTATTTTTTAATACAGTTTCTATTTACATATTTTGTATGTGAAAATCTTGAACGTAACAAATTGTAATTGAGTTAAACGATCTCATGCACCAATTTCTATTCAATTTAAGAGATATTATTGAACCAATTTATTCTTATATTTTATGTTGTATTTAACAGAGTTTCATGGACAGTGGTAGTGAATTGGTATTATATATGTAGTGTCCAATAATACTTTTCAAAATTATATACATAACAGTAGTGTAATGAGAAACTTGGCATAACCAATATCATTAAAATTGCAAGGAAAAATCATTTTAGTACTTCCAAATGTCTTGGTCGAACCAATGTCTTATATATTTAATAACCTAAACTAACATCCATAGTAACATTATAATTTATCATTCATGTGCGTAAGTACGTATTACATACTAGTTATTATAATGAAGAGATAACTACAAATTCACTTTATTGTTTGACTTTATTTATAAATAGAATAGTGATAGTTACTCTCATAATAAAAAAAGAAGAAAAATAGTGATAGTTACATATTGTATGTATGGTTATATGTAATACCGTTTGTGCAATAATAATTTTTCATGTAAATAATTTTGGTATTTAGAAAGGAATGTATGATACAATTTTGTTCAATTAAAATTAATTTACGAAATAAAGTTTTTTCTTTTTTTGCCATGAATTTTTATTGTATATTCAACTTGGTCCCTGAAAAAAATTTCTGGGCTCTATCTGATTGCCGCTAAACCAGATAAAGCGTCTAAGCGTCTTGTTTGAACTTTCAGCTGACTGCAAGGCGTGATGAACGGTTTCTGGACCGTTTTCTGTGGGAAATCCAAGTGTTCAAGTGACGTTGCAAAGAGATGCAGTACTGGTCCAGACTTGGACCCTGATACTTACTATGCACCTTTGCAAGGTGAAGAAGCCAATGCCAAAGGTGAAAATGATTCTAATGAAAATGTACTCCTTTTGCCAAAGATGGATTTCTTAGTACAATGACAATTTGGTGGTTAAATCCATTAATGAAGCATGGTAAGGAGAAAATTCTTGAGGATGTTGATATTCCACAGTTACGACAGGCAGACCAAACTCAAACATGCTACTTAATGTTCACTGAGCAACTAAGCAAACTGAGACAAAAAGCAAAATATGAATCTCCTTCAATGTTCTCAGCTATTTTTTCCTGCCAGAAAAAAGTAATTTTAATTTCTGGATTCTTTGCATTGATCAAGGTGCTCACAATGTCCGCCAGTCCATTGTTTCTAAAGCCTTCATTGAGGTTGCAGAAGGCAAAGCAGCTTTTGAATATGAGGGTTATGCACTGGCCGGAGGACTCCTCTTGGTGAAGTATTTGGAGTCATTCTCTGAGAGACAATGGTTCTTTCGATCCAGAATGATTGGGCTCCAAGTAAGATCCTTTCTTTCTGCAGCAATCTATCAGAAGCAACTCCGACTCTCAAATGCCGCTAAGGTGACTCATTCTTCTGGCCAGATAATGAAATATGTCACAGTAGATGCCTATAGAATAGGGGAATTCCCATATTGGTTTCATCAGATATGGTCAACAAATCTCCAACTATGTCTTGCATTAATTGTCATCTGGTATTCTATAGGGCTAGCAACTGTTGCAGCTTTTATTGTAGTTATATTGACGGTGGTTGCAAGTTCTCCATTAGCTAAATTGCAGCATAAGTATCTGGCAAAACTTATGGTGGCACAAGATAAGAGGTTGAAGGCCATTACAGAAGCTCTTGCAAATATGAAGGTCTTGAAGTTGTACGCATGGGAGAAACATTTTAAGGATGCAATAGAAGGGTTAAGGAAAGAAGAATCCGAGCAGATACTTGCAGTTTTAACACAAAAGGGGTACTACTTGATTTTTTTTTTGGTCATCTCCCATTTTAGCGGCAATTGCCACCTTTTGGGCATGCTACTTCCTTGGAATTCCACTCTCTATTAGTAATGTATTCATGTTACTAGCAACTCTGCACAATGTTCAGGAGAGCATTCGGATGATCCCTGATGTTGTTGCAGTGTTTATTGAAGCAAAGGTTTCATTAACTCGGATAGTGAAGTTTCTTGAGGCGCCAGAGTTAGAGAACAAAGGTACAAGCCAAAAGTGTGATGGGAAAGAGCCTGGGCAGTCCATATTTATCATGACCACTGAAATATCATGGGAGACTAATTCTGCAAATGCCACACTAAGAGACATAAATTTGGTAGTGAAACCTGGAGAAAAGGTTGCTATTTGTGGAGTGGTTGGATCCGGTAAATCTACCCTTTTAGCTGCAATTCTTGGAGAGGTGCCAAACATCAAGGGCATAGTAAGTAATCATTTCATTCCTCATCATGGCATTGTATATTTTACGTTTTTCATGAGACTAAGGTAGCAAATTTCCTAGGAGGAATATGATATTTTTCCTTCATTTTCTCTTGTTACCCTCTACTAAATTTCTGTATTTGCCTGCTTAACTATATGCATCCATCAGTGTAGATATATAAGTTCTTAATAGTGCTTTGGGGCCTGTTTTTAGGATAATGTTAAGGGAAAGATAGCATATGTTTCTCAGACATCCTGGATCCAGACAGGGTCTATACAAGAAAACATTCTGTTTGGGTCCCCCATGGATATGCTTAGATATCAAGAAGTGCTTAGAAGATGTTCCCTAATAAAAGACCTTGAGATGCTTCCATATGGTGATCTCACAGAAATAGGAGAAAGAGGTGTTACTTTGAGTGGTGGACAAAAGCAACGCATTCAACTTGCACGTGCGCTCTCTCAGGATGCAGATGTATACCTCTTGGATGATCCATTCAGATTCAGTGCTGTTGATGCGCAAACTGCAACCAGACTATTTGATGTGACAGTTTCTCTTTTCTTTTCTTTTTTAATTTTTATCTAATGGGTTTTTGCTACTAGTACTCTTTCTTGCTACTGGAGAGAAAATCTAATATGCCTTGTGGCCAGGAATATGTGATGGGAGCTCTATCTAGGAAGACGGTCTTGTTGGTGACACACCAAGTCAACTTCCTTCCTGCATTTGATTCTGTTTCGGTAGTATACTAGTGAAACTATGCTGTTTTCTCAGTGTCTTTCATTTATGTATCCATTTACCTTCTGGGTTGGGGGCACTTTCTCCCCTGTACTTCTTAACTCTGGTCTTGATACCTAATAAATAGTTGATAGATATCATTTCCAATTTTACCACACATTTTCAATTATCAGTGTTAGAAATTCTTGGACTAAATAGACTCCATTTTGTTGGCAGTTTATTACTGAAGGGAAAATACTAAGAACTTCTACATATGATGAGTTACTGGCTTCTAGTCAAGAATTTCAAAATCTAGTCAATGCACATCATGACACTGTTGGTTTTGAGAGGCAAGAAAAATATGCTTCTTTTAGAAAATCAGAACCCTCCAAAAGTGAGATCAAGGAGAACTATAATGAGAAGCAATTAATGTCATCTTTAGGAGATCAATTGCTGAAACAAGAAGAAAGAGAAACAGGAGACACTGGTCTCAAGCCTTACATACAGTATTTGAAGCAGAATAAGGGCTTTTTGTACTTCTCCTTTGCAAACATATTCCATCTCCTATACGTAGTTGGGCAACTTATTCAAAACTACTGTATGTGATTCTCATGTTAATAGAGTAAAACTGATCACAGTTTACTCAATCATTGGGTGTATTCTAATTATCTCTCAGATTCTTAGATCCTTTTACTTTGTTGTTTTAAGTTTTGGGGCATCACAGTCGATTTTTTCTACACTGCTGACCTCTCTTTTCCTGGCACCAATGTCCTTTTATGACTCAACGCCTTTGGGAAGGATTGTTAACAGGGTAAGAGTTCAAAAGTAAAAGTTGTTGCTTTGCTTTAGAAAAACTCAGTTGGACTTACACTAGTGTTTACTTTTGTAGGTATCATATGATTTGACAGCAATCGACCTTGATGTGGCTTTCAAATTAAATTTTGCCCTTGGGGCAGCTATTATCGCTTACTCTGGCTATGCAATATTATCTATTTTAACCTGGCCAATCTTATTTCTCCTAGTTCCAATGTTTTATTCGACTGTGCTCTTGCAGGTAATACACACACCAATAAAATGAACACAATGATTCTTTTACTGTGAATGCTTGAAAATGTGTTGAAAACACAAGAGCGGTTTAGACTCTCAAATTAAAGTTATGGCTCGATAGATTTTACTATAACTTAATACTAAGTGCGGAAAAGAGTAAATGCAAGCGGATAAACAAACAAGCTATTCTAATCCATATTCATAATAACACAGCAGTAAAATGAAAGGAAAAAGAGTAGGGAAGAAAGATGCAAACACAAAGATAACATAGCGATGTGTTATCGAAGAGGAAACCGAAGTTATCGGCGTAAAACCTCTCCGTCACCTTCTAAGCGGTAATCGATCCACTAGACAATCAGTTGGATACATGAGTTAGCAAGAGAGCCTCCAAGCCTAATCTACCTGATGTACCTAAGCCCTCCAAGCTCCTACTCCAACAAGGCTTCTTGGAACCGTATCTTGTCTAGCTCTCTGGATCCCGCAACAAGCTCCATGTTGCATCTTCCATCCTTGGCTTCTTCCAATACTTCCCAGCAGCACCAAGACCTCACTGAATACTTTGAAAGGGTGTGGTAAGTGTTTGGACTATCAACCTCTCAATGGTATGGAAATAGAGAGGTAGGAGTTGAGGAAAATCCACAAGCAATTATGTAGAGAAATGTGGGTATAACAATCTCTAACTCTCAAGGTTTGTGGCTAGGGTTTTCTCTCAGAAGCACTCTTCAACATTTGTGGGTAATATGGGTATAAATAGTGTAGGCACAGAAAGTGTGTATCAGATAGTACAGTCTGGCAAAACAGAATGTTTCGCGGGTGTCACGTGGGAAGGCCTTACCTGCAAGCTACTCGCGAAACACAGCTGTCTTCATCTTGTCCTGACTCTTCGCATTCCAATCATGTGCAAGACACATGCTTTACTTCTCGGGATGCTTAGTTGCGAGCTACCCGCGAAAACTCTTCAATCTTTAATTTGATTGAGTTTTCACATTCTCTCTCTCTCACACACAGCCCTTATAATTAAATCACACAAATAATATAAGGTATAAAAGATTGAACATAATTACAATCAAATTTGACATGGAATAAAAGCCAACAAAATACATAGTTGTAAATTACAACTTTACACAACGGTTATGCAATATTATCTATTTTAACCTGGCCAATCTTGTTTCTCTTAATTCCAATGTTTTATCTAACTATGCTCTTGCAGGTAATACACACCAATAAAATGATCACAATGATTCTTTCAATGGTTATTTGATTGAAAGAAAGCATTCACTTGTCCCTATCTCTAAAGGTTTATACTGTGTCATATCATTTAAAGTTTTAAATGATGTAGGACTCTATACAATATTAGAACTGGAAATAAAATTTTACTTACGAAATAGACTCTTTCTCCAGATCAACATTTCAAGTGAAATGTAAAGGATAGTGTTCCATTAAATTATGGATTTTCTATGATTCTGGAAGCACATAGTGTGGTTACTAGTACATTCTTTGGTGTTGTAAATAATGAAATAACTGCAAGACTGTGATCTTAAGAGCATTAGCATTGGAAAATGCTAATGCTATCCTATTTTACCATTCCAAAACCTCACTTTATCATTATACCATCCAATTTTACAATACCTCATACAACCCAAAACTCTATTTTTATTAAAATATTATTTTTTAATCTTCTTTTACTATTTCTTTATTACTGATATTTTTTTGTTCAGACTCATGTTCCTGCGCTTTCCAACTGTTTTTTTTTTCCTCTCCTTCTCCCTCAACCTCTAGCAACACACAAGCCATCAACAACCACAGCCACGGCACCTCAACCCATCAACAACCACCGGAGCAAACCCATCAACAACAATCGCCGATTTGAAACCCACCAGAGCAAACCCACCAGCATCAGAGAATTTCTCCACCTTCCCTCAACCTCTACACCGCTCCTCCACTGCCCAGTCACCACCACTGCGCCTCCACCACGCCCACCATACCACCACTGCCCACTGCCCACCAAAATCCCACCGGAACAAAAACCCACATAAAAAAAAAAAAAAAAAACCCACTCCGTGACCCACGCCGACCAAAACGCAGAACCCAGACCTTGCCGACCAAGCACGACACAGCAACCCACGGTCAAACACAGCAACCCACCCTCTTTGATTCAAAACTTTGTCAAACCCATCGGAGCCATCTCCAGCAACCCACACCCTCTCCGATTCAAACCTTTGTCAAACCCGTCGGAGCCATCTCCAGCACACCCAGCCCGCCGATCCACGCCGATCCAAACCCACCATCAACCGATCCCAACCCACCACCATGCCCAGATCAAACCACGAACCCACCACCACCACGAGCCATCTCCAGCACACCCAACCCACCACCATGCCGATCCAAACCCACCATCTCTGGTGCAAGCCTTGAACGAGAAAGAGAGATGTGAGATGAGAGAAAGAGAGACGGAGAGACAGAGTGGGAGTGAGAGGGAGAGAGGACTGAAGGAGAGAGGAATAAAAAATTACTTATTGGTTTAGAATTCTGCTACAGTGCAATTCTAAAGGTAGAATTGCACTGTAGCAAGAATTACAAAAAATTTGCAATTCTTGCCTTTAGCATTTCCTGATGCAGTAGTTTTTAAGGGTTGAAATGCTAAAAACACCTTAGATATAGCATTAGCATTCTCCAATGCTAATGCTCTAACAAGGAATCTACCTCTTTCCATATTTGGATGTGCCTTTCTTCTCTGATTATTTACAGCATTCTCAATAATAAATACTGAACTTGTTTTTATTTGAAAATATAGAGATAATACTTTGCTTCTGCAAAAGAGTTAATGCGAACAGATGGGACCACCAAGTCCTTAATTGCAAACCACCTCGCTGAATGCATTGCTGGAGCGATGACAATTAGAGCTTTTGGAGAGGAAGAACGGTTCTTTTTAAAGAACTTGAACCTTATGGCATGTTTGGATGTTTAAGAAGGAGGGGGGGGGGGGGGGGGAGGGAATAGAGTAAAGGGAGGGAGAGTTATTCAATTACCTTGTTTGGAAGTGTTTTAAGGAAGGAGGGAGAGGGGTTTGGAGGGGTTTAGATGGGTTTCAACTACCTCTAACCTCTAATTTTTAATTCTCTCAAATTGGAGAGATTTGGAGGGAGAGTAGAGTAGATAAATTATTGACCAAATGAATTCTCCCATTTACCCTTTTTAAATTAACAAAATTACAAACCGATTATATAAATAATCTTTGTTTGTTTCTTGAGAAAATTTAAGGTGAATGAAAAAAAATTGAATCTCAATCGTCTAAATAGTGACTGTTTCTGTGACTGTTTTTGGCTGATTTTCAGTGTTCTTTTGGCTTTGGAGGTCCAAAATTTCACTATTTTTCACGATATATTTCTAAACTTCAATTTGCTTTTTTATTCGTTTGGAATTGTGTTCTTGATCGTGTTTTATCAATGTGCACTGGTACTTTTAGCAGTACTCTGCTCTGCTTTGTTTGGACTTTGAGAAAACAGAGGAAAATGACAGAAACTTGTAGTACCGTGGTTATTGAAAACTTATAACAAGTTAGAGTGTTTTACAATTACTTACTTGGCCGCCTTGGATTGAAATTTTTGATTTTCTCGGGAAAGCAAGTTAGAGTGTTATATATGGCCAAGAATTCCTAGTCTGATTCTCGAGAAAAAGAAATATGGCCAAACAGTATCTATGTTTGTGTCTCATGGTAGTTGTCTTCTTGGCAAATCTGCCTTCACAAGCTAAGGCATTTACCAATCCACTTGAAGGTAATTCTGTGGATCCTTTTTTTTTTTTTCTTTAATTCTAGTTCTTGATTTTCTAGGGTTTATCTTTCTTTGGATTCTTTTATAGGAAAATTGATATAGTTTATGTATTTTAGGGATAATCTGTGATTAGAATGTTCTTTATTCTCTATTTGGTTAGTGAGAAAATGGAGAAAAATTTTAATTTAAAAAAAAAAAAATCAAAGAGAATAGTACAACACTCGCGCTTCCATATTGTGAAAGCTTCATTGTTCGTGCTCACAATTTTTGGCGGGAAAATTGGGCCCATTAATCATAGACCAATGTTGCAAGTCTATTTTCAAAAAGGGGTAAATTTGTCTATTTAAATCATTTCCTCTCTTTTTCATCACAATTTTTTAAACATCCAAACAAGAGGAATGACTAATTACTCACTTCTCCCTTACTAATTTTAAAAACATCCAAACAAGGTAGAGGATAACCATTCCCCTCTACTCTCCTCCCCACTACTCTCCTCCCCTCTACTCCCCTCTACTCTCCTCCCTCTCTGAACTTCCAAACAGGCCATTACTGACAGAAATGGGACTCAATACTTTCATAGTTTTTCAGCAAATGAGTGGTTAATCCAACGTTTGGAAATTCTGTGCACAATTGTTCTCTCATCCTCAGCACTTGCCGTGACTTTGCTTAGTCTTGGAGTTTCTTCTTCTGGTTAGTAATATCAGCTTCATTAGTCCAATTGTATTGCAATAATCATGCTTTAGTTACATTCTCGTGGTGCACACCTTCATTTGTCACCATTTGGGCATTCCCTAGGATTCCTCACATGAAATCTTCATACCAAAAGTTGGATTCTTTAATGTTCTGGCCTCACTTCTTTGAGCTTAGTCCACGACTGACCATGCTATATTAATGATACTAGTTCATCAATATATGTACTTAGGGGCGGCCCAACAAATTTGGAGGCCTACGGCGATATATTTAAATGGGTCCTTTTGTTATCACTTAAATAATATTTAACTAGTATTTAATATCATAATTTTTTTATAACAAAAATCTATTCCTTTTATTTTGTAATATGCTTTTTTTTTTTCTGGAAAAATGCTAAAGATATAACAAATTTTACTAAAAAAAACTTTCAAATAATGTAGAAATAAATGCGAATAGTGACACTTTAAGAAGATAATAAACAAGTATTTTTTTTTAGAATACTAAATATTTTTAACACACACACGCGGGGAGATGAGAGAAAGTTTTTTAAAGAAATTTATAGTGGTATATATCCAAAAAGGCCTAATAAACAAGTATTTAAATGAATGATGTTAGGGATATTATAAATTTTACAACACGAGGCTTACAAAGATGTATCATTAATCACAAAAAATAATTCAAAAATGTATTTAATAGGTTATTGACGTCCACATATCATATTAATTGTCACTTCAATTTGTAAAATTTTCAAGTAAAATTAATGATATTTCTAGCATTTTCCTATTTGAATTATTTCTTACGATTAGTGACACATACTATTTCTTGCGATTAATGATATTGCGATTAGTAAGGGAAAATGCTAGAGATACAAATTCTTTTACAAACACTTTTACAAACTGATGATGTGATGAATGATTATAGATAAATAAAAAAGTGATGTTATCGGTGAGCCCTGATGAGAATTAGTAAGAATTTGGCCACAATAACAGTTTGTAAATATTTTGTAAAATAATTTGTAAAACTATAACATTACTTTATTTGTAAGATCCATGTATTTAAAGTTGTGTTATCTTTAGCATTACTCAATACTTTGGGACTTCTTAAAAGTAGAGGAAAATTATAAAACTAATTTTTTTTTTTTTTTTTTTAAATATATCAATTTTTACCCCAAAATTTAGGGCTTTCCTCTAGTAGGGGGCCCTAAGTGGTGGCCTAGACCTAGGACCGGCCCTGTAAGTACTAACCAGATCAACTGGTACTTATCAAATATATATATATATATATTAACAAGTCTCAAGAATGGATGGATTGAAAAGGTTAAAGACTTGGGTATAGATCTGTGCAAAGTTGTGTTTGGAAGGTCCTAGAGCTATCAAAAAGGCGGACAGCACAGGTAAGGGAAAACTTGACTGCAGAGCAAGGAGAGAGGGTTGCCAAGAAGAGCAACGAGTATTGAAATGTGGAGAAGTACATTGATTATTTTGAAAGCATTTTAAAACATGTCCCACATGGATTTCGTATGAAGTTGTTTAACTGCTTATATACAATAATCTGAAAAGAGATGTCCAACAATCGGGGGTGGGGGCTGGGAATTCCACGCGCTCATTAAAACCCTAAACCTCTCCCTATGATGTATGGGGATCTGATGCGGGGCTTTATCCGGTAACACTTCCCCCGTGCGGTTTCAAAAAAGAAGTGCCGATGCACCACGTGTAATACTTCCCTAGTTGACACGGTCCATGAGAGGTTTGTAGGTATAGCTGCCTACACCTGACGGGTGTCTCGCGGCTATTGGTTCCTCGCCTCTCAACCACCCCCAATTTTTTCTCTTAAGTCCTGGATTTTAGATGATTTTATTTTTCCTGCCTGGATTTCTAGATTATCAACGCAGAGTGTGCAATATCTGTGTGTACCATTTACCCCGTTAAGGTTTCTGTACAAGCACATGGCAAATACTAGATAATGCACTAGATTAACACGTGATTATTTTAGTCATATCCTTTAGGATCCCAATTTTTAAATTATTTTACCCTAGAAAACGGCCTCCATTTTATTGTAAAAATGTCCAAAAATAATTACAAATATACGGTCCAAATTATATATTTTTTTTTTCAGAAGAGATTTAAATTATATATGGTATTAGCTTGCTTTTTTTTTTAACCATATATTTCTTAAATATGTAATGGTTTTTCATTTTGTATATATATATATATAATTTAGAATTTAATTTTTTGATTTTTGCACCCAATAATTCACTGGTCACAAAAATTAAAAACTTAGATGGACATGTGGCGGAAAATTAGGCTAAAATTGAAATCCAATTTAGAATCTAATTGGATTTGGACTTTTCGATTTTTACACTCAATAATTTACTTGGCAAAAAATTAAAAATCAAATGGAACAAGTCGCGCAAAATTGAGAATCTAATTAAATTTAATTAGATTTTCTCTTAAGTTATATATATATATATATATATAGATAGATGGGAGTCTAGATTATAAAACATAGGCTTATATAGTGTATTTTCTAACCAACATTTTCTTTGCCAATAATTTGCTTGCAGGATTTATTGGATTGGCACTATCATATGGTCTTTCATTAAATCTATTCGTTGTTTTTTCTGTCCAAAATTGGTGCTCGGTAGAAAATTTAATTACTTCTGTAGAAAGGTTAGAACAGTACATGTATATTCCTAGTGAAGCTGAAGAAGTAATACAAGGTCATCGACCCATGCACAAATGGCCTGTCGTTGGTGAAGTGAAGATATGTGATTTAAAGGTAACCATGAACAAATTGCCAAAAAAAAAAGTATCCATCACCAAGTTCTAGAATTATGGAAATGTACTAACTATTATTACTATTATTATTACATTGCATCAATCAGGTGAGGTATCGGCCCAATGCTCCCCTAGTTCTTCAGGGGATAAGTTGTGTATTTGAAGGAGGGCACAAAATTGGGATTGTTGGGAGGACTGGTAGTGGAAAGACAACACTTATTAGTGCTTTGTTTTGTTTGGTGGAGCCAACTGAGGGAATGATTATTATAGATGGCATTGACATTTCTTCAATTGGGGTTCATGATCTAAGATCACGTTTGGGAATCATACCACAAGATCCAACACTCTTTAGTGGTTCTGTGAGATACAATCTCGATCCCTTGTCAAAGCATACTGATCAGAAAATATGGGAGGTAAGGTTTTTATTTACCAATTTTAATTTTTAGCATAGCAATGTACCGTGTTAAGTTGCTTTTAAATGAAATTAGTCGTTAACACGTGCGATGCATGGGAAAATTAATGAAAATGAAATCTAATGAATTCTAAGCAATTGTGCAAAATACCATTTAAATTAAAAGACAAATATTAGTGAATATCATTATTCTTAACTGTTTGTGTTACATCTAGAGTTTCATATCTAAGTTACTGTAATACTACTTGTAACAACTGAAGCTCACAATATAAGTATATTTATATGAGGCCAAAACTTATATTATCTTCGAGCTCCCCTTAGCCTTACAGAGTTTCTAACAAAATTTCTTTTGTATTGAATTTGATTTCAGAGGACTTATTCAAAATTATTTGAATTAAACCTCACAAATTAGAAAGAAAAAATAAATAACATTACAATATTGTAGCTGATTAATATACAAATAAACTACCAATTTAACATGATAAATCACTATTAATAATTTAGAAAGCAAAAATTAACAAAATTAAAGTTACTGCCCGTTTAACCTAAAACTTTTCATATACTAAAGTTGTCAAACACCTATTAACAAATAACTATTGATATAAAATATACAGTAATTCCTTCAATACTGCAAGTTGTTCATGATATAAAAAATTTGAGAGAAAAACACAGCAAGCATCTTAAACTCTTTCTTGCTTGGATCCTACAAAACAATATATATATATATATATATATAGCAATGGAGACAGAACATGCCATAAAGAGACAACCAATTACTATAGTGTTGGAGGCAAAGTAAAAGATTTAAAAAAAAAACTAAAGAAGCAAGCGGTTTGGCTAGCATACCAGATAGTTAATTTATATTAAAAGACATAAAAATCTTACAATTAAATAGAATCCATTTTAAAAGTAAATAATACATGTGGTACAATCAGATAAATAAAAGGTTTGTCAAGATGATCAGGTTTGGCAACGAAGAAGACGCAGCAACTATTGATGAGAGTAATCTCTCTCTTAAACTTGTGATAATGATAAAGATGTAACAACTATTAATTATGCAGATCTAGCATAATCTTATTTTGATTCAACAACAACAAAAATGACGATAATTACCATAAAAAAACAGTCTTTTATGATATAGCCAAGGGTACAATCAAATACAATCAAAGCTAATAGAAGGAATTTTAAATTGATTCCAATGATGAAGGAGGATTCACTTAAATGAGGAGACCAAGAAAAAAGGAGAAGTATATGTTCTGAGTATACTATTGAATTTTGAACTCTATAATTCAATTTGCTAACTACTAAAATACCTTAGCAAATTGAATTTCTATAGGCACGGATTACACCATTCAATTGAATTTCTACAAGCACGAATACTACTAAAACTCTATCATTCAATTTTCCAACTACTAAAACTCTATCACACGGATACTACTAAAACTTTATCACAAGGATAATACAATATAAACCAATAATGTTATCGCCATCTCAAACATTTAAAAAAAAAAAAAAAAAATCCAAATCAATTTTAAACTTAGAAACAAACAATCATATATCAGTACAAATACCCACAACACAAAAGAGGTAGTAACAAAATAAAAAATAAAAAAAATAAAAAAAAGAGAGAAAAGAACAATACTATTAATCTAATCCCTACATTGAACTATTATGCAAGGCAATCACAAGAATAGAGGTCGAGAGCAACTAGGATTTAGAGATGCATGAATTGAATCATCCAGCTTTTTAGTATTAATATAGTGTGAGGAGAGGAAGAAATGAACGAGTTAGAAAGCCAAAATTTGGCATTAGGAAGCTGAAGGGTTGCATTTGAGATTGTAACCATGGAACACAAAGGGTTGCTATTTGAAATTGTAACTGTAGAACACAAAGGGTTGCCGTCTAAAATTATAACCGTGGAACACAAAAGGTAGGGAATTATTTTCTTTTTATTAGTATATTTAAATTTAGGAAAACTAATTTCAAATTGTAGGACAAATTCAGGAAAAAGAATGGTAATGACATGGCAACTTATGTGGCTCAACCTGAGCGTAGCAACATTAAATGCTACGCTTTAGTTTTTAGTAATATATAGATGAGACGATGTGAGAAGCCCAGGTGCAGAGAGTTGTACACGTGGAGGCGGCGGAGCGGATGGAGGCAATGTCAAGCTTGGTCATGATGGCGAAAATGAGTGTTGGCGGTTGTGAATCCGGGCTCTTTTTGGTCCGGTCAATTTTGAGTTTGGATTTGGATTTGACCAGATTTTGATGATGATCTTGTTGTTGTTGATATTATATCTATGTGAGAATAGAGATTGTCTTTGTGGTGGAGTGTTCATGAAGTAATTTTACTAGGCCACTAAAACCAGTATTTATCCTCTGTCAATTTCTTGAGATTCTGGATCTATGATGTGATAGTATACCTGCGGTTCCTTTTCTTAAAAAAAATGAGGCCACTTCCGTCTATTCGGTCTATTTGGTCAGCTTTGGTTCACTACTTCACTTCGGTCTGTTTTGGTCCATTCGGTCCAATTTGATCCACATTGGTCCATTGCTTTCACTTTGGTCCTTACGATCCATATTGGTCCAATTTGGTACAGAAATTTATTTTTTCAGTTTTGGGCTCAAGATATAAATTTTTTTCCTTAATTTATGGGTTGAAAAGTTTGAAATTTTATTCTATTTGGGCCAAACTCATTAGTTTTTGACTAAAAAATACAAACAAAATAGGCATTGGAAATCAAATATATGGGCACTAAAAAAAGCAATAAAAATTATAAAAATTCAAAAAATTACTTTAAAATTAAAATTTTAATAATATAGTAGTGTACTTATATTTGAAAAGAAATAAAAAAAAATCTATAATTATAAACTTATATAATAATTTAAATTTAATGTAACACGTTACATGTATTCTATGGAATAGGGGTGTACATTTTTTTATTTATTTTTTTATACAAGATAGAATTTTTACTCTAGCCTAATCTAAGTGTATATATGTGTAAATCTCCCTCCTAGAGACTTGAACATCAGCCCTTGCCTCCCACATCCTACAAGCACTTATACTTTGGGGTGTACATTTTTTTAAATATTCTTGGATATATTCTGTGGGGCCAGAAAGAGTCAGGCAGCCCTGGCCCACTCCGAACCAGGCCCGAAGGCCCAAGCCGAGGAGGTGTCCAAGGTCCGAGGATGAAAGTAAGAAGCCTAGTTGCCCAAGAAACAATGCCGAGGACGATCACTTCCTCGGACGTCCGAGGCCATAAAGTGGACAAGCAACACGTCATCAAGGGGAGTTTTCCTGAGCATCCAAAGAGCAAAGAGCAAGTACAATGCGCTAGCAAAGGAAGCATGGTGGAGGAGCAAGTCCCGGATGAACTGTCACCTCCACATTAAATGCCCTCAACTAACGTCTTGGCCGCATTAATGAGGACATGACTCTTGAACAGTGCTTTCTTGGTTGCTGCAACCCACAGGAGGAATGGGAATGCGGCTGATGTGACAAGCTCTCAAGCGGTGGCCTGGCTGATCAACAAATGTAGGGCTAGGATCAGTTGAGAAAGATGTATATAATGTAAGGAGTCCCTCTTGAGAGGGGGACCGAAGATCTGAACAAAAAGTTACTATAGCAACCTGTATTCTCCGAGAAAACCTTGTAATCAATCTTCAAAGGAATAATGAGAACTCCAAGCTCTGGGAAGTAAGCCCGAGGAGCATTATTACGCATCCCAATTCACGTTTTGGTTATTAAACCCACATGCAACCATGCATGGCGGTTGCATTCCTCATTAGGGCCTAGTTCTTGAACCCACTCTCTATAAATTCATTGCGGGGCAAGCTGGGCTTGGGTTTACTCTCTCAACCCGTAGAAGTGCTCAAACCCGGTCCCTACAATTGGCGCCGTCTGTGGGAAGAACTCGTGCGTTAGTAAGGACAACAGCCAAGCATGGTAGGATCGGGCCCTCACCAAGGAAATCCTCATCGGCCTGAACCAGCTAAATCCTAGCACCAGGGTAACTATGGCGACTGGAACGAGGAGAACGGACGATTTCGAGAGAGAAGCGTGCATACCTCAACAACGAGCGGAAGCCACACCCGCCGGGACGGGCACGTGCCCCAGAGGCGCGACAATGGCCACGCCACGCGATTGGAAGAGGCCCATAGCCACGCATTCCAGAGACAGGATGATAAGGTGGCCATGCAGCACGAGACAGATGACTTGAAGAGAAAGCTGCGCCGTGCACGGCGAAGACGGTCCGAACCCAGCCTTGACCTGCCCTCTGACGACGAAAGTGATGACGAATACAGGCAAAGGTCAAGAACACCCTCGAGTGAGACTTTCTCTCATGAGGAGGAGCGCTGCCAGATGCATAAGTGCGACAGCCCAACTCCTAGGGGCTTAGGGAGTGACGCCATGAGCAAGGCACTAGATCGGCTCTCCAAGTCGCCCTTCACGGGTCGTATAGAGGAGGCAATGCTCCCTCGGCGGTTCCAGCAGCCAACCTTCACTGTTTACAACGGCAAAACGGACCCCGTGGAGCATGTGAGCCAGTTCAACCAGAGGATGGCTGTCCACTCTAAGAACGAGGCGCTGATGTACAAAGTCTTCCCATCTAGCTTGGGACCTGTGGCAATGAGGTGGTTCAATGGCCTAAGGACGAATTCCATAGACTCGTACAGACAGCTGACCCAGGCCTTTGGTTCCCGTTTTGTTACAAATAGCAAACCTCCTCGGCCCATGAGCGCATTACTGTCCCTATCCATGCGTGATGGGGAGACTCTCAAGGCTTACTTGGACAAGTATTGGGAGGTTTACAATGAGCTAGACGGCAAGTACGACGATGTCGCCATTAATACATTCAAGAACGGACTACCAATGGGGCACGGCCTGAGGAAGTCCTTAACTGGTAAGCCCGCCACCAGCGTGCGGCAGTTGATGGATCAGATCGATAAATACAAGCGGGTGGAGGAAGATCTACTGCAGGATAAGGGGAAGGAGAAGGTTATCCCTCAGGAGAGGAGGGATTTTAGGTCGGACCGGTATAACAACGCCCGTCCGAGGAGGGATTTCGCGGGACAATCTGGAGCGCCAATGCCCAGACTGTCAGCGCTGTGTTCTGAGAACCAGTACATAGGGTGCTGGAAAAGATAAGGAACGAACCATACTTCAGGTGGCCGAATAAGATGGCTGGGGAACCTGAGAAGCGCAATCAGAATCGCTACTGCCAATACCACTAGGACCACGTACATACCACGGAGGACTGCAAGAACCTCTGGAACTACCTGGACCAGCTAGTCCGGGAGGGAAAGCTGAAGCACCTCCTGCACCATCCCAATAATCATCAGGGCCAAACCTACCAGGAGCCACGGAGGGATACCGCCATGGGGCAGCCCGCTGGCACGATTAACGTAATCCTGGCGACACCGGGAAGAATAGGCACGTGCCCTTTGCGAGTGTTTTCTGTAGCCCAACTGCCTACCGAGGAGTCCCAGACAGAGCCGAAGAGATCCAGGAGGAGTTTTCCCCCAGCCTTGAGTTTCTCGGAGGAGGACAAGATTGGGACCACCCAACCCCACGATGACGCTTTGGTGGTCACCCTCAAAATTGGGGGCTATGACGTGAGGAGAGTGATGGTGGATGGTGGCAGTGCGGACGAGGTCATGTACCCAGACCTCTACAAGGGGCTGGGGCTAAAACCAGAGGACTTGACGCCTTATAGCTCCCCCCTAATGAGCTTCGATGGGAAGCTTGTCATCCCAAAGGGCATGATCAGGCTGCCCATACAGACCGGCCAAGAAGTGGTGGAGGTGAACTTTGTAGTGGTGGACACATACTCCCCCTACATGGCCATTGTAGGAAGGCCCTGGCTCCACGCTTTGGGGGGCGTTGCCTCTTCCTTGCACCAGAAGGTGAAATCTCCATCAGGGGACCAAGTTCTAGAGATTCGCGGTTGCCAGCCCACAGCGAGGCAGTGCACGGTGGCTGCCATATCATATCGGCTCGACGCAGAGCCCTCGACCACTTCTGAGGAAGGTTTATAGCAATCAAAGACCTCGGTAGCGCCTCCTGGTACAGCTACCGAGGAAGCCAAATGCGAGGACTTAGAGAGAGTGGTAATTGATGACGATCCAGAGAAGTTCTTTCGGGTTGGGGCTCAGCTTCCTCCCGCCGAGCAAGAGGAGTTGCTTGAGTTCCTTAAAAGGAACATTGACGTGTTCGCATGAGACCCCTGCGATACCCCAGGGATTGATCCATCCTTCATCTGTCACCATCTCAACGTCAATCCATCCATAGTGCCCAAGAAATAGTCGCCCTAACACCCATCGAGGGAGCACGCCGATGCCATCAGGGAAGATGTGAATAAACTTAAGCGTGCCGGGGCTATCAAAGAGGTTTTCTACCTCGAGTGGCTAGCCAACACTGTGGTGGTCAAGAAGAAGAGCGAAAAATGGAGGGTCTACGTGGACTTCACTGACTTAAATAAGGCGTGTCCAAAAGACCCATTCCCTATGCCTCGGATCGACCAGCTGGTTGATGCAACCGCGGGCCATCCTCGGATGAGCTTCCTAGACGCCTTTCAAGGCTATCATCAGATACCACTGGCCTTGGAAGATCAGGAGAAGACAACTTTTGTGACGCCCGTCGGGAACTACCACTATAAAGTAATGCCGTTCGGTCTGAAGAACGCCGGGTCCACCTATCAAAGGATGATGACAAGAATGTTTGAGCCAATGCTGGGCAAGAACATCGAGGTCTATGTTAATGATATGGTGGTGAAAAGTAAAGTGGTATCCGAACACTTGGGGGACCTCGGCCGCACATTTGACGTCTTGAGAAAGCACAAGCTGCGCCTAAATGCCTCAAAATGCTCGTTTGGCATAAGTTTTGGCAGGTTTCTGGGATACATGATCACCCATAGGGGAATCGAGGTTGACCCTGACCGAATCGAGGTTGACCCTGACCTAATCAAGGCTATTCATAATCTGAAACCTCTGCAGAACCCCAAAGAGATCTAAAAGCTTACTGGGATGATCGCGGCTCTGAACCGATTCATTTCCAGGTCGGCCGACAGGTGCAGGCCATTCTATCTCCTGATCAACAAGTGGAAAGGATTCGAGTGGTCCGAGGATTGTGTCGTAGCTTTCCAACAACTCAAGGAGTATCTATCCCGGCCACTTATCATGTCCAACTCCGAGGCCGACGAGGTCCTATATGCATACCTTGCTGTAGCGCCCCACACAGTGAGCCTAGTGCTGATACAGGATGACAATGGCGTTCAAAAGCCAGTTTATTACGTCAGCAAGTTGCTGCATGAAGCAGAGGTCAAGTACCTACCATTGGAGAAAGCTATACTGGCTGTGGTTCACGCCACGCGAAAGCTCCCCCATTACTTCCAAGCTCACACAGTGGTTGTCCTAACCCGACTGCCCTTGAAGTCTGTACTCCGGACCACTGATTACACCGGAAGAATCGCGAAGTGGAACACAATTCTGGGGGCCTTCAACGTCAAATACATGTCTCGGACCTCCATAAAGGGCCAGCATCTGGCAGATTTGACGGTTGAGTTCGCTGAACCTACTGTAGAAGTGGCAGCCGAGGAGAGGAGCGTTGATAGGAAGTCAGTTGGGGCAATCTCTATCCCGGGATCACCGTGTTGGAAGGTATATGTTGATGGCGCGGCAAACCAGAGGGGGTCCGGAGTGGGACTAGTCTTAGTATCCCCTAAAGATCATGTCATAGAGAAGTCCCTGAGGCTCGGATTCTCAGCCACAAACAATGAGGCTGAGTATGAGGCATTACTGCAAGGGATGGTCATGGTACAGAAGATGGGAGGAAAGTCGGTGGAGATGTTCTTAGACTCGAGATTGGTGGTAGGACAGGTAAAGGGGTAGATGGAGGCCAGAGATTCGAGAATGCAAGAATACCTGAGCCAGGTCAAGCGCTTGCAGTCGGAGTTCAGCCTCTTCAGCTTGTCTCACATACCCAGAAGTGGAAACAGCCATGCCGATTCATTAGCCACACTCGCAACTTCCTCGGCAGAGGGCCTACCTCGGATCATACTTGTGGAGCATCTGGAGAGAGCGAGGGAGGTGGCAAAGGGAGCGATCCCCATCCATTAGGTTGAGGTGGGTCCCAGCTGGATGGACCCCATAGTGAGATTCCTCAAAGATGATATCCTGCCCGAAGATAAGTTAGAAGCTGAGAAAGTACGAAGAAGAGCTCCTCGGTTCTGGTTGTCCGAGGATCACAAACTATACAGGCGCTTCTACTTTGGGCCATACCTGCTGTGCGTCCACCCCGAAGCAGCAGAATTACTGCTCAAAGAGCTGCATGAGGGAATCTGTGGGAGCCACACAGGAGGGAGATCCCTGTCTCACCAAGCCGTCACACAAGGATATTGGTGGCCGGGAATGCAGCAGGAGGCCCTGGAGTATGTCAAGAAGTGTGACCAATGCCAAAGGTTCGCCTTAAATATTCACCAGCCAGGAGGGGTCCTCAATTCTTTGTCCAGTCCCTGGCCGTTCGTCCAATGGGGCTTGGACATTGTAGGACCTTTCCTCAAAGCGCCAGGGAATAAGAAGTATCTGTTGGCGGCCACGGACTACTTCACCAAATGGGTCGAGGCCGAACCACTGGCCAACATCAGGGACGTGGACGCAAAGAAATTCCTTTGGAGGAACATCGTCACACGATTTGGGGTCCCACACACCCTCATCTCGGACAACGGGCTCCAGTTCGATAGCAAGGCCTTCAGGAGGTACTGTTGTGAACTTGGGATCACAAACAGATACTCAACGCCCGCCTACCCTCAGGGAAACGGACAGACCGAGGCTGTCAACAAGGTCATCGTCAATGGGCTTAAGAAGAGACTGGATGACGCCAAGAGGAGATGGGTAGAGGAGCTGCCCCACGTTCTCTGGATGTACCGGACTACGCCCCGACGGTCAACGAGGGAAACACCTTTTGCCATGACTTATGGCGCCGAGGCAGTGATCCCCTTGGAAACAAACTTCCCGACGCTAAGGACGAGCTCTTTCACTCCAGGCAGCAATGATGAACTGCTGGGGAGGAGCCTGGACCTAGTAGACGAATGAAGGGAACGGGCAATGATCTAGTTGGCCTATTACCAACAAAAGCTCAAGCAGGGATATGATGCCAACGTAAAGCTTAGACTATTAGCACCGGGGGACCTGGTGCTGAGAAAAGTCGTAGGGGCTGCCAAGAACCCTTCTTGGGGAAAGCTGAGACCTAACTGGGAGGGGCCCTACCGAATTACCTCAGTAGCAGGGATAGGTGCATATTATTTAGAAGATTTAGACGAAAAACCTGTACCTCGTCCATGGAATGTAAATAACCTGAAAATGTATTGTTATTAATGAAGAAGTCTCTTTGGATTCAGATTCTTAGCCTATCATGATTATGTGTCTCGCGTTTTGACGGCCAGCCTAAGTGTTAGACAGAACCAAGGCATTGCATGGTTCTCGGACTCAAGCCTATGGGAAAACTAACTACTTCAAAAGACTAAATGTTAGACAGAACCAAGGCATTGCATGGTCCTCGGACTCAAGCCTATGGGGAAACTAACTACTTCAAAAGACTAAGTGTTAGATAGAACCAAGGCATTGCATGGTCCTCGGACTCAAGCCTATGGGGAAACTAACTACTTCAAAAGACTAAGTGTTAGACAGAACCAAGGCACTGCATGGTCCTCGGACTCAAGCCTATGGGGAAACTAACTACTTCAAAAGACTAAGTGTTAGACAGAACCAAGGCACTGCATGGTCCTCGGACTCAAGCATATGGGGAAACTAACTACTTCAAAAGACTAAGTGTTAGACAGAACCAAGGCATTGCATGGTCCTCGGACTCAATCCTATGGGGAAACTGACTACTTCAAAAGGGGACCTATGTTAGGAAGAACCGGAGCCCCACCTAGTCCTCGGGACGTAAAAGGTCTGTCTATGCATACATGCCCTCACGATTATTATAATTACAGTCGCGGCTAGCCGAGATATAATTAAAGATAAGACTATACAAGTAAAAAGAGAGAATTGATAACGCATAGATGAATAAATAACCAGAGCGAATAAGAAGAAATAAAACTCGCGCTATATTAAGTCCAAAGAAGTTACATGTCAAGAGTCACATTACAATGTTCAAAGCAAAAAAAAAGAAAAGACAAGAACAAAATAAATAGCAAAACAAAAGCAAGGGCAAGGCAAACATGTCCTTGCAATGTCCAAATTGAGGTGAAGCAGAGGCGCCAAGGAGCCTACTTCTTCCACTTAATTGCTCTTCCCAATGGGTGGCTGGCCCATGGCAGCCTCAGGATCCTCTGAGCTCTGACTGAGCGGAATAGCCTGTAGAGGCACGGCAGGAATAGCTGCCTCCTCAGCGGAAGAAACCTGGGCATCGGAGGAGGGCTTTGCAAGCTGCTGGGGCGCTTCCTCATTGGGGCCTTCACTCGGTTCAACCACCCCGGGAGGATCACTCCCTTGAATAGGCTTACCAGTAGGTCCAGCGACTGAGGCTTCCTCACCCAGAGTAGCAGTAGTTTCTTCAGCAGCCTCCTCGGCCTCAGAGCCATCTGGAACAGCCTCGCGGATGGCAGGGGGGTAGTACACACTCTCCTCCTTCCATAGGTCAGATAAGGCCTCGACCCCAGCTTGTTTGAGAGCCTCCTTCCAAACCTGGGAGCAGTAGCGCCTGCATACCCCAGGGACTTGAGCCTTAAAGGCAACTTTCGTCTCGGCCACCCCCGCAGCATAAGCTGCCTCCTCGGCTTCCTCTTTAGAGGCCAGGCCTCCTCCCTACCATGGTCTGCCTCGGCCTTGGCCTTCATAGCTTCATCTTTGGCCCATTCAGCCACTTTTCTGGCCTCCTCGGCAGCAGTCGCCTTCTTCGTCAGATCAGCAATCAGCTCATTTGCGATCTTTAGCTGCTCCTCTGCCTCAACCAAACGCCTTATCTGATCTTCGGCCTGTTTCTGGAAACCAGCAAGGTCGGACACTGCGTTGTCCCGAGCCCTGGTCATCGCCTTCAGCTCCTTTCGGGCCGCGGCGAGGTCGTCCTCGGAGGTCTTGAGGGTCCGAGTGGCCTTCAAGCACTTCTCACGCTCTGCATCCATGGCCTTTCCTTGGTTATGGGCCGCCTCCTCCAGCCTATAGGTGGCCTGGACGGCCTGCCAAACAAAACAGATACATAATGAGCCGAGCTCAGAAAAAGGGAAGAAAAATTGAAGCCAGAAAAAATCACAAGTGTTGAGGGTCTTACCATTCCCAAATATCGCTTGAGGCTGAGGAAGACCTCTTTACTCCTCATAGTCCCCAGCTCCGCCATGTCCGCAGGAAGTAAGAGGCACCTCTCTAGCGCATCGGCCACATACGCACCTTCGCTTTCTCTAAAATCCCTGAGGGATGAGTCATCCCTCAGAGGTCCCCCATGGAGCATCGGGGCGGGAAGCCAGGCCTGAACCTCAGACTGGGCATCGACCTGTTTATCCTGGCCTCAAGAGCCTATCTTCAGCTGCTTCGAGGGCCGCCGAGTGTCGTTCCCCTCCTGCGTGGACCCGGACTTGTCCTTAATAGGCCTTTTGCCCTTATCCTTTTTCTGCTTAGGATTAGCGAGCTCATGCCTGGACGACGGACTCGTCTAAGGTGGAGGAGGAGGAAGCCTGGATTGGGTAGAGGCCGACCTGGTCTGGGCAGGATGAGTCTTAGGAGGAGGAGGAGGAAGCTTTGGCTTAGACTTCCTCGATTGGCCTTCGATTAGGTTGAATAGACTGGATTGGAATTTCTTCTTGTAACCCATCTCAAGCCGAGGAGGGGATTCTGACGTAAGGAAATCCGCTTCGGTCAGGCGAGGGTCACCCAAGTCCCCAGGAGAGTCCTTGGACTGGTGGACTTGTTCAAACACGTCAAACTCGTCCTCGGCAGGGCCAAAGTCAGCAACTTCCTCTTCCCTCTCTAGGTCCTCTTCTGGGGCCTCGGCGGATCTGTGGGAGGAAGAGGGGCCCGCCAATGTAACACCTTCTGGGGTGGGGAGCTCCTTGGGGAACTGAAACCCGTCCTCGGTCACAGTTATTTTTCGCAGCCGAGGGTCTTTTGCTCTGATCACGTGCTTCGGAGCCGCGAACGATTTTTGGATCGGGGTGTACCCCAAGATTTTGTGAGCGGCTCTAACTTGATGGTCAGCTTCGTTCTCGAAAACCGCCGCCCTTAGTACCTTCTGCAAGTCCTCCCTGTTGACCAGGTTGAAGTGACGTGTGTAGGCGTGCAGATCTGCAGAAAGAAGACACATTCGTGTTAGCAACCAAACGGCGCAAAAAAAAAAAAAAAAAGATTAATGAAATAAAGAATAAAACAAACTAAAATCTTTGAACCCCCATTCTACTCCCACTGCCCCACTTGGAGTCCCCTCCGTCGTTGGGCAATGAAGGCCATCGTGCCACTCTCCGGACACGATGAGAAAGTCCTTAGTCAGCCCCTTGATGGACTCAGGGAGGCACTAGATAAGCCGGACCCTGTAGTCCCTTGTCTTCATGAAGTATGACTTGCCCTTCAGGCACTGGAGGTTGTAACACCAGTTTATGTCGTGATGGGTCAACCTTAGCCCCATCTTCTTGTTCAAGGCGTCCACACATCCTAGAATTCTGAAGACGTTGGTGGCGCACTGGGTGAGGGCTAGCCGGAAGTACGTCAGGTAGCCCCTCACCACCGGCCCCATGGGGATTCTCATGCCACCTTCGAGGAAGGCAACGATGGGAATCACCACCTCGCCCTCCTTCCTCCGAAGGAGCCACTCCCCTTCCTCACAATACCTCAAGCCCACGTTATCAGGTATCTTATAGTCGGCGATGAATTTCTCCATCGCCTCCTCGGTGTAGACATACTTCTTAAATCTACCCATTCCAAGTGACACCTAAGAGAACTAAGAAGGAGCAAATAAAAGAGAAGGAGGAGTAGGGAAGAAGAAAGCTTAGGGAGGGATAGAGTGACTTACAGAAATGAGGAGAAACTCCTTGGACAGGCTTTTTGTGCTGGAGATGTAGGTGGAAATTTGGCTAGATTCAGGATATATGCGCAAGAGCTCTTGACTGCGAGTGAGAAAAGAGAAAAGCAGTCCGAGTGGGTATTTATACCCCAAATCGAGGAACCGTGCAGGTTTTCCCGCACATAAGTGCTAGGCGAATCCCCACCGTTAGATTGTCATCCTCCCGTTGAACGTGGGGAGCACAAAGCCGCCTGAATTTAATGAAGGACACGTTACGCACACCGAAGCGTCAGTAACGCGCCTTGGGCAGATGAAAAGACCTCAACACTGACTCGACTAGACACGGAATAGGCTCGAGGACGTCAAAATCCTCCTCTCCGCTCGAGGATGCGGACAACAAGATTTTGAGGGGCTATTGTGGGGCCAGAAAGAGTCAGGCAGCCCCGGCCCACTTCGAACCAGGCCCGAAGGCCCAAGCCGAGGAGGTGTCCAAGGTCCGATGATGAAAGTAAGAAGCCCAGTTGCCCAAGAAACAATGCCGAGGACGATCACTTCCTCGGACGTCCGAGGCCATAAAGTGGACAAGCAACACGTCATCAAGGGGAGTCTTCCTGAGCATCCAAAGAGAAAAGAGCAAGTACAACGCGCCAGCAACGGAAGCATGGTGGAGGAGCAAGTCCCGGATGAACTGTCACCTCCACATTAAATGCCCTCAACTAACGTCCTGGCCGCATTAATGAGGATAGGACTCTTGAACAGTGCTTTCTTGGTTGCTGCAACCCACAGGAGGAATGGAAATGCGGCTGATGTAACAAGCTCTCAAGTGGTGGCCTGGCTAATCAACAAATGTAGGGCTAGGATCAGTTGAGAAAGATGTATATAATGTAAGGAGTCCCTCTTGAGAGGGGGATCGGAGATCTGAACAAAAAGTTACTATAGCAACCTGTATTCTCCGAGAAAACCTTGTAATCAATCTTCAAAGGAATAATGAGAACTCCAAGCTCTGGGAAGTAAGTCCGAGGAGCATTATTACGCATCCCAATTCACGTTTTGGTTATTAAACCCACATGCAATCATGCATGGCGGTTGCATTCCTCATTAGGGCCTAGTTCTTGAACCCACTCTCTATAAATTCATTGCGGGGCAAGCTGGGCTTGGGTTTACTCTCTCAACCCATAGAAGTGCTCAAACCCGGTCCATACATATTCAAATCGGTCATCACATGTATTGTTATTAAATGCAAAATATATTAAATGTTCCATTACATGAAACTTATAAAAATAAAAAAATGCTTTTAAATAACACATGCATTATTTAACCTACAAATTTTACATTATATTCTTATAAAATAATGATATTATATGTTCTTACACATTGCATGAGTTTGCGACTAGTTAGAAATAAAAATTGGACTCCTCGGTTTTTGTAATTTTTTATAAACTACAGCAAAATTAAGAAATTAAATTGACATATGGCACAAATTTAGACCCCAATTAAAATTCAATTTGGAATCTAATTAAATTTTCTCAACTTTGGATATATGTGTGTGTATGTGATTGAAAAGTAGGTATTGTATATATTTAGCATCTAAATTATACAAAAGGAGTATTTTTATAGGTACAAAACCTTATGAATAATAGAAGTTATAGAACTGGTACTAATGATCCTAGAACTAATTGAATTAATAGGACCTGTACTTCTAGTAGAACAAATACAATAATAATAATAATAATAATAATTATTATTATTACAATGGGCTTGAGCTCACATATGGGCTTAGGCCGATATAACTCCGATAGCCCCCTTAAAGTGAAGATGGGTTTAGAGAAGCCTACTTGAGTTTGGATACAAGATCATTGAAATGGTTTGGTGGATAAAATTTGGTGAAGATGTTGGCAAGTTGATCCTCAAATGAGACAAAATGAAGTTGTAGCATTCCTTGAAGGAGATGGTGTACGTCGGATGAAATGAAAATCGATCTCAATGTGCTTAGTCTTGCCATGAAAAACATCATTATAGAATATTTGAACAACGCTGCATGACAGTAGTAGAAGGTAGATAAACACCTATGTCCTCTTGTAGTTAGCATAACCAAAGAAGCTTTGAGGTGGCATTAGCAAGAGCATGGTAATCAGCCCCAGTGTTAGAAAGAGTAGACATCGTTTGATTTTTGCTATGTCAAGTAAAAAAGTAATCACCAAGTGAAGGCTCGAAGGACCAAGACGATAAATTCTAACCATGGAACAAGGTAACCTTGATGTAGTGGAGGACAAAAAATGCATGGATTGATGAGTGCCCACAAACTAACTAACCCAATGAATTGATTATTGGAACCCGCCCCTCATATGAGAGCCCAGAGCATTGCTTTGAGACTACCTGATAATTTGCATGGCCTATACAACTCTAACAAATTCTATGTATTATAGCATTCTTATAATAATAACTAGATTTAATATTCTTGGTCATATGGCATATCCCTCAAAATGTTATTCAATTTTAATGTCAGGTCAACTTGTTGCACACATGTGGTTAAAGAAAACTAATTGGCATCACGTCAACATCTAAGAAATAATAACTATTATACTTAACTAGTAAGTTTCCTGTGCGATGCATGGAGTTGTAATGTTTTATATAAATTTGTTTTTGGAAAATATTATAGCATATTTATTATAAAACTTTATTAGTAATGAGTTCATCATAAAAAGTAACAATTATAAATTGCACACATATATCTATTATAATTATTTTGTTCAAGTAATGAGCAATAATTAAAACAACTTGGAGTAATATTGTATAATAAAAGTTGATAAAATCATATTAATTCATTCTATATTATTGATTTTTATTATATGATGTAATAAAAAGCTTCATAACGAAATATATATATATATATATATATATTTTTTTTTTCTTTAATCTTTGTTATTGCGGTATGGTGATGCTTGTTATCATCATCAGTTTCTCCATCTTCAACGTTTGAAGTTTAGTCTGTCCATATTTGTTCAATTTTTTAGCTTTCATCATTCTTTTTTCCTTTTGTTGCATCATTTGTGTTAATCACTAATAAATTGGCATCGAGAGATTCTTTTGGACTTTGTCGCTAAAATTTTTCATAGTATTTGCATTTATATTAAATTTCAATGATGTTACAATTTTTTTGTAATTTTTTTTTTTTGTTAATTTTGGAATAGTGCAGCAAAAAGAATTAATATAGCATATTAAATTGTGTATTTTTTTTTTCTTCCATACCTTTTTATCATTTGAAGGTGCATCAAAAATCTTAGCAACTATGTAATTTTCAAAACCATCATTTAGATTGAATTCATTCAAATGAAGTAGAGAAATCTATTTTTTTTCCTAATTTTTTTTTTCAAATCACGTGGGATTTGTTCTCCAATATCAATATTTTTACAATAATTTAAATAAGTTGTACCTCAGTTTATTTTTCCGCAAGATCTCTTGTAGATTCATTTAGGATTTTCTCGGCATCACAATCAAATATCACAAAATTTGTTTTGTTAGTTGCATCAAAAACTTCAATTTGAATCAAAAGTTTAGTCTGTCCATATTTGTTCAATTTTTGAGCTTTCATCATTTTTTTTTCCCTTTTGTTGCATCATTTGTGTTAATCACTAATGAATTGGCATCGAGAGATTCTTTTGGACTTTGTCACTAAAATTTTTCATAGTATTTGCATTTATATTAAATTTCAATGATGTTACAGTTTTTTTGTAATTTTTTTTTTTGTTAATTTTGGAATAGTGCAGCAAAAAGAATTAATATAGCATATTAAATTGTGTATTTTTTTTTTCTTCCATACCTTTTTATCATTTGAAGGTGCATCAAAAATCTTAGCAACTATGTAATTTTCAAAACCATCATTTAGATTGAATTCATTCAAATGAAGTAGAGAAATCCATTTTTTCCTAATTTTTTTTTTCAAATCACGTGGGATTTGTTCTCCAATATCAATATTTTTACAATAATTTAAATAAGTTGTACCTTAGTTTATTTTTCCGCAAGATCTCTTGTAGATTCATTTAGGATTTTCTCGGCATCACAATCAAATATCACAAAATTTGTTTTGTTAGTTGCATCAAAAACTTCAATTTGAATCATGTATCTGAAGTAGTTTGCAATTGTATATATATAGTAGTTATAGTGAGATAAATATATTATAAATATTTGGAGAGTATGTAGTTAATGTGAGTACCTCTAACTTTGAGATAGAAAGATTTATTTTTGTTTCACATTTTTCACACCAAAATGATTTTGCTTGTGGTTTGACATTCCTTTCACAAAGTACGCACAAAATGTAATACCAACCTATTGGTGTATTAATGTTACTTATTGTTGCAATACCCTAGCAGTTTACATCTTGCAATGAACTTTGAAATTAATATGTATTATTTTTTAATGTAAATAATATGATGTATTTTTTTTTTTAATGTAAACGATGAATATAATTTGAAATGATTAACAAACCTATTTTGCAAGATCTCATTCAATGCATTTTTTCTTCACTATTTTTTTCATATTATTTAAAGATAAATCCTCCTATGAAAATTGTTTTGCATGTATTTTTGGTATTTCTTGTATAGGATCATGTTTTTTACCATTTCTATCATTGAATTTTTTAAAAGAAAATATTAAGTTAATGGCATTTTGTGAGATAGTATATGATATTTATTAGACTTTTTTGTTATTATAAATTTTAGAAATATGCACCTGTCAATTATTTTAGCAACCTCAGGGATCTTAAGATTTATTTATATATTTTTGTTGCACTGGTTGATGACAGAGAATTTGTTTGCATAAATTGCATAGAACATTATTAATAGACAAAAACATATTGAATTGAAATTGGGGAAAAATGAAGACATGATTTCATGAGAATAAGATTTTCTAGAAGTATCATCTATACGTGGGTGAGGAAGAAGAGAGTTTGTAAGAGGGTAAGAGTTTTTACTTTGATTTACACGTGAGAAGAGTCAAACTTGGGTCATAATATGTAAGTTAAGAACTAAGCTTGAGTTTTTCATAAGGTTTGGTCTACTTTTAAAAGGTAGTGCATTTTATAGTGAAATTTTTTTGGTCTAATGGGTCTAGTTGTCAAGAACAGCCCATATTTTATATAATAGTAAAAAGAAGTTACTATGATCTATTGAGTAATTGTAAAAAAAAAAACTTAATAAAAAGAGGTAAAAAATGCTAAATTTATATAATAGTAAAAATAAGTTATTATGATCTATTGAATAACGGTAAAAAAAACTTAATGAAAAAAGGTAAAAAAGCTTAAATGCAATATTAGAGTGCTACATGGCAGGACCTCATGCACTCTCACATGAGGTCTCTGCTTTTATATATAATAATATATATATATATATATATATATATATATATATATTGATTTTTCCTAATTAATTACCTAAGAGCATTTCTTATTGTGTAACAGGTTCTAGGAAAATGTCAACTTCGAGAGTCTATTCAAGAAAAAGCGGAGGGTCTGAATTCCTTAGGTAAGATATTGTGTATGTAGGTTTTTGATTTCATTGGTTCAGAAAATCACAACTAATAATCTGAATTGCAGTTATGCAAGATGGATCCAATTGGAGCCTGGGACAACGACAATTATTTTGTTTGGGACGTGCATTACTGAAGAGAAGTCAGATACTAGTGCTTGATGAAGCCACGGCATCAATTGATAATGCAACAGATTCTATTATCCAGAAAACGATACAAACAAAATTCAAAAGTTGCACTGTAATAACTGTGGCCCATAGGATACCGACAGTAATGGAATCCACTAAGGTGCTTGCTATCAGCAATGGTGAGTGATATATTCTTAAGTATGTTCGGTAAGGTAAAAAGGAAATGAATGGAATGGATTAAAGGTATTTTTAAAGAATATTTCATCAATTTCCCTGTTTGGTAATTTTATAGGAATGAATGAAATGATTAGGAAGGAATGCTCATCCCATTCTCTACTAAACATTCCTCCCAAAAGTAGAAGAATCGCTTCGTCCTTTAATGAAACAAATTTGAAATATCGAATTTATTCATATTTTAATATAAAGAAAGGCGAACGGTATACTAGTAAAGCTATGTCTTCCCTTTCTATCACTTCTTTTATAAACTCCCTTTAACCAAAAAGAAGAAAAGAAAAGCACCCAAACACAATAAGAGATATTACATCATATTACATTCCTTTCCATTATGATCAATCAATTCCATTACCTTTCTTTCTTTTTATAACTCCCAACATTTTGTTGTAAAAGAACTATGTAATCTTGTCATGATATGGGGAAGTGATTGATAATTTTGTATAAAAAAGGAAAATAGTAGAATGAATATGGAGGAGTCACTATTTGGTAAACTGGTCAAGGAATATTGTTCTCATTCTGCAAGTGGAAGAATTTACTCAGAAAATTACTAGCGAAACTTTGTGGATGCAAAAAGTGAAATTAAGGTCTTCTCAAGTGTCTTGGAAACACCTGACTAGTACTGATTTTATTTCATTGGACCAAATTGTTGTTGATTTGATGCTTAGTTATTATGGAATTTGATTGTAATTTTAATTATGAGTTATTTGGTTGATGTAATTTGGGAACCCTTTCAATGGGCTCCAAAGGAAAAATTAATGGGATGGCTTTGATTTGATGAATACAATTATATTGGAAATATTTTTCATGGGTTCTTGTTGATGTTATTTTCAATGTTTGTATTGTGATCAAGATGGGTTTGTGATTAATTGAAGTTGTCTTGATATAAGGTAATATGAAACCTACCACATACATTGTCTTAGAAAAGTTGTTGAAAGCTCGAAAACGTGTTGAAAACACAAGAGCTGTTTAGACCCCCCAATTAAAATTACGGCTCGATAGATTTTACACAACTTTAATACAAAGTGCGGAATAGTGTAAAAGCGAGCGGATGAACAAGAAAGCTACTCTAATCCATAAACTAAGCAATACAGCAGTATAATGGAATTAAATAAGAGTAGGGAAGAAGGATGCAAACACAGAAAATACCGAGACGTGTTCTTGAAGAGGAAACCGAAGAACTCGGCGAAAAACCTCTCCAGCGCCCTCCAAGCGGAAATCGATCCACTAGACAATTAGTTGGGATACATGAGTAAGCAAGAGACCCTCCAAGCCTAATCTACCCGATGTACCTAAGCCCTCCAAGCTCCTACTCCAACAAGGCTTCTCGGAACCGTGTCTTGTCTAGCACCCCGGATCCCGCAATAAGCTCCATGTTGCATCTGCCATTCCAGGCTTCTTCCAATGCTTCCCAGCAGCACCAAAACGTCACTCAACACTCTCAAAAGGTGTGGTAAGTGTTTGGGCTATCAACCTCTCAATGGTGTGGGAATGGAGAGGGAAGGGTTGAGGAGATACCACAAGCAAGTGTATAGAGAAAGGTGGGGATGACAATCTCTAATTGCAAATGTGTTTGGCTAGGGTTTTCTCTCCAAAGCATTCCTTAACATTTGTGGGTAATGAGGGTTTATATAGGATAGGTGCAAAATGTGTGAGTCAGTCAGTATAGGCTGGCAGAATAGCATGTCTCGCGGGTGTCTCGCGGGAAGGCCTTACCCGCGAGATACTCGCGAGAGACAGCTGTCTCCACCTGTCCTGACTCTTCGCATTCCAGCATGTGCAGGGCACATGCTTCACTTCGCGGGAAGCTAGGTCGCGACATACCCGTGAGATTCCTTCAGCTTCCAAATTGCTTGAGTCTTCACACACTCTCTATCACACACCCCTTACATCAATTCCCACAACAAATACAGGGTATAAACAATTGATAATGATTACAATCAAATTTGGCACGGAATAAAAGCCAACAAAATACATAGTTGTAAATAACAACTTTACAATCTCCCCCTTTGGCTATTCCATGACAAAACCCTAAAACAGACTCTAGACTTAAACGTGAGTTTGGGAACAAAGGCAAAACTCACTCACACCTAATTCTAGATTCTGATAAGCTCTTGAAACATATGAACAAGTAACTCCTGAAACACAACAACAAAATATTATCATTGTATGCAGAAAACTTGAAAAGCATATGAGCAATAAAAGCATGATCAAGCAAGATGAAATAGAAACACTAGATCATGGCAAGATCAAACAAGTAATCACTATACACAAGCAATTACTATGCTCATTCACACAAGGAATGAACATCCGGATATGCAAGATGATAAGCTCATTTAAAGAGTACCATTTGCAAATCCAACACTCAACCAATGCAAAATACTCGAAGTATTTGCATCTAGGAACAATCCTACTAGGGCACAAGAGTGTTCATCACTCAACCAATGCATAAAACGTATATGCATCTAGGAACAATCCTACACGGGCACAAGAGTGATGTAGTGAAGTAAATGTATGACATTAAACTTCAATAACACAAGCATAAAGGCTGCATAAACAAAGAACTGAATATGCATGGCACAAACCATAAAAGCCTACAAAAAATGCAATGAAACAAACCCTTAAAGCTTACAAAAGCAACATGGGTACATGCAAAGTATGCTACACAGCATAGAGAATATCACATAAGAAACATCTGAAATAATACTTAAATAAAGCATAGTATCAAAGCTTTAAACGCAAAACAAGTAAACATAAGACAACAAAATATAGGAACTGTTGACTTCTTCTCCCCCTATCTCCATACTCCCCCTATCAATGACATCATCTCCCCCTTTTTGTCATGGAATAGCTAGTCATCCTTTTCTAGCTTCCGTTGAATTTCGTCCATCTGAGTTTGAAGAGATGTGAACTGTGAATCAAGACGTCGGTGGTGAGTGTACATGATAGTCGCCAGTCTGGACATCTTTGTACTCATCTCTTGAAGAGCAGTGAAGATATTGTTGAACTGTTCATCATTGGTATGAGTTGCAGAACTCGAGGAACCCGATGGTGCATGACTTTCTTGCTTGGTGTTCTTCTTGGCGTGGCTCATACTCGCATGGAGAGACCGAATGTTGATTGGACTTGGCCTTGGATATGGACGTTCATCATCCAATGGACGAACACCTTTGAGCTTCAAAATCTTTGAAATAAGGCGAAAGAAAGGAAGACAATTCCTTGAAGCAGTCCGGTCAACTGTTTTTGCCAAAATATGAAAGATATGAGAGCACACATCAATCTCTACATCCATGATCAGATCATTCAAAAACAAAGCTCGACCAAGATTTATATATCCGGTGCTAGACAAGGGATAGAGATTGCTACACATGATCATTGAGAGAAGTCGTAGCTCAGAAGAGAGGGATGCCACACTAATTGACTTCTTAGTGGAGGAGAATTCCAAATCGGCTCCTAAAGACTGCTTGAGATACTCTTCATCTGGGTTCAGCTCATCATATACCGGCGGTATGGGGAGTATTGGCCGGTTAATGTGTAGAATTTCCACCAAGTACATTGGTGTGACAGAAAAGCTCTTTCCTCAAACCCAACATTTAATCTCGTCGCCGACGACACTGGCATTGGCATAGAATTCCTTAACCATGTTCTCGTATGTATCCTCGAAAGTTGACAGCAGATAGTTCCAATCTTTCGTGGCAAACCAAATGGGTATTTGTGTGTCCCTGAGTGATGGCTGATCAACCCCCCTTTCAACTATCAAAGGAGCACCCTGAAAGTGGTTCTTGAAGGATTCAAAAGCAGCATAAGACTTGAACAAGTGAGGATCAAAAATTCTTGTTGAGCAACGAGTTCGCTTTGGTCTAGGTGAATCAGCATCAACATCAATGATCGGCTCTTTCCCTTTGTTGCGGCCTCCTTTCACAGCTGAAGTCTTGAATGGAGACATCTGTGCAACATAGCACACAAAACAAACAGGAGACAAGTGCACAACACACAGACCACAGAACACAGAACTTGATTAGATTCAAGTTAGGTCAAAACAGAAGTAACACTGCTGAATGCATAGACATAATGCATGGAACTAAGCACATGTGCATGTGTGTGTATATGTGAGCAAGTGCTAATGTGTGAGTGGCATGTGCAAAGAGCATGAGACACACTATCAATGACCAAATTGAGTGAAATAAGGTCAAACATGTGAAAGTCCATGGATTGAAATCACTTGATTCCGAATTGGCACAAAAATGTCACTCGGACATTTTGACAAACACATAGCATGCACAAATGCAAATATAACATGAACAATGCATGAACATGGGAAAATCTACCCTTAATACAAGATAAAATGCCACAAGGGGCCAACACAGATGCAGAAACAACAAATGGGACACAGCCCAAGCAGAAGATTTGACAAAAATTCACCCAATTTTGAAAAAATATCCAAATTTTCGAAAAACCCCAAATTTTTTGAAACCCTAACAAAAATTCTGCATAAAGTAGGACAAAACTTGAAGGGGAATGCTTTAGAAGACATACCTTGAAGTTGACAATGCAGAAAGGATGCTTGAAAATGATGGGTTTTGAAAAAAAATGACCTTGGGTTGAAAAATGGTTCGACAAAGGTTGAGCGAGGGAAGTTTTTGTGTTTTGAAACACTGTCACATCAGCAATATAAAAACAGAAAACACGCGTTTTTCGCGGGTTAGGGAGTGGCGAGACAGTCGCGAGAAGAGCCACTGAAGCACAAAAATTTCGCGAGAAGCATTAGGTCGCGAAACAGTTGCGAGATAGTCGCGGTAACTTCTGTCTGAAATTGGAAAAATCCAATTTTAGCCAAACAGCATTTCGCGAGAAGCTGTTGGTCGCGAGACAGTCGCGAAACAGTCGCGAAAGTTTCTGTGTGACATGATAAAATAAAAATTTCCCTCAACTCCTTTTCGCGGGAAGCTCTAAGTCACGAGCTTCTCACGAAACAACCACTGAACCAGTTTTTGAAGGAACACAAAAACATGCATTCTAATAAAAAACAAAAGACATGAAAGTATAAAATCACTTTCAAAAACAAATAAAACACTCAAAAATCTTTTTGGGTTTGATCAACAAAGATTGAGCATGTGAAAACACATTTCATCAAGTACAATCACACAAATGAATATGACATTCATTGAACATAGACTTGTGTGTTGTGTGTGGATATCGAAAATGAGATAGTCCTTAGTCCAATGTGAAGCTTCAATGATCAATTCAATCAAGGCATACACAACTAGCACTAGATTATGTGACCTATCTCAATTATAGAAACATGCATATATGACCTCCCACACGTACTTGATAACAATTCATTGAAGCTTTTCATTTGGCTCCATATTCAACATATCATTTGCAACTTTTGAGCAAAGAAAATCTCATTTAGAGAAAGATGCCTGAAATTTTTGATATTTCAATTGATGAGTTAGCCTTTGGCTTTTTGGGCATCATACATTTTATTTTGGTCGCTTTCCCTTTTTCTTAGTCGAATACTAGTTTGTGTGACAGGCTTTTGCAGCTCTATATCTCTTTTCATTTGGAGATTTACATTTAGAGAGCTCTTTTAAGCAAAAAAAATAAAAGTGGGAAGATATATAGGCATGAGTCTATGCATGTCTCAAGATCAACAAAACCATTCACTAATCATTCATGACAAGGTTGAAGATCTATTTACAACAGTCACATAGATTTCAGAATTTCTTCCACAATGATATGAGTGCATGAGGGACAAGCTGAGCTCGTTAAATGCACAAAGCCATAAGTACAAAGGTACAAGGCAAAACATGCTTTGAGACAAAACTCAACAAAGTGATCAAACTTTTTGGATCTTCTATTTTTTATTTGTTTTTGAAATTTTTGAACACACCCAAAACAGAGCAAGAAAAGAACGATCAACAAAAATAGCAGGTACAGACCAAAATAGATAAATGAAAAGCTATAAGACACTAAACATGTGGAACCAAAACAATAAGTATGCAACAAAGAGTAGTATAGGTTCACACAAGAGATAGAGTTCAGGGAATGATACCGACACCGATGGTCTTACGCAAAGATTCAAACTTTGGGCCATCTAGAGGTTTAGTAAATATGTCTGCCTTCTGATTCTCAGTGTTGATGAACTCTAAGTACACGGTCCTTTCCTCCACCAAATCTCGAATGAAATGATACCGAATTTCGATATGTTTTGACTTCGAATGTTGAACTGGATTCTTGGACAAATTTATGGCACTTGTATTATCACAATATACACACATCGTGTCTTGAGTGATTCCATAATCATGAAGAAGCTTCTTCATCCATAGTAATTGAGCACAGCAACTTGCAGCAGCAATGTATTCAGCTTCGGCTGTTGATAAAGAGACTGAATTCTGCTTTTTGCTCATCCATGACACCAAGTTGTTTTCAAGATAAAAGCATCCACCAGAAGTACTTTTTCTGTCATCAATGCAGCCGGCCCAATCAGCATCAGAATATCCGGCTAGGCATTCATTTGAATCTCTTGAGTACCAAATCCCATAATCAGAGGTGTCATTTATGTATCGGATAATTCTTTTGACAGCTGTTAAATGTGACTCTTTGGGGGCTGCCTGAAATCGAGCACACACGCCTACACTGAAGGCAATGTCTGGTCTGCTCGCAGTGAGGTATAAGAGACTGCCTATCATGCTTCGATAAAGCGTTGGATCCACTTCTATACCTACTGCATCCCGACTCAGCTTTGATGAGGAGCTCATTGGAGTGGAAGTATGTTTCTTAGAGTCTAGACCAAATCTTTTAGCAAGATTTTTGGCATATTTCTCTTGAGATATGAATATCCCATCTTTCCGTTGTTTCACTTGAAGTCCAAGGAAATAGTTCAGCTTTCCCACCATACTCATCTCAAACTCCTGTTTCATTTCTTCGGAGAATTCATGAGCCAAATGGTCAATTGTGGATTCGAAAACAATATCATCCACATATACCCAAGCCACTAGGAGAGACTTCTCATCTCTCTTTACAAACAAGGTTCAATCAGCTTGGCCTCTTTTGAATCCACGATCCAACAAGTATGTTGTGAGACGATCATACCATGCTCTTGGTGCTTGCTTCAAACCATACAGTGCTTTCTTCAACCTTAGCACATGATCCGGAAAATGAGGATCTTGAAATCCTTTTGGTTGCTCAACAAATACTTCTTCATTTAGAAAACCATTCAGAAATGCACTTTTCACATCCATTTGGTACAATTTAAACTCCATAACATATGCGATGGACAGTAAAATTCGAATTGACTCTAACCTTGCTACTAGTGCAAAGGAATCATCAAAATCTATGCCTTCCACTTGAGTATATCCTTGAGCTACCAACCTAGACTTATTTCGAACTACCTCACCGTCTTCATCAGTTTTGTTCTTGAAGATCCACTTGGTGCCAATGACATGGGTATCTTTGGGTCTTGGAACCAACTCCCATACATCATTTCTGACAAATTGATGTAACTCCTGATGCATAGACTCGATCCAATTTTCATCTCTAAGAGCTTCCTCTACCTTCTTGGGTTCGAATTGAGCAAGATAACAATTGTGCGTCACATGATTCGCACTGTATTTTGGTCATTTTCTCAACCGAAGTCCCTTATTTATGTCACCAATGATATTGCTTGGTGGATGATTGAGGGTTACCCTTGATGATGGTCTCTTGGAGGTGGAAGGTTCTTCATCTCGAGAGATTGGAGGTTGAACTTCCGGAGGGGTGAGAGGGCTAGAAGGCCCTTGCATCGATCTGGTCTCCCTTCTTGGTATAGGGGGTGTAGACTCTTTTTCTGGTGATTCTTTCTCGATCTCATCATCTTAAGACATGTTGTCCTCAACCTCCCCCTTCTTCAGGTTCGATCCTTCACTGTCATCCCTTTCCCTTTCAGATATGGTATCATCAATGACCACATTTATTGACTCCATTACCGTCTTGGTGCGTTTATTGAACACCCTATATGCTCGGCTATTTAATGAATAACCTAGAAATATCCCTTCATCACTTTTAGCATCAAATTTTCCGGGATTCTCTCTATCATTGAGAATATAACATTTGCTCCCAAATATTCGGAAATATTTCACCTTCGGCTTCTTTTCTCTCCAAATTTCATACGATGTCTTCTTCGTTCCTGCTCAGAAGTAAATCCTATTCCCAATGTGACATGACGTGTTCACAGCTTCAGCCCAAAACTTCTGTGGAAGATTTTTGTTGAGTAACATTACTCAAGCCATTTCTTGAATCACCCGGTTCTTCCTTTCAACTACTCCATTCTGTTGTGGAGTTTTTGGGGCTGAGAATTCCTTCTTGATACCGTGTTCATTGCAAAATGCTTCAAACTTTGCATTTTCAAATTCTTTCCCATGATCACTCCCGATTTTGATGATAGGTACTCCCTTTTCATTCATCAATCTCTTGCACAGTTTTTCCATCTTATCACATGCTTTCGATTTCTCTCTAAGGAAGTCCACCCAAGAATACCTTGAGAAATCGTCAACTATCACCATGATGTACCGCTTTCCACCCATGCTCTCTGTTCTTGTAGGACCCATCAAATCCACATGCAGTAATTCTAACGGACGAGAAGTTGCAACCACATTCACTTTAGGATGGTTTGACTTTGTTTGTTTTCCCAATTGACATGGACCACAAACATTCTTCTCAATCTTCCCAAACTTAGGTAAACCAACCACAGCCTCAAGCTTCGAGACTTTCGCCACTTGTTTGTAATTTGCATGTCCAAGCCGTTGATGCCACAGCTCCAAGAGGTTTACCCGAGCACTTCGACATGCTATGCTGGGTTTTGGAATGATCCCATAGCAGTTATCAGTGGTCCTTAATCCCTTTAGAACTTGAACACCTTCTTCATTCAAGATTAGACACCCTTTCTTTGAAAATTGGACCAGGAAATCTTCATCACAAATCTGAGTGATACTTAACAAGTTCACTTTTAATCCCTTAATATACAGCACATCAGTCATCAAAGGTAGGCCCGGAATATCCACTGTTCCCTTTCCAAGAACTTGTGAATGACTACCATCCCCAAATGTCACAAATCCATCTTCCTTCTCTTTAAGAGTTTTGAACAAAGATTTTTCTCCAGTCATATGCCTAGAACACCCGTTGTCAAGGTACCACAAACATGAGTTAAACACTTTCAATGCGGTATGAACAAAAAGACATGCATGAGAGAGACATTCTTGACCATCAAAACAAGACTCATTTTTCCTTATTTCATTCAAGGATGAGTGAAGTTTCCTTTTTAAACGACCAAGTTTATCACTTAACTGTCTATTTCTTCTCTCATAATCATAGTTTAAAGACTTTGACTCACATAGGCTGTTATGTATATCATGGTTCCTATGAACTAATGATTTCAGCATATGACAAAAAATTCTAGCATGTTTCTTAGATTTAAATAACTCTAAGATTGCATTGCTGGAACAATCTTCAAATATGCTCATTGAGTCATTTTCACAAACACTTTTCAAATCCTTCATGGTAGTTTTATCAAGAACACTTTTCAAAACACACCAAGGGGTCTAGGATCACACTTAGGTATTAAAACCACAGCAAGTGTACCCGCTCTGATACCAATTGAAAGCTCGAAAACGTGTTGAAAACACAAGAGCTGTTTAGACCCCCCAATTAAAATTACGGCTCGATAGATTTTACACAACTTTAATACAAAGTGCGGAATAGTGTAAAAGCGAGCGGATGAACAAGAAAGCCACTCTAATCCATAAACTAAGCAATACAGCAGTATAATGGAATTAAATAAGAGTAGGGAAGAAGGATGCAAACACAGAAAACACCGAGACGTGTTCTCGAAGAGGAAACCGAAGAACTCGGTGAAAAACCTCTCCGCCGCCCTCCAAGCGGAAATCGATCCACTAGACAATCAGTTGGGATACATGAGTAAGCAAGAGACCCTCCAAGCCTAATCTACCCGCTGTACCTAAGCCCTCCAAGCTCCTACTCCAACAAGACTTCTCGGAACTGTGTCTTGTCTAGCACCCCGGATCCCGCAACAAGCTCCATGTTGCATCTGCCATTCCAGGCTTCTTCCAATGCTTCCCAGCAGCACCAAAACGTCACTCAACACTCTCAAAATGTGTGGTAAGTGTTTGGGCTATCAACCTCTCAATGGTGTGGAAATGGAGAGGGAAGGGTTGAGGAGATATCACAAGCAAGTGTATAGAGAAAGGTGGGGATGACAATCTCTAATTGCAAATGTGTTTGGCTAGGGTTTTCTCTCTAAAGCATTCCTCAACATTTGTGGGTAATGAGGGTTTATATAGGATAGGTGCAAAATGTGTGAGTCAGTCAGTACAGGCTGGCAGAACAGCATGTCTCGCGGGTGTCTCGCGGGAAGGCCTTACCCGCGAGATACTCGCGAGAGACAGCTGTCTCCACCTGTCTCCACCTGTCCTGACTTTTCGCATTCCAGCATGTGCAGGGCACATGCTTCACTTCGCGGGAAGCTAGGTCGCGACATACCCGCGAGATTCCTTCAGCTTCCAAATTGCTTGAGTCTTCACACACTCTCTATCACACACCCCTTACATCAATTCCCACAACAAATACAAGGTATAAACAATTGATAATGATTACAATCAAATTTTGCACGGAATAAAAGCCAACAAAATACATAGTTGTAAATAACAACTTTACAGTTGTGATAAACAAACCCATCTTGATTGTGACTTGTACAATTACCATTTTTTTTTTCACCTCAAATTGTGACCACCTCCAATAAAATGCCATAGCCACCTAATCTGACCACCTCAACCCTACCTGAGAGCATCCCAAAAAATTAAACCAATCAAGCATAACGATCAAGTTAGGAATATGTCATGGACCTCATGGTTCAAGTTATGCACTGCAAGTTTGTTGTGACGATTCAAAGTATAAGGAAGATTTACTCAAAAAAAAAAAAGTAGAAGGAAGACCAGTACCTTGACCTCGAAATATTTGTAGCCTAAAGAAGTTCTTTTAATAAAAATTCTAGGGTTCATCAGTAGCTTGGATAGCCTACACGATAAAAAAAGAGCAAATTTGAGGGACAAAATTTAATGAAAAGAGAAAAAACATAAACAAATAAACATAAGAGAAATGATATGTCTACAATAATTTTACAACATTTTTACAACAAATCATAAGTGGCAGGTTGTTACTGGTTGTTATTGTTGGGGCAAAAAAGTAATCTTAGTGTTAGTTTCCAATTTGACCCAATAATAACTAACCACATGTGATTTGTTGTAGAAATGTTGTAAAATTGTTGTAGACGTAGCATCTCTCTAAACATAAATAAGTTTTACTGTAACAAGGCTGCGCCACATGTTGTAGACCATCCAAGGGAGTCAATCTCTGGTATGATATTTGTCATACCAGAGCTTAAGCTAATACAAAAATGTGGCTATGTCATACTGGTTTAAATATTGGCCATATCGGGGCATTTTAGCCATACTAAGATATATATCGAATTTTTTGCCGGAAAATGCAAATTGGCCAGTACAAAAAAGAACGAAAAAAAAAAAAAAAAATCAACAGTGTGAAAAAAAAAACCAAATACATCACCACCGTCTGTTCCACTTTTCCGATAAAAATCTATAAATCAACAGTGTGAAAAAAAACCAAATACATCACCACCGCCTGCTCCACTTTTCCGATAAAAATCTATATTTTTTGCTGAGATCATCTTCCCATTGCCTCAGATTTGTTGTTCTTCGCCCTGTAATCTCTCTAGTCTTTTCTATTTATTTTTATTTTTATATTTGTATAAAAATATAAAGGTTTTTAATATATATAGAACAAGGAGAAAGGTTTCTAGAGGTGGCTTTATGCAGCTGACTACTTTTCCTTGAAAATCATGCTTAAAAGAGGATTTATATGGATAGGTTGGTTTAATATAAATCAGACTTCTAACAAAATTCGAATTAATGTTTCACAATTTTGCTAGAGCAAGTGTCACATAAGGTATCTGCATGCTTTAATATTTTGCTCAACTGAGTTCACCTTTCGCTCGATCAAAATGCAGTTCTTCAAATTATTCAATAAACTCTTTGACCAATATTTACACAACACAACCTAACTTGATTACGATACTATACATGGTTTGTCTTGTCACATGCAATTTGGTAATTTCTAAAACATCACAATTTGTTTTGTTTTGTTTGGCAATTTTTAAAACATCACAATTTGTTTTGTTTTGTTTGACAATTGTTAAAACATCACAATTTCTCTCTCTCTATCTCTCTCTCTTACCGATCAGAGCCTTTCACATGTTTGTTTTAGAATATTTAAGAGAAGTCAAATCTTGTGATTTGCAAAATAAACAGAATTAGATTCTGTCCATTTGAACGTGTCTAGAAGATTGATAAGTTAATCAGGACTTAGGAGTCCGACGTTCTAGCTACCAAAGAGAAGAAGAAGAAAAAAAAAAAAAAAAAAAAAATCCCAAGGGACAACCATGTGTATATATTTTAGTATGAATTTTCCAAAATCATTGTATAAAAATAAGTTAATTTTGTACTAAATCTACTCTACTCTATTCTACTTCCCCTCCCTCTCCCTCAATCCAAACGGACCATTAGTTTCTTAAGCAAAAAATCAAAAAACATGGCGTGGATTCACCACGTTTTCAGATTGCCAGCTAACAGGCATTGATCAACTAAAGAAACAACAACGTTGGGTCCATAAATTTTGTTGGGTTCAGCTTGTCTCTGTTATATTTTTCTTCACTAAAGGTGGTTTTATTATACATATATAACTTGGCAGGAGCTAGCCTTATCAGTTATCACTTATGCATTGCAAAACAAAGGTGTCAGCTTGAGCAAAACAGGACGTAATTTCTTGCTGACAAAGCAAGGAATCCAGTCTAGAAGGTTGATTCGCTAAAGGTAGAGTGAGTTTCTGGTTTTCTTGTAACTCAAGTATTAATCACTGTCTTCTTAGATTTTGTACATACAAATGAAGTAGACAATCACTTCTACACTTTTTCGTGTCTTTTCGTTTTTCATGTCCTGCTTGGATTATGTAAATATAGTATAGAGGGGTTCTTATTTATTCTCTCAACTTTTATTTTCAGCTACATCTTTTGGATTTCTAGGTGTATATTTCTTTTTCAATTTGTCTGCATATTGTTTTTCCAATATAAATATATATATATATTTTCCCCTGCATCTAAAAACTCATTTCTCCCCTCTTCTTCTTTCTTTTACGGCTAGTTTGGATAGAGGGGGAGGGAGGGAGAGTAAAAAGAGTAGAGTAGAGTTGGGATGAGATAGAACATTTTGTTCATCCCAACCTTTTGTGTGAGAGAGCTACTCATTCCCTATGAAGCACAGGTATAGGTGCAGGTGCAGGTGCGAGACTTGGCAATTTTTGAAAAAGTAGGGTGTGGGTGTGGGTGCGACAATTAAAAAATTTCTAAAAATATTTTTATTTATATTTTTAATATATTGCTAAGCATACTTTTTCACATTATATAAACATATACCAAATTTAAGAGCAATAGTAGATAATAACTAAAAAAACTTTTTCACAGATTCACAATGAGTAATAGTCAGAGCATGTGAGAGTATAATGAGCTTGAGATTGAAAAATTGAGATTGAAAGCTTTAATTAGTTTGACACTTGAGTTGAGAGTGGGCCGATAAGGTGAGGTGAGCTTGAAGCTTGAGACCAAGAGTCATGCAAAGAATAGGAGAGTGAGAATGTGTCTTAGGGAGTGACTGAGTGCGTCTGTGAGAGAGGGGAGACGGAGAGCAGAGAGCCGAGAGGGGACTGGGGAGCACAGAGAGTGAGAGAGAGCTGAATATTGAAGAATGAACCAGCTTGAGAACTGAGATAGTTTAGGGTTTTGTTATTAAGTTCAAACGGTGCGTTTTGCACCTTTTTATTTTTATTTTTTTTGAATTTCAACCTGAATTGGCCGGTTCAATGTCGGTACGGCCTAAATCGGTGTGTTTTGGCCGATACAGACCGATTCGACTCGAGTCGGTGCGTATCGAGAAACGAAAAAAAAAAAAAAAAACTGGATACGGCACCGACGCGTTGGCAGCGGCATTGCTCGCGCGTCGCCGCGTCGGACGCGGGTGCGGCGCCCATTTTGCCGCGTCTGTGCATCATAGCTCATTCCCTTAGGGAGAAACCCTTCTTAGCCTCTCCTTCTTCCCTCTCCAATTCTTCCATACATTTGAAAGGAAATTTTTTCCTTCACCACCTACACCATTTATGAGTGAGAGGGCATTAGGGTACAACTAGCGTCGATGCTTGCAAGCATGTGGTAGAAGCTTCTGGTGGCACATGAGGGCACATGTTGGCTATTCTAGTGGCGGTTCTTACATTTTCTTGTAGATTTGCTTCCAAGGGATTGAATCTTGTGGTTTTTGATGAAAAATGATGTTTGGAAGGGGTAGATCTAAAGTGAGCTAAAATCATCAATAGAAGGAGGCATTGCTGTAGAGTAAGAATGCAAGGGTGAAGATACGGAATTAGGGCTTTTAGACCAAAAATTCTATCTTTGAAATCATGATAAAATATATATAAAAAATCAAGAAGAAAATAAAGGAGGAGAGAGAGACCTACATTCATAGTGGAAAGAACCAACAACTACATATTAATGATTAAACTTTTGTGTTATCCTCGTAGAAAAGTATATATAATCGACTAACCTTGAATTACAGTACTAATACAAATAAGGTTGGGATTTCTAGAAAAATAAACCTAAACTTGGATAATATAAAAGACTTGGCTTTCACTAGGACAATACAAGGGGTTTGGGACTTAGATACCCCTAACACATTATACTCTTGAGGTCGGTTAGAAAGTGCCAGAATAGTGAGCAGTTAACGAAGTATGAACTTCATATTTGAGTGTTAGCTTTATATTTATTTATTTTTACAGATATTTGAGTGTTAGCTAGAATAAAAAAAGAAAAGCTGTATTTCACATGCAAAAAAATATATTTTTGTAGGAATGTGTTAAATGAATGGTGAAAATGCCAAGACCTTGACTTACTTGGAAGCTTTTTTTGGTTCTTCCTCCGTATAAACTTCCTTTCAGATTACACACACTCTTCAACATCTTTGCAAATAACAGTTTGCAGTCCGGATTTAGTGATCCCATCTAACCAAACCAACATTCCAACTCATTTTTCAAGTCTTAATTTAGCCCTTTTGTGTAAACTAATGGAGATGTAAGGTTAAGGAAGATATACAATCACTCTAAAAAATAAAAATAAATAGGAAATGTACAGTCTAACCTGAACAGTCCCATCACTTTATTTTCTCTTTCTCTTCCAAAACTTCAGTGATCCCATTTGACCAAACTAACGTTCCAACTCATTTTCAAGTCTTAATTTAGCAATTCTGTGTAAACCAATGGAGATGTAAGGTCAAGGAAGATATGCAATCACTCTGAAAAATAAAAATAAATAGGAAATGTACCGTCTAACCTGAACAGTCCCACCACTCTCTCTCTCTCTCTCTCTCTCTCTCTCTCTCTCTCTCTCTCTCTCTCTCTCATTTTGAGTGGTTATTATGATTCCCTAAATTGAAGAAAATATTCAATCTTACCAATGGGCTACACATTGGAAGGATTGTCTACTAAGATAACAAGTGTTTCTCTTGCTGTATTACAGGAGTAATTCTTAGGTACTTCTGGAGTATAATGAAAAGTGTTTTCTTATCTCACATTCATGGTAGGGTCCGTTTATTAAATTCATGGTGGGGTCTATTATGAATATGAGAGGAGGAAGTATCATTATACTATACTCCGAGAGTACTTAAGAATTTTCCGTGTTACAGAAAATGTCAAATGGTATGTGTTATGGCATAGTCACCAATAGTTATATTGCATTCAACTATATTCATTTTAATTTTGTGTTGTCTGTGATGCTATTGTACTAGGTATGAAGACCAATTTGTTAATGACTTTTGATATGTTCTTATAGCCAATTAAGAAATTCACAACAAGTTGGACCAAACTGTTTGTGATGCCTTCAAATTGCAAGTGTGTGTGTGTGTGTGTGTGTTTTTAACATAAATGCATGAAAGTGGTAGGTCTATTATAAGCATAAAGATGATCATAAGTTCAGATATTGACAAACAATTGAGATACTACGCATTGATTCTAATAGCATTTGTCCCTTCTGAAAATCTAAACAATTTATAGGATTCTAGCCACAAATATTTGGCATATAATCTATGATGCAAAAATAATTTTGATATCCCATATGGTAGTAACTAGAGAGGACTACAAAAACTTTTAGTTAGATGCACACCAAATTTTTTTAAGGTCTTCCTATAGTATTTATTGTTTCAATTTGAGACCAATTTTTATGCAAAGCTTGAAACCAACATAGTTTTAGGCAAAATTTTCCCATGTATCACATAGGTTTTTGACTAGTTCAAGTAATAGTAGTATAAGCCAACAAAAAGGATATTAGTGTTTGTTTGGGGCTCCATTGAAAACATCATTCACATAGGAAAATTTTGGAAGAAAGTTTTTCAGTTGTGGCAAATACATACAAAATGCATTTTATGGGTTCTTTGAATGCCATGATTCGGAAATGTTTTTCCATGGATGAAGAGTAATAAGTCAACAATTAGTAGTGAAAAATAAAGGTTAATTATACTCCCCCTCTTAATTATTGAGTCATTTGCAATTCTCTCTTTGACAAGAAAGGGTATTTTAATCAATTCGGTATGGAATATAAACGGAATAATGGTTGATTTTATAGTTTTGGGGGACATTATGTTTATGTATGACCCAATAAAAGTAGAAAATTGTAATTAACCCTATTTTATTATATTCTTTACCCGCCCTCATTTTTTCATCAATTTTCCATTTATCTTGGGAAGTTGAATTTTGTATGGGCACGATGAAAAACGTTACCCACCTGTTTTTCTTTTCTGCCTCTTTTTCCACACTGCTAAACAATTGAGATGTTTGCTTTAGAATATTTAAGAGAAGTCAACTCTTGTGATTTGATTTGTGTAATCCAAAGAATGATATTTTTGGCCATTATAATGTGTCTAGAAAATACTGACTATTCCCCCTCTTAATTATTGAGTCATTTGCAATTCTCCCTTTGACAAGAAAGGGTATTTTAATCAATTCGGTATGGAATATAAACAAAATAATGGTTGATTTTATAGTTTTGGGGGACATTATGTTTATTTATGACCCAATAAAAGTAGAAAATTGTAATTAACCTTATTTTCTTATATTCTTTACCCGCCCTCATTTTTCATAAATTTTCCATTTATCTTGGGAAGTTGAATTTTGTATGGGCACGATGAAAAACGTTACCCACCTCTTTTTCTTTTCTGCCTCGTTTTCCACACTGCTAAACAATTGAGATGTTTGCTTTAGAATAATTAAGAGAAGTCAACTCTTGTGATTTGATTTGTGTAATCAGCATGATATTTTTGTCCATTATAATGTGTCTAGAAAATACTGACTATTTATTAGGAGTTCAAAGTTCTACCAAGGAATGCATCCCACTAGACAAATAAAATAAAATAAAATAAAAAATCTCACAAGACAACCATGTCTAATTATTTATAATTTTTCCCAAAGCAAGGTAAAAAATAATGTTGATCTCAAAGATTTAGGTTCTTTAAGAAAAAGAAAAAGAAAAACATGGAATGGAAGTCGCATGGACTCATCAACGTTTTCAGACTTAGATGTACCTGTATACGCATGCTTTAGCTCGCGTATGCAGGCCGCAACTCACATACACAGGCCGAGGGCCACTCTGGTCATTTAATTTTTAAAAATAGATTTTTGCTCATTTAAAATGTTATATTTTCCATTTTAACACTCTTCAAGTCAATTTAACTTCTGATTGGGCTATAAACTGGCCTTAGGCGTTAGAGTTCGAGTAGCATTGGGGAATAGGGGCCCGAGTCGTAAGGGGTATAAAATGCGGTGTCTACAGTAGGAACTTGCCTGCCTCTCATCACTTTGTAAAATATCCAACTGTACGTACAGATGACCCAGAAACATAGGGGCCAATGGTAGACTCACCCCAACAGAAATCTTAATGGCTAATTGAAAGTAAAGGGGTTTTACAGCATAATGAGGATGTGAACCAAAGATGAACTTACAAAGCCAGAACGCGACGAAGGTGGCATAGCGGACGGTGGTAGAAGCCTTCAAGAAAGTCCTAACCCAGTGAGACAACTTCGCATTCTCGCTTATCCCTTTCTTCAACTAGTCTCATTTTGCAAGTGGAAGCATTTACTCGGAAAACTTCTAATGAAGCCTACTAGATGCAACAACTCAGTATAAGTGCTTTCTTAATTTCCTAGCAAGACTATGCTTGGAATCATGTGATCGGAAATACAACTTAATTAAGCAATTGCTAGGCATGCAGCTAGTGAGTAATTGGGTTGAAATATACGACTTTTGATCCTAAACCTATCACCAAAATGTCATGTTTGTTAGGACATATGTGTTTCACATGTTAGGAACATATGTCACTATTTTATGTAATTGGCTAATCCTTTGACAAAATGCACTTTACTTGTAATTTGGTAGATCTAGGATGTGTTTAATACTTCAAGAAATCTTGTTTCAAGTTCAAGGGTTAAAGCCATGCAAGTCTGTCCAAGATTCGAGTGTGGAAAGTGTTGTTCATTAAAACTTGACAGCTAGCATCTATCGAGCATTGAAGAGCTGTTCTAGCCCGTGGCTCGACAGCAGCTCGAAAGATAAGGTATCTGTTGAGGTTTATGAAAAACAGAGTTGCAGTTCTGTTTTGACTCCAATCTGTGATTGTATGTTTGAGCTTTCTTTTCTCACAACCTGTTAGAAATTTAGACCCCTTAACCCAACCAGATTAGCTTAGTTAATTAGCCAAGTGATTAACTTAGTCAAATTATGCAAATCTAGGTTATCACAATCAAACAATCATATCAAGAATATAAAGCAGCAGAATAATAAATAACACAATGATATGATCACCCAGGAAACCACACGGTAAAAACCTGGGGAGGATTTGACCCACCTCTCCTCAAGGCAAACCTGAATCCACTATGAAATAATCGAAATTCATACAAAAGGACTTACAAGCTCCCCGCTTGACTTCCTAATGCTACCCACCAGTAGAACTTACTGACACAACCACGTGCAAGCTCCGAATCCACGGACTCCTTCTTTCTTGGATCCTCCAATCAGCTACAAGCACCCACGCTTGTTATTTTTTAAGCTCCAAAGGCAGCAACTTTGTTGATCATCAAGATGTTGACAACCCTAAGTTTATGTGAAGGAAAGCTTCTCAAAGATCTCACAAGAGATTCACATAAACCGCAAATATGAGCAACATAGACTTAGAGAGGTTTGGGTACAAAACCCTAAAAATAAAAGGAGGCACAAGAGGCACTCTAATCTCTCTCTTTAAAAAAGTCTCAAAAACGTTCTAGGGTTTCCCTTATATATATGAGTGTTTTACTTGAACCCCAAGACGTTTAAATAGAGTTTGGGCTAAGTTGGAATTCTGCAGAAAACGTATCTGACCCGAGATTCGATCGATCGAGTCTATCCTTCGATTGATCGAGCCAGGCCGAAATGCACCAATGCATCTGCAGCCTCTCAATTCCAACTTTACTATAATTGATCAACTTTGAGCAAGCCTAAACAAGACTAAACATATTGTTTTGATCATAGTTTGCTAATATTACACATTAGAGTTCTAAATACATAAAATCCTAAATCTTTAGAACTTAAGAAACTCCCCCTTTGGCAATCCGTGACAAAACACAAATTAAAAGCTCAAAGTTTACAAGTAAACAGCCCTTTACAAAAAATGCTCATAAACTCAAATTCAATCCTAACTACTATCCATCAGTTGCAAGTGTAGACAGTAGCTCAATTGAATCAACCTGTATATTTCCTGAAACACTAAACAAAATGCATAAACGCATGTGTGGAAAATACAAGTAAACAAAAATAAATTCTTGATTTCACATAGCACAAAATAAAGACATATACCAATGAAGAACTCATAAGTATAAATCAATAAGAAATGAAACAAGAAACATATAAATCAAAATAAATTCTAACTCTCCCCCTAAGTTAGATACTCTCCCCCTAAAACAAAACAAACAGGTCATCTATGTCTCCCCCTTTTTGTCACGTATTGACAAAGACTACCTAATCAGAAGGTAGACAGAAAATATACGCAACAGAGTAAGAGAAAATAGAGACAACTCCCCCTATGAACAACAAAGGTTAAAAACAAGCTTCTCCCCCTATAAAAATAGGAAAAACAAAACAAGTTTTGGGAAAAACAGTTTGGGGAAAAATAAAGGAGGGAAGGGGGGGGGGGGGGGGAAAGACACACAAACCAAAGTTAAAAACTAAGGTGAGGATACACATGAAAAAACATATTCTCTCTTTCAATAAAATGTAAACATGGCACTATGTGACCCATAAACAGTTGCATGAGTAGAGAAAATATTTGCACATTGATTATCCATCATATCTCTTAAGAAAAATCTTTTCTACAATTCACATATAAGAAATAGCATATACTAGAATGTACAAAACTCAAAAATTAATCAATCAATTTTTAAATCAAGTTGAGTACCCAATATAGCAAAGTGTATGCATGTTATGTGTGAAAACAATGAGAAATATGACTGCAAAACTGCAAGATGGATACAAAAACAATGCAATGCATGTGAATCCTAAACACAAATGATGCATGAAAATTTTTTTTGGTCAAAAACATAGAAACTGAAAATTTTTCAGTTTCGATCGATCGAGAATCAATTGAACATCAATCGAGTCAGGCAGAATCAAACCAAAAATTTTAATCGCAATTTCGATTGATCGAAAAACAGGTTCGATCGATCGAAAGTCTGGAAAAATCAGATTTTTGAAAAACAGAGCATTTTAATGCAGAAACTCCTCAAAGCACATTGTTTTATAAAAAATGCATGAGTATGAGACGAAAAGTTTTTCAAAAACACTTGAATTTAACCCAGATATTCCAAAATCAAGATTTTCAATCAAATTGTCCTCAAAGCGCAAACATTATACACATTTTGCATTAAAATCAAGGAACTTTTAATCTTGGATGGCCACAACAAAATCACACACAATATAATGTACCAAGTTTAGCAAAGAGTAACTTGTATAGTGTGTGCAACTAGTAAAAGCTTGAGATACATGTGAGGTGATATGTGAATAGCAATCAATCACAAAGTCTACAAAATTCATCACATAGAATTTAAAAGAGACTATCACCTAAAGAGTTACATCATATAACTCCCACATCTCCTAGAACATAAGCTTGCAATCATGTAAGTTTCTTGAATTTTGCCTCATAATATACATATCAATTTTAATTATGTGATTTGGCATCAAGCCTAATAGTACACACCAATTTTAACCATTAAACAATTCAACCGAGGCTACACCTTATGTTCTTATTGTGCATGTGCTACACTTTCCCGAGCACAAAATCTTATGATATGCACTAAGGTGTTCATGATTGACTAGTGAATAGTGGTGAGATGGTTATTTATGCCTTTCTCAAAAGGATCAAGTCCGACAGTCAAATAACATGTGACTTCAAGATTAAGACAAAATGATAAACACCATAAACATCTTTCCCACACAACATGCACTACAAAGCTTCAACCAGTAAAGTGCAATAAATAAGCTCATCAAAGCTAAACAAGGTACATAAACTTTTTATGTAAATATAAGGTGGCCAGCCTTGATTATAAATCCAAGATCTATAATACAAAACACAAAAATCTTTTTGGTTTTAACAAACTTTATGACCAAAAACAAAAAGCACATATTATGCTAAATGAACAATGCAAATGCAATGCATGACAGTGCATAACTAAGCTATAGAGGGTACACAAACAAGAAATATAAATTTCTTAATTAACTCTTGAGTACATGTACAAACTAGTACATACTCACACAAAATCAGAAATAGCTTAGCACAAACTATTCAAGTTTCTCCACAATGTCAAGCATGTTCTAAATCAAGAGAGAGATATTATAACTCATGTAATCCTCAAGAAAAATAAAACAAGACACAAAATAAAATATTTTTGTCTTTTTGAAAATTTTCAAATGTTTTTGGATTTTTTTTAATTAAAAAAAAAAAACAACCAAAAACAAAAACAAAACATGTCCACAATTAATTGAAAGAATTAAATCAGGGACAAGTTAGCAACACTCACCTTGGAGAATCTTTTCTCACCCATTTAGCATGAGTATTCGGCTTTGTAGGTGAAAATCCATGTGAAGCAGAGTGTATTTGAGGGATTACACCAATATTCTGAGAAAGACTGAAATCCTGCAAATTCTTTTCACAAGCCAACAAGCTCAAATTTTTCAAAAGAATATGAAACAATTTATATGGACTTGTGGCAGGAGAAATATCATCACATATCCTAGATTGACATACAGAATGCTTAAGTTTCAACTTATGACAATTAGGACGAATGTGACCACGAACACCACAAAAGTGGCAAACAGGAACAAATTTAGGAACACCAGTATTCCTAACAGCAAATCTAGTCTCAGATTTTGGTTTTTGCCTCAACAAAGAACAATTTGGTCTAATATGACCAACAACACCACAAAGGTGACAGGTAGGCACAAAAACAGATTTATTATGCTCTCTAACAGTAGGTTTAGACTTAAGTTTAGAAACTTCAGCGTCTACATCAGAACTTTTACCTTTGTCTAACCTAGAAAAATAAGTCTTTTCCTTATTATTCCTCTTGAAAGGAGGGATATAAATTTTCTCAGTTTTAGGTTTAAGAGTAACAGAAACACTTCTGTTATCAACAACAGGCTTGACACAAGTCAAATTTTCAATTTTAGCTTTAGATTCAATTAACTCTTGTTCCAAGCTTTTCATATTCTCATCTTGAGAGGAAATTTGATTTCTCAAAAATTCATTCTTTTTATTAGACTCATCTAATCTCACAATCAAATCTTCTTTTTTAAGATTAGCCAATTTTAACTCTTCCTTGAATTTCTTAGAAATTTTCAAAGATTTAGATAATTCCTTACGAAGAGTTTCAAAAGCATCAAAAAAATCAACAGAAACAATAGTGTCATTTTTATTCAAAGCATCACAAACATGAGCAGAAAGACACTTCAAATTATCCATGATAACAGGGGTCAAGGATCAGCTCTTAGATCAAAAGATCTAAAACAGAAGAGCTACCCGCTCTGATACCACTTGTTAGAAATTTAGACCCCTTAACCCAACCAGATTAGCTTAGTTAATTAGCCAAGTGATTAACTTAGTCAAATTATGCAAATCTAAGTTATCACAATCAAACAATTATATCAAGAACATAAAGCAGCGGAATAATAAATAACACAATGATATGATCACCCAGGAAACCACACGGTAAAAACCTGGGGAGGATTTGACCCACCTATCCTCAAGGCAAACCTGAATCCACTATGAAAGAATCAAAGTTCATACAAAAGGACTTACAAGCTCCCCGCTTAACTTTCTAATGCTACCCACCAGTAGAACTTACTGACACGACCACGTACAAGTTCCGAATCCACGGACTCCTTCTTTCTTGGATTCTCCAATTAGCTACAAGCACCCACGCTTGTTATTCTTTAAACTCCAAAGGCAGCAACTTTGTTGATCATCAAGATGTTGACAACCCTAAGTTTATGTGAAGGAAAGCTTCTCAAAGATCTCACAAGAGATTCACATAAACCGCAAATATGAGCAACAAAGACTTAGAGAGGTTTGGGTACAAAACCCTAAAAATAAAAGGAGGCACAAGAAGCACTCTAATCTCTCTCTTCAAAAAAGTCTCAAAAACGTTCTAGGGTTTCCCTTATATATATATGAGTGTTTTACTTGAACCCTAAGACGTTTAAATAGAGTTTGGGCTGAGTTGGAATTCTGCAGAAAACGCATCTGACCCGAGATTCGATCGATCGAGCCTATCCTTCGATCGATCAAGCCAGGCCGAAATGCACCAATGCATCTGCAGCCTCTCGATTCCAACTTTACTATAATTAATCAACTTTGAGCAAGTCTAAATAAGACTAAACATATTTTTTTGATCATGGTTTGCCAATATTACACATTAGAGTTCTAAATATATAAAATCCCAAATCTTTAGAACCTAACACAACCCTAGACATATAAAAGAATTATTTTAAGGGCTGTCAAAGGAGACATAAGTTGCATAAGTGTTGAGCAAAGTTTGTTCAAGCAAATTGTGACTAGAGACAGAATTTGCCCTAGTTCATCTTTCTTGTGAAGAAGCTGTTATGTTTGTACACCTTACGGTTTTGTGATCAAGCATCTTCTCGATCTTTATTGTGTGATGAACTGAAGAACCTTGCAGCCAACAACATTCTCTAGTTGGTGATTGAAATCGCGTACTGGGATCCGTGCAATTGGTTAGTCACGTACTGGGAGTCGTGCATTACAAGGAGAGATTATTACTATAGAACATGTCCAATTGGGTATTGGGTTAAGGGTTCAACTGTGAGTTGGCATAAAGTACTGAGATTTCTTTACTTGTAACCACTTGTTGTGATAATAGTGGATTCTCGGGAGTAGTGATCTTAAAATCACCCGGTGGAGTTTTTGCCGTGTAGGTTTTCTCCATTTGTAAACAAATCACTATATCAATTTATTTTTTGCTGCATACTTAATTTAATTGGTGATTTGTTTGTATTACCACGCGTTTGCATGTTAATTTGATTAATTAATAAACTTAGCTAATTAATCAATTAATTCATCACAAGGAATCAATTCATTTTTGGCCCATCAATGTTCATTTTCAATGAATCTTTTGTATTAAGTTAGTCCTAGTATCTTTCAAAATCAATTGTTTTGTCATGTCGAATAAGTGAAATTGTTGATATATCCCTTTCTTATTGAAAAATATTGTTGAAATGTTTACCCTCCACAAAAGATAAATTAAACTAAATGAACACTGAACAGTCAAAGCAATAAAGATAGTGACACAAGGATTGGTCCAAAGTAGAAACCATTGCAGGGACGCAAATAGTTTCATATAATATTCACTAAATAATGAACAGTTACAATAATCAACGACTTACAAAACCTTTGCTAGCCTTTGCAAATTTCCCACTTGCCTTCCTGCCACAATAGTTACAGAACATGCAGAATACTTCTGTACAATGATTTCCTCCGACCCAGTTCTTCTGACACTATAATGAACCTCACAGAAGATTTGGCTATGTGGTTTCAACTTCACAAACGTTCGCAGTGGGATTGACAAAAGTGGGCTAATACACAATGGGTATTTTATCGAGCACTTGACACTTGGTTAAGAAACAAAGGCTTAGAAAGAAGGGATGAGATTTTTCTGTATTGCTCAAGCACACAACTCTCTCAGTTGTTCAAAGAGCCAAGAACAAAAGAAATGAGAGAGAGGGTTTTCGACCTACATGGGTTCTCTCTATTTTGCTATCACGTACTGTACTGTCAACTGTGTGTTTTTCATTTTGGCTAAGGTGGTGCAAGTAAGAAAACTATCTCAGTGCTCAATTGTGCCCAAATATATATATATATATATATATATAGTAAAAAAAAAAAAAAATAGCCAAGCCTCTACGGCGTCTTTCTAAGAGCATCAGCAGACAAAATTTTTTGTCTATTTTATCATAATTTTTGTTATAATTTTATATACTCACTTTTTAAAATACTTCATATTGATTATTTATTTTATTATACTATATTGATTATTTATTTTCTTCATACACAACAATTAAAAAAAAAAAAATCACCATTCGCTCTCATATATAAAGAGAGAATAAAAAAATAAATGCAAAATAAATAGTGGTATTACAAACTTACATTGTTAGTGTAGCAACCATATATTTTTACACAACATGTGGGTGAATTTTTGGCTTAATTGACTAAAATGTGCTCACTTTTCTATCATATAAGCACTAATGTGAATGCCCTTAGTTGATGGCACACAATTTAATTAAAAATTCTGCTAGTTGCCTATTGAAATCGAGTCAAGCTTCCTTCTCTCGAGCTCAACAAAACCTCGATCTCCACCTTGGGTATAGTTACCAGGTGCCTGCCCTAGGGTATTTTATAAGAAAGCATTTAATACAACGTCCTACGTTGCAATCACTTTTCTGTACTTCTATAATACACATGCATTATTTTAAAAAAATGGTTTGGATAACAAGTACCTTTAGGGAATTTGTTAATGCACAATTTTAGGACATTTTTAATATCACTTTATGAAAAATATAAAAAGTAGTTAAAAAATCAATTACTATTTTAGTTTTTCATAAAAAGTTTGTAAAAATACTTTCTAAACTAGTGTTTTTAGAATATTCATTAATTATTTTTTCTATTTTATTTAATGCAGCCTAAACTACCATTAACAAATGTCTATATTCAATGTCAATTGTCTTTTACTACCATATATTCTTTTTAGAAAAATAAATACAAACCATACTTTCTCAACATGCTGAGTAATTTAAAATAGAAAATTCTTAGTATATATTGTACTAGTAAATTAAGTTTACATTGTAGACACACAAAATAAGTACAATATTATATACATTTGTAAAAAGTATATATATAATTTAATAAAATGTAAAAACATATAAAAGTCCATTTAAAATAGTATTACATATGTTGGTCTCGCTCAAGCGAGATTCTTACTAGAGTATTCCATAAGTGGTAACAGGCAAAATTTAAGTCTAATGAACTTTTAATTCTTGCTTGAGGGAGCTTTAGGCGAACGCTAGATATTTGGACGGAGAATTTTAACACTAAAAAATGCACACAATAAGCCTAATACTTGCCTGAGTTATATTGGTGCAAGGCCATGCGTTGGCTTAGGATGGTAGGCCCATTTTACTGTTAATTGTACTAGTCTTTAGAGTTAGCAATGCAATTCCTGGCAGTCCTAGGCTAGGATTACATGTCTATAAATTACATGGAAAATTTCCCCCATTTTTTTCTCTTCCGGGATTTCTGCCCAAAGTGCCTCCTACTCTCTAATGCCATTTAAGCACCATTCTCCTCAGCTCTTGGCCTTGCATGTGTCCTTTTGAGTCCTTGGGTTGGGTATACTGCTCAAATCTGACAATGCTATCCGGTATACCTAACATGCCTTTAAGGAAATAAGAGTAGACAACAAATTATTTTATAATTTTTTTGTCACAACTTTAACGTGGAAGACTGTAAGTGGTTAACCATCACTTACACATAGATTTATTTTTTATTTTTTACCAATCACACTCTACCATATCACAATTGTGACAAGAAGTTGTGAAAATTTGTGTAGTTCTAAACTTTTCAGGAAATATTACACTAGTCTAGGACCATTGGTCTATTGCGCAACATATCTTTAAACAATTATTGCATCCAATGGCCCCAGAACTACTGAAATTTTCTACATGAACTCCCTCACGAAAGAACCTCGTTTGCAACGGTAGAACTCAAGACAACAACTTACTATTGAGGAACTAATGCTGTATTTTAAAGAAATGATTTAAGCTCAAGGTACATAATCATACAATAGATTTTTTTTGGTGGAGAAAAAGGAGAAAATTTTCTAGATTGGCCATGTGTGGTTGCTTGCTCTGCTTTGAAACTATGCTTAGAGTTTATATAGGAAGGTTTAAAGCTTGACAAAATCAGACTTCTACTAGAATTTGGATTCAGGTTAATTTTTAGTGTCACACAGAGTTTCCACCGATCACTTAAATGTTATGCTTGAGCGAGTCCACCTTTCATTCTACCAAAATGCTAGTTCTTCATATCAGGGTTCAGGAACAGACCCAGGATTTTAAGTTACTAGGGACTGGAGTATAAAAAAAAAAAATTCAAATAGGCATCCATATAGTTTTAAAAAAGGCGAAAAACTCATTTTAGTCTCTACATTTTCACGTGATTCCCACTTTGGTCCCTAACTTTTTTTTCACCGATTTTAGTCTCTATCCTAGAAAACGCGTCTTGTTTTAATCCCTGACGTTACATCAGAGACAAAAATTGCACAGCTGGCAAACGGAAAAAATTAAAAATATTAAAATAATGCCCACTGTATCCACGTGGCTTTCCACGTCAGCCTCTAAATTAAAAAACATTATTTATTAATTTTAACTAAATAAAAAAATTAAAAACAGAAATAAAAATCAAACCCAGCAACAACAAATTTAAAACCTAGCAAATTTAAAACCCAGCAAGAACAAGATCAACAAAACACAAACCCAGCAAATTTAAAACCCAAAAATTTAAATTCAAACCCATATTTCAAACACACAGATTCAAACACCCAGATCTAACACACTTCTTCATCATCAAATTCAACCATGTCGCTGCTCTTTCTTCTACTACTCTTTCTCAACGCCACTGCCATATCCGCTGGAGACCTCCCTCGCTGGACAACCCGTCGATGATCCACATCGCGATGACGCTAGACGAGACCTACCTGCGTGGCTCCGTAGCCAGAGTATTCTCTGTCCTCCAACACGACTCCTGTCCGGAAAACATCGTCTTCCACTTCGTCGCCTCTCGCCTAGAGCTCAGAAGAAGTTTGTGTGTAAAGTTTTTGGCTTGTGGGGTGATTTGGAAGGTGGGTTTTTGAGTTTAGTGTGTGAGAGGCAGAATGGGAGTTTGTTGGAGAAATTTGGTGATTTAGGAGATAGGTTTTGTGGAGAAGATGAAGAGGGTTTGAGTAAAGATGGGATTTCTGGTTTTGCGATGATCGGTGCGGGAATTTGTGGGGCTGTGATTGCTTTGCATTTTGAAGGATTGGTTATTGGGTGTTTGGATCTTTCGTGCTTTAGTTTTGATGATTTTGGTTGTGTTTGTGGTGTGGGGGTTTGGAATATGGGTTTGAATTTAATTTTTTGGGTTTTAAATTTGCTGGGTTTGTGTTTTGTTGATCTTGTTCTTGCTGGGTTTTAAATTTGTTGTTCTTGCTGGTTTGGTTTTTATTTCTGTTTTTAATTTTTTTATTTAGTTAAAATTAATAAATAATTTTTTTTTAATTTAGGGCTGATGTGGAAAGCCATGTGGACACAGTGGGCATTATTTTAATATTTTTAATTTCTTCCGTTTGCCAGCTGTGCAATTTTCGTCTCTGATGAAACGTCAGGGACTAAAACGAGACGTGTTTTCTAGGATAGCAGGGACTAAAATCGGTGAAAAAAAAAGTTAGGGACCAAAGTGGGAATTGCGTGAAAATGTAAGGACTAAAATGGGTTTTTCACCTTTAAAAAAATTATAAATACACAAAATCGTTGTTTCTAAATACATTAAGATGCAATTATCTACCAACAAAGACAAAAACAAAAGCAAAATAATTTTTTTTTTTAATACTAGGCTGGTTAGGATTTTTTTATTTTATTTTTGGTTGAAGTTAGAGCATTCACAATGGTGGTGTTAAAAATTTAAGTTTTTAATAACTTAAAAAGCTACTTTATCTATTTTACCATCTCACTTTACAATACACCCAATATTAAATTTTTTTTTTTATCACTTCATTTAAAATTATATAAACAACTGATTAAAATAATAAAGTAAGAGAGAGAATTTGAGTTTTTTAATTGAAAGAGGAGATATAATCTTAATAAAATATTGTATTTTTTTTAACTACTTGCTACAAACAACTGGTATTTACCAGTTTACTGTAGTTGCAAAAAATTTAACTTTAGCTTCTCTAATAACACATGATTTTTTGGTTCTTTGGTGGTAAAATAGTTTTTTTGCTAATATACAATCACTATTATGAATGTTTTTATTGTTTTTGTTAAGTTTTTGGGTTGAATAGTTGCTATTTGGGTTAGGCTAGTTAGACTGACTGGGGAGAAAGAGGGTCTCAGCTTTTAAAAAATAGGGTCACTACAAAAATGAAATATATAATAACTATTAAAAAAAAAAATTTGGACCGTCCCTGCTTCATATGACCAACATTTGCACAACGTAACCCAACTTTTTTTTTGAGGGGGAATGTAACCCAACTTAGGCTGTGTTTGTTTTGGCTTCAAATCACTTCCGAAAATGCTTTTCCATAAATTAGGGTGTTTGGGTGCGCAAGGAAAATTGGGTCAAACGGAAATCATTTCCGTTGATCGGAAAATATGCCCTCTGACCTTGTAAAACCATTTCCGTTTGTATTTTACCTTCAAATCACTTCTGGAAAGAGAGAAAGAGAGAGAGAAAGAATGACCAGACGCGCAAAGAGAGAAAGAGAGAGAGAAAGGACTCAGGCGCGCAAACAGAGAGAGAGAGAGAGAGAGAGAGATCGCGCCGTCGAGTTCGAGATCATGCCGGAAAATCAGATCGCCGTCCTCGTCCCCTCCACGTGACGGTGAGATCGCGCCACAGACCCACGAACCGATCAACCCACCTCGTCCACCTGCGAGATCGCGCCACGAACCCACGAACCGATCGACCCATCCCTCATCCTCACCGACCCATCCCACTCCGCTGACCCACCCTTGAGCCAATCTGTCCACCGGCGAGTCGCATCGCGCCAATCGCCTTCTCCTCACACGCCTTCGCCTTCAAACCCAGTCGCCTCACCGCAACGATCTGACCGGATTTGATGATTTTTTTTTCTTTGGTTTTGTTTCTTTTGTGTTTGTGGACTGAGAAATGATATTATATATTTGTTTGGAAGCTGAGAAAATGTGAGAAAATGTGAGTAACAAGTAGAAAATGTGTTTTCGATAGTATTTTCAAGAATATAGCCAAACACCAGAAAATATTTTTCAAAGTATTTTTTGAAATGCAACCAAACACTTGAAAATATTTTCCTTTCCAGAAAATAGCATTTCCAGAAAATATTTTACATGAACCAAACACAGCCTTAATTACAATAAAGTACAACCCGGTGAAAATTGAATTTTTTATGCCTTACTTATTTCTCATAAATTATTACCAATGTCACCCCTCAACTATTGGAATTTTTTATGCCTTACTTAGCTCATCGTCGTCCACTTTGCTAGTAAGACTCAGTGGAGTCGGAATCTTTTAATTCACATTATTTAAACATCGAAATTATTAAAAGGCTCTCCCTCCAGTTAAAGTGGGGATGGCAAATGACCAAATAATTTAGGGGTATAAGTGTAATTAACCCTTAGTTTTTTTTTAACTTACTAAAACAAACTTAAATCAATAAATAGCCCTTATTTCTCTCATTAATTCGAAACTCCTCTTAAAACCCATCATAGATCCGATCGGCATGAAATCGAATTGGTGGCACACAAGCAGGCCTAATTGACACGAATATGAAAAACCTGACATCACTGATTCACTGAGTGCAAAGACAGTGTTAGCAAGGATTTCAGGGTTTCTCTTTCAAATTTAGGATGGTTTTATTTTAAATTTTGGCTTTGATAGTGTAAACCAATTCTTTTGGTTGATTAAATTTGGGATTTTGGAATATTGGGGTTTCATGTATAAATTTTTCACGGCTAGTTTATTGTTATCACAGTTGGTGTTTAAAAAAAATGTCCGACTTAAGTCACAGTAGTATAATGATGCATTCTCAAAAAATTGGTTTAGTCGTGATGATGCCGAAAAAATCACCAGTGAGCCGCACGGCTCCAACACACTCGACACTAGACTTGCCCAACACAAAAAAAGAAGAAGACATTGCAAAGAGTACCGGTGTGGTACCGGCCAAAGACCCTCCGAAGGTTAAGTCAGAAGAGAGCTCCAACAATGCTAGAGAGTATGAGTTTTATAGAAATTGTGCATACCTTTTTCTTGAGGGTCTTTAGGTTTTTATAGTCACGTAGGGTCAGACTCCTTTACTTGCGGAACAAGTCTTTTCCTTATGGCCTTATGGGGAAGATACTCACCAGTGAGCCGCACGGCTCCAACACACTCGATACTAGACTTGCCCAACACAGAAAAAGAAGAAGACATTGCAAAGAGTACCGGTGTGGTACCGGCCAAAGACCCTCCGAAGGTTAAGTCAGAAGAGAGCTCCAACAATGCTAGAGAGTATGAGTTTTATAGAAATTGTGCATACCTTTTTCTTGAGGGTCTTTAGGTTTTTATAGTCACGTAGGGTCAGACTCCTTTACTTGCGGAACAAGTCTTTTCCTTATGGGGAAGATACTCATTAATGCGTGTATATTCTAGAATTCTACTCATGTTGGGACTCTATAAACTAGGGCTAATCGTGTGTCGTAAGTATTTTCCATTTAAGGTTCCTTGGAGACCACATAATAATGGGCTGGATGTCATGTGGCCGTTCGGTCCGTACATGCCACGTCTGTCCGTGCCACCTCCAACCAGATAGCTCCGTCATACATAATATTTCCTCTTCAGTTGCCCCCTTCACCCTATGGGTCCGTGATCTCGAAGTCGAAGGACCCGTGTGGTGACGGTTCGATTTGGATCATGAGAGACTTGTCAGTTTTTGACAGGCTGGCCTGAAATTATTTATGGCGCAGGGAACTTAAATTTAGACCAAGGCATTTTTGGGTGACATGGTTCGTCTGTCCTCCCGTAGGTAGGAAGACTTCGAATTTTCATTAAGGCACTCGTGGGCGACTTGGTTTGTCCTTCCATCCGTAGGAAGTAGGACTTAAAATTTTCACCAAGGCACTCATGGGTGACTTGGTTCGTCCTTCCACCCGTAGGTAGTAGGACTTAAATTTTGTACCAAGGCACTTGTGGGTGACTTGGTTCGTCCTTCCACTCGTAGGTAGGAGGACTTAAAATTTTTTACCAAGGCACTCGTTGGTGGCTTGGTTCGTCCTTCTACCCGTAGGAAGTAGGACTTAAAATTTTCACCAAGGCACTCATGGGTGACTTGGTTCGTCCTTCCACCCGTAGGTAGTAGGACTTAAATTTTGTACCAAGGCACTTGTGGGTGACTTGGTTCGTCCTCCCACCTGTCGGTAAAAGGACTTAAATTTTTTATCAAAGCACTTGTTGGTGGCTTGGTTCGTCCTTCCACTCGTAGGTAGGAGGACTTAAAATTTTTTACCAAGGCACTCGTTGGTGGCTTGGTTCGTCCTTCTACCCGTAGATAGTAGGACTTAAATTTTGTACCAAGGCACTCGTGGGTGACTTGGTTCGTCCTCCCACCTATCGGTAGAAGGACTTAAATTTTTTAACGAGGCACTCGTTGGTGGCTTGGCTCGTCCTTCCACTCGTAAGTAGGAGGACTTAAAATTTTTTACCAAGGCACTCGTTAGTGGCTTGGTTCGTCCTTCCACCCGTAGGTAGTAGGACTTAAATTTTGTACCAAGACACTTGTTGGTGGCTTGGTTCGTCCTTCCACCCGTAGGTAGTAGGACTTAAATTTTGAATGAGAATCAGGTGCCGTTGGCGTCCTTGATCGTCGAAATCCTTGTTTGTCGATCCATCCAATTGGGATGAGGATTAGGTGTCTGTCAGCTTCCTTTTGTAGTGTTTAACCCTGAGGTCTTGCTGAATCATTGGCATTTGTCGTATGCTTATACGTAGGGTTGGGCATCCTTTTGCATGGTAGGCCATTGATACACTGCCTCGTGACGCGTGATGCCCGAACTTTCAACCTTCGGGACGCGTTGTAGTCCTCTATTAGCGTCCCATTCTTAAGGTATTTTGTCCGTCTACTTTGGGTCATGGACTTGCCAACGAGACTGAGTGTTACTTTGTCATCAAAATTTTTTTTTTTTGGGTGGCCGTCCACTTTTTTTTCATGGACATGCATCGTCCACCTTTCTTTTCTTTTTTTTTTGTTTTTGGGTGGCCGTTCACATTTTTCATGGACATGCATCCGTCCACCTTCTCTTCTCTTTTTTTTTTTTGGGGGGGCCGTCCACTTTTTTTTTTTGGTGGCCGTCCACTTTTGTTCATGGGCATGCATCCGTCCACCTTTTTTTTTTTTTTTTTTTGTGGGGGCCCGTCCACTTTTTTTTCATGGACATGCATCGTCCACTTTTTTTTTTTGGCCGTCCACTTTTTTCATGGACATGCATCCGTCCACCTTCTCTTCTCTTTTTTTTCTTTTTTTTGGGGGGGGGGGGGGGGCATCCACTTTTTTTCATGGACATGCATCGTCCACTTTTTTTTTTTTTTTTTTTTTTGGGGGCCCGTCCACTTTTTTTTCATGGACATGCATCCGTCCACTTTTTGGGTTGTCATTTTTTGCTCATGGATTTGTTGAGGTGACTAAGTGTTACCTCATCACCTTGTTGGTCGTCCACCTTGTGTCTTAGACTTGTTGAAGTGACTAAGTGTTACCTCGTCACCTTCTTAGTCGTCCACTTGGGGTCGTGGGTTTGTTAAGGTGACTAAGTGTTACCTCGCCACCTTGTTGGACGTCCACCTTGGGTCGTGGATTTTTTTAGGCGACTAAGTGTTACTTCGTCACCTTTTTGGTCGTCCACTTGGGGTCGTGGACTTATTGAGGTGACTAAGTTTTACCTCGTTACCTTGTTGGATGTCTACCTTGGGTCGTGGACTTGTTGAGGTGACTAAGTGTTACCTTGTCACCTTGTTGGTCGTCCACTTGGGGTCGTAGACTTATTGAGGTGACTAAGTGTTACCTCGTCACCTTGTTGGACGTCCCCCTTGGGTCGTGGATTTTTTGAGGTGACTAAGTGTTACTTTGTCACCTTGTTGGGCGTCCACTTGGGGTCGTGGACTTATTGTTGGTTGTCCACTTGGGGTCGTGGACTTGTTGAGGTGACTAAGTGTTACCTTGTCACCTTGTTGGTCGTCCACTTGAGGTCGTGGACTTGTTGAGGTAACTAAATGTTACCTCGTCACCTTGTTTGTCGTCCACTTGGGGTCGTGGACTTATTGAGGTGACTAAGTGTTACCTCGTCACCTTGTTGGACGTCCACCTTGGGTCGTGGATTTTTGAGGTGACTAAGTGTTACTTCGTCACCTTGTTGGGCGTCCACTTGGGGTCGTGGACTTATTGAGGTGACTAAGTGTTACCTCGTCACCTTGTTGGTCGTCCACTTGAGGTCGTGGACTTGTTGAGGTGACTAAGTGTTACCTCGTCACCTTGTTTGTCGTCCACTTGGGGTCGTGGACTTGTTGAGGTGACTAAGTGTTACCTCGTTACCTTGTTGGTCGTACACTTGGGGTCGTGGACTTATTGAGGTGACTAAGTGTTACCTCGTCCCCTTGTTGGTCGTCCACTTGGGGTCGTGGACTTATTGAGGTGACTAAGTGTTACCTCGTCGCCTTGTTGGTCGTCCACTTGTGGTCGTGGACTTGTGGAGGTGACTAAGTGTTACCTCGTCACCTTGTTGGTCATCCAATTGGGGTCGTGGACTTATTGAGGTAACTAAGTGTTACCTTGTAACCTTGTTGGTCGTCCACTTGGGGTCGTGGACTTATTGAGGTGACTAAGTGTTACCTTGTCACCTTGTTGGTCGTCCACTTGAGGTCGTGGACTTGTAGTTTTCATCCTCTTAGGATAATCCGTCCACTTTGTGGACTGTAATTTATATCCGTCCTCTTTTATGGACTTGTAATTTTCATCCTTCTTGGATGATCCGTTCACTTTGTGGACTTATAATTTTCATCCTTTTGGGATGATCTGTCCACTTTGTGGGAGTGTTTACCCTCTTGAGGTGATCCGTCCATCTTGTGGACTTTGTAGGAATGCAGGTAGGAAAACATAGTTGTTTCTGAATATTCCTCTTATTAAAAAATCATGCATTTGTAGAAAAATACTTGCCCCCTTGGGCTTAAAAACATATTGTAGCAAAAAATTGACTAAGTGAAACTAAAAAACTAAATAAACTGGGAAATTAGAGAGTGTCGTTGTTCTTCATATTATCTCTACTGGTAGTATTTCCGTAGGTGCTCCATGTTCCATGGGTGCTGTAGCTTTTGCCTGTCCAGCGTTTCGAGGTGGTAGGTTCCCTTCCTCGGCCATGGTCCGTTGCTCTTCTATGCACATGGTTTGTTGATGATCTTCCATCTCCATCATGGCAATGTAGCACTCGCTTGCGGCCACCTGATTTCCTCGTAGCTCTCCAACCCCATACTCCGTAGGAAACTTGATCATTAGGTGGTATGTTGACGTTACCGCCTTCCATGAATTAAGGGTGGGTCATCCGATGATAGCATTATAAGCGGATGAGCAGTCGACCACAAGGAAAGTCACATCCTTAGTGATCTGCTGAGGATAATCACCTAATGTTACCAAAAGCGTGACCGCGCCCAATGGGAATACCCTCGTACCTCCAAAACCAACCAATAGAGCATTTGTCGGTATTAACCGTTCTCTATCAATCCTCATCTGCTGAAACGCTGGGTAGTATAGGATGTCTGCTGAGCTACCATTGTCGATCAACACCCGGTGCATGTTGAAGTCCCCCACTCGTAAAGTGACGACAAGTGCGTCATCATGAGGGTGGTGAAGACGTCGGGCATCCTCTTCTGAGAATCCTACGATCGAGCTCTCTATCCGTGCTATCTTTGGTACGAAACCCGTTAGCTGGACGTTATGAACCATCCTGAGGTATGCCTTTCTGGCCTTCTTGGACGACCCCATAGTTGTCATGCCCCCTACGATCATTCTTATATCCCCTATAGGTGGTCTGGGGCGCTCATTTTCTCGTCGAGGTGGCTGCTCTTGATGTTGCTGATCCGTCCTTTCCTTGCTGACGAACTTCTGTAATTTTCCCTGTCTAATAAGGGCTTCGATTTGCTGTTTTAAGTCGTAGCAGTCAGCCGTATCATGTCCGTGATCACGGTGGAAACGGCAATACTTGTCCCTAGATCGCTTATTGGGATCTCCCTTTAACTTTTCAGGAAAGGTCAGGGATCCTTCGTCCTTGATCTGCATTAGTACCTGGTCTATTGGGGCAGTCAACGGGGTGAAATTTGTGAATTTCCTTGTAGAGGGCTTAGAGCGTTTGTCATCCTTTCGATCTTGGTCCTGTCGGGCATCTTCCTGTCGCTCTCTTTTTCTAGGCTTTTCCTCCCAAGCCTGCAATGCGTTTTCAGCATTCATGTATTTGGTTGCCCTGTAGAGTACTTCTGACATGGTCTTTGGGTCGTTCTTGTATAAAAAGAACAAGAACTTACCCTTCCGCAGCCCGTTCGTGAAAGCTGCTACCAGTATTTTGTCATCAGCTTCATCGATCGAGAGCGCTTCCTTATTGAAGCGCATTATGTAGGATCTCAGCGTCTCGTCCTCTCGTTGCCTAATACTCTCATCAAGCACGCCGTGGATTTCTTATACCTGTGCCCTCCAATGAAGTGCGTGGTGAACTGAGCGCTTAGCTTCTTGAAAGTGCTGATGGAGTTTGGCATCAGTCGACTGAACCATATCCGTGCGGGGCCTTTGAGCATTGTAGGGAAGGCCCTACACATGATCTCGTCTGCTACCCCTTGAAGGTGTATTAGGGTCTTGAAGGTTTCTAGATGGTCCAGAGGATGCTTTCCTCCGTCGTAACTGTCTATATGCAGCATGCGAAATTTATGGGGTAGGGGGAAGGAGTTCACGGCTGTAGTGAAAGGTTGACCAAATCGTCAAGATCACTGAAAACTCGCCCCTTAAGCGCGTTCATCATAACCTCCATTTGCTCCTTCATCGCCTGCTTCTCTGCGACAATATGTGGCGGAGTTGCATCCATGAGGGATGGCATGCTCAAATTCTGCCTCTCCGATCTACTTGGGGCGTGGCTGCCCTCAAGTCTCTCCTGGTTTTTTCTTTCAGCGCTGGTCCCTTCTTGATCTTCTTGTTGGTCATTCGGTGTTGCATTCTTCTGGCGCAACTGTTCTTCCAAGTCGTGGTTCTGTTTGGTGAGGCATTCCACGGCAGCAGCGAGAGTTTGAACTTGTCTCTCGAGGGCAGTCATGGGTGGTTCCTCTCCTTGAACGTCGTTAGTCGTTGCCATTGAGCGAGTGAGTACCATGCAACCCTTTTGTCTGGGAAACGACAATATGGCTTACGAATCTCAACTGTTGTTTCCCACAGACAGCGCCAACTGATGATGCTGAAAAAATCACCAGTGAGCCGCACGGCTCCAACACACTCGACACTAGACCTGCCCAACAAAAAAAAAGAAGAAGACCTTGCAAAGAGTACCGGTGTGGTACCGGCCAAAGACCCTCCGAAGGTTAAGTCAGAAGAGAGCTCTAACAATGCTAGAGAGTATGAGCTTTATAGAAATTGTGCGTACCTTTTTCTTGAGGGTCTTTAGGTTTTTATAGTCACGTAGGGCCAAACTCCTTTGCTTGCGGAACAAGTCTTTTCCTTATGGGGAAGATACTCATTAATGCGTGTATATTCTAGAATTCTACTCATGTTGGGACTCTATAAACCAGGGCTAATCGTGTGTCGTAAGTATTTTCCATTTAAGGTTCCTTAGAGACCACATAATAATGGGTTGGATGCCACGTGGCCGTTCGGTCCGTACATGCCACGTCTATCCGTGCCACCTCCGGCCAGATAGCTCCGTCATGCATAATTTTTCCTCTTCAAGTCACAAAAGTATAATGATGCATAATGGTTTGTTTTGTGGGTATAAAAATGTCATATGCAAGTAATAGTAATATAAACCAACAAAAAGAATGTTTTTGTTTTTTTTCTGGAGCTCCATTGAGAAGATCGTTCACAGAGGAGCATTTTGGAAGAAGATTTTTCAGTTGTGGTAAATACATAACTGTTGATGCCCAATTTTGCGAATCCATATCCAAAGGCCCATGAGAAAGAAAGCCCAGTAAGTTGCAAGACGCAAAAGCCCATACGAAGGAAAGCCCAATGAAAAGCAAGGCCCAAAGACCCACCAAGAAGACCGAAGAGCAATAAAGGTCCAAAGAAAGAAGTGCAAGTGAAAGCAATCTACGACAAAACGCAAATCTGCAGCAAAATACAGATCTATTGCAGAATACAAATCTGCCGTAGAATACAACTTTGCTGCAGAATACAATTCTCTGGCAAAATAGCTTTGGCAGATGAAGATAAATTGGAACCAAGACCCTTTTGATCCAGTCAACATTATTTGGCCCACAAAGGCCCAAATCCTTTTGTATAAAAAAAGATAGGCGAAGCACGATGAAAGGAAACAAGGAACAGCAGGAATCACGTGAAGGAAAGAAAAGCCAAGTTAAAGGAAATGACAAACACAATAGGAAACGCATGAAGAAATAAGATAGAGACACGCAGCAGAACAAAACAAAACTAATCTGCTATAGCAGAAATGGCGTGAAAACAAAAGAAGACAAAAGTAGGAGATAGTAGAGCAAGCACCGGAGCACTACCAACCTGTACCCAGCCAATACAAGGGAGGTGGGCCTATGGTCAAGGGGATTCAGAGGGTGTGGTTTGGTGGTGGGGGGAAAAAGGGGGTCTATATTTGATTTCCTGCCATGACTTCCTTGAGGAATATACCTTGTTGGGATGGTATCTTACCCAAAAGAAGTAATAGATAGTTGGGACCGTCTCATTCATGCCATAGAGCTAGGTAGTGAGGTAGCCCAATACTTATCTATTTGAACCTAGAGGTAGAGGTATACAGCAAGAACAAACAAAAGGGAATTTTGTCACGAAGTGAATAATGGTGCAGTAAACGTATTTTGAGCAGATGGCAGTGGTCGGGGCAACCAATGGGTTGGTGGGTAGTCCTGCAAGGATGCCCACAACAAATCAAAAACAGTTGGTGAAGCCCTAGGGGTAAAAGGGAGAAATTCCATTGAATCAATTCACTATAAAATGAGGAGCTAGCCATGGATGAAAGGGGAGAGATCGAATGGGAGAAGCACCTAGGAGAGGCGCCCAGGGAGAGGGGGATCCAAAACGGAAAAGACCTAAGTGAGAAAAACAACCCATGGCAAGATAGTAGTTAGAAACTAAAAGTAAAAAAAGAACGGAGAGAAAGAAAGAAAGAAAGTGGTAAAAAGAAGAGAGAAAACATGGCAGGAATAGAGGCATGCATCAATAGACGATCTTTTCCCTCCCTCTTAGCAAACCCACTCTTTGAAATCCCCAAAAGTAATAGCTAGTAGCCATTTAGGCCTATTCTCCAAAATGTACAACTTTGATGGCAAAAGCCTATGACAAGGTTGTTTAAGTTGGGATTTGGGTTCTTTCTTGGTTTACTTATCCTATGGGAGGGTTCAATACTTGATTTTGATTGCAAATATATTTGATTTCTCTCATTATAACTTATATCTGCCGTATTTAGTCATTCTGTTGTAGCACGTTTTTATCACGTCTGCCACATCAGTTGTCCTGTTGTGGTGTCTTTAGTTGTTGTACTAGTTATTCTGCTGTAGTACCTTTTTTATTATATTTACCGTGTTAGTTATTATACTAGCTAAACCTTTTCTGCCAAAGTTTTCTTCTTTATTTGTTATTACGTGTTTTACTATTGACACAAACTAATCATTATCCTGCCATAAGTATATATATATATATATATGCATATATCTTGTTTCTCGTGTCCTACAGAATATATTTTATATATGTATATGTGAATACGTATAAATGTATTTGCGAATATATGTATGTATATATTTGAGAATATGCTAACCCATTTAAACTAACATTTATTTTATAGGTATTTTCTTTGGGTTTTAGATTTATTTATGTACAGGAAGTAGAAAAATATTTCTACAGTAAAAATGAAGAGTAGTCATTCACATTGCAGAAGGCTTTAAAACACAGCAGACAGCTTTATTACACAGCTGAAGACTTTACGGCAGAAAACTTTACTGCGCAGCGGAAAGCTTTATTGCACAACAGAAAGTTTTACTGCATAGCAGACGGTCTTACTACACGGCAGAAAGTTTTGCTGCACAGCAGAAAAGTTGGACCTATGGCAGAAATCGAAGAAAAGTTCCTTCTGTGGCAGAAATGTCAATTCTGCGGCAGAAACAGAAAAGTCAATCCTGTGGCAGAAACTGGAGAAAAGTTCCTTCTGTGGCAGAAACAGAGGATAAGCCCACTTTGCAGCGTCTTTCCTTGGACTTGGACTCAACGTTTGCGCACAAGTCGGACCAAATTGAGTTGCAGTTGGACCAGTCTCAACTCCTTTACTCAGAATATTTGGGCCTAGTACCGCAAGAGGCATCCCAACCCAGCATAACATAAAAGGCCCACTACAATAACAAATGCATCTTATGGGTTCTTAATTTGGATGGCATGATTCCGTAATATCTTTCCATGGAGGAAGAGTAATACGTTCTACTATTAGACTAGTAGTGAAAAAAAAAACAAAGGTTAATTACACTTTTTCCCCTTTAACTTTGGGGTCATTTGTAATTCTCCCCTTAACAGGAGGGAGTGAATTTTAATCAATTTTCGGTATGGAATAAGAGCAAAGTGGACAACAGGAACTATTTGCTTATTTCCAATAGTTTTAGGAAGGACAGTGGTTGATTTTATAATTTTGAGGGACATTGTGCGTGACCTATAAGAAGGGGAGGGGGGAGGGGGGAGGGGGGGAAGTACAATTAACCCTATTTTCATACATTCTTTACTCCCACCCTCATTTGCCTTCAATTTTCCATTCATTTTGTTTGGGAAGTTGAATTTTTTATGGCACGATGAAAAATGGCATCCACATGTATTCTATTTATTTCCTGCCTCGTTTTCCACACCACTAAACAATGGAAATGGCTCTTTTTCGTCAGAGCCTTTGAGATGTTTGCTTTAGAATATTTAAGAGAAGTCAAATATTGTGATTTGTGAAATCCAAATCCCGAAATTTTTGTCCATTATATTGTCTAGAAAGATTGACGAATTAGGAGTTCAAATTAAGTTCTACAGAGAAATGAATTCCACGAGACCAAAAAAGAAAAAAAAAATCCCACAAGGCAACCATGTCTAATAATTTATAATTTATCCAAAGTAAGGTGAAAGAAAAAGATAAACAGGGAATAAAAGTCACATGGATTCACCAACGTTTTCATATTGCCAGCTAACATGTAATGATCAACATCCTCCGCATGGATCATATTATATGCTTAACTAAATAAACAATATATAACAGCCACTTAGCTCATTGTCTTCCTCGTGGTTCATAAAATTTACACTCTGTAAATCTATAAAATTTTGTTGGGTTAGTGGTTTTATATATAACATGACAAGAGCTAGCCATAACACTTATGCACTGCAAAACAAAGGTGTCAGCTTGAGCAAAACAGGACGTAAGTTTCTTGCATGTTAGTTCAAGAGCAAGCCAGTTGAGAAGGTTGATTCCCTAAAGGTAAGAAGTGATTTTCTGGTTTTCTTGTAACTCAAGTATTAATCATTGTCTTCTTAGAGTTCCGTACTTACAAGTCAAATATACAATTTGTTTGTCTTTTTCTTTTTCCTGTCCTGCTTGGTTTGTCTTCATCTAAAAACTTGCTTCTCATCTCTTCCTCTCTCCTTCTCTGTCGCAATGTAATTTTTGTAATGCAAAAAAAAAATAATACATTGCGAGTCAAATAGTTAGGGAAATGCAATAGATTTTCGTGTGACTGGTAAGGAGGAGGATATGTGTGAAAGAGAATGTTGGAGATTTTCGTGTGACTAGTAGGGTTGTTTGATTGGGTGAATTTTAGGAAGGATAGAAAAAAGAGGAAAGAAAAGAAGAGATAAAATGTTTTTTGGAGAGTTTGGTTGGATGGACTTTAAAAAGGGAAAAACAGGTGGAATTCGAGTGTATTCTCTTGAGCCCACCAAATTAGAGAGAAAATAGAAGTGAAAATCCAAAAAAAAAAAAAAAAACCCACGTGACCACACATAGTTCAAAGGGTATTTTTTTTATTTGTGTTTTCTTCTTTGGCCTTCTCTTCCTTTTTTTTGTTTTTGTTTTTGTTTTTTACCCCTTGGTTTTTTTTTTTTTTTTGGTTACTTATTTGTTTCCTTTTATTTATTTATTTTAAATTTCCTTTGGTTTTCTACTTTTCTTTGGTTTTATTTTTTTTTCCCTAGTACTTCTCATTGAGTTTGTTTCTTGTTTTGATTTTTTTTTTTTTTGGTTTATCCATTTGTTCCTATCCAATAAGGGCATGAAAGTAAATTTGTAAAATTATATTTTTCATCCTCTTATTTTTCTTCTCAACAAAATAAAAGAGTTTTTCTTCCTTTCACTTTTCCATCTCTCCAACCAAAACACGAGGAAAAACTAAATTTTTTCTATCCTCCCACCATTTTCTATCTTCCCACTTTTTCATCTCTTCAATCAAATAGACTCTTAGTTCTATGTGTTGCAATGAATCGGTTGAAGAGCATACATAGTAGATTATTCCTAAGCTAATTTTAAGATAGAAGAATGAAAAAGTGAGAGGGTGAAAAATGTTAAGAAGATAGAAGAATAGGTTGATAGAAAAGATTTTAATTTTCTATCATATGTGTCTGACAAAATGTGTGGAAAAGTGAAAAGATATAAATTACTATTATTCCATTATTATAGTTTGAAATAATGGGCCGGGTAATAGGGGGTAATAATGTCTTTTGAATCTCAAACAGATTTTCTTTCCCATTTTTTCTTCCAACTTAGGAGGATTAGTACTTGGATTACAGTACTTGTAGTACAAATAAGAGTAGGATTTCTAGAACAATAAACTGAAACTAGGATTATATAAAAGAATTGGCTTTCACTGAAACTAGGATAATATACAAGAATTGGCTTTATACTCTTGAGGACATTTAGAAAGTGCCATATCAGAACATGGTTAACTAAACTACAAACTCCATATTTGAGTGTTAGCTAGCATAAAAAGGAAAGGTTGTATTTCACATGAAAGAAAAATAATTTTGTACGATTAATGTTAGTGAAATTTATGATGAAAACCTATTTGTAATATTGTAAGAAATGGTTGTTAACTTGTTGAAATTATTCACCGGTTTAATTGTTCTTTCCTGTTAGGCTCTATAAATTGGATTGCCTCTCAACAACATAAGGCTTCTTGTTAGAAGTTTCTGCTCTGAAAGAATCGGAATGGCAAAGGGTTTCTGGACTGTATTCTGTGGGAATTCTGAGTGTTCAAGTGAAGTTGGAAAGAGATGCAGTTATGGTTTTCTATCCATAATCGATCCAAATACATGCATCAACAATTGTTTGGTCATTTCTGTTAATTTCCTATTTCTGCTCATGTTTGTATATTTGGTACTGTTTAGATCATTCTTAAGGAAGAGAATAGAGCCATTACAGTCTAAACGCCTCTCTCCAATTCTGATTTTTTCAGCCATTTTTAATGGTGGTCTGGGTTTGGCTTACTTGGGATCTGGGTTTTGGATATGTTATAAGGAACTCAATGCAACAGGAACCATCTTACCTTTGCATGGATGGCTAGTAATGCTATTCCAAGGGTTCACATGGTTGATGCTGGATTTTACGGTAATTATTGACAGCGTACGCCTTCAGCACGCCACAACTGCAAAGCTTTGTTCGATTGTAGCCTTCATGTATGCTGGATTCCTCTACTTTTCATCTCTTTGGGTTATTATTGTGGACAAAATGGCAACTATGGAGACGATATTGGATATTTTGTCCCTTCCAGGAGCAGTCCTGCTTCTCTTGTGCGTTTTTCGGGGACACAAGCTTGTGGAAACTGATCCATATTTTAGTTATGATACTTCCTATGCACCTTTGCAAAGTGAAGACGACAACGCCAAAGGTGAAAATTATTCTAATGAAAATGTTACTCCTTTTGCAAAAGCTGGATTTCTTAGTACTATGACATTTTGGTGGTTGAATCCATTAATGAAGCAGGGTAAAAAGAAAATTCTTGAGGAAAATGATATTCCGCAGTTAAGGCAGGAAGACCAGGCTCAAACATGCTACTTAATGTTTAAGGAGCAACTAAGCAAGCAGAAACAGAAAGCAACATATGAATCTCCTTCAATGTTCTCTGTAATATTTTCCTGCCATAAAAGAGAAATTTTAATTTCTGGATTTTTTGCATTGATCAAGGTCCTCACAGTGTCCACTGGTCCATTGTTTCTTAAAGCCTTCATTGAGATCGCAGATGGCAAAGAAGCTTTTAAATATGAAGGCTATGCACTGGCAGGAGGACTCTTTGTGGCAAAGTGTTTAGAGTCATTCTCTGAGAGGCAGTGGTTCTTCCGAACCAGATTGATTGGTCTCCAGGTAAGATCCTCCTTGTCTGCATCTATTTATCAAAAGCAACTGCAACTCTCAAATGCTGCTAAGGTTACTCATTCTCCTGGCCAGATAATGAATTATGTCACAGTAGATGCCTATAGAATAGGTGAATTCCCATACTGGTTCCATCAGATATGGTCAACTATCATTCAGCTATGTATTGCTTTATCTATTGTTTACTATGCTATGGGGCTGGCAACTGTTGGAGCTTTAATTGTAATCATACTGACTGTGATTGCAACTTCTCCATTAGCCAAATTGCAACATAAGTATCAGACCAAGCTTATGGTGGCACAAGATAAGAGGCTAAAGGCCATTACAGAAGCTCTTGCAAATATGAAGGTCTTGAAGTTGTATGCCTGGGAGAAACATTTTAAGAATGTCATAGAAGTGCTAAGGGAAGAAGAATCCAAGTGGATACTACCAGTTTTATCACAAAAGGGGCATTATGTGTCTTTATTTTGGTCATCTCAGATTTTAGTATCAACTGCCACCTTTTGGTCATGCTACTTCCTTGGAATTCCACTCTCTACTAGTAATGTATTCATGTTCCTATCAAGTCTGCGCATTGTTCAGGAACCTATTAGGATGATCCCTGATGTTGCAGGAGTGTTCATTGAAGCAAAGGTTTCATTAACCCGAATTGTCAAGTTTCTTGAGGCACCTGAGTTGGAGAACAGAAATTCAAGGCAAAAGTGCAATGGGAAAGAGCAAGAGCACTCCATATTTATGAGGGCCAGTGAAATATCTTGGGAGACTGAATCAGAAAATGTCATACTAAGAAACATTAACTTGTTTGTGAAACCAGGAGAAAAGGTAGCTATTTGTGGAGAGGTTGGATCAGGTAAATCTACCCTTCTAGCTGCAATTCTTGGAGAGGTGCCAAACATCAAGGGCATGGTAAGTAATCATTTATTCCTTATCTATATAGTAGACTAAGCCCTCAACTAGAGAATTGTATATTTTAAATTTTTGTTGAGACTTAGGTTTCCCCCCTACTAAATTTCTAGAGCATACGATATTTTCCCGATTAATTATTTATGCATCAATTACATGTACATTTCAAAATTCTTAAACGATAAAAGTGTTAATAAAGCTTTCTGGATCTATATTTTCAGGTTACTGCCTATGGAAAGATAGCATATGTTTCTCAGACATCCTGGATCCAGACAGGATCTATACAAGAAAACATTCTGTTTGGGTCCCCCATGGATATGCTTAGATATCAAGAAGTGCTTAGAAGATGTTCCCTAATAAAAGACCTTGAGATGCTTCCATATGGTGATCTCACAGAAATAGGAGAAAGAGGAGTTACTCTGAGCGGTGGACAAAAGCAGCGGGTTCAACTTGCACGTGCACTCTATCAGGATGCAGATGTATATCTCTTGGATGATCCATTCAGCGCTGTTGATGCACATACTTCCACCACACTATTTCATGTAATTATTATTTCCATCCAATAGGATTTTTCTAGTAGTACTCTTTTTTTTTTCAAGGAAAGAAAAATCTAATATGCCTTGTGTCCAGGAATATGTGATGGGAGCTTTATCTAGGAAGACAGTCTTGCTGGTGACTCACCAAGTTGATTTCCTTCCTGCATTTGATTCTGTTTTGGTTGGTATACCAGTGAAATTGTGATGTTTTCTCAGTGTCTTTCATTTATTTATTAGTTTTGGTTGGGGTTACTTTCACCAATATGGTTCTGATACCTCAAAAATAACTGATAGATTTCATTTTCCAATTTTACTAAACATTTTCAATTATCTGTTGGAAGTGTTGTGAAAAACTCTAGGACTAAATAAACTTCATTTTGTTGGCAGTTTATGACTAAAGGGGATATACTAAGATCTTATAAATGTGATGAGTTGGTAGCTTCTAGTCAAGAATTTCAAAATCTTGTCAGTGCACACCATGACACTGTTGGTTTTGAGAGACAAGCCAAGTATGCTTCTTTTGGAAAATTTGAACCCTCCAAAAGTGAAATCAAGAAGAATTATAACAAGAAGCAGTTAACGTCATCTCTAGGAGATCAATTGATTAAACAAGAAGAAAGAGAAACAGGAGACACTGGTTTTAAGCCTTACATACAGTATCTGAATAAGAACAAGGGCTTTTTGTACTTCTCCTTGACAACCATATGCCATATCATGTTCATAGTTGTTCAAATTATTCAAAGCTACTGGTTAGCTTCTCACATCCAGGATTCTCATGTAAATAGAGTAGAACTTATCACAGTTTACTCACTGATTGCATGTATCCTAGTACTTTTTTTGTTTCTTAGATCCTTTTACGTAGTTACTTTAAGTTTTGGGGCATCGCGTTTGATCTTTTCTACGCTGATGACCTCTCTTTTCCGAGCGCCAATGTCGTTTTATGACTCAACACCTCTGGGAAGGATTCTCAACCGGGTAAGAGTTCAAAACAGAAGTTATATGCTTTCCTTAAGACAAACACAGTTGGACTTACACTAAACTAATGGTTACTTTTATAGGTATCATCTGATTTGACTGTCATCGACCTTGATGTGGCTTTCAAATTAAGTTTCGCTCTTGGGGCATCTATGCTTATGTACACTAGCTATGCAATATTAGCTCTTCTAACCTGGCCAATCTTGTTTCTCATAATTCCCATGGTTTATCTGACTATACTGTTACAGGTAATACATGCACCAAAAACAATTAACAGAATGATTCTTTCACAAAATTTTTATATTTATTGAAAGGGAACATTCCCTTGTCCATGCCTCTGGTAATTATTTTGACATATTGCATGACCTATGTATTTACTTGGGGTGTGGCATCAGTTCATTCTCAATTCTCCAATTGGTGGTTTAGTACTGGTTTTCCAATAGCTTGACATTTAAGATGTTCGTATTTTCTAATACACTGGTTGTCAACTGACATAAGTTAAAACTCTGGATTTTCTATGTTTCTGAATGTTTACCACATTCTTTGATGTCATAATGAAATACTTACAAAATAGAAATCTCCGTCCACATCCAGAGGTGTCTTCCTTTTCCTATTATCTGCAGCCTTCTCAACAAATAAATACTGAACTTGTTTTTGTTTGGAAATATAGAGATACTACTTTGCTTCTGCAAAAGAATTGATGCGAACAGATGGTACAACCAAGTCTTTAATCATCAGCCATCTTGCCGAATCCATTGCTGGAGCCATGACAATTAGAGCTTTTGGAGAGGAGGAGCGGTTCTTTATAAAGAACTTGAACCTTATTGACAGAAACGCAAGTCCATGCTTTCATAATTTTTCAGTAAACGAGTGGCTGTTCCAACGTGTGGAAATTCTATGTGCAATTGTTCTCTCATTCTCAGCACTTTCCATGACATTGCTTCATCTTGGAGCGTCTGCCTCCGGTTAGTAATATCAACTTAACCCAATTGAATTATAATAATCTTATATGTTTCAGTTAAATTCTTGCGGGGCTACTACATCTCATGATTATCAATTCTCTAAGCTTTAGAAATGCATTTCCTATAAGCAACATGTAAATCCAACCCCTCCAACCAGTAATACAACCCATGCCTTTACACTTGGACCAATTACAACATAGGCTGCAACTAAAAATACCATTATTCCATTTTCTCTCTCCCAGTAATAGAAGTGGTCTGCTTCTCCTGTGAGTATGTACAAACCATCTTAACTGAAGCTCCTTCATCTATTTTATTTTATCATTTGGGCATCCCTTAGGATTCCTTGCATGAATTAGTCACTCCAAAATTTGACTTCTTTATGGTTCTACACTCACATCCTTTAGCTTAGTCAACCAAAGGCATCTGTTGGTTTTGCGTCAGCAACATGCCCCGACTTGCTACAAAAATTGGGATTTATAAAACCATGGATAGGTAGTACAAGATACAATTTATTTTGCTTCTAAAATATAATTGAGCAAGCTATATTACTGATATTGGAGGCTAGTTTATAAATCTATCTATACTGTATTTTCTGACCAACATTTACCATGTGATGGCAGGATATGTTGGCATGGCACTGTCATATGGTCTTTCATTAAATGTATATGTTGTTTTTTTTGTCCTAAACTGGAGCTTGTTAGAAACTTCAATTACCTCTGTAGAAAGGCTAGAACAATACATGCATATTCCTAGTGAAGCTGCAGAAGAAATAGAAGACCACCAACCCATGCACAATTGGCCTGTGGTTGGACAAGTGAAAATATGTGATTTGAAGGTAAACCAAAGAAAAGAAATTGCAGAGAGTATTACTCTATACATCAACAAGTTCTTGAATTATGGAAATGTAATTATTATTATTATATGGCATCAATCAGGTGAGGTATCGGCCCAATGCTCCGCTAGTTCTTCAGGGGATAAGTTGCATTTTTGAAGGAGGGCACAAAATTGGGATTGTTGGCCGCACTGGTAGTGGAAAGACAACTCTTATTAGTGCTTTGTTTCGTCTGGTGGAGCTAACTGAGGGAATGATCATTATAGATGGAATTGACATTTCTACAATTGGGCTTCATGATCTAAGATCACGTCTAGGAATCATACCACAAGATCCAACACTCTTTAGTGGGTCAGTGAGATACAATCTAGACCCCCTATCAAATCATACTGATCAGGAAATATGGGAGGTAAGGTTTTTATAACCTGTTTTAATTATTAGGAGGGATTGAGAAATGTGCATTGCAATCTACCTTGTTAAGATGCTTTATTGTATAATTACGCTCTTTTAATAATAGCTGGACTCAATATTTATAGTCATATGGCAGGTTGCTGGAAATGTTATCAATTTCGATGTTCTGTCAACTTGTAGTGGTTAAAGGAAAATAATTCCCATCATACCGACATCCAAGAACTAATAACAGTTGTACTTTGCTTACTCTTGCTAATTAACTCAAGAGTATTTATTATTGTGTTACAGGTTCTAGGAAAATGTCAACTTCGAGAGGCTATTTGGGGAAAAGAGGAGGGCCTGGATTCCTTAGGTAAGAAATTGTGCATGTATGTTTTCATTTCCTTTGGTTAGAAAATCACAACTAATAATCAACATTGCAGTAATGCAAGATGGATCAAATTGGAGCCTTGGACAGCGACAATTATTTTGTTTGGGACGTGCATTACTTAAAAGAAGTCAGATACTGGTGCTTGATGAAGCCACCGCATCAATTGACAATGTAACAGACTCTCTAATTCAGAAAACTATACGAACAGAATTCACAGACTGCACTGTAATAACAGTGGCCCATCGGATACCTACTGTCATGGACTGCACTAAGGTGCTTGCTATCAGCGATGGTGAGTGATGTATCCCTGCGTTCTTGTAAAAGAACTATACCATCTTATCAATTATAGTGGATTTGATATATTACTTTGCATTAACAGGGAAAATAGCAGAGTATGATGAGCCATTAAAGCTGATGAACAAGGAGGGTTCACTTTTTGGTCAGCTTGTCAAGGAATATTGGTCTCATTCTGCAAGTGGAAGCGTTTACTCAGAAGATTTCTAACGAAGCCTACTAGATGCAACAACTGGGTATAATAGTTTTCTCAATTTCCTAGCAAAGACTGTGTGCATCATGTGATTGGAAATACAAAATTAAGCTGCTGCTAGGAAATGCCCATGTGCAGTTTCTTCAGGCCTTGTTAGTAATTGGGTTGAAATATACCTTTGGTTCCTAAACCCATCACCCAAATGTCATGTTCATTTTCAATGAATCTTATGCATCAAGTTAGTCCTTGTATTTTTCAAAACGAATCGTCTTATCATTTGAAATTAATGAAATTGTTGATATATCTGTTTCTTAGTAAAAAATATTGTTTAAGGCCAATGTTTAACCTTGCAACAATGATAAATTTATCAGTTAAACACAACAAATAAAAATTATATACCCAACAAATATATATATATATATATATATATATATATTTATTTATTTATTTATATTAAAACCAAATCAACAGTCAAAGACTCAAAGCAATAAAGATACTGACATAAGGGTCACGATGTAGAAAACAAATGAAAACGTTTCCAATGGAAAAATCATTACAGGATGCAAATAGTCTCATAGAAAATTCACAAAAAAATATACCATCAGCAACTTACAAAACCTTTGCTAGCCTTAACTCTAAGCAACCTCTGCAAATGACCCACTTGCCTTCAATAGTCGTAGAACATGTGTAGTCTTGCTGTATAGTGATTTCCTTTCATTTGGCTATGTGGTTTCAATCTCACAAACATTCAAACTAGGATTGACATAAGTGGGCTAATACATACAAATACAATGGGTATTTGATCGAGCACTTGGCATGGCTCTTTTATGATGTTGGCTATTTTATGGGGATGCAAAACAAAGGCTCTAGATCAAAAACACAACTCTCTCAGTTGTTCAAATAGCCAACAACAAAAGAAAAGGAGAGAGGTCTTTTGGACCTACAAGGACTCTCTAAGTGCTCTCTTGTGCAAAAACTTGTTCTGTAATTATATTCAATGGAAACGGCTAAGAGTTCACAACTTCTTGCCACAACTGTTACGTGATAGTGTAATTGGTGAAAAAAAATAGTGGGTCCATGTGTAAGTGATGGTTAACGACTCACAGTCTGCCACGTCAGAATTGTGGCAAAAAAGTTGTGAAAAATTGTGATCTAGAACTACTCATTTCAAATAAAATCTTTTGAAAACAATTTCACACGCAGTCAAGAATATGAAAAGAATAATTATGCTAATAAGTTAGAAAAGTAATTTAATATTTGCTAATTTTAATTTACACAAAAATATTACAATAGCTAAATTTTTACATTTTTCTAATGACATTAATAATTGAAGTGTATTCCTCAAAAATTATAATACATAATGACTTAATGAATATTATAAATTGGGAAAAAAAAGTTTCCTCTAAAAAAAAAAGTTATAGCATATACACCCATCGCATAAGACATCGGCTAATCGAATTTAGAAGTTATAACCAAGGGAGTCAATACCGTACCGGAGGCTGTACCGGTTTGCCTAGCGGTACGGTATATTTCGGATACCGGCCAATACCGGTGTACCGTTTCGGGTTTACCGCTATTTTTTATATTTATAAATAAATATATATATGTATGTGTGTGTATATATATTATAATAAATATAAAAGTTTACGATAAAACATTTCCTCAATTCAAAACTAATTATTCATAATTTTAGACTTTAGTATCAATTAAAAGAAAAAAAAAAAAAAAAGCACACAATATAAAAAATAGAAAGCTTAAAAGTTACCATTGCATACTAAGAAAACAAATAATACTAATAAGTTAATGCAAATAAGTTACCATTCTACCATAACAAAAATTCAAAAATTACAAAACTTAAAAAAAAAAAAAAAAAAAAAAAAAAAAAAAGAAAAAACTTTTTTTTGTACCGGCCGGTACGCCCGGTACCGGCCGGTATTGCCCGAAATTGGCCGGTACGGCCGGTATTTAAACCGGTACGAAACGTTAATGTTTCGATACCGGTATGCAACCGGTACGGCCGGTACCGGTACGGTATCGACTTCCCTGGTTATAACACTAATAAAGAAGCCCTGGATCCCTTTACCTTCGGATTTTCAAACTCTAATGGTTCTTGAGCTATTAACTCTCTATTCAACTCACCCATCTTAAGCAATGTCCAAGTAAGGTCAAGGGCTTTGTAGCTGAATTGGTACCTCTTCATGCATAAAGTGCTCGAGAGTTTAAGCCTTTAAGGGAGAGGGTTCGAGTTAGGAGATTAACATCATATTGTAATTATCTCTCAAAAAAAAAAAAAAAAGAGATAAGGCCAAACAAATATATACTTTTCGAAATAAGTTCTACCTCTATTAGTTCTTAAATGACCTCCATGAAAACTTTGAGCCAGCCTATGCACAATTTTGCATTTGTTCCCTGCTAAGCTCACTTGACTTAGTGTCCATTTGGAAACAACTTATCTAGATTATTGCTTAAATCTTTTTTATGAAAATGTGCTAAAATATACTTGTACCTTGAAAAAAATTGAAAAATTGAGAAAAATAGGGAAAAATGAGGTTTTAAAAAGATGTACGTAAAAGTTAAAAGCTATAAGCTAAAGCTTAATGCTAATTCCAAACTCACCTTTAATCAAACTCAAAGCTTCTTTACATGCATGTTTGCACAACCTTTAGTTCCAAATCAACAGCTCAATCTTGCCCACTCTTTTTGCTCCACTATGACAACAGACATTACGTACTCCTCTTTCTCATCCACTATTTTTATAAGTTTTTATGAAATTGAAAATATAATATATTTTGTATTCAATAACAATAAATAATAATGATTAATTTCAATATATCCAAGAATTTTTTTTTTTTTAAATGTACTCCATTCTATGGAACACGAGTCCAAATCTTTTATCTCACTTTTCCTGTTCCACTCAAAACTCTACGAATAAAAATATGCCACATGTCCATCTATTTAATTAAAATGCTAAATTTATGCCATTTCTTATTTCAATTTTCTAAGATAAATAAAAATAAATAAATAAATAAAACTCTACGCATTCCCACTACCAGTCATTCACTGGAGCCACAATCAAGAGTCCGGCGACACCAACAACCCCTTTGGGCATGGTCTGGTCTAGGCCTGTCCAACGAGTTAAGTGACCCAACCAAACCGATTGAATTTGCCCGACCCAAAGCCCAACGAGCGTACCTGAAGAACATGGTTGGTCGGGTTTGGGTTTTTGTTATTAAAAACTGAAGATTTAGTTCGAGTAGCAGGTTAAAGGATAAAAACCCCATATACCCGACCCGACCAAAGGTTAAAAGTTTTTTAGAAAAAAAATTATTATATTTTCAATTCTCATCAGTTTCTACTTTCTAGGTGAAGTGATAAGATACAACCTGTAGCCTATATGTAAAGTGATAAGATTTAAGCTTGAAGTCTACTAAAGTTACTGAGTACTGCTGACTAACTAATACTTGCACACGACAAACGGCAAACACAACATCAAATCAAAATGAAATTTCAAATCGAAATTCTCAGTCTTAACTCTTAAACATGTCTTCCATACTCAAAGCTATTCAGTTTTAGGGGACCACTTTGCCGACCACAACTTTCTCCACAGTCCACACTAAAATGCTTATGCCATACAAATTAATAGCAAAATTGAAGTCTTTTAGTTTCAGAGTTCAGTTCCAGAAAATTTTCTTTCACTTTCTCTTATCTCTCTCTTAAATCCCCAACCCTAGCCTCCTTGCTGTTGCCGTCGCCAAGTTGGGCCCTATTGCCACCACTAACCATAGCCTCATTGCCGATGTCACCCAGTTAGCCCTATGCCGCCATTGCTGATTCAAAGTTGTTGTTGCACTCGCCGTCCTCTACTTGAAATCGAAGTCTTGAGACTTTGATTTGTGCAGTTTGATGCTAGGTCAATAAAAAAATTATTTAAAAAAAAAAAAATTGTATTGATCTTGTGATGAATGTATTGGTGGTGAAAGAGGGAGTGGTGGTGGTGGTGCCAGTTTAGTCTTCTCTCTTTTTGGTTTTAGTCTCAAATTTGGAGTTTTGGTTTGGATTTTGATTTTGATTTTGATTTTTTTTTTTTTTTAAAGAAGATTGTTATAGGTTTTATTTTTGAGAAGATTGTTCTGGGTTTTGAAATCTATGTTGTTGTGCTTGAGACCTGAAATCAGCTAATCGACTCCGACTCGCTCAACCGATGACTCGTGCCGTCGAGTTCGACCCGAACGTTCGGTTGGCCACGAGTCCATTTTCCCTTCACTCGATTCAATCGAGTCGAATGCGGGTTAGACCCTGAAAGCTCAGATTTGTGTGAAAACACAAGAGCTTGTTTAGACCCCCAATTAAAAATTACAGCTCGATTGTTTTTACTTTAACTTATCTAAGTGCGGAACAAGAGTAAATGAAGCGCAATCAACCGATACTACTCTAGTGCATAAACATGAACAACAAACAATAAAAGTAAAACACAAGAGTAAGGGAAGAGAGATGCAAACACAAGATAACACGACGATGTGTTATTGAAGAGGAAACCGAAGAACTCGGTTAAAAACCTCTCCGCCGCCCTTCAAGCGGTAAATCGATCCACTAGACAATAAGTTGGGATACATGAATAGCAAGAGACCCTCCAAGCCTAATCTACCCAATGTACCTAAACCCTCTAAGCTCCTACTCCAACAATACTTCTTGGAACCGTGTCTTGTCTAGCTTTCCGGATCTTGCAATACACCCGATTGCATCTGCCAAGCCTCACCGGCTTCTTTTAGCAAATCTCCAAAGCTTCCCAAGCTCCAAAACACTCTCTACACTCTGAATAGGTATGGGTTGTGTTTGGATACAAATCTCCTCTCAATGTATGACAATGGGAGAGGGAAGGAGAAGAGGCTAGAATGATTTCTCACTAAGGATGAGTAGCTCTCTCTCTAAAAGATAGGTGTATATGTTGTAGAAAACCTATCTAGGGTTTTTCTCTCTGAATGGCCTCCTTTACATTTGTGGGTAATGAAGGTATATATAGTATGGGTGAAGGGTAAGAAAGTCACACTTAAAAATCCTCTAGGCAAAAAGTCTCGCGGGTATTTTGCGGGAAGGCCTTACCCACGAAATACTCGCAAAATTGACAACCTAGCATAACTCTTCAGCTTCCAGTCATGTGCTTCTCACATGCCCTTTTCGCGGGAACCCTTCTCGCGAACTTCTCGCAAGCTAGTTGCAAAATGCATTGATCTTCGTTTCTTGCTCGATTCTTCACCAACTTAATACTAAACCCAATACAATAAAATCCCACAAAATACAAGGAACAAAATTAAAATAATTACAACACTTTTTGTCATGAAATAAAGCCAACATAAAACATAGTTGTAAATCACAACTTTACAGACCCAAACCCGATCCGATCCGACTTGTGGACAGCCCTAGTCTGGTCACTTCGTCCTCTCATACCCATTAAAAAAAAGCCAGTGATTGGTTCAGGTCCCACATCAAAATTAGCTTTTGAAAAATCCCAGAAAAATTCAATCTTTGAATTGCAAGATTGGAAAGTTCTAAACCTTTTTTGCTCTGCAATCGTTGAGAATCTGAATTCAATTTGGAGAATTTGTCAGCAATGCTAATGAAAAAGACTTGCCCACAAGTTTGTTGCACAAAGGTGATTGCGATCAAGAGGTGCTTCTGGGTTGAGAGTTTGGCCTTGTATATATATGGGACTGTATTTGGGATTGAAGAGATTTGTTTTGGAGGAGCCATAAGGCTAGTTTGAAGGCTTGAATAATATGAATTAGACACCTTAATAGAACGTTCATTTTGATGCTGGGTGGGATTTTTATTGGGTATGAGAGGGACGAAGTGGTGGGTTTCATTGGTAGGGGTGAAATTAAATTTGTTTGAAATTGAAGAGGACAGTGAGCGGTGGTATTAGCTTAGCGACGGCAAATGGCTGTGACCGGAGGCGTTAATGGTGTTGACAAAGACAGTCACTCCAGCAAAGTTTGGCGATGATGGCAGTGGGAATATGATGATTTTTTTAATCAAAATCTCATTATAAATTTAAGAGAAGTGTTACGTCCACAATATTTTTACAACATTTTCACAACAAATCACAGGTGGTTAGTTGTTATTGGTTCAAATTTGAATTTAGCACCGAGATTACTTTTTTAACTCAACAATAACAACCAGTAACAATCTGCCATTTATGATTTGTTGTAAAAATATCGTAAAAATATTATGGATATATCATTTCTCTAAATTTAAATAAGAAAATAATTGAAATAAGAAAATGACATAAATCTAGCATTTTAATTAAATAGATGGACATGTGGCATGTTTTTATTTGTGGAGTAGGAAGAGTAGGATAAAAGATTTGGACTCATGGAACACATGTAACTTCTTACATTAAGTTTAAATTATCATATAAGTTTAGAATTGTAGAATTTTTTTTTCTTTCCAAATATAAGTATAATGTCTATATTATTGAAACTTGAATTTTATGATAATCTTTTAAATATTATCAATTTTTTTTTTTTTAAGGCTTGCATCTCTAATTTCTAATGTCTATGTTGCTTGTATTTAAGTCCAAAATTAAAGAGTTTGGTCCAAGTAGAATTAAATTTCAAACTTTTCAACCTAAAAATTAAGGGGAAAAAAATGAATCTTTGAGCCCAAAACTGAAAAAATGAATGTTTAGTCTGAAAATGACTAAATTAGACTAATAGACCGATGTGAACCAAAATCAATCAAAGTGGACCAAATGAGACTGAAGTGGACAGAAATGACTGATGTGGACCAAATTGGACAGAAGTGGACCAATGTGGACCAAAATGCTAGTTGATGTGGCTCTAAATGAGTGTAATAATAATAAATATTACCCTTTAGCTTTTAAATATTATCAGTCGCAAACCCACACAATGCATGAAAATATGTAATATAATTATTTTACCGTCCAAACATTTTCAAAAGGGTTCCAATGCCTCCCATTGAAAAAAAAAAAATTCCCAAAATTTTATAACAAGCCTTAAAAGTAATAATAACTAATTTTTAAATGAAAATATATAAGTGAGTTTCTCTCTCCTATCCAGAAGGCCACCAAAATATTGGATTTCAACCCAATTGAAATCCTTAAATTGTTCAATAAAAAAAGTTAAAGCCCATTGACTGGATTATCTTTTATTAGTTGTAAAAGAGATGTTTAATAAAACCTAAATACAAAACTCTAATTAGTAAGTTTGCATATAAACACAAGAAGAATATTTTATTTTCTAAGTTATAAAATAAAAAGTTGAATAAATAATTTGTATGGAATGAATAAATGTTATTTAAATAGATTCTACTTAAAATTATCGCATTCCGGCACTACATATGATGATTTGGAAACGAAAGCATTCAAAGAGAGAAGAATAATAGGGTCTTATTTTTCTTGTGTTTTTCCAAATAGAATGCGGAATAGCAATAATAAACCGACTAGCAATAAGGTTCAAATTTTAAATTTCCCTTCTCCTAGTTGTTGAAGGATAATATCAATGAATTGGGTCTATATATAATATCTTTCTGAATCAAATCCACACAAAAAGAAAACTTGGTCATTGTCTTTGGTTTTTCCAAATAACATTGTTACAGAGAGCAGAGAAAACAATGGAACACAAAGGCAGCAACAATGGCAACCCTCCTTCTCCTTTGTTTACCAACAAAGAGCTTGAGGTCTGTGAAATCTTGCTTCAACTTCCTTCGGTAATCTTGCAATCTAAGTTTAGCCGCTACACATTCAAAGTCAGTTGGGGTTGCAACAAACCAAGGTCGACATTACCTTCAGTGCCAGCAGGCATTGACAAGACTTCAAGAACTGAAAGTGAAAGTGAAACCCCAGTTTCTTGCTTGCCCATTGAAGCCCACAAGAAGCCAAAGAATTTGAAAAGAAAAAGAGATGAGTTGTTGTTTGACATTATCAACCAGTTCACTAAACGTATAGAGTCGTTTAAGAAGGAGATAGCCAATGTGAAGAGTCATAATAATGAGAAGTTGAAAGAAAGAAAACAAGCAGAAGAATTGATGAGTTCTTGCATGGCTCCACTTGGTATCCCTGATCTCAATATCCCTCTTGATCATGAGGATTGTATTGTGAAGTCTTCCCAGGCGTACTTTGATCTCAATGACAGTACTCTTGATGAGGATTGTGTAATTGTGAAGTCTGCCCCAGCGTTTGATCTCAATGACACTCCTCTTGATGATGACGATTGTGTAATTGTGGAGCCTGCCCAATTGTTTGATCTTGATGTGGCTAAGAAGCTTGAGTGTTGACCAATGCAAAGGCTGCTGAAGCTATAAAGAGCAGGATGAGGATCAATCAATAGGGTCAACAATTCTTTTGCTGCTACCAGACCACACTGCCCAAAACCCGTAAATGGATGCTTTTGTTTTTTGTGTTTCTGGTTGTTTGTTTGAACAAGATTGTCCAATTTATCTAATCCGATTTTGATCAGTAATGTTGTACTTCCAAAGATGGTTCATAAACAGATGGTCTTTTTCTTTTTTTTCCACCAACTTCTCGTTAGGCTTTCTTATAAAATAAATAATAATTAAAAAAAATAAATCATTTCAATCTCAGACTCTCAGAAGGGCAATAGCTTTTTCTTCTTTATCTATTTTCTCTTTTTAGTAAATATTGGATTATATTGGTTTTTAATGGGTTGTTATTGTGAGCATCGGGCACTATACTTTAATGTGAAAAATCTGATGTATCAATGTTTAATTGGAGAGTGTAAATAATGCCTTTTACACTACATCTTTATTTTGCACTCTTTTATAATTCCCTCATTATCTTCCACACTGCTAAACAACGCAAATACTCTTTTCTTTCTTCTCTCTCTCTCTCTCTCTCTCTCTTACCAATCAAAGCCCTTGAAATATTTGTGTAATCTCCAGCGTCGTTTCTGTTAATGTGTGTAAAAGATTGATAAATTAGGAGTCCAATAACGTTCTACCGAGGAATGAATCCCCAAAAGTCGTTTACCAAAAAGAAAAAAAGAATCCCACTTCACAACCATGTCTAATAATTTACAATTTTTCCTAAAGCAAGGTAAAAATAAATAATATATATAGCTAGATAACGTAGATTTTTTTTTTTTTTTTTGGAGAAAAAAGATAACGTAGACTTAAGTTCTTAAGGGAAAAAAAAAAAAAGGAAAACACCGAATGGTAGTCACGTGGATTCACCAACGTGTTCAGACCGCAAGCTAACAGGCATTGATCACAATTAATCCTCGGCATTGATAATATTATATGCTTACCTAAAGATATAATAACATGCCCTTATGTTCATTGTCCTCCTTGTTCATACATTTTTCACTCTATAAATGCATAAATTTTGTTGGGTTCATGAGCTCGTCTCTGCTACATTTGCCTTCAATAAAAGTGGTTTTACATATACTTATGCAATGGAAACTAATTAAAGGTATCAGCTTGAGGAAAACAGGAATGCTTGCTAGTTCAAGAGCAAGCCACTCAAGAAGGTTGATTCCCTAAAGGTAAGAGTTATTTTCTGGTTTTTTTGTGACTTAAGTATATTATATATCACTGTCTTCTTAGATTTCGTACATATAAATCAAATAGTCAATTAATTAAATAATTATACACTTTTTCGCCTTTTGTGTTTTCCTGTCTTGGATTGTAATGAAGCAGTAAATATGTAGAGGGGTTCTTAACTATACTTCTGACTTATTTTCATGCTTCCTCAATCAGTTCACTTATAGAACATCTTGGAATCCATATGTAGGTTTTACAATGTAGTTATTACTGTTCTGTCTTGTCATTGATGCTAACATTTTCAGCTCTCTTTTGGATTTCTAGGTGCATATTTGTTTGTAATCAGTTTCAATTTGTCTGATTCTAATAATTTTACTTCACACATTTAAAGTGTATATATTAAAAAAATGTGAATACTTAGAAAAAAATGTAATTATTGTGTGAAGGAATGTAAATCAGAAATGTGAAACAACGGGGTTAGCATTTTTATAATGCAAAAAATAATAATAATACGCTGCAAGTCAGTCATCACTCATCAGTGTAGGAAATGGAAACGCAAGCTGACACTATATACATGTTTTTGAAGGAAAAGTCCAAACACATTTGAAAAATACTCAGAAAACGTAAAGAGGATAATACGTGTGAAAGAGAGAATGTAATCAATGTATTGTTGACCTAGGGAAAACCTCACACTGTAACATCTTTACATTAATGTACGTATTACACTGAATATATTAAAGAGAATGTGTAGTGAGCTAATCCTAGCCAGGCTAAGTCTAAGGTTACAATAGCTACAATATTACAACTACAAGTAGGGTTAGGAGTCTTAATTTATACGATAAACCTACACAAGGATAATTACTACCTTGACTGCTAAGACAATACAATAGGCCTAGGTCCAACTTGTGTAAGCATAAAACATATCCTGAAAATACATTTTTTTGATGTCTTGGAAGCCTGAAAAAATCGCACATGATGCTCTCTTTGATGGAACAGAAACTATATTGCTAGTTTCTGCTAGTAAACCTCAAATTCACGAAAGGTTCCTAAAATTCAAGGTGATAGGTTTGGAATCCACCATAGAAAAGTTTGAGAAAAACTCTGAATTTTATTAATAATAACCTCTAAAAAAACGTTTACATTCTTAGGGGCCTATTTAAGGGCTACGTAAATTAAACTTGACAGACAAGAAAATAAATTCTAAAATAAGTTCTAATTAATATCTAACCATAATATGAACCAAATTTGACCTAAAAAGCATTAAAAACATCTAAAAACAAGGAAATAAATACCCTAAACCTAAAATAACAAAAATTACATAAAAATATCAAATTTAATAAATTACAAAAATTAAATATTAGATTCTGTCCTACATCAATTTTCCTCATATTAGGATGTTTTGGGTGGTTGAAAATTTTGGTTAAACTGATATCATTTTCTGTTGATCGGAAAAACACTTCCTCTTTAAGACTAAAAGTATTTTAGTCCTTTTAAAGTAGTAAAAAAAATTCAAAAGTTTTTTAAATAACCAAAATACTCTTAAACCTCATAAATGACAAAATACCCACGAAAACTTCTAAAATGAACAAAATTCCATTAAAACATCTAAAATAATAAGTAAATAAAAATAACAAAATTTAGATACAAAATTGGTTGTAACCTAAGGCTACAACCTTGCTACTAAATTGGTTGTAACCTAAGGCTACAACCTTATTCAATATCTTTTTATTAGAGGTGAATTTTGACAAATCCACCATTGATTACATTTTCTTCTTATATCCTCCATGTTTGCAAAATTTCTAAAAAAATTAAAGATCAATAGCTATGTCATCAATAAATTGTTTAAATTGCAAGTTTTTTTAGTTTAAAATTATGAATAAAATATAATCTTACAGAGATCATATAGTAAATAATATCCAATTGTCACAAAATTTGACATATGTATTAAGAGCGTAAAAAACATGCAATCTAACGGTTATATTTTCAAAATATATAGTAATGTTAATGATATTGAATAAAGTTGTAGCTTTAGGCTACAACCAATTTTATAGCTAAACTTTGTCCATGTTAGAAATACTAAATAAATGTATTGTATTTCTCAAGTAATAGAATATATATGAGTGCCTTTATATAGGAGGTAGAGTGTGCAGTACAAGTCTGTACAAGTAAACAAGGTGGGCCTAAAGCCCACATACCCTAATACACGTTAATAGCTCCCCTCAAACTCAAGGTGGATGTGAGACCAACTTGAGGTTGTCAACCAAAGTACGAAGGCGTCCCTTAGGATGTAACTTGGTGAAGATATCTACAAGTTGATCTTTAGAGAAGACTGAGATCAGCTTGAGAGTACCATGGACAAGATGATAACGGATAAAATGACAATCGATCTCGATGTGTTTAATCCATTCATGGAAGACATTATTGTGAGCAATATGAATGGCACTCTGGTTGTCACAATAAAGAGGAGTAACAGAGGATGTGGACACATTTAAGTCTTTGAGAAACCATCGTAGGCAAAGGAGCTCAGATGTGGTATCAGTAAGGGCACGATATTCTACTTCAATACTGGAGCGGGCCACATGAGTTTGTTTCTTGCTTCGCCAAGAAATCAAAGAAGAACCAAGAAGAAAGCAATAACCAGTGGTGGACCTGCGATTAGTGGGATCTTCTGCCCAATCAGCATCAGAAAATGCACGGAGAACAAAAAGAGACTGAGTAGAGTAGAAAAGACCATGGAAAAGAATGCCCTTTAGGTATCGAAGAATGCGCAGAACAACAGCATAGTGAGTTGATCATGGAGCAAACAGATACTGGCTCACCTGGTAAACAACGTAAGAAATGTCTGGACGAGTGATAGTGAGATAAACTAGGCTGCCAACCAAGCGTCTGTAAAGAAAGGGATTAGACAATGGTTTCTCTCCTGAGGGAGTAAGATGCGCATTGAGCTCAACTGGAGTATCAACAGTCTTGCTATCAGTGAGTCCAGCTCAAGACAAGAGTTCAGAGGCATACTTGGCTTGAGTAATATAAAGTCCATCTGTAGAATGAGTGATTTCAAGACCTAAGAAGTAGCTGAGATGTTCAAGATCATTCATCTCAAATTGTTGACTGAGAAAATCCTTGAGTTCTTGAATGTCACTGATGTCATCACCAGTTATGATCATATCATCCACATATAGGAGAAGTAAAATAGTGTCTTTGTCAATGTGACGAAGAAATAAGTCAAAATCATAATGACTGGCCGTGTAACCTAAGCAAGAGATGGTAGAGCTGAATTTGGCAAACCAAGCTTGTGGAGCTTGTTTAAGGCCATAGAGTGCACGTCGAAGGTGACAAACCTTTTTTTATTCAACAGAGAGACCAGGAGGAGGTTGCATATAAACTTCTTCACTTAAATCCCCATTAAGGAATGCATTTTTTACATCCATCTGAAAAATGTCCCATTTACTGGCAGCAACAACAGCTAAGAGTGCACGAACAAATGAGATATGAACAACCGGAGCAAAGGTCTTTTCATAATCAATGTCATACTCTTGTGTAAAGCCTTTTACAACAAAACGAGCTTTGTAGCGTTGTAGCGCTCAATGGACCCATCAGAGCGAGTCTTAATCTTGTAGATCCACTTACAACCAACCACAAAGAGTCACCAAATCCCAAGTATGATTTTTAGATAATGCATCAAGTTCCTCTTTCATTGCAATCTGCCATAAAGGGTCAGAGGAAACCTCACAATAGGTGTGAGGCTCGTGTAGTGTAGCAAGGGCAGTGTAACAATGATAGTCAAGTAAATGTGTAGGAATGGATCTTACCCGAGTTGAGTGATGAGGTGGAATGTCTTGTGCAAGATCTTCAAGCGGAGCAGGAGCAGGGGACCCAAGCTCGGGGTTGGGTAGCTCGTCTTCGACCTATTCATCTTCTACCTGTTCATTAAAGGGTGAACTAGGAAAGGGATCAAGGATATCTGATGGTTGGACAAAGAAGTCTACAGGAGAATCAGGAGCAACTACAGGAGGATCAAGAGCAACTACAGAGGGAATATGTGCCTCATCTGGAAAAAGATCTAAGACAGAGGAGGAAGATAAGGAGGCATAGAAGTGAGAGAGCTTGACAAATGAGCGATGTTCCCAAAAGACAATATTGCAGGAGACACGAAGACAATGAGAGACAAGATCATAACACCGATACCCCTTTTGAGTTTCGCCATAGCCAAGAAAACAACAAAGCCTTGACCGAGACTCAAGTTTGTTATGCTCATGTGGCTGAAGAAGAATGAAACAAGCGGAACCAAAGGACCGAAAGTGGTGATAGACTGGAGGTGACCTAAAAAGGCGCTCATATGGAGGTTGATTTTGGATAACAGGACTTGGAATGCGATTAATAGCATGAACAACATGCAGAGCAGTTTCACCTCAAAAAGGAGCAGGAACTTTGGTAGAGAGAAGGAGAGCACGAACAGTGTCAAGAATATGACGAAGTTTTCATTCAGCTCTACCATTTTGTTGAGAGGTACCTGGACAAGTTAATTGATGAATAGTGTCATAGGAATGCAAAACAGCTTGGAAAGCATATTGAGTGTACTCAAGAGCATTATTAGATCAAAAAAATTTGATACGTTTGGAAAATTGAGTTTCAACCATTTTTGCAAAATTAGAATATACTTGCAATAATTCATAATGACGTTTTATATGAAAAATCCAGCTATAGCGAGAGTAACCATCAATAAAGACAACAAAATTTTGAGATCCACCAATACTAGAGACAGAGGAAGGCCCCTAAACATCAGAATGAATAAGGTCAAAGATATTAGTGGATATTGATTCACTAGAATTAAAAGACAAAGCTGGTTGTTTTCCTAACTGACATGAGACACAATCAAAATTTTCTGTAGATATCGAACCTAACAAACCTCTAGAAGCCAATTGTAGTACTCGAGAGGAAGATGCATGACCAAGTCGAGCATGCCAAAGTGCAAGGAAAGGAATAGAAGAAACCGCAGCAGCTGCAGCAACAGAAACAGGAGCAACAAGTGGAAGATGAAGGTTGTCCACGGGAAACATATGCCCAACTCTGGAACCGGTCCCAAGCTCCTATCTCATCCTCAAAATCCTGTACAATACGCCCAGAATAATCAAAGATAATGCGATAACCCAAATCGGCTAATTTTTCCATAGAAAATAAATTGTAAGAAAGGTCAGGAACATTAAAGACCCCAAGAACCGAGAGGTTGGAGGTCGAAACGGAACCTATATTATGACCAGACATTGTGGAACCATTTGCTGTGAGAATATTAAGACGGTGTGGTGCAGGTTTAAGTTCAGAAAATAAGGACGAGTAGGGTGTCATGTGATTGCAACAAGCAAAATCCATAAGCCAAGAGGTATGAAACATACCAGATAAAGCTGAGAGAAAAGAGGAATAAGATGCATTACCAACCATACGAATCACATTAGCGATGATGTTTATAAGGTCATCTCTAGAAATGGTGAAAGTGGATGCAGAAGACTGAGACTGTGCAAAGACAGGAGCCATGGGTTGGACACTCTCAGTGTTAACAACTGTAGCAGCAAAAATGGAAACAGCTGATTTGTTGCATTGATAGCAAATCTCAATATTATGGCCAAAATGTTTACAAAAATTGCAAAAATGTTTGTTGGATTTTCGATGACGATTGTTGCATCATTTAGAAGCAAAATATGCAAAAATAGACTGCAAAAATGAAATCTACGAGAAAAACTAGGTAAGGAACACCTAGACTGCAAAAAGTCAACTATGAGAAAAATCAACAGTCAACCCTACTGAAAGTCAACGGTTAAAACAACTAAAAGTCAACTATCAAATCTCTATAAGTCAAACGATGGCGTCAGCGGCTGACGCAAGCATGTGAAGTCAGCGATGACGCAACTAGGGCTAACGCAGAATGACCTTAGCAGGAGTGTTGAGGCGCGTGAAGCACGTGAGGGTGTGTGAGGCATGTAAGGGTGCGTGACTTGAAGACGTGGCGCATGGGAGCGGGTGGAGATACAACCCAAATGTGCAATGGTGTGTGGAGGAGTATGGGGCACGTGGGATGCTGCTCAGAACTTTTGAGCGGCGCGTGGGGGCGCATGAAGTCTCCGATGGCTTTGAGGCTTCCACGAGTTTGTAGATCGGCACAAGATGATCTCGGTGGTACTTGCAAAAAATTAATCGGAGCAATATTCGCGGCAATTATGTAAAGGGCAGTGGTCTTTGCGGTGTGAAACTCCTTAACAACAGCAGCTGCAAGTCCAGAACCCAAGGACGACGACTGGAAGACGTCAGAGGTTCAACGGCGAGAGGCTGCGGTGGCTACTGTGATGGCGGAAGCGATGTTGAGAATGGAGTAACACCAATAAAGACAAGACTGCTAAGAAAAGGTCAAAACCTGGCTCTGATACCATGTTAGAAATACTGAATAAATGTATTGTATTTCTCAAGTAATAGAATATATATGAGTGTCTTTATATAGGAGGCAGAGTGTGTTATACAAGTAAATAAGGTGGGCCTAAAGCCCACATACCCTAATACACGTTAACAGTCCAAATGAAAATTCTAAGATCTCTAAAATGACTGAAATACACTCAAAACCTAATAATTGTTTAAACGCTAAAAACAAAGACAACAAATTTTTTTAAAAAGATTTTATGTTAAAAAGTCTTTAATTTAGAGGAGAGCCACAAGTAGCAGCCTAACTAACTATTTCTTTTTATTTTTATTTTTCTTAAACCTCTTTGGGCTAATAAAATTTTAGGAAGAAAAACTTCAATTATTTCATATAAAAAATAATTTGGAAGAAAATGGCCGGGGGGCTCCCCTTGGTCCCAACATTGATAGGCCCATCCCTAAATAGACAACTTGATTGGATGTGAAAATAAGCGTCGGAGACAAATTAATGTCCATGGCAACACCCAACTACATTTCTTTAACATATGGTGATCTGAGGAATACGACATCAATGGCGGGGAGACATTGGTAGAGAATGGTGTCATAAGTGGCCTATAGATAGCAACACCGACAATTAGAAGACATAGGTTGAAACTTCAAGAGGTTGGCTTAGTAGTTTCTAAGGTCACATCATATTCATGAGGTTTTAAATTCGAAATTTCTTGTTAGCATCTTGGGGCTACTGTAAAGGGATTTCTCCTTGTAATAGTCACATATTTAAAGAGATTTGGATACCATTGATTATATAATAAAAATAAAAATAAAAAGGAGACGTGTTGTGGAATGCATCACTGGTGGATTAGTTAACATCACATTAGGAATTTAGGATTGCATGATCCCTTGTGAGACGTGTGAGTCTGTGAGTCTCTGGTTTTTGTTGTCCTAGTCTTTAAATTATGATTCAAAGAGATAAGAGAAGGTAGAGCCGTAGAGGTTTTGGGTTATTTGATTTTGGTAACGTGATAATGGAAGGTAGAGGGTAGATTGACATGTGAGATTGTTGAAGAGTTGGGAAGAATTACTATTTTGTTGGCTTTGTCACTTTGCATCGATTTCCTATTTAATAATGTTAGGTGATATTAATATATGCTCCCAAAACAGTTTCATAAGGAAGTAAAAACCACTTATTATATTCAATTATTCATTCATAAATGAAAATACTGTAGCGAAATATTTTTTAAATGTGTAAATAATGTTGTGGGACCTATTTTTAATGAAAAAATTGCTGAAAAGTGTAATTTGTAGGACCCATGACTTGTCAACAATTGCGGGCTAAAAAAAAAAAAAGGCAAAACGCGCTACAATACAAACATGGACGTGGGATAATCTCTATCCAAACATATACTTTGATTAATTTAGTGTAGAAATTCTATCTTGTAAAAAAAAAAAAAAAAATCATTCATAAATGCGTAGTGCCAACCACAAAATAAAGGACTAATTACTAGAAAACCACCAGATTTGTCGTTTTAGGATAAATGGATGATTAACAGGACCGTTTTAGTAATTGTAATGAAGTATCATATTGTCATCACCTTTTATTCTCACCCATGCACTCTAATTAATACTAATAATAACTTAACTACATTGACAACTTGCCAAATGCTACGTAGTTCAATTAAATCTCAACTTTTTCTTACAACTTATTGAAATGTGAAGTTGTGAATGGTGAATAATTACTTGCAGTCTTTCACATAAACCTTCTTCTAATATCACTTTAATTTATTTTCCACCATTTGCCATCTTTCACTGCAACAAGTTATGGGTTTGTATTTATTCAAAATGATAATCAAAATAAATAATATTGGCGTCTAATTTAAAGCCTTGTCCTTATTTAGATAAAAAGTGATTGTGATGTGATAAATGTGCTATTTGTTTGGCTTTCACCTTTATCACAATAAGGACAAGCCAATAATTATTGTAATTAAATGACTTTCACCTTTCTCTCAACCAAAAAGAAAAAGACTTTTACCTTTATGTCTATTATTCTAATTAATGACAATTACATGTATGTTTACGCGATTACTATAACTAAAATCATATTTTGCACCATAAGATATGAGTTTTGTTTTTTTGGGGTCGGATTGACAAATTGTGACGAGGGTCATGCCATTTTAGATGGACTACTTATGTTGTAATCTTCTATAGTTAACTATTTGTTACAATATTCTACACCTTTTATTTGTCATGCTTAATTTGTCTGATAAAGTCAAATCAGGATTCCTCATGACCCCAAAAGAGTTCTTTCCTAAGTATAGAAGTATAGAGTACAGAAATTTTTTAGCTTGCACTTTATTTCGAATGATAAAAAAGGAGGGGGGAAAATTGTAATGATAGATGGTAGCACGTTTAGTTGCCACCAGCTACTGCCATAATTAACGCACAACGCGATGTTGGATTGAAGGAGCCAAATCCAGCTATCATTGCGTCCTTAAAAGGGAGTGACAAATATAACATAGAGAAAGTCACACTAATTTTGTAATATATCAAATCATTACCCTATGAAAAGTTTTCACATGACATCTGCCTCACTTAAACGTAGCTAAAGATTTATAAACAAGGTTTAGTTTACAAAATTGGTTGTAACTTAAGATTACAACATTACTCAATATCAAGTAATATCTTTTTATTGGAGATAAATTTTGACAAATATACCATTGGATTACATTTTTTTCTTATATCCTCCATGCATGTAAAATTTCTAGAAAATTAAAGATCAATAGCTATACTATCAATAAATTGTTTAAATTGCAAGTTTTTGTAATTTAAAATTATGCATAAAATATAATCTTATAGATTATATAGTAAATAATATATTCGATCGATTGACACAAAATTTGACATGTGTATTAAAAGCGTAAAAAAATGCAATAACGGTTAGATTTTCGAAATATGTTGTAATGTTAATAATATTAAGTAAGGTTGTAGTCTAAGGTACAAATAATTTTGTAGCTAAATTTTTTCCTATTATAAAAAATAAATAAAAAATAAAAATTATCGTAAACATTGGATCATTGAACAATAACAGTTTTAATTTTATTTTATATTATTTTACTTTTTTTTTTTTTTGAGAAATTATATTATTTTACTTGGATGAGCTATATATAGTATATAAACTCCTCGGCATCGAGCTATCACCATCAGTCATGATCACATTCAAAATCAGTGAGTCCATTAATCTATAATATTATCTACAAATAGAAGATGATTAATAATTATGTGTGCTTGCTATTAGATTGCGTTTCCACACAACATTTGTATGATAGAGAATTCTGCTGTAAAAGTTTTTATTAGACAGTTTCACCCTAAAAGATGTTAGAAAGCATTTAGGAAAACTGACACACTTAACAGTTTACATATACTAAAAGATAAACTAATATATTTTGATAATTTAACATGGTTCAAATCTCTTTTTCATCATTACAATTATGGAATTATAAAATAAAATAAAGAATTAAGGTTATCTTGAAATATGAATGCCATCAAGGTAATAATCATGAGAGAAAAAAAACTGCATGTGAATATTTTATTCCTAACAAGAGATTGTTGCAATTGGTTATGAGTTATGACTATAAAGGAGGATATTTGTTGTAAGACAATGCAAATCCTCCACGAAAATTATACAGGTGCTGTCATGCTGCGGTAATGGGCATCTTGGCCCAATTCATTGAATACACTGTCTAGACGGCACCTTATTGCACTGGTTCATAAATTCTTTTTATATATATAATTTAATAGAAGGGAGAAGAGGGATTTCATTAGTGAATATCTTGTTTAGAAATATCATGAGCAGTCAATCAATTGAGTTACAAGCCTACAAGGTTATTGGATTACAATTTTTATTGTATTATTAATATTTTAAAATTTTTACTATCTGGATTACAATTTTTTTTTCTTTATTTTAATTTGCATATTAAATTTTGTATTAGTCTAATTTTATTTACTTTTCAATCTATGAACAGCGTATTTTGGATATAATTTAAAGTTAAAAGAACTTAAAGTTTAAACATTTTATGATAAAATATTTATTGATCTCCGATCGTCTTAATAGTAAGTATTAAGAGTATAAGATGATAACATAATCATCACCATTGATTCGTCAAAATATTTTTTTAATGAAAAGTTAGGGAGTTGTGTCACATAGAATTACACAATGTGTGTGTTTGTCAAATAGACCTATGAAAAATTTTCACATGACATCTGCCACGCTAATCATTAGTTTGTTTGGACGGAAATTATGTTTTTGGGAAAAATATTTTTCATAGAATAAATTTCCAAGGAAAATTCTTTTTATTTTTTAATGTTTGGTTGTGACTTAAAATGATTCTAAAAATATTAGTTTTTCTTTCTTGATTCACATGAAAAATTATTAATATTTCATGTAGACATATTGGTAGCAAAGCATATGACACAGACAGCGGTGGTGGGGGCATCAATGGTGTGGTGGTAGCGATCGTTGCATTGGTGGCCGGGCATTGAATGTGGTGTGATGGGGCAAACTTTGACAAAACATAAAAATATGTAAAAATATTAATATTTTTTCTGAAACAATCGGAGCTTTAATTTCAGATAAGTTTTTGGTTGGTAGAGCAATTTTTGAGTGTGTTTCAAGAAGAAATGTAAATGGTAATTGGTAAGTCATATACACTTCTTTTCCCAGTTCTGCAAATTAAGGTTGAGTTAACTGTAAATTTGAATATTCTTTGAGATTGACAAGACATCTATGATTATTGAAGTAACATACTCATGAAAATGACACTGAGGATAACTCGCGCGGTGTGAGTTGTATTGTAATAATATGAGAAAAAATGGCCTTTTTAGCATAAAAAGGCAATGACCGTTAGCTTAAAAGTAGGATCAGGACAATATAAATTGTCTTAGAAAGTTAGCTCAAGATTCTGTGTCACAGTCTTATCAGTTGTCTTACATTCAAAAATAAAATTTGGATTTAGTTTGGGCATTTATAGAATATATTGAAAAGACTCAATGAACATAGAAACGTACTTCTTTTGCATTGTATTATTTTCAACTTTATATTCACACTTTACGGTTTAAGTACGTAAGATATTGGTTTATACTGCATTTCTTTACGGTGTCCTTTTTTGCCATTGATGCTAAGCTTTTCAGCTAGATCATTCTGGACCTTTAGACATATGTTTGATTCTGTAAAGCTTCAATATTTAAGTTTTTTCAGCATTTGTAGCATTGGAAGGGTTGTCCTACTATTGAAGGGAATGCTTCAGTTTGCTTGAACTACTTTTGGTAATATTACTTAACTTGTAGTCTAAACATCTGATTCATTTCCAGAAGTATGAATAAGAGATATGGAAGGCAAACTTAATAGCTTGTTTCTATTCATTTTCTCTTTCTTTATGTCCCTAACTCAAACTTTATAATTACGTGGTTGAAGAATCAATCAGATCATTCATGTTTTTCAATCTTCCTAAGAAGATAGACATGAGTTATATTACATAAGAAAGAACATGGAATAGTAACTATTGTGTTTGTCTTTCACTCACTTGAACTAGAATCACTGATTTTAGTTTCATTTAAATGATAATACTTCTACATAATCTGACATATATTTAGTCTTTCTTTCCTACTTTTGAAGTTGTTATCGCAGTTCCTTCAATGTTGTTGTGTTTGTTGTAGTATTGCAGCTCTTTCAATTCATGGGGATTAGTCTCTGGACTGTTTTCTGTGGGAATTGCTCGAAGATAGATGAAAACACATGCAATTATGATATTATATCCATATTCCAACCATATACATGCACCAATCACCTTTTGGTCATTTCTCTTGATCTTCTTCTCCTTGTCATATTCTTATATATCATGGTTTATAGATCAATCTTAAGGAAGAACACAATACCCTCAAAGTCTAAACACTTCTCTCCAATGTTGATATGCTCAGCCATTTATAATGGTGGTCTGGGTTTGGCTTACTTGGGTTTGGGGATCTGGATAATTGGTGAGAATCTGAATGCAAAGAGAGCCATATTACCTTTGCAGGGATGGCTAGTATTGCTATTCCAAGGCTTCACATGGATGCTGCTTGATTTTGTAGTAATTATTGAGAAGCTACGCCTTCCAAATGTCGCAACAGCAAAGCTTTGTTCTATTGCCACCTTCTTGTTTGCAGGATTCCTCTGCTTTTCTTCTCTTCTGGTTGCTATTTTGGAAAAAAAGGCATCTATTAAGATGGTTTTAGATATTCTTTCTTTTCCTGGAGCAATCTTGTGCCTCTTGTGCGCTTTTCAGGAACATAAATATGTGCAAACTGATTCAGACATCAGTTATGATGCATTGTATGCACCTTTGCAAGGTGAGGAAGCTAGTGACACTGGTGAAAATTGTTCAAATGACAACGTCACTCCTTTTGCCAAAGCTGGATTTCTTAGTAAAATGTCATTTTGGTGGTTAAATCCACTGATGAAGCACGGTAAAGATAAAATCCTTAAGGAGAATGATGTTCCACAGTTAAGGCAGGAAGATCGGGCGCGAACATGCTACTTAATGTTTGAAGAGCAACTGAGCAAACAACAGAAAGAAACATATGATCTGCCCTCTATGGTGTCAGCAATTTTTTTCTGCCAGAGAAAAGCTATTTTAATTTCTGGGTTATTTGCTTTGATCAAGGTCCTCACAGTCTCCAGTGGTCCACTATTTCTCAAAGCCTTCATTGAGGTTGCTGAAGGAAAGGAAGCTTTTAAATATGAGGGCTATGCATTGGCTGGAGTGCTCTTCTTAGCAAAGTGTTTGGAGTCATTATCAGAGAGGCAGTGGTTCTTTCAAACTAGGTTGATTGGGCTCCAAGTAAGATCTTTCCTATCTGCAGCTATCTATCAAAAGCAACTAAAACTCTCAAATGCTGCTAAGGCGAATCATTCTCCTGGTGAAATAATGAACTATGTCACAGTAGATGCCTATAGAATAGGTGAATTTCCATATTGGTTTCATCAAATGTGGTCAACAAGTCTTCAGCTGTGTATTGCATTAGCTATTGTCTATTACTCTGTAGGGCTGGCAACTGTTGCAGCTCTAGTTGTTATCATCTTAACTGTGCTTGCAACTTCACCAGTGGCCAAACTGCAGCATAAGTATCAGACAAATCTCATGGTGGCACAAGATAAGAGACTGAAGGCCATTACAGAAGCTCTTGCAAATATGAAGGTCTTGAAGTTGTATGCTTGGGAGAAACATTTTAAGAATGTTATACAAGTGCTGAGGAAAGAAGAACTAGAGTGGATATTAGCAGTTCTAATACAAAAGGGGTACTATCTGATTTTGTTTTGGTCATCTCCCATTTTAGTATCAGTTGCCACATTCTGGGCATGCTACTTCTTTGGAATTTCACTCTCTGCCAGTAACGTTTTCACATTCCTAGCAAGTCTGCGTATTGTTCAGGAGCCTATCAGAATGATCCCTGATGTTGCTGGAGTGTTCATTGAAGCAAAGGTATCTTTAACTCGGATTTTAAAGTTCCTTGCAGCACCAGAGTTGCAGAACAGATATGCAAGGCAAAAGTGCAATGAGAAAGAGCTAGAGCAGTCCATTTTTATCAAGGCCACTGAAATATCATGGGAGACTAATCCAGCAAAGGCCATGCTAAGAAACATAAATTTGGCAGTTAAACCAGGAGAAAAGGTAGCTATTTGTGGAGAGGTTGGCTCTGGTAAATCAACCCTTTTAGCAGCGATTCTGGGAGAAGTTCCAAACATCAAAGGCATAGTAAGTAATCATTTCAATCCTTACCCATGGTTTAAATAAAATTTCAATTGGCACATAGTATATTCTTAATTATAATAAATAAATAAATAATGTGTGAAGAATTTGATATTTAGGATTTTTTTTTTTTTTTCCCCTACTGCACTTTCTAGAAGATTCGACTCACACACTGATTTATAAGCATCAGTTACATGGTAGACAAATTAAATGAAAAAATAAAAATAAAATCTTGCTAAAGCTTTAAACTTCCAGGTTCATGTTTATGGAAACATAGCATACGTTTCTCAAACATCCTGGATTCAAACAGGATCTATTCAAGACAATATTCTTTTTGGGTCTCCCTTGGATTCACATAGATACCAAGAAGTGCTTAGAAAGTGTTCTCTTATAAAGGACCTTGAGATGCTTCCAGTTGGTGATCAAACAGAAATAGGAGAAAGAGGTGTTACTCTAAGTGGTGGTCAAAAGCAGCGGGTTCAACTTGCCCGTGCACTTTATCAAGATGCAGATGTTTATCTCTTGGATGATCCATTCAGTGCTGTTGATGCACATACTGCAACCAGTCTATTAAATGTAATGACATTTCTTAACCATGCAATTTATGCTACTAATTTTTCCTTTTCTAAGAGAAATCTAACATGGCTTGTCGCCAGGAATATATCATGGAAGCTCTGTCAGGGAAGACAGTCCTGCTGGTGACCCACCAAGTTGACTTCCTTCCTGCATTTGATTCTATTTTGGTTGGTGTATCAGTGACACTACTGCTGCTTTCTCATTAAAATTTCATATGGTTTTTTTTTCCTTTTAAAATATAACTTTGCACACAAGCAGTTTACATAAACTTTAAATTGTTGGCAGTTTATGTCTGAAGGGCAATTTCTTAGAGCATCCACATATGATCAACTACTAGCTTCAAGTCAAGAATTTCAAAACCTTGTCAATGCACACAATGACACTGTTGGTTCCCAGAAACATACCAAGTATGCTTCTTTCCAACAATCTAAAACCTCTACAAGTGAAATTCTGAAAAGTTGTGAGGAAGAGTTAAGATCAACTTTAGATCAATTGATTAAGCAAGAAGAAAGAGAAACAGGAAACACTGGTATAAAGCCTTATATGCAGTATCTGATTCAGAGCAAGGGATTCTTGTGCTTCTCCTTGGCAGCTGTATGCCACTTCATGTTCTTAGCTGGGCAGTTGATACAAAACTTTTGGTTGGCTGCTGAAATTGAGGATTCTAATGTAAGCACAGTGAGATTGATTGCAGTTTACTCCGGGATTGGGTCTATCCTGGTTTTATTTATACTCCTCAGAGCACTTTCTGTTGTTGGTTTAGGTTTTGGGGCATCACTATCAATTTTTTCTACACTTCTTAGCTCTCTTTTCAGGGCACCAATGTCTTTTTATGATGCAACACCTCTGGGAAGGATACTCAGCCGGGTAAGAGTTTCAAAAGTAATAGTTGCTATGCTTCAGAAAAACTTACTGGGACTTACATTGGTATTTACCTTGTAGGTGTCTTCTGATATGAGTGTCATCGACATTGATGTGGCTTACAAATTAAGTATTGCTCTTGTTGCCACCATGACTGCATACTCCACCTATGCAATACTGGCTATAGTATCCTGGCCAGTCTTGTTTGTCATCATACCCATGGTTTATCTGACTATTCTTTTACAGGTACTACAGATACCAACACTAAAACTGATTGTATGATTTCTAAAAAATATATTTGTTTATGATTGAAAGAAACAAACCCATTTTCTGCCTCTGATAAATATCCTCTCAAAATGCAGCACATATTAGTATTGGGTGTGGTATCAATACATTATCAATGCTAATTATTTAGGTGGCTTCATTGTTCTCCTGTAGATATTCATTTAAGATTTTTTCTTCCCCAGAATACACAAGTTTGTCAATTGACCTACTTAAAGGACTTAATTTGTCCGCATTCTTTGATGTCAAAAAATGAAATGGGTACAAAGTTGGAACTCACCAACTCTCATCAAGTGATATTTGTTCTGATGCCATGCCCTGCTAAATTTAGAAGTGTCTTCCTATCTTGATTTCTTGTATATATTCTGACTTCTCAACAAACTTTGACACTTGTTTTTGTTTAAATACAGAAATACTTCCTTGCTTCTGCAAAAGAGTTGATGCGAACAGATGGCACAACCAAGTCTTTGCTTGCAAGCCACCTTGCCGAATCTATTGCAGGAGCCATTACGATCAGAGCTTTTGGGGAGGAAGAGCAGTTCTTTTCAAGGAACTTGGACCTTATTGACACAAATGCAAGTCCTTACTTCCATGGTTTCTCAGCCAACGAGTGGTTGATCCAACGTCTGGAAATTCTATGTGCAATTGTTCTTACATCCTTAGCACTTGCCATAAGTTTGCTTCATATTGGAGCTTCTGCTTCTGGTTAGTAATATCATTCTTCAACTATCAAAATATTTTCACTTGGTATTATGTAGTTCAATATCATGCTTCTGGTGCTTGTCCATTTCATAGTCATCAATGTGTGAGCTTCAAACAGAACATGTGTTTTCTAGAAGCAACATTTAAATTCAGCACAGGCCAACACTAAAACCATAAGGGTCCACGATAATAGCAGGCAGCATCATAAGAACAATATTGTTCTTCAACAAAATTTACTTGCTGGCCCAAAGAACCACATAACCCCTGCCTTGCCATTTTGGTCTAGTACAGCCAAGCCTTCTCTTAGTGTGCAAGTATTCATTCATCTTCATATTATTTCAAATCATCTCTTGTTTGTCCTCCCTCCCTCATTTTGAGATCTTAAACCTGCAGTAATTAACGCCTATAATGGAACCCATTTTTCTTACTGCTGGTCTTTCTTGAATATGAACCATCTTGCTCAAGCTCCTTTGTTGTATTTCCATATGAGCAAGTCATAGGATTTCTGGCATAATATAATTTTCATTCCAGACTTATGCTCCTCCTGGTATCACATCCACCATCAGAAGTTTCATCAGTCAACGTCACATGGCATGACAATGGATTGGTTTTACTTGAAAAATCTGCCCCACGTTACTAGAACAATTTGGAATTTACAATCATGGGTTGTTAGTTTGAGATAAAGTTCATTTTTTATTGACAGAATGTAACTTTTTTTTTGTTTAAGAGAATGATAGAATGTAACTGATCATGCTATACGATATAACTAGTACTTAAGCAATTGTTAGTAAAAGTTTTCCATATATGGCATAATTGTATAACCTATTTTTTGCTTATCAAACTTTGGATGCAGGATTTATTGGAATGGCATTGTCATATGGTCTTTCTTTAAATATACATGTTATCGCTTCTGTCCAAAGCTGGTGCTTGCTAGAAAATTTAATTGTTTCTGTAGAAAGGCTAGAACAGTACATGCATATTCCTAGTGAAGCTGCAGAAGATATAGAAGGTCACCGACCCACACACAGTTGGCCTGTTAATGGTCAGGTGAAGATATGTGATTTGAAGGTAAATGTACACCCCAAAAAAATTACTGTCTTTTCCATTCACAACTTTTAGAAATATGGAAATGTATTTACAATACTTTTATGCTTTTAGACATTGTTTTAGTTGAAATAGTACAATCAACATTTAGGGATGGTGTCTCATATCATCAAACACATTGAAATATTCATCACTTGTTGTTTGTTTGTTGAGAATCCATAGCCAACCTCAAAGTTTAGGGACTAAGTCTTTGCTTCTTTTTTTTTTGGTTTTTTGTTTGTTATTGTTGTTCTTGTAGTTGTGTTTGCAATGTTAAGACTGCATGAAACAGGTAAGATATCGGCCCAATGCTCCACTAGTTCTTCAGGGGATTAGTTGCATATTTGAAGGAGGACACAAAATTGGAATTGTTGGCCGGACTGGTAGTGGAAAGACGACTCTTATCAGTGCTTTGTTTCGTCTGGTGGAGCCTACAGAGGGAAAAATCATTATAGATGACATTGACATATCCACAATTGGGCTTCATGATCTAAGATCAAGGTTAGGAATCATACCACAAGAGCCCACACTTTTTAGCGGGTCTGTGAGATACAATCTTGACCCATTGTCAGAGCATACTGATCAGGAAATGTGGGAGGTAAAGTTCTTGTTTAAGTTATTTTGGTAAGCATCATTGTATGACGCTGTTATATTGCACAATCTACCACATTAAGTGGCCTTTAGATGTTGTAGCATTGTTAGGATAATGAAATTCACACTGGATGTAAGTTGAGTAGTCCCAAACTGGGTTCCTGGAAAATTTTATCAAAACATAAAACTGTATTAACATTCAGTACTTACCAAGGAAGTTTTTCTTATGAATGTGCAAAAGGTTCTTGAGAAATGTCAGCTTCGAGAGGCTATTCAAGAAAAAGAAGGGGGCTTGGATTCCTTAGGTAAGAAGATATTGTGTGTGTACAAGTTGTTTAAAGGTCTTATCAAATCACAACTAACAACCTGGATTGCATTGAAGTCACACAAGATGGATCAAACTGGAGCATGGGACAGAGACAACTATTTTGTTTGGGACGAGCCCTGCTGAAGAGAAGCCGGATACTAGTTCTAGATGAAGCCACTGCATCAATTGACAATGCAACCGACTCTCTTCTCCAGAAAACCATACGGAAAGAATTTGCATACTGCACTGTAATAACTGTGGCTCATAGAATACCAACTGTGATGGACTGCAATAAGGTGCTTGCTATTAGAGATGGTGAGTTAATATACCCCCAAGCTCTTGTACCAGGAACTATTACTTCTTATCTATAATACAACTAGTGAAAGTGATATATTATTGACATTAACCAGGTAAAATAGTGGAGTATGATGAACCAATGAAGCTGATGAATAAGGAGGAATCACTGTTTGGGCAGCTAGTCAAGGAATACTGGTCTCATTCTGCAAATGCCAGCATGTACTCAGAGGATTGGTAGTGAAGCTAGATGTAGCAACTGGTGGGGAAACTAATCCTACAAGATATCATAAGGGTGTTGTTTAATACAAAGGCTATGTGGCTATGCCTTGAAAAAAAAACATTATTAGTTAAGTGGATGTCCCACAAGTGCATCAACCAAGGCCACATATGATGTAGAACAAGTGTCCCTGGACTTTCTTGAGAAGTTGGATATTCAGAAGTCAAGGGACGGGGCAATGTAGTTAAATAATGTTTGCCCATTATCGCTTATTTTCATACCTAAATTTAGTTTTATATTATTTTAGCGTATTTTATTCGGGTAATTTAGTCTTTTAGCGAAGTTATAGGAATTGAAGAAATTTTTTTGTAATTTTTATTTTTAGAGAGGCCTGTCAAAAACCCTAATAACTATGTATTTTTTAAGATTGGTTTCAACAAACTGAAATAAAAATAATTCTCTAAGAATTTCCCAAATTTCATGTGGATTCCAGGTTTTTGTTCCTAGATTCGTCAAAGATTCGTTAAGCTAGAATGATATCCAGCTTACTGTGTTCCATTGTATGTTAACATAGGACCTTATGACTTATTATCATTGTTATTTAGGAAATGCAATAAATTCTTAAAGGTAATTACCAACTCTTTAAACAGTGTGACTAGTTCCTATGTACTTTTTTTCCAGGCAGGTCAGTACTCAATAAACCAATACAGGACTCCCCCCCAAAAAAAAAATTTTGGGGAAACAAGTGATACATATAAAGTCGGGTTGGAAATTTTTTTTTTTTTTTTTTTAATTAATTTGATAGTTGCAAATTGAACTACAATATTCTTAGCAAAATGGATGTAACTAGTAGACGAAAAAAGGTTATCTTTGAGCATAAACAAATCTTTCAATCGAAAAACCAATTAGCAGAAAAACTAACAAGAAGTTACCTGCTGAGTGTTGATTTTTAGCAGTAAATGCAAATAAAACCGCCCAGAAGGAGAAGGTGTGTCGTTAGACCCAGGAAACACTCTCATAACTGTCGGTGCTTGGAAGTTGGAACTGTTTGGCTTGGCACCAAACAAAGCGACTGTCATTTTTTTTTTTTTTTTTTTGTAAGAAGTGGTGCCCTTTTCCTTTTTTCAAAGCATTTAATTCTGTCAATTTTATGCTTCAAATTTCTTTTTTTTTTAAGAAAGTTTTCAAAAGTAATCTTATAATTACAAACTATTTTATAAAATTTTTATAAATTGTTGATGAGACCAACTTCTTATTAGTTCTCATTTAAGACTATTATTATTCTATTAATATCATTTTTTTTATTTACCAATAATAACTTACAACATCAGCAATTTGTAAAAAAATTTTGTATCTCTAACTGTGGGGTCAAAGAATTTGGTAACCCCGACCCACTTTGTACAAAGCCCAAGGCCCATGCCAAGGAGGAGGAAACGCCTGAGGACGAAGTGTGAAAGTCCAAATTGCCCAGGAACCTTGTCAAGGACAACCCTGTCCTCGGCCAACCCAAACCATGGGAGGAGGAAGTAACGGGCCACCAAAGGCAGCTTCCCGGGGCATCTAAGGAGAAAGAGCAAGTATAACATGTCAACCATGGAAGCATAGTGGAGGAGTAAGACCAGGATGAACTGTCACCTCCACATTAAATGCGCACGACAAATGTTCCGACAGCATTAATGGAGAAATGACCCCTGAGCAGTGCTGCCTCAGTTTCAACAGCTCATAGGGGGTCTGGTAAGGTGGCTGATGGGACGGGGTGTCAGAGAGAGTTATGGATGATCAACAAGTGGAGGAAATGGATCGTTAGAGGAGGACTATATAATGGGAAATCAAAAAGGAAGAACATTCTCATGGGAAAAAGAGTACCACCAAGCTCCTCGGACCGAGCCGAGGACAGACTTTCTAAGATGATTTCGGTTCATCTACACTTGATGGTGGCGAATATCACATTGGAAGTTGTCTGTTTGCTAAGGCCTAGTTCTTGAATCCGCTCTCTACAAATTCATTATATTGGGCTAGCTGGGCTTAAGTTTACTCATTCAACAATAGAAGTGCTCAAACCCAGTCCCTACACTAACATTACACAATTTTCAAATATAAAGTGTGTCAATTTTATGATTAGCTTTAAAAACCAAGCCAACTTAATTAACATTATTTTTTTTATTTTTTTTTATTTTTTTTTTTTGAGGGGGAACATAATTTTAAAAGTTGATAGACAAAATTAACCCAACTAATACTTGAGCAACCTTGATTTTCAAAGTTAATTGAGACCCAATTAAATGTACTAATACATAATTGAAATTATTTAAACATGAGCCAACCTGACCAATAAGCAAGTGATCTAATATCTAAACCGATTCAAATTTTAATTAGACCATTTTAGCATATGATCCAACCAAATCCAATCAAACCTAGTAGGTTTTTCAATCTGAATGGATTCTTCAAAACCATATGGGAATTTTTGTGTACTTCGATTAAATAGTTCGGCATTTTAGTCTTTTGAAAAAAGAGGAAAATGTTATAATGAAATCTATGAATACAATATCTTACATGATGTATTTACAATTACTTCCAAACTAATATAATTTTTATGAAGTTATTACAAAGAAAACTATAAAATTTGAAAATGTTTTAAACTATTTTCATATCAATTTTTTTGACATTTTAGTAAATATTTTTCTATAAATAAATTATTTTTACTTCCATTTGCTCTGAACTTCTTAATATTGCTTTTTCTTTCATAATTGAATATTTTGATTATTTCTTTAATAAGTTAAACTCTCTTTTTTAATGTATCCTGTTCATGTATATATTTATTTGAATATTGACTCCATATATTTATATATTGTAATTTAAGGAATTTATTTGACCATATAAAAAAATAGACTTTGTTTAGTTGGGAGGTGGAAAAGTGGATGAACGAAAAACTCTTTTATTTAGTTGAGAAAAAAATAATAGACGATAGAAAATGATGTTTTTATAAATTTACTCTCACATAAAAAAATTAATAGTTTATAAAAAAAATTAAAATTTTTTTATTAAAAAAAAAAAAAAAAAAAAACCTAATGTGGAAGATGGAGGGGGGCAAATGGGTAAATTCTCATCTAAGCTCCACTTCCTCTCCTATTTTCTTATTTATTCTCGAGGAGAAAAGAAAACACCCCAAAATGGTGGGCCTGAGAGAAAACACTTGAGCCCCACCAAAATACCCCCCTCCCCCTCCCACTCCTCCTCCCAACCAGACAACCCCACTATTCAAAATCCTCCCCTATTTTCTCGCCTCAATTTTTCATCCTCCCAAAAATCACTCCAACCAAACACACACTTAAGGAATTCATGATGATTGAATGTTGGCCCCTTGCAAAAGCTCACTTTTAGATTTGCACATCTTTTCTGATCATGATTGAATGTTTGTGATTTTGGTGGTCGGTTGTTTATTCCCTATGTTGAATTTTCAACTCTTTGCCTAGGTTGGGACATGATTTGCATTTTAGTGATAGGTGAGATGTTTCTTATAGAATTTTTAGGCCTTTTCAAATGCCAACTCTTGATGGTATTCACGGCTATAGAGATTGTAGAATGAGAAAAGATGATTGCTATACAATTCCCTGCCCATTGTATGGGTAGCATATAACATTATTATATTTGAGAGCTTTTAATGTTGCAAAATGTAAAGCTAGTGGAAAACCAGACTTCTTACTCTACTCTGTAGATTTTGACTTGAATGTGTATATTATCATGTTGTTTCCTGTAGAATTTACAGGCCTTTTCATATGCTTACTCTTGGTGTTCATGGCTATAGAGTTTGTAGAATGAAGACGGTTGTCCTACACTTCCCTGCCCCTATTGTATGTATTGCATATAAAAGTTAAGGTTAATGGAAAGTAGACTCCTTAAATGAATAAACATTGAATGCAGTTCACTAGAATTCTTGACACTAATCTATATAGAGCTTTTTTCCAAATTTTATTTCCTTTTGATGTTGAATGCTGTAGAAGATTTGGATTGTAACTTTTTGATTGTGACCATGTGAGTAAAATAACTAGTTTGTTAAGTCCAGCTTTTGAACTCCCCCATCATATGAATTTGTCCCTGCTCTGAGTCTTCCAGCAACACAGTCTCTCTGTACAATTTATGCTTGTAGTATTTTTTACTCTCAATCATATGCAAAAAAAAATTATCATTGTTTGCTTTCCACATATAGTGTGAGGCACAAAATATGATCGAGTGTAATACGAATTTCACTATGAGTTAATAACATCTAAGCAGACAGACCCTGCCAGCGGTTTGAAATTGAAAATATGACAATGACATTATGAGTCTATGACTACTGCCATAAACTGCAAATGCAGCATTCACATATGAATCTTATGCAATTTTTGGGCTAAAATTAACACAATTTATAACAGGTAACTGGTAACGAAGGAACAAAAGGGAAAATAAATAAATATTTCTACAAAAGCAGAAAATAAAAAAGGGAAAAAGTAATATGAAACAACTATAGAAAACCTTCATTCTCAAGGACTGGCTGAGTTCTAGTTACAGCTGCAGAAGGCATCTTACTACTACCAACCCATCTGCTTTCAAGAATCAGATCTTCATCAGCTTGTCTTTCCATTACTTGAATCTTCTTCGTCTTCAAAATCCTCGCAGAAACCATCCCGGCATAACCCATCAATACAATCCCAGGAATTCCAAGCACAAAACCAACCACCCAGAGATACCACCTACTCTGCTTACTCTCTAATGGGACACCAACTGAAAAATGACCTTGATCTCTAAAGAAACAAAAATCTGACAAATTCATTTCACTAAGATTAACTGTCCCATTACCATTAAAAGCTATGCATCTTCTCTTAGAGATCATGTTGCCGGACAAACTGGGAAATTGAATCAATATAGGCTTGCCCATTGTGCTGAGATTGAGCTTTCTGACGCTTTTATCACTAACATTTGACGCATCAAAAACCATGAAGCCAACAACAGGAGTGATCAGTGAGTAACCTGGCATGCCATAGTAGTGAGAAGACAAATTGCCTAAGTTTTGATAGACTATAGCAAGTCTCTTTACATGAGGCACGGACATAGTTCTTGATGGAATGTGAATGAATCTAAAATCAGCTCCCTTGTTCCACAATGTGTTGCTTCTGACCCGGACAATTGAAACTTCAGTGCTTGAAAGATTAGTAGGAAGGACAGCTTTGTATAGAGCACCCGTGTGAGGCCGGTGTCGAACCAGTGTTTTGAAAGCAAATTCCTGAAGAGAAGCATCCAAGGAATCATTGGCAAAGCTGTCTGAGCCATTGACAAATGAGCAAGAATACAAGGTGAGAATCAACAAGATTAAGTTCCAACCCATGTTGGATCCCAATTAGACTAGCTCAAAAGTTTATATCCTCAACAATTTCCATCAACTTTTCCACCTTCTTTTAGTAGGTTCATATACATTCAACACTTTAGAACTTTTAAGTCTTCCATTATAAGGGATGATGAAGAAGGATTAGTACTTTAATATTGAAAATATTTTGTTATTCTTCTTTGATGATACTTTTGGAGAAAAAGAAATAGCATGCTTAGAAATGGGTCCCATTATTAGAGGACTGAAGAAGTTGGTCTGTCAGGGTAGCACTTGACTTTTGACAGCGTGATCCAATTCGGAATTGTGGACATTTAGGCAAAACGTCACAACCGGATACCGTTTTAAGTCCTTCAAATTTTGCTTGTTAAGCAATTGATGGTTCGTGATGGGAAAGAAATTAAGAAAGGGACAATCTTCGTCCATGAATTACGGGCAGCGAACGTGTTAGCAGAGCTAATAACATGCAGTGATTGCTCAACATAGTCATAGGAAATTTAGCATATGGAGGAAGTGCCCATGTAATTGATGGAACATAATGATGCCTAAAAATTCTCAGAAATTTAAAAGAGTTGGGCCCTCAATTTTTTGGGATTTTAAGAGAAATATTTTCAGATTATGCGCATCCTTGTTTTACTTAAAATAATAATGCTAAAAAATAAATTATTATATCATTTAATTGACTTGACTGTTGACTCCCTTCACTTTTAACTTTTTGCACGGTTCTTTTTACTTTTTTTTTTTTTTTTTTCCTTCTTGTTTCTCAGAAAAGAGGAAACTTTTTTTTCTTTTTTAATAATTTCATTCATATTTGAATTTTAAATTACATAGCATCTTTAGACTTTAATGGATATTGCCTTTTGTCATCGGGTTAAGACGTTAATAAGTTTCCTTTGAGTATAAGCAAGATTCAAACAAAAGTTATTTATTTATTTATTAAAAACTTTATTAATTGAATTAACCGAAAATTGCATTATTTTAACATCTAACAATAAACTTTTTCTCTTGATTTGTTTGTAAAGTAGTCAAATTATGGAGTTGACTATAATTTTGTTTCCTAAATACAAAGTTCAAAACACGGGGATGGGATTTGAACCCAGATGTTTCACATAATACTGGCGAACCATAGAACTTTTTGTACAGCAATTTATTAACTTACAATGATTGCATTGGACACCATTATATTATTTAATTCACTCCTTTGTTCTTCGCGACACTGCTTAGGTGTTTTCAACATTCTTGCAATCAGGCATCTTGGTAAAGCCATTAAAATTATGGAGAGGTGTAAATTCTATCAAGACAAAATATAAGTGACAGCAATCCGTAGTTATGACTATCATTTTGTTTCTAAGATACATGGCATAAATCAAGAATAATCGTTTCTAATGTTTTTTAAAAGAAAATGTAGATATCAAAATGTATTGGAAAGAAAAAGAAACTAAGAAGGTCTCAAAAAAACAAAAACAAAACAAAACTGTGAGAGAGAGAGAGAGGTACTCGCAGATAAGCAGAAGAGTTCAATTCTATGATAATTGTGATAGTGAGGTTTTTTTTTCCTCTCTTTCTTATTATCTTATTATGAATAAGAATTTTTATTCAAACTAAAAGATAACACAAACAAACAGAACAATAACACCGAACAACATAATTATATTTTTAACCGCTTAAGCTTTTGGAATAATTAATAATTTAACATGGTACCATAACAAAAGGTCCTGAGTTCAACTTGGTCTCCACTCTACCTCCCATTTAAAATGTTAAAAATTTTACGTGTTTGACTACACTTTTTAAGGGAAAGATTATGCCCACACATAAAGAGAAATGTTAGAATTATAATTAAATTATTCAAGCAGCACATAAGCTGAAGACACCAAACAAAGGCAACACAACGTCACGACCAACACTAGACTAAACAATAAAACAAATTATGTAAATGGCTGATGTGGAATTCAACACACACTCAAACAATCTATCCATTTGAATCCACACAATTTGAAATATCACATTGTTCTCCAATTAAAATTCAACCATGCTTTTGCCAAGCATTGGCCATAAATCACAAGGGCTATTATCCTTCCCTAAGGGTCTGTGTTGGTTGGGAGGATGAAAAAATTGGAGGATAGAAAATGGGAAGAGGGTAGAAATGTGGGTGGATAGAAAAAAATTTAGTTTTCCCTCCATGTGTTTGGTTGAGGGAGTAGAAAAGTGGAGATATGGAAAACTCTTTTGTTTGGTTGAGTAAAATAATGAGAGAAAATAAAATGTAGTTTGAATAAATTTACTTGCATGCCTAGTACATAAATTTTTTAATAGTTTATAAAATTAAAAATTTTAATTACTACAAACTTACAAACTCACACAACTAATAAAACATCTAGCAGAAGAAAAAATAATAAAATAAAAAAGTTGTCGTTTGATATGATTTAAAAAAAAAAAAAAGAGAGAGAAAAAAAGGAAGCAAAACAACACCAGCCAACCAATGTGGCACAATAACATACTAGGCAAAACAAAAAGAAGAAGATAGAGGAAGTTATAATAATAATAATAATAAGCAACATTTAATAAGGAGAGAGTAAATGGGTAATTTCCCATCATAGTATCATACACACTCCCTCCCCACTTTTATCTGCAGTTTCTCTCCCTCTCTCTCTCCCCTCGAGAAATTATAAGATCCACATGGTGACAAGTGATGTGGTCCACCATTCCACTAAAAAACTTCCACTTGTTTAAAATTGTTAGTTAGAAAAATTTTTTAAACAGAAATTAATTGCTGACTCAGCAATTTTAAACAAGTGAAAGTTTTTTAATGGAATGGTGGACCACATCACTTGTCCACAAGAGGACTCTATAATTTCTCTCCCTCTCCCCCCCCCCCCCCCCAACCAAATACCCATTCTCTCCCATTTTCGCTCCTATTTTCTCTCTTTATTTTCTCTCCTCATTTCACCCCAACCAAATGAACCCTAAGGATAATTAAATTAGGAAAATAAAACTATGATAAAGTACCTTATTTGCATGGTATTAGACTCTCTAATTAAATTCAAACACATAATTGTATTGAATTTTATTGTCATTGTAATGTTTTATTGACCCATGCAATAGTAGATGTTTGAATTTAATTGGAGAACTTAATGTATTGTACCTAAATTTTATCCAATTAAATTCAACCATGTGAGTTTTAAACCAATAAAACCACATGATTAAAGTTAGTTTGGAAAATTTCTTATAAGTTATTCCCTTCGTTAAATTGTTTTATAATAAGTCATGCACAAAAAATTTCACTCTATATTCATCAGTCCTTGACAAGTTTTTTTTTTTTTTTTCCTTTTTTTATCTGAGAGAGAAATCCTACTCCAACCTAATTTAAATGTTTGTGTGTGAAGCTCATTCGTGAATATTTGAATCCTAGAACTTACCATCTTAACTTATAAGAACTTGTACTTGTAGAGTGACCATCACGCCAATAGTATGCGATAGTTGACAAGGTTTTTACAACTGGACTGAACTAGCCAATTCGACTAGTTTGATTGTAAACCAGCTAATATTTCAGTTTGTTCATATTTAAAAATTTTGAAAAATAAAAAGGGAAATAATCAAAAACCACTGCCTACACTACAATTATATAATTATTAATTAAATTATTTTTAATTTCATTACTTCTATTATTTGGTCGAATTAAAAGATAAAAAATTAGTCTCATTGGCTATCTAATTTGGTTTTTAAAACTTCATAGTATGTTTGGTATATTGTAATAGAATATGTAATGAAATAGTTATAACTTATTTACGTGGAATAGCTATTCTATTTTTTTTTTTTTTTTTTTTTTTTTTTGAGAATCAGCTATTCAATTATTTGATTGTATCTTTGTAAACATAAAATTTCTCAAGTTTGGAAATTTTCTCAAGTTTGGAAATCAAACAATTGAAAGTGCTTCACAAATATAATTTGTATTGATTGGATAGTGAAATTCTATGTTTTTTATCCTTTTACCAAAAAAAAAAAAAAAGTAATCTTCTAATTCTATCTTCTTTGTAATCTTGACTCGAACACAAAATCTTCTTCACTTTGGTTGGAAGATGGATTAAACAATCTTCACAGCAAATCTCTAGCTTTGAGCTTGTTAGAGATTTGTTGTTCTTCAAGTTCTTTAAATGTTCTGGAAATTCTTTGAATTTGAAGGATTTTGGGTTAAAGTTCTTTAGAGCTTTAGAGCCTGATTCAATGAACTTCAATGATTGAGGGCTTTACAAAGGTTATGGAGGCTTTTAAGCTTGATTCCAATAGAACTCCAAGTCTTGAAAGAATGATTCAATGAATTTCTTTGAATATTCTTTGGACAGTCTTGAGGTAGAATTTCTCCAAAACTTTTGTCGTCTTGAAAAATTGATGTCCTCTATTTATAGTGGTTTCAGAGGATAAGTCTCACTTCGAATTGATCTCCTTGGAGATAAGTAGTAAAGTCTGACTGGCCTAAATTTTGCTTATAGATAATTATCTCTATTTATCTATTTTGATAAATATTCTATTTTGATAAAGATAATAATCAACAAAGAGAGTCCTTCTATAATTTGTTACTTGTAGATAATTATCTCTATTTTATTTATTTATTTTAATAAAGATAAGTATCCATTAATTATGAATTGAATATTTATCTTTATTTTGTTGATCAAATGACACGTAGAAAATTTTAATTTGCCAATGTGATATCATCTTGGATAACACATGTCATGTCATATCATGATTTGATTTAATTAATTTAATGACCCATAAATTTAGAATATATCACTAAATTTTGACATAGCATTTTATAATTGGCTTAATTATCTGTTTGCGTCCTACAATCTTCATTACAAGGAATAGCTATTCATTAAATTAAGAAATACCCTTTTTTTTTTAATACAAAATAGAAATTTTACTCTAACCTAATCTAAATGTATATGTGTGTGAAACTTTCTCTTAGAGACTTGAACCCCGGCCTTCTCTCCCCCCACATTCTACAAGCATTTATACTTATGAAATGACCATCGCACCAAAGGTGCACGACGGTTATCCTTTTTTAAAAATGATTGTAAGCTTGTAATAGTTATTGTTAGATAATGTCTTTTCTAAATTTATATTACTTTCACAACAAAGCTTTTTTTTATATATAGAATATTTCACAACAAAGCTTGGATAGCAAGCTACTAATAATAGGTAAAAAATATATATATAATATCAATGGTAGACCAACCCAAATTTTGTTATAAAATTACTGTCAAAATATTTTGCTCATATTGAGTATTTACATGCAAAAATTTATGTCTATTTTAGAACTTATTTTTTCTATTTTACAAATCCACTTTTGAAAAACACTTCTATCAAATTATCTATTATATTATCTATTTAATTAAAATATCAATTTTTAAAAATTTTATTTCTCTATTCACATATCACAAATACCCATGTACCCCTACTTTACCGTAATCGAGAAAATTTACACCGCTACGCTAAAATGAAAAATAGACCATAAATATATTTCTCTCCGCTAATAGTGTCGGTGATTTTTAAGGTTGACTGACCAAAATTTTGCATTTAAATTGTTTCTCAAAAAAAAAAAAGAAGAGAGAGTACCATTAAATTTTTTTTTTTTTAATCTCTATAATTGGAAACGTTGGAGATTACCGTTGCGATTTTCTCTCTGTATGACCGTTATTTGTGACTTGCAAAATATAAAACACAAAAAAAGAGTGGTTTTTTATCTGATCGAAGGAATTTCTAGGGTTTTGGGCATGAGGGATTCGAACGCGGACCTCTTCGATCCCCGAACGATCATGGACTCGGACTGCGCTACCGGCAGTCTCGGACCCGGGCCCGTTTCCGATTCGGACTTCGCGTTCGCCTTCAACGACAGCAATTTCTCCGATCGAGTTCTTAGAATTGAAATAATCCCCGATTTGCCCGAGACCATATCGAACGGCGATGGTTGCACCAGCATCGCCGATTGGGCCCGAAATCGGAAGAGACGGAGGGAGGACATTAAGAAAGACTCTGGTAAGAGAATTCTTGCTTTTTAGGGATTTGGGGCCTTAGAATTTGTGAAAATTTTTGATGTGATCCACTCGTAAAATTTAATTATATTGTTTTACTTTTTAGGGATGGGAATTTGTGAAAATTTGATTGTTTGTTTGAGAAAATTGCTGATAATTATTCCAATTAGGTATTGTTTTTCCTTTTTAGGGACGGGAATTGTTAATTCCTGAAAATTTGTGAAAAATTGAATGTTTGTTTGACAAAAATCTTTTGAATTATTCCAACTAGTTCAATTGGTAAATTTAAATATATTGTTTTACTTTTTAGGGATGGGAATTGTTAATTCCTGAGAATTTGTGAAAATTTTGATTGTTTGTTTGACGAAATTCTTGAGAATTATTCCAATTAGCTGAAAATTTTGATTGTTTGTTTGACGAAATTCTTGAGAATTATTCCAATTAGCTCAACTGGTAAATTCATATATATATATATATATATATATAATACTTTTTAGGGATGGGAATTGTTAATTCTTGAGAATTCATGAAAATTTGATTGTTTGTTTGACAAAATTCTTGAGAATTATTGCAATTAGCTCAACTGGTAAATTTAAATATATTTTTTTCCATTTTAGGGATGGGAATTGTTAATTCCTGAGAATTCATGAAAATTTGATTGTTCATTTGACAAAATTCTTGAGAATTATGTGGGTTATAGTTAGCTTAAGTGGTAAATTTAAATATATTTTTTCCTATAATATGATATAAATTGTAACTCTAAGTACATCCAAACAACTGAAATGTTCACTCTCAGGAATTTTAATTCTTGTCTCAAGAATTTATAACTTTCGGGATTTGAAATTCTCAACAACCGAACAGACTCTATGAGGAGGAGGAGGAGGAGGAGGAGGAGGTTCCTTTTGAGCCATAACTCATTAGCTCAACTGATTTCCGTTGTAAATGTGCAACATTTCCAAGGGTACCCAAGAGCATGTTGTAGAAATTTCTGGACCATCATGGTGAAGCGGTTGAACCAGGAGCAGTGCCTAATGTGGTCTGAATTTCCTTATTTTGATTTGATGGTTTTATGGCCCTTGAAATCCATGGTTGTCTATTGAAACATTACAGTTTGATTATTTTCAGCAAATCCAAAGAAAGAGGCAACATACTCCACTTTCCAATTCTAAATAGCACACCTAAAAGTAGAACTCCAATAACAAGTACCTCCCTCTTCCAAATCCACATATGAGAGGTATCAAAAACATCTTTTTCAGTTGGATTTGAATTCAAAAAGTAAAATTGTGATGATCTTGGATTTTGCCGTATTGCTTGGCCATTTAACTTATGATCGCCCTTCTTCCCAATGCCAAAAGATGCTTTTCTTGGAGTTTAATGGTTTGTGGTGCTATGCAGAAGAACAGAATGCTTTGTGGAGGAGGGTGGTAAATTTAAAGTATGGCACCACTTGGGAGAATTGGTGCTTTGTCGAGGTTTGGAAGCCAAATGGTGCGAGTCTGTGGAAGAATAGCAGAAGATGGGACAACTTCTCGCATTTTTACATATAAGCTGTTGGTGATGGTTCTAAAATTCAGTTTAGGCATGATCTGTGGAATGGTGAGACTACTATTACGGAGAGATATCCTAATCCTTTCCTAATTGCTAGGGATAGAGATGCTAAGGTGGTGGCTTCTCTAAAGTGCAGAAATTGTTGCTTTTGTTGGAATCCTTCATTCATTTGAGAGGTGCATGAGAGAGAATTAGAATCTATGACTCAATTATTGGTTGACATATATACTACAATGATTCCTTCGTGGTGGGGGGGGGGGGGGGGGGGGGTGGATAAATTAGAATGGTTCTTTTTGAAAAATCAATGTTTTCAAGTGAAGAGCTTCTACAAGACATTGAGAGGGGGAGGGAATCTCTTCATTGGCAGAGCATTTGGAAAAGTGCACCCTTCTCGTGGTTTGTGTTATGAGGAAAGACTTTGACTATGGAGTACCTAACAAAGTGAGGGGTAATTATTATGAATAGGTGATTTATGTGTAAAATCCAGGCTCAGGAATTGTGGTCTTCACTTTTTTGCTTGGTTGGTGTTTCTTGGGTACTGCTTTATTCCATGTTGGATTTTGGAAGGGACATCTTGGCGAGAGAAGCCCTGGGGGGATTTCAAAAGTTGTTAATGTTATGCCTTTGGAGAGAAAGAAATGCTCATTGCTGTTAGGGGAAAGGGCTGCACACGATGAAGTTGATGTTCTTATTTTCAAGACATTAGATGAATGGGCTATTCTCATACATTTCGACTGTGGACTTTCTAGAGTTCCTGGACACCATGAGTTCATTAATCTTTATTGTACTTTATTTTTTATTTTTGCTTGGGCTTTTCCTTTGTATACTTTCCACGTGCTAGGTTTGTGCTCCTTTCACACTTTTTCTTTAATGGATTTTTATTTCTTATCAAAAAAGTTTAATGATCTGTTGTATACATGTTTCCTACTTTTCTGATGTTCCTGCCATTAGCAATAGAGTGGTTAAAATAACACTCAGGTACATGTTAAGCTGTTTCCAACTTCTGATTAGTGGCAGCTTTAGTTTTATATGCATTGATGCACATTAATAGGTTGATGCTCTTTTTGGTTGGAACATAGACAGTGGGTGGACCAAGTGAATACTTCTCTTTTATGTTAGTAATTTCAATTAGATGCTTCCTGTTACTGTAACCGGAGATATTTAAGTACTTAAAAAAATAAAAATAAATAAATAACTGGAGGCATTTAAGTGTTTAATTGTAAAGTTTAGTGCTGGTGCCAATGAGCTCTAGCTCAAATTACACTTCCTCCTCTCACAGGTGTGGGTGGAGGGTAAGGTCATGGATTCAAAACCCATTGGATATATGTACAACTTGCTAATAAAATAAAAACTTATTAGGGAAATGGCTATGGAGTTATGGTCATGAAGCTACTCATCTTTGGCAGAGGGTTATTGCCATGAATTATGGGAAGGGGAAAGGGGGGTGGAGTACTAAAGTTTGTAGGAGGGCCCATGGGTGTGGTTTATGGCTAAGTATTATTGAATGGTGGGTGACCTATTCTAAGCACTTGTCTTTTGTGGTGGGTGATGGTTCTCGTATTCTTTTTTGGCATGATAAGTGGATTGGGATAATTCTATCAAAACTCTTTACCTTGAGTTATTTGACTATTCAACCAATAAGGAAGCTTGTATTTCTGATGTTTTGTGTCTTTTAGTCAGTGGAAATGACAGAGTGTGGAACTTATGATTTTTTAGGGCTTTTAATGACTGGTAGTTAGCGGCTTCTTTCTCCTTTCTTCACTTGATTCAATCTCGGATTCCTAGGGGTGTTGGTAGCAACAGTCTTTGTTGGGGCCTAAATGGTAGTGGGAAGTTTGATACTCGGTCCTTCTACCATAAGATTCAGGAGGCTCTTACTTCCATTTTCCCTTGGAAGGGCATTTGGAAGGTAAAGGTTCCTAAAAGGGTGGCCTTTTTTATGTGGATAGCAGCTCACGGCCAAATTCTTACATTGGATAATCTTATGCTTTGAGGTCGCCCCTTGGAAAATCGGTGTTGTATGTGTTGTTTTAATGAGGAATCCATGGATCACCTTCTTGTATTTTGTTTATTAGCTCATTCTCTGTGGGTGCATATGCTTTGGCTGTTTGGGATTCATTGGGTCATGCCAGGTTTTGTTGTTGACTTATTATTTTGTTGGCAGCAATGGCTTGGGAAACATAATTCCAATATTTGGAATTTGGTTCCAAGCTGTTTGATGTGGATTATATTGACAGAACGAAATTGGTGTACTTTTGAGGATATTGAGAAATCTCTAGCTCAGTTGTTAGATTTGTGCCAGCAGACTCTCTTAAATTGGTCTTGGTGTTGGGGTCTCTTGGACTATTCTTCTCTTAACGAATTTCTTTTGTCTCTTAGCAAAGTTTCTTGATTCCAATGTTTCTTCATTTTTGTGTTGGTCTTTGTTCATTATCGTGAACACTCTGTATTCTTTTTTCTCATTCTTTTTTAATAATATTTCTTTCTTACCTATCAAAATAATAATAATAATAAAACTAAAAAAATACCGATGAGTTATGATTTTAATTGGTACTTATTCCTACCCAAGAATGGATGGAGAAAGATTGTGGGTTCAAAAACTACTGGGTGGGCAACTTCCATAAAAAAGAAAAGACTCATTGCTAACTTTATGAGTCAGGGTAGCCAAAAAAAAAACAAGTTATACCCAGTGCTCAAAACTCCCACTTTTGTGGGTCTAGAAGAGGTCTTGGTAGGCAACCTTATCCCAATTTTTTTTTTGAAGAGGCTGATTCCCAAAATCGAACCCATACCCTATCGCTTGCCGTCGCACTAAGACCTGACCGCTAGTTGAGTAGCAAAAGTAGTAGAAGAATATTTGTTTTTTTGTTTGTCACAATTAATTATATTTCTACTAATGACCCTTGGCTCAAATGGCACTTCCTCCTCTCACAAGTACAGGTGGAAGAGGGTGAGGTCATAAATTAAAAATTGTTACAAACCCATGGGTAGAACTCACCCTTGAAAACTGGCTTGTAATGGAAGGGTACTCAAGAGCTTATAAACCACATGGTTAAGCTTACACTTAATTCATGTGGGACATTAGGATCATAACATACTACCACGCTCTACAGCCGACATCCACGACGGCTCACTCTAGCGACACTGACCCGATGGTAGTCCTTTCTCTTTTGGCGGCTCGACTCACTTATCAGTTATTTTTATCTAGCCTCTAGGTCGCCCCCTTCGGGATCCGACCACAAAGCCGCAACTCATTTGATCCCATACTCAATGAGCTACACCTGATTAGTTGGGTTGGTGGTTGGCTTTGATATCAAATGTTACAAACCCATGGGTAGAACTCATCCTTGAAAATTGACTTGCAAAGGGAGGGTGTCCAAGAGCTTATAAACACATGGTTAAGCTTACATTTAATCATCCATGTGGGACATTAGGATCATAACAAAAATCTACTAGGTGTACCCCCAAAAAAAAAAACATTTAATCATATTTCTCTCAAGATTTTGACTTCAAAGACTACTTATGCCTTGCTTGTCTTTCTGTCTACTTTCATACTGCCACAGACATAATGTTGGTTTAATCCCTCTTTTTTTTTCTTTTTCTTTTTTATCGAATATCAACTATACTGATTTGAAATATCATTGCTATTATTCCCTTAGCTGTGGATGTCCTTGTTCACTGTGAGGAGCAGATATTGACCTGCAGCATGCCAGATACAGAGGATGGTGAGGGTTATGTTAATCAAGATGAGGAAGCTGTAGCAATGATTGAAGAATCACCTTCAGGTGTTGGAAATCATTTGAATAAACGTGGTACATATTATTCCTCTGTTATGATCCATCTCTATCTGATGTTGAAGTCCTCCTATCTATTCAATTTGGAAAACTGATTATGAATATTATGTATTAGTTATACTGATTTTTTCGGGTGGTATTATCTCTATCTAGAAATAATGTTTTGCCCCATATGTAAGAAGAATATAAAGTGGTGCTTTTTCAAACAACCAGTAAGCTGCACGGATGTTTAGCATGCAACTTTACATTTTTGCCCATATTTGCATGTATGAATGATGGTATATAAGCATTAGTTGCAGTAGTATGGAATTTTATTAAATATTAATTGACAGTGGTATGGCTTTCCCTCTGTTTGAAACTTTTGTAGGTGATGAAGCTGCACCTGGCAATGACAGATTGTGGAGCATGGACTGCTCAGCAGTTCTTAGAGTCAAAACCATACACATAAGTTCTCCAATTTTAGCGGCGAAGAGTCCCTTTTTCTATAAGGTTATGGTCTTACTGTGCTGTATGCTGTTTTTGGTCCTTGGATACCTTTATTCACTAATTTGTTTCATGCCTCCTGCAGTTGTTTTCAAATGGAATGAGAGAGTCAGAGCAGCGACAAGTAACTCTAAGGATCCATGCATCTGGTAATTACGCATCTCTTCATTAGTTTGTTTTGGTTGCTTTTTTAATGGTAAGTTATCCACGCACTTGGTGGGTCATGAATCTAGGACTTAACACAACCTCTATTAGTTTGTTAGTGGTACTGGTTCAGAATGTTGATATTCTCATATCAAAGTTGTGAAATTTTTAGTTTCCAATGAAAGTTGAATTTCCATGCAACCCATTCCAAAAAACAAAAAAGGAAAAGAAGAAAGTGATTGAATTTTCTAGGTTTTGTTCTGTTTGTCACTGTCTTCTGATTTAGTTTACATCTAGAACCCATTCCCAGTTCTAATCCTTTTGTGTGCATGTGTGTGTGTATTTTACAAGACAAATATTAATTAATTACTCTTTTACCTTGTGTTATGTCACTGGAGCAGAGGAAGCAGCCCTCATGGATCTTCTTAATTTTATGTACAGTAATACTTTGTCAGCAACAACATCACCCGCTTTGTTGGATGTGCTGATGGCTGCTGACAAATTTGAGGTTGCATCGTGCATGAGATATTGTAGCAGGTTATTACGAAGCATGCCAATGTCTTGCGAGTCTGCATTGCTCTATTTAGATCTTCCTTCTAGTGTGTTAATGGCTGATGCAGTTCAGCCATTGACTGATGCGGCAAAACAGTTTCTTGCTGCACGCTACAAAGACATAACTAAGTGAGTTTTTCTCTTCCAGATTTCCTTTGTCTATCTGAATGATGCTTAATTTTTGGATCTCTTCTCTTTGGTTTATGTTATGTTCAAATTGTAAAATTTTGTTTGAGCCCATTATTCTGTAGACATAAATGTTCAAATCGTAAATTTATGTTATGTTCAGATGATGCAAGATTAAACCAGATCATAATATTTAAATTTCAGTGGTAGTAGTGACTTTTAAGGTTCAAAATCACAGATGAGTTTTTGTTTTTGTTTTTTTTTGGTTTCATCCTACAGGTTTCAGGATGAGGTGCTGAACCTGCCCCTGGCTGGTGTTGAGGCAGTATTATCAAGTGACGATCTCCAGGTGCCTTCAGAAGATGCTGTTTATGACTTTGTGCTGAAATGGGCTCGGACCCATTATCCAAAACTTGAGGACCGAAGAGAGGTCCTTGGCTTACGCCTTGGTCGCCTCATCCGTTTTCCATACATGACCTGTCGAAAATTAAGGAAGGTTTTAACTTGCAACGACTTTGATCCTGAGCTGACATCAAAGGTTGTTCTTGAGGCTCTCTTTTTCAAGGCTGAGCCTCCATATCGGCAGCGCTCCCTCGCTGCAGATGAGGCCAGTACCAGATATTATCGCTTTGTTGAGCGAGCATACAAGTATCGCCCAGTCAAGGTGGTTGAATTTGAACTACCCCGTCAGCAATGTGTTGTGTACCTGGACCTGAAGCGGGAGGAGTGTTCACTTCTGTTTCCAACTGGTCGGGTTTACTCGCAGGCTTTTCACCTGGGTGGGCAGGGTTTTTTCTTGTCAGCGCACTGCAACATGGACCAACAAAGCTCATTCCATTGCTTTGGGCTATTTTTAGGGATGCAAGAAAAGGGATCAGTCACTTTTGCTGTTGACTATGAGTTTGCAGCAAGGTCAAAGCCAACTGAGGAGTATGTGAGCAAGTATAAAGGTAATTATACTTTCACAGGAGGGAAGGCGGTCGGGTATAGAAATCTTTTTAGTATACCCTGGACAGCATTTATGGCCGATGACAGCCTCTATTTCATCGATGGTGTTGTCCATCTTAGGGCCGAGCTCACCATCAGGCAATGAGCTCTTTTTGGGTCTTGTTTTGTGGAGCTTTTGTATGTTTTCAATCCTCTAGCAACTCTCTCTCTAGTTTAACATATGCCCCTCGGAGCCTTGTTACATTTTTTTTTTTCTTAAGAGGCTGTGTAATAGTTGTATTATTGATGCTGCCACAGTTGCTTTTTGGAGGTAGAAGGATAAAAGTGGGGATTTGTAGTATGATGGGTGAAAAATGTATAATCTTGAATGTAATGTTTCCCGCCCCTTTAAAAGGAAGGTGCTGTTAATGTATATGTAATTTCATTTTTTCATTTGCATTCTCTCATGAAACATTACCTTTCAAAATGGCAGAATTGTATCAAAACTGTAAAAGAGATGGTTGTACATCAACGAGTATATATTTGGTGATAAAGTGAGTAAGGGTAGCCAAGCTCCTACCCTCTCTACTATTGTTGCATCTTTTAGCCAGTTCTCGCGTAGCTTTGTTGAAGTCTTTTGATACAAAACTGTATATTGTCCCGTTGAGTTGAGCTGCGTTGCCCGAGCCTTGGCTTCTTGTATTAGGTGCCCCCGAAGACTGCGAAGGACTTGTGAGGTGACTCGCACTCAAGATCAGTTGGATGATAGCACCCTTGGTTCAATGTCTTTTGCTCAATATAAAGTCATGTGGCCCCACAATATCCAGGCAGCTGTGGCGAAGATCTCCAAGTCAAGCTCAGTTGGATGCTCCATCGTCCCTTCTACCATCTTATTCAATTCCATTTGCTCTGAGAATCTTGATCTCAAAGCCGAAACCTAGATATAGCAAAATAACCCAAACCCAAAAACCGACCTCAGCTCGCATGAGAAAATAGGGTATGAGTAATAGGAATAGCAACTCATTTTAATCCATTGAGTCTATGACCCAAACTCGATTGGGTCAAACCAATACCCAACCCTTTCATCAAGCCTTGGTCGTAAAATTTTAACTTACTCTTTTTAAGCCGAAATGCAAAGACACTCAATAGTCCTAGGGTATGAGTCAGGTGCAAAAACACCTGTAGGATTTCAATTCTTCATTATAATTTCTTGAGGTTTTCATATCTACCAAATTGACTTCCGGGATTAACTTTTGATAATTGTACAATGTTTGTATTAAATTTTCTATATTGTAGATCAAAATATTAATGATATTACTTATTAACTTGACAAACAATTCTCAAATATAAATGTTTTCAGTGTCAAATCTACTATTAACATTGAGTAGATTTTTCGTAAGTTCTTTATAGGTTGTATTCCTAGTTATTTACTTTTTTTTTCTTTGCTTAATATGTGATATTCTTAAAACTGTTTGTATTGTATGAGTTAGGCCTAGTTTTTTCCTTTTAACTTTTTAGTTTCTTTGTTCATGTACAACATTATAAAAGCCTCCATTTTATTAAGGTACAAGTACACATACAACTATAATTTTGCCAACTTTCAACAACTAAATAAATAAGTTTGTAACAAAAAGTTAATCCAAATGCATGTGTCTCTACGTGTTTTATTTTCTTCTTTTTCGTAATTACTTATTAGACTAGTAGATTATTATATTTAAATTTTGGATTATAAACTTAAAGATTTGTGTTATGCATATTTTATCTTTGATTTTTTTTTTTTTTTTTGGGGGAATGTGTAAAAAAAATATGGGTCATTCTAAGTTGACCGGTCAAACTTCAAGTAAGAATCATAAAAAGGATAACAATGCGTTTTAGGCCAATAGGTTTTTGAGCCGAACCTGGTTGTTAAAGTCGAACCAAATAACTAGACCCATACTTCTCTTGTGTACTCACACAAGATTTATAGCAAAATCTAGAATGAATTGTGAAAGAACTTCTTACCCTACGTTCACGGATAACAAAGAGATGAATTCTCTATATATTAAAGAGAGTTACAAATGTTTACACTTGTAAAATAACACAAAATAAAGCTCTACAAGACTCTCGAAACCAAATACATTAGCCTTTTCTTTCATTATCACTTATATAAAATGGCCTTATAGAGACATTTAAGAATCAAATATGTTGATTCTGGGTGCACGCGACCAAGAGAGTTGTATCTTAACTAGTTGACACTGTTTGGTATTTCGAACGAAGACATCCATAGTTCAAAATCACTCCACCCAACTATCAAATTATCCCCACAAATAAAATGGTGCATGTGGGAATCTAAATTCTACAATAAGCCTCTTTTTCCATTTGGTTTGTTACATGTAGGATAAATCTAAAAGGAAAGAATCATAAATTAAGCCAAATTTTACAGCAATATAACAAGAAAAAAAAAAAAAAAACAGCCGTTCCCATATTCCACTCTACAGTCTACAATTCGATTCTCATTTTGGGAAAATTATTGAATACTTTGGGAGTACCATAAATGCGTACTCCCTCCTCTCACATGAATTGTGAGTCTCACCATAAATTTAATTAGTGAGACTCACAGTTATATGAGATGGAAGAGTACATGTTTATGGTATTCGGGAGTACCCAATAATTACTCCTCATTTTGACATAGTAGTTTTAGGTCACACCCAATCTTGTGTCCTCTTTTTGTGGAACATGATCCATGCATATTCAAGAATCATTTTCCAAAGCATCTCTTTTTTACCTTCTAAATAATCTATTAAATCATCTAGGGAGAAACATTTACTTCTCAAATACCCAATCTAATTACTAAGCAGACAGTGGGAATAATTCATCCAATTATTAAAATCTTGATTCTGATTTGACATCTAAGGAAAGAAAAAGAAAGAAAAGACTATGTTCGCGATACTTCTTCCCTACAAAGTACAAGTTTCTTATTCAATAACAATCTTAGATATTGCTAAATGATGGTAATAGCCAACACTTTTTCTTATCAAAAAAAAAAAAAAAAGCCAACACTTTTTATGTGAATCTCTCATTTATTAAAGCATAGTAACTTGTTTATTCATTTTCAGATATTAATTATAATTATCATTGATTGAACAGCACAAAGCTAAATTCTTGTCTCCTTTAATTCTTAAACAATGAGAAAGAACCAACCGGAATCATTATAAACTTGTTTATGTTTTGACATTCTTTTATGTTACCAGGCTCAGACATGAGGAATTGAAACGATGCGCTATGCTAAAAGTTAATTGTATTTGTGCAATGTAAGCAACAAGGGCATCTCTAAACAACTGGTAACTAATTAATTCCATGGATGATATTTTAGTTAGTATTAAAACAAAGATTGTGGGAAAGTATAGTCATATCAAGAAACACTTAGAATAGCATCTGTAAATACTACTCTAGCTTTACCGGAACTATGAGGACAAGGAATAACTAGACATTTTGTTTAGCATATTAAGTATTAACAAACCCTACATAGTTGTAACTTCGTTTATGGTCAATTCAGCATCTGCATGAGATAAAACTAAGCAAAACGTAAGCTGGGTATTTAAGATTTAACTTTGAAGCAAATCCTTTTTGTAATCTACAAATACCAACAGTAATTACCACAACCATTAGTCTTAAAATTGCGACCGTGGGGTAAGTGTATAATATTATTTATTGAAAATTTTATTTTGAAAAGTTATAAAATTTCCCTTCTATAATTTGGTTATGTTATGTTAAAAACCTACAGTTTCATCTCCATCAAAATTATCATATAGATGTCATTAATATAAATAGGATCCGATTAATAGGTACTTTTAGGGTGTTTGTTACTTAACAATTTTAGAAAAGTTTTAATACCAATTTCATGAAAAATATAAAAAATTATAAACCAATACTCTTGTGACATCCATTAATTTTTTCCCATATAAATATTAACTTCAAAACAAAAAGACATAAAAGGGGTTTTTTTTTTTTTTTGTTACAATATTTTTTTCATCCCTTTTAAAATTTGAAATAAGTTTTTTTTTTCCCCCAAAACTTTGTAAAAATCTATTTTCAATAATTTAAGGACAAAAATAGGGACAGAAAAAAAAATTCTTCAATAGTTTAAGAGTGAAAAAAAAAATCTATTTTAAAGTTTAAAGATAGAAAGTGAAATCTGTAATAGTTTAGAGATGAAAAAAAAAACTATTTAAATTTTAGGGACAAAAAATGAAATTAATGCAAATTTTAGAGATGAAAGTAATATTTTAGCATTTAAAAAATAATCAACTGCTACAATATATGGGAAGTTTATAAAAATAAAAATAAAAATAAAAAAAGGGCATGAGGGATTTGAACATATAGGTTATCTTCATAAAGAAGACAAGTAATGTTACCAAGTTACGTACAAAGCTCTTAGCCCCATACATTATAGTTGAGCATTAATAATATAAAACATTTTCTCTATTAATCTATTTAGATAGGAACTATTAGGGACATATTTTATGTAATTGGCTAATTCTTTGATAAAATACACTTTACTTATAATTGTGTAGATCTATGATGGGTTTAAGACTTCAAGAAACATATTATTCAAGTCAAGTGTTAAAGTCATGAAGATTTGACCAAGAAACAAGTGAAGAAGAGCTGTTCATTAAAGCTCGACAGTAATCTCAACAGAAAGACTTCTATTGAGATTTAAAGTTGAAGCTCGACACAAGCTCGACACAAGCAGTTTCTGTCGAGACTTACGAAATTAGAAATTCCAAATCTGATTTTCGGCCCATGCTAAAATATTTGTATAAGGTTTCTATTCTCACAACCCAAACATATATAAGGCTTATTTTAAAGGCCGTTATACATGGAGAACACATGCACAAAGTGACCTAATTCATTATTCTCTCGGAAAAAGCTACTGCGTCTTTACGCCATAGGGTTTTGTAACCAAGGAGCTTCTTGATTTTCATCGTTAATGAACTGAAGAACTTTGAAACCAACATCTTCTTCAAGTTGCTGGTATCAGTCACGTACTTGGATCCATGGATTATTGGTTAGTCATGTACTGGGATTCATCCATTGAACTGAAAGATTGCCACTATAATACAAGTCCAATTGGGTATTGGGGTAAGGGTTCAACTGTAGATCGGTGTTTCGGGATAGGGCAAAGGGTTTGGTAAGATTCATTATACTTGTAACCACTTGTGATTGATAATAGTGGATTTTTGGGAGTGGTGACCTGAAAATCACCCGGTGAGGTTTTGCCTCAATAGTTTTCCCCATTCGTAAATAAATCACTCGTATCAAATTTATTTTCCACTGCATTTAGTATAATTGGTGATTTGTTTGTGCTGCCACGCTATTGCATGAAATTTGATCTAATTAATTAACTTGGGTAATTAATTAATTAATTGCAAGGGGTCAATACATTTTTTTCCCAACAAATGGTATCAAAGCGGACACACTCTGATTAGGTTTTAATCTTTGCTATGAGATCCATTGACCCTTGTTGTCATGGCATTAATCAGTAAGAAAAGATCTTATGTTTCAAATACATCTTGCTTTTCTAACCTTTGTCTGCTTAAGTGTTTCAGAAAATGCAAGTCTAAAAGTTATTTGAAAGCTCTTTTATTAATTTTTGAAAAGGATTTTAATGTAACCCAGAAAAGACTAGACTGTCTCAAATTGCACATGTGTAGAGGTGTTCATCTAAGAAAGGTGAAAATCAAAGGTCTTACAAGAATATGGTAGTTGAAGGAGAAAACCATTCCAAGTGAGTTCTCAAATAAGCATGAAGTATGCTTTATGTTGAAATTGGCATTTAAAGTAATGGACACTTGTTTATAGTATCTTGACAGTGGATGCTCAAGGAAAATGATGGTAGCAAATCACAAATAAAAGGAAAATGAACTATCTCCTTGCCTGGACTGCCAAACATTACAAATGTATTGTATGTAGAAGGTCTGAGAGTGAACTTGTTGAGCATAAGTCAGATCTATGATCAAGACTTCATGGTGCTATTCTCAAAAGGGAAATGTATCGTTTTGAATGTGTCTGGAAAGAAACTCATAAGCAGAGTCCGCACTCTGGATAACTGCTATGGATTGATACCTGATGCTGACATTGTGTGCAATAGTATTCGTTTGCCAAATGAAGACTTATGACACCAAAGAATGGGACATGCTAGCTACAAACATTTGTCAATTATATCTAAGCATGAATCAGTGTTGGGAATACCAAAGCTCAGCAGGGTTAGCAATGTTGTGTGTGGACCGTGTCAGTTTGGGAAACAGACGAAAGCAAAACATCTAGGCACTCAAACATCAGCTACATCCAGACCTTTGGAGCTACTATATCTAGATCTCATGGGTCCAACTAGAACCGAATCTCTTGGAGGAAAGAGATACATCATGGTTGTAGTAGATGATTTCACCAGATACACCTAGGTCATTTTTCTTAAATCCAAGTCAAATGCTCCTGAGCACATTGAAGCTTTGTGTACAAGATTGCAAAATGAGAAGAACATGAAGATTGATGGAATTCGCAGTGATCATGGTAAAGAATTCGAGAACTCATACATGGAATCCTTTTGGACTATATCTGGTATATCTCAAGAATTCTCTACTCCTATTACTCCTCAGCAAAATGGTGTAATAGAAAGAAAGAACAGAGTCATTCAGGAGATGACTAGAGCTATATTACACAATAAAGATATGGCTAGAAATTTATGGGGAAAAGCAGTCAACACTGCATGTTATATAGTTAACAAAGCATATTTCAGACCCGGTACAAAGAAGACTCCTTATGAAACTGTAAATGTTGTTATTGATGAAGCTTCAGATACTGGTTCTGAGAAAAGTAGTGAGGAAATGCCTTAGGCAATTCTTCCTTCAGAGCCTAAGGTTGTTCAAGAAGAAGTTGATCAAGAGTCTGTTTCTCCAAGTACTCCAAGTGATGTAGAAGTCTCAGCAGATATTCCTACATCACTTGAGCCTGAATCTCATGAAGAGAAAGGACCTTCCTCAAGGACCAAGTTGAATCACTCTCCTGAAGTTATTGTGGGAAATATGAATGAACTTACACTAAGAAAGTGTACAGTTGATGAATGTGTTACTAACTTTGTGTCTTATTCTTGCTATTTGTTGCAGGTTGAACCCACTAAGGTTGACGATGCCCTCCAAGATGAAAGCTGGGTTGAGTCCATGCATGATGAACTGCTCCAATTTCAAAGGAATGATGTTTGGACCCTGGTACCTAGACCAGAAGGAGAGTACATCATTGGCACAAAGTGGATATTCCACAATAAAATTGATGAGGTGGAAAATGTGATCCGCAACAAGGCTCGTCTGGTGGCCCAAGGATACTCTCAAGTGGAAGGAGTGGATTTTGATGAATCATTTGCTCCTGTAGCTCACATGGAATCCATTAGAGTTCTCCTAGCCCTGGCTTATCACCTGAAGTTCAAGCTTTACCAAATGGATGTGAAGACTGCATACTTGAACGAGTTTCTTAAAGAAGATGTCTATGTTGCTTAGCCTAAAGAATTCATTGATCTACACTTTCCGGATCATGTGTTGTACCTTAAGAAGGCTCTATATAGACTAAAGTAAGCACCTAGAGCTTGGTATGACCAGCTTACAAAATACCTGGTCTCACATGGCTTCATAAGAGGACAAGCTAATCAAACTCTTTTTATCAAAAAAGAAAATGGTGAATTGATAGTAGCTCAAGTCTACGTTGATGATATCATCTTCGGGTCTACAAAGGATGAACTCGCTCATAACTTCTTAAAACTTATGTAGGCCAAATTCTAGATGAGTATGATTGGAAAGTTGAATCACTTCCTTGAATTGTAGATTCGTCAACAAGAGTCAGGTATATTCATATCTCAATCTAAATATGCCAAAAATCTTGTGAAAAAGTTTGGTTTGGAATCTGCTAGTCCTGTTAGAACCCCCATGAGCCCTAATATTAAACTCACTATTGACTTGTTAGGCAAAAGTGTTGATTCTTCCTTATATAGAAGCATGATAGGTAGTCTCATTTACCTTACTGCTAGTAGACCTAACATTAGTTACAGTGTAGGAGTATGTGCTAGATATCAAGCAAATCCCAAAGAGTCTCATATGATTACTTTAAAAAGAATCATAAAATATGTCAAAGCCACTGCCAATTTAAGAGTATGATATAGCAAGGACACAAACGATGTCTTAGCTAGGTATTCTGATGCGGACTGGGCTGGGAATACTGATGATAGAAAAAGTACATTGGGGGGTTGCTTTTATGTGGGTAATAATCTTGTCTTCTGGATGAGTAAGAAGCAGAATTTCATCTCTTTATCCACTGTTGAAGCTGAATACATTGTTGCCGATAGCTGTTGCACCCAACTTCTGTAGATGCAAAAACTCCTTCTTGATTATGGTATTCGTCAAGAACATCTTACCATTTATTACGACAATACTAGTGCCATTAACATCTCTAAAAATCCTGTTCAACATTCTCGAACAAAACATATAAAGATACGACACCACTTCATTCGGGAACTTATCGAAGATGGCACACTCACTCTTGAGTTCACCCACACTGATGATCAGAAGGCCGACTTGTTCACTAAGCCTCTTGATAGCAAACATTTTGAATTCTTACTCCAAAACATTGGTGTAATCCCCATGGAGTGATCTCTCCTCTTTCTCTTCCTTTCTCATGCATTTGCATCTAGTCTTATGCTTTGTATGTTTACATGTTTTTGTTTGTTTGTTTTTAGTTTTGTTGCTTGTGTACCTTGGATGGCCATTGAAACAAAGTTTCTAAACTTTGTATCTCTTGTAGCTTAGATGGACATTTCTATGCATAACTAAGCAAGTGGGCTTTGTGGCTCGTGTTTGTGATGAGTAAGATTAAGTTATCTCTTATATCTCATACTCATATCACTCTTTTTGACGGGAAGGCCTAGAAAATCCTAAGAGAAATGCATAAATAACCATCTCACCACTAAAACCCTCCAATAATTTATAACATCTATGTGCTTTGGCACAGCAAAAGCGTGATGTTTTAAAATTACATAATTGGGTAATTTCTTCTTTCTATTATATGCTCATGCATGCTATGCTCAAAAGAAAAATATGCAAAGAAAATAAAAGCAAAAAGAATCAGAATGCTTTTAATATGGTTGCAAGCCTATTTCTAGGAGATGTGGGAGTTATAGGATGTACCTCAAAGGTGATAGTCCCCATTAAGCAGTTATGACTGTGTGTGAGTGTATTTGATTTTCTCATATCTCAAATCTTCATAATATGAGACACTTGTGTACTCTTGCTATGTTTCACACACAATACACAAATTATTTGCTACTTTTGATATATGTGCAGTTACAATGTAATTTGGCCATCACAAGGAATACATGTGTTGATATATGCTCACTAAACTGTCTTAACTTGTTTTTGAAATATAAAATTGGTTAAACTTGTTTAGTGCATGTGTGAGTTTTTGGATCTATGAATGCTTTGCATCTATGTTGAGTTGAGTTTTGAGAGCTTAATATGTGGCTTGGATGTTTGTTTAAGTAGCTTGTTTGTTACATTCATCTCCTTGTGTTTTTCCCTTCTTGAAAAACATTCTTTCTTCAAGCTCGACAGCTTCTCGACACATCCTCGACAAATTCCTTTCTATCGAGTTTTCTTCTTCAAGTCTCGATAGATCCTCGACAGATTCTCGATCCATCGAGGATATTTCCTGTGATATCTACCTTCTCGATAGCATCTTGACAGCTTCTCGATCCATCGAGATTTTTGGGTTCCTGCTCGACACATTCTCGACAGCTTCTTTGATCCATCGAGACAAATTTCTGTGCTTTCTGTTTGCTCGAAAGATTCTCAACAGATTCTCAATCCATCGAGACACTCTTTTTACCATCGACAGATCCTCGATAGTAGCTCGACAGATTCATTTCTGTTAAGTTTTAAAGCTCGACATATTCTTAATAGAAACCTTGATCCATCGAGCTATGTTTTCTATTTAAGGTTGAGGCGTGATTTCATTTTTCATTCTATCATCTCTTCCTTGATAGAATCTTTTGCTCTCTCAATCCAAAACTCTCTTTCTCACCAAAATCCATCAACCCACTCCTTTCTCGCCCTAATCTAAGCTCAAATCACTTGGTAAGACTTCTCAATCCCTCTTTCTACATGCATTCATGCATTTTAGACCTAGGTTTTGAGTTTTTGGGAAATTTTTGAGGTTTTTGAGATTTTTGAGAAATTTATGGGTTGGGGTTTATGAAACTGCTATCACATGCTCATGCATTGCATATTCCTTACATTATAACTATGTTTCATGCATTTTAGGAGTGTGTGCTTGATTATTAATGTGACTATTGATAGGATTGGACTAGGTTTTTCCCATGATGCTTTTAATTTTCTTACGACACATGTTCATGCATTCTTCATGCATACGTTCTTTCTTTTCTTTCCTATTATAAGCATGTGTTGTGTTCTGTTGTGTTCTCTCTCTCTCTTGGATAGACTGCGTCATGGCACCCAAACAGCGCAAATCCATTCTGACTCAAAACCCTCTTCAAGGTTCCGGGTCATCTTCTTCTTCTATTCCTCCCGTACCTTCTCTTTTTTGGTTCTGTGATGAGAAGGCCAAGATAGACTTCTCTAAGAACTTCCAGGCCCGTGGCATTCATTTAGAACACTAGGTTATTCTGTCGGATTTCTCCGACACTATGATACCCGATGTCATTCAGACTCAGGGATAGGAATCTCTAGGTGAGAAACCCGTGCGTTGTCTCGTCATGTTTATTCAGGAGTTTTACTCCAACATACACGGCATCGATACCGCTGTGCCTCAGTTTGTTACTACATTTAAAGGTACACGTATTGTAGTTACTTCGGATCTCATATTCGAGGTACTACTTGTCCCTAGGGTAGCGCATCCTAACTACCCTGGCTGTGATCGTCTCCGGACTGTGTCTAGAGACGAACTCATCTCCCATTTCTATGGGACTCCTTCTGTTTGGGGTGGTAAGCTAAACACCCTATGCTTGAGTTTTGCAAAAGGCCCGAGATTCCTTAACATGGTGATGACATTCACTCTCACACCATTGTTTCACTATAACTCCATCACTAAGCCTCGTGCTCGTTTTCTTCTTTCTTTGATGGAGGATCTTACCATCAACTTTCCCTCAAACTTTATCACATTTATCATAGATGTGTATCAGGACACTGCTACTCGTGATAAGCTCATCTTTCCTTCAACTATCACGTGGATCTTTCAGCACTTCTCCATTCCTATTCCTCTCTCTCCTCTTTTCACCATCATGGATGCCATATGCGCTGGTTCTGTCCGGCGGAGCGAGGCCCAGCTTCGACCGAAGTGACCACGAGTGGAGACGACCAATCCTGTAGCTTCTGCTGTTCCACCCTCTTCCTCAGCTCTTTCTACCTCTGTTCCTTCCTCCTCCGCAGCTTGTGTCACTCTCGATGCCATTATGGAGCAGCTACAACGGATGCATGCTAATTTTGGTGGTCGTCTTGACTATCTCACTGATGAGATGTGTCAAATGAACACTAGGATAGGACACATTGCACGCCGTCAGGCTCGCATCAGCAGCTATGGACCTTCTCCCTCTCCTTCTCCAGAGGCCTCGTCTAATGATGAGGTTGATAATGATGAGGATGATGCTGACTCTTCCGGTGATGACGAGATGATGACCTCTCAGTGACTTGCCCTTTGTCATTCGTGACAAAAAGAGAAAGTAGTTTTGGGTTTGAAAGTGGTCTTATGCATAGGGAGAGGGTTAGTATAGGACATTTTTTATAGGGGAATTGTATATAGTATTGAGGGATGTAGTGAGGACTTTATGTATTTTCTTTTCTTCTTTATTTACATTAGCCTCTTGTATACCAGTCTTGTAACCATTTTATTACATACACTGTACTTTATTCTTATATATATGATTATGATGTATGTTTCATTCACCTACCTCTACATGTGTTGTTTCTTTTCTATCTTTATACACATGTTTTTTTATGTACGCAATCCTTATTTCTGTTTTACATATGATGCCTTGATGAGTTTTGTTTAAAAGATTCAGAAAGACAGGTTGTAAAAGTCTATCATGCCAAGAACTCTTTTTTTGCAAAATTTTTCAAGAGTTTGTAATAGGGACAGATTTACTTTGTAATACAACAAGTGGTTATGAGTTTAGTGATTTAAGACTTCTCTCATGATTATTTGTTTTGTTGTGGTTTTGTCATGGATTGCCAAATGGGGAGATTGTTAGGGACATATTTTATGTAATTTTCTAATCTTTTGACAAAATGCACTTTATTTGTAATTGGGTTGATCTATGATGGGCTTAAGACTTCAAGAAACATGTTGTTCAAGTCAAGTGTTAAAGCCATGAAGATTTGACCAAGAATCAAGTGAAGAAGAGTTGTTCATTAAAACTCGACAACAACCTTGACATAAAGACTTCCATCGAGATTTAAAGTCGAAGCTCGACACAAGCTGTTTTTGTTGAGACTTATGAAATCAGAAATTCTAGATCTGATTTTCAGCCCATGCTGAAATATTTGTATAGGGTTTCTTTTTTCACAATCTTAGACATATATAAGGCTTATTTTAAAGATCATTATACATGGAGAACACATGCAAAAAGTGACATAGTTCATTATTCTCTCTAAAGAAGCTACTGTGTCTTTACGCCATAGGGTTTTGTAACCAAAGAGCTTCCTGATCTTCATCGTTGATGAACTGAAGAACTTTGCAGCCAACATCTTCTTCAAGTTGCTGGTGTCAGTCACGTACTTGGATCCATGCATCATTGGTTAGTCACGTACTGGGATTCGTGCATTGAATTGGAAGATTGCCACTACAATACAAGTCTAATTGGGTATTGGGGTAAGGGTTCAACTGTAGGTTGATATTTCGGGATAAGCCAAAGGGTTTGGTAAGATTCCTTATACTTGTAACCACTTGTGATTGATAATAGTGGATTTTTGGGAGTGGTGACCTGAAAATCACCCGGTGGGGTTTTGCCTAGATGGTTTTCCCCATTCGTAAACAAATTACCCGTGCCAAATTTATTTTCCGCTGCATTTAGTATAATTGGTGATTTGTTTATGCTACCACGCTATTGCATGAAATTTGATTTAATTAATTAACTTGGATAATTAATTAATTAATTGCAAGGGGTCAATATGTTTTTGTCCTAACAGAAACAACAAAACCTAGATTTATTTACCAATATAATCTTAGATAATAATTATAATAATATTTTTTTATTATAATGATTTTGGATGTAAAATTGTAAGAGCACATTTGGTACACTGAATAGAGATTACGCTGAAATTGTAATCTTTATAACAGGGAATAAAAAAATTTTCTTTAAGAATAACTGGGAATAAAAGATGTTGTAATAGAATAATTAAACATATTCATATGTTTGGTTGTCAATTCTAACATTAGAATAAAACTTAATATCCATTTAGTAAATATCTTATTTATACAATTATATTTTCTAAAAAAATAATATTTTTAAATTTTAGATAGAGTTTGTAAGGACCAGCTTTGAACTCCTAATCCAAAAAGTATATGGACTTAGGCCCAAAATACCCAAAACAATAAATTTGTAGAGGATGGGTTGGGAAACTGAGTTTTAATGAATTAAGCAACAAATAAACAGATCTTGATGACAAAGAAAGGAAAATAACGAACTTTCACTAAGGAAAAACGTCCTCGGCGGAGTCTGAGGAGACTGATTCTTATGTATTGCTTTTGAAATTTGATTACAAGTCTGGTTCTAAATTGCTACAGTGTTTCTTTCCTGATTTTCCGATCCCCCTTCCTTCAGGGGTCTCTTACATTATATATCTCCTTCCTAGTGATCTTGGCCTTCCACTTGTTGACCATCTAAGCCACTACCTGAGTGCCTGTCCCATTAGACACCCCTTTTGGCCTTCTGGGAGTTGCGGTAGCCAAGGCAGCACTATTCAGGGGTCTTCTCCAGGGCATTTAATGCGGTGGCAGTAGCTTTTCCTTAGGTATCTCCTAGCTTCCACTCTTTGGTACCCTTGAGATGTACGTCCCTGCCACTGGAGCTTCCTAGAAGGTCACCTTGATCATTAGGATCTACATCAGATCTGTGTTTAGCCTTTCCGATGAGGCATTCCTCCTCGGACCACCCTCCCATTAATATCATACTCATGAAGCTATAAGCTTTTTAATCGTCCTCGGATCACCCGCGTTCTCGGCCAAGGCCCAGTACTGAATTTGGGCCTTTACCCCTACAATAGCCCCTAAAAACTCCAATTTCTCCCTCTCATCTGAAGAGAAAAGTGGGGTTTTGATTTTTCATGCGTTAATGTTATTTTGCCTTTTGATTTGCACACGTGGGAGTGCCGTTTTGCGCACCCCATAATTACTACTGACGCTTCAGAGCCCGCGCTACAGGCGACGTTTTGTCCCCCACATCCAATGGTGAGGCGCTAATCCAATGGCTAACATTTCTCCTTGGGTTTTGAGCGGGATAACTCCCACTCAATTTTGCCCTCTATATAAAGCACCCGGAGGAATCATTTCCCTCATTTCTCAAGTCTTCAAGCTCTCCAGTGATCCCAAGCACTCAAACTCACAAGTCTTTCTAAGTTACTAAACTTCCCGTACCTCTTCTTTAAGAAATCCTTGAAAATCTTTCTAAAAGTTTCAGGGACTAACACACATCTTAGTTCTTGTAAGTTTCTATTTCTTTAAACTTTTCTTTTTCTCTTCAGCCTTCCAGTTCTTATTTCTTCATTTACTAGTTTCAATTGTTTCTCTTCAACTCATCTAGATGGGTAGATTTAAGCACCTAGTAGACTCCCCTACCAAAATAGAAGCCTTTAAGAATGAATACCACATACCACAGGAAGTCGCCCTACGATACTGTTTCTCGGAACAAATAGTGTCACACAGAGAAGAGGGCGAAGTCATCATCCCCATGATAGCTTTCATAAAAGGGGGAATGACTCTACCCATAGGTAGGATAACACGGGACTACCTCATCAACGATCGGATATGCCCCCACCAGTGCGCGCCCAAGAGTCTTGGGTAGCGTTGATGCTCTCAACGAGCATCTAGGTCTGCGGCTCACCTGGCATGATGTGGTCCACATGTACGAGTGCCACTTCCTTAAAAGCGTGGGATATTATCTCAAGTCCCGATCTGACGTTGTCAGACTAGTATCGCGTCTACCTAAATCTAATAAGGGTATGAAAGACGACTATCTGATAGATTCGGGAGCGTGGCATGATGGCCTTTATTGCCCCATTCGAGAGGGAGTGTCAGGTGGGATACCTTAGAGTTAGACTCCTTAGCAAGAGATTTAGACTCTTTGACCTTGACTATGTTTTGCTCTTTTTCATTTTGTTTTCTTTTAATGATAGATTTTAATTTTCTAACCACGTTTTGCTCCTCGGCCATTTTCGCAAATAAGAGGCAAGTAGCTCCCAGGCTTAGTCTGACCAACGTTAAAGCTCTCAACTACTTGCTGAGGTCTAAGATCTTCGTAAGCGAGGATAGGAAATTGAGAGCAGTCCATTTAATTTTGGACTCTTTCGGAGATATATCAAGAAGTAGGCCACCCCATAAGAGCAGGTGACCAGCGGCTGGCTCGGATTGACGTGTCACGCCCTGAATTTCCTCACCCAAGAAGACCTTCCTCTAGTCATACTACCCCTTCAATGGGCTCTTCCCGAAGCAGTTGCAATGCCAAGGGAGGAGACTGCCTCTTCACGATTATCACTCAAAGAGGAGATAGACAAATTTCATTTTGAGGAAGAGGAGACTCAAAGGGCTCAAATAGTTCATATCTTAAACGCTGAGGGGGAGACCGATAGGCACTCAGGTATTCACACCCCAATTCTCTTAACTGCTCACCTAGACAACTCCAAGGAAGAGGAAGACGAGATGGCGATGAACTGAGGGAATAAAAGCCTAAGAGACCTCATGGCTGCAAGGGCAAGGTGTTAACTTCGAAAGAAGCCACCAAGTCCCAAGTTCTGCCCACACTTCCTCCTCCTCCCCCTCCACCTCCCACCGACCTCGGACTGAAGCCCATTCCAAATCTAAAGAAGAAAAGGCCACTTCAAGAGCTTGAAGAGGGGGAGGTGGGCTCGAAGAAGGAGACTAAGCAGCAGAAGTGGTCAAAGAACCTCAGGACAAGAGGTCCACTTCTGTGGATAGCCGAGAGGAGCAGACTAGGGCCGATGTGCGCTTTCCGCAATGCACCTGGTCTCTTTGGCTAGAGGTGGATAGGGCAGCCATCCCTTGGAATGCCTCAGTCAGGGATTTCCAAATAGGGTAGGCAGGCTACATTGCTGAAGCCTTAGAGCAGCCTCTTCTCCTCCCTAGAGACATGGAGGCTTACAGGCGCTTTAAGCAGAACAACCTCTTCTTGTCCCTAAAGAGGGACCTCGCTATGGTAAACAATCTATCATATCCTTGAATTTAAGTGCTAAGCTGTACTTTCATTCTTTGCCCCTTTTTTTTAATCATGTGGTTCTTCCGTTGTTTTTGTGCAGATTACTCAACAACCTTTTGTGGCCGAGGAGTGGGTCCGCGACGCCCATAATGAGGCCAACGCTGAGGCCCTCTCCCGTGCTGATGTTGAGAAGTCTCTAGGGGCCCTCAAACAAGAACAGGCGGAGTTGTCGAGAAGCTGAAAGAGGCGAACAAGGCTCGCCTGAGTGCCTTAGCGGGTTTAAAGACCGCGGAGAAGGTAGGTCGAGGATCAGTGTCAAATGCTACACCTGACCAAGATAGACTTGGCCGCCCAAAGGAAGTTGGTCCTAGATCTCAAGGCTGAGCTGCAGATGGCCAAGGAGGCGGCTCAATTGGCTAAAGAGGTAGCCGAGGCTGAGAAGCAAGCTTCCTATTTGCTTGGCGAGGAAGAAATGCAAATTAGGATTGCTGAGGAGCTTTTTGAGGTATGCAGGGATTACTGCAATGTAACATGGGATAGGGCCCTTAGTGTTGCAAGAGTCCCTGTAGACTCTGTCTGGAGGTAGCCTGTGAGCATGTATTATCACCTAGATATCTACGAAGTCCCAGGTGTCGTCTCCTCTCCCTCTGCCCTTGCTCCAAATACCTCCGAGCAACCCCTAACCAACCAAGCTGCTCTCCCTCTCCCTGAGGCTTCGAAGGGATCCAGCCAAACTGGTGATTAAGGCCAGGGCCTGAGGGGGCCAAAGACATAGGTAAGGGTAAGGAGAAAAAGGACAAGGACAAGGAAGCTGTAGTTAAGACAAAGGACGCAGAGGCTAGGACTAAGGAAGTTGATCTTAAGGCCAAGGACGCTCCTACCTCTCAGCAGAGCCAGAAAGAAGATCCTCCTGCTCCCAAGGCCAAGGCTTAGCACTTAGGACTTTCTTGTAGTTTTTTTTTTTGGGGGGGGGGGGGGGGGGGACTCTGTCAGTGAGTATAATGTACTCCTCTTATTTAATTGAAATTTTTTTCTTCTTATCTCTTGCACCTTTACTTTATATGCTTTGAAGCTTATTACTATTGCAAATATCATTGAACCACTGCTACTCTATCTTCAATAAAATCTAACAGTAATACACTGCTTACAATCTAAGTAATTTGATCAAGTACCAGCAATAAAGAGGTCTATCACATATTTGTATTGAGAATTGAACCTTCAGTAATGAAGGCTGAGTCCAATAAAGATGAATATATACTTTGTAAAAAATAAAAGGGAGAGATTGTCTTCATCCTTTTCATTACATAGATAAATAAATAAGGACTTCCACTTACTCAAAATCATTGATCCGGGGAGTTGGGTATGACCCTTGATTTGTATTGACGCTTAGCAAAAGACCAATAGGTATCATAGTGTTAATTTTCCCTTAGTATGTGATCCAGGGGATCAGTCATGACTGAGATTCTGTTTAACACTTAAAAAGATGTCATGAAATGTTAATTTCCCCAAAGCATGTGGTCCGAGGACTTAGGCATGTCTAAGGTTTTGTTTAATCACTTATAAAGATGTCATAGAGTGTTAATTTCCTCAAAGCATCTGGTCTGAGGACTCAGGCATGACTAAGGTTCTGTTTAATCACTTATAAAGATGTCATGGAGTGTTAATTTCTCCAAAGCATCTAGTACGAGGACTCAGGCATGACTAAGGTTCTGTTTAATCACTTATAAAGATGTCATGGAGTGTTAATTTCTCCAAAGTATCTGGTCCAAGGACTCAGGTATGACTAAGGTTCTGTTTAATCACTTATAAAGACGTCATGGAGTGTTAATTTCCCCAAAGCATCTGGTCCGAGGATTTAGGCATGACTAAGGTTCTGTTTAATCACTTATAAAGATGTCATAGAGTGTTAATTTCCCCAAAGCATCTGGTCTGAGGACTCAGGCATGACTAAGATTCTGTTTAATCACTTATAAAGATAATAATGGGAAGTATGATATATTTACACAGTAAATGAGCATATGACAAAGGAAACTTTCATTAATAATAATACATTTTCAAGTTGTTTACATTCCAAGGTCGTGGTATTACACGTTCATCTAGGTCTTCGAGGAAATAAGCTCCTATACCAGCCACCGAAGTGATGCAGTATGGCCCCTCCCAGTTAGGCCCCAACTTTCCCCACGCCAGGTTCTTTGCAGTACCTAGAACCTTTCTCAACACTAAGTCTCCAGGCGCTAATGGTCTCAGCTTCACATTGGCATCATAGCCTTGCTTGAGCTTGTGCTGGTAGTATGCCAATTGGACCATTGCATTTTCTCTCCTCTCTTCAATCAAGTCTAAGCTTTTTTCTAGCAATCTGTTGTTATTGCTCAGATCAAAAGAACTTGTTCTCAGCATTAGGAAGCCAGTTTCTAAAGGGATGACGACCTCGGCCTTATAAGTTATTGAGAAGGGAGTTTCCCTTGTTGATCTGCGAGGCGTGGTTCGATATGTCCAGATAACGTGCGACAATTCTTCCACCCATTTTCCCTTTGCATTGTCCAGCCTCTTCTTGAGTCTGTTCACTATGACCTTGTTAATAGCCTCGGCTTGTCCGTTCCCTTGGGGATAAGCTAGGGTAGAGTATCAATTTGTAATTCCAAGATCACAACAGTATCGCCTGAAAGACTTGCTATCAAATTGGAGGACATTATCCGAGATGAGGGTACGAGGGACCCCGAACCATGTGACAATGTTTTTCCAGAAAAATTTCTTGGCATCCACGTCCCTGATGTTCGCCAAGGACTCGGCTTCAACCCACTTAGTGAAATAGTTCGTGCCAACCAGTAGATACCTCTTGTTCCCTGCTGCCTTAGGGAAAGGGCCTACAATGTCTAAACCCTATTGAGCGAATGGCCAAAGGCTGGACTGAGGATTATGGACTCCTCTCGGTTGGTGTATGTTTGGTGCAAACCTTTGACACTGGTCGCACTTCCTTACATATTTATGTGCCTCCTTTTGCATGTTTGGCCACCAGTAGCCTTGAGTGATGGCTCTGTGCGCCAAAGATCTACCTCCAGTGTGGCTTCCGCAAATCCCCTCATGTAACTCTTCAAGGAGTAATTATGTTACCTCGGGATGTATGCATAGCAGGTATGGCTCAGAAAATGAGCGTTTATATAATCTTTGGTCCTTAGACAGCCAGAACCAAGGAGTCTTTCTCCGCACCTTGTCTGCTTCTGATTTCTCCTCGGGTAAGATATCCTCCTTCAAGAATAGTACCACGGGGTCCATCCAGCTAGGTCCTACTCTAACCTGGTGAACCTGGATCACCTCTCTCTTCACTTCTGTAGGGTTGTACAAATATTCTACAAGGATGACCCGAGGCAGGCTCTGCGCAAAGGAGGTGGCAAGTGTGGCTAGGGAATCAGCATGTGTGTTTCCGCTTCTGGGGATATGCAACAGGTTGAAAGATTCGAACCCCAATTGCAAGTGTCTAACCTGATTCAAGTACCCTTGCATTCTCTCATCTCTTGCTTCGAATTCTCCTTTCACCTAGCTAATGACCAATCTTGAGTCCGAGAACATCTCTACTGCCTTGCCACCCATTCTTTGAACCATGGCCATTCCCATCAGTAGAGCCTCATATTCAGCTTCGTTATTTGTGGCCGAGAAGTACAGCCTCAATGACTTCTCAATAGTGATCTCTTCGGGAGATACTAGAACTAGCCCCTCTCCGGACCCCTTCTGATTTGTTGCACCATCAATGTATACTTTCCAGGATAAGGGACCTTGTTGGGAGATCATGCCAAAATATTTTCCATCCTCGTTTTGCTTCTCTGCTTCTACTTCCAATGGGGATTTAGCGAACACAGCTACCAGATCTGCGAGGACTTGACCTTTGATAGAGGTACGAGGCATGTATTTGATATCGAAGGCCCCCAGAATTGTCCCCCATTTAGCAATCCTCCCCGTGTAATCAATACTTCGGAGTAGAACTCTAAGCGGGAGTTGAGTTAGGACAACTACTGTATGCCTGGAAGTAATGGGGGAGTTTACGTGTAGCATGTACCACCGCCAAAATGGCTTTTTCTAGTGGCAGATAACGAACCTCGGCCTTATGTAGTGACTTACTCACGTAATAAATTGGCCTTTGTATGCCGCTATCGACTCGTATCAAGACCAAGCTTACGGCATGAAGGGCCACAGCAATATAAGCAAACAAGACCTCATCCACCTCAGGACTAGACATGATAGGTGGTCGAGAGAGATAATCCTTAAGCTGTTAGAAGGCTAAGGCGCACTCCTCGGTCCACTCAAACCCCTTCCATTTGTTCATTAATAGGAAGAAGGGTCTACACCTATCCACTGATCGAGAGATAAATCGGTTCAAAGCAGCAATCATTCCAGTCAGCTTCTGGACTTCCTTGGGATTCCGAGGTGATTGTAAACCGTTTATTACCTTAATCTGATCGGGATTAACTTCAATTCCGCGATGAGTAACCATGTAGCCTAGAAATTTTCCCAATCCCACACCAAAAGAGCATTTGGAAGTGTTAAAGCGCAACTTGTGCTTCCTCAGAATTTCAAAAATGTTCCCGAGATCTTTCACATGCTCGAACACTACCTTACTCTTCACCACCATGTCGTCTATATAGACCTCGATACTCTTGCCCAACTATGGTTCAAACATTCTAGTCATCATCCTTTAATAAGTAGACCTAGCATTTTTCAAACCAAATGGCATCACTTTGTAGTGGTAGTTCCCAATAGGGGTGACAAAAGCTGTCTTTTCTTGATCACCCGGGGCTAGCTGTATTTGGTGGTACCCTTGAAAGGCATCCAAGAAGCTTATCTGAGGATGGTCTACAGTTGCGTCCACCAGTTAGTCTATTCTAGGTATAGGGAATGGATCCTTTGGGCAGGCCTTATTTAGATCTGTGAAGTCCACACACACTCGCCATTTCTCACTCTTCTTCTTCACTACCACGGTATTAGCCAGCCACTCAGGGTAGAAAACTTCCTTGATAGCCCCTGCCTGCTTGAGCTTCTTCACCTCATCTCTGACGGCATCAAAGTGATCCTTGGACGAGCATCGAAGTGGTTGCTTCTTGGGAGTGACGAAGGGATTAACATTCAAATAGGGGCAGATGAGGCTTGAGTCCACCCCCGGGGCTTCGTAAGCGCTCCACGCAAACACATCAACATTTCTCTTAAGAAATTCTATCAGCTCCTCTTTCTCTCCTAGAGGCAGCCGAGCTCCAATGAGAAAAAACTTCTCCGGATCATCGCTGACAACAACCGTTTCTAAGTCTTCACATTGCGCCTCCTCAGCTGATCCATCGACAGGCAAATCCGGAGCTTTTAATTGCTATAAGCCCCTTTCAGAAGGGGCTGAAGACTCAGCTTTGGGCTGATGTAAGATGGCGGCCACCAAGCACTACCTAGTTGTGGATTAGCTCTCAACAATCTCTTCAATTTGGCCGCCCGACGAATATTTCACCTTTTGGTACAGGGGAGAATAGACAGCTCCCAGCGTATGAAGCCAGGGCCTGGCCACAATGGCCGTGTAGGGGGAATAAGCATCTATCACAATGAAGTCCACCAACACCACTTCTAAACCGGCTTGTACGGGTAGCCTAATCTGTCCCTTCAGAATGACGACCTTCCCATCAAAACTTACTAGGGGCGAATCGTAGGCTGTTAAGTCCTCGGGTCTCAAGTTTAACTCCTTGTACAGGTCGAGGTACATTATCTCGGCACCACTGCCTTGGTCCACCATCACCCTCTTCACGTCATACCCTTCAATCCTGAGTGTGACCACCAAAGCGTCGTCATGGGGCTGTATGGTTCCAACCTTATCTTCATCGAAAAAGCTCAACGTCGGCTGGGTACTCACTTTAGCCCTCTTTGGCTTAGCATTTGAGTCCTCAGCAATCAGCCGAGCAACAGACATTACCCTGGAAAGGCAGGACCCGGTCCTCCCTAGAGCGGCGAAAATGACGTTTATTGTGCCTAAAGTAGGTCTCGAAGGAGCATCTCTCTGAGGTTCTTGGCCAGTCTGGTTCCCTTGGCCACTGGAATGATGCAAGAGCTGCTTCAACTTTCCTTCTCGGACTAGCTGGTCCAAATGGTCCCACAAATTTCTACAGTCTTCTGTCGTATGTCCCTAGTCCTGGTGATATTGGCAATAGAGGTTCTGATTGCGCCTCATAGGGTTTCCTGCCATCTTATTCGGCCATTTGAAGAATGGCTCATTCTAAATCTTCTCCAGAACTTGATGCACCGGTTCTCAGTTAGAAGGCCAACCTTGAAAGTACTGATGGCAACATCATCAAAATCACAATCTATCTCGTTGTACATCTCCTAGTATCTATCTGAGTACGTTTTCAGGGTCTCCCCTTCTCGCATGGACAAGGACAGTAGGGAGTCTAAGGGTCGAGGAACTCTGCTACAAGTGACAAAACGAGAGCCAAATGCCTAGGTGAGCTCCTTGAAGGAACCTATGGAACTCGCCCTTAAGCTATCGAACCATCTTATTGCCAAGGGTCCCAGGCTGGAAGGGAACACCTTACACGTCAAGGCTTCGTCCTTGGTATGGATAGCCATTCTTTGGTTGAAATGGCTCACATACTCTACTGGGTCTATTCGACCATTGTAGATGGTGAACGTTGGTTGATTGAATCGCTGAAGGAGTCTTGCCCCTTCAATCCTGCACGTGAAAGGTGATTGGGAAATTTGATTCAACGCCTTGCTCATAGCGTCACCTCCCAGGCCTTTGCGAGGCGGGTTCTTATACCTATGTTTGTGATGGTGCTCCTCCTCGTAGGAGAAAGACTCGTTGGGTGGGGTCCTTGACCTTTGTTTATAACTGGCGTCCTCTCTATCACCAGAGGAAACGTCAGAGCTAGAGGGGGTTCGGTTTCGCTCTGCATGGCGCAGCTTTCTCTTTAGCTGGTCAACCTCCAGTTGCTGGGCTCTGGTATCTTCCTCACGAGAGAGATGGCTCTTACCCCGAGGCTGACTCTTACCAGACTGGACAGTATGCACACTCCCCTCCCGATCCCTTCTACGTTTGAGGTTGACAAAAGGATTTTCACGTTGGGATCATATAGATTCCTCCTAGTGTGGACCTAAACCTACCGTGGTCGAATGTTGCACTCACTATCACCCACGTATTCTCCCCACAAACGGCGCCAATTGTAAGGACCAATTTTGAACTCCTAGCCCAAAAAGTATATGGACTTAGGCCCAAAAAACCCAAAACAATAAATTTGTAGAGAATGGGTTGGTAAACTGAGATTTAATGAATTAAGCAACAAATAAACAGATCTTGATGACAAAGAAAGGAAAATAACAAACTTTCACTAAGGAAAAACATCCTCGGCGGAGTCCAAGGAGACTGATTCTTATGTATTGCTTTTGAAATTTGATTATAAGTTTGGTTCTAGATTGCTACAGTGTTTCTTTCCTGATTTTCTGATCCCCCTTCCTTCAGGGGTCTCTTACATTATATATCTCCCTCCTAGTGATCTTGGTCTTCCACTTGTTGATCATCCAAGCCACTACCTGAGTGCTTGTCCCATCAAACACCTACTTTGGCCTTCTGTGAGTTGCGGTAGCCAAGGCAGCACTGTTCAGGGGTATTCTCCACATAAATACGGCCAGAAAGTTAGCTGCGGGGCATTCAATGCGGTGGTAGTAGCTTCTCCTTAGGTATCTCCTAGCTTCCACTCTCTGGTACCCTTGAGATGTACGTCCCTGCCATTGGAGCTTCCTAGAAGGTCGCCTTAATCATTAGGATCTTCATCAGATCCGTGTTTAACCTTTCCGAGGAGGTATTCCTCCTTGGACCACCCTCCCATTAATATCATACTCATGAAGCTATGAGCTTTAACTACTTTCTAATATTTAATCGTCCTCGAATCACCCGCGTTCTCGGCCAAGGCCCAAGGCCCAATACTGGATTTGAGCCTTTACCCCCACAGAGTTTATTTTTTGTGATTTTTTTATTTTTTATAATTGTTATGTGTATATAGGAATTTTGTATATTTAAAAATATATTAATTTTATAAATTACTACACCTACTAAGGAATAATTATTTATCATTTTAAAGAATAACTATTCATAAAGAATAGATATTTCTTGTAAATAAAAATATAACCAAACTACAAAATAGCTAAACCACATGAATAACTATTATATTTTAGCGTTAACATACCCTCATAAGTTAGCTATTATATTAAAGTGTTAACATGCCCTCCTAAGTTTCTCATGCATCTCATTTTCCTCTCTCTTGTGTGTGTTTGTTTCTAAAAAAAAAGTGTCTCATGCATAGTCATTTTGCAAGATTTTTTTTTCCCCTTTTTTTTATGCTATATGCATATCTTATTAACCACTAATGAGTCGTCCCTTATCCCAAATTAAAATTAAAAAAAAAAAAAAAAAAAACTTTAGTTATATAATTTAGCGACTTCCATATATTTAGGTGCATCATTTATTACAAAATCTAATAGGAGTCCAATAAATAAATTTAAAAAAAAAAATATATATATATATATATAATAGGAGTACTTTTCGTTAGGGGTGTCAATGTTCGACCCAACCCGCGAACACGACACGAACCCGACACGGGTTTTTTAGGGTTAGGGTTGGGCCTTAATGGGTTTGGGTCATAAACGGGTCGACCCAAAAGCGACACGATAAGAAACAGGTCATAAACGGGTCAACCCGCGTAACCCGCAATAGACACGTTTGACACGTCAATTTATTTGTGTCAACCTGAAATGACCCACTTAATACAACCAGTTTAATTTATATAACAAATAAATATTTATTTTATTTTAGATTTGCCAAATACCTTTTATATCCAACATATATTTTAAATTTAAAAAGAAAAGTGAGTAATTACCAAAATTTACAAGGGATATAATTGGAAATTGAAACTTTACAGACCTTAGAACTACTAATACTTTTTTTTTTTTTTGTGGCATAAAACTTACACAAATGAAATTGGATGAGCTTGTGGAAGAAGTTATGAATTTAGACATCAACAAAGAATCTATGGATGATAATCGTGGTCATAGTCAGGATTAATCTACTGTTTGCTTAAATTCTTTTAATATTGATATTTAGCATTTGGCGAATTCCAAGAATATTATATTTTTGCTGAACTATGTTATTTTATTTTGTGAAACTTTGTTATTTTGAATTTGGGTTAAAGTGTATGCACTTCTTTTGAAGTGTAAAGAGTTTATTTCTAAATGAATGTTATATTTTTGTTGAATTATATTATTTTGAATGTGGGTTGAAGACTTGAAGTGTATGCACTGCTTTTTGGGATGTAAAAATAATTATTTCTAGATAGATGTTATATTTAATATTATGCAGGTTGAAATGAGTTGTGTTACATTCGTGTCAACTCAACACGACTCGTCCCAACACGACTCGTTTATTAAGCGTGTCAAATGGGTTGGGTCAGGTCAACCCGATTTATTAACAGGTCGGGTTAGGGTTGAAGGATTATGACACGATTATTAAATGGGTTGGGTTAGGGTTGAGCCATTTAGTCGAATACCCCTACCTCGACACGACACGAACCCGACACGCTAACCCGAATTGACACCCCTACTTTTCGTCACGAAACCAAAATTCATCTGGTGTAAATTAAATGAAAGTTACTTTAAATACTTACCCTTTTTTTTATCGTCAAAAAAAAAAAAAAAAGTTGACTTAATATTTAAATAATGGGTCACAGGTAAAAGTAAAAATTAAAATTAAAAAATGCTAGAAAACCTCAAAATTTCTGTTGGATGTGAAGCTAATTATCATCAGATGAACTTACAGTCATCTGTGATATTGTTGCCTATAAAAAAAAATAATAATAAAAAAGTAATTTAGTGATGTGGCGTAACATACCATTGGATACAACTGAGATTGTTTTTTTATGTGACCATGTCGTACTCTAATGTGAAGAATAAATATATAATAATAAAAAATCTAGTAGTTACTGCCTATTGTAAACAATATCAGTGAATATGCAAAGTTACTATCATTGCACTATTATTATTTGAAAATAAGAAGAAAAAATGTAATAATATATATAAGTGTAAACAACCCATTTTGTACCAATTAATGATCTTAATTCCTCAGCCCCAATGACGAACTTGAAAAATGTCAACCAAGGGTTGTCGGGGGCAGTTTTTTCGTTGTCCATATGATATTTGGGAAGCCAAGACCGAGACTCAACTTTGGGCTTGAAATATGGCCCAAAGGCTATCGATGAAGTGTGAAAGACTCATTTTTGCTCAAGGTCCAGATTGCATCCAACAAAATTTATAATAAGGGCCCAAAATACCTCCTCCAAAGATAAGTTAGCACAAAGGATGGCCCACCACATTAAGTGCTTAAATAATAGTCCAGCGGTAGATGCTTGACAAAATAATTAGTGTATTCGCATGGTAAAAATAATGCATGTCGGTAAATATATAAGTGGGTCCATTATAACAAGTATACAAGAGGAAAAATGGTTCAACAGTGAATATGACAGACCTCCAGTGATAATGTTTGATTAACTAATAAATATGTTTACATGATAAAAATTATATATTTTCCTCATTATTATTAAGTCAACATGACAGAAAACTTTCATAGTATCCAAGACATTATGACCTTCAATGTAATGGCAATAAACAATGATTAAATATGCCATAATTACAAGTAAAAAAGAAAAATTAGGATGGAATGAAGGGAGAGAAAGACCCCTAGCTTAGTGCAGCAAATATTTAACCAAGGTTCTTATGCCTATGATGGAATATGTGGAAGGATGTATAGTAAGTGATGGAAACTACTCTTATATGAATGGGTAAGTAGATATATGGTGATGTGGGAATAAAATGGTAAAGGAACTTGCTATTTTTGGCCATGGTGGGGAGAGACAGATTTTAGCTAATCATGAGACATTTATGGTGCTAGGTTTTGTTAAAAAAAGGGAAGGAATATTTGTGAATTGATGGGTATGGGCATTTGTGAACTAAAAAGGAACTTATTTATGGATTAAGGATTGAAAGTAGCAAGATTAATGGAGACTTTGAGAGGATTTCATCCCCCTTGATGAGTAGATGGTGTCTTCCTTTTATAGTGAAGCTTAAGGAGCAATTAGCAAAAGTAAAAAACGTTGGGTCTAATCAACAAGAGAATTTTCAGAATACCCATCATGAGATTTGGCCAAAAATGGTGTGAGCTCCTTTTTGAGTGTTTGTCTCCTTTGGGTAATGTCTGATGGAGCTAAAATCCATAGCATCTAACTTAGGATTTGGCCAAAAATTGTGTGATTTGCTTTTGGGAATTTTATCTTCTTTGGGCAATATCCAACATGGGTGAATATTTGGGTTATCTTGCATTAAATGCTAAGATTTCTAAGGTTGGCTTTAGCCAATGAGATTAAGGTAGGTATTATGGAAGAATCATGGTGCTGCAACTAAAATTTGAGATTCAAGGAGTAGGAGCTATCACCCCAAGCCAGGTGTCAAGCTTTCAACATAATTCAAGGAGCTCTACTGGAGATCTTTTTATGCCCTCCAAACAATATGTTCCCAAATTTTCCCCTTTAGGAATTCATGGGCTTGGTTCATGAATTAGTTTAAGACATTTTTAGTACTAAAGAAACTAGTTTGCTGAAGTTTGAATGATTTGGCCATGGCTTCCTCTAGCAGTAATTGAAACTTAGGAAGGAAGAATGGCATTTATTGCATTTCAGCTTTTTGGTGTCAACCCAACCCTTAGTATTGTTCACGTCAAAAATGGTAGTGGTAGAGAGCTTGATGGGACAGGTGGCCAACTCCTAATTTGGTTTGGGAGCTTAGTTACTTCTTGAGGTGATCTGCAGCAGAAGGCAAAACTGAATGGAGTTCTCTAGCTGGGTTAGTTTGCACACATAGGTTGTTTGGCTGAGACTTCATGTTGGGCTTAGCCATAAGGGCTGAGTACTTTGGTGCGCCTCCGACTTGATGGTTCTCTCCACTTGGGCCTATCCTTTTGCTTTCTCATTGTGATCCCTACAAAATGGACAAAACTACCATATATTGCCATGAATTTTTATTCCACATGGGCTTTAGTTGTTAGTAAAAATAAAATGTATTCATGAGCTTTAATATTTATGTTAGGTTTTGGGTATTAATTTCCATGGGCTTTAAATAACAATTTGTATAGTTTCTCATAATTTTTGCCATAGATTATTTTGTAAATGATATTTTCTTTGGGGCTTTTAAATCGTAACCTCCTATGTTTCTTGTGAATAATATTTACCATGGATTTTAATAGAGACAATATCCATGGGTTTCAAATAAAATATGAAAATAATCACTATAGTGGAATAATGTGATATTCTCATGGGTTTTTCTATAGATAATAATAATGGGCTTGTAAGATAAATAATTACCATGAATTTTAGAAATGTTGTGATATAAACAGTGACCACAAATTCCATGGGTTTATAATATGGTATGAAATAAATAAATGTCATAGTTTTAAGATAAATAATCATAACTCTCCATGGGATTTTATAAGATGATTGCCATGGGTTTTGAGAATAGATAATTGCCATGGATTCTATGGGCTTGTAATATCATAGTAATGTTTAAGAAATTAAAATATTGTCCATCATTAGACTTTTAAGTGAAATACTTATGATATAGTATTTTGCCAAGTATTAATAACATTGGGCTTTTAATAAAATAGTGTTAAGTAGTTTGCTTGAGCTTTTAATATTGCCAATGTGAATTGGATTTTTGATCTTGCCAATGAGAACTGGGCTTTTAATATTGCCAATGAGAATTGGGTTTTTGATGTTGCCAGCGAGAACTGGGCTTTTTGATATTGTCATTGAGATCTAGGCTTTTGATATTGCCAATGAGAATTGGGTTTTTGATATTTCCAGCGAGAACTGAACTTTTAATGTTGCCAATGAGAATTGAGTTTTATAATAAATAATTTGCCATGAGATTGAATCATGGGCTTTGCTTGCGGGATTTGAATTCCGTTGAAATCGCCATAGGTTTAAACCATGGGTTTTTATCATGGATTTGAATTCCATTGATAAAATTGTTTCGCCATGGCCTTGAATCATGAGCTTTTCAAATATTGCCAAGTATAATTATTCTTGGACTTTAAATAGAATGGAATGTGTGTATTAGGCTCGTAGGGCCGGTTTTGGGCTTAGCTAAATAATGATAATAAAATTGGATAAATATGAGTTTTTTGGGCTTTTTGTGATATTTATACATGACCCAATTTAGATAATTAGATATGAAATATTTGTGGTTAACATAATAATAGGGCAAAAAATATTTGTGAAAGCCCAATAACTTGTTAATGGTATTTGAAAATAAATAGGTGGTATTTAAATAAAACTAGGTGTAAAAAAAAAGTACCCTAACAAGGGTTAATTGAAATATTTTGATAGTTTGGATGTAATTACAACTCAAAAATGCATTGCTTTTATCAAAAATTAAAAAAATAATAAAAAAATGATGTTAAAAATTGTTTGCTCACTCTTTTGGATGTATCTCTTGAACCACAATGAAATTTTGAGTTAGACTTGTTTCATTGGAAAGTAGACGTCTAAAGTTTTAAAATGAAGACAAATTTGACCCAAATTGTATATAAAACAAGTGCCAAATGTTCATTTGAAGTTAGGGCAACAATGTTAGCAATGTGGCATGCCTCTGCATGTGAGTGCAAACATAACTACGTAGGGGTGGCAATTCATGTTTACGCATCATGTTCGTATCTCGTTGATTTATGAGTATTAGATGATCTAAGTTAACTCAAACTAGATGTGTTTATAAATCGTGTCATGAGATGTATGTGTATTATCAAGAACTAGCATGTAACTCATGTAAAAGCATGGATGCATTTAAAATTTAACACAATTTTTATTATGAAAATATAAATAATTAGTCAAATTATTAAAAAAAAATAGCATGTAACACATGCATACATATAGATACATTTAAAATTTAACACAATTTTTATCATAAAAATATAAATAATTAGTCAAATTATTTTAAAAAAAATTAAACTTAATTAGTCACATATTAAAATTCTTTCCTTAATTTAATGCTACTTATAATAATTTTTTTTTCTAATTTTTAATAAGATAGAACGTATGGTAATCTTTGTTGTGTGATGATTTTTATTGAGTATATGTGATTGGTTTTTTTTTTTAATTTATTTAATTTTGTAGTTTATTAATATTAGATTCTTAGTATTTTTCACTCATTAACTCATTTGGCACAAGGTGGGTTTCAGTTAGCTCGACTGGTAAAATCTTTGATAGTTAAATACGAAATCTGGGGTTCAATCCTCGCCTACGCCAAAAACCAATTGGTGTCTTGGTCTGATGATAAATAACAATCATCAAGAGCAGACACCATAAGTTTAAACTATCTCAAAAAAAAAAAAAAAAAAAAACCTTATTTGGCACAAATATTAAAAAACTTAAGTGAACACATGACACAAACTTAAGTGGATAATTCTTTCTCAAAAAAAAAAAAAAAAAAAAAAACTTAAGTGGATAATTATGGTATGGTCTCTACATAAATTTAAACACATAGCACAAAATTGGATTCTAATTTTAAATTCTAATTAAACTTTGTCTAAGTATGTGTGTGTGTGTGTGCGCGCTATATATATAAAACAAGTTTTCTTCAAAAACCTATCTTTTTAATTTCAACTAATCAAACATGTTTTTTATTTAAAAAATATAAGAAAATTGTTTTTTCTTTATATTCCCAAAAATAAGTTTTTGAAAATAAGAAACAAAACTTTTACCAAACATAATCTTAATATCTGAGTATACATGCTCGATTAAGTCTGCGTCCCAAACCCATCATTGGCATAAAAAATCATGTTTTGATTAATATTTTCGATTTCTCACATGATTTACAATTCAGTTTCACTCCAGAATTAGGTTAATTAATGATAATTGATTGTTTTTATGATTTACTTATTTGGCTCTTCCATGATTGGTTAGATTTGAAACGATTTGGATATGACTTTTGTTGATGGCTATTTGGAAGGTACCATACCAACGCACAAAAATGTGGGTAATGTATAATTCTCCTTGAATAATTGGCAAGGGAATAAAAAGAAAGTGACAAAAATTTTGGAATGTACGTACCCTTTACCTTTAATGGAATTAAACTATATTTCTATATTTGCTTTTTTTTTTTTTTTTCTTTTTGAGAAAGTGTATTTGCTTAGGTTAATTTAAAGTTAAAAATTACCATGACTTTGGAGTGGAGTTATGGTATGCATTTGTGTTAGAACCTCTTTCCCTCTTTCTTATGTGTGAGTGTGTGTGTGTTTGTTTGTTTCTAAAAAAAAAAGTTAATTTAAGGTTTCAATTAAATTATTGCTTAAATGATGGCATGGACAAACAAATAATTAATATTGGAATACAATTCTTCTACAAGCACACACTTTGTCACAATTTTTTATGGATGTTAATATGTGATTGAATTATATCACTTACATAATGTGACATCTCATTTTGTACCCATTAATAGATTTTGGTCCCCGTCCTCAATGATGAGCTTGACATATGTCAACTAAGGGTTTTTAAGGAGTTCATAATAGTTTGGAAGTAATCACAACTCAAAAGTACTCAAATCGCATTGAAAACGGTTCTAAAAAATGACATTTGCTCAGTGTTTTGATTCTTTTGAACACAACTTTTTATCCACAAAGAATTTTTTAGTGAAATTTGTTTCATTGGAAAATAGACATCCTGGATTTCAATTTGAACACAAATTTTATCTAATTTGGATTTATATTGTGTAAGTTATGACTATTTTAAATCAGGTCATTAAAATTGTCAGGAATTAAGGCATGCATATGCATGAATCAAGGGTGCATGCGCACCCTCGAAAGATGCATACGCAAGCCGATTTCTGGGCAGTGAAACTTCATTTTTAAGGACTCAAAACATCATTCTTTGATGTGGGCCGGCCCCTAGACCCTTGGGAACGTCCAAAGACCATTGAAAAGCTCTGAACACCCTAATTTTAACTTATAAAGACTCATCTTATGTCTCCAATCATAACCCTAGCTAGAGAGAGTTATTTTTGGCTTCCGTCTTCTCTAAAACCTTATTTTCTCTTTTCAAAACCCTAACACAGCACCTAAGAACGTCTTTTTTTTTACAAAATTAAAACCTCTCTTTAGTTAGTTCTAAGGCAGAAAGTTTGTTTTCCAAATTGTTTTCTAAATCCTTTTTCAAAATCTTTTGTTCTTGAGTTGTGATTACTAAATATTGTTGTATTCTTTAATTATTCTTGTTCCCTCAATCTAATATTTGTGTTGTAGGCACTGAGGGGTCGGTTAAACTATCTCAAATCTGTGATCCTAAAGCAAGGTGAGTCTCTTTTCCATGATTTCTCACTTTGCTATATAGGATTCACATGGTTCTTTGTTTGATGTTATCATAAGTGTTCTTATCATGTTTGATTGATATTATGATCTTTTTGATATGTTCTAATCTGATTTTAGGTTGTTTATAATTTGTTCTTATTGTTCTTGGTTTGTTATTTTAGTTTTATGTAAAGTTTAACATGTTTATTTATTTAATATAGTTTAGTTTAATTGTTTGATTTTGTTTCTTAATTATTTATTTATGTTGATGTTTGTTTTTTTGTTTCATATTATTTTAGTGTTTAGGGTTCTAACATGCTTGTTTGATCTCACATGTTATATATTTGTTTGATGAATCTCTAAAAATGTAATTTTTCGAATCTGTGCTAAAGGATACGTACACATCCATTGAGTATGCGTGCACATGGTTCAACCATGCGTACACATAGTTAAGTATGCATTTGCACCCCGAACCCAGATTAGGGCAAAATTCTTATTTTTGTTTATTTAGTTATTTTTCACATGATATTTGATTCTATTTGACTATAATTAGGTTAATTAATTGTGATTAATTAATTTCCATGTTCGTTTAAATCTTTTTGCCATGTTTGGTTTATTTTATAATCTTTCCTTATGTGTCTGATTTAATTGTTATCTTTTCCTTTTTAGTAAATGTTTGATTGTGTTTTATTTGTTTCCTTAAATATTGTGATGTGATCTTTAATATGTTGTGTGTGTTATTTCCTTAAGTGCAAGATGTATGTTTAGGTTAAAGACTAGGGCTCTCTTAATAAACTCTTTAATTAAATATGACCTAGCAACACATCATGGAGACTGACCCACAAGCCGGGCGGTCTTAGGTGCCAACACCTTCCCAAGCCATATCCAAACTTCAGACCCATAATCTGGTATGCAGACCCATGCATGTAAGTGATTGACCCAAAATGCCCAATATGGTTCCTAGACCTAATTTAGTTGGCGACTCCATTTTTCTCCACCAAGGTCCACTCGGCTAAGGCGTATTCCCTTGCGCCCACACGTATCAATCCACCACTAATACTTGGTGAATTTTCTCAAAAAAAAATTAAAATAACTTGGCAAAAAATAACTTAATCACAAATTAACTCCCAAATAAATTGTGGCAAAGTGTGTAATGGATGAATTTCAATATTAAAATAACCAACACATAGTTTATAAACTTTAGGGAATTTTTTGTAATTAATTTATTTTTAATTTTATTTATAGAGGATATAAGGAGTGTGTTTTGTTTTTGTTTTGGATAAAATACAATTTTGGTCTCTAAACTTTACTAAAATTTTTTTTTTTTGTCCCTAAACTTTAAAAGTTCTTTGTTCCATCCTTAAACTTGATAAAGAGTTTTTTTAATAGTTTAAAGACAAAAATAGGAATTAAAAAACTTTTTCAATAGTTTAGGAATGAAAAAAAAAATTAAAATTTAATGACAAAGAATAATATATTTTCAATAATTTAGGGACGAAATACGAACTTTTCAATAGTTTATGAAAAAAATGAAGAAATTTTTAAAGTTTAAGGACAAAAAAAAAAAAAAAAAAAAAAAAAAGGCTAAATTGCTAATTATATATCTAAAGTTTGAGGGTGTTTGGATTTTACACCCTGAAATTTCGAAATTTGAATTTTATCCCCTGAAGTTTGGGGGGTTTAGATTTTACACCTTAAAATTTCAAAATTTTTATTTTATCCCCTAAAGTTTAGGGGAGTTTGGATTTTACCCCTAAAGTTTGGGAGTGTTTCAATTTTACACCCTAAAGTTTCAAAATTTAGATTTTACCCCTTGAAGTTCTATTCTGTTTGCATCAACAACCCTTCTATCCATATTTTCCATTAAGTGCCACATAAACCTGCCACACATTTTTAGTTTATCCAATTTTGTTTGCATTAGCAACCCTTCCGTCCATATTTTCTATTAAGTGCCACATAAACTTACCACGTATGTTTAGTTTATCCAATAAAATGATGTCACGTCATTTTTGTAGCCTAAAAAAAAAAAAGTACAAATGGCATGGCAAAATAAAAATAACATGGCAACATTTTATTGGATGAGTTATGTGACACTTAACATAAAATATGGACTAAAGAGATGCTGATGCAAACAGAATTTAACTTCATGGAGTAAAATTTTAATTCTAAAATTTCATAGTATAAAATTCAAACATTCCCTAACTTCATTGTGATTTAAATACCCTCAAATTTTAAGGAGTAAAATCCAAATTCTAAAATTTTATGGTGCTCTTTTGACTCTCTGCCTTCATAAGGGCCAAGGATAGCACATTTGCACATAAAAGAAATAGGTAAGGGGAAAGGGGATCCCCTTGCCTTAGACCTTGTTTAGGAGAAAAGGAGTTTGTGATATGGCCATTAATGAGGAGGGTGTACTAAACAGTAGTAACACATTGAAGAATCCAATTCACCCATCTCTCATTGAAGTTCATGGAAGTAAGGATAGCCTTCAAGAAATTCCAATCAACCCTATCATATGCTTTAGACATATCAATTTTCAGAGCCCCAAAACAATTCTTCCTCCCTTTTTTCTTTCCTAGATAGTCAAACAATTCATTGGCAATTAAGTTGTTATCTGTAATGCTCCTCCCTTGAATGAAGGCATTTTGAGAAGGAGTTATCAGGGTATCCATCAGTGGTTTAATTCTATTGACCAAAGTCTTGGAAATGACCTTATAGGTAACATTGCACAAACTGATAGGTCTAAAATGGGATACCTCTTCAGCAAAGGGGATTTTGGGAATAAGGGTAATATAAGTATGATTTAGAGCTTTTAAAAGGAACCCATAATGGAAGAAAGCTTGGGCGGAGCTTAAAACATCAGCCTTCACAATTTCCCAAAACTCCTGGTAAAAGAAGGCAGGAATGCCATCAGGATCAGGGGCTTTGTGGGAACCCAATTGAAAGACAGCATATTCAATCTCCTCATTGGTGATGGGTCTATTAAGGAAATCCAAGTGTTGAGAGGAGAGCTTAGGAAGAGGGATTGAGTTTAACTCCTTAAGAATAGAGCTAAAGTCTATATTAGCAGTGCCTTCATATGATTGTCTAAAGTGATTTAACAAAGTTTGTTCAATAACCAAAGGATTCTCTGAGACACTGCCATCAGAAGTCTTAATGTGTAGAATTCTATTCCTGGCCCTTCTCTACTTAACAACAGTTTGAAAATACCTAGTATTCCTATCACCCAACACTATCCCCTTATTCCTTGCCTTTTGAGCCCATTTCATTTCTTCCCGTAGCATGAGCATTTCTAGATCCTCCCTAAGAATCCTTTCCTTCCTAACATCCTCTTGGGTAAGGATAGAGTTCTGGATATCTTGGAGCTGTTTCTGTTTTTGGCAGATTTCCTGCTCCACTTAACCAAAAACAGACTTATTCCAAACAAGCAAATCGGCTTTAAGTTTGGAAGTTTTACTTTTTATTTGGAAGGCCCTAGAACCAAGAATTTGGAAATTCCAAGCATTTTGAACAACCTCCCTACATGTAGAATGTATGAGCCACATATGTTCAAAACGGAAAGGTCTATGTTCAAAAGGGTGCTGAAGGTCAAAATCTAGAGTGATGGGTCCATGATCATAATGCAATATAGGATGATTTCTAAGAGCATAGTTAGGGTAAGAATTAACCCATTCAACATTAGCAAACGCTCTATCCAATCTCTCCATGACAAACTCCTCATCCATCCTATTATTCATCCAGGTGAAATTTTAACTGGAGGAAGCTAACTCACATAATTCCAAATCAAAAACTAATTGTTGGAAGGCTTCCATGTCAGGGGTCTTCCCACAATAAAAGGAAAATTTGTCCTTACTATCTAGAATTTGATTAAAGTCTCCTATGCAGAGCCAATTTGGATGTGAAAAAAATTTTAAGTTCTTTGAGCTTAGCCAAAACATATTCCCTTTTAGATTGATCAGGGTGTCCATAAACAAAAGTAATGGATAAGGGGTTACCTTTGTTATCCATCACTTCAGTGTGAACCAAATTCTGAGACTAAAGAATAATCTGAATTTGTTGTCTAGTACCACTGAGACCTTCTCTTGGAAGGTCCCAACCTTCAAAAAAACCACACTTCTGCCAAACTAACTTTCCCTTATCTTTGGGTAATTGAGTCTCCATAAAGAATAGTAAATCAGGACAAGACTCGAGGGCTTTTTTCTGGCATTGCAGAACAGTAGAGGATTTGCCCAAACCTCTACAGTTCCAGCATAATATCCTCATGGGTAATGGGGAAGCTGATGAAAGCCAGCTTCCCAAAGCCTATTTGGATTGTCAGAGAAAGAACCACCAGGATTGTCCAAATGCTGAATGCCACGAGTTGACTCACCCAATTCTGATCCAGATACAACCTGCCCAGGCTCATAAGTTGCTTCCTCATTATGTCCTAATCTGCTAAAAAACCCACACAATCTCTGGCGTATGTTGCGCCCAAATTTCCCAAAATCTTTTCTTTCTCGAACCACTCAGTTGAAGGGATGTAGAAAAGGAGACCTGAGACTCATCTTGAGTTGCCTGTGTATGGGTGTAATATGGACCAGGATCAGAGTGAAAAGAAGATGGTGATAGTGGGTCTGGGCCTATGTGCAAGGCCTGATCAGAGGTCTGTTTCAGATTGGAGGAAAGATTTGGGCCTTCCACACTTCTATTTACAGTTGTATCATTGGTCCCATTTAACTGTTGGGCTTGTGAACAACATAGCATAGGTCCAGCACTGGGTTCGCCCAATTCAAAATGAAACCTCCCTTTATTGACTCGTTGGAGTAGAGATTCAACAAGAGAGTCCGGAGATTCTGGGATTAATCCTTTATCCCAAGTGGACCCTTGTCTGACCTCGGGTCTGACATCATTCAGTTTGTCTAAATTAAACATAGTAACTGTCACGGAATCGCTCTTTGTGTCTGATGTTAGTGGTTGGGATTCTCTAACCTCAGCATTTGTAATAAAAGGGCCCAAGTCAGCTATCCAAGTCCATCTCAAACCTAAAGCTCGTGGGGGAAACAAAGATGGTCTCTTGGTGAACGTTTCAGAAGGGCGGCCATGGACAGAGGTAGATTCAGGGGAATTAGGTGGTACAGGTGGAATGTTCTGGTTTCCTAGATTTAGAGAATTAATTGCTGAGTTAAAATGTGCATGGTCATTATCAGTTTGGGTTGAGGCATGATTGGTTTAAAATTTTAATTGTAAGGTTGAAATTTATCAACCATCTTGTTGGCTTTATTCCGTGCCAATTTGCTTGTAATTTAGCACTTAGTAACCCTGTATTTAGGTGGGATTCATGTAAGGGTAGTGTGTGAAGAGAGTGTGAAGAAAAACTCAAGTTTGTGCAAAGAAGCAGAGTTTCGCGGCTAGGACTCGCGGCTGACTCGCGACTGGCAAGCTGCCAATTGCAGGCACGTGAGAAGCACACAGGGGAGCTGAAGGGTCGCGCCAGCTGTCGCACTACAGGACAAAAGTCCCAGGCTGGCCAGGCCGTTATCTCGTGACTTGAACTCGCGACTTGGACAAGCTGCGAGGCCAACCCGCCAACCAGTCCTGTTTGGTAAAAACTGTCTCTTCGTATTCCAAACACACACCACTATATATAAACCCTTATACCCACTAAATTGAGAGTGCTTCCAGAGAGAATTTTGTGAGAGAAACCCTAGAGCAAAACAAGATTGCCTCATCCCCAATCTTCATCTAAGAGACTCTACAAATTCCTCTACTCTTTTCCTCTCCATTGTTACATCCTTGAGAGGTCATTGACCAAATCCTTTTCTCACCACACCCACGTCTGTGAGAAGGTTCATTTGGTGCTAAGGGAAGCAGTTTAGAAGGAACCAATATCTATTGGTTGATGTTATGGTATAGTAGCAGAATCCGGGAAGCTAAAGAAGAAATAGGTTCGGCGTAACCTCGTTGGAGCAAGAAGCTTGGAGGGCTTAGGTACTTGGGTAGATTAGGCTTGGAGGGTCTTCTGCTATTCATGTATCCCAACTACATTCTTTAGTGGATTATTTCACCGCTTGGAGGGCGGCGGAGAAGTTTTACGCCGAGGACTTCGATTTCCTCTTCGATAACACATCATGTGTTGTCCGTGTATTTGCATCTTCCTTCCCTTTTTCTTTGCCTTATATTTACTGTTGTGGATGTGTTTATATTTGGCTTAGATTAGTTATCAATTCTGTGATTGGCTTATGTTCATGTTCCGCACATTAATTGTTTGATTATAAGCTTGAATTGATAATTTATAATTTGGGGTTTAAACGTTCAAGGGTGTTTCATACCCATTTTGAACTTTCATTAATATTCACAAACTTTAAAAACATAATTTACAATTTAGCTTAGGAAAAAAAAAAAAACTTTTAGTAAATCTAAGAAGATAGCTTTTAGTAAACTTTTACCTTTTATTTTTTAAATAAATCTAAGAAGACAACTTTTTTTCACAACGTGTGAGTTTGGATTGGAATGAAAAATTAAAATTATTTCACTATTTAACTTATTTTTTCTACTATTCATGGGCCCTACTGCACTTTTTGGCACTATTCATGAGCCCCACTGTACTATTTCAACTAACTTTTACTTTTATCTATAGTACTTTCTGTTAGGTTTTGAGTTTGTAATGTTGGCAAACCATGACAAAAACTAAGTCTCATTGGTTTAGGATGGTCTACATTGAAGTCCAAGACAAAAAACTTAAGTTCGGGATGAAAAAAAATGAGTTACAATATGTTTCGTTCGATTGGTACTCGATCGATCGAAACACGCGTATCAACAAAAATCAGCAAACGTAAAAAGGCCATAACTTATCCGTTTGAAGCCAAATCGCGAGATGTTTTTTCCAGTATTTAAAGGACATTATAAGCTAACCCTAGAGAGGGTTTTCAGAGTTTTTAGAGAGATTAGAGTACATCTTATGCATCTTTTGTAGATTTAGGGTTTTGTACCCAAAAACTCTCTCATGTATTCTACCGGTGTTATTCCTTGAAAAATCTCAATATCTGGTATTGTAGAAGTTGCTGCATACAAAATCAACATTTAAGGAGATCCAAAACCTTTGAGTGGAGTCTCAAATTCACAAGCAGGTGAGCTTGTGTTGTTGCAAAGGCCAAGAAAGAAGTAGTCTGTGGACTCGGAGTTGTCACGTGGTCGTGATAGTAAGTTTTCTACTCGAGGTAGCAATAGGATGTTAATGGTCTAAGTCGCTATTGTAAAACTTCAATTCTTTCATAGCGGATTTGCTTTTTACCTTGAGGATAACTAGGTTAAATCCTCCTCAGGTTTTTTACCGGTTTGGTTTTCCTGAGTCATCATATCATTGTGTTCTTTATATTTTCGCTGCTTTGCATGATATGATTGTTTTGTTTTAACCTAGATCTGAATAATAAACCTAAGTATTCACTTAATTAATTAATTAGGTTAAACAATTTAGTTTTACATGAATCTAAAAAAGTACACTTTTAATAATAATTTTTTAATTTTAACAAAATAAACTATATTTAAACTCGCTTAACTTTATACCGAAGTGAATGAAGAAAATTAAAAGAGATATAATTAATAAACGGTTATGTGAACGCAATCTTTTTGCTTTTTCCCCTGAATAAGGGAATGGTGAGCAATGAAGTGACTCGTGGCTACATATCTGATGCACATTATTAAGCAGACCTACTGGACTTTTAGGGTTTGGCTTTTGTCTAGGTCTTTGCTAATGTCCTTCAAAACATGACTAGTACAGTAGTACTCCTGCTAGAAAATGTACAGTATTTGTTGATTTGACTATTGAAAACAAATTTCTCATTAAATTATTTTTAGACATTTCGTAGCAAACAAATTGTTTTGAATAATGTGAGGCCTAGCTTAAACATTCTTCAGAAGAAAAAGTAAGAAGAATAGGAGAATACCTTGAGTAGCAGACTGATGATTAAAATAATAGGTTTTTCCCTGGGTGAAAATGTTAAAACTGTTTATGGTTGATTCAGTTGAACTATGCAAAAATAAATGTGAGGCACCAGAAAACATAAAGCTTACCTGGAAAATTGTCTCACTTTATAATTTGACAGATAATATTATTAAAATTTGGTTGTCCCTCCCAAGATATTATAAATTATAAAATATCCCACTGATGGAACTGAGTTTCTATGCACAGTGAAATGACAATAAGTTTGAAAGATGAAACTACAAATCAGAGAGAGAGAGAGAGCAGAAAAATCTACCCAAACCCAAATAAATGAACTCCAAAGCATATATTCATTCATCCAGGCGCAGATGCAGAAGAGGGAATAATGAGAAAATATCCAAAGGGCCATAACATACCATCTGGACAGGTATATGAATTATTCTGGCAAAAAACCATCATGACAACTATATGGAATTAATAATGATTAATAATTGGGCAAACTAATTATTATTAAATCTTTCATTTCATAATTTGTTAACTCATACGATTATAAGTGGTTGATAAAAGGTGGTAGATTGCACAAACAGTAATGATCCGAAATATCAGCTATTTACTCTCGTATAAATTAATAAAGGATTTTGTTAATGTGTGCTTAAGAACACACAATAATTTTCATTTATGAAAAAAAAATTTCTCAAAAATTGAAAAAATATGAACAATTTTTTTAATTTTTGAAAAATTATTTTCAAAAAAGTGGATGGCTTAACATGTGTCCTAAATCTATTAATAAATTATGAAATTAAGTATGCTGATACGTATCTCTAGAATTATTCTGAGTTTGAAAAAAAGTGAACAACTGTAGAAGCACAACTGCACAAAAGTCATTTCATGGGACATCCCCATTTGTCCAAAAAATAAAAGCAAGAGTTGGGAGCGGGCTGTCCCACTGCTAGCTTGCATTGGTACTTGTCTCCCTTGCTAATTATGCTGACGTACCTTGTCCGTTACCCTATCTTCGCCCGGCTGTGGAGGGAGATCTCCTTTGCAGCGTTGGCCTGTTTAGAGCATTTTCACCAACAATTCTAAAAAAATTAGTATTTATTATCTCAAAACTTTTTTTTTTTTTTTTTGATAAGCTCAAAACTTATTTTTATAACATATAACACATCACTTTACAATCTTTTTTATATCAAAATTTTTAATTTTTTTAACACTTCATTTAAATATTATTTCTTTATTATTTTTTATTCATCCTCTCTCTTTCTCTGTCTCTCTCTCCTCTGTGTCTCTTTTTCACAACCCAGCGCCGCCGGCCACGATATCCACCCATATCACAACCACCACATCCACCCACCATTGCCGCAACCACAAACAAAAAAAAAAAAAAAAACCTCCACATCCAAAGCCACAAAATCAAAAAATCATCAAATCAAAGAATCACAACATCACAACAAAGACCCAAAACCACCCCGATCAACCCACACCCATCTCTGAACCACCCCGATTAACCCACACCCAGCACCCAAAACCATCCCGATCAACCCACAAACCCAGCGACCGAAATCAAGAACCCACCAAAATCAATCAAAACTACTGAAATTAAAACTCACCAATATCAAAATGCAAAATCCACTCACCGAACCGCCGCAGAGACCCACCAGGAACCACCGTAGAGAACCACGATCCACGAAAAACCACTACAGCCCAAGCACACCTAGCCACACCCAAGACCCACGAACTCGAGATGCAGAGAGAAAATGAAAGAAAGAGTAAGAAGGAGTGGACGGAGAGCACGAGAAAGACAGTAAAAGGAAAGAAGTGAACGGAGAGCACGAGATCGGCGGTGGCATGTGGGTATGGAGATAGCGTAGAGATCGGAGGGTAATCGGATATGATAGTGGGGATGGAGATAACGGCGATGATGATGACGAGGAGAGAGCATGTGGGTTTGGAGAATAATGGCGGCGGCATGTTTTGGCGAGCTATGGAGGGCATGCCTGAGAGAGAGACACCAGAAGGAGAGAGGGACGGAGAGCACGAGAGAGAGTGACAGAGGAGAAGTGAGAAAGGAGAGAGAATAGACATGGAAGGAGACAACACGGAAGAGAGAGAGAAAGAAATTAATAAAAAATTATAGCAGTATTGCAAAATTTTTGGCATATACAATCTTTGATGGAGCACGTTTTTGGGTTAGAAATGCTAAAAAAATAACATCTTTTAGCATATACCATGCTTAATGGGAATGCTCTTAATGAGTTAGGTCAAACTCAGATTTTCACATTTTAAATAATATTGCACATATTTTTACATATTTTTTCAATTACACGTATTTTAAAAAATTACAAATAACAATTCTCAAACTACTCTACCAAATACCCCTAATTTCTGAATAATACTTTTTGGAAAAATATTGAGTCTTTTATCTTTAACTTAATCTATCAATTTTTAAAAAAAATTCATATATAATTTTTTTAATTTTATTCTTACATAATTTACTTTTTAAAATACAATATTCAAACACAATTTAAGAAAATAATTTGCCTGAGCAAGCAGCCAACAATTTTTTTTTTTTTTTTTTTGCTTCAAAACAACCAATAATAATATTGGAAAGGGACCAAAGGGTCTTGAACTCATATATTTATAACTAAATAAATTTAAAAAAGAAGGTTTCAAACACGTTTATATTTAAGATATTTAATCTCAAACCCATCTTATGTATTTGGGAAAAAGTAATGAAATGGAGAATGGATGCAAAATTTTTTATAAAAAAATAATTTGTTAAGGTAATAAATTATTATTGAAAAAAAAAGTCACTTTAATATAGATTCATTATTGATATTACTTTTACTATTTACTAATGAACAATTATGAAAAAGTTTAGTGTCATTGGACTTATTGATTTAAGAATTCTAAATTCTTTCAAAGCTGTCCGTTTATTTTATTATATTTGGATGAAAAAATGCTAAATTCTAAAATATCATTTAAAACATGCAAACATCAATAAAAATATCATAATATCATTATATTGATTAAAAATAAATTGAACAACATTTAATTCAATTTGCATAAAATTGATCCAATTTTATGTCTACCAACTTTTTTGGTAGCTTTTTTTTTTTTTGAGAAACCAAAAAAAAAAAAAAAAAAAAAGGGAAATTATTTTACACATTACATGAATTTGTATAATACTAAAGAATAAAATGAATAAGAGAAAGGCATGGTGGGTAAAACCGTAAAAGTTATAGAAAACCATCCATTTTTCATAAATAAAATTACTTTTAAGAATATTTTAATTGCTAAGTTAATTATATAGTTGGGTTGGAGTTGAATTGTCAAGACCTAAAAGGCTATATCCAATCCCATCTAAACCCATTTAGGTTTCAAATTGTGAATTTAAAAACTATCCGTGAGATTTGGGCTAATGCAAAGTATCACCAAAGCATTTTCAAAATATTCAATTTGCTCTTAAGCACAAATGTCAGTTAGCATTGTTCGAAAATTACCCTATTCTCTCTGCTTCTTTTTCCATTTCTGGTTTCTATGTATCTACCATTAATTTCCTAAACAATCTCTCGAGCATATAATTTCCATAATGCATGGAATGTAAGACTCATGTAGTTAAGAAATGCTATTGGAAAGAAGCAGAAGACTTAAAGGAATAAAACTCTTTCAAACAATGTCAAGTGTTGTTTGTGCTTGCACTTTATTTGGTTGGTAGTGATTTGGGGGAGGATAGTAAAAAGAAAGGGGAAATAGATGAGAAAATGGGAAGAAAGGTTGTTTGGTAGGGCTTAATTGTTTTATCCCCAAACCCATCAAAATTTCATCTCCCCAATTGGAGAGAAAATGGGAAGAAGAGTTCTCATCTACCCATTTCCATCCTTCCACTGTACGTAGTTGTTGTTGTTTTTTTTTTTTTTTCCCTTCTAAATTATTGAAAGATTTTTTTTTATTTAATAAACATGAGAATAAATTTATAAACTACATTTTCTGTTATTTTATTTTATTCTCAACTAAATAAAAGAGTTTTTCATTTTTTTAATATTTTTCATCCTTTAACCAAATAGGGCCTTAGGGAGAAAATTTGATATTTTTAAAAAGTCTTAATAATACTTAGTATTAAATTTTTCTTTTTTTTTTCTCGAGGGGGTAGTATTAGCTAGCTTTAACCTTAGGATCGTGTGTGTGTTTTATCCTAGATTTATTGTTTGGTTAAGGTTCGTGACTTGCAAGTTGCAACATTGTGGGTATTTGATTAAAGTTCTTGGCTTGCAATATTGTAGAAGCATAAAATCACCTTCGGCAACAATCGTTTATTTTTCCTTCTTTCCACGATTTTTTTTAATAATTATTTGTGAAAAACGCATTACTTTGACGAAAACCTAAGTAGTAATTCATTTGCATTGGTCTCTACCAAAATATATATATATATATATATATGCATTGGTTGTCTAAAAAAAAATATATATATATATATATACAGACAACAGTTGTTACATAAACAAACAATTTTATTTTATTTTTTTATTATTATTATTATTATTTTTTTTTTTGAGAAAGTAACAAAAAATTTTATGGTATTGTCAAAATAGTTGGTAAAAATTGGCCTATTGGCTTGAAAGTAACCAGAGTATTAGGAAAATAGAGTAGACCCAAATAAAGCAAGTGTTAAATATTGTTTTTTAGTATTTATTTATTTTGATGGGACTTAGATATTGTTATTGATGGTTGATACAATTCCTTCGTTTTAGTCGATGATTGGTTACCGCTATTTCTCCTTGTGTTACCGCTATTTCATTGCTCTTAAAAAAAATTTAATTCTATTAGAGGAAAATTTAGAGAATTAAAAAAAGAAAAGATTCTTATTTTTATGAGAATCAAAAATTCAAAATGAGATTCATTTCCATAGCGATTTTTAAGGCAAGCATGAATGAAAGTTGTATGAAAGATGACGAGACATAAAGAAAGCTTTGCCTATGCGTGTGAAATGTCAAAATATAGATCGAAATCCTACCATTAAAGCTGGGTAACTATAGCGATTAGTTTCCTACTAGGGAAAGGACATCTTGTACGAACGCTGGCCAACATTGTCTTCAACAACGCCATTGAAACTTTTTCTGGCTACGTACAGGAGAAAGTAAAAAAACAAAATGATGAATACTATAGAATTTTAAAATCATGACAAAATAACATTATGATATTTTTAAATTTTTATTCCTTTCTGGTAAATGAATATAAATAGCACAGTATAGTAATCCCTAGAGGGGGCATCAATTATTTAACAAGATACAATTCTGATGCTTTTTTTTACCACAAGTAATTTCTCTCCTCTTAATGAGCCCACCACTTGAGCCAAAGCAAAGAGATCCCAAATGGTTAATAAGCAAACTCTTAAATTTTGCTGTGCTCTTGGGTTCTTTGAGGAGTGTGGTGTGATATTGTCTGTTTTTTCTCCGGTGATTGTATGCTATCTCTGTTGTAACTTTCCTTTAAGTTGAATGAATATTTCATGCTTCTTATCAAAAAAAAAAAAAAAAAAAATACATAAATACATAAATAAATTTTTTATCTTTTTTTGGAACTCAAATAGCAATGTTATCTCTAGATTTTTCATATTACTCAATATTTTTTTTCTTTTTCAGAAAACGATTCAGTGAGTGAACTTCAGAATTTCCAATGGCTAATCAAAAGCTCATGAGTTGTGTATATAGATTCCAATGAGAATACTATACTATATATTAATTAAAGAAAACCTATGGTAGATCTAAGAAGAGACTAGATGGATGGATGGATGGACAGATGAGAAAAAAGTAGTGATTGGACAATGGAAATGAAACGGTAATGAGAGAATGGTGAAGAGAGGGGTGCCCATTTCTCATTCAGGTCATAGGCAGCCTTTTTGGCTTGATAAGACACTGATATCAGTAAGTGATTGAGAATCTGATGTGATAAAATATTAAAATTTTCTCATTGCCATCATAGTCCTATTGGCTCTTTAATTCGTGGGTTCCCCCTATTCCTATGTCTGTTTCTTAATGCATCCCTCTTTAATTATTTCACTTTGAATATAAGCTTTTGGCCTTATATTAATATCATTTAAAAAGACTAATTTCTGTAAAATATTAAATCCGATTGACTTCACTTTGGATATCAAGTCCTACTATTCGTTTCCTAGTATAATACAAATCTATCATGGGGTGTGTATAATGTAATATAAAAAAAATCAAATTTTAATCCCAAACTTTGAGGTGAATTGTGTATACACAACAGGCTAATCAGTTCAGCCATTTAAAAAAAAAAGGTTCAAGTAATAAAAATATAATAGATGATTCTAAAAGATATCACCCATTTAAGGTAAATTAAAAAAAAAAAAAAAGACATGAAATTCCTCCCTAAAATATGTCTATTAGAAATTGTTCCAAATTCTTAGTTGGATTTGTTTTTTTTTTTATTGGGTTTCCTTGTGATGCGGAAGGTAAGGATTTTCGTTAGTGTGTAGGAGAAAGAATTTTACTTGGTATGAAAGGAAACAATTTTTCTTAGTGAAGAATAATTAGGAGTTCCTTGTCTTTAAGTAATAGAATTAGAACCTTACAAATAGTAATTGTTGCACAAGATTTGGTGACTTTAGTCTTAACTAGGTTGGTTCTCTGCCAAAGGTAGTCCTTTGTGTAAGGAATTATGTGGTAATCTTTTTGAAGTCGAGAGATAGTTGCATGAGTGATTTAGTGAGTTTGTTTATTGTGTGAGTGTGAAAACGGTTGGGTGTATCGGGACTCTAGGATTGTAAGTGTCTATAAGAGATTTTTGAGCGAGAAGTCTTGTTTATGTTTGGTTTGTGAGGAGTGTGTGAGTGTTGTTTGTGAGAGTTTGTGAGTTTTGATTAAGAGTTATTGTAAATTTGTAATACATATATTTGATAGCGGTCGCTCATTAATAAGCATAGAGTTAACTGAACTACGTTAATATTGTTGTCTTATGTGTATGTTTCTATTTCTTGTTTGTGAAAATATGCCTCTGTTTGTCGAAAATCCCACCAAACTAGAATTAGAGCTCAAAGGACATTCTAGTGTAATTCAATAGATTTAACCTTTTTGGCACAAGTTGGCAATTGGTTTGATGTAGGCGCACTCAAGTTTTGCTTTAAAAGTGGAAATAATGATAAATTTGTTCAAGGGAAGCTTTGATATTGGAATCATATGGGGCAACCCAAACTTATCTGATATGATAAATGAAGGCAGGGTGGATGTATATAATTTTTTTTTTTTTTTTATATATTTTTTAGTTATATGAAATAAGAAAAACACTCAAGAATTAAAATGATAGATAAACTCATTACCAAAGCAAACCCAAAGGGATATAGATATCATCACCCAAAGGAATTTAACTAAGGATACAGAACTAAATTGACTTACCACTCAATGGGATACAAAATATCACTACCTTAAGAGATACAGAAACCGAAATTCACCACTCAAAGGAATCCAACCAAGGGATAAGAGTTAATTTAGAAAAAATTCATCTTCTGAAAAGCACAAAGGCTAATTCTAAAAACACTATCTTCTAATTTTATTCAATTCAACCAAACGACTTATATAATGCTTAGAACAGCCCTCTAAGCATGGAAGAACGAAATTAAAAACATTACATTTTCAAGACCTTGACTCATAAAAACTATAAACAAAATAAATGATTTATTTGCCTAGGAGAATGAAAACATAATAGCTATATTCCCTAGAAAAAACCCAATTAAATGCTATTTGACTTATTAGATAAAATAACCTATTAATCTTCAAATATCTTCTAAATTATTGGGAAATTCATTCAAAATCATGGCTTTATTTGATGGGCTTGAAAATCAACTTGGTTGGGCTTAAAAGACTAATTGGATTGGGTTGTAAGCTTATTTGGATACTCCTCATGCCACCATGTTTGTGGTCGCCACTTTACTACGGTGTCAAGCTTGATTAGATTAAGTTCAAACTTCTATAAAAATAAGGAAAATTACATGGTGGAATTTGAATCATGCAAGATGGAGATTTCAAATTTGTAATTTTATTTAGTTTAGGTTTTTTTGAAGTGGAAATAAGAATGTATATTCTCTGCTAAATAAGCAATTTAGTATTGTTTTGGTCCACTAAAGAAGCTACTCCGAATCTACTAAGGAGTAGGTATTGAATTCTTATATATATATATATATATACACACACACACACTGATGGGGTCCAAACCAATTTTAGTTCGCCATGATGGTCGTCCATGACTAGATTACATCCATAGGGTTTTACAAGAAAAGAAGCTCAAATAGAAACACTCCAAACATGGATAAGGTCCATCCATAAGATATTGTAACCATCCAAATTAGGATAGTTGTCCATGACCCACAAGGGCATGGATGACCAAGTATGATCATCCATGGCTCACAAGGGTATGGACGACCATACAACACTTAGTAAATTTCAAACGAATTCTCTATAAACTCTACACAATCAAACCACGATCTAGCATTTTGGAACGTGGGGAGGATTCCCCCGAAACCCGCTCCATTTTTTTCCATTAACTCCATTCATCTCTCATGATGATGGTGGATCCGAATAAGCAGACCCACTTCTAACTCTATAAAAGGATTAGGTCTCATTCAACGAAGGTAAGTTCTACTATTCACAGTTTCCCATCCTGATATTTTAGAGAGAAAACTGACTTAACCGTCAGAGGGTCCTTGGTCAGGTTACACTTGTCACCCTTGACAGTCATTTCTTTCATTTCAGGTCATTAAGTCATCACCATAGTCCAGAGCATTTTAGCCTATTGATTTTCGAACATCATCATATTCCATATTGCAAAGGGTCTATATATATAGAATGAGTTTCTTTGAAAAATAGCTTGGTAGTTCTTGCGGGGTTAAAAAAAAAAATTTACACGTGTGAGTTTAGAGTGGTTCGTTTTGTTAGTGTAAGAGCACTATTAGGTGTATTAGGGCATTGGGATTGTGAGTATCTCATTTGTGAGTTTGTTTTAGTTGTAATGGGATATGAGTTATACATATGAGATTTGTGAGTGATGTGTTATCAAAGTGTGTTGGGCTTTTTTTTTTTTTTTTTTTTTTTTTTCTTTCTTGGAGATTTGGTTGAGTATGGTGTTTATAATCCATAGTATTGATAGTGGATTTTGGTTGGTGTTGCCCATGGATGTAGGCATGAAGTTGGCAAAAATATGTTAAATGTTGTTGTTTTATTTGGATGTTTTAATTTTTCTCTTGAATATGGTTCCGCTAGCCACAAATTCCTGAAAAACTAGTATTAAAGCTAAGTGTGGAGAAATAACAAAAAGAAGGAAGACTAGCTACCTGATGGAATTTGGGTTAGGGTGGGGATATGTTAGAAATTTTCTCAAATTTTTGTTTGGATTTCATCTACTTATTAGGTTTGCTTGGTCTAGAAGGAAATGATATATATTTTTTTTTGGGTGGGGAAGAAAGTGATTTTTCTTGGTATAGAAGGAAAGAATTATATTTATTAAAGAAGTAATTGGGTATTTCTTATGAATTAAATAATAATATTTTGGAGTGCTATATAAAGACCTTATTGTATGTAAAGGGTTTGGTGGTTTTAATCCAAATTAGTCATCTTATGTGAGGTTTGGTGTGGTAGTGTTTTTGGGGTTGAGAGATACCAACGCATGTGATGATTTGTTGAGTTTGTGTGCATATGAAACAATTTTGGGTATATTGAGGAGTGAGTTTGTGTTTGCGAGAGATTTTATTTATTTTTGTTTATGAGAGTTTGTGAGTTTGTTTTACGAAGTTTGATTTTGAGTGGTTATAATTTATTAATCAGAGTTAAACGAATCACGTTTAAATATTGTTTTCGTGTTTGAATGTTTTTACTAAATCATATAAATTTGTTTCCATTTATTCCAAATCACAACAATGTTAGAATGGCAGTATATGGATGAACTTGCCATGACAAGTGCAAAACCTTGAAGACCAATTACATTCGGTTTTCTTATATGCGTAAATGTTTTAAAGAAAATTATTTAAAATTAATAAAAAATTAAATAGTGATTTGATTACTGGCGCTAAACGTCACCCCACGCCTCCACACTCCAATATATATATATATATATATATATATATCAATCTCCATCATTGCACAAGAGGAGCTTTAAAGTTGTCCGCTATTTAGCTAATACTTAATACACAAACTTGCCTTATACCTGGGTAATGAAGAAAGTGAAACAGCGAAAGACACTATTAGTCTTGTGGGACATGATGTTCAGAGCAAAAACTCCCTAAATTAAGCAAGGATTTGAGATACATATGTTGTGCTTGGTCGTGACATTTAAAAAAATGTCATTCACATGCAGTGAACAGTAGAGTTAGTTCAAATCCTCCAGTTAATGTATATTACTTTGCACATATTACTAAACTACCTATAATTGTGGCAAACTTTTTACACTCTCTACATGTTTTTTCGCAGAAAGTTGCATGGTCTTTGTTACAGTATTTATAATTTGATTGCCAAATTGACTTGTCTTCCAAATCTGTAAAGCAAAGATACACATATATATTTCGTTTTGACTTGACACATTTTGTTTCAGTAAATGCTGAACTGTATCTACTGGCTTTGGTGCATATAATATGACTCTTAAATTGTCTTTGCACATCTGCACAAAAAAGATACATCTATATCTCGTTTTGACTTCATAAGTTTTGCTTTAGACAGCGCTGATGAACTGTAATGATTAGCTTTGGCGCATATAATATGGCTTTAAGAACTTAACACGTGTCATATACATATATATATTAGTCACTTAAAGGATTGCCTTTTCTTGTAGTGAGATCATAATTTATCACAAATGTTTGGACAAGTTTGCAAATATAGTATGGTAGGAAGTAAAAAGGCTAGTAGCTAGGACTAGTCTAAATAGGTTTGTACCTATCCAATGTATTGTTCCTAGAACAAAAGGAAACCCTAGGATGATAACACTGCATTTTTTTTTTGGGGGGAGGGGGGGTTTTTATTAAATATATGGTTTGGTATCCATTCCACGTAGAAGGTTTGCTAGTCAACAAACAGTGGATACGGGATGCAAATACGTATTGCATTACAATTCCTTATCATTATAAAACTAATATGCTTGTAAAGCAATTTCAATCCTATAATATAGCTAATAATAATCTCTACAATTGCCACTAACCACGGAAGAGAGTGAACTGGGCTACTCTACTTTGATAGACTCGAATCAAGTAGGACCAATGAAAGATATTATAAATTACCCTTTCAAATTTGAGGTGATAACAATGATTTGAAAGGAATTTTCCTTGTCATTTCACTAAGAATGAGTTCTATTATTATTATCTCACTGAATAAATGTGGTCTATAAGTAATGGTTTCCTCAATAGCAAGCATATCTACATTAATGATGATCATTATTAATTAGCCAGGATTTTTTGTTGACAGCAATTAGCAAGGAATTATATATGTAAGAAAGAAAAGGAATTAATGCTAACTTATTTAAAGTATAGCATCCTGCATGCTTATTATAAATTCATAAAAAAATCTAGAGAGTAGATGCAAAGGAAGTGATGGGGCTCTTCATAATGCAAGAGATTGGTAGGTCTACTGTTCTACATGACAATGTGAAAGCAAACAAGAATATGAATAACTCCCTTTTATCTTGTTTATTTGTTTTTCCCCCAATATTTAAAAACACATATTAATTAGTCTGATCTCAGCCTTTCTTTTTCTACTTTTTAGCTTATATAAAGCCATTCCTTCACTAAATGGATCTATGAGTCGCTTGCTTTGTTGAGCTGGTAATAGCTGAAGCTCTCTCTACCCTCCATTCTCCAACAACTTTTAGATTTTTTTTTTTTTTTTTTTGAGAAGTCACTATCCTCACCTGTCTGTGTTGTTGTTGGTGTTTTAGGGTTAGGTTGCCAAGGGGAGACAAGGGCAATCTTAACACTTAATTAAGAGAAACCCACATGGATCTGTGCTTTAGTCTTGCATATAAAGCAAAGATTCATTTCATTTTCCATTTGTTTTAGTATTTGTTCTCTTTCTTCTTAAATATTAATGGTTAAGAGAGCTCTCTTCAGTCCACTCATGGGTGGCAGTGGGATTTCAATTAGCTGCCGACTCATTCATCCAAATACTGTGTTAAAAGGAGAGAAGAATACCCAGTAAATGAGTGAATGATGCGGGAGACAGATTGAATCTTAAGCTTCCTGTACTTGGACTGAAGGGAGCTCCCTTTCCTGTAATCTTTATTTAATTAAAACATCTTCTTTTTGTGCAAATCTCTTTCCTTGTTTTGTTTAGTCAATATTTAAATTGAAGTGGGTTTCCTTATATACTATTAAAGATTAGTTTCAACAATTACTTTTCTTCTTTCGGAACCCCGAGCACACTTCTTTTGATGAGGTAATGCCACTATTTGAACTTGTCCCTATTAAGTTTGACAAGTCTGGCTGTAAGATTATCATAAAGTTTTTGTCATGTTTATCTTGTTTGGTATGCTAGAAAGGGAGCTCGACTTAGGAAAATCAACAAAGGTAAGCATATTTAGAGACCCTTCTTATCTCAAAAAAAAGAAAAAGAAAAAAAAAAGACCCTTCTTGCTTTTGTGCATAAATTTATGGACTTCCATAGTTCCACATGATTTCCTCTTTTGTTAGTTACACTAAAGATTTATTGACTAGGGTTAAAGTATGTAGGATGGTTATTATTTTCTTCTTAATATGCTGTTCATATATATTCTTCTTGAAAACTAAGCTTTATTAGGGTTTTGTCAAGCGGCCATATTTCTTGCTTTGCTAGTGGAGCTCTAAAGAGGCTAACGCATGAGAGAGAGAAGCTAGCTCACAAGCTCTCACGCTCTACGACAATTGCTTCTTGGGTCTTGCTCTTTTACTGCAACAAGTTCCTAGACATGTCTCCCGGAGGGTGCAATTTCCGAAATATCCTCGCATGTGGTTCCAAGTCCAACAATGGTAGTGCAAAGCAAAGTTTTAAACGAGAATTTCCATCATATATGGCTGCTGCTCATTAATTCTTTTCGTTTTATTGTTGACCTCTTAAGATAATATGAAGAAAATAAATATTAGACGTCAACCACGAATGTAAGGTTAATTGGTTAGGTATGGCATGGACTGTCTAGTTTTTCTCTTTGTATGAAAGAAAGGATCATTCTTTTCTCCTCTGTGTAATTTGTGGTATTTCTTTCTTATGAAGTTTAGAAAAAGGAAATCGTTGCATTTATCTTGATGCCCTCCAGGAAGAGCAAAATTTCTTTCTATGTGTGTTAGACTGTGATCATGTGCCCACGTTGACATCAAAGATGCAATTGAAAGTACCTGATAAAGGGTGGGCTGGTATAAAACTAATTTGGCCACAATCTCTTGCTCTCTCTCTCTCTCTCTCTCTCCCCCTTGGTACACTAGTAGTATGAGTTTAGCTACTGAGAGATGAGATGTACTTTCTTTTGTGTAGTTGGCAACAAAACAAATCTTATCCTGCTCATTGTAAATTATTTTTTTGATTGATTTATCCTTGTAATTTAATAAAAACAAAGGCAAATCTTGTATGCTTTTAAGATCTGAATTCAACTCATTGCTCTTTAGTGATCCACTAATTATGGACGGATGAAGTGATCCACTAATTAATAATTGAGTTTAATTAGGATCAGCCACAACTAACCTAAATTGATAAAACCGTGTGTATAATTTTGCAGGAAAACACCAAAAAAAAAAACACACACACACACATTATATATTATAAGAGTAAATGTATCAGTTCTTGTAAAAGGGGCTGTCTATTTTTAGCAAAAAATTTACTTTTTTGATTTTATGCATCATTTTTACAAAATATTCACATCAGTTTATTTATTATACACTAATTTTATATAAATAATATTTTTATGAGTTGGAGTGAGAGAGAGAGAAAGTGGAAGAGAAAATGTGAGAGGAGAAATAATACTAAAATAATGCATAGAAGAGTTAGAGTAATCGTGTAAATATATGCACAAATTTACACTTATTGATGTGGGTGTTTTCTTGGGTCAAAATGTGTAAAATGAGCTATTTTTTATATTTTGCAAAACTTTATAAGAGCTTATATAGTTGCTCTGTCATAGTAGAAATTGACGGCCCTAAAAAAAAGGTAATATAGAATTAGTGGTCGATTGGAATAGGGACATCTTCTAAGGTATTTGACAATTAAGATGATGCTCCTATCACTAATAGCTGACTTTGAAAGAAATCCTAAAATATAGTTTGATTTTGTGAAGTGGATTTATCAATCATATAGCATTAATTACCATATTAATTAACTGAAAATGTTGTGGTTTCTTTCAATGGTGCTCGATCACCTTCCCCCCATGACTATGGTTAGTGAATGACAAAGTGCCTGACCTGCTGTCATTCCTTTTTTTCAAACGAATCTCTGTGAAGAGAGAAATACAGAAATTCCAACCACAGAAAGAACCACCGGGCCTTGTAGCCCAAGTGGTACCCGGTTTACCATGAAACCGTTAGCTCGGGGGTTTGAGCCCCCGCACCCGCATAAACAATTACCAAGCAAAAAAAAAAAAAAAAAAAACCACAGAAAGAGACTAGCTGAAAAAGCTTGTATCCAAAATTAGTATAGTGTTTGAAAGCTTAAGAGAGGTAAAAACCAAAGAGCTGTGAAGAGAGAAATACAGAAATTCCAACCACAGATGTTACTACCCCAAGTTGTACCTCTTCAGCTATAAAAAAAAGTTGTACCTCTTCACTGCTCTTCACAGCTCTTTGGTTTTTACCTCTCTTAAGCTTTCAAACACTATACTAATTTTGGATACAAGCTTTTTCAGCTAGTCTCTTTCCCACTTTTTCTAAATCCAACGGCTCTTTTCTCGTGGCATGATTGATCATTGCACCATCTTTAACAAACATAAGTGCCATCGTTTTTTGTCATTATTGTTTTATAACTGTCTTAATGAAATGGGAATTTTCCACGTGTCAGAACACGGGTGGTCCCAAGGGTGATTCAATATAAATTGGTTCTCAAAGTTGGGATTTGACAATCTTAAGGAATTTTCCAATAGGTTATTAAAATCGCCATGTGTTGTAAAGTTTGATATCCTTTATTCTCTGGGGCCTGGATGTTCCAACCCATTTGGAAAAGGTATAGTGTGATTACACTGGATTATCTCCTTGAATCAAAATGTCTTGTCCTGCATCATCTTTAGATATGAAACAAGATCTTCTTTTAGGCTTGTAAATTGCAATCTGACTGTGCTTCTATTTGCACTGGAAGGATCTGCCGCGGTTGATAAACTTATACAAAAGTAATTAAGCACCTGAGAAAGGATATATAATATACTTATATATTAGTTTGTCATTCCCATGAATGACAGATAATTGTTAGCTGTTAGCCATGTTAGGAAATTTAGATCCCATTTGATTAATTTTAAGCTTAATTTATCAACTTAATTAATTATGCCAATTATGCATATGTCTGATTCAGTTTATGATGGGTACAACCGTACCTCAAACATAAAGTGAAACAAAAAAATAAATCTAGACACAACATTATGGTCATGAAGGGAAACCTTGATAGGGAAAAACTTTAAGAAGATTTATCGATCACCACAAAATAAAAGAATTAACTAAGTAGAATGGAAGTATATCAATACAAGAATATCACCATTTTAGTATTGTTGCTTACAATAAAATTACTAATGTGACTATATACAATTTCAACCCAGTTGGTCTCTTTTATCTTATGAATCTTTTCAATGCACGAATACCCAATTCATGTTTAACAATACAATAATAACCTGATTGGAGTATGTTATTTGTGCTACAATTTTTCTTAGAACTCTTGATCTTCAATATGGTGCTGGAGATGATGCTGGGAACAAATCATTGGCACACAACAGTCACAACAAGATCTTTGTTTCTTGTGTCTTTAGTGTAGACCTTCAAACATACTCTTATATACTAAAACTAACAACTTAAATAAAAATTGAACAGTGTTTAGGAAATGGTTTGCCAACATTCTGTAATATTTGACCCTAACAAGCCAAAAAGAAAGAAAGAAAAAAAGACAGATAATTGTTAACTATTCATTCAAAATCAATAAAAGCATTAATCTACTAAGTATATACCAATTGTTTCTTTTTCTTTTTTCTTTTTTTTTTGATAAGAATATACCAATTGTTTCTTTGGTGTGTGCATAACAAAGATAACCGATAGTCCACTTACCAGTATAGTAGATTACCTATCACTCAATAAATATCAATATATATATATATATATATATATATAAAAGTAAAAATCTTGTGTGGAAGAGCATGAGATTTTGTCATATGGCGTATTCTTTTAAAAGAGAATTGAAATACTCTTAAGCCACATTAGAGATAAGAACAAATTTAAAAATATGGACTTTTTATTTCCTTTGGTTCAATGTTTCAAGAATACTATTTTTTATTTATTTAGTTCAATGTTTCAAGATTTTTTATCTCTCTCTCACACACAAAACTCTTTGCATTTTCATTCACCCTTTTCACTCTACTCCTTTATATACACATGCCCACACCCTTTCACGCTATCTCATCTCAAATACACACATACCAAAAACAATGTCGTTTACCTTCAACATTTCAACGTCACCTATATAACTCCAACATTGTCGTACCGGTTGATTCTAACCCGTATGAGTAGGATTTGATCAAGGAAGGGGGCTAGCGTTTTTTATTCAGTGACGGTAGCTTACAGTTTTGATGTTGAAGTCGAACGTTGTGAATTTAGTGAAGGTTGTGATTAGCTTTGAGTCTTTGGGTGTTTGAGATTTTGGTGTGGGGAAAGTCATAAATGTATTTTGTTTTAGTATGAAAAAGAAAGAAAAAACAAAAAAATTTCTAATTGATTATTTAGGAAGTTAGCTATTTTTTTTTTTTTAATATTGTTTTAGAACTCATGATTTGAAAGTTTCTTTGTAGGTTTTTTACTGTTATTTTGTGCGATATGAGCCATAGTGATAAAAATAAAATTCAATGATGATTTATATTTTGTTTTATAAAGGATATGGAAGCCCTATTAAAGACAATAAAATTTTGACAAATGGATGTGTTTTTAGCAAATTTCTCTTTGTTTAATCACATCCTCTTTATGTTGGTACTTACAAATTATTTCCTTAATTTCATTGAGATAATGATTTGGGCATTTGAGATTAGGGTCTACATATTTGGTGGTGAGAATGGTGTAGTTGAGGAAATGTACGGGAGGTTACTTAAATTTATATAATTTTAGGATATAAAAGTATTTTATACTTTAAATAATTATTTATAGATTTCAAAATCATCTAATCAGTTAAATTTTTTTTTACTTTAAACGGTAAATATTATAATATGTTATAGTCTTATAGTGTTATAAGTCTTTTTAAAAGTAAAATATGAATTAAAAAAATAAAGTTTCAAAGTATAAAACAATATTGTGGGCAACCATAAATATTATACAACAAAATAAATATTATATGTAGGTCGTAATATATATAAAATGATTTCAAATGAAATTGTAAAGTATCCGCGTATCGCGCATGACATCATCTATTTTTTTTTATTAGGGTAAAATGCTATTTTGGTCTCTAAACTTTATCAAAAGTTAGATTTTCATCCCTAAACTTTAAAAAGTTCATTTTTCGTCCTTAAACTAATAAAAAGTTCATCTTTCATCTCTAAAATATTGAAAATGTTTTATTTATGTCCTTAAATTTTAACAAAAGTTTGTTTTTATCCTAAACTATTGAAAAAAATTCTTTTTTCATCTCTATTTTTGTCTCTAAACTATTGAAAAAATTCTTTACAAAGTTTAGGGATAAAAAAAAACTTTTTAAAGTTTACAGACAAAAAACAAACTTTTGACAAAGTTTATGGACCAAAATAGTATTTTACCCTTATTATAATAAATGAAACTTTCTTCTCAAGTTTCTTGTATACCTAGCATGATCAATTGAGAAATGAACACTCAATTCTTAATACAAATTCACACCTCAATCACAAATACAATGATGAGTGACGATGAGTGATTTTTCTTTCAAATACGAAAGAAACCAAAACTTAAGTTATTGATTTAAATCAATATATTTCATTTAAAAATGGAACAAAATTTGAAATGTAAACGGTTCATTTTATTAAGAATATTTAAGAATGCAATGTAATGCCAAAATTTTAAAATAAGATTTTAGATGACGTGAAATATACGGTAAAATTTTTAAAATCTAATATTCATGCATTTAAAAACTAAAATTTTTAGATGACGTGATATACACCGGCCGGCCTGTATAATTTTTAAAAACTAATATTTACGGTAAAATAGTCATGCATTTCAAAACAAGTGGAAAAGATCCTACTACCATAAGATTCTATGCATCATTCTTGAATTTAAGCATTGATATAAATATTTTATTTATTTATGTTAGATTTTAGATGTTGGATTAAGGATAAAGTTTGGCTACAAACTTAATTGTAGCCTAAGGTTACAACTCTCATTAAAAAAATTAACATGATTATATATTTTGAAATTTTAACTGTTAGGTTGTGTGTTCTTTATATTCCTAATACGCATGTCAAATTTCGTGATAATCGAATATTATTTACAATTCTATTTATAAACTTACTTTTTTATACATAATTTTATGCTATAAAAATTTAAAATTTAAACATTGGATTGATGACCCAACTATTAATCTTTGATCTAAAAATTTTGGTAAGTAGGAAGAATATAAGAAGAAAATGTAATCAAATTGTGGATTTGTCAAAATTTACATTCAATAAAAAATATTGAGTGATGTTGTAGTCTTAAGTTACAACTAAGTTATTGCCAAACTTTTTCCTTACATTAATTTTATGTGACAAATATAACGTCAAAGATGGTTGCAATTATTGTATTAAAGTTTGGTTAATATTGTGTCAAGGTGCTTAGGAGTGACAGAGGGCAGCCACAGTACTGCATAGATCTGAAAAATTCCTTTGAGTCTAAATAGCAAATCCATCGCATGTGTTATTTCTAACCCCAAAAAAGAAAAGAAAAAAGGGACCTATTTACCTTGGGCTTTGAACCATTTTTAAAGCCACAAAGTTGGGTCATACACATCAATTTTAGCACTGTGAGAAGAGGTTTTTTTTTTTTTTTTTTTTTTTTTTTTTTTAAATTAATGAAATTAGTACCTCTTCTTTTCCGTACGGTTCCATGTGAGATGAGGTGTTAGCATTAGGTTCAAAGGTATAAATTAGTTGTTGTTGTTGATATATGTAAGAGCATCCGTAGCAGTTGTGGTAAAAATTATGCTATTTTGCCATACTAAAAGCCTACTTTATTATTTTACCACATCATTTTACAACATACCATTTATCAGATGTTCTATACTTCAATTTTATACATTAAAATAATATTTACTACACATTAAAATAATATATTAATTACTCCCTATCATCCTCATCGTCAACAACAACAACAACGGCACAACCACCACTGCCGCAACAATGGTCACCAACAACCACTGTCGCAACAACACCGACAGCCACCACCGGCACAAACCAATATCCACCAACGCCACCTCAAAAAAAAAAAAAAAAAAAAAAAAACACACACACACACACACACACACACACACAACCAGAGAGATCGGCACAAACCCACAAACCCGAGATCGGCGATGGCGAGATCGGCGTGGCCAAAGGGCGATGAGAATGCTAGACAGAGACGTAGAACGATGGCGTCTTTAGATCGGTGGCGATGGAGTCTTCAAACGAGAAGCGATGTCGGCGGCTTGATCGGTGATGGGAGAGTGGAGATGGAGGCGGTGAATACTGAATAGCTGACGATGCAAAATGCAACTGGTGAGAGATCAACAATGACGATTGGCGATGACGGATCAAGATCAGCAATTTATAAGAGAGAGGGAATCGGTGAAGGGAACCGGTGAGAGAGAATAGAGGTGAGAGAGAAGAGAAAAGAATAAACTGAAGAGAGAGGGAGGAGCTGGGTCTGATGTGAGAAGAGAGAGAAAAAATCAAGACCAGAAGTGAGAGGAGAGAGAAAGTCAAATAAAAAATATTATTTTGGTTTACCACATCTGTCCGTACCGTTGCAAATTTGCAACGGTACAGACACAAATTGTATAATTTTAGCACATATGCAACATTTGATGGGAGCTGTTTTTTGTGTTTGGTGTGGGATATGTGCCAAATATTTAGCATTTGGCACATATCCCACATCTACTGTGGGTGCTCTAACCATCCTTTCACATTATATACTATGTAATAAAAATTAGGCCGGAGAAGTCATGGTTACACCAAATATCTATTTTCTATTCTTAAATCATTTCCATTTACACTCTTAATGAATCTCTATAGCTATTGACGAAAAGGAAAAGAAAATATAGTAAGTTGTGACTAAAACTTATCTAAATACAAAAAATCATTTCATTATGAAACTAAAAGATCTCTAATACACTATATGAGGTTGTGATATTATATAATTACTAGTCATTTACTTATGTCACTAAAACGTGCCCAATAAAATTACATATTATATAAGTTCATGTTCGATGCATATCATTTTATATATTATATAATAAAAGTTGTATGGTACACACAATTGTATACCAAGTCAACATTCTAGTTATTTATTTATTTATTTATGATTATTCCATTTTTTCTTCTTATATCATGTGACACACTATAAGTGTATTCTAAAATAATTAATATTTAATTTAAGTGAGAATTTACGAAGAGCTTTTAGAAATCATAAACATTATTCAATTATTTATTTTATATAATTTTAATAATTTACCATATATATTTTTTGTTTTAATTATAAAAGTTGGGTCACTATAAGTACAATAAATTATTAACTTAGGTATTTAAAATATATATATATATATAATGCTACTATGATTAAAACCCAATTATCAAAGTTTCAAAATATTTGAAAGAAGTTTCACTACTTATTTTACAATTTACTATAACATTTGTTTTTGATAACTGAAAATAATGTAACTGAAAATAATTTTTGTTCTTTAATTTTAACTATTTATTTTACAATTTAATTTTAATTATATTATTGAAATATTTTTCTAGCAAATATGAAATTTATGCATGTAGATCCACATGAATATGAGGATAATATTGTATACTTATACGTAAGATACAACATGTTTATCTTCAGTTAGGGGGGACAAAAAAGAAATAAGAAAAGATATAACATCCTTATCTTCAAGATATAAGTATATAGATTGTCATATAAAAAATTAAAAACATAATGTAGATATGGATTGCTTTTTAGTTTACGTAATGCAACCATATCTTTATATATGATGTTAATTAATTAGCTAGCATCTTCTTTTTCTTATTGTTTATTTTTATACATAATTAGCATCTTCAAGATTATATTCTTTGCTTATCTTAGAGCATCCACATCAGTTCATCTATAGTCTTCTAAAATAGAAAAAAGTACAAATTTTACACATTTTGAGCAAAAAAACACCCACATCAGTGAGTGTAAAAATGTGTAAACTTGTCTAAATATTTCCACGAACTACAGTAACCGTGTATATTTACATGGTTACTGTAGCTCATGTATTTGATTTTTTATTTTTTTTCTCTCTCCTACCTTTGACTCTCATCTCAACTTTCTCTTTCTCATTTCATCGCAGCTCTTTCTTTCTCTCATCTCAACTCTGCTGTTGAACTCGCCAATCAGCACTGATGTTGAACTCGCCGATCAGCCTCTCCGATCATCTCAACTTGCTGTTGAACTCGCCGGTGATTCCGACGGGTTTGTTCTATTTGATCGTTGATGGTGGCTGGTGGCTAGGTGTGGGTGATTTTGGGTTTGTGTTGGGTCAAGCTGTTTGGAAATGGAGACGGTAACGGAGACTTGATCGGACAGGAACAAGCCTAGCATAGTGGAAATGGTATGCTTCATGGAATCCTTGGTCGAATCAGAAACGGCCTTAGATATAATCGAAGTATCCAAGGGCTTGATCTTCTTCAACATGTTGGCGATGACGGAGAATCTGCGGTCGAGCTTCGAGTTTTGCGTCGAGAAGACGGTGGTTGTAGCTCGACGGAGAAGACGGCGGCTGGCGACTGGGTGTGGGTGATTTTGGGTTTGTGTTGGGTCTGTGAGAGGGTTCAGAAAGGAGAGGGAAGGAAATAATAAAAAATGTAAAAAGATTGAATATTTTATTGAATAAATGTGTAGAATAGATAAACTGATGTAGGTGTTTTGTAAAAGTAGATGTGTAAAATAGAAAAAGTAGGTTTTTTCTTGTAAAATAGATAGAAAATTAGAACGAACTGATGTGGTTGCTCTAATGGAATCATATCCTTATATTCTCTAATCATCTACATATATTGGTCTCCTTGTAGTCTTGTACTTTTGAAAAGTTTTGTATTTTTCAAGCACTATATATACTTAATTGATTACATTTGTAGTAAATCTGAACCCTTCTGAAATCTTACTAACTGAAATCTCTCTGGTCACATGGCATTTAAAGCGCACAATTTTTCCTTGGAAGTGGAACCAAAAAGTAAATGATGATAATTTTTTTTAAGAGGAATTTATATCATTAACAGCAGAAAGAGTACAAACAGAGACAAATACAACAGGAGCTAAACCAAATACAATACAACTTTTTGGACCAACGCAGACACAGTAGGGGGGTTTACCCCATTCCATATGCAAGAAGACTCAGTCCTACGCGCAAGCTCATGTGCTACAACATTAAAATCTCTACTCAAATGTCTAAAAGTGCAGCTTTCAAAACTCTCACACACAAGAAGAACTCCCTGCAGAATGTGCCCCAAATCTGTAATACTGTCGTTAATGGCTTGAATCATAGCAAGGGCATCACTCTCCAAAATGATACTAGACAGCTGCAATTCCTGGGCAAGTAAAACGCCTTGCTCCATAGCCAGAGCTTCCACCTGATCTGCAGCAAATCTACCTTGTAGATATTTACTGAGGGCTGCCACAACTTGGCCTTTGCAGTCCTTAATAATCACTCCTATGCTAGAATTCTTCCCCTGATCTGAGGTTGCCCCATCAACGTTGATTTTGAAGACTCCCTGGGGAGGAGTCTCCCATCTAGTTGAAGATTCACTTGATGGGATGAGGGCCAAAGAATTGGCCTTTCTGAAATCCTCCAAAGTGCAGGTTGCCAACTGCCACACCTGAGATGGGGAAAGGGGGGAATCATTATGCACCAATTTATTTCTATTAGACCAGATAGCCCAAGATAACACAAAAAATAAGTCCAAGACCTGAGATGCATTTGATTGGAGTAGGTGTAGAATCGTGTCTAAGAAGGACCACATAAGACACAGGGGAGGATGAGATTGATCAGCCCAGTGACTCCAAACAAGAGAGGCAGCTTCACAACAGAGGAGAGCATGATTGATGTCCTCAATTCCCAAGCCACATATAGGACAGGCATTGCTACTATTAATCCCTCTTTTGCTCATATTCTCAAAGGTAGGAAGCCCATTGACACAAGCCCTCCAAGCAAAGATTTTTACTTTTGCAGGAAGGTGTAAATGCCATAGTTTCCTCCAAAGCAGTCTGCAAGGGTCCCCAGAGGAACTTTCACCCACCTCATTGGATTTAACTTGATCGTGGGCTATGTGATAGACATTTTTCACCGTAAAATCACCTCTCTTATTCCTAATCTAGATAATCTTGTCCTCGGGCAGGTTGTGACTCAATGGAATCTTCAAGATGGTCTCAACCTCAAAGGGTAGAAAAGTAGAATGAAGGACATCTATTTTCCACCATTTAGTATTAGGGTCAATGAGGGAAGAGACCATAGGGAATTCAAGATTATGGCTCTGGGGGGAGATGACCTTGTAAGTGGAAGGTGTTGGGAGCCATCTATTCTCCCATATATGTGATAGACACTTTTCACTGTAAAATCACCTCTCTTATTCCCAATCTAGATAATCTTGTCCTCGGGCAGGTTGTGACTCAATGGAATCTTCAAGATGGTCTCAACCTCAAAGGGTAGAAAAGTAGAACGAAGGACATCTATTTTCCACCATTTAGTATTAGGGTCAATGAGGGAAGAGACCATAGGGAATTCAAGATTATGGCTCTGGGGGGAGATGACCTTGTAAGTGGAAGGTGTTGGGAGCCATCTATCCTCCCATATATGTATTTGTTTCCCATTTCCAACTCTCCATCGGGTTCCACATCTAATAATTTCTAAGCTACTGTGAATGCTTCTCCAGGAATAAGAAGGAGAAGAACCAAGCTTAGCATTTAGTAAATCACCAATGGGGAAGTACCTGGCTTTGAGCACACGGGCCACCAGAGAGCTCGGGTTAGTGAGAATCCTCCAAGCTTGCTTAGCCAGCATTGCCTGATTGAAGGCTTGCAAATTTCTGAACCCCAAATCGCCTTTGTCTTTGGAATGCATAATCTATTCCAGCTAACCCAACTGATCTTTGTTTCCTGCTGCCTTTGGCCCCACCAAAAGTTTTTCATCATTCTTTCCATGTCATTACATAGACCTATGGGGAGTTGGAAGCAACTCATGGTATAGGTTAGGATTGCTTGTGCCACCACTTTGATGAGAATTTCTTCCCCCCCCCCCCCCCCCCATAGATAGGAGCTTGCCTTTCCAACTCGCTAATTTTTGACCGACCCTCTCCTTTAGGATTGCAAAGACTTGATTCTTTGACCTACCAATAAGAGATGGGAGGTCAAGATATTTAGAATGCCTTGAATTTTGCATAGGGCCCAGTATATTAAAAATTCCATCCCTAGTTTCTTGGGCTATATTGGGGTTGAAAAAAATGGAGGATTTGTCTGTATTAACTTTCTGACCCGAAGCTTCTTCATACTCTAACAGGATTGATCTTAACTTATGGCATTCATCCGAGGTTGCTTTACAAAAAAGGATGCTATCATCGGCAAAGAAAAGGTGGGTCACCTTTGGACAACCCCTACAAATGGAAACGCCTGTGATGAGTTGGTTCTTGGTTGCTTGGTGGATGAGTGCTGAAAGGCCTTCGGCACAAATCAGAAAAAGACTTGGGGAGAGTGGGTCGCCTTGGTAGAGACCCCTCGTAGGAAAGATGGTTCTATAGGCAACATCATTAATGAGGACAGAGTATGTTACCGAGGTGATGCATTGCATGACCAAGTTGATCCATTTGTTACAAAACCCCATTTTTCCCCTTGGAGATAAAACCCCATTCAACCCTATCAAATGCCTTACTCATGTCCAACTTGACAGCCATATAGCCCTCCTTCCCTGATGTTTTATGATTTAGATAATGCATCAACTCAAAAGCCACTAACACGTTATCAGTAATGAGTCTGTCAAAGGTGAAGGCACTTTGATTTTATGATATAATGTGGGGTAGGAGAGCTTTTAGACAGTTGGCAAGAGTTTTTGAGATGAGCTTATAGACTACATTGCATAGGCTGATGGGGTGGAAATCGGTCATTCTCTTGGGGATATTTATTTTCGGAATTAGGGAGATATTGGTCTTGTTAAGCTCTGGTATGGGTATGTTATGGTTGAGGACATTTAGGACCATATTAGTAACATTATTACCAATAATACTCCAATATATCTGGAAAAATACATCGGACATACTGTCTGGTCCTAGAGCTTTGGTAGGGTGAATTTGCTTTAGTGCAGCTACTACTTCCTCCCTGGTGAATTCTCTTGTTAGGCTCTCATTCATGTCATTTGTCACCATAGAAGGAATTGCATCAGCTACTATCTCAATACGGTTTAGGTGAGAAGAGTTGTATATGTTCTCAAAGTAAGATATGGCAGCTTGGGCAATGCTTTCTTTGTCATCACACCACCTTCCCTGCTCATGCCAAATACCCAAAATAGTATTCTGATTTCTCCTTTCCGAAGCTTGCACGTGGAAAAACTTAGTATTTTTGTCACCCTCTTTAAGCCAATGGGCTTTTTCCCTTTGCCCCTAATAAATTTCTTCATCATACAAGAGGTCATTAATCTTTTCCCTTATCCTGTTAATCTCCAAACTCAGATCCTCCTCATTTTCCCTAAGGACTAGGGCATTCAACGTATTCCTCTTATCTTGAATTTTCTTTGGAATTTGCCCATATACCACAGAACTCCATTTGAAGAGTTCAGCAGCACAGCTTTTGAGATTTTTCGAAATGCCTTTCGGAGTGCTAAGATCCACACTAGAACCCCAAGTGGCCTCAACAATGGCTTTACAATCCTCTCTCTTAGTCCACTGAGCTTCAAAATGGAATCGCCTAGCCTTTGATTGCTTTCTAGTCCTAGAATCAATAATTAGTAATGCACAGTGATCTGAGGTGGAATCCACTAAATTGAAAACTTTCATCTCACCAAATTGGTCTGACCACTCAGATGTAGCCAAAGCCCTATCTAATTTGAGGCAAATTCTATTTTCTCCCCCTTGCATGTTACACCATGTGTAGTCCGGACCACAATATCCCAAATCATGAAAACTACAATAATTTACTATTCCCCTAAATCCATCCATCTGTTGCTGGGTGCAGTTAGCACCTCCAAATTTCTCATCCATTGAGAGAATTTCATTAAAATCGCCTAAGCAGAGCCAGGGAAGATGGAATTGATTATTAAGAAAAGCAAGGAGGTGCCAAGATTCGTACCTTTTATGAGTCTCTGGATGGCCGTAGAAGCCAGTAAATCTTCATTTGTAATCACTGTTGGGCTCCGAGATTACTGCATCAATGTGGAATCTTGTATAGCTTTTAACCTCTAGATTAATTTCCCTTGCCCAGAGAAGAGCAATTCCCCCACTTCTGCCAACACTAGGAACTATCAAACCATTTGCAAAACCAATTTTGTTCTTTATTCGCTCCATACGATTCTTCCTTGACTTTGTCTCCATAAGGAAGACAATTTTGGGGTTCCAACGCCGCACAAGATCTTGCAGCGCCCTAATTGACCGGGGATTCCCCAGTCCCCGGCAATTCCAACTTATGGGATTCATGGCTCTCGGCGATGCTGCCTAGCAGCCACCGCCTTTTTATCTTCCACCTCATTTTGAAGTTTGATAGCTTTTGCGCAATGTTTTTTCTGCGTTGGAGCTTCATCTTCAGCTAAGATTAATTTTCCCACCCTTTTGGCCCCTATAATTTGAGTTTGGACTTCAAGAGATAGGCTTTTATTTTTACCTTTTTCTCTTACTATCTTTTTCAATTGGCGTTTTACCTTGCCAATTCCTTCTTCCGTTGGGCTTGAGTTGTCATCAGAGAGTATCCTGATGTTTGTTGGGCCTGCTTTTGGTTTTATTGGGCTAGAAACCTCCATCATCTCCTTTTCAACTTATGCAAGTTGGCCCACAAAGGAAGACGCATAATCAGGTCCCTTATACTTGTCTACATCATCAGCAGGCCCATTTGGGGAGTTATCCAAGCTTGCACGTACAGTTGTTGTCTGCCCCGAAGTGTTTCCCATTTGAATTTGAATGGAGTTGTTCCATCCCTCAGGTTTTTACGCAGACTGACACCTCGGAAAGCCCGTGACCTCCCATCCCATCATGCTTCCTTTGTCGCTTTGTGCTTGCTTCTCACCATTGCCAGAACTTCCTTCACCGTCAACTGTCACTGCTTTGGGCATTTTCTTCATCTCTGTTTCCACTAACATCATCTCTGCCTCCACTGCTAGTGGACCGTGATTTCTCATAACCCACTTTCCCATTAGCTTTTAACCAATCACCGTATTGCCTAGAGGCGTTGTGCCAATCTGAATTTTCTGGGCAATGCTTATCATCATGCCCCATTTTGCCACACAGGAAGCAAAAAATTGGGAGCCTTTCATACTTTAAAGTTACCCAAAATTTTCCTCCCTTCGTGTTAGTTATCTTCCCCCCCATGTCTAAGAGGCTTTTCCAATGGCAAATCAACTCTGATCCTCATAAACTTCGCTTGTTCAGCTTGCCCAATCCTTTTATCCGATTCTATAAATTTCCCCAAGCTATTTCCGAGCTCCTTTCCCGCTCCTTCATCCATCATCTCAAAAGGAAGCCCCCAAACCTGAACCCAGAATGGAGAATGTGTAAAAACAATATTGGATGCTGTGAGTTGTTATTGAAGTTCCATGGTCCGTTCTTCTTGACCCATTTGAGTTGGTATTCTGAACCAAACTTGAACTGCAGAATTCCATTCCCAACATCCACTATTTGCAAGTCTAATCCCATTTTCCATGCCATTCTCAGCGTATTTTTTAGTGCACGCTGATTTTGTTGTCTATCCAACAAGAGTTTGCCGAAAAGAGTCAAAGAACACTCTTCTAGCAGATCTGATCTATAGCTCGTTGAGATGTTTATTTCCTCTTCCTCCTCTTTTGTAAGGTGGAGGTTGAGGAGACCTTCTACCACCGCTTGCTCCATGGCGGCGCTAGAGAGAAGAAAGGGACGAACCCAGAGAAAACCTTGACAGTGTGAAAGGGAGAACAATACTCAGCTTGGAAGACGAGAGAAAGAAACTCCTACTTTGGGAGAGAGAGTAAGTAAATGATGATAATGAAAATAGGAGAAATAGCCCATTAATTCCTGATCAAGAGAAAGCCCAATACCTCACCTACCTTTTAACCATATTTTTGTTCTTTTGTCACTTCCGGATCAATTTGGTTTTATGTCATGACGATCTACAATGAAAGCTATTTTCTTACTTAGACAATTAAAGGAAAAATATAGAGAAACTCATAAAGATTTTCATATGGTTTTCATTGATCTTGAGAAAGCATATAATAAGATCCCTAGAGGGGTTATATGGTGGGTTTTGGAGAAGAAATGAGTTCCTCTAAAGTATACTAAATTGACTAAAGATATGTATGATAGAACTGTAATTAGTGTGAGAACAAGTGAAGGAATCACAAGTGAGTTTCTTATAACTTAAGTTTGTATCAAGAATCAACATTAAGCCTATATCTCTTTGTACTGGTGATGGATGAGCTCACTAAATTGATTCAAGAGAAAGTTCCTTAGATATGTTTTTTTTGCAAATGATATAATTTTAATTGATAAAACTAGAAGTGGAGTTAATACCAAATTAAAACTTGCCGAGACGCACTAGAATCTAAAGGTTTTTGTTTAAGTGGGAATAAGACATATAGTACATGGAATATAAGTTTAGTAAATGTAGAAATAGAGACAAAGAGGCAGAAAGACATGATGGTAAAAAGATATTGAAGAGTGTGAGTTTTTGATATCTTGAATCAATAATTTGGGATTAGGGTTTTGTTGTTGTTGTCGTCACTTCAAGATCAATGGATCATGCAAAACGAAGTGTTATACAAATCAAAGTGACACTTTCTTTGTTTAGTTAATTTTAAGAGAAAGTTTATGGACATATTAAAATCTTACAATAGTCTGACAATAACTTTGTTTTGAGTTGTGGTAGGTTCATGTGCAATCATATTTTATTTTATTTTTAATTTATAGTGAGTTGACATCTCAACATGTTGTGAAAAATGATGTGAAATTTTGCTATTCCATCTCTTAAAAAAAAAAAAAAAAAATCTAATTTTAAACTAGAAAAGCTTTTAAACGCCTAACTCTTTTGTAAATATAATGTTCCCTTTTGTAAATACAATGTTCAATTTGACCCTTAATTTGGGGAATCTTCCTTTTTCAGCAGCTTGAGAAATGTAACACCCTCATATAATGAGAAAGCTAAACTTGCTCACATACAGTTTATCGGACTACCATTTTATAAGCTAATGCTTTACTTAAAATGGGAGTTTCTTGGCGCAGCAGACATGATTAGATTGCTACATGCTGCTAAAGGTTGTGGTAAAGCCCTCCTACCTCCTTTTTTGGGTTTTTAAGTATAGGTTGCCTAAAATGTTAATATTGATCATTGTTGGCGAAGTCCAAATAAGTGCTTTCAAACATCATGTATTATTCCCTTTGTTAAAAGCACCACTGTGCAACCAATTGGAACTTTCAAGGAAAATTCTGAAATTTTCTAGGAGACTATGGAAATTTATAAGATGTTATAAATATTTGGGTTCAAAACTCTTAGCCATTATCTTTGGGTCACCTCGTAATTTTGCATTTCCAAAAAGTAAACATGACAATGCATGGATTGGGTCGAATGGATACTGAAAGGTAGGGGTGGCAATTCATGTTTGCAGGTCGGGTTCGTATTGTGTTGAACTATAAGTATTTGGCTATATGGGTTGACCCGAACCTGACCTATTTAGTAAACGTGTTAAAAATCATCAACCCTAACACGATTTGTTTATTAAACAGGTCGACCCAACACGATATGTTTATTAAACAGGTCGACCCAACACGATATGTTTAACCCATGTAATTAACAAGTCTTGTAAAAGTCAATACAAATGGCCTATTTAATAACCTGTTTGATTAATAGCTCATACCTGAATAACCTGTTATCAATTCCCATATATCTAAAATTAAAATATAATTAATTACAACCATAAATTAAGCAATAATAACAAAAGTTAATACCTTTATAAGCTAAATGAGTCAAACATGTTGGTTCACATGTTGAACCTGAACACAACCCGTTTATTAAACGGGCTAGCATATGACCTGAACTTATTTAGTCTCAACCCATGACCTCTTTATAAACGGGTTAGCCATATTAGGTCCGTAGGTTGTGTCAGATTTTGCCACCCTTACGGAAAGAGATGACAAAAACCAATCAAAAAGATATTAGACTAAAATGGGTAGTCATTTCTCTGACCATTACCTAGCCTTTGATGGGTGGAGTCAACTTAGGGTCCGTTTGGATACAACTTATTTTTGCTGAAACAAAAAACTGAAAACTGAAAACACTGTAACAAAATTATTTTTAAATGTGTAAAAAGTACTGTGGGACCCATTTTTAATATTTTTAAATGCATGAACAATGCATGTACTGTTCATGAAGAGTAAATATTGTCTTTAAAAGTCAATAATTGCGGCTTTATAAAAAAAAAAAAAAAAAGAAAAAAAAAAAAAGAGAGAACGCGCTTTGAAAACGCAAACGCCAGATTAAGTGCTATCCAAACACATACTTAGTGAGCCCATATTTCCTTCATATACCCAAAAAAAAAAAAAAAAAAAAAAAATTATATGTACTTTTTAAATTCCTTTTATCACATTTATTTCAATACAAATAAAAGGGAAAGAAGGTTGAAAAGAATTTAAATAATATATAAATATTTAAGTTTATAGTGTAGTAGGGGGAAAAGTTTCTCTCACGCCGTCAGGGTTGCTCTGCTAGGGTTTCTCTTCTAGGGTTTCTCAAGCAAAGTCGCTCGGTGCCGTGTGTAGAAGTCGTCCTTCCCAGTGTGGAGGTTTCTGTTCCCTTCAGTCCTTGAGTCTGGTAGGACGACAGGTTCTGTTCTCTGGTTTCACTGGTACGGTGTTGTGGGGTTTGTTTTTTTTCTCACAGTGATATGGCGAATATTGAAGATCTTTGGGCTCGGTTCTCACTGACAGAAGAAGAGGAGCATGGTGCAGATGTGCCCCGTAAAAAAGAGGTTACTATTGTTCGTTTGGCAGCAAAGTTTTTTACGAAAAGAGTGGTCAATGCAGAAGCAGTGGGTCGGACCTTTAAGCCTCTGTGGAAACCGATTGGTGAGATGAAAATCAGGGATATCGGGGGCAATATTTTGTTGTTTGAATTTGAAGATGCAATGGACTTAGAAAGAGTGCTTGAGTTCAAACCGTGGTCATATGATAAGAGCATTGTTATTATGAGACGTGCAATGGATGCAGAATCGGCCTCGTCGCTAAACTTTGATTCAGTGACTTTCTGGGTGCAACTCCACAATGTCCCAGACAAGTGTCTTACACAGGCAACAGGGGAAGTAGTGGGCAATAGCATCGGGACCCTAGTTCAGGCAGCTGATCCGGAAGATGATGGGGAAGGGGGCGAGTTCTTGCGAATCCGGGTTAAGATGGATATCACTAAGGCCCTCCCACGGTGCTGCAAGTTGTGGTCAGATGGTGAGCATGTTGGTTGGGCACTGCTTAAATTTGAAAGGCTCCCTAACTTTTGCTATTGGTGTGGACGGCTTAATCATAGCGAAAGAGACTGCGAAGTGTGGATTCGGGGTAAGGGAAGTCTGAAGAAGGATGACCAGCAGTATGGGGAGTGGCTTCGCGCCGACCCAGTGAGACAATCTCGGAAAACGGTTGTGGTGGTGTTTGGGACTTCACGGGGTGCGAAGAGTTGGAAGAAGGGGCCGGCTATAGAAAAAAACCAGTCAATTCACAGAAGCTCGTCCAACAGGGAAGAGAGTGCTTCCAATTTCAAGGGAGATGATGGAACGGACAGAGAAGTGACTGAGGTGATTTCCATGGAGGCCGAACCTACAGGTGTTATTTTTCCTAGTCATGCTAACCGTATTTCTAGTAATGGCAATGATGGGAATACTGTAACCTTGAATAGTGGACTAGAGGAAGTGAGGGATCCGTTGCCAACCCACATGCCCATGCAGAATTTAATAAAAAATAATGAAGTAGGTCCGGCTTTCACCCAGGGGCAGCATGGTATGTTTTCCTTTAATGCAATGCAGGCTCCTTTATCTAATATAACCAATCAAGCAGCCTCACAGCCTCTGAATAGCACAAAAAAAAAATGGGCGAGACTGTTGCGTGAGGTGGGGGAATCTGACAATGGTAGTGACATGGATATCCAAGAAAGTAGGAGGCCAGTTTTGGAGCAGTCTGAACAGGCAGTTAAGAAGAAGAAAAGAGTTGGTGCAGTGGACGGTGGGAACAAGGAAAATTCTCAGGTGGTGGCTGGTATCCAGCACCACCAGTCGCAATGAGTTGCCTTAGTTGGAACTGTCGTGGGCTTGGGAACCCACAGACAGAAGCCGAACTTGCTGACTTGGTTGGCAAAAAAGATCCCAAAATGGTCTTCCTAATGGAGACCAAAGTTGAAAAGGAGATTGTTGAGAGAATTAGTCGTAAAATGCAGTACTCAAATTTCTTTGTTGTTCCTCGCCATAATAGAGGCGGGGGCCTAGCTCTTTTGTGGAAAGATGATTTTGTGTTAGATGTTCTTACTTCTTTCGATAACCACATTGATGGGGTGGTGGATCAAGGAATGAATGATGCCTGGCGGTTCACAGGTTTCTATGGAGACCCTGACACTGCCAACCGGGAAAATTCCTGGAATCTACTTAGAGACTTAAGTCAAAGACAAAATTTACCTTGGGTTTGTATGGGGGATTTCAATGAGATTCTTAGACTTGAAGAGAAGCAGGGGTGGTTGGTTAGACCTGAAAGGCAGATGCAAGGATTTCGGGATGCTTTGGATTTTTGTGGGTTTAAAGATCTTGGGTTTAATGGCTTCCCCTTCACTTGGTGTAATAGAAGACCGGGGGATCACAATGTGTGGATTCGGCTTGATCGTGGGGTAGCAACAGTGGATTGGTTTCTCAGGTTCCCAACTTCTCGTATCCACCATTTAGAGTGTTTCCACTCGGATCATAGACCAATCCTTCTCATCTCCGATGCCGAACAAAAAAGATTTTACAGGAAAGGGCGGCCGTTTCGTTTTGAAGTAATGTGGGTTAAAGACAAGACATGTGAGGATATGATTAAAGATTCATGGGCTGGTTTGGATGATGCTAATCCAGTAAGAAACCTGTTGAGGAAAATTACTAGCTGCCAGGATAACCTGCAGACTTGGAATCGGGTCACTTTTGGGCATGTAAGGATTACTTTGGCAAAGAAATTGAAGGAGTTGAGTTTTGCAGAGGAAGCGGGTTTATACAGTACTGATCCGGCCTTGATTGAAAAGCTTCGTGATGATATTCAATTGCTTAAGGTGAAGGAGGAAACTATGTGGAAACAACGGTCCCATATTGACTGGCTCAAGGAGGGTGACCGAAATACTAAGTATTTTCACTGCAGGGCAAACCAACGTAATAAACGTAATTACATTTTGGGTTTAGAAGATGATCTTGGTCATTGGCTTGAAGACGAGGAACAGATGGGTCGATTGGCAAGCAATTATTTTGAGGCCATGTTCACTACTTCGAATCCAGTTGGTTTTGATGAAATTTTATGTGGATTAACACCCACCGTCACAACAGAGATGAACACTAGCTTGGATAGACCTTTCACTGCTGAAGAAGTACAGCGAGCCCTTCACCAAATGGCTCCGCTTACAGCCCCTGGTCCGGATGGTATGTCTCCTATTTTCTATAAGTCTTTTTGGCATATTATTGGTAAAGATGTCATTGAGGTAGTCCTGAATGCTTTAAATTCAGGTTTTGTTCCAGATTCATTAAATTCCACCTTCATTACTCTTATTCCTAAAATTAAAGATCCCAAGAAAGTCTCAGATTTTAGACCGATTAGCCTTTGTAATGTGGTCTACAAACTCATTGCAAAGGTGTTGGTTAACCGTTTGAAATTGATTTTGCCCTATGTAGTGTCTGATTCACAGAGTGCTTTTCTTTCGGGGAGGCTTATCACTGATAATGTATTGGTAGCTTTTGAGACTCTCCACTACCTAAAGCGTCGAACCCAAGGGAAGTTGGGGTACATGGCTCTAAAGCTTGACATGAGCAAAGCTTATGATAGAGTGGAATGAGATTTCTTGGAGAGGGCGATGCTGCACTTGGGGTTCTCTGGAAGATTTGTTGCTATCATTATGTCTTGTATCAAGTCTGTTTCCTACTCAGTTTTGCTTAATGGGGTTCCAGGCAGTACTATCAAACCAAGTAGGGGATTACGACAAGGTGATCCACTCTCCCCATATTTATTCCTGGTGTGTGCCATGGGGTTGTAGGGCTTGCTACACAAAGCCGAGGCTGACGGGTCTCTTAGGGGGGTGTCAATATGTAGGAATGGGCCCCGTGTCTCTCACTTGTTCTTTGTAGATGACAGTGTGCTTTTTTGTCGGGCAAAGGAATCAGAATGCCAAGTAATCCTTGATATCTTATCTATCTATGAAAGGGGATCGGGTCAAAAAATAAATAAAGATAAGACTAACATTTTCTTTAGCTCAAATACTCAACATGATCTTCAAACTAGAATTCAACAGCTTTTGGGAGTACCAGCTATTAGACAGTATGAAAAATATTTGGGGCTACCAGCGTTTGTGGGAAGAGCTAAGAAACAGGGGTTTGCCTACATCAAGGAACGAATTTGGAGAAAGATTCAGGGATGGAAGGAGAAAATGCTATCACAAGCAGGCAGAGAGGTGCTTATTAAGTCGGTGATCCAAGCTATTCCAACTTATTCTATGAGTTGTTTTAAGCTTCCCAAAGGGTTAATAAAGGAGATTGAGATTATGATTCGAAAGTTTTGGTGGGGATATAGTGGTGATAGTAAAAAAGTACATTGGGTAAAGTGGGAGCGCCTATGCCAAGGTAAGGATTTTGGAGGCTCGGGTTTCTAGGAAATTGAAAAGTTTAACGAAGCTTTACTAGCCAAGCAAGTATGGCGAATGTTGAAAAATCCGGATTCATTGTGCCATAGGGTCTTTAAAGCTCGGTTTTTTCCTAATTGTTCCATTCTTGAAGCTTCAATCTCGGCAAGTGGGTCTTATGCATGGAAGAGTATTTTAAGTGCACGGAATGTGGTGCGGAAGGGTGTGGTGTGGCGGATTGGTGATGGCAAGACAGTGTGTATTAAGGAAGACAAATGGCTCCTGGATCAAGTCTATAAATCAGTGACTTCGCCCCTGCCTTCTATTCCCCCGGATGCAAAAGTAAGTTTACTCATTGATGAGGGCAATGGGAGGTGGAAAGATGAGGAGGTCAGACAATTGTTTCTGCCCCATGAAGTTAAGCAGATTTTGAGCATCCCCATTAGTTCCAGATTGCCCCATGACAGCCTTATTTGGTCAAAAACTCCTTCGGGTATTTTCTCCACCCGAAGTGCCTATCGACTGTTGGCAAATGAAGCTTCGGCCAGCAGTCCTAGTAGCTCAAATCCACACCCCCAGAGGCATCTTTGGAGAGGTGTCTGGATGCTACGTACCCCCAACAAAGTGAAGCATTTTATTTGGCGAGCTTGCAACAATTCCCTCCCGACTTTGGACAACCTGTTTCGCCGCCAAATAGTCTCCTCTGATTGCTGCAATATTTGTAATGCCCACCCTGAAGATATCTTGCATGTAGTGTGGAGTTGTAGAGAGGTGGCCAATATGTGGAAGGAGCTTAGCTGGGCACATAGCTCGGTTTCCCCCCCTCCGGGAGAGTTTACTAACCTTTTCTCAAGTTTTTTGCAGGTTAGAGAGGATTACAGAGTGGAAATATTCTCCATTGCGGCCTGGATGCTCTGGTCTCGAAGAAATTCAATTCGTCTTGGCCGCCCGGCTCGGCCATTGAACCAGATTTTTCCTGAGGCTGGCAGACTCTTACGTGATTTCCTTGAAGCTCATGATGAAGATCCTGCCCCTGTTCCGAAGCCAGTTCCTGTATAAGCAAAATGGACTGCTCCGACCCAAGCAAGATACAAAATAAATTTTGATGCAGCTCTGTTCAAGCACATCGATGCAGCTGGGCTGGGTGTTATCATTCGCGACGTCAACGGTGCGGTCATTGGTGCCTTATCGATGCGTATTCCACTTCCTCATTCAGTTGCTACAGCTGAAGCTCTGGCCTGTAGAAGAGCTGTGCAGTTCGCCGCTGAGATTGGACTCCATGAGGTGACTTTCGAAGGTGATTCAGCAGTGGTTATCAACGCCATCACAGCTGGTGCCACAGAACAAACCTCGTATGGCCATATCATTGGAGATATCATTGCTCAAGCTGCCTTCTTTTCTTTTTTTGAATTCTGTTATGTTAATCGGTCTTGTAATAGAGTAGCTGATTCACTGGCCAAATGTGCGAAGTCCAGTCCAGACTTGCAAGTTTGGTTCGAAGATTGTCCCCAGGACGTAGCCACTTTGGTCTTAGAGGATGTTTCTTAATTTTCTTTTTAAAGTTTAATAAAAGCCCAGCCCAACTTCGGGTCTGGTTTCTCAAAAAAAAAAAAGTTTATAGTGTAGTAGTTTATTCTAATAGTATATTAATCCAATAATTGCACACAAAATGAAAAAAGAAACAGGTACACTGATCATACATGAATTATTAAATAAAATTAAATCACCTATGAAAATAACTATATTGAGCTTAAAAATAAAATATATCATGTTATGTAAAGAAAAAGAAAGGTAAATAATTAGAAAAAAAAATCTATAATAAACTTAAGAAGTAGATTTGATTATAAAATTATTTGTATTTAAGAATTACACATTAAATTGATGAGTCATTTCATTAGTATTTTCATTTACAATATAGAAAATCTAATATAACTTTAGTAGACAATATATATTGAAATTAAGTTTATAAAAAAATTAAGTTTTAAATTTTATAATAGATACTTAGCAAACATTTCAGACATATTAGGTTAATTATTGGCTTGACCTAGTTGGTTAGAGTAAAAGTTGAGTACCGAATCAAATTAAAATTGAATTACTCATATCCTAGCACTCCAATGCACTAGACATAAAATGATTACATATTGGTCTCGTTTTATGTTCAATGCATAGACTCAAGCTTTGCCTTTTTTTTCCCTTGCCTTTCAAAAAGAAGCAACCCTTCAATCCCATCAAAAAACTACAGAATCACGAACCAAGTTATGGCTAAAGGAGTTATTATGTTGCGCAGTAGTTTGGAAATAGGACATTTGCAGTTCCCATGATTCTGCGTTTGTTTGCTAAAGTGGGTTCTTGCCAAACTAGTATTCAGAATATAGTGCAGCCATTATATTGCTACCTATTGTGTGACAAGGAAACAAGAAAGAAACTAGGTGCTGTTTAGAAAGTGATCGAGTTCAACGTTTTCGGCTAAAGTGGGTTCCTGCCAAACTATTTCCAAATGTTGTACTTTGCGCCACACAAGAAAGTGTAGACAGAATCCCTGCTATAAACTGGATTGGTTTCATGGCACACTGTTAGCTGCTAGATATTATTGGGTGATGTCACGGAAGCCTGAAAAAAAACACACACGATGCTCTCTTGATGGAACAGAAACTAAACTGTTAGTTCCTGGGTAGTAAACCTCGAATTCACGAGGGGTTCCTTGAATCCACAAGGTGATAGGTCTGGAATCCACCAGAGAACACAATAGACACAAGTCTAAATTTTTATTGATAATAAACTATGAAAAACGTTTACAGACTTAGGAGCCTATTTAAGAGCTCCTTAAAGCTTGACAAACAAAAAAATATAATCTAAAATAACTTCTAATTGATACCTAACCATAACAGGAATTAAATTTGACCTAAAAAGCATTAAATACACCTAAAAACAAGGAAATAAATCATCTAAACCTAAAATAACGTTTTTTTTACATAAAAATACCAAAAATAATAAATTATAATAATTAAATAGTAAATTCCTACATAATTGGGTTTACATTGTAAAGTGAAAAGTGAATGGGCAAATGTGCTGAAATGTTTTCTAAAATAGCTTTTTCTTTTATGTCAGAGAGGGGAGTTGAAATGGGGAGCTCAGGTTTGGAAAGGAAAGTTCTGGAGATGTTTGAAGTTGGGCCTTATGAAAGTTCTCACCAGATGGGTTTCTTAATAGGCCATAGGTTCTCCAATTGGCCAAACCCCAAAACCACAGCCACTTCTCAAAACATTCAGTGATAACAACCAAAAGAAGTTTCCAAGTTATTGGGATGAACTGATCCTAGGAACAGTCGAGGGAAGTGAAGTGCCTTTTCTTCATGTAATTTTACATCATTTGACTTTCAAAACCAACAAATCAGTTTCCAAGTTATGTTAGTATTGTGTCAGTTACATTCTAGTCGTTCATGTGCAGATATTACTAATCAACTTCAGGAAAGAGATTGTTCCCTCCATTGCTTCCAAAGACTACGATAATTTCCAACGTTGATAGCCCAAATGAATGTTCTGATGTTCTCATCGTTAGTGATTCCATGGCCATGGCTGCACATTATGAGGATGCAAATGTTGCTTTGGTTGGCCAATCGTATGGTTTAATGTATTTCCATCCTATTTAACCTAGTCAAGTCAATCAAATTTTGTTATTATTATTATTATTAATTTTTTGAATTTTGATTGATTTATAAGTTGCCCTTTCCTTAATGTGGGTTTTGCAGCTATTTGATATTGATAAAGGGAATGCTATCAAATGAACTATCCTTCATTGCTTACACGTATGCAGGGGAGCCCCCAAGCTGTTCATTTGGATTCAACAGTCATGGATTGGTAAAAGTTTTCTCATTCAACAAGAATCTCAATGAGACTGATGGCTTATACCTAATCTGATACTCGAAAAAATCTGAGAAACGAAATTTAAATCATATTATCTACCTGACACCCCACCCACGTACTAAAATTTTTTTAAAAATTGAAGAAAAGAAAAGAAAAAAAATCTTCACCTATCAAACACACAATCCTTGTTTTGGTTCTAGATGCCTTAATGTGGACTAAGCCTAAATGCTTTAATTTCAATTTAGTTGAACTTGACTAGTTGTCATAGTACTTTTCCCCCCTTTTGCTAGTTCATAATACTTAGTCATATACATGTAATAATTTCTTTAATTTCTTTAATATATGTTTTTTATAAGTATATTTATATAATATTTAAAAGTTAAAACATAGCATTTATCATTGTTATGCTCAACATGCATAAGTGTAACATTTGGATCCATTTCGGTCCACTTCGCTTCATTTAGTCCATTTCGGTCAATTCAATTCATTTTGATCAACTTTGGTCTATTTCCGTTCATTTAGTCCATTTTTGACTAATTGGGCATAAAATTGATTGTATTTGAAATTATTTTTCTTAATTTTTGGGCTGAAAAGTATAAAATTTCATCTATTTGGGCCAAACTCTTTAGTTTTGGGTAAAAATACCAAAAAAAAAAAAAAAAGACATTATAAATTAGATATATGGACCCTAAAAAAAGCAATAAAAATGATAAATATTCACAATATTATCTCTCTCTCTCTCTCTTTTTTTTTTTTCAAAAGAAGATTAGCTCAATTAAAATTCAAGTTTCAATAATAATATAGGCATTATACTTATATTTGGAAAAAAAATAAAATGCTACAATTCCAAACTTATATAATAATTTAAACATAACACGTTACATGTGTTCCAATGTGTTCCATTGAATAGGAGTATACATTTAAAAAAAAAAAAATTTGGATACATTCAAATTAGTCAACTGATAATGGTATATTTAAAAAAAAAAAATCATTTTAATAACATGTACTCTATTTATATAAAAACAATATTATTATAATAATGTAATTTAAATCTTCTTATTATATATTATATCACTATGTATTGTTATTGAATAAAAAATACATTATATGTTTCATTAAATAAAACATATAAAATACTTTAAAATAACACATGCACTATTTAACCTACAGATTTTAAATTATATTTTTCCCAATTTAAGAAGAGATTATATTTTGCGGTTAGTTCACATTAAATTCAGTACCCCACTACCCCCAATTCAAGAGGAGATTGTAGCCGGTGGCATTGGGCGGAACTTCATTACCGAGGGTCTCCTTGAAGCATCAGGCATTGACGATGCATTATGTTAATGTTAATTATGAAAAGCATCAGCCATTCCCTTCTCATAAAATTATAGTTCATGTTAATTATGGAAGTTTATACTTATATCATGACTCTTGTCTCTCCAGCGAATTCATTCATCAGAAGTTTCTTTGGGATATAGTTACAATCCGAGTGATTTAAGAACACTTAAATTATCAACATTGAAACTGCATCAAGGAACAGGATTTCAGTTAGAGAGGTTGGAGTAATCCCATGTTTTTTCATGCAAACATGTATCTCCATCTTCCTGACTAGCAAGTATGCATGCAATGAGCAAGACTTAGATATAGTATTTAGGTGTTGTTCCTTAAGTTTCCATTTTAAGATTTTGCCATATGAATTTCTCATGAAATGAAAGTGTATTTTTTAGTTAAGTAGACATGATTGAATTTTAAGAGGGGAACTTAAGGAACAGTACCTAAGGTATTGTGCCTAAGTTTTTTCCGCATGCAATAAGGCACATCCAAATAAGTAGCTGCATCATTCTAGGTTGAAGCACCATGCCTCCACACCAAAAAAGCCAACTATATGTTCACCATTTTACAAACAATTCTTAAATCCACTTGAGCAATCAGATAGAGCTAAACAAAAAGTTTAAATTGATCAAATTATCAATTTCAATTTTAAAAATTAAATTAAATCATGGGTTTTGTATAAAGGTAAAAGATGACCACTTCATAAGCAGACAACAAAGAGCTAGCAGATGTGCTACCAAAAACATCACTTATTGGAGATACAGCTGATGCAGAATACCCCATCTACAGTATAGGTAATTTGAAAGGTATTCGAAAACCTTATCTTGGGCTATTGCACCATGCAGCACCATGTAAAAAAGTTAATAATAATAAATAATTTACTCTATAAACTTTTACATCTCGTGTGATGTGGTAATTATATGGTGCAATAACCAAATCCAAATCCTTTCTCTTGAATACTCTCCTCCTGAAGACCCTTTATGCCATATTCACAGGTCCAATAGTTCACACACTATGTACGGCAGTAATAAATCTGGATGAACAAATATTATCGATTATTGAAGGGAATCCAAAGAAAGGAGAAGTTTCTCACGTCTTCACTATGTCATCAAAAGAGTTCAATATGGAACGATAAAGGCTCTTAACTTCCTACTTCCTTTGCTAGAATTGGAGGAACTCTTTTCCTAACCTTAAAGCGGTTCATAAAGGCCTAGCATGTGGCCATCAATACATACAAGACCTTAAAAACTTGAATAAAGAGACTTAAAAATAAAGTTGAAATTTTAGTGTGTTTGGGATGAGCTTATTTTCTTCCACTGTTAATTTAATGTTACGAACTCACCATTGAAAACCGGCTTGCAAGGGGAGAGTGCCCAAGAGCTTATAAACACATAGTTAAACTTATTTTTAATTCATGTGGGACACTAGAATCATAACATTTGCTTATTTTGAGTATTGTGTAAATGTACAGCTGTATCCTTAAAAAATAAAAATAAAAATGATTCTTGAAAAAGTTGTACCTCATCTTTTTAGATGAAAAAAGTTGAAAAACAGAATTTACCTTTCCATGGATCTCATGTTTGATGGAACCATTTTGTTCAGCTCCCAAATTCCATCAATTTTGCCACCGTACTGTTAATATCCATTCCGCAGGCTGTAAAACTGGATTAGTATTTGGCATGTTCAACCATAGTAGAAGCCCAAGCATTGGTAAGAAAATTGTAATCTTACAATGTAGTTTTCCCTTTTGCCCCTTATCTCAACTAGAACTTCAAAATTTTGCAAGACCAGAAAAGAATGCCAAAATTATTTGGTACCTAATAAGGGAATCACCAAATAATGCAAAATCAAAATTATCCTTGAACTTTTTTTTTTTGAGAATCAAATTATCCTTGAACTTGAATGGAATGTTTTGATTACACGGTATAGACCAATGTTATCAATTTTGTTTCGGTGCTGGTTCTAATTTGTCCATATAAATGAAATATTTCAAAACCGATTAATTCCAAGTTTTCAACATAATGTACATACATACATACATACATACATACATACATATATATATATATATATATATATATATATTTAAAACACAATTTAAACAATCAAATAAAATTATCAATTCAAAATAATCAAATTAAAATAACACAAAATTTGAAGTTCTAACATCATCATCACATTGCTTAATAGGAACATTTATAATATCTCACTATATAACAATATGTTTTTTTTTTTGTTTTTTTTTAGAGAGTTTCAATTTATAGCATCCACTCCTGATAATAGCTCTTTATTATTAGACCAAAACACTAATCAATTTTTGGTGTAAGCAGAGATTGAACCCCAGATATCTTATTCAACCATTAAAGACTTTTTTAGTTGAGCTAACTGGAACCTACTAAGTCTAACCATCTAAGTAATATCTCATTACATTACAAGCTAACAAGGTCTATAATTAAAATATAAAATATTTTTACATAACATTACTTATCATTAATAAAACAATAAGGATCAAATAACAACATAGTTTCATTTTTTTTTTTTTTTTTAAAGGAGCATATTTGTATTAGCCAAAATTTGAATACCAATTGAATTGGTAGAAATGATGTAACGACATAAGGAAAAATGTTAGCCACATCTGCACTATACCTTAAAAGGACTAGTCACAATCGAGGCTCCTTGTAGTTGTTAATAAAACCCAATTTAACCTAGTATATGTCTAATGTGGGACTCATCATACACCCACACACAACACACAATCAATCAAATTAGGGCATCACAATCTCCCTCACTTAAATCCCTAACGTTCTCCTTAGGGCCCACTTTGTGGAGTAGTATCTCTAAGCCCACACGGGGATACTAGGCCGGCTCTGATACCATTACTGTCACGCCCCAAACCCATACCAAGGTCTTAAAATATTGGAATATAAAATTAAAATAATGGAAAGAGCGTAATTAAATATCCACAACCTGGAATGTATCAAATTTTTTTTTGAGGTGGAATGTGGAGGTTTCTCGTTCTAGTTTGCTCACCAATACGGTATTTTTTGGCCGTTATGCCTTGAACAAAATGGAATTAACAACAATGGTACAAACATTCAAATTTCTTTGAAAGTTGACACATTAGTTCTTTATCTTTTTGTTTTATTCTTTTTAGGTTATAGAATGACTACATTTAAATTAACTAATTACCCAAGTTGATTATTAGTCCAAATTACATGGAAAACCAATTGAGACACAATCAAATCACCAAAGCGGAAAATAAGTTTGGCATGATGATTTAATCACGATAGGAAAAACCCTTGCAGGCAAAACCCTATCTAGTGAAGTGAATTTCAAGTCTCAAAGAATCCACTAATAAGAATAGAAGTTACAAGTACAAAGAATCTTAACCTATCTAGAAGTACCTACCTACAGTAGAATTTATTAATCTATAAAGAAGCACAACTCCAATCCCCAATTAGACTACTTCATTTAACATATTTCTCCTTTGCACGAATCTCTTATCTATGACTAACACCATAGCAACTCTTGATTGTTGTAGTTGTTTTTTGCAGTAACTTCACACAAAACATCAATAAGATCTTCAACTATTGGCGCCAAAGACTTTGCTTGCTACAGAATCCAGAGGCGCACAAAAGTCGCAACAATATCTCCTTCTGTTTTCTGAACTCACCAATTCAATAGGTGGAGGTTAGGGTTTTAATATGAAAGCCTTATGTTCTCTATCTCTACCACCTTATTTATAAGTGGAGCTTAATGGACCTTTTAAATAGGCTTTCTAGCTAGGTTACACAAACCTACAAATAATAGCCACTTAAAATAAAACGAAGCTGGCTAAACTAGAAATCTCTTGGCTAAATAGATCAAGAGGTATCGAGCTTCATTTATTCTCGATAGATTGACAGGTATCGAGACCTATAGTTTCATCTTTCTTGAGTAATCTTGTATTTTCAATTCATACCACTTGATTACGAAAGTTGTATTTCTTGAAGCACTAAAAAGTAAGACTTAGATAAATCTAAAGTGTGTTTTAATCTCGGATATGCCAATACATAAAAATATGACACTTACAATTTTTTTTTTTTTTTTTTTTTTAATTTGGTAATTATACACATTCAATGGGTCTTGAATCTATCATCCGCGAACTCACATTTTACTTTATTATTACATGGTAGACAGATGCCAATTGAGCTTGAGCTCATTGGTTGACACACTAATGTTTATATAAGGGTTAAAAGACCGGACTTGTTAGTTCAAGTGAGTACCTCTCCATACACTAACTTTGTTGGGGCCCGGAGAACTAGGTCAAGGAAGAAGGGCTGCATTATAGTATATAATATTTCTAACTACTATATACATATGTAATAAACATACCAATGTTACCCCCACAGCATACCTTGGAATCTTTCAATACTCCTTAAACTACTGAATATGCATTATAGTATATAATATTTCTAACTACTATTTTTCCCACTATAGTATATAATATTTGGTTCCCACTTGTGACATGTGTGAAATGAGCTGTGAAAGACTTGTGGAGTAGAGTGTGAGACTAGTGAGAGGTGTGAGAGACGTGTAGAGTGAAGTATTGTGAAGTGAGTGATCTGAAGTCAAGTGTTAAGTAAAGTAAATTAGAGAGAAGTGAAGCAAAGTCAACAAAGAGGGCTATAGTGTCAATAGGTGTGCATGTGTATTTGGTGAGTGAGTGAATGTAATAGTGCCATGTGTGTATTAATGCAATGCTTGTAAAGTGTTGTAATCTTAAGAGTCAAGTTTGAAATAAAAGCTCTCTGTTCAGTCTTTTATTCAACAATCTAGTGTCAGAGCTTCCGCTAACTCAACAACCTATAGGAGACCGGTTATGCTTTCAAATCATTAACACCAAGACCGATATGGGAGAGGTGCTCATTCTTTAGTTCTTGGAATACAAGAGAGAGGGAGGAAGAAATGAGAGCTCTCGGTTTTAGGAAGAGATGAGCATCCACAATGGTTTTTTCAATCCTATCCTATTTTACCATCCCAAAAGTTACTTTACCAATTATACCATACCATTTTTCAATACTTCCAACATCCCGACTTTTATTTTACAATACCACACACTAAAATAATATTTAAAGGTCCTCTCTCTTCATCCCTGTCACTGCCTCTCTGAGTCTCTGTCCCTCTCTCAACAACCAAACAACCCAATCATCACCACACCACCACCACCATGCCTACCACGTCACCATGCCCACTGCCCACCAAAATCCCACTGGAACCAAAAACCCAAATTAAGAAAAAAAAAAAAAAAAAAAAAAAAAACCCCACCAGATCATTGCCACATCCAACCCATTTGAACCCAAAAGATAAAAATCAATGCCTCACTGCAAAACACACACAAAACCCACACAAAACCTAGATTGGCGAAACCACAAAACCCAGATTGGCGAAACCATTTGACCCACAACGCCGCCAACATCACACCACATCCAGCCCATCATCGGTGATCTTGAGCGATTCATCATTGGCGACATTGGCAACCCACCAATCTCCACCAAGAAACCCACCAATTTCCGTCAATCCACGCTGATCCAAAATCCAAAATCTATGCCGATCTCCATGCCGTGACCACGAACCAAACCCAACTCCAGTACAAGCCTTGAACAATAAAGAGAGATGTGAGATGAGAGAAAGAGTGAGGACTCTGAGGGACGAGCTCTAAGAGAGAGAGAGGGTCAATGAGAAATGCTGAGAGTGAGAGAAAGAAAAGTAAAAAAAGAATAAAATAATAAATTTTCGTTTTACAATTGAGCTACAGTGCAATTCTAAACGTAGAATCGCACTGTAGCACAATTTTTTTTTTTTTTTTTTTTTTTTTGCAATAGTTACAATATACAACTTCTAATGGAGTGAGTGAAATGGGCCTGAATGGGAAAATAGGCTTACATTTGGCATTCTCCCTTTCCACTGTTGATGCTCTAACTACAGTTGGGATAGAGTCGGTCTGGAGTGAGTGAATGAGTTGGCATGATTAGACAAGACATAGAAGTGGGTCCCACTAAGATGAGTGAAATTACAATAATGCCATGATAACTCAGTTTTGATAACTTGGAAACAACAAAAATTTGTTTTCTCTTTTCACAACTCTGAGGGTCTGTTTGAATACTGCTTATTTTGCTGAAACTGAAAACTTATTACTGAAAATACTGTAGATAAAGGTAAAAATTAATTGAAATAGTACAATGAAATCCATGAATAGTATCAAAAAGTATAGTGGGATCATGAATAGCAGTAAAAATAAGCTGAATAGTGAAATAATTTATAATTTTAATTATAATTCAAACGCATGCTAACTCATTTTTTTGAATAATGAGTAATGAAATTGGAAATGAAAACTTGGCCAAAAATATGCAACTAATGTGGGACGCACCCAAAGTGAGTAATGAATAAATAGGTTAAACCAAATAGGCCCAATATTACCCACTTGAACAGATGTACCCTTCTTTAGGAATAAATATGCCCAAAAAGAAATAGAAAAAGAAACGCCATAATCAACTGAGTTGTTTTTGGACCGCTATAACCTTACCCACTTATCCATCTCATCTCGTAGCTTAAATAAAAATGAATATAAAATAATAAAATAAAAATTACCCCTACTCCCAATTCCGTACCAAACCAAATACTTTTATTAGTGCACACAAAAACGAAGCTAAGGTAGTCCTTTATTGAAATCCCCAGAGAAAGGAGTCGAAATGGAGAACTCAGGTTTGGAAGGGAAAGTGCTGGAAATGTTTGAAGTTGGGCCCTGTGAAAGTGCTTACCAGATGGGTTTCTTAATAGGCCAGAGGTTCTCCAATCTTATAAGAAGCAGGCTGGCCAGAGACCTCATTCTTCAAGACCAGCTACTACCTTTTGCCCAAACCCCACAAGCACAGCCACTTCTCAAAGCACTCGCTGATAATAACAAAAAGAAGTTTCCAAGTTATTGGGATGAACTGATAGGAACAGCTGAGGGAAGTGGAGTTCCTGTTCTTAATGTAATTTTTCATTTGAGAACCAACAAAATACTTTCGTTTTATTTATCCTAGTACTGTATCAGTTACTTTCTAGTTGTTATTGTGCAGATAATACTAATCAACTTCAGGAAAGAGATTGTTCCTTTTCTTCCAAAGAACAAGTTAATTTCGAATGCTGAAAGCCCAGATGACTGTTCTGATGTTCTCATCGTTAGTGATTCCATGGCCATGGTGGCACATAATGAGGATGCAAATGTTGCTCTGGTTGGCCACACGTATGGTTTTCTGCATTCCATCCTATTTTAAAGTTTCACAAAACCCTTGTCAAGTCAATCGAATTTGTTTTGATTTTATAGCTTGTAACATTTCTTTTTTGGTTTTGCAGCTATTTGATAAAGGGAATGCTGTCAAAGGAACTATCCTTCATTGCATACACGTATGCAGGAGAGCTCCCAAGCTGTGCATTTGGATTCAACAGTCATGGATTGGTAAAAATTCTCACTCACCAAGAATCTGTATGAGACTGATATGTGAAACCCAAACTAATGCTTGAAACAATATGAGCAACGAAATTTGAATCATATTCTGCTTGTGACCCCACCCCCTTAAATTTTCAACAAAAAAGAGAAATGAAGAAAAGAACAGAAAATCTACTATGTAAGTATCAAACATACATTCATAGTTTTGGTTATGGATTCCTTAGTGTGTACTAGGCCAAAATGCTCTAACTTTAACTGAATTGAATTTGACTAGTTTTCATAATACTTATATGATAGATATGTGTTTATCAAAAAAAGATGATAGACATAAGAATAATTTCTTTAACGTGTATACTTCAGGCATTCACACTAAATTCAGTACCCCCAATTGAAGATGAGATTGTGGCCGGTGGAATTGGATGTAACTTCATCTCTAGGGATCTCCTTGAAGCGTCAGGCATTGACGATGCAGTAACTGTAAGATGTTTTATAGCCCTTCTCATATATTTAAAGTCATGTTGATTATGGAAGGTTTTATCATGGCTTGTCTCTTCAGAGAATTCATTCATCAGAAGCTTCAGTGGGACATAGTTACAATCTGATTGACATAAGAACACGTAAAATTCTCAATGTTGAATCTGCATCAATAAACCGGATTTCGGTTAGAGAGGTTGGAGCAACACCATTTTTCCGTGCAAACATGTATCTCCATCTTCCTGTCCAGCAGGTATGCAATTAGGCACATCTGGATATGTGGCTACACTTTATGCTGAAGCACCACGCCTCCACGCCAAACAAGCCAACCATATGTTCACCACTTCACAAATATTTCTCAAATCCACATCAGCAATCCAATGCTGGGTCTGACAATTTTTCTGATGTGGTGAACCTCCTTGCTCACTTGGAGTGGTGGCATGGCAGCTTCTATGACAGATGCAGTTTTAGCAGATATAACTAAACAAAAAGTTTTAATTGATCAAATTATCTACTCCAATGGAAAAATAAAATCATTGATTTTGTTTGAAGGTACAAGATGACAACTCTATAAGCAGGCAAAGAAGAGCACTTGTGCTACCAAAAACATCAAAAAACGAATTCTTGTCACTTCTTGGAGATATGGCTGACGCAAAATACCCGATCTACATGACAGGTAATTTGGAGCGTAGTTGAATACCTTCTGTTGAATAATTACTCTCCTAAAATGACCTTTCATGCCATATTCTCAGGTCCAATACTTTACACACTATGTACGGCTGTAATAGATCTGGATGAACAAACATTCTCTATTCTTGAAGGGAATCCAAAGAAAGGAGAAGCTTCTCACGTCTTCACTATGTCATCAAAAGAGTTCAAGATTCCATAATAAAAGCTCTTAGCTGCCTGCTTCATTTTCCATAATTGGAAGAACTCATTTCTTGAGGCCCTTAAAGTGGTTCATAGAGGCCTAGCATGTGGCCATCAATACATCGCATGGCTGCAACCTGATCCCATGAAAATTATAAAAGACCTTCATATCTTGAATAAAGAGACTAAAAATGAAGTTGAAGATGTCTGTAGAGATTTAAGGGCATTACCTTTCCATGAATTTCATATTTGATGGGACCATCTAGTTCAGCTCCCAATGTCATCAATTTTGTCACTGTACTGTTAATATCAGTCACTGTGAATGATAAAAGTGAAGAGTATCCGTTCTGCACAACATGGTCACTGTAAAACTGGATTAGCAGCTGGCATGTTCAACCATAGTGGAAGCCAAAGCATTTCTAGGAAAATTATTATCTTAGAAACTTGTTTTTCCCACTGTCCCTTAGCTCAAGTAGTCAATCAGAACTTCAAAATTTTGTGACACCAGGCAAGAATGCCAAAACTATTTGGTACCTAATTGGCAAATCACCAGTAATGAAAGACAACGGCTCCCAAAAAAACAAACAGAATAATGAAAAACCAAATTACCAGTGAACTTTAATGGAATGTAATGATTACAGGTATAGACATTCAAATTAGTTTGAAAGTTGACAGTGTAGTTTTTCTTTTTCTTTTTTATTAATTGGAAATTACACAAATTTTATGGGTCTTGATCTTATGGCCTCATTTTCGACCTTGTTCTTACAAGGAGAGGAGATATCATTTGAACTCAACCTCATTAGCCGACACGCTATTTTTTACATAAGGTGTATAGTAAACATGGCTAAATACCAATACTGCATCACCAGATGACGCATATCTTGGAAGCCCTTTCAAACTAGAGAATGTGCATCCTTTGGAGACCACGCTACCCACTAGAACAGATGTATCCTTCTTCAGAAACAGAGACCCCAAAAACAAAACTCCTGTCGTATCTTTCAATAGGTACCTTGAAGGCATTATTTTGAGAGCAGCACAAAGAACGCCAAATTCCAATTTTATGTTTTGTGCAGAACCTTCCACTGACTTCTCTTGTAGTTCCTCTTCTCTTACTCATTACCTTCCGCCGACTTCTCTTATCTTCTTTTACTCATATGCATATTAAATTAGCTGCTTTAACTCCTCTAGATTATGTTCCAATCCACTAGAGTCCACTGACTAAGAAATTCTTTCAAGTCAACCAAAGAAATGAATGATAACCAAAAACTCAAGCCCAAGTTGCCCTCTAACCTATTTAATTAAACCGGTCAAAATTATATCAAATATATAAAGAGTCCAAGGTAAAATCATTTCTAATTTAACTGATAACGTATATCACCTAAAACTTATGAGAAAACACAGGCATTAAACCCAGTGTATTAAGTATTAACACCACCAAAGAAAAAGTTTTAACAAGTGCTAAAAAAAAATTAAAAATCTACCATATGGGAATGCATAATTGCCAATACATGAAACAAATATTTTCGAAGAAAAATGCAACTCGTCTAGGCAAATGTGGGTTAAAAACCCAGCAAAGACGTTTCATTAACAATATAACCCAATTGCTGCACTAGTCAAAGGAATAAAATGAAAATGTCTGAATATAGTTATCATGTATTCTAGGTTCTCTTAGGCAATTTGTCAAACACTAGAAGTGCATTCGGGAAAAGGGGAGAGAGAGAGAGAGAGAGAGAGAGAGAGAGAATTACTTGGGAGATTGCATGAGGGCGAGTTTGAGAGGGCCAGATTGGAGTTCGGCCCAACGGAGAGTGCAAACGTTGACGGTTAAGTCCAACCCCTCCGAGTAGAACCGAGCTGCTTTGGGCACGTCCTTGTGTAGCTGTAGTATCCATCTAAACGACGCTGCCGCCATCTCTCTCTCTCTCTCTCTCCCTCGCCTCTTTCTTTGAATGTTAATGAGTGAAATGAGTGAAAGGCGTGGGAGTCAATTGGAAGTTGGAAGAGTTGTTTTATGCCCCGGGAGTACGGGCCATATATATCCAGTCAGACAGTGACAAACCCAGTCGCTTTGTTGGTGCAGTCCGTCTTTAATCTCTTACTTTTGATATTACTAGTTAAAATTTGGGTTTTATAAAAAAATAAATAAAAACTTAAATTTTGAAACTAAAAATTTTAAGAGATAGAAGAGAAAAATGTTGGGGTTCCAGGGGTTTTAGTTTCTAAGTATTGCAAAGACTTTTAGTGCCAACATAAAAAGACATAATAGCTTTTTAGAACAAGCAAATTAAACAGGTTTTTGATAATTTTTATAATAATAAAAAATAAAAATATATATTTATCTACTGAGATAGGCATAAACAATGTAACATATTATGATCCAAGTAGCTCAAATCAATTGTACCGCTTTTCTGTCAAAAAAACTCAAATCAATGTAGGCTTATTTAATTGTAGAACAAGCAAATTAACGAAATAGTATAATATACTATAATCCAAGTAGCCCAAATTAATTGTAAAATAAGCAAATTAACCTTAGGATAAATTATGGTTAGTTTAGGATTTTCTAGTATATAAACTCTACATTGGTTCATTGTATCACAAGAGCTTAATATTAATATGTAGCTGTCAAGAGCTTCTTACCGAGGTTTAGGTGGACATTCGGATTTTGGCCATGGCCATGAATCACAGCCCCACAAAACCTCTCACAACCTCCGCAACCAACTTCACCATTGTTCTTCACCTTGAAAACCCATCGGAGAAACAGCCACATTCAGATCAGATTCAATCCCATCACAAACTCATTTACAACACCAAGCCACCATACAACAATGCCACAAGCCCACAATAGCCGCACCACCGTGGAAACATGCGCAGGAAGTATCCTATCTATATATAGGTAGGCAACACGAGGTCATTGCAGTTGATGAAAGAGGTACAGTTGATGAAAGAGGTACAATGAATTCTATGTATGTCATTAATTCAACAAACGCTGTGGCCAAATATATGCCTATTTAGCCAGATAATAATGGCTCTCTTTATGGTGATTTGAAAGTTGAAACGGATTTGTGAGACAGATCTTTGGATTTGTTTCCAAATGCTGTTTGAAAAAGCATGTAATTTAGAATGAGTAAACAATATTTGGCAAATGTTGCATTGAAGATAAATGTCAAGGTGGAAATACTGTCCTTGTTGATGCACTATTTAAGATATCTGTTTCCGGTGGAATGATCAAGGAATTACTCATATCTTTTCCGAGAGCCACATTGGAAGAAACCACAACATTGGAAGAAACCACAATGATCAAGATATCTGTTTCCGATGGGGTGAGTACTCATGGAGAGAATGTCCAGAGGGTTATATTCTACTGTTAGGCTAGCTGGTTCCTACTTCCTAGCGGGATATCATTAAAATACTAGTGAAACTTTTCTTCATCTTTGTGACTAATGGTATTTTATTGTGAAACTTATCTTTATCTTTGTGAAACTTCTCACTGCAGTTTGTTATTTTTCAATGATTAACATAGTACTTAGATGTTGTGTTTCACAAAAAACACCAAAATACAAACATAAAAACATAAAAGTGAGATGCAATATCACAACTTATTGACGTGCCAGCCCTAACTGCATAGCTTGTCATGTCAATGACATAGGAGCATCCACAATAGTGATGCTAAATAGCTATATTGCTATTTTAGCTCTACCAAAATACAAAAATTGCTTTACAATAGTGAATGTATATCTAAATATTTTACCTTCAGAGCTACAGTACGCAGCTACTTTTGGCTGCATACTGTAGCTTGAAGCTAAACAGAAAAAATGTTTTTTTTATTCCCACTAGCATTAAAATAATATTTCTTCTATTTCTTTATTTAATTCTTTTTCTATTTCTTTTCTTTCTTCCGATTATCACACAAAGACAAAGGCACAACTCCTTCTCAAGCTCTCAGCTCTCACAGCGCTTAAACTCGTCCTCCACAAAGGCTTTAGCTTCATTGATTCCCATCATCCTCATCCACAAACTCTCACCGATTCATCAACCTCCTCACTACCGCCACCAAAGCTCACGCACCATTGTCGAAGCTCACGCATCATCACCAACCCGATTCATCATCTTCCTCACCCACTTCGAAGCCCAGCTCATCTCTGTCGAAACCGCCGTTGCCTTCCTCAACCCATTGCTTTGGTTTTCCACTGATCTCAGGTATCACTCTATTCTTTCTCTCTTCTTTTTATTTTTTTATAATGATTTTTGCGATATGATTTGTGGTTAAGACGGCGGTGGTGGGGGTAGTGGTGGCGGCGGTGGTAAAATAGTCGGTGACGGCGGTTATAGTGGCAACGATAGCGGTAGCAGTTGCGATGGTTGTGATTGTTGTTTGTTGTAGTGAATATATTATTTTATTATAGTAGATATATTATTTTATTGTGATGTTTATATTATTTTATTATGTTGAAAGCTAAAATAGATCCACTGTTGCTGGATGTTTTGTAAAGTGAATAGGTAAAATAGATAAAGTAACTTTTTTTGTGCCAAATAGCCAAAAAAATAGCTCCATTTAGGGCTGTCCAGCGGTTCACTAACCCGCCCAAACCGACCGGGTCCGACCGACCCGAAGCTTACAGTGAGTCGGATTCGGGTCTGTTTCTTTCAAAACCCGATCATTCGGGTCAGGTAGCGGTTTAAGGAAGATAAAACCCGTAGTACCCGACCCGACCGATTAAAAAAAAAAAAAAAGGTAATTCCAGATTCAGGAACTCGTGAAGACTGAAGAGAGAAGACTCTGATTGAACTTAAAGCACTCAGTTGTTTAGTTTTACCCGCAAAGTCTGAAATCAACAGCCCTGTTGCTAAGGCTTTTACACGCAAAGCCTAAGAGTGATTGGACAGTTAACACTATTTTACACAGTTACACTGGTGGGATGAACCATGGCCGTGCGATTTGAGCGTGATTAACGGTCTTGATCGTTCTGAAGATCAACAAAATCCTTCCTACCCAGCTACACACAAAAAAAAAGAAAAAAAAAATCACACAAAATCTCTCTTCACAGGTTCAGAACGGCTAACCCTCAAATCATAATAAATTTTCCCCTTCCCCAAGCCATGGCCGGTTACGCTCCCTCAGCCTTAAGAGGCCCTCAACCCTCCTCTCTCTCTCTCTCTTTTAAATCAATCTGATCCTTCTCTCTGTTCTACTTTTCTCTGCTCTCTAGTCACAAGGGCTGATTCAAATTTTCTCTTATATTTTGAAACACTTGACTTCACTCCAAGTTTCCAACGGACCAAACACCAAACCTTGCTGGTTGTCATCTTCACGCGTACCCCCGCTGAGCAGAGGATCGGAGTGTTACCACTGGTCCGTCGCACCAAGGGCACCATCCGCCGCCTCTCCGCCTTCAAGCTCGGCGACCGCAGTTTCGCTTTCCTCGCCAACTAGTTCGTGTCCCACAAACAACTTTAAAAATCTGTTCTTTCACTTTTTTATTAGTTATTTAGATTCTTCTGATTGTTTTTTGATGCTTTTAAGATTATTTGATTGCCTTATTGTATAAAGAGTTGTGAGGATTTAACGAATAATATAGACACCAAACAAAGTTTGTAACTTTTTGAAGTAAAAAAATATTTGAGGTGACGGATTTGTGATTAGTGAACCTGGAAATTTATTGTACATCTGCATCAACATTTGTGAAAAGTGAGACATTACAACAAATAGGCAGTGAGTTTGAGCTCAAGCACCTCCTTTCCTTGTAAAAACACTGTGATGTTGAGGAAGTTTGTTCAAAAACCATTGGCTATGTGTAACTAAGCAATCTTAAAAAAAGAAAAAAAAGAAAAAGAAAAAAAAAGAAGAGAGAACAAACTAAAGACAACGAGAGATTACTTCAACTGAAGTTGTGTCTATGATCTAGTTTTATAAAAAAAAAAAAAAAAAGGTTTGGGGAAATGTTTTGGGACTCCATGTTTTGAACAAGGACAATTTCTTTCAAGTGTTTATAGTTATATCAGTTCTTAGTTTTGTCTTGACTCTTAACATGCATACTTGTAATTTAAATGAAATCATGAAGTGCCATGTAATTTACCTTGATACAGAACACTGAGTGTTAAATGACTTCATGTAATTTACCTTGATACAGAACACTGAGTGTTAAATGAAATCAGTACTTGTGAGGTCAATTCTTATGCATAATGATATTTCTTATTCTACAAAGCTCCAGTGTATGTGACTTTGCCCTTTAAGAGGTCAACTACAATGATCTTTCTTAGGATTAGTTTTTTTATGGTTGTTTGCTAACGCATAAATTTGATGTCTTTAGGTTATGGAACCCTCTAGTGATGCCCCCCCTTCCCAAACAACACTCGTGGCCCAAGCTGAACCTGCTGTCCAAGCTGAACCTGTTGCCACTCCAACCAATGCTGAGGCACTTCCACCTAAACCTAATGATAAAACCAAGGTGAGTGAGATAGCTGCTGAAATGATTATAATAGACGAGTTGCCTTTTAGGTTTGTTGAAGGGTATGGGTTTCAAAAATATTCAACCACCTTACAACCTAAGTTGCAAATTAGGGATATCCCATCTCGTCAGACTGTGGCTAGGGATGTGATTGGCATTTATGGTGTTGAGAGAGAGAAACTTAGGGAAGCCTTGAAAGGTCGTAGGGTGTGCCTTACTACGGACACATGGACTAGTATTCAAAATTTGAATTATATGTCCCTCACAGGTCATTTTATTGATGATGATTGGAACTTGCATAAGAGAATTTTGAATTTTTGTCAAGTGGAAGATCATAAGGGGGAGACTATAGGTAGAAAGATTGAGTTGTGTTTGCGTGAGTGGGGTGTTGATGGCATATTCACCTTGACAGTGGATAATGCTTCCTCTAATGGTACTACCATTAAATTTTTACAAACAGTAACTAAAGATTGGAAGGGGACTGTTTTAGAACATGAGTTCTTGCACATGAGGTGTTGTGCACATATCCTAAATCTGATTGTGGGAGATGGTTTGAAAGAAATTGATGCGTCCATTGCTAGAGTGCGTGAAGCGGTGAGATATGTTAAGTCCTCACCAAATAGAAATCAAACTTTTAGGAGTATGATGGAGAGGCTAGGTATTGAATCCAAGTGTTTACTAAGTCTTGATGTACCTACTAGGTGGAACTCTACTTATCTCATGTTAGATACTACTGAAAATTTTGAGAAAATGTTCCTAAGAATGGACTTTGAGGATGATAGTTATTCTTCATACTTTTTGAACAAAGAAAATAGTGGTGGTTTGGGATCTCCTTGTGGGGTTGATTTTCAAAATTGTAGGACATTTGTGGGTTTCTTGAAACTTTTTTACAATGCAACAAAAAAGTTCTCCGGTTCTTTGTATGTGACTTCAAATACCTTCTTTGATAAGATGTTTGTGATTCAAGAGCAGGGACGGATGCAGGATTTTAAGTTAGGGGATGGGTCAGAGATAAGCGAAAAAAAAAATTTTCAAATACGCATCCATATAGTATTAATAAACTATCAACCAAGACAAATTCTTTGAAATCCAAAGAATCAAGGTCAATTCTTTGAAATTGTGTTTGAGAGATTGGAACATCGACATTTTCCGGAATTGGAATATCGACATGTTCCGGAATTGGAACATCCACATTTTCCGGAATTGGAATAGCAACATTAGTTGTTGGCAATTCCACGTTGACTTCGGAAGAATTTGAAGTTGAACCTTTTCTTTTGAAAAAATCAAGCATTGTAGTTGATTTTTTCATGATCTACAAATAAAATAAAATTCATATAATAATCACCGTTATTTTCTTAAATTTGTGCGAAAATTTTCTATATTATATGATTTGTTTTTTTCTTTGTCTTTAGTCTGCCTTTATTTATGTCTTTGTGTTTGATCTGCCTTTATTTATGTCTTTGTGTCTTTGTGTTGTCTCCGTCTTTCTAATTCTGACCCACTAACCCAATGAATCCCACTACCGACACTACTAACAAAAACTTTTCTTAACTTTACCTTTTTTTTCCTGTCACTTGTCTGTTGCCCAACTCCACTTGTCCCTATTATGCCCAACTATCAGTCAACAAAGAAAAAACTATCTCTACAAACTCTACTCTCTGTCTCTATCTCTCTTATCTATATAATGCAAGAGAGAGAGTCACAAAGCCAAAAAGACCAAAAAAAAAAAAAAACACCACAGGCAGCACACTGAGCACAGATTCAATTCACAATCACCAACATCAGTTCAGTTCATCAATCATCAGAAAAAACACAAACATGAAACACCACAAGTTCACAAGGCACAAGCACAGTTTCTGTGAATCTCAGATTCTCAAATCACAAAAAAATTATTAGGTTTTGAAGGAAAAATAAGAGTAAATACCTGTGATGGGTCTCCGTGGGTGGCGGCGGCGGCAGCAAGTGGGTCTCCGGTCTCGCAAGTGTCACAGCGTCACGGCGTCACGGCGACACGGCTCTTTATCTCTTTGTCTCTATCCATCACGGCGACACGGGTCTCCGTTCAAGATGGGTCTCCGGTCTCGCAAGTGTCACGGCGTCACGGCACGACTCTCTATCTCTCTGTCTCTCTCCGTCACGGCGACACGGGTCTCCGATCAAGATGGGTCTCTGAGTAGTCTCTATCTCTCTGTCTCGCCTCTCACTTTCCTTTCTTTCTTTTTTTTCTTCGTTTTTTGCTTTCTTCGTTTGGTTTTGGACTGCTGGAGCTAAGTTTTTTTTTTTTTTTTTTATGGGTCATGGGCTCCTAGGCTGGCCGGATGATGGGCTAGGGGTTCAGGATTTTTGGGAGGGGCCCGAGCTAAAAACTAGGGGGCCCGAGCTAAAATCTCAGGGGGGTCCAAGCCCTTTTTTTTGTTTTTTTGAAAAATTTTACTTAATAAAATTTTTTTCTTTTGGGCCCAGGGGGGCCCCGGGCCCCCTTAGCCCTCTACCTGGGTCCGGTCCCTGTTTAAGAGAATATTGCTCATTTAATTAAATCTCAAAATCATCTCTTGAAAAACATGGCAACTAAAATGAAGCTAAATTTGAAAAGTATTGGGGGAAAGGGGATAAAATTAATAAGCTTTTGTATGTGGCTGTGGTTCTTGATCCAAGGAAGAAAATGAGGTTTTTGAAGTTTTCTTTTTTTGAAATTTATGGGGATGAAGTGGCTGATGAGATGGTTGATTTGGTGAGGAAGTTCATGGATAGGTTGTATGATGATTACTCTAGGATTGATTCACCAAATGTGGTACTACCAAGTGAGAATGAGAGGACACACATGGAAGGTGATACAATTGGTTGTAGTGATCCATATGCGATGGTTAATTCACGATATGAGCGGTTTTTAGAGGCTGAGAAGTCTACAGGGTGTAGCAATGAGGTTGAAAAATATTTGGCTGAAAATTGTGAGAGTAGAAGGGATGTGAAATTTGAGATTTTGGGGTGGTGGAAAGCCAATTCAGATAGGTACCAAGTACTGTACAAAATGGCTAGGGATGTGCTGGCTGTACCTGTTTCTACGGTTGCTTCTGAATCGGCTTTTAGTACCGGAGGGCGCATACTTGATCCATTTCGAAGTTCACTCTCCCCTCTTATGGTTCAAAATCTTGTTTGTGCTCAAAACTGGCTGCAAGCTCGTGTCCCAATTTCTTTTCGCAAGTCTAAGGACGAGATGGAGGCCTTGGAGGATGAATTTCATGAATTAGGTAATATGTTTAACTTCCAATCTTCTTGTCTACTAAGTGTTATTAAATGTGTCGTATACTTGAGCAAAATTTAATCTATTATCTCAATTTTTTCTTTTCTAGTTTTAAATCGAGCAACAACAGCAGCAGCAAGTTCTAGTTCCTGCTCAAACAAAGGTGGTACTCGTACCACAGTTAATATTGATGAATGATCACTGATTGGGTATGTTTCTGCCCTTATAATTTTTGTTCAGATTGGTTACTTCTCTTTTGGTTATTCTGTAGCTCTTGTTCTTTGTCTTTATATATTATTGATAAATATTTTTTCCCATTGTATTGTAGGAGGATGGCAGGTTGCCTTTTGTATAGGAGGCAGTTTTTTTGGATATATTTTGAAGCTTTTTTGGACAGATGTGTAGCTTTTCTAATTATACATGAACTCTTGTCTTGCTTAGAGGAAGGAAAACTTAGCATTTGTGTAAGCTTTCCTTTTTATAAGTTATGGACTTGTTAACTATAGATAATAGAGTAGTTTTTTACTCGCTTAGGAAAGCTATTTTTTGGAAATACTTAATAGTATTTCATAATTGTAACTAATTATATATACTACTGGGAATATTGCCTACTGCTTTGGTAGTTTACTGCCTTGTGCAGTAACTGCCTTCTCTGCTGCCTCTGTGGCTTTATATATCGAATTATGAAGATGTAGTATTTTTAGTAGTGCTTGCTGCTGTGTGGTTCCGGAAATTTATTTGATATGTGGAATGGTTGGTAGGTATGTGTTCATACTTCACCTTGACAGATTGATGAATGTGGAAACAAAATAGTACTGCCTAGGCCTTAAAAGGCTTAGGCAATTTGAAAATGTTTGTTATAAATGTGTGAATGATTAACAGGTGGTAACAAAATGGAAGTGTTTTTATTTGTTTGATTAATGCCGAGGTGTTTTACATTCTATTGATGTTTAACAGGAACCCAGGTTTTACTTTGAATTCATACAATATCTGGGAAGTCTGAATTTGGAGTTTTTGGTTCCAAAAAAAAAAAAAAAATTGGAGTTTTGGACAAATTCAAGTAGAGATGATGAAGGTCCATTTAAAAAGAAATTTAGTAAAAAACAGGCCCAATTTGATATGTTAAGATTCAAAATTATTAATTCCTTGAAAAGCCCAATAATTTGGGCCAAAAAGGCCCAAAAAAAATTAAATCCAATAAAATTTATGGAAAAGCCCAATAAGAGGTCCAACCCGCCAAACCAATGATCTGACCCGGCGGGTTTAACCCATATTTCGGTTGATTGCGGGTCAGTTTTTTCGTGACCCGACCCAATTGGGTCGAGTGCGGGTTGGGCCCAAACCCTGGTTGACTCGACCCGTGGACAGCCCTAGCTCCACTGTTATGGATGCTCTAACTCTATGCAAGGCAATTGACACATCTTTTGTAAGTGGTTTTGAAGCCCACCGGGAGTTTCATGAAAACACAAAATGGCCCTAGGATAGATCCCATAATAATGAGCCTATGTCCTATAATAATTAGTCTATGGCATATTCCAGCATCTATTTCGCACCCCAAGTTTTTTACATTTACACCCATTGCCTATTCTCTAATCTATATACTCCCTTTTTCAATCACCCAGCTCGCATCAAGTGTGTTTTTCCATGCATAAGAAGCATTGCCACTTTAGTTTAGCCTCAAGGAATGTACAAGATGGAAAATACTTTGGTTTTAGACCTCTATATGGTACAAAATTTGTATTGTGTATTAGTTTTGCTCCTGGCTAATTAACAAAATTATTTTGATACACCGAAACCCCCTTCCTCTTTGTTGCTTTGATTCATGTAGCCTTTCCCATTTCATCATGTTTATCTTTCTCTCATCTTTCTTTTGGCCCCTCCAAAATTCATTGATCATTAAATTAATCTCCTCATTCAAGGTTGCCAACAACTTGAAGCAACACATAGCATGGGTTGGAATAACTTATGCTACTTCTTTGACGAAATAAGTCAAATAATCTTTCATTTCAAACATGAAATACAGGGAAAAAAAAATTAAGCAAAATGTTACAGTGGAATTGAACATATTAAATATTAATTTTGCAGAAATATATTAGAGAAAGACTTTGTTTTGTTTTGTGAAATAACACATTAGGAGAAGAGAGAGAAATTAAGCAAAATAAGCCATATTGATAATTGACTCTTGATTCTTGACCTCCATCCCCAAGAAGATGAGAAGATTAATGGAATTGATGATTGATCTAGCCACTGTCGTAATGCACATAGTCTATGCCCTATTAATTGGAACCAAGAAATAAGCCACTTTGCAAGCAAAAACGATAATTAATTCATATTTTGTGTGTCATTCAATTGTGAGATGCTTAAAGGATAATTTTTCGGTCAGCAAGAATTCCTATAAAAATAAAGAAAATAAAATCAAACACCGAGAAGTGCTATTGGACATGAAGCTTCGATGTTTCACTTTTGATTTTTTTGATTTTTTGATTTTTTTTTTTAGAAACAAACATACTCACGCACACAAAGGATAGAAAAATAAGGTTCTAATACAAAAACACACCACAAACTCCACTAAAAGTAACCACTTATGAAACTTAAGACAACTTGTTCTTTCTTTTCTTTCTTTTCTTTTTTTCTTTCACTTTTATGGGGCAGGGGGGATACAATTAGTTATAATTTTATTGAGGACACGATTCTTGGATTGGTTTCTTCTCCAAACCATCTAAACTTGCAATACATATGTGCTCCTCCAACCTTTAAGAAACAACCAATTATAATCAGATATCATTCGGAAAAATATGGATTGAGTAAGAAACAAATATGCATAACTTTTAAATTAAAAAAAAAAAAATCAGTAATATTCACACGAAAAAAAGGTAGGACATAAATTTTAAAAAATAATAACTTACCTGTTGATCCTACGAAAACCATATTATATGATGCACTCATGATATTCTATCATAAACAATGATCTTTTCTTTGGACCATTAGCATCGTTAACACAAAAATACTTGCGTCCAAAAATTTCTCTTATAATTGGATAGCTCATAAAAAATATGAACATTTTCAAAAAAGAGGGGTACTCCATCACTATTTCTTTTGAACTCACAAAATTGTTATTCTTATATTGAAACCTGACTTCGAACCCTCGAGCTTGAGTTTATATAGGCATAATAAAGATATAAATGCTTTCTACACGGTATTGATTTGTAAATATTAAGAAAATATCTTCTTCATCATCATTAATTAATACAAGATATGCTCAATTCTAAATATTATCATTCTACCCATAATTTGTATTTTTTTTTTTTTTTTTTTGTAAGCAAGCCCAACCAACTAGGCAACAACTTACCTCAAAAAAAAAAAAAAAAAATGCAACAACTAATAAACATATGTATTTGCATTAATTCTTGATATTTTATAAGGATATCGCTAAGATCACTTGCTAAAATTAACTAATAAACATAATTATTACCATTAAATTTTCCAAATGCCCACAAATGTTTTTACTTGAGCATACGTAAAAGGAAAGTAATCTTGATTCCTTTCTAGATAAGGCATTTCGGATTATACCACAGAGATATTGCTAAGATCACCTACTAAAATTAGTTAGGACTATAATTATGATTAAATTTTGGAAATTCTCATAAATTTGAAATTTGTTCTTTCTTGAGCATACATAGAAGATATGTGAAATTGATTTCTTTCCAAATAAGGTCATGCATAAGGTTTATCTCATGGATGCATTTCTTTAAGGAATTTCCTTAAAAACACTAATACTTTTTTGTTTGTAAAACTTTTATTTTTATAATAATTTTTGGAAGGTGAGCCTAGGTGTTGAAGTGGTAAGTGACATGCACAAAAATGTTAAAGGTAAATACCTGGTAGTGAAACCCCAAGGGGTGTGCGTATTGGTTAGGCGAACTTTGGGACGAGCAGTAAAATTTTGATGTCTTGGGTTTGAGCAGCCACACGTGCATTCACTCCCTTCAGGCCATTGGACTGGGGGAATTTAATTGCCCCTTGAATTACTCGAGGTGCACTTGCGGAAAACTCCTTGCTGAGGGCCTATGCACTCCCAAGATTAGTCGGGACAAAGTCCTGGACACTTGGTGCCAATAAAAAAAAAAAAAAATAAAATAAAAATCCTAGGAGTGAAAATTATTTTGGTCCAATATATTGATTGCTTAGTCCATCAATGCACTAGCTAGGCTAGATACAAATGGGCCAAAACAACCCCTAAAGATCTTCTATTCTTCTTGTAAGTGAGTTTGAAGCCCACTGCGAATTTCATGGAACAAAAAATAGTGCTTGGACAAATCCCAAAATCACAAGTCCATAGTATGTCACCACTATAAGCTTTATCCTTTGATTAGCAACTCCTCATTCAAGGATTTCTTTTTCACATCTATCAGAGCACTTACTTTGCATCTTGTGGAAGGTTAATAGTTGGAGATATTACCTCAAAAGATAGAAGGCTTCAACATCCATGTATTGCCCGATATTTTTCACACTACACCCTTTTCTTATTCTACATCTACTTTTATCACCCAACTTGCATCAAGCTGCTTTTCCATGTGTATGTCTGTATGAAGCATCGTCACGTATATACTATATAGCAAAAAGTTCATATTATGCATTAGTCTTCTATCTTGTTTGACTAACAAATATATATATTTTTTTGGACATTCCAAAACCCCATTCCACTTTGTTAATTTGATTAGCGTAACCTTTCTTTGATCTCCATAAATGTTTTCTTCTTTGATCTTCCTATTATGAAAGGAATCTTAAATATTTTTCATTTTTTTCACTTCTTGGACCTATAGTTTGCTTCTGATTTACTCCTTCTATATCACTTCTTGTGTTTTTAATTGAAAAACAATTAGACTTCTCTCTATTTATCTTTTGCCATATGTTTCTTTAGATTGTTTCAAATTACCCAACATTCTTTCACAGCTGCCCTACAAAAGAGTAACTTGCTATTTGCAAATGTAGAGTAATTCATGATATAATGTGATCCTATGAATTTTCCTCTTTTATCTCCACATTTTAAGGAAATCATGTAACCATATAGAATACATTTTAGATACACACAGAAGTCACATATTAAATAAGAAATGCTACAAACATAATTTTTTTCACAATATCTAAGGTGGTGGATTGTGATTGTTGCAACATTACCTTCACATGAAATCCCCACTAACATCAGTTCCTAGGTGGCATCCAGAGAACTCATTAAAATTCATGAAAAGATGCTAGAGTTGTTGCCTATGGAATGAGGAAAACATCATATGCGCAATGGCACTACGTACAGAGCACAAATGTATACAATTAGAAAACCATCTTATCATTTAAGTAAGTTGGTGCTTGCTTCTAAAGTAGAGTTTATATATCAAGAATACAGTCCATTCGGTCTATTTGGTCCATTTTAGTTTAATTCGGTCTACTTTAGTCCCGTTCAGTTCACTCCGGTCCAATTCAGTGCACTTAGGTCCACTTTAGTCCAATTAGGTCCCTTTCAGTGCATTTCTGTCCAATTCAATCCATTTAGTCCACTTGGTCCATTTCGGTCTATTTCAGTTTACTTTAGTCCATATCAGTCCATTCGGTCCATTTAGGTCTACTTCAGTCTATTTAGTCCAATTCTACATATTATCATTTTTCCCATATTTTGAATATACTAGTGAGGGTTGCACGTGCAAGGCACGTGCTACCCCTTGAGTGAAAAAATTTTAGATAGAATTTTTTTTTGAAGTAGTATCAAATCATGTATTTAAATTTAGAATAATTATTTAACATATAACTATCTATCAAATACGATAATTTCTTAGAACCTACTTACTAAAGATAGTATCTACTCACAAAAAAAATTCTACTAGGAATGATAACAAATGTCGTCATCTTCTAACAATAAACAACTTAGTTGTGATAAAACATTGTCACATTATTTAAATTTTCGCAATAAATGATGACATATGCAACAATTGAAATTCTTCATCAAATTAAATACCTACAACCATTTGCAATGAATATTTTGTTATTCATACTTCCTTCTTTTTCATTTTATTTTATAAGCCTAACTACTATGCTTAGCTTACTTAATTTTTAATAAACACCTCTTTTGAAAGAAAAAAAAAAGAAAAGAAAAAAAAGAACAAAATAACAAAAGACACCTGTCATTGAAGTTTCTATTAAATAAAATTATAAATCTAGAAGATTTAAACCTCTAATAAATTAGTGTTCTCTAGATAACAAATAAAATACCATAGATCACCATATTTATTTTTTAAGTGTGACTAACACATAAAACTCAAACTACACAAAGAAAATTGTTGGGACATTAAAAATTTAGTGAGGCATTTTAGATATTGCACAATGAAATATTCTAGGAATTATAAGATTTTGTTAAGGTTTAACTAAGAGAGTAACAACAGTGACTATATACTTGTCTACAAAATATAAAAGAGAAAATTATTCAACTTTAAAGTTGAGGGATAAAACTACCCAAACATAAAGAGGGAATGTACTTTTTTCCATAATTCTTTTTTTTTGTTGGTAAAACTATGTGTTTTTTACTTTGAACAATGTTTTAAAAAAAAAACCTAAGAAAACTGTAGTTTTTTACTTTAGCTTTAGCGCATTCGCACTTTTTAAATATAACTAGCTAGCGCAGCACCTGCAAGGCACGTGCTTGTCATGGAAAAAGAGTAGCGATTAAGGTCAATTTTAGATTTTATTTGTATCTCAAAACAAATATATAAATCATTTGATTTTTAAAATACGCAGAGATTTACATTAATAAAAAAAAACTTAAAATTAAGAATTTTGATAATTATATCATAAAAAGTTAATTTCATTCATATAAGAAATTTGATCAACCACAAAGTTAGGGTAGCTATTTAACATATAAATATCTATTTTACTATAATAGTTTTTTAGTACCTATTTGCTAAAGGCAATATATCCACTCACTAAAAAAACTTTTAAGAATGATAACAAATATTATCATCTTTCAACAATAAACAACTGAGTTTTGCTAAAAAAAATTATATATTTAAAAAAAAAAAAAAAGATAACAAAAGGCATGTACATCGAATTTTTCATTAGATAAATTATAAGTTTCAAAATTTAAACCTAGAAAATCAATATTTTTTGGATAAAAAATAAAATACATTATATCATTATTCCAACTTTCCAAGAATTACTACCATCTAAAACTCAAAATACATGAAGAAAATTTTTGAGATGTTAAAATTTTGTGGGAGTAATTTAGACATTACACAATAAAATATTTTAAGAATCATAAGTTTTCATTGGGGTTTAACTGAGAGAATAACAATATGACATATTTGCTATTTTCCAAAATATTAAGGGCAAAATTGCTTAATTTTAAAGTTTAAGGAGGAATTGTAAACTACCCCAAACATAAAAGATGAAAAGTGTTTTTTTCCTAAGTTTTTTATTTTGTTTTTATGTGTAAAACTTTGTGTTTTACTTAAAACGGTGTGCAAAGAAAAAAATACAAAAAGTTAACCCAAGAAAATTGTATGTGAAAAAGTGAATTTTGCAAAAAAAGCTGACTAAACCAACAAAAAATTTATAAAAACATAACATAATGGCACAACATTTTCATAATAACTTTATAATTTTGTTATATTTTATTTTGACTTGTAAAGAATTGACAGCTCAGCAGTTTTGAAAATATTGTGACGACAACAAGATGTCTTAATATTTTCACAAAAAAATGTTATGTTCACGGCATTTTCACAATAAATCATAAGTAGTAGGTTGTTACAAGTTGTTATTGGTGGGCAAAAAAATAGTTTCATTGGTAAGTTTAAATTAGAATCAATAACAATTTACCACCTATGATTTGTTATGAAAGTGTTGTGAAAAATATTGTGAATGCAATACTTCTTTTTTCACAATACTTTTATTTTTAGTTGTGGTAGGTTCCAGTATGATATTTTATTTTATTTTGATTTATAAGGAATTAACACCTCAACAATTGTGAATTGTGCCAATTTTTTGTGTTAATATTTTATTATAATGTGAAACAGTGCGAATTGGACAAATCAAAAATAATGTAGCACATCTACTGTAGCTTTACGCATTAAAAAAAAAAAAAAAAAAATTGGCCAGCGAAGTAGTGAAAATTGAACAAATTAAAACTACTGTAGCGAATTTACTGTAACTTTTCCCATTCACTCTTTTTATATATAGAAATATACATTGTACTTACAATATAAATTTATATTGTAAACACATAACAATTTAGAAAATGTTGTACACATTTGCAAAATTTGTAAAATATATCATTTTTTTTTTTGGTGGCAAATGTATATAATATTTGCCACTTTTTGTGTGTATAAAATATAAGCTTATATTACAAGTATAAGGTAAACATGTAAAGATCCTTAAAAAAAACGAAAAACAAAAAATAAGCTCAAACCAGATTGGTGAATTTGAAGAAAAAAAAGGGAAAAAGAGCAGCTCACTAAACCAAAATTACTGTTCATGAGCCTATTGGCTCTTTTTATATATAGAAATCAATATATAGATACATGTTGCCCCTTGAGTGAGAAAATTTAAGATATAATTTTTTTTTTGAAGTAATATCAAACTATGTATTTAAATTTAGAATAGTTATTTAACATATGGTTATCTATTTAGTATGATAATTTTTTAGGAGAAAGTATTTGTTATCAAATGATACCATGTCAATGGTATCAAAATCTAATAAGTGTGAGACATGTCAGTAAAAAATAACTAACCCACTAACAATTAAAAGACATGTGTTAGTAGGTTATTATTTTTGCACACATATCTCTCGTTTATTGGATTTTGATATAGATTACATGGTATCATTTGATATAAAATACTTTTTCATTTTGTAGAATCTATTTACTAAAAACAGTATATATCTACTCACAAAAAAATTCTACAAAGAATGATAACAAATGTCGTCATCTTCCAATAATAAACAACTAAGGTTTGATAAAACATTGTCACAATATTTAAATTTTCGCAATAAATGATGACATATGTTACAATTGAAACTCTTCATCAAATCCTTTCCAAAAAAAAAAAAAAAACTCTTCATCAAACTAAATACATACAACCATTTGCAATGAATATTTTGTTATTCATACTTCCTTTTTTATCATTTTATTTTATGAGCCTAACTATGATGCTTAGCTTACTTAATTTTTAATGAACACCTTTTTAAGAAAGAAAACAAATAAAAAAAAAGAACAAAATAACAAAAAACATATGTCATTGAAGTTTCTATTAGATAAAATTATATATCTAGATGATTTAAACCATTAATAAATTAGTGTTCTCTAGGTAACAAATAGAATACCATAGATCACCATTTTTATTTTTTAAGTGTAACTAACACATAAAACTCAAACTACACAAAGAAAATATTTGGGACATTAAAATTTAGTGAGGCATTTTATATATTGCACAATGAAATATTCTAGGAATCATAAGATTTTGTTAAGGTTTAACTAAGAGAGTACTACAATGATTATATACTTGTCTACAAAATATAAAAGAGGAAATTATTCAACTTTAAAGTTGGGGGATGAAACTACCCCAAACATAAAGGGGGAAAGTACTTTTTTCCATAATTCTTTTTTGTTAGTAAAACTATGTGATTTTTACTTTAAACGTGTTAAAAAAAATAAGTTAGCCCAAGAAAACTATTCGTAAAACTATGAATTTCAACAAATCCTAGGTGGTAAATTATTATTAGTTTTTAATTGGGACAACCACTTTAAAAAGAAACAACAAACAAAAAACCAATAGAAGAAAATTGTGCATGAAACAGTGAATTTTTGCTCACCAAATTTGACTAAATCAAAAAAGAAGTCTAGGAACACAACAAAATGTCACAATATTTTCATAATACCTTTATTTTCATCCATGGTAAGTTTCAGTCTAATATATTATTATTTATTTTATAAAAATGCTATCTCCATAATATTTTCTAGATGGCAAGTTGTTACTAATTTTAAAATGGACCCACGACTGATATCACTTTTTTATCTATCAATAGTAGGCTAGTAGCTTACCTATGATTTGTTGTGAAATTAATGTGAAAATGTTGTGAACTTAGCATTTTTTTTATTTGATTTATAAGAAACTGAGATCTCAACAATTATGAAAATATTGTGATAACAACAAGTGTTACAACATTTTCACAAAACATTTAAATTCAGTTATGGTTGGTCACAGTCTCATATTTTATTATTTTATTTCAACCTATAAGAAATTGACACCTCAATAATTGTGAAATTTTTTGTGTCAATATAACAATATATATGCCAACTCATATAAATATTTAAAAGGAAAAAAAAAAGCACAAACCAATGACTGAGAAAAAAAAAAGCACTATAGCAACTGTAGCTACCGTGTTAATTGAACAAATCAAAAAACACTGTAGCTAAATCGATGACTGGGAAAAAAAAAGTGATGAACAACATATATTGAACAAACCAAAAAGTATTGTAGCTTTTACACATTCACACAACAAGTGTTACAACTTTTTCACAAAACATTTATTTTCAGTCGTGGTTAGTCACAATCTCATATTTTATTATTTTATTTCGACCTATAAGAAATTAACACCTCAATAATTGTGAAAATATTGTGAAAGTTGTTGTCTCTGTATAACAATATATATATGCCAGCTCATATAAATATTTTAAAAAAATAAAATTAAATAAAACACAAACCGATGATTGAAAAAAAAAACAAAAAAAAGCATTATAGCTATTGTAGCTACAGTGCCAATTGAACAGACCAAAAAATACTGTAGCTACGTGTATTCACGCTTTTTATATATTTTGAAAGTTGTTGTGTCAGTATAACAATATATATGCCAGCTCATATAAATATTTAAAAGAAGAAAAAAAAAACACAAACCGATGACCAAAAAAAAAAAAAAAAAAAAAACACCTATAGCCACTGTAGCTACAATGTCAATTGAACAAACCAAAAAACGCTATAGCTACTGCAGCTATGCACATTCGCGCTTTTTATATATAGAGACATAGTTCATTTGTTAATACTCTTAAACTATATAGGGTTTACCACACGGCGTGTGGCTCGATGGTATGAGTCCTTGTCCTAGCATCCAGAAAGGAGTGGTTGGAGCGATAGCCCCAGCAAGGTCCATGTGGTACATGTGGTATTAACCATTGCCGTCGCGTGGCGTGAGGTCAATGAGCCCACACCGGAGACCCGCTTTTTTCATTCAGCAAATATATATACAGGGTTTTTCTGGGTTCATATATAGCACCCCCTTGCACAAAAAATCTACTGATGTATTGGTCGGATGATAAAAAACAATAATCATGGATGTGGTTATTTTTTTCAATAATATGTTTTCTTAAGATAATGAGAAGATTTTAGGCTGTCTAGTCCAGTCCATCTCCTTCTAGAAGGTAAAACACCAATTAGGAATAGAAGAGATGAGATGGGGTTGAGAGCCAGATCTAATAGGGCCCAAACAACAAGATTGTGGGCCAGAAAATCCAAAGGTCTGTGTACGAGGAAAATTTATTTTATGTGTACATCTTATGAAGCATGCCTCTCAAAGGCCGGGATAACAGTTTGGGAATCAAAGGAAAAGCAAATTTCGCAGTTTTAAGGTACGTTTGGTAGATTGTAATAGACACCATATTGTAATAGCTATTCCTATTGTTTAGCTATACGATTGTTTGGTTATGTTTTTATTATAAAAAATAATCCAAAGGTCTATGTGTACGAGGAAAATTTATTTTGTGTACGTCTTATGAAGCATGCCTCTCAAAGGCCGAGATAACAGTTTGGGAATCAAAGGAAAAGCAAATTTCGCAGTTTTAAGGTATGTTTGGTAGATTGTAATAGACACCATATTGTAATAGTTATTCCTATGGTTTAGCTATACGATTGTTTGGTTATATTTTTATTATAAAAAAAAATCATTCCATATGAATATCTATTCCTTAAAATGAGGAATAGGCATTCCTTACTAAAAGCATTGAATCTGTATTCCTTTTCTTAGCGTAAAATGCTCTTCTTCTCCAATATTAAAAAAAATTCCCAAAACCCCTGCCCCCTACCTGCTTCTTCTCCAAAATTTCATATCCTTCCTCTTTGAAAATTTTTATCTCCCTTCTCCCAAAAATATTCCCGCTATTAGAGATCTATTTATGTGGATACCGTATTTCTCTCACCCTTAGTTGAGTGCTGCTCTCTCTTCTCAAGGAATTTTTTTCCTCCCCTTTAGGTCTGCGATTACCACAAGTACTGCCCTCTCTCTCTCTCTCTCTCTCTCTCTCTCTGCTATAGAGATCTATTTCTATGGGTACTGCCTTTTTCTTACCCCTGCTCTCTCTTCTCAAGAAATTTTTATTCTGCCCTTAGCTCTGCAATTTCCACAGGTACTATCCCCTCTCTCTTGTTATTTATTGTTTTTGTTACCCATAACAATTTCAGGTTTGCCATATTTTTTATTTCTATAGCTGTGAGATTGAAACTGTCTCATGTGCTATGACACTGCCCATATGCCATTGATGCGTGGATTGCAATCACAATGCAATTCACCATCAATTTTGTGCATTGCGTATACTACTCATTTGCATGGATTGCCCATATGACACTTGCCTCGTCTTCTTCTTCTTCTTCTTCTTCTTTTTAAAAAAAAAAAAATTTGTGTGAAAATAATAAATGACTTAATTTTGCGTGTGTTTCTAAGGATAAAAGTATAATAACCAAAAGCACAAGATAATCCACCCTCCACAAATAAAACAATAAATGACTTAATTATTTTTAATGAAAAACTAAATTATCAAATCAAGAATCAGAATTGAGAATGGAAAACCCTTGCTGTTTGCATTATAGCATAATCAAGCATAATTCGTTATAAGCATACATACATATATCTTCCAAAAAGAACAAACAGAATCATATCTTCCAAAAAGAACAAATAGAATCACACAAAAAATTTTGTTGCAATAAATTCTTTGTAATAAAAAAATTTATTATTATTTAAAATACTTTATTGCAGCAAAAAATATTGTTGTTATAATTTATTTCAATATATTAATATTTTTAAGTCGTTATTGCAACAAAAAGTAATATACGCACATATTTATGTTTATTGCCCCTATAATGTCTATTTGTTGCAATAGCTTTGTTGCAAAATAGCTTTTTTTTCTTGTAGTGTCTGTCCACTGCTTGACACCATAAAAGATATCGGTGGGCATTGATATGGAATTGACTGAAGAACCAAAAATGTAAATCTGGGTTTTCATTATGAACCAAAAAAGCCCTGTCATGGTAGGGAAGATGTGGGTAGAAACCCAAGGGATAATTCAATGAATGGCCAAACCGGCCTAGAAATGGCGGTTCGTGGGGCGAAAGAACTTGATTTGGAAAATCCATGAGGATTGAGGACTGGGAGGCTGGGTTAGGGTTTGGGTTTGGGCTTGGGGACGACAATTGAGTTTCTTTATTATTTAAATACAAATTCTATACCATATACTGTATAGTGTATGCCAATGGAGGTCCAACAATCTCACCATCTTTTTTTCATTTTCTAAAGTTATTTGAACGTTACATTTTTCCTTTTAATTTTTTCTATCGCTTTAACCCAACATTCTCCTAGTTTAATTTTGGTTAAACTAGTAATTTTAATTTAGCTTTTCAACTATAGGATAAAATTTTATGAGACTTTTATTTAAACATATTGGGTTAATATAATAAATAATGTAAAAAATGGGTTTTTAAGAATATATACTATGGGCTACCGTAGTTTTGTAAATACCATAGACTCTTGTGGTTTTAGGGTTAATATAATAACTTTAGTGTGTATTTGGATTTGCTTAAAAAAATTTGGTTTTTGCTTTTTGTCTAGGCATTTTAGCAAATAATCTAACATTCTCCTAATATGTTTGGTTTGATTTGAAATTTAATAAGAATCATATTTATTTTCTAAAAATATTATAAGAATTATTTGTTTTTTCCTAAAATACCATTTGATTCCTAAATACAACGTCAATTCTTTTTTCTTTTTAATTCTCCTCCAATTAAATTATGAGAAACAAAATATAAACTATAAATCATGAAATTCAATAAAACTATAGTATAACATTTTTTTTTTAAAATGACATGTATAATACAAAATAATTATTTAAAAACCAATTTATAAAAATATTTTATTTATTTTATTTCTATTGGTTAAAGGGGGTTGTGCACAGTTCGGTTAAATTGGTTTTTTTTCCAAATTTCTAACCGAACCGATAGGTATTGGTTTCCCCATAACTAGAACTGATGCACACCGCCAAGGGTTGGTTTTTCGGCCAACAGCGGTGCGGTTTTATGTGTTGATACTATATTTTATGTAGGCTTGATAAGCGTGCAAAATGCCAGTCTAAGCCCTAAAAAGTGAGAACTGAGAAAATTGGGAATTGCATGAAAAAATTCTATTTACCCTGATCGGGAATCGGAACAAACCATCCAAGATTTCAAAATCCTAAAAATGCCATTTCTGGCAAGTTTGACCAACGCTAACCAAAGCCTAACTGAAAGTGGTCAAAATATTGGTCTTTTGATCCGACCACCTAATTGAGGTAAATTTTAAACTATCTTAAATATTATGAAATTCTGCTCGAAACAAAAGTTCATGGGCAAAAATCAGAGTTAAAATGGATGAGATATCAAAAAAATACCAAAATCCTAATTAAATGTATTATTATTTTCAGGTAAAAAAAGTTGTTTTCGGGGCATTTTCGCGCAATAAATTGCACCGATCCAGCCGCAACTAGTGCAATCCACCTAAACCAAATTGAAATATGATGAATCATTTACTTTTCATAACAAGGTCTCTGCAATATCTACTCCGGATTGGGAAAATTGAATTTTCCAAGAATAGTGCTATTATATTTTTTACACTGCGTCACCTCTCTTCTAGACATGATATCTCGACAAAAATAGCTCCAAATCATGCAAGGTCGGGACCTATGGAAACTAAATATCCAGACCTTTTCAGGGACACCAAGTTTGAAGAAATCCAAGCTTTGGAAGGCCAACAACCAGTAGCTCAAAAATAGGGTCGAAAATAAGAAAAAGATGAAAAGTGAAATTGTGTGTGCATCAAGGCAAATTATGTGTGCAACCAAAATGACTTTAGCTTTAGCCTAAACTAGTCGCTAACTCATATGATGCATGGGAAATCTATTGAATGTGAGATGTTGCATTATGCCTAATAGTTTTGATGCAAGGATCATCTTCCTATAATTCCATTTATTTTCTTTGAACCTACGCGCCAACCTCCTCTAAAGTGCAAGAAGATGTGAATGATAGAACCTATAATATGAGATAATTCAATGCGTAGCATCCTGTGTAATTATGAACTCAAATTCATTGTTTTAAACTTTCAATACCATTATGGTTTTACATGCAGCAGCTGCTTTGGATGTTGCTACATATCCTTTAAAAATAGCAACTAACATAAGCATTTGATAGAGGGAAGGAAATCCTAAATGAGAACTCTTCCTAGAAGATTTGCCAACTTATGCAAAGCAATTAGAGCAATCATAATCGATGATGAGATCTACATATCTGTTCTGCTTGCAACGACAAGTAATCTAGGTTGAATCCTGTGAAAGCCATAAAAACTTATAGGTAAAATGCCACACCCAATTTGCTCTATTATTAAGATTTGAAGGTTTAGTACATGATTCTATGAAATACTTCCATATTCTCTTTTAATATGTATTGGTCCTCAGCTCCACCAGCATAAAATCATAGTGCTTTTTTTTAAGGACTTCCCTAGCCAATTATTGGAACTCTTTCACATTAATTGGCCTACCAGATGTTTGTGCTTCCAGTGGAGTGTGCTGACTGACTTTTGTTAACTATAATATTCACTTTCAACCATTGTACTACAATCCACAAATAGTCCTTTCTGGCATCTTTGAAGTTTGAGTACTAATACATGCCTCATTTAGAAAGGTACAAAAAGAATCAAGATCAGGCATAGAAAGTCTCTTTATGTAGGACTTTGGAGGAAGCCTTTTAGAGTGATGCCACTTGGCCTCTCTGCCAAAAATACAACCAATATGTCTATTTAAGGACTGGTAGAGTAAATGTGTATATTTAACTATTTATCCCTGAAAGTTTTTGTTTAGCGCAAAAAAAAAAAAAAAAAAAAAAAGTTTTATTTTCCTGTATATCTTTACCCAGAAAAGAGGAAAAATACAGTTTCTTAAATTTAATGGTACGTGATATACACTTGCCTCAAATCCCCTAGTCTTAGCCCAAGCCTCTCTTTACATGCAAATGATGTGCGACGAAGAACTACCAAAGGGTACTAATTTCCTTTCATTCTTCCTAAATTCTGAAAATGATTTTCCACCATTCATGTTGACTTCTCACCCAGCAGCAAATTGGTGTTTTTATATCATCCATCCTTGTTTATTGCTAACTTTGTTGTAAATCCTCGATCTACCACCATTTGTGCACAAGATTTTTACCTTTTGAGAAGAGTAATTGAAAGGATTGGGCATAGATTTGGAAGCCGGCCATGGGTTTTAATCCCAGTGGTCCACAGGGACGGACCCAGGTAGAGGGCTAAGGGGGCCCGGGCCCCCCCTGGGCCCAAAAGAAAAAAATTTTAGCAAGTAAAATTTTTCAAAAAAACAAAAAAAAGGGTTTGAGCCCCCCTAAGATTTTAGCTCGGGCCCCCTCCCAAAAATCCTGAACCCCTAGCCCATCATCCGGCCAGCCCAGGAGCCCATGACCCATAAAATTTAAAAAAAAAAAAAAAAAACTCAGTTCCAGCAGTCCAAAACCAAATGGAGAAAGCAAAAAACGAAGGAAAAAGAAAGAAAGAAAGGAAAGTGAGAGGCGAGACGCCGAGACAGAGAGATAGAGAGTACTCAGAGACCCATCTTGATCGGAGACCCGTGTCGCCGTGACGGAGAGAGATAGAGAGATAGAGAGCCATGACGTGACACCGTGACACTTGCGGGACCGGAGACCCATCTTGATTGGAGACCCGTGTCGCCGTGACGGAGAGAGATAGAGAGATAGAGAGCCATGACGTGACACCGTGACACTTGCGGGACCGGAGACCCATCTTGATTGGAGACCCGTGTCGCCGTGACAGAGAGATAAAGAGTCGTGTCGCCGTGACGCTTGCGAGACTGGAGACCCACTTGCTGCTGCCGCCGCCGCCCACGGAAACCCATCACAGGTATTTACTCTTATTTTTCCTTCAAAACCTAATAATTTTTTTGTGATTTGAGAATCTGAGATTCACAGAAACTGTGCTTGTGCCTTGTGGACTTGTGGTGTTTCATGTTTGTGTTTTTTTTTTATGATTGATGAACTAAACTAATGTTGGTGATTGTGAATTGAATCTATGCTCAATGTGCTGCCTGTGGTGTTTTCTTTTTTTTGGGCTTTTTGGCTTTGTGACTCTCTCTTGCATTATATAGATAAGAGAGATAGAGACAGAGAGTAGAGTGTGTAGAGATAGTTTTTTCTTTGTTGACTGGTAGTTGGGCATAATAGGGACAAGTGGAGTTGGGCAACAGACAAGTGACAGAAAAAAAAAGGTAAAGTTAAGAAAAGTTTTTGTTAGTAGTGTCAGTAGTGGGATTCATTGGGTTAGTGGGTCAGAATTAGAAAGACAGAGACAACACAAAGACACAAAGACATAAAAGACAAAGAAAAAAACAAATCATATAATATAGAAAATTGTCACACAAATTTAAGAAAATAACGGTGATTCTTATATGATTTTTATTTTATTTATAGATCATGAAAAAATCAACTACAATGCTTGATTTTTTCAAAAGAAAAGGTTCAACTTCAAATTCTTCCGAAGTCAACGTGAATTGCCAACAACTAATGTTGCTATTCCAATTCTAGAAAATGTGGATGTTCCAATTCCGGAAAATGTGAATGTTCCAATTCTGGAACATGTCAATGTTCCAATTCCGGAAAATGTGAATGTTCCAATTCTGGAACATGTCGATATTCCAATCTCTCAAACACAATTTCAAAGAATTGACCTTGATTCTTTGGATTTCAAAGAATTTGTCTTGGTTGATAGTTTATTAATACTATATAGATGCGTATTTAAAATTTTTTTTTTTCGCTTATCTCCGGCCCCCCCCAACTTAAAATCCTGCGTTCGTCCCTGCCAGTGGATGTGATGCAGAGAAACACTGTTGACATTTGGTGGGGATATTGCAAACCAAAGAACAAAGACAAAGGCAAAACTCAAAAGATATAATCTTTATAGATGGACAAAGTTGAATCTCAAAAATTGCAGACCAAAAACTATAGTCCCCCCTAAAAGCAACTCAAAGCAATCAAACTTCGAAGTCCAAATTTGAGTTTCACATTGATAAGTTGAAAATAAGCATAAGAAGGGAAGAAAGAGAAGAGTGAGAGGGGGAGAGCTTCGACAATGAGAAGAGAAATAAGGGGCATAGACCATAGGCAGTTCAAAGATGAGAAGAAAGAACAGAGAACAAAAGTATCGAGTAATTGACTACTAATAATAAGCATTAAAAAATTGGTACTATGTGGAAAATTGTGATGCTTCTAAAGCTTAGGTGGCACAACAAAAAGTCAAAGGCTTCTGTCATATAGTATTTATAGATGAGAAATGTTAACGAATTCTCTAAAAGCATTAGTTTAAGAACTAGTTTTAGAAATATTTTATAGAGAAATTGATGATGCCAAAAATCATCAGTAAGTCACACAGTCCTCACGTGCTCGAGACAACACTTGCGAAATAAAAACAAAGAAGACCTTAAAAGAGTACTAGTGTGGTACTGGCCAAAGACCCTCCGAAGGTTAAGTTAGGAAACTTTTTACAACTTTAGAGTGCTTTAATTCGCGTATTTTGTGGAATTCTTTCCTTGTAGGACTCCCTTTATTAGAGTAAATTTCGGGGCACAAGATATTTCCTTATATACTCACGCGTGGAGGTCAAGTAAGGCCACGTCAGACTTCGTCATAGATTTGCTTATTCCCTTCAGCTTTCTTCCGTCAACTTCTTATCCCGTCTACGTACTATAGTCGTCTCATCCAGATTTTTGTTGACTTCAAGGTGCAACCGTTAGCTTTGAGGTGGAAGCGTCGACTTTATCTTGTCGTTGTTGGGCTATGAACGTGCAAGTAAGGCTAACGAGTTCATTAGGACCATTGCCTTTGCCCAATATAGACGAGTTTATTAATAAGAAAAAATTACCCTTATCATCTGCCCCGTACTCCATAGCCCCGTTAGCTTCAGCCAACGGGTTATGGAGTTCAATTCATAATTTATTATTATTATTTTTCGTTTATCTGAAAAAGATAGGGCATTTATGGGTGATTCCTCGAGCAGCCTTTATTAAATGCTCGGACACGTGGCTCAAGCGGGTTGGCATCATTTCTGGATGAGGGTGTCGCTTCGTCTTCCGTGCCTTTTCACCCTATATATATCTCACTTCCTTCCTCATTTTCTCCTATTTCATCATCGTTAATCTTCAAAGAGAGAGCTCGTCACTTTGAGAACTTCGCTCACGTCATCTTACTGACCTCGTTGCCTTCGTTGTCATCCTTTTGTTGAACCGTCACCTCTCAAGGAACCGTCTACTAACTTGGTAAGTCACCTTTTCTTTTATTTCATCCTGTCCTTGATCTTTGTTTTTCTAGTTGATCGTTTAACTCTTTTAGAGAGGCTGTCAACTTAAGTTCTTAGAATACCTCCATCGCTTGTAGGTAAATAGATGTCTAGAGAAGCGACAAGTGAGCAGTCGTCGGTCCGTGAAGGAGCGGGCTACGACGAGGTCTTCCAGACAGGTCATGAGCCCGAGAAGGGCTTTTCCTGGTCGTCAGAGAGGAAAACGTCAGCCCATTCTCCTGACGAGGAAGTGAAAAGTTGTGTTGGAGAGGAAAGTGAGGAAGAGGAGATAGATGTGGGAGAGGATGAAGGTGATGAGGGAGGAGAGGAGGGAGAGGATGACGGGGATGAGGGTGAAGCTGACGAGAGAACCCTCAAAGGTGGAAGTTCAGGAAGCCCTAGGGACGAGCATACCCGTCCATTTATCCTCCCCAAAATGTGGACCGTCAATGACTTCTTACCGACAATGACGGCCAACATCTTTAAAAATATGAGGGATCATTACCAAATACCTGACCATATCCCAATCCGTCTCCCTAGGAAATTTGAGAAGTGCTGCTCAGGGGAGACTATAGACGTCAGCATGTACGACGCCATATTTGCAGCAGGACTAAGGTTGCCACTGACGGCGTTGCACTGTCAGTTGGCTGATTTTCTAGGGTTGTCTGTCAGCTAAATCGCTCCAAACACTTAGAGGATCTTCATAGGGGCTGAGATTTTGTGGGGCCGTTTGAGTGGTAGGAATCGTCAGCTATCGTTGGACGAGTTCTTTTATTGCTACATACCTCAGCACATCATCTCATCCTAAGGAATATACCACTTTGCTACGCAGAAGAAAGGGTTAAGGCTTGTGTCAGACATGCCCGACTCTAACAGGAATTGGAAGAGTAGATACTTCTTCGTTCAGGGGACGGATTGGGTATGTCGTCCAGAAGAGTGGGCTACAATGCCCCATGGTTTTGACAATACTTAAGGTATTGTCAAAGATTCAGGTTTAGCAACGTCATTTTTTGCTTTAACTTTTTCCATTTATTTGTTAAGTGTTTTAATGTCGTCGTTTTCCTTTTTCAGCCAATGTTCATCCGAACATAACTAACAAGCAAGAGGCCTTTATTCGTCGAGTTCTTGAAATCCCATTTGAGCAATGGAAGTGTAGGGATTTGATCACCCTTGATACGTTGCACGCATATTGTGGTGGTTCGAAGCCGACGCTTGTAGCTCATAGATTAAATACTTACTCTCGTCGGCGTAAGTTATTGCTTATTTCATTCCGTCGTTTTTTCTTTTTGGTCGCCTCTTTGTCTAACACTCGTCACTTGTCCTTTGCAGAAACAGAGGTAGCCAGACAGAGGGCCTTGGTGAGGGTAGCTGTAGTGCATAGAAAGGAGGAAGAGAAGGCGAAGGGGAAGGAAAGGACATCCTCGTCAACCCTTAAGGACACCAGAAAGAGGGCCCCTAAGAGGAAGGCTGATGGGAAGGACGACTGTCCTCCCAAAAAGATATTTGTCGCCCCCCAAGATAAACTGCCCAAGAAGCTATCGCCTCCTAAGCCAAGCCACGGAGCAGGTAAAGGAATAATGATGACGTCTGGTCCCGTCACTCAGGGATCTGTCTGTCGTTTCCTTACTCATAAGGAACATGCCATTGAGGTGATTGAATCAATCATTAAGGACACGGACGTGGAGAAGCTAGGGGCGTCAGGCCTTTTTGACCTTGCACGGGTACGTCTCTTTCTTTTCTCCTTATTTATTTACCTCAGTAGCTGATGGTTGTTCTGTTTGTAGGCACTGGTCCATATGAAGGTGCTGCAAGATAGGAGTGTTGCCCAAGAAAGGGTGATTGCCCGTCTACGCAAGCTCAATGGGACCTTAACCGACGAGCAAGAGCAGTACAAGGAGGCCCTTCGTACTCTCAATAAGGAGGAGAAGGAGCTGAGGGAGAAGCTAGAGGAGGAGGTTCATCAGAAGAAAAAAGGAGCAAGAAGTTAAGGCGACGGTAGAGAAGGAACTAATGACCCTTCTTGGGTAGATGGAGACGGCTAGGGCTGACGCTGTGACGAAATTCAAGGCTTCACAGCCATATATTGATTCCTGCACCGTCTACTATGGTGACGGGTTTGAGGATTGCCTTAAACAGGTTAAGTCCATCTACCCTCATTTGGATTTATCCAAGGTCATTATGGACGATCCCCTGCCGTCAACTCTTGCCGGCAACACTATCCTTAACGAAACCGACGACTCTACAGAGTCGAAGCCTGATCCAAAAGATGATAGTGTCGTCCTTACTTAGCCTATTGCGGATCATCTTGTTACTCCTTTGGTCCCGTCCACTGAGCCTCCGACTGTTGAGGGTCCCCTTGCCCAGGATGTTCAGGATCTTCCTCCTAAAGGCGACGAGAACCCTCAAGATGCCCCGGCCTCCTAGCTTTTTATTTTTAATGATTATTCTATTGCATATTTAGACTAATTTCTAGACAATGCTAAATGCCCCTTTGTTTTTGGGCCTTTTTTGTAAAGACCTTACTTTATGTATGATATACTTTTCACATCCGTCGCTTTTTAGCATGTGTTGATCTTTATGTATTGATATATGTTTGCTCATTTTTTGTGCTTGTATGTAAGAGGACTTAGGATGAATTCATCAGCCATGACAAAGAACTCGTCCTGTTTGAGGATAAAATAAGAAACTCGTCCTGTTTGAGGCATCAGACTTAATAATCTTAATGGACTCGTTTGTTGGTGGATTCTTAAAATAAACCCATCCACTTGGGGGCTTGATAATTTTAACATCCATCCATTTTTGGATTTAATAATGAATTTGTCTATTTGTGGACGTGTTAGTTTCAAGACATTCTCATGGGATGGAGTCGTCCACTTGTGGACCTAATAGTGAACTCGTCCACTTGTGGACTTGATCATGAACTCGTCCACTTGTGGACTTAATAATGGGCTCGTCCACTTAAGAACTTAGTAATGAGCTTGTCCACTTTAGGGACTTAATAATGGGCTCGTCCACTTAAGAACTTTGATCATGAACTCGTCCACTTGTGGACTTAATAATGGGCTCATCCACTTAAGAACTTAGTAATGAGCTTGTCCACTTTAGGGACTTAATAATGGGCTCGTCCACTTAAGGACTTAGTAATGAGCTCGTCCACTTTAGGGACTTAATAATGAGCTCGTCCACTTTAGGGACTTAATAATGAGCTCGTCCACTTAAGGAACTTAGTAAAAGTAGTTTTGTAGAGACAAGTGTATACGTAGATCATTTCTGAATAACTCCTCTTATTATGATAAATGCGTGCATAAGTAAAAAATTGTTCTTAAAAAGGATAAAGAAATACTTGCCCTTTAGGCTTAGAAAGTACTTTAAGCAAAATTTAACTAAAAGAAATAAACTGGAAATAAGGAGTGTCGCTCTTCCTATTGTCATCTATTGGTAGTATTTCCTAAGATGCTCGGTGTTCCATGGATGGTGCAGCTTTCGTCCGTCTAGCGTCTCCAGGTAGTAAGTGCCTTTACTCTACCATGAAGCGATTCTATAGGGTTCTTCCCAGTTAGGGCCGAGCTTTTCTTGGGTGGGGTCTCTAGCGGCGCCTATTACCTTCCTCAAGACAAGGTCTCCAACCTTGAAGTCTCTGTGTCTGACTCGAGAGTTATAGTGCTTGGCCATGAGATCTTGGTATCGTGCGAGTCTTTGTTCAGTTGTTGCCTGACTTCATCTAGTAGATTAAGTTATAGACGCATAGTCTCGTCGTTCTTTCTTTCATCATGATTATCCATCCTATAGCTCGTGAGTCTGACCTCTGCTGAGATGACTGCCTCGCTTCTATATGCTAGTCGAAACGGTGTCTCTCTTGTAGGTGTTCTGGCTGTTGTTCTATACGCCCATAGTACGCTTGGCAGCTCTTCTAGCCATACACCCTTTGCCCCATCAAGCCGAATCTTGATGATTTTAAGTAAGGATCGGTTCGTGACCTCAACCTACCTGTTGGCTTAAGGGTGGACAGGGGAGGAGTAGTGGTTCTGGATTCCTAACTCTGAGCAAAAATCCCTGAAGGAGTCGTTGTTGAATTGTTTCCCGTTATCTGAGACCAAGACTCTGGGGATCTCATACCTGCAGACGATGGTTTTCCAAATGAAGCTTCTCACATTCTTCTCAGTAATGGTAGCCAAGGCTTCTACTTCTACCCATTTAGTGAAATAGTCTATGTCGACTATAAGGAACTTCAGCTGCCGTACTGCTTTTGGGAATGGACCCATAATGTCGAGTCCCCATTGAGTGAATGGCCACGAGGCTTTCATCGGGTTAGTTCTTCCATCGACTGCCTGATGACGTTGCTGAACCTTTGGTATTTATCGCAGGTTTTGACATAAGTCTGGGCGTCCTTCTACATAGTAGGCCAATAATATCCAGCTTGAATAAGTTTATGTACCAACGACCGTGACCCTGAGTGGTTCCCGCAGATCCCTTCATGTACTTCTCTCATGACATAGTCCGTTTCTTCGGGGCTTAAACACCTTAGATACGGGCGGGAGAAGCCTCTCTTGTACAAGACGTCCTTTATCAAAACGAATCATGTTGCTTGAACCTTCAACTTCCTTACCGTCTGGTAATGTGCCGTTTTTCGAGTAGAAGACTAATGGTGTGGTCCAGTTGCTTTTAGAGCCAATCTCATGTACATTGACGGGATCTATTAATGGTGAAAAATGAACAAAATAAAGTACCTTATCAGGGACGATCATGTGTTCTGCTGATGCGGCTTTGGCAAGACGGTCGGCTTACTCGTTCTCCTCTCTGGGGATTTGAATAATCTTGGCATGTAGGTCGTCTACCCTTCTTTTCACTTGCTCCAAGTACTTCTTCATCCTTTTGCCCTTGCATTCGTAATTCCCATTTTCTTGGTTCGTGACGACATGGGAGTCGCAATAAATAACCACACTTATGGCCCCTACTGCTTTAACGAAGTCTAGTCCTGCTACCAAAGCTTCGTACTCTGCTTCATTGTTGGTAATAGGGAAGTCGAGACGAACCATGCATTCAATCTCGTCCCCTTCTAGGGAACGAAGCACAATACCTGCTCTACCAGCCTATTTGTTGGACGATCCGTCCATATGTATGTTCCACCGAGAATACTCTTCTGCCCCCTGTCTTTCCTTGTTAGTGAATTCTGTAATGAAGTCAACAACTACCTACCTCTTAGTGGCACCACGCGGGCAGTACTGTATGTCAAACTCGCTCAACTCTATTGCCCATAGTGTCATTTGTCCGGCGGCTTCAAGATTGCTCATTGCTCTTCGCAAGGGCTTGTTAGTCAAGACGATCACCGTGTGGGCTTAGAAGTATGGCTTGAGCTCGCGAGCTACTGTAACTAAAGCGAAGGCAAGCTTCTCCATTGGTGGATACCTCTCCTCTGCACCATGAAGCACCCGGCTGGCGTAGTACATGGTCTTTTACACCTTGTCTTCTACTCTGATCAAGGCTGCACTGACGGTAGCTGGGGATACAGTCAAGTAGAGGAACAACTCTTCCCTTGGTTTTGAGGGACTCAGCAATGGCGGGGAGGAGAGGTAGGCCTCAGATCCTCGAATGCATGCTGACACTCGGCCGTCCATTCAAAATATTTCTTCAATGTGCGAAAGAAAGGCAGACACTTATCCGTCACTCTTGACACGAACCTGTTCAGCGCAGCAACCTTGTTGTTGAGACTTTGTACTTCTTTCATGTTCTTTGGGGATTTCATCTCTATTATGGCCCGGATCTTATCTGTGTTAGCCTCGATACCTCTCTAGAACACCATGAACCCTAAGAACTTTCTTGCCGTCACCCCGAACGCACACTTGCCTAGATTGAGCTTCATGTTGTAAGAGCGAAGGGTGTCGAAGATTTCCCTAAGATCTTCCAAATGATCGTCCTCCTTTTAGCCTTTTACCAGCATGTTGTCAGACTTGGACATTTCTCCCAATCTGCTGTGTGAACATCTTGTTCATGGGCCTCTGATATGTTGCGCCCTGCGTTTTTGAGGCCGAATGACATTATTTTATAGCAAAAGAAGCCCTGGTTGGTAACGAACGAAGTCTTCTCCTGATCCGCTGCATCCATTCTGATCTGGTTATAACCTGAAAAAGCATCCATGAAGCTTAATAACTAGTGTTGAGTCGACTAGGACGTCGACCCGCGGAAAGGGGTAGCTATCTTTAGGGCATGCTTTGTTTAGGTCTGTGAAGTCTACACACATCCTCCATTTCCCGTTGGCTTTCTTGACCATCACGATGTTTGCCAGCCAGTCGGGGTAGTAAACTTCTCTGATGAAGTCTGCTTCTAGTAACTTGCGGACTTCTTCCACTATAGCTCGGTCTTGCTCAGGGGCAAACACTCGCTTTTTCTAATTGATGGGTGGAAAGGAGGGCGACACATTCAATCTGTGCACCATGACCAAAGGGTCGATTCCTGGCATGTCTTCGTGGCTCTAGGCAAATACATCCTGGTTATCTTTAAGAAAAGTTGTGAGTGTTTGGCAGACCATCATGCTGGCGAGGGTGCCAATCCCGGTTGTTCAATCTGGCTTGGAGTCGTTGAGAAGTATCTCTTCAAGCCTTTCAATGGGTTCTGCCACTGTCCGCTGCTCCTCTATGTTCATTGTCTGTAGGTGATCGTCCATCTCCAACATTGCTATGTAACACTCACGTGCAGCCACTTGATCTCAACGTATCTCTCCTACTCCATATTCAGTGAGGAATTTGATCATCAAGTGGTAGGTCGAAGTCACGGCCTTCCACGAGTTGAGGGTAGGTCGTCCAAGGATGGCATTATAGGCAGAAGAGCAGTCGACAACAAGGAATGTAACATCTTTAATGATTTGCTGAGGATAATCACCAACTATAACAAGCAGCGTGACCACACCAAGAGGGTATACTTTAGTCCCTCCAAACCCAACGAGTGGGGCGTTGGTCGGGACCAACCGTTTTCTGTCAATCCTCATTTGCTGGAATGCCAGGTAGTAAAGGATATCAGCAAAGCTTTCGTTGTTGACCAGGACCCGATGTGTGTTGTAGTCTCCTACCCGTATGTTAATGACAAGTGCATTGTCATGTGGGTGGTGGAGACGCCGGGCATATTCTTCTGAGAACTCGATGATGGGGTTGTTGATCTTCGCCATCTTTGGGACAAAACTCGTTAGTAGGACGTTCTGAACCATCTTGAGGTAAGTCTTCCAAGCCTTTCTAGATGAACCAGAGGCCGTCGTGCCTCCCACAATCATTCTTATATCTCCTAAAGGCGGCCTTGGATGCTCGTTCTCCTGTTAGGGAACTTGCTTTTGATGTAGGTCCACTCTTTCCTTGTTGACGAACCTTTGCAACTTTCCTTACTTGATGAGAGCTTCAATTTGTTTCTTAAAGTCGTAGCAATCGACTGTGTCGTGATCGTGGTCACGGTGGAAGCGGCAGTACTTGTCTCTAAACCTCTTATTAGGATCTCCCTTTAGCTTGCCAAGAAAGGTCAGGACTCCTTCGTCCTTGATTTGCATCAAGACTTGGTCGATCAGGGCAGTCAGCGGGGTGAAGCTCGTGAACTTCCCTATGGGGGGCTTGGAGCGCCTATCCTCCCGCCGTTCTCCGATCCTAGCCATCTTCTGCCCCCTATCTTGCTATATGTTTTCCTATCTTTCCATTTTCTTGGGCTTTTCTTCTTGGGCCAGTAATGCGTCTTTCGCGTTCATGTACTTAGTCGCCTTGTAAAGCACATCTGACATAGTCTTTGGGTCATTCTTATATAGAGAAAAAAGGAACTTATCCTTCCGTAGCCCATTCGTGAATGCAGCCACAAGTATCTTATCGTCAGCTTCATTGATTGAGAGTGTCTCTTTGTTAAAGTGGGCTATGTAAGACCTCAGCGTCTCATTCTCCCGTTGCTTAATGCTCATCAGGCATGCAGTGGACTTCTTATATCTGTGCCCCCCGATAAAGTGCGAGGTAAATTAGGCGCTTAACTCCTTAAAGGTACCAATGGAGTTGGGCGTCAACCTACTGAACCAAATCCTTACGAGACCCTTCAACGTGGTGTGGAAGGCCTTGCACATGATCTCGTCCGCCACTCCTTGAAGGTGCATTAGGGTCTTGAAAGACTCCAAGTGATCTAAGGGGTCCTTGGATCCGTCATAACTTTCCACCTGCGGCATATGAAACTTTGGTGGAAAGGGGAAGGAAGTGACGAGCACAGTGAATGGAGAATTAGTTCGATGGACCAAGTCATCGAGATTGCTTGACACCCGTCCTCTGAGGGCATTCATCATAAAGTCCATCTGTTCCTTCATCATCTGCATCTCTGCGACTATGTGAGGTGGAGCCGTATCTGTGATGGATGGACGACTCGTGTCCTGTCGCTCTAGTCTGCTTGGGGTGTTGCTACCTTCCAGCCCTTCTTGGTCCCTTTTCTCAGCGCTGGTGCCTTCTTGGTCCTCCCTTTTCTCAGTGGCGAGAATTTGAACCTACCTCTCGAGTGCGCGATTCGTCTCCTTGAACATTGTTGATGGTCGCCATCGAGCAAGTAAGTACCATGCAACTCTTTGTCCGGGAAACGATAGTATGGCTTATAAGTCACAGGTTCCCACAGACGGTGCCAACTAATGATGCCGAAAATCATCAGTAAGTCACACAGTCCTCACGTGCTCGAGACAACATCTGCGAAATAAAAATAAAGAAAACCTTAAGAGAGTACCAATGTGGTACCGGCCAAAGATCCTCCAAATGTTAAGTTAGGGAACTTTTTACAATTCTAGAGTGCCAGAGCTGGGATGAGTTATGCGTACCTTGGTTTGTGAGGGTTTTGGGATTTTTATAGTAACATAGGGTTGACATCCGTTCCTTGTGGGAAAGATCCTCTTTAATTCGCGTATTTTGCAGAATCCTTTCCTTGTAGGACTCCCCTTTATTAGGGTAAATCGCGGGGCACAAGATATTTCCTTATATACTCATGTGTGGAGGTCAAGTAAGGCCACGTCAGACTTTGTCAAAGATTTGCTTATTCCCTTCAGCGTTCTTCCGTCAACTTCTTATCCCGTCTACGTACTCTAGTCGTCTCGTCCAGATGTTTGTTGACTTCAAGGTGCAACCGTTAGGTGGAACCGTCAACTTTATCCTGTTGTTGTTGGGCTATGAACGTGCAAGAAAGGCTGACAAGTTCATTAGGACCATCGCCTTTGCCCAATATGGACGAGTTTATTATTAGGACAAAATTACCCTTATCAGAAATGATAAACTAATTAATATTTCTGAAATTTTTTATATTTTTTTATAAAAATAAAATTAAAACTTTTCTAATATAATTTATTAACAATTGTCTTAAGGGCACAAGCTAATATGACCCTTTATAAACAAGGAACCAACTAGAAACATAAAATGGGGGTCTGTTAAAGCCAACAGAGTCCCATGGACAACAAAAATTACTACTTTTATTTTATTATGTTCTTATCACAATTGTTTCTAAAAAGAAAATTGTACTTACCACAATTAATCGAGTTGGATAGCCCAGTCCAGGTTTCACTTATGTACTTATCATATGTGATTAGTTTTCACTATAATTAATAAAAATAAATAAAAGAGAAGAACAAGAACAAGAACAAGAATCATATAATCTGTAAACTGTAATCACGAGAACAATCCTGTCTTTAAACTTATTGCTTAAAATACAAGAAATGTTATATCCACAATATTTTCACGATAAATCCTACGTGACAAACTGTTATTGGCAGATAAGTAAAAAATTAATATCAGCACTGAGACCAAATTCAAATCAATAATAACTTGCCAACTTTGATTACTATAAAATTGTTGTGGACACATTCTTGTTATGTATAGTTCCACCACATGGGCTAATGGCTCAGCGGTAAATCAGCCCAGAGAAGCTGATGTGTTACAGGAAATCCTTCGCATTCCTTGCCCCCAAACCCGAGCAATTCTTAGGTAGACCCAAAGCAGTGTTTCACTGTTTTGGACTCTCACAAAAGGTTGGCCCCATGGTGCTGCTCCAGGGCTACATTTTCCCCCAAATCTAGTTTCACTAGGGCCAATTGGACAGATTTGTCAGACCAATAATTGAGTATAGAATAGATCATCCAGCAGCATACTGATATATTTGTACTTAACAATCTACTACCTTTCTTCAGAATCACACGTTCTGAACATGGAACCGTGTAAATTTGGTCATTCAAGTCTGCTGGTCGGATTGACAATTTGGACATTTGTGCCACCGTAATAAACGCAAAATATCAGTGCAGAGTTTTGTATACAGCAATAATTAAAGTCTATGGTCCACAAAGGCACAAACTCGAATATCTAAACAACAAAAGCAAATGTAGCTGGAAAGCATTTTCATCTTTTAAGGCTCCCCCTCTCTACCAAAATGCACCCCATCATGAAACTTTCCATTTCAAGCTATCAAGCTAATCTAAACTTGGAATATATGTAGATTCTAAATAGTGATAGCTACCTCATTTTAGTGCACAGGCTGAAATTAATTACTCAAAATTGTAGTTGGTCTGGAAAATCCTTCTTATCCGTGTAGCTATATAGTGACATTACAGTTTACACTCATATACAGACTTGAATTACAAAATTTCAATAGACCTATGTGAAAGAAACAAAGTGATATTTAAAATCAGAAAAAGAACCGAGGCCAATATTCACAGAATGCAAATCCCTACCCGGTGAGGCATATTTAGTCCTCAAATCTTTTAAGCCAGTGAATCCCGAGGAGCTAAGAGTTGCGTTTGGAAGCTTTTAAACGTGAGCGTGGTCCTTTAGTCCTTGCTTCGAGAAGCTTTGCCTTCAAAGTATTCTCCTTTAAGCCAGGAGGCAATTTTGAAGATGACTCGGAGACATCAAGATCTGGGGATATAACTTTTGACATCCATTGTCGCACTGGACTTGCCTGGTTCCTCCATCCAGAGTTACTGCAGCATGCCTCACCAAAATTACTATCAGGATTTATGTTCACACCATCTGACAATGAGAATTGACTCCTTATTAAGCTATCGACCATGTAGCTTGAATTCGACCCGTGGATTTCATTATGTTTACTCCTGTTTTGGTAACTGCTGTCTTCATTGGCTTCACATTGTCCAGACATTTGGAATGTGCTTATATCAATGGGCTTCCCCTCTGTAGTTTTACCCTGTTCAGTTTCCACTACCTGGGACTTCTTATTTCCATTACATGACATAGCCCGAGACATCTGTTCTTCAAACTTAACTTGCAAGTTTGAGGGAGTACGACTTTTTACTCGTTCATGAGAAACAAGTTTTTTCTTCATGTCATTTGATTTCACTGCTTCATCAATATGATTGTCCAGAGCTTCATCCATGTGTGATTTGAAGTCATTGTTGCTGGGTTTTTTCAGCTCAAAACAATGTGAATCACTGCCTACAGAATCTTCTTCATCCCCCATGTCCTGAGGTGCACTCAGAGCCTCATTCAAAGGGACAGATTCAAGTGACTTGCGCCGATCCCTCAGCAATTGATTATCTGTATTCTTAGAGTTATCCATGCGTTTAGTTTGAAGGAAGGTTTCTATTTCAAGGCTTAACTTGTCCACCATTGAGTTCTTTCCTGCAAAACCACACTGAGCTTCTTCTAACTGCATCTGCATCCGTTCATCAAGCCATGATTCAGATATATGGAGAATCAAACGATCACGGTCAGCCCCTCCAGCCCAATCCTTGTCAGATTTCTGTTTCAAAGCATGTACCTCTTGTTCATAGTCTTTAATTCCCCCAGCAAACTCATCACAGAGGTCTTCTAACAATATCCTTGATTTTCTCTCACTTTCCAGCTCTTTCAGAGCATTAGAAAGAGAAGATTTCACCTCAGAAAAATCTCGAGCTAACTTTCTGTGTAGGCTCTCTGATCTTTTCCTTAACTTCCTCTCATCTTCTAGCTCATCTCTCACAGATTGAACAGCAGCATGGATCCGTTCCTGCTCCTTACTCTTCCGAACAAGTTTATCTTCTGCCATTTGCTTCATCAAATCATCCATCTCATGTCGACCAGCTTGCCTATCTCGTAGCAACTCTTTGATCTTGAGCCGGGATTGGTCTAGCTCCATTTTCAATGCTTTTATCATTGATATATTGGAGGCATGCTGTTCTTCCAGGCTCCATATCCGATTTAATACTTTGAGCAGTTCTGTAGATGTTTTAAGATTATAATTTGATCCACCTATCCTTCCCTTAAAATCCAAAGAACTAGTAGGAGTGACTGCAGGATTATAATGTGCCACCTGCAAAAGAAAGGCATGAGAGAACATACACAAAAGAAAATGAAGAAGAGGACTGATTTGGAAGGTTAAGGTATGATGGTGCACTGAAGGATAAATTTAATGATACCAAGACTGAAGCTCAACAAGAGAGCACATGCTGTGCACACTATAATTAGTTTATATGTCTTCGAAGTCAACTTTAAGCAGAGAAAATTGACGGATCTTCATAATAAATTTAGAATACTCCAAAATTATAATTAAAAATTGGTTTAATATTTCAAGGAAAATTAATTGCCCCAAAGTCTTTCACATTGTATTCAAAGATTGGGTTCCTGAATCTTTCATATTTCGTATTCTTTATAGTAACATCTCCAGAAGCAAGACCAATATTCAAAGTACAAAAAAAAAAAAAAAAAAAAAAAAAAATCTTTTAATACAGTATCTCTCTTCTCCTTAAAATTGAAACAGAAAGAGTATCCACCTGACAAATTATACGTAAAAAATAACATGATGCTTATGGCTTACCTCCATGGAACTACCATAACTTGCAGGAGATACAGGCTGCAGGGCACGATTATTCCTTTCAATTAAACGGTGATGTTGCATCAATGATGCAGCAACATGCCTCCTCAAACTGCTTGCACTCCCTGGCTGGCATGGACAATCAGATGAAATCAGTTGCAGAAGAGATAAACACCCTACTTGGGTTTCAGATGCCCATCCTTTCTAAGGATGTCTGGGGGGGAAAATTTGCAACCTCCATGACATGCAAAGTTAATTGGATATGCTTGAGAATTGGCAAGGGTTTGAGATGGATGTAATACAACCAAAAAAAATAAAATAAAATTCTCACTGCTCAATTTGGGCAATTCCAATCATATGTATACTTGCGAAATTATAGTTTTCCACTCAAAACTTTCACTCCATTTACAATGTCCCTCCAAACTATTAGTTTGCTCGATTGGCACCAATTTGAAAGAATTGTATCAATGTGTCCCATGCCATCTAATTTGGGCATTAAATGAGACGGAAATTGGGTGCAATTACAAAATTACCCTCATGGGTTGCAATGAAAAACACCATTTTCTCTAATTGAAGTATGAACTTACGCATTTAGGGGGGTATATTGATTACAATTCTCTAGAATAGGGGTGTCAATCAAGCAAATTGATTGTTTGGAGGGGACATTGTGAATAGGGTGGAAAAGTATAATTTACCCATATAATACTTCCTCATTGAACCATCAAGGTTATTATTAGTTAATCATCTATGGAGTTAAAGAAAGAAAAGGCGAAGCAATCAGGCTTGAAGAATTAACTAGCACTTCCAAACAATTCATATTTGAAAGTATTAATACAGATTTTAATCAGTAAAGTAAACCAGCCAGCAAATATATGGCATAGCAGTACCAACAAGAAACATCTAATTAAAGTAGAAGTTCCTCACCAAACCGAAAATTAAAATTAAAAGGTTTAATCATTGAGTATAGGAAAAATAGAAAAAGAAAAAAGAAAGAAAGAAGAGGAACAGATTCAAAACAATGCTATCAGAAAATCTTTAACAATTGCTTAACAAAAAGGGATTAGGAAAAAAAAAAAAAAAAGCAGTCATAAACCCTCAATAGCAATGCTATCAGAATCAACCCTATAACCCAGGGGACAAAAAAAAAACTTTTCTTTCAACAAAACCCTAACAGGTTTCCAGACCAACTGGATGAACAAACAAATAAGTAGTAATAAATGAAAGAGCAAGCATTGCACAAGTGAAACATGCTTGAAATAAAAATAACAAGTATAACAACACGTGACATCTCATCAAACGATTTTGCCCAACACAACAAGCTCCTTCTACTCTAAAAATCCACGAATCCCACTAACCATCAATGACTCAATACATTCAAAGCAAAGCAAAAAAACAAAACACCCATCAACATTACCTCAAAACAAACAGAAACATCACTCATCCACACATGATCTTGCCAAATGAAGCTATCAGGAAAAAAATTAAAAGGTAAAAATAAAAACTATAAAAGGAAGGTTTTTTTTTTTTAGAAAGTATTTTCAAAACAACTTGCATCACAAGCCAAAATTGGACATACCCAGAAATTGAAACATGAAAAACAATCAAAACCCACATAAAAAAAAAAAAAACCTCAAACCTAATAAATAAAAGAAGGAGAGAGAGTACCTGCTCAGGAGAACTAGGAGAATTATCAGCCAAAAAGTGAGAAAGGTCAAGACCCTTGTCCTTGCTGAGCTTATAGTGGTGATGTGGGTGGCGGCGCAGCCTAGAGTCAGCACCACCTCCACCACCATTACTAACACCTCGGTGCATTTTAGAGAGCGGAAAGTAGTGCTGAAACTCCCAAAGTGCTGCAGCAAGTTTTCTAGCAGAAGGAGAAGGAAGAGAGTGAGAGAAAGGAAAGTAATCCTTATTATTAATTATGGTATCATGGGCAGCAAGGGTTGAAGGAGGAAGAGGAGCCCAAAGTCTCCAAGAGTGCACTGGAGTACTTGGGCCCCCTCTTTTCCCTACCAATAATGCCCCTCTCCTCAACTTTTCTCCCAAATTTTCCTCCTTTTCTGCTTCCCCTTCCCCACTTTTCCCTTCCCTTTTCATTTTTTTTTAATTCTCTCTCTCTCTCTCTACACTTTAAAGGGTTCTTCTTCACTCTCTCTCATTCTTTTACTTTTTTTTCTTTCTTTTTTTTCTTTTTTTTGGTTTTTTGGGATTTTTGATAGTTTGGTTGATATGGTTTTAAAGTGTGTGGTATTTGGGTTCTTTTTTTTGTTTTGTGTTTTTCTTTGTTCCTTTTGCTCCAAGTTCAGGTTTTGATCTCCATGGCCAAAGAGGTTTCATGATCAGAATTTTTGGTTGGATTACCTGTCGTGCATTTACTTAGGTAACCCGCCAAATACGTGGCTGTAATGTAGTGAAAAGGTTGAGAGAATGAGAATCACTGTATTTGGTATTTACTATTTACCCCTTGGAAAAAGGAAAAAAAATCTTTGATAAGCTGGAATTTTGTGTAACATTCAACATCTTCCATCACACTGTCACACACAAGCCTGGACCACATTCCCATCCTCACTCACGTGTGGGATAATTATTTACTACAATTCTTAACCCAAAATAATGAATCCTAATTGAAAATAATAATAATTTTGAACCACTTAGAAATACTTTTTTCACCGCTATTTTATGTAGTAGATTGTGACTATCTATTTATCATTTGAGTTTTATTAACGTATATACCCTTAAACATATGTTAGTAAAATATTTTAAGAAAATTTTTATTGGGAATTGAAAAAATTGTCAAACATTTTTATAGTTTTTTCAATTTTCGATAAAAATTTTTTTAAAATGAATTGTTAATGTATAACCTAAGAACATATATTAATCGGACCCCTTATTATTTTTATATAGACCTACTTTTTTTTACTACTCACAAAATGTCACATTAAAATTGTAACAAAGTTGTAACACAAAATGGTATGATACTTTCTTCTTCTTCTTTTTTTTTTTTAAATCCTACTGTCTTAGTGCAACATGTATTTCATGCCCAAATTTCACAACTTTTTGAAGTCTTCAATTATAAGTGGTAGAATAGAATAATAATAATAATAATAATAATAATGTTAGGCTTATGTACAATAGGTCACATCAATATATTTTAAATTTGGTGTAAGGTATGTCCTAAATTTATTTATTTCGGTCAATTTGCATGTGAAGCAGTTGTCTGCTAAATTTGGTGGGTCTTGATTTCCAAACTTTGAATTTTGAGAGGCAACAACTATATATTATTTAAGGTTTCTTGTCATCTGAAATTATGACACTGAACAGGACAGAAGTTAAGTTATAGCTCAACCTACTTTACAGTGCCACTTAGTCATAAGATTAAAACCTTCATTGCACTAAAATAGAATTGTCACAACTGACCTACCCTTTATTCTAGTTTGAAAAATTCCAATTTCCGTGAATATGTTATGATTTATGAATATAGAATAGTTCTTGCTTTGCTAAGAGCATCAGCATTCGGGAATGCTAATGCCAAATGTAAAGAGAATTTGGCATTTCAAGCCCCAAAATGCTCTGCATCAGGGAATGCTATTGCCAAGTATTGCAAATTTTTTTGCAATAGTGAGTGTAGCACAATTCTAAAACAAAATAATATTTTTTTATTCACATATCTGACTCTCTCTCTCTCACTGTGGTGTCTCTTCTCTGTTTCTCATCTCCTTTCTCTCTCCACAACAGCCTCTCTCTCTCATCACATCTCTCTCTCACGGTGGGCTATTCCGGCATGGGTCGTGGGTCCGGCGTGGAGGTGAGACTGGGGAAGTCGAGATTGGCGTGGTATGGTGGCGATTTCTGGGTTTTTTGGGTCCAGATCGGCGTGGTATGATTGGCAGCATGTTTAAGCTTTTTCCAGCGTGGTTTGCAGCGTGGTTTCCTCTCAACAAGTGCAGGCAAGCCGAGTTGTACCTCCCATGGAAGTGCGAGACTGAGCGCCACATCTATGAGAAGTGCAAGTACGAGCTCGTCATGGAGCGAATGAAGTTTTGGGTTTTATTGAAGCCGAGTTGTGAAATTTAGGATTTTTTGTTTGTGGGTTTTGTTCATTGATGTGTTTTTGGTTGATCTATGAAGTTTTGGGTGTTTGAGTTGATGGGTTATTGTTGGATTTTGTTTGATTGATGCGTTTTTTTCTTGAACCTATTCAATGGTCTTAAGAAAAAATTATCTTTTGATTCTTCTCCAATTCATGGTTCAGCCGACGATCTCTTTGTTTTGAATCAATTTTGAATAATTGGTGTGTGTGATTTTGTCTCTGTGTGTTGTTGTAGATTCGGCATTGAGAGAAAGGCTGAATAAGATTATGGCTTCGGACTATTTCACCACCTCGCCAGAAATGAAGGCTCCGGCGGAAGTTGCAGATGGAAGAGAGCTAAAAATTAGAGAGAGGAGAGAGATGGGAGAGAAAAGATATAATTTTGGGATATATTATTTTATTATGTAGATATATTATTTTAATGAGTAGAATAGGAAAATAAAAGTTTGGGATGCTAGAAGTATTGTAAAATGGTATGGTATAATGATAAAGTGGCTTTTTGGAATGGTAAAATAGAGTAGAATTGGAATTGTGGGATGCTGATGCTCTAAGAGATTCCTTGAGTTCATGTGAATTTGACATGCAAGTTCATTACAAAGATTACCTTTACTCTTTTATAATGATTTTAATTTGATTTTTGTTCATGACCAATATCTAAACAGATCACAGAGACACAATTTCACGTTTATCACTATACTTCGAGTCTAACATTAAGTAGCTTGCTCTAAATTGTTATTTTCACAATAATTTATGATTAAACTATGTTAAAACTCTGTAATAGATACGATATATTTACTTTAGTCACTTCTTTTTAGACTATAAACAATAACAAAACCTCGGTCTCCTGCCTTTCATTTACCTCTTCTCGTCGAAGTTGAACATAGCCTATAGGCAGATAGTGCCACTTTTGGCGATTTGCGGAACGCATGGCATACCGACAAGTGTGAAAAGATTTGATCGAGACATTATGGTCAACATTGTGAAAGATTGCACTAAAAAAAACCCATTGTCTGTTGTGCATCATCTAAAAGGCAGGTTAAGACTTAAGAAATAAGATGTATCTAATATTTAGTTAATTATTATAATATTTTTATATGGGTTTTGATTCTCACACCTTTATTATTTCACATCACTTTACTTTTAATGTGTTAAAATAAGGACATTTTCATATTAGTTGTAAATGTGTATGTAAAATAGTAAATATCAACAAGTGTGAAAGAATGATTAGCTTTTTTTATATGTTTAAAAAATTTAATTAAAATATGCATAAATATTTAAAAAAGAACATATATACTCACAATGTATTTATTGTGTAAATCAATATGATAAAACTTAAGAATAATTTCTAAGAAGTTGTACTTTAAATTCTCCAATTACATTTAATTGTATCTATATTGATCAATGAATTACATTGTTGAGTTTAATTGTTAAAAAAAAATGTAGTACTTACAGAATTGGCAAAACCTGGATACAGTACCTTAATTGCTGTTATTTAAGTTCCTTACTTAAATTTTAACCACGCGGCCAATTAATTAATTCATCGCAAACGGTACGAAACACTTTACTCCCTAAAATTATGGGTTGTTTGGATTTTACACCTTGAAGTTTCAAAATTTAGGGGGTGTAAAATTCAAACACCTCCAAAGTTTAGAGGGCAAAATCCAAATTTGAAAATGTTAGGGTGTAAATTCCAAACATCCCCAAATTTCAGAGGATAAAATCAAAATTCTGAAATTTCAAGATGTAAAATCTAAACTTTCTCAAAATTTGGGATGTAATTTGTAATTTACCCTAAAAGAATAAGATATCTAAGAGCAATCACACCAGTCCATGAAAAATAGAAAAAGTGATGAATTTTACACATTTTTACTCAAAAACTACCCACATAAGTGGGTTTATAAAACTATATATATGCAAAAATGCTACAATAACAGTTTATATTTACACGGTTACTGTAGCTTTCTATTTGATTATTAAATCAAAATTTTCTCTCTCCTTTCTGACCTTCGTTCTCTCTCTTCCCTGATTCTCTTCAATCCAAAAAAAAAAAGAGGGGGAAGAAAAAGAAATCAACTCAAACAAATCTGAAAACTCATCACAAATCCAACACAAAATCAACCCAAAATAAATCCAACGAAAAACCCATTAAAAAACCAAATCAACCCAAAACCCACGCTGAAGTTGTTGTTGCTATTGCCATGGAAGCTTGGGTGAAGTACTCAACACTGCCATGAGAAGGAAGTGAAAATTCGGACCTTACCGACCTGAATTAGGTCTGGGATTGTTCAAGGATCGGGTTTGGACCGCTGTTTGTGGTGGTGCCACTGATCTTCGTTGCCACTGGTGGTGGCAAAAGGCTTCGAGGCTCTCGGCCTTGGACAGAGCTCAAGGCAAGTTCTGGCTATGGAGGATTGCGAGGGATAGAGAGTTTTAGAGATAGAGAGGAGATGGTTGGGCTGGAGAGAGAGAGACTATTGTTATAAAAAATTGAAAAAATACAGGAGAAAAAACGTATGTGGTGGATTCTGGTAGGTGAAAAAAAAATAGTAATAATAAATGATTATTTAAAAAAAAACAGAGCCTATAATAGATAATTTGATATAGTTATTTTTGTAAATTATTTGTGTAGAATATAAAAGGTAGATTCTTATATTAAAATAGTTAAAAAAATTTAGACAAATTAAAGCGAATACTCTAACACAATAATAATATTAATTACATGGCTTCAGTCAATTATATATATATATAAAGTTTGTCTAAATCTACAATTGTTCTTAATAAAAAATAAAAAATAACAATGGCAGATTTAGTGTGTATTTGGCTCTAGTTTAAAAAATCAGTTTATTTTATTATTTAACTTATTTTTACTACTATTTATAGGCTCTGTAGGGTCAATTTTTGTAGCCCAAGCCCAAGAAGGTATGGATTTTGAGCCCACTGAACCCAAGACAATAAATTTGTAGAGAGTGGGTGAAAGAGCTAGGCTAGCAATGAATTAACAGTATAAGACTGCAGTGTTTGTGGATAAATTTGTATTCAAACGTGCTCGGACAGATGCAAACGTAACGTCCGAAGAGGAGTTTGTATTTAATAAACTTGGGTTACAATTCTTGGAGCTACAGTAATGGAGCTCTCTTCTTTTTTCCTTCTGATTTTCGATCCTCCTCTATCAAAGGCATCCCCCTCTTATATAGTACTCCCTTCCTACATCTTCACCGTCCACTTGTTCATCATCTAGACGCCCACTTGAGTGCATGTCCCATCATGCACCATCTTTAGCCTTGTGTGAGTGGCGGTAGCTGAGAGTGTATTGTTCAGGTGTCTTCTCCACATTAATGCGGCCAGGGAAGTAGGTGCAGTGCATTTAATGCGGTGGTTGAAGTCTGTCTCCTAGATATTTCTCCGTTCCTGTTATCATCATGCGTGTCTGAGGTTCATTTCCGTCATTACATTTGTCAGGGGGATCACTTGGGCTTCCCAGACACCTGTCGGACCAAGCTTCTTCGGATCCGAGGATATTGGACTCCTCGGCTCATTGAACATCTCCTCGGATCATGACCATGCTCCTCTCCAGACATGCTCCTTTTACATGGGCTTCTGCTCGAGTGTTTTCATCTCTTCGGACCAACAGTGGTCTTTAAATAGGGCCTTGGGCCCAATACGTTTGGTTGGGCTTTTCACCCCCCACAATAGCCCCTCAAAATTTTAGTTTTTCCCTTGCATCCGAAGAGAAAAAGTAGGATTTTGACCCATCACGGAATAAGGCCTTGAGAACAGACAAAAATTTGAACTGGCACGTGTGTGGGCATTGAAATAGGCGCGTCATTAATGCCGCTGTCGTTTCAGTCTTCCCGAGGCGCTGTCATTTACTTCAGGCGGCGTTTTGTCCTTGGCATCCAACGGTGGGCTGCAGATCCAATGGCTGTGGTTTTTTCTTCAGAATTTGGGCGGGAATACCCCTGACCCTTCGTTTGACCCCGTATAAAACCTCAGAGGAAGCCATTCCTTCCTTACTTTGCAACGTCCAGACCTTCCAACAAGAACAAGCACATAATTGCTCCGAGCTCCTTCAGTCGCCGATTTCAATCCTCCCCAAAGTCATCAAGAATCCTTCTGCGCGTTTGAAGATCGATCTCCAGTTCAGTTCTTGTAAGTTTTTCCCTTCTCGAGCCTTCAGTCCTCTCTTCGGACAACTTTCTCGCCCTTTGAACGGTTACCCCCCGGTTGCTACACAGTGCTTCCATTTCTCCGTTTAGGCACAATGGGTAAACTCTAGTATCGGGTGGACAGTCCCGCCCAGTTGGAGCAATTTAGGGCCACATATCGCATACCTCCAAACGTGGGGGTAAGGTATTGCCCTCCGGAGAAAATACTAACTGATCGAAAAACGGGAGAGGTCGTGATCCCTCTCATCGCCTTCATAGAAGGGGGAATGACAATCCCCATGGGTCCCATCACCACTAGCTATCTTCGAAACCATAGGCTTACTCCTTGGCAGTGCGCGCCTAACATGTTTAGGATCTTAGGAGCAATTGAGGATCTTAACCTTCAACTAGGATTGGGACTCACCTGGCTCGACGTGGTGCATATGTACGAGTGCCACAGCCAGCAAGATGCGGGATACTACTTAAAATCCCGGTCCGACATTGTTAGGCTCATTTCCTGCCTCCCCAAATCCAACAAAGGGATGAAAGACGACTATGTGATCGTCTCGGGCGCATGGCATGACGGCCATCATTGCCCAACCAAGCATGGAAAGCCAGGTGGGACATGTTAGATTTAGGCACACTAACCATAGGCTTAGGTTCCTCGTCTTTTAATGGCTTTTAATTCCTCTTTTGTTGCTATTTCTGAGTTTCTAACAAAGCTCTGCTGTGACTTGTAACAGATAAAAATCTCGTTTCTCCTCGGCTCAGCCTTACAAACACTGCCGCCCTTAATTATCTATTAAGATTAGAGATTTTCGTGAGCGAGGACGGGCAGCTCCGATCGGCTCCCCTTATTCTGGGATACACAGGAAAGCCAAAGGGTTTCCAACCAGTCGGCAACGTGATTGTCCAGGGAGACCATCGCCTTGCACGTATTGACGTCGCCTGGAAGGGTTTTTTGGCGCCGTACGAGCTCAAACCCGTGCCCCATCCAAACCCTCAGGCTATACCCCCTCTCGTCCAGCCGCTCCAGCAAGTTCCCTTCGAACAGGTGGTTGAGGGTGAGAGGGTCGGCTCTTCCACCTCTTCGCTAGAAGAGCAGATAGACAACTTCTAGTTCGGGGGAGAGGCTTCAGGAGTAAATCGAGTGATAGAGGTCTCAGACGCCGAGGAAGAGACCGACAGACAATCAGGCATTCACCTTAATTTGCTAGCTGCTCATTCCGAAGACTCCTCGGACGACGATATGGATTTGAGGAGTTTGATGAAGGGTAGAGGCAAAAAGCCCGAGTAGAAAGGTACCGGGACTTCCCAACCGGTGGTGAATCTGCCTCCAGTGCCACCCCAGGTTCCTGACCCTAGCTTAAAACCCCTTCCAGACCTGAGGAAGAAGAGGCCCCTTCCTGATGCTGAGGAAAGGCAAGTGCTGCCAGCCAAAGGGACCAAGCAGCAGAGAGTGGTGAAAGACCACCGGACCCAAAGGGCCTCGTCCACTAAAAGCCGAGATGAGGTCGTGGTGGCAGATGTACGCCGAGGAGGAGGACAGCGAATCTGGTCTCCAAAGTTGGAGTTGGAGGGCGCTCCAATCCTCTGGGAGACCTCCCTCAGGAATTACGATGGAGGAAGGGCAGGCTATGTTGCTGAGGCTCTGCAGCAACCACTCCTCCTTCCCCACGACATGGAGTCCTACAGGCGTTTCAACCAGCAGGAGCTCTTTCAATCCCTTAAGAGGGATATGGCCATGGTAAGCGACCTCAGTCCGATTAGCTGAATCACTGACACTTTTGCTTTTTCTTTTTCTTTTTTTGTGCTTGACATTCGGAATTTCCATTATGCAGGTCACCCAGCAGATCTATGTGGCCGAGGAGTGGAATAAGAAGAACCACCTTGAGTCCCAGGCAGCGATCTGCTCTCGAAATGAGGCGGAGAAATCTCTAGGCTAGCTGAAGGAGGAATATGCCCGTCTGTCCGAGGACCTTAAAGAGATGACCACTCAGAAGAGAAGCCTCGATGCTGGGATTAAGAATGTTGAGAAACAGGCCGAGGAGCAGCGTAAACAGTTGCACATGGCAGAGATCAATCTGGCGACCGAGAGGGAGCTGGTGAAGGGTCTCAAGGCTGAACTGCAAAAGGCCAAGGCGAGCGCTCAAGTGGCCGAGCAGAATGCTCAATTGGCCAAGGAGGCAATTGAGGCCGAGCGGAAAGCGGCATATCAGCTGGGGGTGGATGAGACCTCGTCCCAGCTTATGGAGCAGTTTGCCTCGGTCAGTCGAGATTACGGTGGCATAACTTGGAGTAAGGCGCTGGACGCCGCTGGAGTCCCTGCTGACTCTGAGCTGAGGCTGCCCGGGAGCGTATACTACGATCCTGAGATCCGAGAGCTCCCGGTGGATGATCCTCCTGCTCCACAGCTTCCAGAGGCTTCGGAGCCAACCCTGGTCAGTCAAGCTCCTCCATCCACCCTTGATGCACCCAAAGAAGCTGGTCAGCCAGGTGACAAGGGTAAACCAGCCGAACCAGCCAAAGACAAAGGCCAAGGGTCGGGTAAAGAGAAGACTCCTGCTGAGCCCAAGGATCAAGCCCCTGAAGCATCTGCTCGGACAGGCCAGGCTGCTGACCCTGTGCTCCCTCCAGCAAAAGAATAGATACATAGGGCTTTTGTTTTGCACTTATACTTTCTTTTGTTTTTATCTAAGGAATTGTAAACTCTTCTTTTTATTTATGGAATGGCTTCCCATTTGTCTCTGGTGTTTTTGATACATGTTTTATTACTTATTACTGCTGCATATAACTGTACATTGCAATTATAACAAAATAATGCAAATAAACTTGATTGATACATCATACTGATGGTGTGAGTAATTGAAATTGATATTGAAAAGAACAGTCCGAATAAAAGTTATTAATAATGTGCGCACCAAAAACTCAAACTCGTTGGGCTGGGCCTCACTTGGACTCACAACTTATTTGTACGGTGGGCTTGGATTTCCCACAATGGGTCGTTCTAAACACCAAGGCTCAACTGTGGCGCTTTCCTCTCCTCGGGGACCTGACCCAATTCCTTACTCTGCTCTCTCTGTTTACACTCTTCCTTCCCTCAATTCACCAACCCTTGTCTTCTCAAAACTTCTTGTATTTATAGCTCATAGTTCAGTGGAGAGCCATAATTACTTGCCAGTAGGTGCAACCGGCGGTCCAGTATTATCGACTGTAAGTGGGTGGTTAGGTGGGAGTGGGAAGCGGTGACGGTGGCGTTGGAACTTGGTTCCCACTTCCACGATAGTTCTCGGCAGCGGTGCCTCCCCGAGGCACGGCCGGGTAGGTACAGGGCGGGATTTACCGCGAGTATATTATCAACCATGCTCGGTAAGGTATTGCCGATAAATGACGAAGATGCCAGGCTTGGGCCAGCAACACGCGTGGCCCGGGGGTGGGCCGCGAGGCAGAGGGAGGCTGGCCTTATGGGCCCTATACCCAGGCCAGGGTCCAAGGCCCGATATAGGACGCGGTGCGGGGGCCGTACAATAGCCCCCCCTTGATTCACTCCTCATTCCCGGGGATGAATCAAGGATCATCAGGGGTAAACACCCGTTGGGGAAATCGAAAGGTCAGCGTCCGGCCGTTGATTGTCTCATTAATGCGCGTCTCAAAAGACGCGTCTGGCACGGACTGACGACCTACCCATCATCATTGCCTGACGGTTCGTGAACCGAGGCGTTACGCGTGTGGCAGTTGGAGCGACGGTTCGCGTGGTCTCCTGCCAGTGGGTTATTAAATGCTTCCCCCTTCATCCCCCATGTCTATAAATAGTCCCTCCAGTCGCTGATCCTCACTTTTGCATTCCTCCTCTTACAAAATCTTACTCTGCCGAGCATCCCCTCCTCGTGGTTCACCCTCTGGCCCAGAACACACTTCCTCCCTAGAGCCCACAGTAAGTTCCTCTTCCTCTTCGTGCTTTTTCTATTTAGGCCAGTTCAGTATATTCTTTGATACTCGTAGCACTTCTTTTCCCTTTTGTTAAGAAACTGTTTTGAAAAAAGAGAACATGAGTTACTCTCACCTCCTTACCACCGAGCATGCTTTGGCTAGATTTAGGGAAGCATATAACGTTCCGAGTGACGTAGATATCGCCTACTGCAATATGGGCGATATCGACATCCAGAGGCGCCGAGGGGAGAACACGGTGTTCTTTCCCTTGATGGCAATTTTAGAGGGCGGGCTTAGGTTCCCGGTTGACCCTCTAATTCTCAGCACCCTCAGATATTATGGCCTTTGTCCCGACCAACTTCCCCCCAACTTTTACCGGGTAGTGAGTTGTGTGAGTACACTGAACCGGTTGTACGGGTTGGAACTCAACCACCACGACATTAACCAGATGTACAGTTTGTGCGGCAAGATCGAGTCCGACTATTACCTTAAGACTAGGGATGCGAGGGTACGACTTATTTCATGCCTGCCGGACTCGAACCGTAACTTGGCCAAAGATTTCGTTCGGGTGAGCGGCAATTGGTTTGCCGAGGGGTTCCCCTGTGCGTTTTCGCCGCGCGACGTTGGTCGGTGACTAGCCCCCATTTACTTTGATGCATTTCTATTTCAGTCCGGTTATGTAATCCCTAACCATTATTTCCTTTGTGCAGAGAGCAAAAGATTCAAGCCCGACGTCAGAGTGGTATACGTTCGGGACTTGAACTTCGTACTCCGGTCGGAAATCTTCGTGCACACGGACGGACAACTCCGAGCGTCCCACCTCATCCTCGGCGTCAGTCCCGTCTACTCAACTTGGCAGTCGTTCGGCCAAGCTTTGCTAGTCGACAGTCCTCTCATCTCATACATTGACGTCCGGCACGCAAACTTCCTCCCCCCGAGGCTAACAGTAGGCGAGGCACGTGAGCACGGTCCCCGGTACATTTGTTCAGACGAGCGACCGCCCGTCCGTGACGAATCAGCCGAGCGCGTATCCGCCGAGCGTAGGAGACGAGCTCACGAGCAAATCCAGCAAGCTCCTGCTCAGCCCGAGAGAACAGTAGAGCCCGGGGCAACCGTTCGGGAAGGGGAGGGTGTAGCCGCAGAACCGACAGACTCTTCGGAAACAGGATCCGATCAGGGTGACGCAATGGTGGCCAGGAGGAAGATGACAATTGACCGCTTTGTCCCGAGTGCCCGGCCAACCGGGCAACAACAACAAACAGCCGCCCGAGACGCTTCCCCTCCCGCTGCCCCGCTGACCCGAGTTCGAAAGAGGCCGCGCACCACCGATCATACTCAAACGGGCTCGGGCAATGTGCCCACCCGACCCTCGGCCGGTATCGTCATCCGGGAACCGGTAGCGCAAACCGGGATAGACCTGGCGTCTACTTACCGGGCTCCGGCAGCATGGCGACCCTCCTTCCAAATTGGCGGTGAGCCTCTCCCGTCGACGGCCAGTGCCCGAGTGTGGGATAAAGGGCATGGCGGCTGCGTGGCGCAGAGTCTAGCGCGGGGCATCCTTTTGCCCGAGGACCTGCACGCCTTCACGGAGTCGACGGACGAGTCCTTGGGGAGACGTTTGCAGTGGCACACCATAGCGGTAACTATCTCACTTTTCTCTATGATTCTCGGTTTCCCTTTTGCTTGTGTATGTATTCTTTACACTTTACCTTACAAAGCGGATATTGTGTGGTCAGGCTGCGCAAATGTCGTACGTGGTGGATGGGAGGATGAAGGAGCTGGCCGAGGACGTTGAGCGGGAAAAGGCTCTGAAGGAAGTCGCCGAGGCCACGGCGCGGGAGCGGTTGAAAATTGCCGACGAGGCACAGGATAAGATTGCCACAGCCGTGAAGGCCCAGGCGCTCGCCGAAACGAAGCGCGAAGAGCTGGAACTCCAGTTGGGGGGCACCGAGCTTAAGTTGGCCGAGGCTCAGAGCTTGAATACCATGCTGGAGGGGCAGCTGACCGACTCGAAGGCGGCGCTGGAGGCTTGCGAAACCAAATGGTACAACGAGGGGTTCGCGGATGCCGAGAATTCGGCGGAACCGATCATTCGCCAGGCCCATAAGCTCGGATACGAGGAGGGTTGGTTCGCCGCTCTCCAAGCCATGGGGGTTCCCGAGGATTCCCCGTTGAGGGATCGCAGCAGGATTCCTTTCCCGAGCATCCCCAACACCGAGAATCCTGGGCCACTTGTCATCGACGAGGAAGAGACCTCCAGCATGAGGGAACTGGTGAATGCCATTGACTCTCATGCAGTGCCGACCGACATGGAGGGGACGAGCCAACCCCATGCCGGGGACCGAGCCGGGGAGGACATCCAGCCGCCAACTCCTCACGCCGACCAACACTCCCAAGAGGACGCATCCTCCGCCCATGCGGCGGACATTTAAAGTTGAAAGCCAATGCTTCTTTATCTTTCCTTTGTTTGAGAACTCTAGACAAGCGGATTTGCCTATGTCACCGGGATGTGGTGACGGGACAACTTCTTTTTGGTGTGTTTTCTTTGTTTCGGGTTGCCGGGTTTCGGCAACATAACGCTAATTTAAGTTTCACGTTTTAATATGAATGTTTTACTGTGTTGCTTGTACGTTTTTACCGAGTAATGAACTCCTCTTGTCTGCCCTTTTATTGTGATGTGTCCGACCATGGTAAGGCCTCCAAATGCTAACTTAAGTTTCACTTGCTTGGTGATAAGATCGAACCGAGGGTCGGGCTCCCGTCCTTAAGAGTTAATCGTCAGGTTTCCGCCTGCTCGGCGATTAGGGTCTAGCCGAGAGCCAGGTTTCTGTCCTTAGAATTAATCGTTCAGGTGTCCACCTGCTCGGTGATAGGGATCGAACCGAGAGTCAGGTTTCTGTCCTTATAGTGGGTCGTTCAGGTTTCCACCTGCTCGGCGATTAGGGTCCAGCCGAGAGTCAGGTTTCTGTCCTGGAGACGAGAGGGCTAAGGTTTCCACCTGCTCGGTGATAGAGATCGAACCGAGAGTCAGGTTTCTGTCCTTATAGTGGGTCGTTCAGGTTTCCACCTGCTCGGCGATTAGGGTCCAGCCGAGAGTCAGGTTTCTGTCCTGGAGACGAGAGGGCTAAGGTTTCCACCTGCTCGGTGATAGAGATCGAACCGAGAGTCAGGTTTCTGTCCTTATAGTGGGTCGTTCAGGTTTCCACCTGCTCGGTGATAGGGATCGAACCGAGAGTCAGGTTTCTGTCCTTATAGTGAGTCGTTCAGGTTTCCACCTGCTCGGTGATAGGGATCGAACCGAGAGTCAGGTTTCTGTCCTTAGAACGTGCAGATAAGGTTTCTGCGTGCTCGGCGATAAATCGAACCGAGGATCAGGCTTCTGTTTGTAGAACGCATCGGCTAAGAATGAACATTGCTCGGTGAATGGGATCGAACCGAGAATTTTGGTTAGAACTGTGCGATTCTGCATGAAAGACATCATTAGTACAACTAGCATAACATATGAATCATTACTAACAAAACATATACAACACGTTGCGGTTAACTCTATGCTCGGAGAACCGCCCATCAATGATAGTACTTCTTCAGGTTATGGACGTTCCATGGTCGGGGAAGTTGTCTCTCGTCCAGGTCTTCCAAGAAATAAGCCCCGGTGCCGGCCACTGCCGTGACCCTATAAGGTCCCTCCCATGTCTGTGCCAATTTCCCGGCACCAGTGTCTCGCATGTTGCCCACGGCTCTTCTGAGAACCAAATCCCCGGAGACAAACTCCCTCGTTCTCACACCTCGGTTGTATCTCCGGGCGAGCTTCTGCTGATACTCCGCGAGCCGTATTGCCACCAATTCGCAGTACTCTTCCACCTTGTCCAAATATCCTACCATCATTGCGTCGTTCTGGGCCTGGTCGAAACCCGCCACTCTTGCACTGCACAGATTCACCTCGGTGGGGATCACGGCCTCCGCTCCGTACGTGAGAGAGAATGGGGTCTCCCCGGTGGACCGTCTAGGAGTGGTGCGGTATGCCCACAAGACTTTGGGAAGCTCCTCGGCCCAGTTTCCCTTTGCTCCCTCCAGCCTTTTCTTCAGCCCACTCACAATCACCTTATTCACGGCCTCGGCCTGGCCGTTGCCCTGTGGGTAAGCAGGAGTTGAGTACCTGTTCTTGATGCCGAGGCCACTGCAAAATTCTCGGAAGGCCCGGCTGTCAAACTGTAGCCCGTTGTCAGATATGATAGTGTTCGGCACCCCGAACCTGGTGATGACGTTTTTCCATATGAACTTCTTCACTTCCACATCCCGTATGTTGGCCAACGCTTCCGCCTCCGCCCACTTGGTAAAATAGTCGACGGCCACCAAAACGAACTTTCGGCCGCCAGTCGCCTTCGGGAACGGGCCGATGATGTCCAGCCCCCACTGCGCAAAAGGCCAAGGACTGCTGATCGGGTTCAGGTGGCCCGCGGGCTGATGGATCAGAGGGGCGTGCTTTTGACACTGCTCACACTTAAGCACATACTCGGCGGCATCCTTCTGCATTTGAGGCCACCAGAACCCCTGAGTCATGGCTCGGTGCGCCAATGAGCGTCCCCCGACATGGCCGCCGCACACCCCAGAGTGGAGCTCCGCCAAGAGCTCGCCCACCTTCTCCGGGCGTAAGCACAAGAGGTACGGCCCTCCGAAAGACCTTCGATACAAAGTCCGGTCTTCTGCCAACCAATACCGAGGAGCCATCCTACGGATCCTGATGCCCTCCTTCTCGTCACTCGGCAGTCGGTCGTCGGCCAGAAAGTCGACGATGGGGTCGATCCAGCAATTGGCAGGGGCCGCGATTGCCGTGACGTTGATCCCTGTAGTTCCCGAGTTTCTCGTTACACTGATGCTCGGCTCCGAAATAAGCTCGACTTTGATCTGCCGTGGTATCTCCTCGGCCACTGAGGACGCCAGCGTGGCTAGGGAGTCAGCGTGTCTGTTCTGAGTTCGGGCTACGTGGAAAACGTTCACCGTGTTGAAGCTGGTCATAACTAGCCTTGCCTGTTCTAGGTATGCTTTCATCCGGGGATCTCGGGCCTCAAAACTGCCCTGCACCTGATTAACCACCAGACGCGAATCCGAGTATAGCTCAATATCCCGAGCCCCCAGGTTCCAAGCTACCCTCAGTCCGGCCAAGAAAGCCTCGTATTCCGCCTCGTTGTTGGATGCCCTGAAACTCAATCTAAACGAGTGTTCCAGCCGAATTCCTTCGGGGGTAATCATGACTACTCTTGAACCGGCCCCCGTGGAGCTCGAAGCGCCGTCCACAAATATCTTCCACGGTCGAACCTCCAATCGGCAAACCATCTCTCCTTTCTCTCTGGGCGAAAACTCAGCGATGAAGTCCGCAAGGACCTGGCCTTTCACCGAGCTCCGAGGCCTGTACCGTATGTCGAAGGAACCGAGTCGAGTCCCCCATTTGGCTATGCGGCCCGTGAAATCAGACCTCTTTAATAACGACTGTAATGGGTACTCGTTCAAGACGTGTACGGTGTGAGCTTGGAAATAGTGCGGCAACTTCCTTGTGGCGTGTATCAGGGCCAGTACGAGCTTCTCCAAGGGCAAGTACCTCGTCTCGGCGTCGACGAGAGTTTTGCTGATGTAGTATACGGGTTGCTGGATCCCTTTGTCCCTTAGCAGCACGGCACTCACGGCGTGCTCGGATACCGCCAGATACATGAATAAGTCCTCACCTGCCTCCGGTGCCGCGAGCATGGGTGCTCGCGCTAAATAAATCTTCAGGTCCCCAAAGGCCTGTTCGCACTCCTCGGTCCACCGAAATCCCGTCCATTTCTTCAGCAGTTGGTAGAATGGTCGGCATCGGTCTGCGAATTTTGAGATGAACCGGTTAAGGGCGGCCAGCATCCCGGTTAGTATTTGCACTTCCTTCGGGTTGCTCGGTGGCTTCAGTCTTCTCACAGCCTCTATCTGGTCCGGGTTGACTTCAATCCCCCGTGTACTGATCAGGCCCCTACGCCAAACGCGCACTTCTCACAGCCTCTATCCGGCCCCTACGCCAAACGCGCACTTCTCCGCATTAAGGCGCAACTTGTGCCGTCGGAGAACCTCGAAGACCTCCAGGAGGTCCCCCATATGCAAGGCTTCCTGTTTGCTTTTAACCACCATGTCGTCGATGTATACCTCGACCGTGCACCCTATCTTGTCTCGGAACATTCTTGTCATCATTCGTTGGTAAGTGGCCCCGGCGTTCTTCAGTCCGAACGGCATCCTTGTGTAGTGGTAATTTGCCTCCGGGGAAATGAATGCCGTTTTCTCTTGATCCTCGGGCGCTAGGGCGATCTGGTGATACCCTTGGAAAGCGTCCAGAAAGCTCATCCTCGGGTGCCCACACGTGGCGTCCACCAGCTGATCAATCTTTGGCACGGGAAAAGGGTCTTTCGGGCAGGCTCTGTTCAGATCGGTAAAATCGACGCAGACCCTCCACTTGCCGTTCTTCTTCTTCACTACCACGGTGTTCGCCAACCAATCCGGGAAGATGATCTCCCGAATCACCCCCGCCTCCTTCAATCTCTGAACTTCCACTTTTACTGCCTCGGAGTGCTCCCAGGCTGATCTTCTCGGCCTCTGCTTTTTAGGGGTGAATGAGGGGTCAACTCCAAGTCTATGCATGATGAATTCGGGATCCACCCCGGGCACCTCGTACGGACTCCAAGCGAATACGTCCACATTCTGTATTAGGAGCAGCAACATCTCTACTTTTTCCCGGTCCTCCATGCTCTCCCCTATTTGGAAGTACTTGTCCGCGTCCGGCAACACCTTCACCCTCAGCATATTCTCGGCACGGGCGACCTCCTTCTCTGGCGGGCCCTGTAACTGCTATAAAGGCGTCCCTGACGACGAACACTTGGGATCGGCCTGACCCTCCCGGTCGGTTTGCTCCTTCTTCCAATCGACCATGGCGATCAAACATTGCCTGGCCGCCTGCTGACTCCCTTGTATCACCGTGACACCATAATCAGTATGAAACTTGACCCTCATGTGCAGAGTGGACGGGACAGCCCCCATTGCATGTATCCATGGCCTCCCTAGAATCGCCGTGTAGGGGGAGTAGGATGTAACTGCGAAGAAGCTTACCATCACTTCCTTGCCCCCCATGTTCACGGGCAGAGAGATTTGCCCCTCGGGCGCCACCATCTTCCCATCGAACCCAACCAGAGGAGTGTTGTTCTTCTACAGGTCCTCATCCCTCAACCCGAGCCCCCTGAATAGGTCCGGGTACATAACATCCGCTCCGCTTCCCTGGTCTATCATTATCCTCTTCACAACGAAGCCGCCAACCCTTGCCGTTACTATCAATGCGTCGTCGTGCGGCTGAATGGTTCCTTCTAGATCACTGTCGTCGAAAGAGATCGGCTCCCGGGTAGGTCTGATCCTCTTCGCGGCAGGCGGCACGCCCGTACTCCCCTCTACCGATATCATCGTCAGCACCTCCTTCCCCTTTGCCGTGGAAATGCCCCTCGGGGCGACGTGGATGACATCAATTATCCCAAGAGGGGGCGGAAGGGGATTCCCTCTGTGCGGGGCGCCATGCCCCGTTCCTCTATCCCCGGCGTCCGTCACAAAATCCTTGAGGTGTCCTGCTTTAGCCAACTGCCCGAGATGGTCCTTTAGCACTCGGCACTGCTCGGTAGTATGCCCCCGGTCTTTGTGGTAGGTGCAGTACAGGTTCTGATTTCTCCTAGAGGGGTCGCCAGCCATCCGGTTCGGCCATCTGAAGTACGGCTCGTGCTTGATCTTGTCCACGATTTTATGCACGGGCTCCTTGAACGTCACGTTCACCTCCCCTGCTGGTGTTGCTGGCTCTTGAATCCTCAAATTTCCCCGTGCCCTCTGTTGAAAACTGCTCAGCCGAGGACGATCAGCTACCTGTGCTTTGCCTTTGCTCTGTATCTTATCGTCTTCCAACCGCTTGTACTCCTCGATGCGCCTCATCAGCTGCCTCATGTCCTCGGGAGGCTTCTTAGTTAACGACTCTCTCAACCCCGAGTCGTCAGGCAATCCCAATCTGAAGGTGCTCGCCGCAATCTTCTCGTTCCCTCCGCCAATCTCGTTGTAGAGCTCCCAGTATCGGTTAGCGTAATCCCGGAGGGTTTCCCCTGCCCTCATCTTCATAGACAACAGCGCGTCCACCGGTTGTTGCTCCCGGCTGCACGTCACGAAACGGGAATCGAACTCCTGTATTAGCTCGGCGAAACTGTGAATGGAGCCCTTGCGCAACCCGTTGAACCACCTTAAGGCCGTGGGACCAAGGCTGGAGGGAAAAACCTTGCACATCAGAGCGTCATTGCGGGTATGCAAAGACATCATCTGGATATAGTGGCTGACATGCTCTACGGGGTCTGTTTTCCCACCATACGAATTGAACGGCGGGCGCGTAAACCTGTCCGGCATCGGTGCACGCTCGATATCTGCTGAGAATGGTGACCGAGCAGCCCTGCGCAATGCGCGGCTCATAGCATCCATGGCCGCATTCCTCGGCCGTCCCTCTGGAGACTCCGAGCCCCGATTCCCATATTCCCGCGACCGAGAGCGATTTCGCCGCCGATGAGACTCTGCTGAATGGGAACGGTCTCGGCGGCGACGGGACTCCCTCGAGTGTGAGCGCTCCCTGTGGTGGCGGGATCCTGATTGATTCGATCCCACCCCGCGTCTTTCTCCCTCGGCGCCTGGCCCTCTCTCTCGGTCGTCTTGACCGGCTCGGTGGCGCTCGTTTCGGACTTCCAACTCCAAGTCTTGTACTTGCCTCCGCAGCCGCTCGAGCTCTTCATCCCTGACGTCGCGCTGCCTATGTCGGGAAGCATGGGATGTCGTTCTCCCCGTTTGATACAACCCTTCCCCAAGGCCGGACCGCTCTTCCAGTTGCTCGTGAAACGGATCCTCGCGTCTCTTCTGCCTCTGTTCCCGCCAGGTGGAGCCCCTGGAAGACCCTGCCGAGCCACTCTCGGCGTTACCTCCAGACATCTTTCCTGTATACGAGCCTTGGCAGAACCACTGCTTAGTAGGATTTCCCACAGACGGCGCCAATTGTGCGCACCAAAAACTCAAACCCGTTGGGCTGGGCCTCACTTGGACTCACAACTTATTTGTACGGTGGGCTTGGATTTCCCACAATGGGTCGTTCTAAACACCAAGGCTCAACTGTGGCGCTTTCCTCTCCTCGGGGACCTGACCCAATTCCTTACTCTGCTCTCTCTGTTTACACTCTTCCTTCCCTCAATTCACCAACCCTTGTCTTCTCAAAACTTCTTGTATTTATAGCTCACAGTTCAGTGGAGAGCCATAATTACTTGCCAGTAGGTGCAACCGGCGGTCCAGTATTATCGACTGTAAGTGGGTGGTTAGGTGGGAGTGGGAAGCGGTGACGGTGGCGTTGGAACTTGGTTCCCACTTCCACGATAGTTCTCGGCAGCGGTGCCTCCCCGAGGCACGGCCGGGTAGGTACAGGGCGGGATTTACCGCGAGTATATTATCAACCATGCTCGGTAAGGTATCGCCGATAAATGACGAAGATGCCAGGCTTGGGCCAGCAACACGCGTGGCCCGGGGGTGGGCCGCGAGGCAGAGGGAGGCTGGCCTTATGGGCCCTATACCCAGGCCAGGGTCCAAGGCCCGATATAGGACGCGGTGCGGGGGCCGTACAAATAAGTAATGATTGCAGCGAGTAGTTATGTAAGTTTCACATGTCTTTCCAAATATGTAAAGTGTTACTACCCCTCGGCTTCAAATTAAACATAACTAAGGAAGACAGTCATAAGTTAGAATCAATTTAAACGCAATCAGGAATTTTAGCACTAAGCCCCAGTGACAATAGCTGTGTGGGGGTATTGACTAACCTGTGTCATTTGATTCAAGGACCATGGGGGACGAACGTATTCGAGTGTTAACTAACCCTAATCATCTGGTCCGAGGACTACAGGCATGATTGGGTTTAAGTTTAAACACTTAGAGAACTGCAACGGAGTGTTAACTAACCCTAATCATCTGGTCCGAGGACTACAGGCATGATTGGATTTAAGTTTAAACACTTAGAGAACTGCAACGGAGTGTTAACTAACCCTAATCATCTGGTCCAAGGACTACAGGCATGATTGGATTTAAGTTTAAACACTATAGAACTGTAACGGAGTGTTAACTAACCCTAATCATCTGGTCCGAGGACTACAGGCATGATTGGATTTAAGTTTAAACACTATAGAACTGTAACGGAGTGTTAACTAACCCTAATCATCTGGTCCGAGGACTACAGGCATGATTGAATTTAAGTTTAAACACTATAGAACTGTAACGGAGTGTTAACTAACCCTAATCATCTGGTCCGAGGACTACAGGCATGATTGGATTTAAGTTTAAACACTATAGAACTGTGACGAAGTGTTAACTAACCCTAATCATCTGGTCCGAGGACTACAGGCATGATTGGATTTAAGTTTAAACACTATAGAACTGTGACGGAGTGTTAACTAACCCTAATCATCTGGTCCGAGGACTACAGGCATGATTGGATTTAAGTTTAAACACTATAGAACTGTGACGGAGTGTTAACTAACCTTAATCATCTGGTCCGAGGACTACAGGCATGATTGGATTTAAGTTTAAACACTATAGAACTGTAACGGAGTGTTAACTAACCCTAATCATCTGGTCCGAGGACTACAGGCATGATTGGATTTAAGTTTAAACACTATAGAACTGTGACGGAGTGTTAACTAACCCTAATCATCTGGTCCGAGGACTACAGGCATGATTGGATTTAAGTTTAAACACTATAGAACTGTGACGGAGTGTTAACTAACCCTAATCATCTGGTCCGAGGACTACAGGCATGATTGGATTTAAGTTTAAACACTTAGGAGCAAGTGGCGAATGAGTGTTAACTAACCCTAATCATCTGGTCCGAGGACTACAGGCATGATTGGATTTAAGTTTAAACATTATAGAACTGTGACGGAGTGTTAACTAACCCTAATCATCTGGTCCGAGGACTACAGGCATGATTGGATTTAAGTTTAAACACTATAGAACTGTAACGGAGTGTTAACTAACCCTAATCATCTGGTCCGAGGACTACAGGCATGATTGGATTTAAGTTTAAACACTATAGAACTGTAACGGAGTGTTAACTAACCCTAATCATCTGGTCCGAGGACTACAGGCATGATTAGATTTAAGTTTAAACACTATAGAACTGTGACGGAGTGTTAACTAACCCTAATCATCTGGTCCGAGGACTACAGGCATGATTGGATTTAAGTTTAAACACTATAGAACTGTAACGGAGTGTTAACTAACCCTAATCATCTGGTCCGAGGACTACAGGCATAATTGGATTTAAGTTTAAACACTTAGGAGCAAGTGGTGAATGAGTGTTAACTAACCCTAATCATCTGGTCCGAGGACTATAGGCATGATTGGATTTAAGTTTGAACACTTGAGTGAACACTTTACGCAGCGAATTGGCATATCGGTTGAAGAAAAGACTTGATTAATAGAAGTACCTCTTGAGGTTATTTACATTCCAAGGACGTGGTATTACATGACCATCCAGGTCTTCTAATAAATATGCCCCAATACCAGCTCCTGAAGTGATACGATATGGCCCTTCCCAATTGGGTCCTAATTTTCCCCAAGCTGGGTTCTTTGCGGTGTCCACAACTTTCCTCAACACCAGATCACCAGGCTCTAGAGGCCTCTACTTCACGTTAGCGTCATAGCCTTGTCTGAGCTTTTGTTGGTAGTGTGCCAGCCGAACCATTGCATTCTCCCTCCTTTCCTCAATCAGGTCCAAACTCTTCTCTAGTTGCTCATTGTTGCTGGTCGGACTAAACGAGCTAGTTTTTAATGTTGGGAACCCAGTTTCCAAAGGAATGACAGCCTCAGCCCCATAGGTCATTGAGAAGGGGGTCTCTCCAGTAGACCTGCGAGGCGTAGTTCTGTAAGCCCAAAGTACATGTGGCAATTCCTCTACCCATTTACCCTTCGCATCATCTAGCCTCTTCTTCAAACCGTTCAGTATGACCTTGTTAACAGCTTCTGCTTGTCCATTACCCTGGGGATAGGCGGGAGTGGAGTATCTGTTTCTAATTCCCAGCTCGCTGCAATAGTTCCTAAATGCCTTGCTATCGAACTGTAGGCCATTGTCCGAGATGAGAGTGTGAGGAACTCCAAATCGAGTGACAATATTCTTCCACACAAACTTTTGCACATCAACGTCTCTGATATTGGCTACTGGCTCGGCTTCAACCCACTTGGTGAAATAGTCTGTGCCGACCAGAAGGTACTTCTTGTTTCCTGCAGCTTTAGGGAAAGGTCCCACGATATCTAAGCCCCATTGAGCAAAAGGCCATGGGCTAGACAGTGGATTAAGAGTTCCTCCTGGCTGGTGAATGTTTGGAGCGAAGCGCTGACATTGATCACACTTTTTGACATACTCGTGGGCTTCTTTTTGCATGTTAGGCCACCAATAACCTTGGGTGAGGGCTCGGTGAGCCAAGGATCTACCTCCAGTGTGGCTCCCACAAATTCCTTCGTGCAGCTCTTCCAGTAATAGCTCAGTCGCTTCAGGATGCATGCATAACAAGTATGGTCCCGAATAGGAGTGTCTGTATAATTTCTGGTCCTCGGATAATCAGAATTTGGTCGCCTTCCTCCGAACTTTGTCAGCTTCCCCCTTCTCTTCTGGCAATATATCTTCTTTGAGGAAATTAATTATAGGGTCCATCCAGCAGGGCCCGGCTCTGACTTGGTGAACTTGGATTGCCTCCACTTTCACCTCTGTAGGCCTGTGCAAGTCCTCGACGAGGATGATCCTCGGCAGGTCTTGCGCCGAGGAGGTAGCAAGCGTGGCCAAGGAGTCGACATGTGAGTTACCACTTCTGGGGATGTGTAGCAAACTGAAAGAGTCGAACTCTGATTGCAGATATTTAACTCGGCTCAAGTACCCCTGCATTCTTTCGTCCTTCTCCTCAAACTCGCCTTGTACTTGACCTACGACCAATCTTGAGTCCGAGAACAACTCCACGGACTTTCCTCTCATTCTTCCCATTCTTCGGACCATAGTCATTCCCATCAGTAGGGCCTCATACTCCGCCTCATTATTCGTTGCCGAGAAGTCTAGCCTTAACGATTTCTCGATAATGATCCTTTCGGGGGATATCAACACTAGCCCAACTCCAGAACCTCTTTGGTTTGCCGCACCATCAACGTACACTTCCCAATGGGAGGGATTCTGTTGGGAGATCATGCCAACTGATTTTTCATCCATGTTTGACGTGGGCTTCACTTCTTCTAGCTGGGGCTCCGTGAACTCAGCCACCAAATCCGCAAGGACCTGACCCTTAACCGATGTGCGGGGCATATATCTTATATCGAAAGCCCCTAGGATCGTACCCCACTTGGCAATCCGACCAGTGTAATCAGCACTTCGGAGTATAGCTTTAAGTGGGAGTTGAGTGAGGACGATGACCGTATGAGCCTGGAAGTAGTGAGGTAGCTTCTGTGTACCGAGCACCACTGCTAGGATAGCCTTCTCCAGAGGCAAGTAACGGATCTCGGCCTCATGCAGCGACTTGCTTACGTAATAAACTGGTCTTTGTACACTGCAGTATGATTGTATCAACACCAGGCTCACCGCACAGGGAGCTACAGCAATGTAGGCGAATAGTACCTCATCTGGCTCAGGACTGGACATGATTGGTGGTCAAGCTAGATAATCCTTGAGTTGCTGAAAGGCCAAAGCACATTCCTCAGTCCATTCGAATCCCTTCCACTTGTTGAGCAGAGAGAAAAAGGGCCGACACCTGTCTGCTGATCTAGAGATGAATCGATTCAGGGCTGCAGTCATTCCGGTTAGTTTCTGAACCTCCTTGGGATTCCGAGGAGCTCGTAGATCGTTGATGGCCTTTATCTGGTCGGGATTAACCTCAATCCCTCTGTGAGTCACCATGTATCCCAAGAACTTGTCGGACCCCACTCCAAATGAGCACTTAAAAGCATTCAGTCACAGTTTGTACTTTCTTAGAACCTCAAAGGTACTTTCAAGGTCCTTCACATGCTCGGCGACAGCTTTGCTCTTTACCACCATGTCATCTATGTAGACCTCGATATTTTTGCCCAGCTGTGGCTCGAACATCCTCGTCATCATCCTCTGGTAGGTAGCCCCCGCGTTCTTCAAGCCAAATGGCATCACTTTGTAATGGTAGTTACCAATAGGGGTGACAAAAGCAGTTTTCTCCTGATCATCCGGGGCTAATGGTATCTGGTGGTAGCCTTGGAAGGCGTCTAGGAAGCTCATCCGAGGGTGGCCGACAGTGGCATCCACCAGCTGATCAATTTTCGGCAAAGGGAATGGATCTTTGGGGCAAGCCCTATTTAAATCGGTGAAGTCTACGCACACTCGCCATTTCCCACTCTTCTTCTTTACCACCACGGTATTTGCCAGCCATTCAGGATAAAAAAACTTCTTTGATAGCCCCAGCTTGTTTGAGTTTCGCTACCTCCTCTCTCACTGCATCAGCATGTTCCTTGGACGGGCGCCGAGAAGGCTGTTTCTTGGGGGTGACCAGTGGATTCACCTTCAAGTGGTGACATATAAACTCCGGGTCTACCCCTGGGGCTTCGTAAGCACTCCAGGCAAACACATCGAGATTTCGCTTGAGGAACTCTATTAGCTCTTCCCTCTCTTGAAGAGGCAGCTGATATCCGACTTGGAAGAACCTATCAGGATCATCTCCAATAACCACTTTCGTTAGATCCTCACATCGAGTGCCTTCATCTGAATCTTCGACGGGCAATTCCCGAGACTGTAGCTGCTATAAACCCCTTTCGGCTATGGCCGAGGACTCGGCTTGGGTCTTATGTTGAATGGCAGCCACTAGGCACTGTCGGGCAACGGACTGGTCTCCTCGGATCTCATGGATCCGCCCTTCAGATGGGTATTTGACCTTCTGATGCAAAGTAGAGGGAACAGCCCCAAGTGCATGAATCCAAGGTCTGCCTACGAGTGCCGTGTAGGGTGAATATACGTCCACAACTATAAAGTCCAACTCCACCACCTCGGAGCCAGCCTGCACAGGTAAGCGTATCCGGCCTTTCGGGGTAACAGGCCTTCCTTCAAAGCTTATGAGGGGGGAATTGTATGGCGTCAGGTCTTGGGGTTTTAGGCCTAGCCCTTTGTAGAGGTCTGGGTACATTATCTCCACAGCACTACCCTGGTCCACCATCACCCTCTTCACATCGTACCCTCCTATTCTGAGGGTAATGACTAGTGCATCATCATGGGGTTGGATGGTGCCAATCATGTCTTCGTCCGAGAAGCCTATCATCAGCGGGGCACCAGACTTGACTCTCTTCGGGCTTCGGCTTGACTCCCCTGCTGATGGTCGGCCTACCGACATAACTTTCAATGGCCAGGATCCTGTTCTCCCCGGTGCGGCGAAGACAACGTTTATAGTCCCTAGCGGCGGCTTTGAGGGGTCATCTCTTCGTGGCCCTGAGCCCGTCTGCCCTCCTCGGCCGCTGGAGGGGTGCAAGAGGTGTTTCAGTCTACCATCGCGAACCAGTTGGTCTAAGTGATCCCACAGGCTCCTACAATCCTCCGTGGTATGCCCATGGTCTTGATGGTACTGGCAGTAGAGATTATGGTTGCGCCTCTCGGGGTTTCCTACCATCTTGTTCAGCCACCTGAAGAATGATTCATTCTTGATCTTTTCCAAGACCTGGTGCACTGGCTCTTTGAACACGGTGTTGACCGCTTGTGGATTCGTCGATCCTGATTGCCCAGCAAAATCTCTCCGCGGCTTACTGTGGTTATAACGGTCCGACCTGAAATCCCTCCTCTCCTGGGGGATAACCTTGTCCTTTCCCTTGCCCTGTTGCTGATCTTCTTCAACTCTCTTATACTTTTCTATGCGGTCCATTAGTTGACGCACGTTTGTGACCGGTTTGCCAGATAAAGACGTCCTCAAACCGTGGTCAGTGGGGAGGCCGAGCTTGAACGTGCTGAGGGCCATTGCATCAGAGTTGCCCTCCATATCATTGAACATCTCCCAGTATCTGTCTGAATATGCCTTCAAGGACTCGCCTTCCTGCATGGACAAGGATAGCAGTGAAGAGAAGGGTCTGGCCACTCTTCGGCATGTGACAAAACGGGAGCCGAATGCCTGAGTGAGCTCTTTGAAGGAGTTGATGGAGCCTGCCTTCAAACCGTCAAACCACCTCATGGCAACAGGCCCAAGACTGGAAGGGAAAACCTTGCACATCAGAGCTTCGTCTCTGGAGTAGACAGCCATCCTCTGGTTAAAATGACTCACATGCTCCACGGGGTCAGTTTTACCATTGTAGATGGTGAACGTTGGTTGGTTAAAGCACCGAGGAAGTCTCGCCTACTCAATCCTGCGCGTGAAGGGTGACCTAGAAATCTGATTCAGAGCCCTGTTCATGGCATCGTTTTCCATGTCCCCACGTGATGGGCTTCTACGTTGCCTCTTACGATGGAACTCCTCTTCATAGGTGTAGGACTCGCTGGCTAGTGTCCTAGATTTATGCTGATAAGTGACATCCCGCTCGTCATCAAGATCCTCATCAGAATATGAGGAAGCCCGTTTCCTCTTTGCATGGCGCAACTCCCTTTTTAGTTTTTCAACTTCCAGTTGTAAGTCCCGGTTCTTCTTTGCATGGGACATGTGACTTCCGCCCTGTGACTGGCTCTGGCTAATGCGCAGAGTGTGTACACTGCCCTCACGATTTTGTCTCCTCTCTAAGTTAACAAAAGGGTCCACATGTTGGGATGCTTTGGATTCTGCTTGTTGTTCACCTTGTCCTGCCATCATCAACTGTTGTTTTCACCCTTGCACAAGCTCTCCCCACAGACGGCGCCAATTGTAGGGTCAATTTTTGTAGCCTAAGCCCAAGAAGGTATGGATTTTGAGCCCACTGAACCCAAGACAATAAATTTGTAGAGAGTGGGTGAAAGAGCTAGGCTAGCAATGAATTAACAGTATAAGACTGCAGTGTTTGTGGATAAATTTGTATTCAAACGTGCTCGGACAGATGCAAACGTAACGTCCGAAGAGGAGTTTGTATTTAATAAACTTGGGTTACAATTCTTGGAGCTACAGTAATGGAGCTCTCTTCTTTTTTCCTTCTGATTTTCGATCCTCCTCTATCAGAGGCATCCCCCTCTTATATAGTACTCCCTTCCTACATCTTCACCGTCCACTTGTTCATCATCTAGACGCCCACTTGAGTGCATGTCCCATCATGCACCATCTTTAGCCTTGTGTGAGTGGCGGTAGCTGAGAGTGCACTGTTCAGGTGTCTTCTCCACATTAATGCGGCCAGGGAAGTAGGTGCAGTGCATTTAATGCGGTGGTTGAAGTCTGTCTCCTAGATATTTCTCCGTTCCTGTTATCATCATGCGTGTCTGAGGTTCATTTCCGTCATTACATTTGTCAGGGGGATCACTTGGGCTTCCCAGACACCTGTTGGACCAAGCTTCTTCGGATCCGAGGATATTGGACTCCTCGGCTCATTGAACATCTCCTCGGATCATGACCATGCTCCTCTCCAGACATGCTCCTTTTACATGGGCTTCTGCTCGAGTGTTTTCATCTCTTTGGACCAACAGTGGTCTTCAAATAGGGCCTTGGGCCCAATACGTTTGGTTGGGCTTTTCACCCCCCACAGGCTCTATTATACTTTTTAATACTATTTACGAATTTTATTTACGAATTCTACTGTATTATTTTATCTAAAATTTTCACCTACAGTAAAATAAGTGATCCAAACAACAAACTTTTTCTTTACGAATGGATACCATCGACATTGAGGGCTTGTTTGGTTTAAAAAAATGGTCACTCTGTTTTTGTCACTCTGTTTTCGTCACTCATTTTTCATCACTCATCACTCATTATTCATCACTCAAAATTTTTCAATTTTCACTCTCCACCGTTTGGACACTGTTTTCACTTCACATAACTCAAATATTTCAACCTTTTGTGGGACCCATTTACTGTACTGGGTCAGACGGATATATTGCCTACCCGCGTAAGTTCTCTCTCCTCTTCTTTTTCTTTTTTCCTCTCTTCACTTCTCTGCCTTTACTCTCCCCTGAGACCTAAAAATTTCGCCCCTCTCCTCTCTTTCACTCACTGAATCCACCATTTCTCTCTCCCACATTCCTCAAATCAGAAGGAACAAAGAAATGAAAAGCTCCCTCGCCTCGTCAAGACTGTCCAGCTCCGGCCATCTCTTCCTCCACTCGCTGTCAATCCCCTGTACTCTTCTCCCTTTGATTTTCTTTCTTTCTTTTCGTTTCTTCTTTTTTTTTTTTTTTAGATCAACGTGTTGGTGTGTGGGTATAGATCGGTTTGCTGGGTTTCGTGTGGGTCAGATCGGTTGCTCCACTCTTCCTCCACTCGTCGTTGGTTTGCTGGGTTTTATAGGTCAGATCGGTTTGCTGGGTTTCGTGTGGGTCAGATCGGTTTGCTCCACTCTTCCTCCACTCGTCGTCGGTTTGCTGGGTTTTATGGGTCAGATCGGTTTGTGGCTAGTTGTGGCTTGTGGGTTGTGGCTTGTGATGTGTTGGTTGTGGCCTGGGTGGGTGTTGTGGATGACCGTTGTTGAGGTAGGTTTGTGGTGGTGATAATTATTTTATTTTATTTTAATTTGAGTCGTGGTAGGTTGGTTGTGGTTGCGGCAGTGGGTGGTGGGTGGTTGTGATTGGGTTGGTTGTGCTAATGGAGTTGGCTGGGTTTGGGGTTGCTGGGTCTATGTTTGGCTGATTTGGGGTTGCTCTGTTTGGGGTGGTTGGGTTCGGTGGTGGAGCTAGCTCGCTGGGATGAAGAGGGTAGTGAAAATGAAACAAAGGAGCTCCAACGGTAACAACTCAAAGCCTGTTCCGGACGTGACAATGCACTGGTGAAGGGGCCCACTATCTCTGCTTATTTACGAACTTACCACTGAGTAATGGATCATGAGTTTTGAAAACAGCTTAAAGGTGTTTTCATTTTGCCTCTTCATCACTCATTTTTTTGAGTCACAAGATCACCAAAACTGAATCACCAAATATGAGTCATGGAGTCCAAACAACTGCTCTTCCGTGGGCCCCATCAGTTTTGGATCATGAGTGATGAAAACAAGATCATATCACTCAAAACCCACTATATCCAAACATGCTCTGAGTCTAACACCACGTTGGGAATGTGGAGGTGGCAGATATAGAAATAAACTTGGAAACGGCAAGTTTGGAATTTTCTTTCACAGAAGAATCATAGATACAGGTACAGGTACAGCATTTGGTTTTAGGTTACTACTAGTACTAGCCCAGCCCCCTTGGCAGTTAAACAGCTGTTGTTCTTCTGCCATAACTTTCCGCGCCGTGTTGGAGTTCTTCTGCCAATTACTGTAATAAATAGGCCCCTTCCACCTCAGTGCTAGAAGAGCAATGTGCAACAGCCCAAAAAATAAAAATAAAAATAAAGAATTACAGTAACTTTGCAACCGTCATTTCACAATAAATTTTAGGAGGTTAATTATTTTAGAATAATTTTACAATAAAATTTATGTGGTACTAGTTATTACTGATAAGAAAAAATAATTTTAACATTAAGTATAAATTATAGTAAGTTACAATATATTATTTATGATTTATTATAAAAATGTTGTGAATATAATTATTATAAAAAATATTTATAATATTTTCATTAAATGAGTTGGTAAACTTTGATCGATCTCATTTAGATTCATCATTGATATTATTTTTTTTTATCTATCAATAACATGATTATGTGTAGTATAACTTTCTCGTTATCTTTTAAAAGTTATCATAGTTTTTTTTAAAGAAAAATTTATGCTACGCTTTTGTGTTAAAACTTTTTTTTTTTCCCTCGTGTTTGTTTCTCTGTTCTAGAGAAAGATCTACGGTGAATATCTTTGTGTGGATAGTCACTGTAGATTTGTAAAAATGTTTAGCCGAATCACATATTCAGTCACTAATCTCTCCACGTACCTGTCAAACATCTTTCTCCTCTGCTTATCCTAAAAGTCTGTATGTGGGCTCTTGTGATGGTCCAGGATTATTTTTTGGATGAGTCAATAAAAAATATAGATTATACAAAATCTAAAATAAAAGAGATGTTGAATAAGGGACGGACGTAGAGGGGGCCAAAGGGGCCTGGTCTCCCTGGCCCAAAGAAAAAAAAAGGAAAAAAAAAAGGAAAAAAAAAATTTTGGGCCCCCTAGACCAAAGAAAAAAAAAAGAATTTTTTTTAGTGGTTATATTTTTTTATTTCTAGCCTCACTCTTCCAAAAATGTAGACCCCTTCTCTTTTAATTAGCCTAACCCAACTAGCAACTATCCAACTCAAAAACTTAATAAAAACAAAATTTTAAAATAAAAAATCTCAGTCAACCCCGTATTAGATTACTAGGATTAAGTGTTCTAAATACTAAATATTTAGTATTTTGAACACCAAATACCAAAAACACTATTGTACGAGACATTTCAAATACTATATTAAAGTAGCAAAAGTAAGTTTTGATTTGTGAAAATAAATTTTTTTTGCAACAGTTGATGCTCTTAAGAAACAATATTATTTTGTGTTTTTTTGTCTTTGTTGGTAGATGATTGCATCTTAATGTATTAAGAAACAATGATTTTGTGTATTGGTCTTGGTTGATAGTTTGTTAGTACTATATGGATACTTATTTGAATTTTTTTTTCCTTCTTATACTTCGCCCCCCCAGCTTGAAATCCTAGGTCCGCCCCTGACTTGAATATATAGACATCACTAAAATACAAAAACACAAAAAAAAAAAAAAAAAACCCAAATACATGAAATTTTACAATTGCCTTTTGTAGGAATAAGGGCCCGAAATCATATATTGGGTCTTGGGCCTTGGCCGAGGGAATAAGGTTATCCGAGGACAATTAAATAGTAGTTAGTAGTTTGAAGCTCAGACCTCCATGAACATGATATAACTGGGAAGGTGGGCCGAGGAGGAATACCTCCTTGGACAAGCTAAACACAGACTAGAGATGGATCCCATTGATCAAAACGACCTTCTAGGGAGCTCCAGTGACAAGAACGTACACCTCGAGTATACCAAAAATTGGAAGCTAGGGGGTACCTAAGGAAAAGCTGTTACCACCGCATTTAATGCACTGCAGCTACTTTTCTGGCCGCATTTATGTGGAGAAGACCCCTGAACAGTGCTTTCTTGGCTACCACAACTCACAGAAAGCCAGAAGGGGTGTCTGATGGGATGGACACTCGAGTGGTGGCTTGGATGATCAACAAATGGAAGGCCAAGATCACCGGAAGAGAGATATATAATGTGTTAGGACATATGTGTTTTCACTTGTTAAGAACATATGTCACTTATTTATGTAAATTGGCTAATCCTTTGACAAAACGCACTCTACTTGTAATTGGGTAGTTCTAGGTGTTTTTAATACTTCAAGAAACAAGGTTTCAAGATCAAGTGTTGAAGTCATCAAGCCTGTCCAAGAAAAACAAGCTGAAGTGCAAAATCATTAAAGCTCGACACCTTCTCGATAGCTCCTCGACACCTGCTATCTGTCGAGATTTATAAAATCAGATTTTCTGATCTGATTTCTTGGGATCCGTGAATGTGTCTTTGGGCCTTCTTTTCTCCTAACCCTAGACATATAAAAAGATTATTTTAAGAGCCGTCAAATTGTACACAAGTTGCACAAGCATTGAGAAAACTCTGTTCAAGCAATTTGTGATCAAAGACGAAGTTCTTGACCTAGTTCATCTTCTCTGAAGAAGTTGCTGTGTATTTGCACCAAAGGGTTTTGTGACCAAGCATCTTCCTGATCTTCATCGTGTAGGATGAACTGAAGAACTTTGCAACCAACCTCTCCTTCTAAGTTGGTGTTTGAAGTCGCGTACTGGGATCCGCGCATTGGTTAGTCACGTACTTGGGAGCCGTGCATCAAAAGAGGGAACTGTCACTACAGATCAAGTCCAATTGGGTATTGAGGTAAGGGTTCAACTGTAGGTTGGTAAGGTACTTGGGATTCCTTTACTTGTAACCACTTGATTTGATAATAGTGGAGTTTCGGGAGTGGTGACCTGAAAATCACCCGGTGAGGTTTTTGCCGTAAGGGTTTTCCCCATTTGTAAACAAATCACCGTGTTATTTATTTTCCGCTGCATAATTAGTTTATTGGTGATTTGTTTGTGCTTCCACGCGTTTGCATGATAAATTGATTAATTAATAACTTGGCTAATTAATTAATTGGTTTAATCACAAGGGGTCATTCAGTTTGTGGCCTATCAAGTGGTATCAGAGCAGGCACACTCTGATTAGGGTTTAATCTTTGTTGTGTTTGATCCATTTGACCCCTGCTGTCATGGCTGTAACTGGCTTGAAGAGATCTTTGTTTTCAAATACATCTTGTTTTTCTAATCACTATTTGTTTGAGTGTCTCAAAAAATACAAGTCTAAAAGTTATTTGAATTCTCTTATGATGACTATTGGAAAAGATCTCAATTTGGCTAAGAAGAAACTAGACTGTCTCAGAATGAAAATGTGCAAAGGAGTTCGTCTGAGAAGAGTGAAAGTTAAAGGCTTAACTCATAAAAGGCAGTTAAGAGAAAGAACCATTCCCTCTGATTTGTCATCTAAGCATGAAGTGTGTTTCATGATGAAGTCTGCATTCAAAGTGATGGACACATGTCTATGGTATCTTGACAGTGGTTGCTCAAGACACATGACTGGAGACAGATCTCTCTTCAAGGTCTTCGAGTCTAAGAAAGGTGGCAATGTTACCTTTGGTAATGGAAGCAAGTCACAGATTAAAGGGAAAGGAATCATATCTCTACCAAGACTGCCGGACATTGCAAATGTTCTTTATGTAGAAGGTCTAAGGGTGGACCTATTGAGCATAAGTCAGATATGTGATCAAGACTTCATGGTGCTATTCTCAAAGGGAAAGTGTCTTGTCATGGATGAGTCTGGAAAGAAGCTCATTAGTCGGGTTCGCACTTTGGACAACTGCTATGGATTGGTTCCTGATGCTGATATTGTGTGTAATAGCATTTGTTTGCCTAATGAAGATCTATGGCATCAACGAATGGGACATGCTAGTTACAAGCATCTTTCTATTGTATCTAAGCATGAATCAATCTTGGGGATACCAAAGCTTAGTAGAATGAGCAATGTGGTGTGTGGACCATGTCAGCTTGGAAAACAAACGAAAGCTAAGCATCCAGGCACTCAGACATCAGCTACATCCACACCATTGGAGCTTTTACATTTAGATCTTATGGGTCCAACCAGAACCGAGTCTCTTGGTAGGAGATACATCATGGTTGTGGTAGACGACTTTACTAGATACACTTGGGTCATTCTACTACGATCCAAGTCTGATGCTCCTGAGCACATTGAGGCTTTGTGCACAAGACTGCAGAATGAAAAGAGCCTAAAGATTGATCGAATTCGAAGTGACCATGGGAAAGAATTCGAGAACTCATACATGGAGTCTTTCTGCATAAGATCGGGTATATCTCAAGAATTCTCTACTCCTATTACGCCTCAGCAAAATGGTGTGGTAGAAATGAAGAATAGGGTTATTCAAGAGATGGCCAGAGCCATGCTGCATAACAAAGATGTGGCTAGAAACTTGTGGGGAGAAGCCGTAAACACTGCATGTCATACGGTTAATAGGGTATACTTCAGACCCGGTACCAAAAAGACTCCCTATGAGTTGTGAAAAGGAAGGAAGCCAAATGTGAAGTACTTCAGAATCTTTGGAAGTACTTGCTTCATTCTCAAGGATAGAGAGAATGTGGGAAAGTTTGACTCTCGGAGCGATGAAGGCATATTTCTGGGCTACTCTTCTACAAGCAAGGCTTATCGGGTGTACAACAAAAGAACTATGAAGGTAATGGAGACAGTAAATGTCGTCATTGATGAGTCTTTAGATTCCAGTTCTGAGAAAGGCATTGAGGAACTCTCCAAAGAAATTCTTCCTCCTGAGCCTAGGGAAGTTCAAGACATTACTGAACAAGAACCTGTATCTCCAAGTACTCCCAGTACTCCGAGTGTTGTGGAAGACTCTGCAGACATACCCACTTCACCAGATTCTGAATCTCATGAAAAGAAGAGACCTTCCTCTAGAATCAAATTAAATCATCCTCCAGAAGTTATTGTGGGAAACATGAATGAACTCACATTAAGGAAACGCACAGTTGATAAATGTGTTGCTAACTTTGTGTCTTATTCCTGCTACTTGTCACAGGTTGAACCTAAGAAAGTTGAGGAAGCATTACAAGATGAAAGTTGGGTCGAAGCAATGCATGACGAACTACTTCAGTTTCAGAGGAATGATGTTTGGACTCTAGTACCTAGACCGGAAGGTGAACATATCATCGGTACAAAGTGGATATTCCGCAACAAGACTGATGAAGAAGGCAATGTGATTCGCAACAAGGCTCGACTTGTGGCTCAAGGATACTCGCAAATGGAAGGAGTAGACTATGATGAAACATTTGCCCCAGTTGCCCGAATGGAGTCAATCAGAATTCTCCTTGCCCTAGCATGTCAGCTGAATTTCAAACTTTATCAGATGGATGTAAAGACTGCTTTCTTGAATGGGTTACTCAAAGAGGATGTTTATGTGGATCAACCAAAAGGATTCATTGATCCACATTTTCCGGATCATGTGCTGTACCTTAAAAAGACACTTTATGGGTTGAAGCAAGCTCCTAGAGCCTGGTATGATAGACTCACACAATATCTGGTGTCACATGGGTTCACAAGAGGAAAGGCTGATCAAACTCTCTTCATCAAAAGGGAAGATGGTGAGTTGATAGTTGCTCAAGTCTATGTTGATGATATCATCTTTGGGTCGACTAAGGATGAACTTGCTCATGGCTTTTCAAAACTCATACAAGCCGAGTTTGAGATGAGCATGATTGGAGAGCTGACTCACTTCCTAGGATTGCAGATTCGCCAACAAGATTCAGGTATATTCCTTTCTCAGTCTAAATATGCTAAGAATCTTGTGAAAAAGTTTGGTTTGGAATCTGCTAGTTCTGTTAGAACCCCTATGAGCCAAAATGTTAAACTCCCCCTAACAAAAATGTCATATACTAACTCTCCCCCTAAGATGACTACTCTCATAACCCCAAAACTACTCCCCCTTTTTGTCACGAGTGACAAAGGGTAGAGTGTCATGTAGACATCTCATCAGTAGAGCTAGCATCTCCATCATCATCCGAAGCGTCATCATCATCACCATCATCATCATCATCTTCAGAGTCAGAAGCCGCTGGAGGAGGTGGTGAAGGAGTAGCCTCAGAAGCAAAACCACCCATGGTTGCCTGCCGTCGTGCAATACGACCAACACGAACATTCACCTGATATAACTCAGTGGAGAGTGTATCGAGGCGAGCATCCATGCGCTGGAGCTGCGCCATGATGTCTCCAAGAGATACATCGCCTATAGAGGAAGAAGGAGCAGACTGGATGGAGCTGAACGGGAGGGAGGAGTGGAATTCGTCTGTCTCGACCTAAACTGAGTCTCACTACGTTTTACGGTAGCATCTATGGCACAAATGTGTGTGAAGTGGTCGGACACAGGAAAAGGGATAGAAAAATGGCGTAAGATCCTCGTGATAACGGAAGGAAAGATGAGCTTATCACGGGACGCCGAATCTAAATGAACATCTATGATAGAAAGAATGAAATGAGAAGGAAAATATATAGTCAAATGCTCAAGAAGAGATAACAAAAATCGAGCACGAGGCTCTGTGATGGAGTTGTAGTGAGAGAGTGGATGGAGTACAAAAGTCATCACCATGTTGAGGAATCTAGGACCTTTAGCAAAAGGTCTACATGATGTATACAGATGTTCACCCCAATCAGCGGGGCGCTCACAAAAAGCAAAGATGAGCTCATCTTTGGACACAGTCCTCAGACGCTCACAAGAAGGATAGTCAGGAAACTCTATCCTAGGAACACTAAGCACATTCGCAACTAGCTGCGGTGTGACAGGGATGCGCGTACCTCGAACGCGAGTGAAAAAGAGAGGTATTGAACGATCAATCCTGTGCATGTTGGAGAAAAACTCCTGAATGAGCACAAGAGGACATGTGACCGGGATGTCACACAGTGACTCCCATCCCCTACTGTGAATGACAGAGGGAAGGTTAGTGTCGGTAAAGTCCGCCAAAATGACTTGGCGTTCCGAATGAACACCTCATCTTGAAAAGTTCTCCGAAAATGCCTTGTGGGCATCACCATCACGGAACCGAAGATTGAGAGGAGTAGAATCAGAAGATGAAGAAGCTCCAGAACGCAGAGGGTTTCGAGCCGGAGTGGATTTAGCTTAGGTGCCATAGACACTACTAAGGTAATCAGAATGAGAAAGAGATAGAGAAAGAGACAATCAAAAAAGTCCCAAAATAGTTCACATATATCAAATATATTGAACAATGATTACGTATGCATGGGGAATGCATGAACATGTGACATGCAAAGGAAAAAGCATCATGGGCTCAGCCCAATCCAATCCTATCAGCACACAAACATAGAACACACATCTAAATGCATGTAAATACCATTCTAATGCACATGAAATGCAATGTATGACATTTTGAACACATTTAAGTGAAAACCCAACCCAAAATTTCAAGAAAAACTCATTAATTTTGAAAAACCCCAAAAATTTTGAAAAACCCCAAAACCTAAGATTCAAAACATGAAATGCATGAATAATGAGGGAAAAAGAGATCATACCAAGTGATTTGAAGCAAGGAAGGGCCGAAAATCACGTGGGTTGAAGGTTTGGAGTGAGAAAAAGGAGTTTGGGAGATGAACAGCCGCGGATAGATTGAGAGAGATCGAGAAAATGAGAACCGGATCACAACAAAAGCTTATATAGCAGCTTCAGTAATTTTCGACAGCTAAGGTGTCGAGACAGCTGTCGAGGTAGGTGTCGAGAAAATGAACTTCGACAGCTACAGGTGTCGAGAAGGTATCGAGGAATAAACACCAAAACCAAGAACAGAAGCTCGATTGATCGACAAGGTATTGAGAAGGTATCGAAGAGACAGGAACTTTCTCGATCGATCCATCAGGTGTCGAAGAGGTGTCGAGATTGCGATAAGAAAAAGGCTTGAGATTCTCGACAGATAACAAGGTATCAAGGAGGTGTCGAGCCAGCAGTTAAAAGCAGTTTTTTGAGAAGTGAAAAACACAGACATGAATCCAATCCAACATACACCTCAACCAATGATCCAATCAACATATTAAGCTCTCAAAAACATCTCTCATCAAACATTTTAAGCACATGGATCCTCAGAAACACACACACACACACACTAAACAAGTCTAACCAATTTTATTTTTCAAAAACAAGTCAAGACAGTTTAGTGAGCATACATTAGCACATGTAAACACTTGTGATGGCCAAATCACATTGTACCTGCACATGTATCAAGAGTAGCAAAGAATATTGCGTGTTGTGTGTGAAAAACATCGCAAGATTGCATATGTGTATACAAGTTATGACGATCTGAGATATGAGAAAATAACTTTAACTCACACACAATCATAACTGTTTGATGGGGACTATCACCTTTGAGGTACATCCTATAACTCCCACATCTCCTAGAAAACACGCTTGCAATCATATTTAAAACATTTTAATCTTTTTGCTTTTTATTTTCTTTGCATATTTTCTTTTAAGTATATCATGATAAAAAGAGAGAAAAGAAATACCCAACATGTTAAGCATAGACATTGCACTTTTGCTATGCCGAAACATACGGATGTCTTTGACACTGCACTTTTGCTATGCCGAAGCATACGGATGTCTTTGACACTGCACTTTTGCTATGCCGAAGCATACGGATGTCTTTGACACTGCACTTTTGCTATGCTGAAGCATACAGGTGTCATATTATGATTGGCGGGCAACAGTGATAAGATGGTTATTTATGCCTTTCTCTTAGGATTTTCTAGTCCTACCCGTCAAAAAGAGTGATATGAGTGTTAAGTTTTAAGAGATAACTTAATTTTACTCATCATAAACAAGAGCCACAAAGCTCACTTGCTTAGTTGTGCATGGAGATGCTCATCTAAGCTACAAAAGATACAAAGTTTAGAAAATTTTGTTTCAATGGCTATCCAAGGTACACAAGTACCAATGTACACAAAACACACACTGCTTTTGTATTTTTCAATTTTTCAATTTTTTTTTAATTTTTATATCAAAAACAAAATAAACAAAACTGAAAATAAACAAACAAAAACATGTTATCAAAGCAAAGCAAAAACTAGACTGACTAAAAAAAATGCAAAACACACAAGTAATGCAACAAACAAAAACAAGAAGATAGAAGAAAGTGATAAAATCACTTAGAGTCCTTTTTCTTCCACACCTTGGAAGAACCTTTCCTTTGATTGAACCCTTGAATAGGCGGTAAGGGGGAAGAATTGAAACCGTTCAAGTTCGAAAGGAACATGAGGGCTTTTAGAAGATCTCCAAGAGGAGCAAGAGAGGATTGAAGCTGATTTTGGCTTCCAGATGCTATCATGCTATTGCTCTGTTGAGTGGCTAGCCACTTGTAGCAATTTGGTCGAGTATGACCGGCAGCTCCACAATGATGACAGAGATGCTGCTTCTTTTGTTTAGGCTTTTGAGAGTTAGCCTTCTTAGCCCTAGGGTTTTTAGCATCTTTCTTATCTTACTTAGGGGGTGCTCCTAAGATAGATTTACCCTTGTCTAAGTTCTCAATAGCTAATTCAGTTTTAACATCAGTGTTTTCAATTTCAGTGTTATTAGCAGGAGAAACAAAAACAGTAGTACTAGTAGAAGCAATATGAGAGGAAGAAAGACCATACCCTAAACCTGTTCGATCCGAAGTAGATTTCTGATTGCTGAGCATCTCATCAAGCTTTGCACTTGAAGTCCTCTCCAGTTGAGCTCTAACTTGAAACAACTCCGCTTCAAGCTTCTTGGTCTTCTCAGCCAAGAAATTGTTCTCAAACCTCAGTGCACCAATAGTTTGATTCGCCTTATCAAACTTTGTGGACAACTCTTCACGATCAAGTTCCACATCACTGAGCTTCTTGGTGGCCAGCCTATACAATTTCTCATGCTTCTCAGAGAGCTTGTAAAACTTCTCATAGGCTGAATGGATATCATCTTGATCATCCATCTTCTCAAATTTTGACTCCACCAGTTCTTCTTCTTCGTCCACTTCTTCAACAATCCATTCAATAGGATTGACTGTGGCAGTGAAGGCATTTAAGATTCCGTCATCCTCATTGTCGGAATCATCTTCAGGCTCAGTGTCACTTAAGGTTGCAGCAAGTGCCTTACTCTTCCCAATGCTCTTGAGATATGTCGGGCATTCATGCTTCATGTGACCGAATCCATGACATCCAAAACACTTTGGTTCTACAGGAATAGTGTACTGACCGCCATCCTTAGCATCCTTCTTCCCTTTGTCTTGGCTTTTAAACTGAGAAGAACTGGACTGCCTGCGGTCCTTGTCGAAGCTCCTTCCATTGGCATTCTTCATAAACTTCTTGAACTGCCTGGTGATGTAGGACTTCATCTTGGAATCTTCATCATCAGAAGACTCATCTGTATCACTGCTCTTTGCCTTCAAGGCCTTACTCTTGCCTTTACTCGACTTGCCAATCCTAGATAACCTTATCTCATAGGTTTGCAAGTTTCCAACCAGCTCAGTCAAAGGAACCTTGTCAATATCCTTTGATTCCTCTATCGCCGTAATCTTGGCATGGAATCTCTCGGGTAGAGATCTGAGCACCTTCCTTACAATCTTGGGTTCAGGGATGGTTTTCCCAAGATTGAAGGCTGAGTTCACTATGTCCTTGAGCTTGGCATAGAACTCATCAAATGACTCATCCTCCTCCATCTTAATCTCTTCAAAGCTTGTAGTGAGCCTCTGAAACTTTGAATCTTTGACAGCCTTTGTTCCTTCATAGGTTGTCTGGAGGATGGTCCACGCCTCCTTAGCAGTTTCAGTTGAGGATATCTTCTTGAACTCCTCATTGGTGATCGCACTGAACAACGCATTCAATGCCCTGCTGTTGAAGTTTTCCGCCTTGATCTTGGCTTCATCCTAATCGGCCGGCGCTTCTTTTGGCTTAGTCCAGCCAATCTCTACAGCTTGCCACACCTTTTCATCTAAGGACTGCAAAAAAGCTCTCATGCGCACTTTCCAGTATGCATAGTTAGTCCCATCAAATAAAGGAGGTATAATTAACGACTGTCCTCTATCCATGAGAAACAGGGGTCAACGGATCAAACACAGCAAAGATTAAACCCTAATCAGAGTGTGCCTGCTCTGATACCACTTGATAGGTCACAAACTGAATGACCCCTTGTGATTAACTAAATAACTAAATATGTAGCGGAAATTAAATGACACAGTGATTTGTTTACGAATGGGGAAAACCCTTACGGCAAAAACCCCACCGGGTGATTTTCAGGTCACCACTCCCGAAACTCCACTATTATCAAATCAAGCGGTTACAAGTAAAGGAATCCCAAGTACCTTACCAACCTACAGTTGAACCCTTACCCCAATACCCAATTGGACTTGATCTGTAGTGACAGTTCCCCCTTTTGATGCACGGCTCCCAAGTACGTGACTAACCAATGCGCGGATCCCAGTATGCGACTTCAAACACCAACTTAGAAGGAGAGGTTGGCTGCAAAGTTCTTCAGTTCATCCTACACGATGAAGATCAGGAAGATGCTTGGTCACAAAACCCTTTGGTGTAAATACACAGCAACTTCTTCAGAGAAGATGAACTAGGTCAAGAATTTCGTCTTTGATCACAAATTGCTTGAACAAAGTTTGCTCAATGCTTTTGCAACTTGTGTACTCTTTGACGGCTCTTAAAACAATCCTTTTATATGTCTAGGGTTAGGAGAAAAGAAGGCCCAAAGACACATTCACGGATCCCAAGAAATCAGATCAGAAAATCTAATTTTATAAATCTCGACAAATAGCAGGTGTCGAGGAGCTATCGAGAAGGTGTCGAGCTTTAATGATTTTGCACTTCAGCTTGTTTTTCTTGGACAGGCTTGATGACTTCAACACTTGATCTTGAAACCTTGTTTCTTGAAGTATTAAAAACACCTAGAACTACCCAATTACAAGTAGAGTGCGTTTTGTCAAAGGATTAGCCAATTTACATAAATAAGTGACATATGTTCTTAACAAGTGAAAACACATATGTCCTAACAGATAGAAAGAGTACTTCGGGGGGTTGTTTTTATGTGGGTAACAATCTTGTCTCCTGGATGAGAAAAAAGCAGAACTCCATCTCTTTATCCACTGCAGAAGCTGAGTACATCGCTGTCGGTAGCTGTTGCACCCAACTCCTCTGGATGCAAAACTCCTTCATGATTATGGTATTTGTCAAGAGCATCTCACTATTTACTGTGACAATACCAGTGCCATCAATATCTCTAAGAACACGGTTCAACATTCTCGAACCAAACACATAGAGATTCGACATCACTTCATTAGGGAGCTTGTCGAAGATGGTACTCTCACTCTTGAGTTTATCCACACTGATGATCAGAAGGCTGACTTGTTCACCAAACCTCTTGACAACAAACGTTTTGAATTCCTTCTCTTGTTCCTCTTCCTCAAGCATCTGCATCTAGTTTTATGTTTTGTTTTGAAAGCATGTTTTTGTGTGTTTATTTTCAGTTTTGTTTATTTTGTTTTTGATATAAAAAAAAAAAAAAAATTTGAAAAATTGAAAAATACAAAAACAATGTGTGTTTTGTGTACATTGGTACTTGTGTACCTTGGATGGCCATTGAAACAAAATTTTCTAAACTTTGTATCTTTTGTAGCTTAGATGAGCATCTCCATGCACAACTAAGCAAGTGAGCTTTGTGGCTCTTGTTTGTGATGAGTAAGATTAAGTTATCTTTTAAAACTTAACACTCATATCACTCTTTTTGACGGGTAGGACTAGAAAATCCTAAGAGAAAGGTATAAATAACTATCTCACCACTGTTGCCCGCCAATAATATTATGACACATGTATGTGTCGGCATAGCAAAAGTGCAGTGTCAAAGACATCTGTATACTTCGGCATAGCAAAAGTGCAATGTCTATGCTTTACATGTTGGGTATTTCTTTTCTCTCTTTTTATGCCCATGCATGATATGCTTAAAAGAAAATATGCAAAGAAAATAAAAAGCAAAAAGATTAAAATGCTTTAAATATGATTGCAAGCGTGTTTTCTAGGAGATGTGGGAGTTATAGGATGTACCTCGAAGGTGATAGTCCCCATCAAACAGTTATGATTGTGTGTAAGTTAAAGTTATTTTCTCATATCTCAGATCGTCATAACATGTATACACATATGCAATCTTGCGATGTTTTTCACACACAACACACAATATTCTTTACTACTATTGATACATGTGCAGGTACAATGTGATTTGGCCATCACAAGTGTTTACATGTGCTAATGTATGCTCACTAAACTGTCTTGACTTGTTTTTGAAAAATAAAATTAGTTAGACTTGTTTAGTGTGTATGTGTTTCTGAGGATCCATGTGCTTAAATTATTTGATGAGAGATGTTTTTGAGAGCTTAATATGTTGATTGGATCATTGGTTGAGGTGTATGTTGGATTGCATTCATGTCTGTGTTTTTCACTTCTCAAAAAACTGCTTTTAACTGCTGGCTCGACACCTCCTTGACACCTCCTCGATACCTTGTTATCTCTCGAGCTTCTCAAGCCTTTTTCTTATCGCAATCTCGACACCTCTTCGACACCTGATGGATCGATCGAGAAAGTTCCTGTCTCCTCGATACCTTGTCAATCGATCGAGCTTCTGTTCTTGGTTTTGGTGTTTATTCCTCGATACCTTCTCGACACCTGTAGCTGTCGACGTTCATTTTCTCAACACCTACCTCGATAGCTGTCTCGACACCTTAGCTGTCGAGAATTACTGAAGCTCCTATATAAGCTTCTGTCGCGATCCGGTTCTCATTTTCTCGATCAATCTGCGGCTGTTCATCTCCCAAACTCCTTTTTCTCACTCAAAACCTTCAACCCACGTGATTTTCGGCCCTTCCTTGCTTCAAATCACTTGGTAAGATCTATTTTTCCCTCATTATTCATGCATTTCATGTTTTGAATCTTAGGTTTTGGGGTTTTTCAAAATTTTTGGGGTTTTTCAAAATTAATGAGTTTTTCTTGAAATTTTGGGTTGGGTTTTCACTTAAATGTGTTCAAAATGTCATACATTGCATTTCATGTGCATTAGAATGGTATTTACATGCATTTAGATGTGTGTTCTATGTTTGTGTGCTGGTAGGATTGGATTGGGCTGAGCCCATGATGCTTTTAACTTTGCATGTCACATGTTCATGCATTCCCCATGCATACGTACTCATTGTTCAATATATTTGATATATGTGAATTGTTTTGGGATTTTTCTGATTGTCTTCTTCTCTATCTCTTTCTCATTCTGTTTACGTTAGTAGTGTCTATGGCACCTAAGCGTAAATCCACTCCGGCTCGGAACCCTCTGCGTTCTGGAGCTTCTTCGTCTTCTGATTCTGCTCCTCTCAATCTTCGGTTCCGTGATGGTGATGTCCACAAGGCATTTTCGGAGAACTTTTCTAGACGAGGTGTTCATTCGGAACGCCAAGTCATTTTGGCGGACTTCGCCGACACTGACCTTCCCTCTGTCATTCATAGTAGGGAATGGGAGTCATTGTGTGACGTCCCGGTCACATGTCCTCTCCTGCTCATTCAGGAGTTTTACTCCAACATGCACGGGATCGATCATTCAGTACCTCTCTTTTTCACTCGCGTTCGAGGTACGCACATCCCTGTCACACCGCAGCTAGTTGCGGATGTGCTTAGGGTTCCTAGGATAGAGTTTCCTGACTATCCTTCTTGTGAGCGTCTGAGGACTGTGTCTAAAGATGAGCTCATCTCTGCTTTTTGTGAGCGCCTCGCTAATTAGGGTGAACATCAGTATACATCATGTAGACCTTTTGCTAAAGGTCCCAGATTCCTCAACATGGTGATGACTTTTGTACTCCATCCACTCTCTCACTACAACTCCATCACAGAGCCTCGTGCTCGATTTTTGTTATCTCTTCTTGAGCATCTGACTATAGATTTTCCTTCTCATTTCATTCTTTCTATCATAGATGTTCATTTAGATTCGGCGCCCCGTGATAAGCTCATCTTTCATTCTGCTTTCACGAGGATCTTACACCATTTTTCTATCCCTTTTTCCTGTGTCCGACCACTTCACACACATTTGTGCCATAGATGCCGCTACCGTAAAATGTAGTGAGGCTCAGTTTAGGTCGAGACAGCCGGATTCCACTCCTTCCTCCCGTTCAGCTCCATCCAGATCTGCTCCATCTACATCTGCTCCTTCTTCCTCTATGGGCGATGTATCTCTTGGAGACATCATGGTGCAGCTGTAGCGCATGGATGCTCGCCTCGATACACTCTCCACTGAGTTCTATCAGGTGAATGTTCGTGTTGGTCGTATTGCACGACGGCAGGCGACCATGGGTGGGTTTGCTTCTGAGGCTACTCCTTCACCACCTCCTCTAGCGGCTTCTGACTCTGAGGATGATGATGATGGTGGTGATGACGATGACGCTTCGGATGATGATGGAGATGCTAGCTCTACTGATGAGATGTCTACATGACACTCTACCCTTTGTCACTCGTGACAAAAAGGGGGAGTAGTTTTGGGTTATGAGAGTAGTCATCTTAGGGGGAGAGTTAGTATATGACATTTTTGTTAGGGGGAGTGTTAATATTTGAGGGATGTAGTGAGGTTTTGATGTATCTTTTCTTTTCTATTCTTTTTAGATACATTGTTCTTGTATATGAGGTCTTGTGACCAGTTTTACATACATTGTACTTATTTTCTCTATATATGTGGATATATGTTTCTCTCACCTTTCTCTACATGTGTTGTTTCTTTTCTATCTTTATACACATGATTCTTATACTTGTATGCAATCTATTATTTCTGTTTCACACAAGATGCCTTGATGAGTTTTGTTTAAAGTGTTTCAGAAATACAGGTTGTCAAAGTCTACTTGCCATAAACTCTTTTCTTGCAAAGTTTTTCAAGGGTTTGTGATAGGATAGATTTTATTGTATTCAATAAATGAGTATGAGTTGAGTGATTTATGACTTCTCTCATATGTTCATTTGTTTGTTGTGGTTTTGTCACGGATTGCCAAATGGGGAGATTGTTAGGACATATGTGTTTTCACTTGTTAAGAACATATGTCACTTATTTATGTAAATTAGCTAATCCTTTGACAAAACACACTCTACTTGTAATTGGGTAGTTCTAGGCATTTTTAATACTTCAAGAAACAAGGTTTCAAGATCAAGTGTTGAAGTCATCAAGTCTGTCCAAGAAAAACAAGCTGAAGTGCAAAATCATTAAAGCTCGACACCTTCTCGATAGCTCTTCGACACCTGCTATCTGTCGAGATTTATAAAATCAGATTTTCTGATCTGATTTCTTGGGATCCGTGAATGTGTCTTTGGGCCTTCTTTTCTCCTAACCCTAGACATATAAAAGGATTATTTTAAGAGCCGTCAAATTGTACACAAGTTGCACAAGCATTGAGAAAACTCTGTTCAAGCAATTTGTGATCAAAGACGAAGTTCTTGACCTAGTTCATCTTCTCTGAAGAAGTTGCTGTGTATTTGCACCAAAGGGTTTTGTGACCAAGCATCTTCCTGATCTTCATCGTGTAGGATGAACTGAAGAACTTTGCAGCCAACCTCTCCTATAAGTTGGTGTTTGAAGTCGCGTATTGGGATCCGCGCATTGGTTAGTCACGTACTTGGGAGCCATGCATCAAAAGGGGGAACTGTCACTACAGATCAAGTCCAATTGGGTATTGGGGTAAGGGTTCAACTGTAGGTTGGTAAGGTACTTAGGATTCCTTTACTTGTAACCGCTTGATTTGATAATAGTGGAGTTTCGGGAGTGGTGACTTGAAAATCACCCGGTGGGGTTTTTGCCGTAAGAGTTTTCCCCATTCGTAAACAAATCACCGTGTTATTTATTTTCCACTGCATAATCAGTTTATTGGTGATTTGTTTGTGCTTCCACGCATTTGCATGATAAATTGGTTAATTAATAACTTGGCTAATTAATTAATTGGTTTAATCACAAGGGGTCATTCAGTTTGTGGCCTATCATAATGTAAGAGACCCTTGAAGGAGGAGGGATCGAAAAAATAGAGAAAGAATACTATAGCAGTCTAAATTGTATTGGTACCCATTATTGTTGATTTATATAAAAAATATCTCCTCGGACAGTGAAGAGATTCTGCTCCATTTTCTTTGTTCTTGCTTGATTATGTTTTAAATCCACACTAGCTGTTGTCAAATTCATTAGGGCCTAGTTCTCTAACCCGTTCTCTACAAATTTATTGTACTGGGCTCACTGGGTCAAGATCCCATACATCTTGGGCTTGGGCTGCAAAACGTGTCCCTACAATTGGCGCCATCTGTGGGAAGAACTTGTGTGATAGTGAGTGCAACGGCTAACGATGGTAGGTTTAAGTCCACACCAAGCAGAATCCATAGGATCCCAACGTGAAAACCCTTTTGTCAACCTCAAATGTAGAAGAGATCGGGAGGGGAGTGTGCATACTGTCCAGTCCGGTAAGAGCCATCTCTCTCGTGAGGAAGACACACGAGCCCTGCAACTGGAGGTTGACCGGCTGAAGAGAAAGCTGCGTCACGCGCAGCGAAAGCTAACCCCCTTAGCTCCGACGCTTCCTCTGATGATAGAGAGGATGCCAGTTATAGGCGAAGGTCAAGGACCCCACCCAGTGAGTCCTTCTCCTATGAGAAGGAGCATCATCACAGACGCAGGTACAAGAGCCCGCCTCGCAAAGGCCTGGGAAATGACGCTATGGGCAAAGTGTTGAACCAGATTTCCAGGTCGCCCTTCACGTGCAGGATTGAAGGCGCAAGGCTGCCTCGACGATTCAATCAGCTAACATTCACCATTTACAACGGTCGAACGGACCCTGTGGAGCACGTAAACCATTTCAACCAGAGAATGACTGTCCATTCCAAGGACGAAGCCTTGATGTGTAAGGTGTTCCCTTCCAGTCTAGGACCCGTGGCAATGAGATGGTTCAATGGCTTAAAAGAAGGCTCCATAGACTCCTTCAAGAAGCTCACTTAAGCATTTGGCTCTCGTTTTGTCACTTGTAGCAGAGTTCCTTGGCCCTTAAACTCCCTACTGTCCCTGTCCATGTGAAAGGGGAGACCCTGAAAACGTACTCGAACAGATACTAGGAGATGTACAATGAGATAGATGGTGATTTTGATGACGTTGCCATCAGTACTTTCAAGGTCGGCCTCCTAACGGGAAAGCCTGTCATTAGCGTATGCCAACTCATGGACCGGATTGACAAGTACAAGAGGGTTAAGGAAGACTAGCAGCAGGGGAAGGGTAAGGCTAAGGTTATCCCTCAGGAGAGGAGGGATTTCAGGTCGGTCTGTTACAACAACAACCGGCCTCAGAGGGACTTTGCCGAGCAGTCGGGATCTGCCAATACTCAGATGATTAACGCGGTGTTTCGGGAGCCGGTGCATCAAGTTATGGAAAAGATCAAGAATGAGCCATTCTTCAAATGGCCAAATAAGATGGCAGGAAACCCTATAAGGCGCAATCAAAACCTCTATTGCCAGTATCATAAAGACTAGGGACATACTACAGAGGACTGTAGAAATTTGTGGGACCATTTAGACCAACTGGTCCGAGAAGGAAAGTTGAAGTAGTTTTTGCACCATTCCAGTGGCTAGGGAAACCAGACTAGCCAGAACCCCGGAGAGATGCTTCTTCAAGACCTCCTTTAGGCACGATAAACGTCATCTTTGCCGCTCTAGGAAGAATCGGGTCTTATCCTTCCAGAGTGATGTCTGTGGCTCGGCTGACCACTGAGGACCCCAATCCAGAGCCGAAGAGGGCTAGAGCGAACGCCCAACCAACACTGGGTTTTCGGAAGAGGATAAGATTGGAACCATACAGCCCCATGATGACGCTTTGGTGGTCACGCTTAGGATCGGGGGGTATGATGTGAAGAGGGTGATGGTGGACCAAGGCAGTGGTGCCGAGATAATGTACCCCGACCTGTTTAAGGGGCTGAACTTGAGATTCGAGGACCTAACACCCTACAACTTGCCCTTGGTAAGTTTTGATGGGAAGATCGTCATCCCAAAGGGCCAAATTAGACTACCCGTGCAGACTGGTTCAGAAGTAGTGGAGGTGGACTTCATCGTAGTGGACGTTTATTCACCCTACACAGCCATTGTGGCCAGACCTTGGCTTCATACCCTAGGAGCTGTTTCTTCTACTCTGCACCAGAAGGTGAAATACCCGTCTGAGGGCCAGGTTAAGGAGATCCTGGGAAATTAATCTGTGGCTAGACAATACCTAGTGGCTGCCATCCGGCATCAGCCCGAAGCCGAGTCCTCGGTCCATGCCGAAAGGGGCTTATAGCAATTAAAAGCTCTAGCGTTGCCTGTCGATGGGTCGGCCGAGGAGGCGAAATGTGAATATTTGGTAAAGGTTGTTATTGGTGACGATCCGGAGAAATTCTTTTAGATTGGGGCTCAACTACCTCCTCTAGAGAAGGAAGAGCTGGTAGAGTTTCTTAGAAAAAATGTTGATGTCTTCACATGGAGTGCTTACGAAGCCCTGGGGGTGGACCCGAACTTCATCTGTCGTCATTTAAATGTTAATCTCTTTGTCACTCCCAAGAAGCAACCTCCTCGGCGCTCGTCTAGGGACCACTCTGATGCTGTCAGAGATGAAGTGAAGAAACTCAAGCAGGCAGGGGCTATCAAGGAGGTATTCTACCCTGAGTGGTTGGCCAATACCGTGGTGGTGAAGAAGAAGAGTGGGAAATGGCGAGTGTGTGTGGACTTCACAGATCTGAATAGGGCTTGCCCAAAGGATCCCTTCCCTATGCCTAAGATAGACCAATTGGTGGATGCAATCGTAGGTCATTCTCGGATGAGCTTCCTAGACGCCTTTCAGGGATACCACCAAATACCACTAGCCTTGAATGATCAAGAGAAGACAGCTTTCGTCACTCTTACCGAAAACTATCACTACAAAGTGATGCCGTTCGGTTTGAAGAATGCAGGGTCTACCTATCAAAAGATGATGACTAGGATGTTTGAACTACAGTTAGACAATAGCATTGAGGTCTATATAGACGACATGGTGGTAAAAAACAAGGTAGTGTCCGAGCACTTAAGAGATCTCGGGAACATTTTTAAAATTTTGAGGAAACACAAGTTACGCCTCAACGCTTCCAAGTGTTCCTTTGGTGTAGGGTCAGGCAAATTTATGGGTTACATGGTAACCTATAGGGGAATTGAAGTTAACCTCGACCAGGTTAAGGCAATTAACAGTTTACAACCACCTCAGAATCCCAAGGAAGTCCAGAAACTGATCGGAATGATTGCTGTCTTGAACTAGTTTATCTCTCGGTCAGTAGATAGGTGCAGACCTTTTTTCCTACAGATGAATAAGTGGAAGACGTTTGAGTGGACCCAGGAGTGTGCCTTGGCCTTCCAACGACTTAAGGATTATCTCTCTTGGCCTTCTATCATGTCCAGCCTTGAGGTTGACGAAGTCCTGTTCGCTTATATTGCTGTGGCCCTTTATGCTGTAAGCTTGGTCCTAATACGAGTTGATGGCGGCACACAAAGGCCAGTTTATTATGTGAGTAGGTCATTACATGAGGCCGAGATCCGTTATCTGCCGCTGGAAAAAGCTATTTTGGCAGTGGTACACGCCACACGCAAACTCCCCCATTACTTCTAAGCACACACAGTTATCATCCTAACCCAACTTCCGCTCAGAGCTCTACTCTGGAGCGCTGATTACACGGGAAAGATTGCTAAATGGGCCACAATCCTAGGGGCTTTTGACATTAAGTACATACCTCGTACCTCGGTTAAGGGTTAGGTCCTCGCAGATCTGGTGGCTGAGTTTGCTAAATCCCCATTGGAAGAAGAAGCAGAAACGCAACACATGGATGGAAAATCGGTTGGCATGATCTCCCAACAAAATCCCTTACCCTGGAAGGCATATGTTGATGGTGTAACAAATCAGAGGGGGTCCGAAGTAGGACTAGTTTTGGACTTACCTGAGAAAATTACCATCGAGAAATCATTAAGATTGGGATTCTCGACCACAAATAATGAAGCCGAATATGAGGCTCTGCTGATGAGGATGGCCATGGTTCAAAAAATGGGCAAAAAGGCTGTGGAGGTGTTCTCCGACTCGAGATTGGTCGTTGGCCAAGTGAACGGAAAGTTTGAAGCCAAAGACGAAAGAATGCGAGGGTACTTGAGCCAGGTTGGACGTTTGCAGTCAGGCTTCGAATCTTTCCACATGTTGCATATTCCTAGAAGTGGAAACACACATACCGATTCCCTAGCCACGCTCACAACCTGCTTGACGCAGAGCTTACCTCGGGTCATCCTTGTAGAAAACCTATGCAAACCCACAGAGATGAATAAAGAGGTGGTTCAAATTCACCAAGTTAGGGTGGGGCCTAGCTGGATGGACCCCATAATATTGTTCTTAAAAGAGGACTCCCTACCCGAGGAGAAATTAGAAGCAGACAAAGTACGTAGAAAGGCTCCTCGGTTATAACTGTCTGAGGACCAAAAGTTATATAAACGCTCATTTTCTGGGTCATACCTGCTATGCATACACCCCGAGGCAACAGAATTACTCTTTGAGGAGTTACATGAGAGGGTTTGCGGGAGCCACACTGAAGGCAGATCTATGGCGCACAAAGCCATCACTCAAGGCTATTGGTGGCCAAATGTGCAAAGGAAAGCACAAGAATATGTAAAGAAGTGCGACTAGTGCCAAAAATTCGCACCAAACATACACCAACCAGGGGGAGTCCTTAATCCACTGTCCAGCCCTTGGCCATTCGCTCAATGGGGCTTAGACATTGTGGGACCTTTTCCTAAGGCAGCAGGAAATAAGAGATACATGCTGGTCGGCATAGACTACTTCACTAAGTAGGTTGAAATTGAGCCTCTAGCAAACATTCGAGACATGGATGACAAGAAGTTTGCATGGAAGAGCATTGTCACATGATTTGGAGTCCCTTGTACCTTCATCTCGGACAACGACCTTCAATTTGATAGCAAATCTTTCAGGAGATACTGCTGTGACTTTGGAATTACAAATAGGTATTCTACCCCAGCCTATCCCCAAGGAAATGTGCAAGCCGAGGCTGTTAACAAGGTCATTGTAAGCAGACTCAAGAAGAGGTTGGACGATGTGAAGGGAAAATGGGTACAAGAACTGCCACATGTCCTGTGGACATACCGAACCATACCTTGCAGGTTGATGGGGGAGACTCATTTCTCAATGACATATGGAGCCGAAGCTGTCATCCCTTTAGAGACTGGCTTCCCGACGCTAAGGACAAGTACTTTTGATCTGAGTAATAACAACGGATTGCTGGAAAAAAGCCTAGACCTGATTGAAGAGAGGAGAGAAAATGCGATGGTCCAACTGGCATACTACCAACACAAGCTCAAGTAAGGTTATGATGCAAATGTAAAGCAGAGGCCATTAGTGCCTGGTGACTTGGTATTGAGAAAGGTTTTGGGTACTGCAAAGAACCCAGTATGGGGGAAGATAGGACCTAATTGGGAAGGACCTTATCGCATCACCTCGGTGGTTGGTATAGGAGCATATTTTCTCGAGGACCTAGATGAGCATGTAATACCCCCCCTTGGAATGTAAACAACCTGAAAAAGTATTATTATTAATGAAAGTTTCCTTTGTCATATGCTTGTTTGTTGTATAAATACATCATGCTTCCCATTATGGTGTCTTTCATAAGTATTTAAACAGAACCTTAGTCATGCCTAAAGTCCTCAGACCAGATGCTTTGAGAAATTAATACACTCTAGCATCTTTTTAAATGTTTAAATTGAACCTTAGTCATGCCTGAAGTCCTCGAACCAGATGCTTTGGGAAAATTAATATACTATGACATCTTTTATAAGTGTTTAAACAGAACCTTAGTCACGCCTGAAGTCCTCGGACCAGATGCTTTGGGGAAATTAATACACTCTGGCATCTTTCTAAGTGTTTAAACAGAACCTAAGTTATGTCAAGTCCCTCGGACCACATAATTTGGTAAAATTAACACCCACTGCCATCTTTATAAGTGCTAAATGAGTTGAAGTCCTTATGCATTTATCCGAGTTATGAGTAGAATGAGGGTTGTCTCTCCCTTTCATTTCTCCCAAAGGTATATGTTTACTTCAGTACAGAAGATTCAATTCTCAATACAAATGTGTGTTAGACCTCATTGTTACTGGTACTTAATCAAAGTACTTAGATTGTTGTTAGCATACTATTGTTAGATTTTGTTGAGGGCATTAATAATAAGCTTCGAAGCACACAACAATAAAGGTACGAGAGATAAAAGGAAAAACATTTTCATTAAACAGAAATGGGAATACATTATGTTTGATGGCATATTTCCATTAATAATATATATATATATATACATGCAAAGAAAAAACTACAAAAGAAAGTCCTACATCTAGGCCTTGGCTTGGGGAGGGTCTTTCTTGGGATCGGCAGCCTTGGAATGGACATCATTAGCTTTAGACTTAGCCTCCACGTCCTTGGCCTGGGAGACCACATCCCTGATTGTAAGGGCATCTTCGAAGGGCTTGGCCTTCGCTGGTGGCTGAGTCTCCTTACCCATTCCAGCCCCTTCAGGAACTTCGGCCTTAGGAGGGGGAGCTTGAGCGGTAAGGAGTTGCTCAGGAGGAGGGTCCACATCTGGAATCTCTCGAATATCCATCGGGAAGAAGATATTCTCGGCCCTCCTCAGCTCAGAGTCTGCAGGAACTCCCGCTCGGTCCATTGCTACTCCCCATGACTCGGTGCAGTAGTCCCTACACACTACGACCACCTCTTCGGCCAGCCGGGTCTCCGTATCCCGCACCCCACGTTCGTAGGATGCCTTCACTACGGCCTCAGCGGCTTCCCTGGCTACTCGAGCTGCATCCTTGGCTTTTTGCAGCTTTGCCTTGAGATCCATAACAGTTTGTTTTTCGGTGGCCAGGTTTATCTCGGTTATATGCAGTTGCTGGCGCTGATCCTCGGCCTGCCTCTCCGCGGTTTTTAGACCCGTCAAGGCACTCAGACGAGCTTTATCCGCTTCTTTTAGTTTCTCGGACAGCTCAACCTGCTCTTGCTTTAGAGCCCCCATCTGCTTCTCAACTTCTAAATGGGAGTGGGCCTCAGCCTTGACCTACTTCTCAGCTACATAAATCTGCTGGGTGATCTGCATAAAAGTAGCAAAGGGATCATAAAGAATGCACACATATAAGAATAAACGTGAAACTTAGTAGTTAACGAAAAAGGATGCTAATTGACTTACCATTGCAAGGTCCCTCTTCAATGACATGAAGAGGTCAGGTTGCCTAATACGCCTGAGGCCCCCCCATGTCTCTAGGGAGGAGAAGGGGCTGCTATAGGGCATCGGCGAGGATGCCGACGTGCCCCCTTTGAGACTCCTAGATCGTGGCATCCCAAGAGATAGGAGTGCCCTCCACCTCTAGCCTAGGGGCCTAGGAGCACTACCCTTAGCGCACTTCAGCCTCGTCCCTACTCTCCACCGATTTGGCCCTCTTGTCCTAAGGGTCCTTAGTTTTCTTTTGTTGCTTGGCACCCTTTTGAGGTGCCACCTCACCTTCCTCCAAGACCTCGATTGGCATTTTCTTCCTTGGGTTCGGATTGGCCTTCATTCTAAAGTCAGTAGGGAGTTGAGGGGAGGAGGAGGAAGATTGGGAGTAACTTGGGTCTTAAGAACTTCTTTTGAGGTTGACCCCCTTTTATTCCTGTTGGCCATTAGGCCCCTCAAGCCGGTCCTCGGCTTCAAGTCCATGCCTTCTTCTTCCTCTGAGCTGGTGGCAACTTGGGCAACAATTAATTTCAAAGGATGAGCTACAAAAAATCTGTCGGACTTAGTTTCAGAGTCTGATAACTGCACAGGCCTCTCTGATGCTCCTTCTTCCTCCTCGAAATGGAATTTGTCTATCTCCTCTTCCAGAGATAAATGGGAGGATGCTATCTCTTCTTTTACTGCAGCTGCTTGGGGTGGAACCTATTGGAGTGGTATTGCGAATGGTGGATGATTCTGCTGGATCGGTAGTACGACTGGGGGAAGGTCATCTTGGGCAAGGAAATCCGGCTTTGATACGTCGATCCTGGCCAATCGTGGGTCACCTGCCCTAATGGGTCACTTGGAATATCTTCGATATGGGCTCAAAATCCAGAATCAGGTGGACGGCTCGCAGCTATCCGTCCTCGCTTACAAATATTTTCGATCTGAGCAGGTAGTTGAGATCTGCAACGCTAGTAAGGCTGAGACAAGGAGCAACTTGATTCTTATCTGTAAACATAGCCGAGAAGCAAAACACAGTTAGAAAATCGAATTCTTTCATCAAAAGACAACAAAATGACAGATAGATAATGATATGGTCAGGGTTAAAAAAAAAAATCTAAGTCTCTTGCTAGGAAACCTAACTCTAAGGTATCCCACCTGGCACTCCCTCTCGGACTGGGCAATGAAGACCATCATGCCACGCCCCCGAAGCGATGAGGTAATCGTCCTTCATCCCCTTGTTAGATTTGGGGTGGCATGAGATAAGCCTGACGATGGACGACCTAGACTTGAGGTAAAACCCTCCGTCGGCTTGTGAGTGGCATTCGTATAAGTGGATCACATCATGCCAGGTAAGTCCTAATTTGAGATGCTCGTTAAGAGCATCGACATAGCCTAGGATCCTAAACATATTAGGTGCACATTGATAGGGGCATAACCTATGGTTGAGGAGGTAGTCCCGTGTTATCCTACCCATGGGAAGAGTCATCCCTCCCTCTATGAAAGCTATAATGGAAATGATGACTTCCCTTTCCTCTCTGTGTGACACGATTTGTTCTGAGGAACAATATCGTAGGCCAACTTCCTGGGGTATGTGGTACTTATCTTTAAAGGCTTCTATTTTGGCAGGGGAGTCTACTAGGCTCGCGAATCTATCCATTTGGACAACCTAGGAAAAAACGACTGGAATTTGTAAGTGAAGAAATAAGAACTAAAAGGGCCGAGGAGATTGGCCGAAAAGGGAAAGAAAGTTTAGAGAAACGGAAACTTATGAAAGTAAGTATGCTAATCCTGATCCTTTAGAAAAGATCTTTAGAAAATTTCTTAAGGAAAGAATTATGGAGGCTTAGGAATTTAGAGTATTTTTGTGAGTTGGAGAGCTGGGATTCTCTGGAGCACTTGAAAATTTGTGAAGTAAAGAAGAAAACGAGTTCCCCCAAGGCTTTATATAGAGGGAGAAAATGAGGGAATAATCCCGCTCAAAATTCTAGAAGAAATGTCCACCGTAGGATGTGCACCTCATCGTTGGATACGGGGGAACAAAGCACCGCCTAGAGCAATAAATGACGATTCACGAACCCCGAAGCGTCAGAAGCAGTTATGAAGCGCGTAAAATGGCACTCCCACGCATGTAAGCCAAAGAAATAAATGGTCTTGTCCCTTGAAAATCAAAACTCCACTTTTCCTCCTCGGATGAGAGGGAAAAACCAGAGTTTTGAGGGGCTATTGTAGGAATAAGGGCCCGAAATCATATATTGGGCCTTGTGCCTTGGCCAAGGGAATAAGGTTATCCGAGGACTATTAAACAGTAGTTAGTAGTTTGAAGCTCAGACCTCCATGAACATGATATGACTGGGAAGGTGGTCCGAGGAGGAATACCTCCTCGGACAAGCTAAACACGAACTAGAGATGGATCCCATTGATTAAAACGACCTTCTAGGGAGCTCCAGTGACAGGAACGTACACCTTGAGTATACCAAAAAGTGGAGGCTAGGGGGTACCTAAGGAAAAGCTGTTACCACCGCATTTAATGCACTGCAGCTACTTTTTTGACCGCATTTATGTAGAGAAGACTCCTGAACAGTGCTGCCTTGGCTACCACAACTCACAGAAAGCCAGAAGGGGTGTCTGATGGGACAGGCACTCGAGTGGTGGCTTGGATGATCAACAAATGGAAGGCCAAGATCACCGGAAGAGAGATATATAATGTAAGAGACCCCTGAAGGAGGGGGGATCAGAAAAATAGAGAAAGAATACTGTAGCAGTCTAAATTGTATTGGTACCCATTATTGTTGATTTATATAAAAAATATCTTCTCGGACAGTGAAGAGATTCAGCTCTATTTTCTTTGTTCTTTCTTGATCATCTTTTAAATCCACACTAGTCGTTGTCAAATTCATTAGGGCTTAGTTCTCCAACCCGCTCTCTACAAATTTATTGTATTGGGCTCACTGGGCCAAGATCACATACATCTTGGGCTTGGGCTGCAAAACGTGTCCCTACAGTCATATTCAATCTTATTTCAACCAGGGTTTAAAAAAATTCAAAGTGAAGGTGTTCAAAATTTTATTTTAGGGATTCAAAAATTTTATAAAAAAATTATATGCTCTTATTGGGTTTTTTTTTTATATATTTTTTTAATTTTTTAATTTTAAGTTTAAAAAATCCAAGATATCGTAAAGAATCATATTCAATCTTATTTCAAGTTTCAATGGGGGTTTAAAAAAACTCAGATTCAAGGTGTTCAAATTTTTATTTTAGGGAGTAAAACAAAATTTTATATATATATATATATATATATATATATATATATATAAGCCTTCAAGTGGAGCCGCCCATGTGTGGCTTTAATGATGAGAGTAGTAGTGGAGGGAGGGCAAACATGACGGCAGGTGGACGAGGACAATGCAACAGAGGGTTGAGGATGTTTGCAAGGGCAATGGAGCGAGGGCCAATGTAATTCTCTCTCTCTATCTCTCTCAAAAGGGGGGAGAAAGCAACAAAGAAATAGAAAATTTGTGAATAAAACTTAAAAAAAAAAAAGAATAAAAATTATCATTTTAATAAAATGGAGGAAAAATAGAAAAGTAGTTGAAGGTATGTTGGAAAAGTGGTTAAACAAGATAGAAAAGATCCTTCTTCTTTTTTCCCTTCAAATTTGGGTGAAAATTTGAAGGGTCCGCTGGAAATGCTTTTTAAGTATAGATAATTGCAAAGTTCTCCTTTAGTTTAAAGGGTAACAATTTCTCCCCCAAAATTATCATAATATACCTTTTATTCTCTTTGTTAATATTTTTTGTCTGTTTAACGAAAAAAAGTAGACCCACAATATATATATATATATTTTTATACAAGATAGAAATTCTACTCTAGCCTAATCTAAGTGTATATGTGTGAAGGTCCTTCCTAAAGACTTGAACTCCGGCCTTACTCTCACACCCCACAAACACTTATACTTGTGGAGTGACCATCGCACTAAGGGTGTGCGGTGGTAGACCCATAATAAATTAACCTTAATATCCTTGTTACTTTGTTATAGTTAAGAGAATATTGCAACTATTGAATACTTAATGCTAGAAAATTACAATCCATCATTTTATTGTTTCAATTTTATATTTTCTAGCTCTTATCATTTCAACAATATAATTCCACTTCTTATATTATTGGGGTTTTTTTTTTTATTTTTTTTTTATCATTATTCTTATTTAAATTGTACATTTTTCCGTAACACAATATACCCAAAAAAAAAAAAAAAATTGCCACAACACAATTCCATTATTTTTCATGTTAAAAAAAGCAATAATAGTGGAACTGTGCGAGTCTTTTGGTTGAATATTGCTGAATCTCGGGTTTATTTGTGTTATGGGCACTGTTCCAAGTTATTTAGGGAATTGAGGAAAGAGAGTGAATTTTGGCAACGGTGTTGCCGAAATTCTAACAAAAGTATGAGAGAGAGAGAGAAAAAAAAAGTGGGAGAGAGAAAATTTTGAATTTCGGCAATGGCATTACCGAAATTCCTGTTACGCGAACACGCTGACCGAGTGGGTGTGAAGTGCTCTCAAAGGGAAACCAATTGTGGCAATGGCATTGCCGAAATAGGGAAAAAAAATTTGTGGCAATTGTGGTAATGCCATTGCCGAAAATGGGAGGGGGGGGGGGGAAATAGTGGTTGCCAAAATCTGGGGAGGAATTAAAAAAAATAATAATGTGCTACGTCCACAATATTTTTACAACATTTTCACAACAAATCACAGGTGATTAGTTATTATTAGTTCAAATTTGAATTTAACACTAAGATTACTTTTTTAATCCAACAATAACAACTAGTAACAACCAGCCACTTAGAATTTGTTGTAAAAATATTGTAAAAATCGTGTGCACATATCATTTCTCAACAAAAAATAAATGTGGAATGGATTTATGGCAATGGCATTGCCGAAATAGGAGGGAAAAAAAAATTTGTTGCAATTGGTTTGTGGTAATGGGATTGCCGAAATAGGTGGAAAAAAAAATTGTGCAATTGTGGCAATGCCATTGCCGAAAATGAGAGGAAAAAATTCAATGGCATTGCCACAATTGCACTGTATTACATTGATGAGTTTATCTTATGAACTTTTCCTCTCAGGTTGTTTTTCTTGATTGCCGAGATTTGCTTGCTTGGCTCGGTTAGAAATGCCTACCACACAAAGTACAGAGGAATAATTGGTGGAGATTCTTTCTCCTGCTCAACCTTGAGAAAGAGAGTTTTTGAGGGCAGGGGCAGCATTCATTTTCTTCACTGCCATAGTCTCTGAGTTTTACTATGTGGCAATGACATTGAATTTTTTCCACCCATTTTCGGTAATGACATTGCCATAATTGCACAAATTTTTTTCGTGTCATTGCCACAAACTAATTGTAAAAAAAAAAAATTTTCCCTCCTATTTCGGCAATGTCATTGCCACAAATCCATTCCATTTTTTTTTTTTTTTTAAAATGATATGTGCACACAATTTTTACAACAAATTCTAAGTGGCAGGTTGTTACTGGTTGTTATTGTTGGATTAAAAAGTAATCTCAGTGTTAAATTCAAATTTGAACTAATAATAACTAATCACCTGTGATTTGTTGTAAAAATATTGTGGATGCAGCACATTATTTTTTTTTTTTAATTCCTCCCAGATTTCGGCAACCACTATTTTTTTCCCCCTCCCATTTTCGGCAATGGCATTGCCACAAATTTTTTTTTTCCTATTTCGGCAATGCCATTGCCACAATTGGTTTCCCCCACACACTTCGAGCACTTCACACCCACTCGGCCAGCGTGTTCGGGCAGCAGGAATTTTGGTAATGCCATTGCTGAAATTCAAAATTTTCTCTCTCCCACTTTTTCTCTTTCTTTCTCATACTTTTGTTAGAACTTCGGCAACACAATTGCCGAAATTCACTATTTTTCCTCAATTCCCTAAATAACTTGGAACAGTGCCCAATCACAAATAAACCCGAAATTCAGCAATATTCAGCCAAAAGACTCGGAACTATGTTGTGAAATTTTTTTACACAAATGGAAGCAGGTGTGGGGGCAATTATACGGGATGAGAAGGGATAGTTGGTTTCTGCTTTGAGCTGAAAAATTAAGGCCCCTTTGGGTACTAGCGAGATAGAGGCTAAGGCCTTTGAAGTTGGTCTACATTTTGCTGGGGAGATGGGGATCCAAGAATTTGTCCTTGAGGGTGATTCTTTGATCATCTCCAGAGCTTTATCTAACTAAGTTTCGACGCTTTCTTTTGTTGCTCTGGTTATCTGTGGTATAATGTTCTTTACGCATAAATTTCACCGAGTTGAAATATTTCATATAAGTAGGCATGGTAATAGACCTGCTCACTTGTTAGCTTAATATACTTTAGGCATTAAAAAATTTTCTAATTGGGTTGAAGAAAATCCTTTTTTCTTGAAAAAGCTCTTCACATTGATGTAATTCCAGTCGTTTAAATTGAATAAAGTTCATAGTATTCCTCAACTCAAAAAAAAAAAAAAAAAAAAAAAAATAGTGGAACTGTATTGTGACAATTTTTTATATTGTGTTATGACAAAATGCACGGCTTAAACAAATATAATAAAAAACCAATAATATAAAATAAATTGGTGGATTGTAACTTTCCACAATTATCTTAAGCATAAGGGCTAGAAAAAAATAACAACAAAATAAAGGAATGTAATTTGCCTTAGTTAATTAAGTATTCAATAATAGCAATATCCCACTTAAAGCCAATTTAGTGCGGGTCTGGACAATTTTCCATTTGGAGCATAGTACATATTATGAAAAATTAAAGGGGGAAACTGCTAGTGGGGTTTGCATCTCAGAATTAATATCACTTTAAATTTTAAAATGAGTTGTGAAAAAATTTATATGCTTAAATGTATTCATAGTATATTTCACAATTTTCCTCACTTTTTTTATTAAAAAAAATGAGAATAAGAAGAGAGTGATCCATTATTATCACTTATCAGCACCTTTTCATTTATTAATCACATATTATTATCTCTTGTAAAAATATTTGTAAAATTATAAATAAATTGTCTCTTTTGCAAATGTCAACATTAGTTTATATTGCTTCAATATACACACACACCATATCCAATTGCTTTGGCCTTTTACCCTCATAATAAATATCCTGTATAATTCTATCTTCATATCTTATGCAGTTAGTTTTCCATCTTCATTGATATATAATTTGAGGTGGGATTCAGTTAACTCAATTGGTAAAATTTTTTGTCATCGAACAAGAGATCTGAAATTTGAACCCTACCTTAATAAGATTCTAACCCCTCTTATACTAAAAACCAATTGGTGTCTTGGTAAAAAAAAAAAAAAAAAAAAAAACAATTATCATATGTTGCAATTAATAAATAAAAAACTTAAAGGAAGGAAAGTTTAGCAAATTACATTTTTTTTGAGAAATGTGGCCAGCCTGGTCTCTCTAACATTTCTTTTTAGGTTAGCCATTATTAGAAATTAGAAAACCTTAATATGCTTGTAGGGGCCTTTTTTTGCTGTGTTGGGTTGGGCTGCCCCTTCGTGATCGTAGGCCCAAGTGTTCTGGGTTGCAGGAGTCGAGACCGGGCCAACTGGAACTCAACTTGGCCGGCTTGTGCGCGAACAATGCCTCGTATGCCAGGGGAGTGCTTACCGCAGGCTGAGTTGTCACAGAGAAAAGCTTACGGCAAGCAGAGCTATTTCAGAAAAATGCTTACGGTAGGCAGAGCTGTTTCAGAAAAATGCTTACGGCAGGCAGATATAATTGATAAACAGAACCATGCATTCTGGAATGACCAGATAGTTCTTTAAATGGAAATGACCAAATAATCCATAACTATAATAACACTTAACAATCTTTGACAAATAAATAGTAAAGGAGAATGGTAATAAAAATTAATCAATAGACATGGAACAAGTTTAGTTCGGTCCGCAGGAGTAAAGCCAAAGAGGAAGAACACCTCTTCTCAACGCGATTAACCTCCGAGGAAAAGAAATCCTGCCGTGGAAGTTAATGGATTTGAGGGAGGTGGACCCGAATGGACAATACCCGAAATAAGTATAGAAGAGAGCAGGGATTTGAGAGGGAGAGAAGGGAAGAGACCTATCGGTGCATGCCACTAACTCTCACTCTTTTTCTTTCTATCTTTTCTCCTTTTTTTCCTTTTAGTCTTTCCTTAACGATTTCCACCTTTGTGGTTTTAGTGTCGTGCTTCCCCCTGTTTTCCTAAGTGTGTTACAGAGTATTTTTCTTAGTATTGTATTGTATTGCTCTCTTGTTGTTGTTGTTTGTACACGACAGAGGCTCCCTTCTTATAGTGCCTGCCGTGAACGGATTTTACTATTCTACCCTCCAACCACCTTTGTCTGGTCCGGGCATACTTGCCGACCATTACTGTTCCGTCTACGGGTACCCTACTACAGACAAAGACAACCACTTTGTCCGTTAGCCTGCCGTGGCATTTCTTCCTGCCGCGATGATGTTTTTTCTCTCTCTATCCCTCATGGCATGCACCTATTGGTTCCAACTCAGCCTTGCCTCTTTTGGGCAGTATGTCATCCCAGCAGGACGTATCCCCCAAAAGAGCTTAAGCAGGAACCTCAAAACAGGCCTTCCCCTCTCCCCACCTCCAAACCGTGCCCTCTTACCTCTGACCCACGACCCCACCATGTCCTGTATTGGCTGGGTACAGGCTGGTGGTGCCTGGGCCTTGCGCGTGTTTATGTCTGAATTCTGCCTGCTGTTCATGCATTTGCCGTGGACTGGAGACTTTGCTTGCCTACCGTCCGTTTCTGGCTTTTCACGAGTTGCTATTCTGATTTCCCGCTCCTTCAGGATCTGGGCTTTACTCAGTGTTGGGCTTTGTGTTCCTTTCAGCCCAATTCGTTTAATTGCCTTTGCTTCCTTCCGCATTATTTAGCATTTCCTGCCGCAGTGGCTTCTTCCTGCTGGGCCTTTTCTCAGGCCCGCCGTTCCATTCTTTCCCCCAGTGGCTTAATTGTGGCCACTGGTGTTCTTGCTCATGGGCTCTCATGTCCCTTTCTTTTCCCTTGGGCCTCTCCGGCCCATTTCTTTGGACGTCCTTGGTCCGTTTACTAACTCCGCATCCCATGGGCTCTTACTAACTTAATTGGGCTTCCCCAGCCCAATTTCCTCATTCTCATCCTTGGGGTTCATGGGCTTGCCATTATCCCCTACTTTCTTTGTTTACTTTACTTTGGGCCTGCCGCGGCCCATTCTCTCTTTTCCACAACACATACTGCCCATGGGTGCTATTTTCTCTCTTTCCGGGCCTTTTAGGCCCACTTACTTCCTCAAGACCCATTCATTCGTATTGAGGGGCCTGTGATCCATTGTTCCTGCCGCTTGGGCCTAATGGTTTTCTTTCACTTGGTCTGCCGCTTCTCTGCTGCCTGCATTGCTGGGTTGGGTTGCCTTTGTCTATTTCGAAAAAATGACCCTCAGCATTTAGCCCCCTGAACATATGGAACGTTCCTGTGGTCCATATGTGAATAAAAGACCTTTCTGTCCTTTGTGTTTCCCTTCTTTCTTTTCCTTCGCGGGCTTTTTGAAACTGTGGACCCCTTCACATGTACTTATATTTCTTTTTCTGCCGTGAATAGTGATGACTCTTCGATTTTCCCTGAATGACAGTTATCCTAAGACACAACTACCGCTTCATTTATTTCATTCTTCTTTCGATGGCTGATCAGTCGCCTTCCTTCAGGCCAGTATTAATTACTCATGTATTTAAGAAGAGAGTCCCTTCGAAAATCAATCACAAACACCATCTTTTCCAAAACATCGTGTCTGTCCCTCTTCCTTTATCGTCTTCTTCTCTTCGAACATCTATATCTCTTCTGCTCAGATCAAACCGCCGCACAATGGCGCCGGTGAAAAGCCCAGGTTCCTCCCGCCGCAAAGGGAAATAGAAAGTTTCTGACCTTCTCGCCGGACAAGAAATGGGCGAGGAGGCCATGTACTCCGACTCCGATCATTCCGGCGAGGAAAATGCGCCGCGCGACCCCGACAGTGAGTGTGCTCCTCTAATCGACCCTTGGTATAACCCTTATCCTCTCTTCCCTGAGGTTCCCGGTGATTACGTGCCGCCACCGCCAGGCCGCGTGTGGCTTTCTATGTGCAGACGGAACCCCAATGTTTCTTGGGCTCCGGTGTCTTCCTCCATTTCCGATTTGGTCATCCGTCAAGGTGTCTCTCTTCTCGTGCCGATTCATTTCGTGTTTGGGTCAGGAACGGCCTCGGGTTGGAAGGAGTGGGTTGACCGAGAGTTATCCGACTCGGTTTTTATGGGCTTGTTGCAGCGGGCCGGCATTCTGAAGTCCATCATTTTATCCCGGAGTCTTTCTAATTTCTGAGACACTTACAACCTTCGTCACTTGGTTCGCCGGTGGTGTGCCACCACCCACACATTCTTCTTCTCCTGCGGCGAACTGACCGTGACCCTTGAGGATGTGGCCAACCAACTCCTCTTGCCAATCCTTGGTGATGTGGATCCTGCCACCATAGAGCTTTCTCTGGAGGAAGAAGCCATTGAGGCCGAGTTGAGAAAGGGGATGGCTGGGAATGCTAAGTTATCGTACTGGGTTAGTTCTTCCTCTAAGTTTTCCGTTGTCGCCCACCACGCGGCCTTTGTTGCTTTTTGGCTTTGCAAGTTCGTTTTTGGTTCACATCCCCATTACGCCATCAAGCCTTTGTACTTCCGTTTGGCCATTAAAATATCTGCCGGAGTGAGTCTGCCGCTGGCCCCCATGTTCTTGGGGCATTTATATGTGCAACTGGACATCCTGCGGAGTGATGAGAGTCAGGCTGGTTCCTGCCACATAGTTGCTTCTTCTGTACACAGCACTATTCTGCAGCAGTTGTTGTTTGAGCGTTGTGCTCAATACTTGGCGAAGTGTAGGCCTGTTCGCTTCGCGAGAGAGAAATACCAATCATGTCCGCGAGTGATCACTGACTTCTGCGGCAGGTTTGAATCCGATTTCCCTTTAGCTTTTTGTTGGTCTGGTCTGAAGCCCATTGGTCACTCAGTTGTTAAGTCTTTTGATAGTGGTACTGGTTTTACTTGGAGAGCTTACAGAAATTTAGGCAGGGGTTACACATGTACTGATTCTGCTATGGGTCCGTTTACTGATATTATTGGGACCACCACTCCTTTGGCTGGTTTTGATGAGGCGGGGATCACCTATTTGGCGGCTACCAATGTTGGATGGCTGCCATACTTGACCGATAAGGGCATCAGATTTGTTCACTACCCTGCCAACCGAGTGAGGAGGCAGTTTGGGCTGGACCAGGATATCCCTGATGACCTTTCTTATCTCATGGAATCTCCTACTTTTGTTCGGCCTTTCCTGCGGCAGACTGCTTTTGACTTTTGGAGATCGCGCTTTAATGCAGTTACCATTCCTGGCTCGTCGAGAGAGGGTCTTTGTACTCCTGCCATGCATGGCTATTGGCAGGCAGTGATGACCTCGTTTGGGCAAGAGTTGGTAGGTAGCCGTGGCTTCTCCCTTATTCCACCTGACGGGCTAAGTATGCTTGTATCTCCCAACCCTCGGTTGCTCTTGCCTTCCAAGTCAGTTTTAGATTATGTCCAGAAGCAGAGCCGCTCTGCTGTCTTTGAGTGGGACGAGAAGAAGAAAGGATGGTGTTGGCTCACAGGTGATTTTCCCCCTGGTTGGGAGAAGAAAGTTAAGGTAACCAACATTCCTGCGCCGACCAAGAAAACTCCTGCCAAGCACAAGTCCGCAAGCAAGCCCAAGCCTGCTGCCCCACAGCCAACCACGGATGCTCCCCTTTCTAGCAGGACACGGGGTAGCAAGAGGAAAACAACCCCCCATCCCATGCCTGCCGCTGAGCGAAGGGTATGTTATATATTTTGTCTTTTGTGTTTTGACTTTAACTTGCCTGCGGCGAGCCCATGCCACGCCTACTGATTCCTTTCCTTAACACTGCCTCTTGTCTCTCTTTTTCTTTGCAGTTTAAGCATAAGGAAGACACGTCATCTGCCCATCCCATTGAACTTGATGAGCCTGAATTCGAGGTAATCTCCTCTATTTCCTTCTTTCCTCCTCTTTATTATTATTATTTTTTTACATATATTTCATCTGCCACGTGTCTTCATTTGTCTGGATTAGCCGTAGGTTCCCTTATTCTTTACCACATGTGTATATATGTATTTTTCTTTCTTTTGCTTTCCAGGATCAGCCCGAGCCCCTTTCCATCTATCGTCCTACAGTCGAGGAGCTGCCCGCCTCCATGGGCACACCCATGGCAGATTCTTTTGATGGGGCTGGTGAAGCTTCTCAGATGTCCATTATTTCTGCTGCTGCACATGGGATTCCTGCCGAGACTCCTAGCCTTCCCACCGGATTGGTACCCAGAGAAGAGGGTACTCACACTGAGGGGGTTAGCGAGGCCCCTCCCTTCTCAGCCGAGATGCCTATTTCCCTACAGGAAATTGCTCCTCCTGCCATAACTCAGACCGAGGCTGTTTCACCCGTTGCTCCTTTTGTCATTTCTACCAGTGATCCTTTTGCGACTTTGTCTCAGGCCGTGAAGGATGGTTCTTCCTTAGTAGTCACTCCTTCTTCCATTCCCAGTTCGGCCACTCGCGGACCCAATGTTGATCTGTCTTCCGAGGAGTCCGAGGGTATTCTTGAAGATATTGATAGTGAGCCCGTCTTGCCGAGGAGGATTTCTGAGTCCGAGGAGGAAAGGGATGCTCCACCCGAGGCTGGATTCATGGGTATGTCCCCACTCCCCTTTTTTTTTTCTTTTGTTGGATTCGCTTTTCCTTCTTTATTCACTGGGCCCACTTTTTTTTATTTTTTTTTTTATTTGCATGTCTATTTTCTTTTGTTTACAGAGACTTTTGAAGGGCTAGGCATTGCGGCCAGCGTAGGGACGCCTGCGGTAGTTAATCCTGCCGCGCCCCCAGCACCCATTCCTGCCGTATTTTCTGCACCAGCTTCTGCCATATTTACAGCGTCAGTTTCTGCCATTCCTTCTGTGCCTGCTTCAGTTCTTCCCACAGCCCCCATTGATGTTGGTTCTGGTAAGCTTCCTTTCCCCCTTGTCTATTTTTTATTTGCTCCCCGTGGGTTTGTTCCTTTCCCCTTTTCTCTTTTAGTTCCTCATCTCATGCCTTGTGTTTTCCTTGATAGGATCTCTTCCTATAGCCCCATTCCAGTTTGAAGCGGGTAGTAGTTCCACCACCCTTCCAGGTCCTGTGGACGAGGCTGTTGCCTTTTTCACCCGCTTTGACCAGCCTGAAGTCAATGACCTTGATCCTGCAGCTTTCTGGGGCTCCGGGACTCCTTATGTGGACTTTCATGGCTTTAGAGTCCCTGAGGACTGTGCTTCTCATCTGGTGATGATCTATGACAACCGCGGGGATTTCATGCAGGGCTTTCGACTTGGTCGTTTGGTTAGAGAGCATTTTTTGAAGATGTTGGGGAGTGTGCTGAATGACATAGAGCATAGCTTTGTTGACACTGTTTCTACCGAGAGGATTCTGCAGTGGAGGGTTGCGGTGCAGGAGCTTGTCAGCGTAGGCTTCACCGTGGAGTTCCTTTTGGATTACCTTCGAGAGATTGCTCGGGCTGTTTTCATGAGGAGAGTGCGGCCCACTGTTGATGCTATTGACTTGCGCCTTGAGATCTTGAGAAAGGAGGTGGCAGACTTGGAGGGCCATCGCGAGCGTCTTCTTTCCAGTGTTGGTGGATCCGATCATTTTGGAGATCGGTCTCTTATTTTCGGGCTTCGTTGATGCAGTTTCTTCCTTGTTTCGTTGTTTCCTTTTCCTTATGACTCTATTTATTACATTATGTTTTTCTTGTAGCACTTACTTGGCTAGTTTGCCACGATCTGGGTTTGTAACTTAACTTTGTGATGCTACACTTTACATTTTGCTATGACATATGATGATAATACTTGGTGCTTTTCATTACATCCTGCCGAAAGCAAATTACAATTTCATGTTGTGACACAGTCACTTGAAAAATGATAAGGTAAAAGGAAACATAAAGGTTTTTTTTTTTTCTTTTAAATAAAACAAAGGAAGGGAAAAAGACAATCATGTAAGTTTTCTCCTCAGGCATAATACTGCTTCAGCCATTTCCCGTTGATTGGATCCATTAAATCTTTGCCATCCATCTGAGTCAAATGGTAGTACCCGCTTGGGTGTGCTTCCCTTATCACAAGGGGTCCTTCCCACTTTGGTGCAAATTTGGATGGTCCTGCCAGGCCTCTTCTAACATAGTCTGCTACTTTCAAAACAAGCTGTCCTTCCACGAACACTCTCTCTCTAGTCATCCTGCCGTAAGCTTCAGTCATCTTTTACCTATATCTACGGCTGCGTTCCTGGGCCTGTTCTCTTTTTTCGTCAAGTCCCTCCAGGTCTTCACACCTTTCTGCCGCAAAGACCTCTTCTTCTTCTCTTCCCTTTTCTTGCATTTTCATGACCTTCAGGGATGGGGTCATTACCTCCGCTGGGCTCACCACTTCAGTCCCGTAGACCAAGGAAAAAGGTGAAAAACCTGTGACTGACTTAGGCGATTTTCTGGTAGCCCAAAGGGCGTCTGGCAGGTGCATTGCCCATCCTCCCGTGTACTCCTGACTCATTTTACTTATAATTTTTATAAGGGTTTTGTTTGTTGCCTCCGCTTGCCCATTCCCTTGAGGGTAGTAAGGTGATGACCGGTGATGCTTAACTTGGTAGAACTCTAACATCTTCCTTACTTCACTGTTGACAAAAGGTGTGCCATTGTCACTGATGATTCTGTGGGGTACCCCGAACCTCACGATTATGTTTTCCTTGATAAAGTTTGCCACCGCTCCTCCGGTGGCTTTGCGAAGCGGCACTGCCTCTGCCCATTTAGTAAAATATTCCGTAACTACCAATATCCATATATATCCTCGTGACGGTGGGTTAACCGGTCCTACCAAATCAAGCCCCCAAGTGTGGAAGGGCTATGGGGTTACCATGCTGTGCAAATTCTGCGGATGGGTGTGAATTAAGTTGGCCTGCATTTGGCAACTGTGGCACTTCTTTACAAATTCTGCCGTATCCTTCTTCATGGCAGGCCAGTAGTAGCCCATTTGCAGCAGGCACCTGTAAAGTCTTTTCTTCCCCTGGTGTTCCCCACACTCTCTTGAGTGTACTTCTTTCACCATTTTTTCTGCTTCTTCAGGACCCAGGCACCTTAAGGGGTCCCCATCATACCCCTTTTTAAAGAGGACCATATTGTGCATGAAGTAGCGTGTCGCCAGCCGCTTGAGTTTATATTTTTCACTGTGCTTCCGCGGCAGGATACCTTCTGTCAGGTATTGGATAAATGGGCTTCTCCAGTCTTCGCAGGTGGACACAACGTAACTTTCTTCTCTGTCTGCCGCAAGTTGGCAAGCCCCACACTGAGTTTGGGCTCGATCCGCATCTTTGCCCATGTTTGGCCAATAAAAGCCTGCCCTTTGAAGCCTGCGGTAAAGACTGACCTCTCCGCAGGATCCGCAGGTTTTGTCGTGTACTTCTTTCAGCTTTCTCTGGGCCTCCTCTGGTCTCACACATCTGGCCAAGACCCCACCTGGCATCCTGCGGTACAACTCCCCCTTCACTAGTGCGTAATCTTTTAGCACCTTCAGTCCTGCGGCATCATCTTCATTCATCAAAGCTTCCTTTATGGGAATCCGCCAGTCTTCGTCGCACCGTTCCTCTTGGAATTTCTCCTTCAACGTATCAATTATCGATTCTCTCCTTTTGCTGACCTCTACTCTGGTGCTATCTCCTTCAAACATTATCTGAGATCCCAGCGCGGCTAACACGTCCGCAAATCGATTTTCATTCCTAGGAGCGTGCTCTATTTCAAAAGTTGAAAACTTTTCCTCCATTTTCTGAGCCATTGCTCTGTACGGGGCTAGGCTAGGCTCTTTCAAGGAGAAACTCCCGTTGGCCTAGCAGACCACCAAATTTGAATCGCCTAACACCCTCAAGTGTTTGACTCCCATTTCAAGAGCCGTGGCCAGCCCGGTTAGATAGGCTTCGTATTCCGCGGTGTTGTTTGAACAGGGGAATTCCAGTTTGAACGACAGTGCCACTGCTTTATCTTCTTCATGGTATAAAACTACTCCCACCCCTCCAGACTGGGCGGTAGAAGACCCATCGAATTTCATCACCCATTGCTCTACGACTTCCTTTGCCATGGCCACTTCCCCAGGAACTTCATCATCCAGTGGGAACTCTTCCTCGCCTGGAAATTGTGCCAATAAGTCTGCTATAGCCTGGCTTTTCACCGCCCGGGGTGTCCCCATTCTTAAATCATATTGCGATAATTGTAGCAACCATTGGGATATCCTGCCAGAGAGGATCGGTTGCTGCAGCAAAGCCTTGATGGCGTGGGATTTGGTCATCAACCATACCTCGTAGGCCAAGAAATAATGGCGCAACCTTTGTGAAGCATATACAATGGCTAAGCATGCCCTCTCTGCCCTTGGGTATCGAGTTTCTGCATCCTTCAAGGCGCGACTGATATAATATACGGGCTGCTCAGTGCCACCCCTATCCTCTTGGGCGATCAACGCACCAATGGCATATGAATTGGTAGCCAAGTAGAGCAACAGTGGCTTCTTGTGAATCGGGGCCTGCACTGTGGGGAGGTTCATCATGATCTGCTGTAGCCTTTTGAAGGCTGCCTGCTGCAATTCCCCCCACTCAAAATCCTGCCCTTTTCTGAGCAGCTTGGTGAAAGCGGAGGTGATTGATGCCAACCCGGGGATAAATCTTCGGATATACGAGACTTTCCCCAAGAAGCTCTTTAATTCCTTTACCGTACTCGGAGGTTTCATGGTCGCAATGGCCGTAGCTTTGGCTGGGTCCACATCTATTCCCCTACTATGAACTAAGAAGCCTAGGAACTTCCCAGAGGACACTCCGAATGCGCATTTGAAAGGGTTCATTCTCAGTTTGAAGGCTCTGCACCTCTCGAATACTCTCCTCAACACTTGGAAGTGTTCTTCTCATTTCCTTGACTTTACTACTATGTCGTCTACGTAGTCCTCCAGTTCACGATGCATCATGTCGTGAAATATGGTCGTCATTGCTCTCTGATAAGTGGCACCCGCATTTTTCAACCCGAAGGGCATTACAGTGTAATAAAAATTGCCCATGGGTGTTCTGAAAGCGGTTTTCTCTGCATCCCTTGGCGCCATCCTAATTTGGTTGTACCCGCTGAACCCATCCATAAACGAAAACATGGCACTGCCTGCCGCAGAATCTATCAGTAAGTCCATGTTTGGCAAAGGAAACTCATCCTTTGGACAGGCCTTGTTGAGGTTCCTGAAATCCACACAACACCTTATCTGGCCATTCTTCTTCTTCACGGGTACGATGTTGGACAGCCATCGCGGGTGTTGGATAGGTTTGATGAATCCTGCGGCAAGCAATTTCTGCACTTCTTTGATTATTTGCCCTTCTACTTCTGTGTGGAATGTCCTGGCAGGCTGGGTATTGGCCTGGCCTCTGGGTCTACATTCAACGTGTGTGCAACTAGCCCAGGGTCTAACCCCGGCATTTCATTGTATTCCCATGCGAAGACATCTTTAAATTCTTTCAAGAGCAACATCAGTTCTGCCTTTTCCATTTCTGCCAAACTTGCACTAATCAGGATAGGTCTTGGTCCCTGTGAAACAGATCCCAAGTCAACCTCTTCCATTTCTTCTTCTGCCGTAACCTGTACTTCTTTTTCTGTCGCAACTTTCTCATTCTCTTTTTCACTACTTTCCTCTTCTGACTTTTCTTGAACCACGCAACACGTCAAGTTCTCGTGTTGCCACTCCTGGGTGGGGCCCTCTTGCATTTCACTCGTGGGCCCCGCGCCCCTTCATAACTTATACACAATCCTGCCGTCAGGACCTCGGATCCTGACGCAGTGGGGTGTATCCTCTGGGTCCGCGATTGGCGCTTCCTTCCTCTTCTTTTTTCTGGCCAGTTACTCCCTTAGGTCAGGCTCGGGATCATCTTGGATGTCTCTCCATTTAGGCACGAAGGTACCTTGTGGCCTTGACACTGAATTTTCCCCGGATGGAGCCCATCGATCGTAGAACATGGTTTCTACTAAGTGAGCTTCTGCCTGCTCAAATGGTGAGTGATTCGCTGCTATGCGTATCATCTTGCCGTTCATCCGTCCTTTCACACATTGGTGGTAGGTGGATGGAACTAATCTGTGTTTATGCAACCATGGTCGTCCCAAAAGGACGTGGTATGAGACTTCCGTTTTTACCACGTGGAACCGAGCTAGAGAAGCTATGGGTCCCACTTTTAACCACAACTGGATATGGCCTGCGGTGTACTCTCCCCTTCTACCGAATCCTGTCACTTCCATTGGACACCCTTGGATCTTTCTATCTGAAATCCCCGCAGCTTGCAGAGTGCTCAACGGGATGAGGTTTACGGAAGCGCCCGTATCTATTAAGGCTCTTTTTATGGGGATTTGATTTATGGATGCTGCAAGATAAAGAGGTCTCCTGTGGTCTGGATACCCCACTTCCATATCTTCATCACTGAAGGTGATTTCAGTTAACTCCTGCAAGAGAGCCCTGTTATCTTGGACTTCTGCTGATAAACATTCCACCCCTGCCCCGGAGGCAATGCTTACTAGAGCCTCGGTAGCTACTTTTCTTTCTTTTGTTGTGAGGCCTAGCTGATCAAATAAGTTTTTGAATTTGGAGCTCTGTTGTAAAGTAGTAATCGCTGCGGCAGGCAAGGCCGGATTCTCTCTTTCGTCATCCCCTGGATCCGCACAGATCACTACTACTGCTACACCCTTCCCTTTGTGATTCGGGAGTGGGTTTCTTTGGACCTCCTGCTGGGACAGTTCTAAAGTTCCTTCCTTTATCCTGTGGTGCACTAGTCTGCGGAGTGCCCAACATTCTGCGGTGGCATGTTGGACATAGTTGTGTAAACGACAAAAACGCGGGTCCCTCCTTTCTTCCTCGGTGGGCTCCCTAGCAACTTGGTTAGGTTTGAAAACGCCATCTGCTATCCATTTGTCTAGCAGTACGTCTAGCTCCTTTGCGGTGCATGGTATTGGCAGGGGAGTATCGTATTCTTTCCCGTCGGTCTTCCTCCTCCGCTCACTGGTGGATACCGCCATGGCTTGCGGGGCACTCCTTTTGTCCGTGCTTGGCTTTACGGACTAGGCAGTTTTTCTTGCCTTTTGTAACAGCTGCGCGAACTGGGAGATTTCAAGGTTTTCTAGGACTGCCCTGTATTCCCTGATCATATTCGTCATACACATCTCCACCAGCGTCCTTTCCTCACAATGGTCATAGCAGTCGAGTGCTATGTCCCTAAATCTCTTGATGTACTCCATCAAGTCTTCACCATTCCTTTGTTTAGTCGCTTGCAATGTTGCAAGTGTCACCGTTTCTTCTCCGTGAAAGTACTTGGTACAAAATACATCCACCATATCATCCCAGGTTGTGATGGATCCTGGCTTCAAGCCAATGTACCAGGTATAAGCCCGGTCACACAATGATTTAGAAAATTCTCGAAGACACAAGTCCTCGTCTGCGGCATAAGGGCCGAGCGTATCAATGAACTTGCTCACGTGCTCAACAGCACTTCCCTTCCTGCCGTCATATTGTGCGAATACTCGCGGTTCATACCTCTCGGGGTATGGTTTACTGAGCACCCTTAGTGGGTATGGGGGTCTACGTGCGTAGAATCTCTCCTTTGGTCCTCTGGCCCTCTCTTGCTCCAGGAGAGCTGCTACTTCTACCATAATAATAAAACGTTGATCTGTATTCTGTGGGACACCACCTACTAGTGTCTCTTCTGGCCCATGCTCTGGATCATGTTGGCTTCCTTTTTCCTTTGTTCTATCCGTCTTTAGTTGACGAATTTCTTCCATCATTTGCTGTTGCGAGTGCTGTAAGGCCTGCAATACTTCAATGAAGGTGTTGGCATTGTCTGCGGGGATCCTCGGAGGAGGTTGGGGTCCAGCCCCCATCTCGTTAGCACCTTCTGCCTGATTAGGCTGTGGTTGGTGGGGCGTTGTGGGCCTGGACTCTGCTTGTGAGGGTACAGCACTCATGTTGCGTGTAGTCCTGGATTTTGGAGGCATTTGTTTGCGAGGGCTCTTGTCCCTGGACTATTTCTCAACTCCCCAGTGGAGTCGCCAATTTAATGTGGGGGCCTTTTTTTGCTGTGTTGGGTTGGGCTGCCCCTTCGTGATCGTAGGCCCAAGTGTTCTAGGTTGCAGGAGTCGAGACCGGGCCAACTGGAACTCAACTTGGCCGGCTTGTGCGCGAACAATGCCTCGTATACCAGGGGAGTGCTTACCGCAGGCTGAGTTGTCACAGAGAAAAGCTTACGGCAAGCAGAGCTATTTCAGAAAAATACTTACGGCAGGCAGAGCTGTTTCAGAAAAATGCTTACGGCAGGCAGATATAATTGATAAACAGAACCATGCATTCTGGAATAACCAGATAGTTCTTTAAATGGAAATGACCAAATAATCCATAACTATAATAACACTTAACAATCTTTGACAAATAAATAGTAAAGGAGAATGGTAATAAAAATTAATCAATAGACATGGAACAAGTTTAGTTCGGTCCGCAGGAGTAAAGCCAAAGAGGAAGAACACCTCTTCTCAACGCGATTAACCTCCGAGGAAAAGAAATCCTGCCGTGGAAGTTAATGGGTTTGAGGGAGGTGGACCCGAATGGACAATACCCGAAATAAGTAAAGAAGAGAGCAGGGATTTGAGAGGGAGAGAAGGGAAGAGACCTATCGGTGCATGCCACTAACTCTCACTCTTTTTCTTTCTATCTTTTCTCCTTTTTTTTCCTTTTAGTCTTTCCTTAACGATTTCCACCTTTGTGGTTTTAGTGTCGTGCTTCCCCCTGTTTTCCTAAGTGTGTTACAGAGTATTTTTCTTAGTATTGTATTGTGTTGCTCTCTTGTTGTTGTTGTTTGTACACGGCAGAGGCTCCCTTCTTATAGTGCCTGCCGTGAACGGATTTTACTATTCTACCCTCCAACCACCTTTGTCTGGTCCGGGCGTACTTGTCGACCATTACTGTTCCGTCTGCGGGTACCCTACTACAGACAAAGACAACCACTTTGTCCGTTAGCCTGCCGTGGCATTTCTTCCTGCCGCGGTGATTTTTTTCTCTCTCTATCCCTCATGGCATGCACCTATTGGTTCCAACTCAGCCTTACCTCTTTTGGGCGGTATGTCATCCCAGCAGGACGTATCCCCCAAAAGAGCTTGCGCAGGAACCTCAAAACAGGCCTTCCCCTCTCCCCACCTCCAAACCGTGCCCTCTTACCTCTGACCCACGACCCCACCATGTCCTGTATTGGCTGGGTACAGGCTGGTGGTGCCTGGGCCTTACGCGTGTTTATGTCTGAATTCTGCCTACTGTTCATGCATTTGCCGTGGACTGGAGACTTTGCTTGCCTGCCGTCCGTTACTGGCTTTTCACGAGTTGCTATTCTGATTTCCCGCTCCTTCAGGATCTGGGCTTTACTCAGTGTTGGGCTTTGTGTTCCTTTCAGCCAAATTCGTTTAATTGCCTTTGCTTCCTTCCGCATTATTTAGCATTTCCTGCCGTAGTGGCTTCTTCCTGCTGGGCCTTTTCTCAGGCCCGCCGTTCCATTCTTCCCCCAGTGGCTTAATTGTGGCCACTGGTGTTCTTGCTCATGGGCTCTCATGTCCCTTTCTTTTCCCTTGGGCCTCTCCGGCCCATTTCTTTGGACGTCCTTGGTCCGTTTACTAACTCCGCATCCCATGGGCTCTTACTAACTTAATTGGGCTTCCCCAGCCCAATTTCCTCATTCTCATCCTTAGGGTTCATGGGCTTGCCATTATCCCCTACTTTCTTTGTTTACTTTACTTTGGGCCTGCCGCGGCCCATTCTCTCTTTTCCACAACACATACTGCCCATGGGTGCTATTTTCTCTCTTTCCGGGCCTTTTAGGCCCACTTACTTCCTCAAGACCCATTCATTTGTATTGAGGGGCCTGTGATCCATTGTTCCTGCCGCTTGGGCCTAATGGTTTTCTTTCACTTGGTCTGCCGCTTCTCTGCTGCCCGCATTGCTGGGTTAGGCTGCCTTTGTCTATTTCGAAAAAATGACCCTTAACAATGCTCAAATCATAAGCTAATCATTCAAGGCTATAGTTTATATGGTAAGTTCAAGTTAGCTCAACTGATAAAATTTATTGATATAGAATAAGAGATTTGAGAATAGACTCCCACTTACACTAAAAATTAATTGATGTTTTTAGTTGATGATAAATATCAATAATTATGAAGATGACGTCATAAGTTAAAATTCTATTGTATCTATAATATCAAAGGGGGAGTAGTTAAGCAAATTGCATTTTTTGAGAAACGTGAATCTTTCTAAATTTTCTTTTTAGCTTAGTCATTATTAGAAATTAGAAAAGCTTAATCTGCTCAAATCATAAGCAAATCAATCCAATCTATATGGTCAATCAGCTTAAAGTTGCTCCCTTTTTCTTAGGTAAAGATGATAATTAATATGAGCTTTTGATTAGGAATATAGCTTGAGTTGTGCTCCATTTACTAGACCCTATTTTTTACTTTTTAATCCCCCACCTTTTTTTTTCTTCATAAAATGTTAGAGCTACAAAATATTTAACAATAATTTTTACAAATTGTTGATGTGGTGAGTAGTTATTGGTAAGTAAAAAAGTGATGTTAGTGGTAGACCCAGATGAGAATCAATAAAAATTGCTTATATTAACAATTTATAAAATTGTTGTAAAATAGTTTGTACCCATAGTATTACTCTTTTTCCCCCCTTTTATGAGATTTAAATTGTTGTTGTTAATTTCAGTAAAAAGAAAGCACTGTCAAGAGCATTTTTTTTTTAAAAATTTCAGAAGGAGAGCACTATGCCCCTTAATAAACTTATATGGACGGGCAAAATCAAGGCTATGTTAGGCAACTCTGCCTTCTAAAATTAATTTAGATGGAAGGAAGGTTATATTATAGAATGTTTTCGTGTGACTTGTGTTGTGTTAGATAACTTATTAGATTAAATGATTTTTTTTTTATATAAAAAAAAAAGATTAAATGATTTTTTTTATAAAAAAAAATTTAAATGATTAAATTACAATTTATTTTTTTAAAGTTAAACTTTTGGAACAATCAGTATTAACTGAATTATAAATTAAAAAAAAATAGTAAAAAGGAGGTTTATATTGCAAATGTTAAGTTGGCTTGAATTTAAGTGGTCTATAAGCGTCTTACATGATATGAGATTAAATCCTGTAGTTTGTTGAGTGACACATTATCAACTTACTCTAAACAATTTTATTTTTTTGGCAAAATACGATATACTTTAAACTCATAGTATATGTTTCATGATCATCGTTTTTTATCATCAAATAAAAAAATTAATTAATTTTTAGTGTAAATGAGATTCAAACCCAAGACTTGATCAATTGAGCTACTAAAACCTACACTTTGGTCGATTATGAGTGGTATTTTGAATGTCACATTGTCGAATTTATTGGTCTCCTTTTTCTTGTATGGAGAGTTCCATAGCCAACTTGTCAGAATATTGGACCTTATTAACTATTTTTCAAGAGAATTCAAGCCACAATGTAAAGCTAATTTTGTTAATTTTTTTTGTAAGAAAGTTTTTTGGATGTATTTAGGGACATGCTTTAATGTCACCATTACAATCTCTTTAATTTCTTAATGAAGTTTTTTCCTTGTGGCCATCCACATTAAAGACCAAACCACATAAATCTTTGGTATTCTTCTTTTGCGTGTAGTTGTGTCTCTTTTTCCTTCTAAGTTTTTTTATTCCCATTCTTTGTTTATGAAATCTTTTGCAAGCTATAATAGTTCACAATCAATCTTGTGTTAGGGAACATAAAAAAATGTATGTTAGGGATGCGAACAAGCTAAAGAAACAATCATTCATTACACTTCAGAGGTGGACAAAGCAAGAGAGGATTGGAAATTTTGCTTAATCAGATTCCAGGAAATACCTCTATAACAAGGATTTGTTATTATGGGCATGGAAAGTGGTTGAATACCAGCTGGGAAATGAATTGGAGATCCTTACGGTTTGAGGGGGAAGCAAAAAAGAGCCGAGTGCAATAATGGATGAGTATCTAACAAGAAATTACAGAGCACAGTGGTTCAACACAATGCAACCAAAACAACCAATGCCAAATGGTCTCCTATACTGAAAATGCAGATGGATCAATTTTTCGAAACCTCAATACATCAACACTCGGAATAAGGTTGCTCATAGTTTGATTAATTATTTAGCCCAACAATCACATATTTAATTACACATTCTCCAAAAGGAACAAGCTCGTCAAAGTTGAAAAGCAACACATGCAGCAATAAGAGGAACTCATTTCCCAAAAATGCATTCTATGAGTACATGTAAGATATCAAAAGAACTGCAATTGCTGCACAACATCAATACTCCAGACTAAAACTGCATTTTGTGCTTGCAATATTTCTACATATGCAAAAAAGGCCTTAAAAGTCATCAAGAGGTTGAACAGCAAAGTAATTAAAGATACAAGAGCCTGTCACAGATCCATGCAGTGACTCCATGAGATACTTCCTTCTATCAAACACCATAAACCCGTAGCAAGTTAGGGGCAGCAGTGGGGGCCAGGGTCCCCACAAAAAACCTGCCCAGTTGCCATCCCTAAGGGTAAAAGTTCAAGCCTTGGCTCAAAGCAAAAACCAGTGAAACATTGAAGGGGCAACCGCTTTGAAACAGGACACTTTTTTGACCATTTCCATTTCTTCATTTTCATGTCAAACATAAGAAGAGATGGAGCCTCATAACTCTGTATGTATATAAGATCATCAAAACCACTGCTTGCAAAGACCTTATCAAAATTCCCTAATCCTTGAAAATACATAGAAGGCATGAGTGCAAACTCTTCCCAATCCCTCCCCTTAAGAACCCAAATGCCAATCCCCTTAATAATGCTAGGCTGATCTTGTTCTCCAATTCCTCCAACCAGGACAAGCTTGTTCTTAAGGTTCATTAGCCGGCCACATGTAAGAGGGCAAGGTACTGGGATTAACCTATTGATTAGCACACAACAGAAAGATTGACTAGAAAGATTATAAGTGAGCAAACCATCAGGTTTTCCAGTCAAGTCCAATTCTGTGATAATGTAAATAAGGAAATATAAAACCCCATCACAGATCACACAATCGTCTCCCCCTCTACACCCCATCAAAGTTTCTGTCACAGGTGATACCCACATCTTTGCTTTGGAACAATAGATATGGATTGAGAGAATCCATTGACCAAAATCATGTGGGGCTCTCTTAGACATTACCATTGTTATAGTATAACTTTGTGATGACCTATCCACTGATATTGCAAGAGCATTATAGTCAGAAAATATCAAATATCTAGGAATCTCAAATTTCTCAGAAATTTTAGGAATTGGATTGCAAACATATAGCTGACTTCTAGTGTCATTGTCCATGAAGCATACTAAGCCACACGATGAAGCAATAAAACAAATCGATGTTCCATGACAGGGTAGCTCAAACCTGTACCACTTCTGAACCATGGGGTCATAGGCATACCCAATGAGGTCATAGCCATCGGCATTCCTAATGGGCTTATACGAGTTAGGGCTGCCGCTTGTGAACATAAAGTACCAAGGTTTCCGAGATAAGATGCTTGAGAGGTTCTTTGAAAACCTCCGAGAATGCACAATAGAATTCCACTTTTTACACACAGCACCTGCTCTGAAAATGCTTGCTATGGGAAGAAAAGCTAGAATTCGTTCAAATAGATCGTTAGGGAGGAATGTATCAATGGAAATAAAATTGTTTTCTTCAACATCTTCACCACTGAGCTCTGAATATGAAGCCAAAATTCCAGCTTCCCCTTTAATATCAACAACTATGTTATCAAACCAGAGTGTTTTCCGCTCCATAATCAAATTAAGAAAGAAGACCTGAGACACAACGAGTTCAATGTAATCACTGTAAGACCGATGAGTACTCACTAAACTAAAGTCCAGATATATTGGAAGATGACAATATAAAAGAACATAGATCACATAAATTCTTGGTTGGCATGGTGGTGCCAGTGCATAATGCAGGATTTTAGAGTGACGGTAACATCTATTTTGGTGTAATTTGAAGATTGAATTTGTCACTCCAAATTCCATCAAGATATTTAATTTCCACATTGACAAAATTATCTTTGAAATCGGTTTGAAGGAAAGTTTCTCCAACCAATTATATAACTATCATGCGATCATCCATATGTATACAACTCATTTGACTAATTGAGTTATTCAAATAAAAGACAGGTGAATAATTGCGAGATCACCATATATAGGTAAAATTATTCAATTTGCCATTATATTATACCTTCCCCTTATGTAAAAGTGGATCCTACAAATGAAGTTCATAGATGGAACACATATTTATGTAAATGAACGGGGTAGTAATAAAGGATTGGAAGAAAACTTTATCCTTCTAACATTCACCAAGCTAAAGAAATTTGTATAACGGAAATTAAACAGAAGCAAAGTTTTTGCTATATAGAGTTTTAACTGAAAATCTTTTTAGTGTTTTAATAGTTTAACAAATTATAGTAAATAGTATTTTTAAACTCTTGATTTATAAAGCATGAACAATGAATTGTAGAGTTTATCTTCCCCTAAATTTTCCAAATTTCAAGCTTTCCTAAAAGACCATAAAAGAGTAATGGCCTTAAAAACTATTTTTAGCGAAGCTACCTTCCAAACACAATTTTTCCCCTTCTAAGAAGAGCTTTAGAGCTCTTAAAATTCTTTTGTCTTTTGTGATAGTGCATTACGAGCTTAAATAGTTGAGGGAGAATAAATAAATGTTGATTTTGAATGTTGTCCTTGGATTGATGCACCATACAATTACCATTTTCATGTGAGATGTAAAAGTTGATGGTGTATATTTTTTTAAGCTTTTTTTTTTTTACCCTTTTTAACTTTTTACATGGTCATTGCATGCTATCCAAATAAGTTGTCTTTTGGATTTCAAAACTTGCTCCAGATAAACAGAATGTTTTGCACTATGATCAACCGAATGGAAAAGTCCAATTTGTCATTCCTAAATCCCAACAAATAAGACTTTTAATGACCCTTATTTCTTGTCTGAGAATCTAAATATGTCACATATAGAGAGTTATCAGTTACATTATTCCCAAGCAATCGTCTGAAAGTGTTCATGTGTACTTGGGAGATATTACACTACTAACCAAGAGATTTAATCCTAATTATAAAAATAAAGAAACCAAATAGTAAATAGTAATAGCATATGACAAGAGACATGAAGTTGGGGAAAAAAAAAAAAAACGAATTTAAAGCTCTGCAAAGCCTAAGGAGAAGACTTCCCTATGTTTAGCAAAAGAGACCCATCAAGAACGTACCTTAAGATTAAGAAAAGTGAGGCTTCGTGTTGCTTTCCCCCAGCAGAGTCCTGTGTTTAGCAAAAGCCTTCTCTGTATCTAGACGGCAAAATGGAGATGTAAATGCTTGTGGGATTTGAGGTTGTGGATCATGACTCGCGTGTGTGGATTAAGAGGTGAACGCTCAGAGAAAGTGACATACAAAAGGTGGTTGCGTGTGGTATGTGATATGGGTAAGAGGGTTTGACTTTTAGAATTAGGACTATGTTGAATTAGTCCTTTAGGAATGAAGTATGCGCACTTATAGTCAAGAGATAGAAACGATGTCCTTTTATTGGTACTTAATGGCCAAATGAATCATTGTGATGGACAAAAATATAATTATGAAAATAAAATAAAACTTTGTGGATCAAAATGAAAAATCTCAAATTTAAGGATTAAAATGAGAGGAAAAAAAAAAAAAAAAAACCCTCAAATTTAATTGTTAAAAGTGTAATTTAGTCCCCTCTCTCTCTCTCTCTCAACAGCAAGATCAATCCCGGAGATGATGCAAAGACCATTTTGAAAACAAAAATAAACTTGGCAGACCAAAATAAAGATTCTCGAAGCTTAAAGAATCAAAATGAAAATAGCCCTAAAATTTAAGAATCAATAGTGTAATTTTGATCTTCTTCTATTTTATTGTAATTGAGAGGGTAGATTTAAATCCAGATTTATTGAATTCGATCAAACCGCATCACTAAGCCATGACTCTAAACCAATTTTTTGTTCAATTAAAACATAGGTTCAAAAGAAAATGAGTTAAACCTATAAAGCTTGTTGATGTAAGGTAATTGCATGGTCAATATGGATCAATAATACCTGCAAAACGAGGTCAATTTTATTGGAAGGTATTGTTGTTATGTCGATCTATGCTTCTCCGATACATAAAGTCAATATTCACTTATTTTCTAATGCAAACAATATATATATATATATATTTAGTGTTTTACTAATACCCGTTTCTAGTTTGGATTTCCCAATATATATAAGCATGTTCCTGCCGTGTTTCCCTTAATTTTAGTCATTTTCTTTATTATGGACATAATTAGCCACTGAAGAGAAACATAACTAACTCAATTATGGGCCGGAGTTTTAGGCATGTACCGTTGCTTCTCATAATGGGGAGTAATTGTCTCTTTAGACTCTCTTTAGAAAATAGTAGTAGGAAAGTTGGGTCCAGCTGGAAATCTTTTCAACTAAAATCAAATGGCTAGTTACATATCCCTGAAACATTTTGCAATGGCAGCACAAACATGAATCATCGTTTAAGTCATCTACAATTCAACTTTATATCTCTACAACACAGCATATATTTCCTTACTTCGCGACTACAACAGTCAACAGCATTCAGTGCTTACAATATTTGATGGAAAGTTGGAAACCCTCTACATTTCCAAAGCCTTTACAAAAAGGGGCCATAAAAGCCATCATGAGTCAACTTGCTGCTCTCATTGCAGCCAAGACAAAAGGTAAACATGCAGCTGACAACAAGAAAATTACAAACACCTATCTCCCATTCTGCAATGAAAATTAAAGGATCTAATCTTTGCAACAATTGAAGGATCAATTTTGAAATACCAGAAAGTGAAATCTATGAATTACTATTTCATAATAATGTAACTTTGACTGCTCAAACACTTCCTTTGAACTTTCCCAAAAAGTTGAACACCAAAGTATTTGAAGATACAACACAAACATACAAGAGTATGGGACAAACCTATGAAGTATAAACACCACCTAAGGGAATAATAAACTTTGAAAGCACTCAATCAGGGTGAAATATCAATCCTTGGCTCAAAGCTAAAACCAGTGAAAAGTTGAAGGGGGAACCTCTTTAAGACAGGACATTTTTGTGACCACTTCCACTCCCTCATTTTCATGTCAAACATAAGAAGACATGGAGCACCATAACTCTGTATGTATATAAGATCATCAAAACCACTACTTGCAAAGACATCGTCAAACTCCCCAAATCCTTGGAAGTACTTATGAGGCATTCGTGCAACCTCTTCCCAATCCCTCCCCTTAAGAATCCAGATGCCAATCCCCTTAATAATGCCAGGCTGATCTTGTTTTCCAATTCCTCCAACCAGGACAAGCTTGTTCTTAAGGTTCATCAGCCGGCCACATGTAAGAGGGCAAGGTACTGGGATGAAACTATCAATTAGCATACCACTAGAAGACTGGCTAGAAAGATTATAACTGAGCAGACCATGTCGGTTTCCTCTAAAACCCAATCCTCTGGTTGAGTAAATAAGGAAATAGAAAACCCCATCACAGACCACACAACTATCTCCTCCTCTCCACCCTGTCAGAGTTTCTGTCACAGGTGATAGCCACATCATTGCTTCAGAACAATAAATATGGATCGAGAGAATCCATTGAACAAAATCATCTGGGGTATCCTTAGATATTACAATTGCTACAGTATAGTTGCGTGATGATCCATCCACTGAGATTGCAAGACCGCTGTAATCAAATTCTCTTGAACATCGAGGCATCTCAACTTTCTCAGAAATTTTAGTAATTGGATTGCAAACATATAGCTGACTTCTAGTGTTATGATCCATGAAGCACACTAAGCCACATGATGAAGCAATAAACCATCTTGATGTTCTATCACAGCAGAGTTCAATGCTGTACCATTTCCGAATCATGGGGTCATAGGCAAACCCAATGGAATCATCAGCACTGGGGAACATAAAGTACCAAGGTTTCTGAGATAAGATGCTTGAGATGTTCTGTAAAAACCTATGAGAATGCAAAATCTCATTCCATTTTTTACACACACAACTTGCTCTGAAAATGCTTGCTATGGGAAGATAGGCTAGAATCCGTTCCAACAGTTCGTCAGGGAGGACTGAATCAATGGAAATAATACTGTTTTCTTTAACATCTTCATCACTGAGCTCTGAATAAGAAGCTGAAATTCCAGCTTCCCCTTTAATATCAATAACTTTGTCATCAACCCAGGGTGTTTCCCACTCCATAATCAAATTAAAAAAATAAGACCTGAGGCACAGCAAGTGTAACAAAATGACAGTTGGATTGAGCCTCTTCACTAACATAAAATCTAGAAACCATCGAAAATGACAATATTATAAAAGCGCACACAATACAAAGTTGGCATAGTGGTGCTAGAGCATGGTGTAGGATTTGGTGGAAGTGGCACTAACAAATAACAATTAGTAATAAAAGGAAAATTTACAGAAAAATGTATACAATCCTTCGCAGACACAAATTTGATCTCCAAATTTCTCACTCAAAAGTAAGCTTAAAAAATTGATGAAAAAAAGAAACAAGAAGTTTTGATACCCCTTATATCCTGCCAGATGTAGCATATAGAAAGCAAGATTATATCCAAGCAAGCCTCCGAAAGAGTGCATTTGGACTTGAGAGACATTTTACATATACTATTAAAGAGATTTCACCACAATTTATATTTGAAAAGCATATTTTCAGGTAGAAGAAAACAAGAAATTAAGGACTTCTCCCTATCCAGTACAAATAGGAAATGCATCAAAAGAAAATACAAAAACATGGGCTACACTCTACACTACACTAAAGTATCCCCCACAAGGCCATAACTAAATCCATTAATTTTCTCTATAATGCCCCACAAGTGAAATAAAACACCATCATATTACTAATCTTTAAAACAAAAACAAACAAAAAGTATTGCGTGAAACTTACTCCCAAGGATGTCATCTACTATGAAACAAATGAACTAAACTTGTTGATAACTTAACGAAAATAAAAATCAAAACTTTAAACATAAAAAGCTCATATGGGATAACTTGAGTAGATCTAAAATGTTGTGTAAGTACAAGAAATCAAAATTGTAGCTTGATAAAAAGAGACCCATCTCAAGAACGTACCTTGGGAAAGAGTGAGGCTTTGTTGTTTGCGTTTTCCTTAAGTTCTCTTGAGCATAATGGGTCTAGATTTAAAGGGGGAAAATGGGGGTTTGAGGAGACTCTGTGGAAAACTGGATATCCACCATTCCAATTCACACAAACACGCGCACAGAGACACAGTTGAGAGTTGAGTGTAAGAAGTGACAAATAATTGGTTGGAGTAGGTTAGTGGGATCCAGGTTTTAATGAGTGGTAGAGACGGTACAAAAAAACAGTGAGCTGTCCAGTCCAGTGGGCCGAGGTTTTTATGGCTTTGCCAACAATAGTAAAACATGGACCTTTTCCAATAATAATGTACTTCACGCTGCTCTGCACACTATTCCACACGTTAGGCTACGCTTGGTAGTCCTATCAGCCCATAAATGCGATGGACTACACAATATATGTACGGAAAGTCCCGGGCAAATAAAACCAACTAATTTCATTTGTGTAGTATTTTCAGTCAACTTATTAATTTTTTATTAGGTAAATCTACAGTAAATATGTGAAGAGAAGGGTAGTTGCACAGTAATTGCACCCTAGATTTCTTTATTTGATTTTAAATAAAATTTAACAGATACCTAATAACTTGGGAGGAGTCGGAGTTCAAGTGTTGATCAGCACTCAAAGCTCCCCCATCCACTCGTCACTTGAACCCAATCCGCCCCTTTTCTTCTGTTTTGAGTTTTAACGGTTTTCTACTCTTTTGGGTGGATTTTTAGAGCTAAAGGATATTGAATTCATAATCTTTCAGAAAATCTTCCTGTTTCATTGATCAAGTTGGTAGTAGAATTTTATACTCCTAAAAAATAATGTATGTAGACACACTATTTTGCAATCACTGTTTAACCTCCCAGCAAAGGCAAAATAGTCATTTTATGATATAAGGACAAAATTATACTAATTTTGACAGTTTGGATCTTCTAATGCATCATACCACCGGATCAATAAGTTGTAGTTGGATAAAGTGTTAATGGCACTATAAAAAAATTAGTCTACCGCTGCGTTTTTAAAACACGGTTGTAGTTTCTAAAAACGTAAGTATAAGTCCATTTGAGCTATACTTGCATTTTTTATAGTCGCAATTTGTAGCGTGATTTATACACTGTGGCAATAAATCGACTGGTCTATAGTTGCGTTTTTAAAAGCGTTGTCATATCTTTAATCTATAGCTGCGTTTTCAAGGACTAAATTCAGACTTTTAAGTCAAATAAAGCTCTAAAAATCCATCAAGAAGATTCAAAAATGATCTAAACTCGGAATAGAAGAAAAGGAGTGGAATAGGCACAAGTGCTGGACCTTTAAGGTTTTTGGGTTGTTGCCATGGTGATTCATGCGGTAAAGCTTTTTCCTTCCTCTATGAACTTAGTATTATTTCTTAAATACTAATGTGAACTGAAAAAAATGGTTTTTAGTGAGATTTTACGTAGATAAGCTTGACCACTTTATCAAATAAAGAAGAAGAAAAAACCAACGATCCTTCTGAATGAACCTTTACTTTGACACAATAATGATGCATTAGCACACCACACAAGTATGTAACATATCTAATTTCATGAACTGCATCAGAAGTCCACTAGCGTGCACTCATTTTGTCGGTTTTTTCATATCATCGTTATCATTGTCTAAAAAATTCATCTCCTTTGAGAATCCACAACGTGAGAGATTAATTAATTATTGCTTTTTTTGCTGTCAATGTGTCTTGCATTTAGTATGGAATTTTTAGAGTCGAAAGGATCTTCCACTACTGCGTGCACTGCACCGACCAAAATAATTAATGTGATAATGCATGCATTGCATCCTCTTAAAGGGTTTTTGGTTTGCTGTGAATTGTAACGTGCTCTCGATATAATGTACATTACGATTATGTGACATTAAGGGCTGTTTGGATTTTCAGTTTCCATCACCTATAACTCAAAATTGGTAGATTCCACAGCTGAGTAATGTGTTTGGATCTATTTCCATTTTTTGTTTCCATCATTTTCGTAATTAAATCCACATCATGGGACCCACGATCAGAGCAACATCACACCAGCGCACCTTTTGATACTACTTGCAACAACTCTCTTCATCAATGGGAACCAGATCACTCCTCTATCTTCATATCACCATCTTCTTTTTTTCTTTTTCTTTTTCGTAAACTATACCACCATCTTCATACCACCACCGATCTTAGTCTCAGACCTACCATCTTCTCCATCCTTCCAAAATCAAGAAACAAACTTTTCAATTCAAACAATACCTACAAACAATACCCACAAAATTTTCAATTCAAACAATCTCCAAAACAAACCTCAACCCAAAACAAACACAACCCCAATTGCACAAAAAACAAATCGGGTAGGATGTTTGTGTGTGGGTATTGCTGTTTTTCTTCTCAATTTCCACCGTCAGCATCATCATCTCAGTCTCAAACCCATAAAAAAAAAAATCAAGACACAAACTTTTCAAATAGAACAATACCCACAAAAAAATCTTTACAAATTTCATTGATAAAACTTAAAGGATCTATGAAAAATCAAGCCTTGGGAGATCGGCACTGCTGGGTTAAGAAGGTGGGAGGTCAGCGCTCCTGGGTTGAGAATGTGGGAGATCGGTGTTGCCGCTACACGTCAGAGGAGATCAAGTGGCCCTGGTGATGGTGGAGATTGGCACCGCAGTTCCGATCGTCTTCTATCTTAGCTGGGTTTGGGTTTTGTGTTGGGAGAATAACAGGGCAATGGTGACTGAAAGGGAAGAAAATGAAATGAAAAGAGTAAGAGTGAGGCGGGTAGGCTAACAGAACTTATGACATGGTACTCAGGTATGGGTAGTACAAAAAATTGAATTATGAGAAGCTAAAAATATGTGCCAAATATGTGGGGTTTAAGAAATTGAGGTATTTTAAGTGATGAGTGACGAGTGACGAAAATTGAGTGAGGAGTGATGAGTGATGAAATTTTAAAAACCAAACAGCCCCTAAAGTTTTTGGTTTATTTGATTTTTTCTAAGAGATGAGTTTAAGTAACACCTGATGTAACTCTTTAGAGTCACACTTTTTTAAATCGTAGATTCAATGGTTAAAAAAAAACCCTCATTATTACAAATATTTTTATTAGGATCTCATTAATTACTCTCATTTATTACATTTTAAACCTATTTCTAAACCCAAAAACGGTTGATGTCTGACTTTCTCTCTCTCTACGTTTCTCTCTCTCTCTCTATGTGTCTCCTCCACCATTACTTTAATCAATCAGAAAGTTCGACAATTAGTCGACACAAATGACCCATGATGTTACTTCATGTGCACGCGTTACCCTTTTAGGCAGAGAAGTGATAAATATCCAATTCCCTAAAAGGTTTCGAAATTGTTTCTAGTTCCAAATTTAGATTGGAAAAAGTTATGTTATCAATATCTTATCCCAATTTAATTAGTTTATCCATGAGATTATTGCATAAGTTAGCCTTTCAGGTCCTCAGGTAGAGAGGAGAAACATATATGGATATTTTCTAACTTTTGAAGTTGCTTCTGGCCCTGAAATTAGCTTGATTTTTTTTTCTCTTCCAATTTGTCGATATATAATTCCAGTTAAATTAATTTTATAAAAGGATTAGATCTTTTATTAATTCTAAGGGTAATAGAATTAGCTAAAAAAATTATACATTATATATTGAAAAATCATTAATTCTAAGAGCAAATATCATTCTCTCTCAGATTGTTGTTTCAGCTTGGTTAGTGTTTGGCTTGGTTTTTTTTTTTTTTTTTGGCAACCTGTAGAGGTGGAACAATGGTGGATGAGCAATGGTGGAGGAGACAGAGAGAGAGAGAGAGAGTCAGACATCAAATGTTTTTGGATTTAGAGATAGGTTTAGAATGTAATAAATAAGGGCAATTAATGAGATCCTAATAAGAATATTTGTAATAATAATGAGAGTTTTTTTTAACTGTTAGATCTACTTAAATCTAACGGTTAAAAAAAGAGTTACACCAGGTGTAACTTAAACCTATCTCTTTTTCTAATATTACCATAATTTAAAATTATAAAATATATCACATCTTCTTAATCTCATTACTTTCCTAAAAAATTTAATGTTGTATTCTTGTAGTGAAATTATATTAATATAAGATTACAATAACGTCTTATCAAAAAAAAAAAATTTACAATAACGTAATATTATGCAATAATGTAATATCACGGCAAACTAAATGGTTCATTAATTTGTTTTAATAATGTAATATCACTACAAATTAAATGCCCCCTTAATTTGTTTTAATACCAAGGAAAGCTCTATAGCATGCGGGGATTTCTCAAAAATAAGATATTAAATAAAAAAAGAAAAAAGAAAAAGAAAAAAAAGATGATAGAAACTTTATTGCTTTAACGTTTGTACGAAAAGATTACAACCTTTTTGGACTTGCTGAGTTGGTAACACTTCATGGGAAGGAAAGCACGCTAGAGTACACGTATACTACTTCCTCCTCGTGGTCTATATTTTAATTTCTTTTAGTCTATAATTCTTTCTTTGATGGGATTTCTCTTTTGTAGGGCTGTCCAGATCAACCCGTCACCCGCCCAACCCGCCCGGACTCGACCCGGAACCACCCGATCCGACTGCTCTGGCTGTCGGACTCGGGTCCTAACTTCAAAAACCCGCCGCCGGCGGGTCGAGTGGCGGTTTTCTTCTCCAAAACCCGAGCCACCCGACCCGACCGATGTTATCTACAAACCCAGCCAACTCCGGCGAGATCAAGCTTAGATTCGAGGAGATCTGGCGAGATCTCGACTGTATTTGGTAAGATCGAGCTTAGATTCGAGGAGATCCGGTGAGATTAAGCTTAGATTCGAGGAGATCCGGTGAGATTAAGCTTAGATTCGAGGAGATCCGGCGAGTTTTTTCAGAATCCGGCGACTTTTTCCAGAATCCGGCAATTTTTTCCAGATTCCGGCGATATTTTCCAGAAACCGGCGAGTTTTCCAGATTCCGGCAACTATTTTTTTCAGATTCGATGCTTTCTTTTTATTCAGGCGACCCGACCGGCCCGACCGACCCTCTTCCTCACCCGAAACCGACTCGACCGATTTTCCGGCGGGTCGAGTCCGGGTTCCTCCGCCCCCCCACCCGACTCCGGCGGGTCGAGTCCGGATTGGGTCCAAACCCGACCCACCCGACCCGTGGACAGCCCTACTCTTTTGTACATATATAGGAATAGGATTTCTTAGTCCATAATGTAGTCCCTCAAGCAACCTTTTTGTAATTGGGATGAACTTCTTATTATATACTCTTAGCTCTTTCTCCGAGTTTTTTTCTCCCATGTGGATGGAGATGGGTCGGGGCCTCCTCCCCTCTTTCTTTTTCATAAATTATGCTTAATTACTGATGATGTCGAAAAAATCACCAGTGAGCCACACGGTTCTCGCACACTCGAAACAGCACCTACACAACACAAAAGCTGAAGACCTTAAGAGGAGTACCGGTGTGGTACCGGCCAAATACCCTCCGAATGTCAAGTTAGAAATTCTCACAACTCTAAAGTGCTAGAGCGGGGTCAATTATGCGTACCTCGATTTATGAAGGTATTGGGGCTTTTATAGTAGTACCGAGTTGACCCTTCTACCTTGGAGTAGAAGTCTTTTCCTTATAGGAATCCTTATGAGCGTAGATTGCGGAATCCTTTCCTTATAGGACTCTAATATTGAACGTGGAATACAAGTCATCTTTTTATAGTTTATGCGTGGTGGCCAAGCCATGGTTTTGATAGAACTGTCAGCCTTGGGCCCGTCAGCCTTCTTCATGCCCTTCAGCCATGAAGGGTCGTCAGCCTTCTTCATGCCCTTCAGCAGGAGTTATAAGCTCTGAGCCGACGAGTTAAACAAGGGGGCGCCTCGTGGCATATTTTGCCTTATCAGTTGCCCCCTACTCCATTTCTCCGTCAGTTTAAACTGACGGGTTCTGGAGTTGCGTTGTTTCTTAATTTCCATCTAGGTCCGGAGAGAGAAAACAATTACTAGGCGACTCCTCGAGCAGCCAACCATTAAATGCTTAGACACGTGGCATACCCTGGTTGGCTCCACATCTGGACGAGGGCGTCGCTTCGTCTTCCGTGCCTTTTCTTCCTTATATATAACCCACCTCCTCTCCATTTCTGCCTTTATATTTTTAACGATTCCTGGAGAGAAGATCCGTCACTTCTATTCCATCAACCTCTATTCTGTCAACCTTTATTCCGTCAACCTCTCAACAACACTTGAGCTGCTTCCGTCGCTTCTAGAAAAGCCGTCACTCATTTCAAAAAACTTGTAAGTCCTTTTTCTTTCTTTGCATGTTCTATTTTAATTAATTTTTTATAGTGAGGCCGTTATTCTAGGTGCTTAGAACCAATCCGTCACTTGTAGGTAGTCAGATGTCAAGTGACGCGTCGAGTGATCAGTCGTCGGTCCGCGACGGAGTGGGCTACGACGAAGTATTTGGTTCAGGGGATGAGTCCGGGGGCTCTTCCCAGTCGTCAGAGAGAGAGTCATCTGCCCAATCTCCCGTCGAGGAGGTAGGGAGTCATGGTAATGAAGGTCAGGAAGGAGTAGAAAGGGGGGGAGAGTAATGTTGAGGAGGAGGATGAGAGTAGTAGTGACGGGGATGAAGGTGACGAGGAGTCCTGTGAGGGAACTTCAGGAAGTCTTGGAGGCAACCGTCCCTTCATCCTTCCCGAGGAATGGGCCGTTAACAAATTTTTACCGTCAATGAGTGAAAAGGTTTTTAAGGAGTTACGCGTTCGTTACCAAATCCCAGACCACATCCCAATTCGTCTCCCTCGGGAGAATGAAAAGTGCTACACGGGGAGAACCGCAGACGTTGGGATGTATGACGCCATGTTTGCCGCGAGGCTCAGGCTACCCCTGACGGCCTTACATCGTCAGCTGGCTGACTTTTTGGGTTTGTCTATTAGCCAGATTGCCCCAAATTCGTGGAGAATCTTTATAAGTGCTGAGATCCTATGGGGCCGTCTAAGCGGAGGACACCGTCAACTAACCCTAGACGAATTCTTTTATTGCTATAGACCCCAGCACCTCTCTTCTTCTAAGGGGATGTACCATTTCGCCGTCAGGGAGAAGGAGTTGAAGTTAGTGTCTAGGATGCCAGACTCCAATAGAGTTTGGAAAAGTAGGTTCTTTTTTGTTAAGGGAACGGACTGGGTGTGCCGTCGGGAGGAATGGGAAACAATCCCTCATAGCTATTTTGATAACACCTGGGCCTTCGTCAGGGACTCAGGTTACAGCTTTTAGCCCCGTCGGTTTTCACTTTATCTTTGCATACACTTTATTTATTTATCTTAACATCGTCAGCTTTATTTTTCTTTTCAGCCTTTATTCGTCCTCTTATTACTGACGAGCAAAGAGACTTCATCCGTCGGGTTCTCGAGATCCCTCTAGAAGAGCGAAAGTGCCGTCACCTAATCACTCTTGACGCTCTTTTCGCATATTGTGGGGGTCCGGAACCGTCGCCAGAAGCTCTTAAGTTAGAAGAAATTTCCCACCGTCGTAAGTAGCTATTTCTGTTGTCCAGTTACTTTCAGTTGTCACCGTTAGTTTTTCTAATGTGTCTCATTTTTTGCAGAAATGGAGGCAGCAAGGCAACGTATAAGAGCTGCAGCTGCTCGTCAAAAGGAAGAGAAGAGGGCTAAGGGGGAGTTGGTGTCTTCGTCAGCTCCCAAGGCCGTCACGAAGGGTTCCTCTAAAAGGAAAAATGACGGGAAGGACGTCTATCCACCCAAGAAGGTGGCCGTCACCCCTGGGGACGAGGCCCCAGAGAAGTCACCTCCCAAGTCAGCCTATGGGGCTGGGAAGGGGGTGATGACTTCTTCTGGTCCCGTTTTTAAGGGACCTCGTTGCCTTCTGACAAACAAGGATTATGCTATCGAGGAAATAGAATCGTTTATAAAGCCGACGGACATTGATCCTTGTGCCCTGCTGAGGACGGAGGATTTGGGGGCGTCGGCCTTATTTGACCTCACACGGGTAAGCCATCTTCCTTACCTCACTTCTCTTATTTTTCCTTTGTTTGTTTTTCTTTTTAAACTGACGGTTGTGCCCTTCCCAGGCTCTGGTACGTGTAAAAGCGCTCCAGGACCGGTGTGTGGCCAAGGAAGGAGTCATCACTCGTATTAGTAAGCATAATGCTAACATGTAGAACCAACAAGTGCAGTATAAGGAGGCCGTCCGCGTCCTGAATGTCGAGCTAAAAGAAGTAAAGCAGAAGCTGGAAGAGGCGGACCGTCAGAAGGAGAAATTGGAACAAGAACTGACGGCTCAACGTGACCAGGTGGAGACGGCTAGGGCTGCCGCGGTCCAAAAGTTTAAGGCGTCAGATTCCTTCATCGATTCCTGCGAGGGATATTACGGTGCTGGATTTGATGACTGCCTTAAACAGGTCGCGTCGGCTTTCCCAGACTTGGATCTATCTGGGATCACGTTGGATGACGCTCCGCCAATGACGCCTGCTAATGACGCCATCTACATTGAAGGTGACGATTCTGCGGGCGCTCCTTCGGCTGAAGATAGTGGCGTCGTCCTGGCCCAACTAGCTGCGAACCCTCCAACAACTACCCCCAACCCTTCTGTGGAGCTGCTTGACGGGGAAGATATCCCTGCTCAGAAAAAGTAGAGTGACGCCCCCTTGTAATTGACGTCTCTTTTTTATTTTTATTTTGCAAACAGTTTTATTAAGTGCCCCTTGGGCCTTCATTTGTAACTCTTTAAGCAACTTCTCAAGTGCCCTTTTGGGTTTTGACTTGTTTGAAATGTCGTCGCCTTCGATTATTTATGTGCCGTTACTTTTGTCTGTGCACATCATTTTCATGTTTGTTAAGCTGAATTTATTTTCTTAGTAGGCCGAGGTCGTCAGCCTTACTGTAATCTAATGTTTTTATGACTTCGTCAACTTGATAAACCCGTTACCTTCTCGCTAGGAGATTTTTGTTCTTTTATCCGATGTTGGGCTTGTCTAGTTGTAGGTTGTGATCTTGAAAGAACGGAATCATGATTATGGTCCCGTTTAGTTTTAGTGGCTCCGTCAGCTTTATTAAACCGTCGGTTTTCGACTTTACTTTGATCCTTTCTAGTGTAACCTTTTGCTTAATAAGGCCGTCAGTATTTGATCCTTTTTACAGGTAGACGATCATTTTGGTGAGGCCGTCATTTTATTGACTCCGTCTGTTTTATGGGTCAAATAGTCTTGCCCTTTTCGTGGGCTTGTAGTTTGTTGCTTGTAGGAGTTTTAGTAAAATCCTATTATCCCGGGACAAGGTCGTCTACCAGGTTTTGAATACCTTTTGAGATGAGGTTACTCATGTGAGACCGTCAGCTTCGTAGCTTTTGTCTATACTTACGGACTTTAACCACTTTTTTATTAGACCGTCTGTTTAATAGCTTCGTCCATCTTGCGGACTTGGCCAATTCGTCGGCCTTTTGTTAGACCGTTACCTTTATAGGTCCGTCCATTTTGTGGACTTTGGCCGATTCGTCAGTCTTTTATTAGACTGTCAGCCTTATAGATTCGTCCACTTTGTGGACTTTGGCCAATTCGTCAGTCTTTTATTTAGACCGTCAGCTTAATAGCTGAGTTTATTGTGGACTTGGCCACTTCGTCAGTCTTTTATTTAGACCGTCAGCTTAATAGCTGAGTTTATTGTGGACTCGGCCACTTCGCCAGTCTTTTATTAGACCGTCAGCTTTATTGCTTTGTCCAACTTGTGGACTTGGCCATTTCGTCGGTCTTTTATTAGACCGTCAACTTTATTGCTTTGTCCATCTTATGGACTTGACCATTTCGTCATGGTTGTGCACCCTGTAGCTTGTGAGGTCGACTTCGGTTGGGATGATTGCCTCGTTTCCGTATGTTAGTCGGAATGGTGTCTCCCCTGTTGGTGTCCTTGCCGTAGTCCTGTAGGCCCAAAGTATGCTCGGCAACTCTTCAGCTCATATACCCTTTGCCCCCTCGAGCCGAGTCTTGATAATCTTCAGCAAGGATCGGTTCGTGACTTCGACCTGTCCGTTGGCTTGAAGGTGGGCGGGGGAGGAGTAGTGGTTCCGTATCCCTAATTGCGAACAGAAGTCCCGGAAGGAATCGTTGTCGAATTGTTTCCCGTTGTCCGAGACTAAGACTCTAAGGATGCCAAACCTGCATATGATACATCGCCAAACGAAACTGCGTACATTCTTCTCCATAATGGTGGCCAAGGCTTCAGCTTCTACCCACTTTGTAAAGTAGTCGATGCCCACTACTAGAAACTTTAGTTGTCGTATTGCCGTAGGAAATGGTCCCATGATGTTCGGTCCCCATTGAGCGAACGGCCACGGCGCCGTCATCGGGGTAAGTTCTTCAGGTGGTTGTCTAACGACATTGCTGAACCTTTGGCACTTGTCGCATTTCTTTACATAGGCCTCGACATCCTTCTGCATGGTTGGCCAAAAGTACCCCGTTCGTACTAGCTTGTGTACTAATGACCTCGACCCTAAGTGGTTTCCACAGATTCCCTCGTGCATCTCTCTTATGATGTAGTCTGCTTCTTCAGGGCCTAAGCATCTTAGGTAAGGGCGGGAGAAGCCTCTTTTGTACAAGACGTCTCTTATCAGGACGAACTCGCTGCTTGGACCTTTAGTTTTCTTGGAGCTTCCTTTCCGTCTGTTAATACGCCGTTCTTCAAGTAGGAAACTAATGGCGCAGTCCAATTGCTTTCGGAACCAAGCTCCTGTACATCGACAGAATTTATAAGTGGAAAGAGCTGAACGAAAGAGAGTGTGTTACCAAGGGTGGCCATATGTTCGGCTGAAGCGGCTTTGGCTAGGCGATCAGCTTGCTCGTTTTCTCCTTGGGGGATCTGTGTAATTTCGGCCTTCAGCTCGTTGACCCTCCACTTCGCTTGGTCCAGATATTTTTTCATCCTTTCGCCTTTACACTCATAATCTCCATTTATCTGGTTGACCACGACTTGAGAGTTGCAGTGAATGATTACTCTTTCGGCTCCTGCAGCTTTGGCGAGGTCAAGCCCTGCTATCAGAGCTTCGTACTCCGCCTCGTTGTTGGTGGTAGGGAACTCAAGGCGGATCATACACTCGACCATGTCTCCTTCGGGTGAGTGTAGTACGACGCCGGCTCCCCCAGCCTGCCTGTTGGAGGACCCGTCTGCATGTATGCTCCATTGGGGAGATTCTTCTGCCCCCCTGTCCTCGCCATTTGTAAACTCAGCTATGAAATCTGCAACAACCTGTCCTTTAATGGCGGTTCGTGGGCGGTACTGGATGTCAAACTCGCTTAATTCTATAGCCCATAGTGTCAATCGCCCAGCAGCTTCAGGGTTGCTCATTGCCCGTCGCAAAGGCTTGTCAGTTAGGACGATCATCGTGTGGGCTTGAAAGTACGGCTTTAGTTTGCGTGCTGCTGTAACCAGCGCAAATGCGAGTTTTTCCATGGGCAGATATCTTTCTTCGGCTCCGCGTAGCGCCCGACTGGTGTAGTACACAGGTTTCTGCACTCTCTCTTCTTCTCTGATCAAGGCGGCGCTGACGGCGGCTGGGGAGACGGGAAGATAGAGAAAAAGTTCTTCACTCGGTTGCGAGGGACTCAGCAATGGGGGGGAAGAGAGATAAGTTTTCAATTCCTCGAACGCCTGTTGGCACTCGGCAGTCCACTCGAAAGATCTCTTCAGTGTGCGAAAGAAGGGTAAGCACTTGTCCGTTGCCCTTGAGACGAACCTATTTAGTGCTGCTATCTTGCCATTAAGGCTTTGTACTTCCTTCACATTTTTTGGTGGTGCCATCTCTATTATAGCTCGGATCTTGTCCGGATTGGCTTCGATGCCCCTTTGGGAAACCATGAATCCTAGGAATTTTCCTGCCGTCACCCCGAAGGCGCACTTTCCTGGATTCAGCTTCATGTTGTAAGAGCGAAGAGTGTCGAATGTTTCCTTGAGGTCTTCCAAGTGATCTTCCTCCCTTCGGCTTTTCACCAGCATATCATCTACGTAGACTTGGACATTTCTAACGATCTGTGGTGCGAACATTTTGTTCATAAGCCTCTGGTATGTTGCGGCCGCATTTTTTAGACCAAACGGCATTACCTTGTAACAGAAGAGGCCTTGGCTAGTCACGAACGAAGTTTTCTCTTGATCGGCTTCGTGCATCTTGATTTGGTTGTAACCGGAGAAAGCGTCCATAAAACTTAATAGCTGGTGTTGAGCTGTAGAGTCTACTAGAGTGTCGACCCTCGGGAGGGGATAGCTGTCTTTGGGGCACGCTCTGTTTAGATCGGTGAAGTCTACGCACATCCTCCACTTCCCGCTAGCTTTCTTGACCATTACTACGTTGGGTAGCCAGTCGGGGTAGTAAACTTCTCTAATAAAGTTTGCCTCCTGTAGCTTGCGGACTTCTTCAGCTATGGCTTGATCTCGTTCGGGGGCAAACACCCGCTTCTTTTGCTGGACGGGTGGAAAGGAGGGTGATACATTCAGCTTATGCACCATGACTGAAGGGTCTATTCCTGGCATGTCCTCGTGACTCCAGGCGAATACGTCCCGATTTTCTCTGAGGAAGGCTGTAAGTGTTTGTCGGACCATGGGACTTGCCAGGGTCTCAATCTTTGTTGTTTGGTTTGGTCTGGAGTCGTCAAGGGATATTTCTTCAAGCTTCTCGACGGGCTTCGTTGTACTTCAATGTTCTTCTATGCTCATGGCTTGGAGGTGATCGTCCATTTCCATCATAGCGACGTAGCATTCGCGTGCGGCTACCTGATTCTCGCGTAGTTCCCCTACCCCGTATTCGGTAGGGAATTTGATCATTAAATGATAAGTCGAGGTCGCCGCCTTCCATGAATTGAGGGTGGCTCGCCCTAAGATAGCATTATAGGCGGACGAACAGTCGACCACGAGGAACGTCACGTCCTTTGTGATCTGCTGAGGATAGTTGCCTGCCGTCACAGACAATGTGACTGCGCCCAGGGGAAACACCCTCGTTCCTCCAAAACCGACAAGTGGGGCATTCGTTGGAATCAATCGTTCTCTGCTGATTCCCATCTGCTGGAATGCCGGGTAGTATAGGATGTCCGCCGAGCTCCCATTGTCGATCAACACCCGGTGTAAGTTGTAGTCCCCTGCTTGTAGCCTGATAACAAGCGCATCGTCGTGCGGATGGTGAAGACGTCGCGCATCTTCTTCGGAGAACCCAATGACGGAGCTTTCTCTTCGTGTTATTTTTGGTACTGAGCTCGTCAGCTGGACGTTCTGGACCATCCTGAGGTACGTCTTCTGAGCCTTTTTGGATGACCCGGTAGCCGTCCCTCCCACAATCATCCTTATGTCACCAATGGGAGGTCTAGGGCGGTCATTATCCCGTCGGGGGGGCTGTTCTTGAGGTGGTGGATCCGTTCTTTCCTTGCTTACAAACTTCTGCAATTTCCCTTGTCTTATGAGGGCCTCAATCTACTGCTTCAAGTCGTAACAATCGGCTGTGTCATGGCCGTGATCTTTGTGGAAGCGGCAGTATTTGTCTCTAGAACGCCTGCTAGGATCTCCCTTCAGCTTTCCAGGGAAGGTCAGAGCCCCTTCGTCCTTGATTTGCATTAGGACTTAATCTATCGGGGTGGTTAGCGGGGTGAAGCTTGTGAACCTTCCTCTCGGAGGTTTAGAACGCCTCTCGTCCCTTCGATCTCCTGTTCTCAGCCTCTTCCGCCCTTGATCTTGTCGTGCATCTTCCTGCCTCTCCCTTTTTCTTGGCTTCTCTTCTCGGGCCTGCAGTGCGTCCTCAGCATTCATATACTTAGTGGCCCTGTAGAGTACTTCCGACATGGTCTTCGGGTCGTTTTTGTATAGGGAGAACAAAAACTTACCCTTTCGCAACCCATTTGTGAAGGCTGCTACAAGTATTTTGTCGTCGGCTTCGTCAATCGATAGCGCTTCCTTATTGAAGTGCGTTATGTAGGATCTCAGCGTCTCGTCCTCTCGTTGCTTGATACTCATCAAGCATGCCGTGGACTTCTTATACCTGTGTCCCCCAATGAAGTGTGTGGTGAACTGAGCGCTTAGTTCCTTGAAGGTGCTGATGGAGTTGGGCGTTAGTCGGCTGAACCATACCCTTGCGGGGGCCTTTGAGTGTTGTGGGGAAGGCCCTGCACATGATCTCGTCTGCTACCCCTTGAAGATGCATTAGGGTCTTGAAAGTTTCTAGATAGTCCAGAGGATCCTTCACTCCGTCATAGCTGTCTATATGCGGCATGCGAAATTTGTGGGGTAGGGGGAAGGAGTTCACGGCCACAGTGAAGGGCGAGTCGGTGCGGTTGACTAAATCGTCAAGATCACTGGAAACTCGCCCCTTGAGCGCGTTCATCATAACCTCCATCTGTTCCCTCATTGCCTGCATCTCTGCGATAATATGTGGTGGAGTTGCATCCGTGAGGGATGGCATGCTCAAGTTCTGCCTCTCCGGTTTGCTTGAGGCGTGGCTGCCTTCAGGTTTCTCCTGATTTTTCTTTGGAGCGCTGGTCCCTTCCTGATCTTCTTGTTGGTCATTCAGTGCTGCATTCTTCTGGCGCAGCTGTTCTTCCAAGTCGTGGTTTTGTTTGGTGAGACGTTCCACGGCGGCACCGAGAGTTCGAACTTGTCTCTCGAGGGCAGTCGTGGGTGGTTCCTCTCCTTGAACGTCGTTAGTAGTTGCCATCGAGCGAGTGAGTACCATGCAACCCTTTAGTCCGAGAAACGATAGTATGGCTTAATTACGTTATTCCCACAGACGGCGCCAACTGATGATGCCGAAAAAATCACCAGTGAGCCACACGGTTCTCGCACACTCGAAACAGCACCTACACAACACAAAAGCTGAAGATCAAGTTAGAAATTCTCACAACTCTAAAGTGCTAGAGCGGGGTCAATTATGCGTACCTCGATTTATGAAGTATTGGGGCTTTTATAGTAGTACCGAGCTGACCCTTCTACCTTGGAGTAGAAGTCTTTTCCTTATAGGAATCCTTATGAGCGTAGATTGCGGAATCCTTTCCTTATAGGACTCTAATATTGAACGTGGAATACAAGTCGTCTTTTTATAGTTTATGCGTGGTGGCCAAGCCATGGTTTTGATAGAACCGTTAGCCTTGGGCCCGTCAGCCTTCTTCATGTCCTTCAGCCATGAAGGGTCGTCAGCCTTCTTCATGCCCTTCAGCAGGAGTTATAAGCTCCGAGCCGACGAGTTAAACAAGGGGGCGCCTCGTGGCATATTTTGCCTTATCAATTACTTTTCAAAAAAAAAAACATAAAAGAAGAAAATCTAACATGCATGTCATCTTATGGAATTGCAAAACAGGAAGCTAGGTTCATTATGAATGAGGTAGTGTTCTCCTAACCTTATGATTGGATCCTCTTTTATTTGATTGTAGGAACCTTCTAAACACATATTTTCAGAGAAGTTAACCCAATCCTTAGACGTTGTTATTTTTTACTTGTAGTAGGACCTTTGCTAGCTTTTGACAAAATCGAACTATTTTGTAAAAATAGAAGTTGGCTCCCCAGTAAATACTAAATACATGCAGGGGCGACGGTACTCTTTTGAACCCCCTGACTTCAAAAAATAAAAAATAAAAAAATAAAATATATATATATATATTTAATTTTTTAAATTTAATTCATTAATTTTTTCTTAAAAATATTTTTGCACACCCTGACTTAAATTTTATGCACCCTTAGTACAAGTATTTTTAACTCTAAAGTAATAGTAAGTGTTTGTGAATTGTAAGTATCACTATTTATTATAAATTTTTTATTATATGTGTATGAGTGTGTCTAATATTGATTGTGTACATTACTTTTTTTTTATAATGTCATTTGTGTGAATAATGATGTGTACATGGATGTTTGTGTGTACAATATAAATATAATATAACTTTATATAGTTTAATAATTAGAAAATAGAGAGGATTTGTTATATATGTGTGTGTATTCTCTCTCTCAAAAAAAAAAAAAAAAGTGTGTGTATAGTTATCATGGTATAATAATTTTTTGTCATAAAATTAGAAAAATTGAAGAAAAAAATTGCAAAGTTAGTGATTATTCAAGCATTTGATTGGTTAAGTAACACATATAGTGAATTATTTTATGTATGAATGAGTATGGTTATATGTGTCAATAATTAATATAGAGCCAATGAGTTGAGTTTAGTCATTTAGTTTAAAATATTTTTATAAAAACAATGACAAATATATAATATTAACTACATAAAAATAAAAATTTAGACAAACTTAACAAAATAAATTGGTCATAGCTACCCATATTGACAATAAATTCTCATAATGAACTATTGTGTAACAATTCAAAATTTGAAAACTTGTAGAAGGAAATTGTAAAAATTCATATATATTTTTTTTGTCTATAACTTGATATATTCAAGTTCTCTTTTTATTAATTTTTTTTTAATTTAAATTTCTTAATGACCCCCCTAAACAAAATTTCTGGAGTCGCCACTGAATACATGCTTGATCTTGACTCGACCTTTTCGACTCTAACGTGTAGGTTCATGCAATTAAGAAAAGTATGATTTCTCTCATGGTGAACTCGTTAGCTCCCTACAAAAATAATGGTGGACTAATAGAGATTAGAGAATCCATATCAATTTAAATGATGCCAGTATGGCAGTATCCCTTTTCCCACACGACTATTTTTCTTAATTCCTAGTTTCCTACTACTTAAAAAGTAGTGTTTAGATTTTTATTTTTTATTTTTATGAAGTACTGTTTAGATTTATTTGGTACTATTTATTATTGGCGTATGGATGAGTACGTGCCGTGCCAAGCCAAGCCAAGCCAAGCAAGGCTTTGCAACTTGTGTTTATAGAATTCGCTTCCTTAAATGCTCAATGAGGAACATTTGAACGTGTTTTAAAGGTACTTGCACAAGCTTCCTCATTCAAAACTTATGGTTTCCAGCCTAAAAATTAATCAACTAAATTATTTATGAATAATAATTTGAGCTTAACTTGGAAAAATATTTGTTTGTGATAGCTTATTTTACAAACAAACTAATTTGAAGCCAAGTTTAAGTTTAACTATTAAACTAGCCAAGATTAAAATATAATAATTTTTTTGTAAACAAGCTCACCGTCATGGAGCTCAATTTAAGTATATATAATTTATATGGTTATATTTATTAGAGTAATGCTAAAACTACAAACTATTATTAGTTTTCATCTAAACCCACCATTAATATCATTTTTTTTATTTACCAATAATTACTCATCATATCAGCAGTTTGTAAATTTTTTTGTAAAATAGTTTGTATCTTTAGCATTATCCTATTTATTATGCATATGAAAATATACTTTATAAACTTAAGATTGCATCATGGAAGTTTGTAAATAAATTCATACCATATCAAATTATTATTGGCAATTTATTGATAATATAAATAGTCAATTTCATAGTAAAAATAAGGCTAAAATACAAAACTCACTCTCAAAGTTTCACAAGAATTCATTTCAACCATCTAACTTTAATTTTTTTTTTTTCATTTTAGTTTTCCAAGTTTAAACTTTAAAGTTTATTCAATTAAGACCTCTCCATCAACTTCCATTAAATTTTAAAAAAAAATTATGAAAAATATTTTTCAATCATTAATTGGATTTTTTTAAATTTAAAAATTTTGAAGAAAAATATTAAAAATTTGGATAATTAACTGCAAAATTTAACAAAAGTTAATGGAGAGACCTCTTAGTTGAATAAACTTGAAACTTAGAGTAATGAAATGAATTGAAGCAAAATTAGAGGACTGATATGAATTTTGGTTAAATATAGTGGGCAATTTTTTCATTTTAACCTAAAATTATTTTTTAAATTTAATTATCACTTTGATCCTCAACCTTGACCCCATGTTTCAAAATAGTCTCTCTCTAACCGTTTAAATATATCATTTTAATCCTAAAGGTATGAGGCGGCAAATTGAGAAATTAACATAATGCATTTATGCTAACTGGATGCCATGCACGTAACAATTATGAAAAAAAAAAAAAAAAAAAAACCTTAGCGTAGCACTTGAGGTTGAGTGGATGAAATTGGGATTTGAAATCCCAAACTTCAAACAAAGGCTCAATGCAAAACCAGGTCTTCTGTTTAAGACATTAGGGTTGCTCACTGGGTAATTAACCAAAATCACTACTATGGTTCAGCGTCAGTGAGCAACATTAATTGAAAGCTTCTCCTAGTTGAAAAAAAAATGGAAAAACAATACAAGAAGAAGAAGAGAAATACAGAGAAAAACAAATGGAGAAAATGAAAGAGTTCTTGATGAAATTTAGTTCTAGATTCTTCATTGATTAGCACTGATTACAAACTCCAATATATATACATACAATAACCAATTCTGTAGAATGTGGAACCACTCTAACAACTCTAGCATAAACTCCTCTGATGCTGACATGTGGACAATTTCATAAGATGCTGACACTTGGACTCACATCAGTAGTTTAGAAAACAATTATGACTCTACGACAGGTTGTTTAGACTCTGCCTTAGTCTTTGCCTTTACCTCCCCCTTCATCAGTTTGGAAGCAAGGTCCAGAAACTTTGGGGAAGCGAGTGCTTCGGTGAAAATGTCAGCTAACTAATCTAGAGTAGTAATGAAATTGACCTTCAACTCCTTAGAAAGAACCTTCTCCCTAGTGTAATGATAATCAACCTCTACATGCTTGGTTCGAGCATGAAAAACTGGGTTGGAAGCCAATGCTAGAGCAGACACATTATCGCACCATAACATGGGAGGCATAGACAAACAAACCCCTAAGTCTTTAAGAATCTGCCTAATCCAACACATCTTTGCTGCTGTAGTAGCCAAGGCCCTATACTCTACCTCAGTAGATGATCCAGCTATTGTCAATTGCTTCTTAACAGACCAAGTAACAGGTGAGTTGCCCAAAAATACAACCATGCCTGTGATAGACTTTCTGTTAAGAGAATCACCAGCCCAGTCAGAATCACAGTAAGCTGAAAGTGCCAAAGAACCAGGCTAAAAATGTATGCCATTATGCAAAGTACCCTTAAGATACCTAAGAATTCTCTTAGCTGCCATCAAATGGTGTTGAGTAGGCTTACTCATGAACTGACATGCTTGCTGAACAGAATAGGACAGATCAGGCCTGGTGAAAGTCAGATACTGCAATGCACCAACCATACTCCTGTAGGTAGTAGGATTAGAAAGGAAAGGACTGGTCTGAGAGTTAACATGTACAGTCGGTGAACAAGGAGTGAGACAAGGCTTGCAACCTAACATGCTGAATTTGGTGAGCAAATCCAAAGTATACTTAGATTGATGCACAAACAGTCCCTGAGATGTGTACTCAATTTGAAGCCCAAGAAAGAATGTAAGAGGACCAAGGTCCTTCAAATCAAAGGCAGCATTAAGTCTGGAAATATGATGATCAATGAATGGAGGACTATTCCCAATGATAATGATATCATCAACATAAAGAAAAAGATAAACCACAAAGGAACCATGATGCAAAATAAAAAGATTACTATCAGTAGAAGAGGCATGAAAAACAATGTGAAACAGCTGAGAAGTAAAGCTTTCAAACCATGCTCTAGGGGCTTGTTTAAGTCCATAAATGGCTTTATGAAGGAGGCAGACATGAGTTGGATGTGCAGGATCAACATAGCTAGGAGGTTAAGACATAAAGACCTCCTCATGAAGCACCCCATAAAGAAAAGCATTGGATACATCCAACTGCTTTAAAGACCAATTTTGTTGCACAACCAAGGCCAAAATGATCCTTGTGGTGGGCCATTTTACGTCTTGGGATGGATTGCTCCTGCCGTACAATGGCCCTATGATTCTAGGGTAGGAGAGTCAGGACTGGCCTAATTGAAACATACCTTAGGCCAGCTTGTGCGCAAGTTAGAGCCCCGGTAGGAATCTTGAGTGTGTCACATGCCCATAGTAGGAAATACTGTTACGAAATGTTATAGCAGGAAAAACATAATATAGCAGAATAACTAAAACAATTTAACTAAAATATTTTTCTACTGACAATGATAATACTTGAACAGTTCCACAAAGAAGAAGAATGATAACGTGATTACAACAGAATAAATTAATAGCAAAAAGAAGTCACGTTAGTTTTTAATTAGTTATGGCAAGGGAAAAGAAGATTAGTCTGCTAAAGGAATGGGCTTGAGTTTTTAGCAGATTCAAGTCCAAAAAAAAGGGAACCAATCTCCAATATAGGTAACCTCAGAGAGAAATCCTGTTGTAGAAGTTACTCACTTTGGAGAATGGACCTAAGTGGCTTGATCTCAGATTCTGGACTTATTAGAGAGTGGGCTATTGAGAGGGAGAAAAGTAGGCAGCCTATTGGTGCATGCTTTTACTCCTATCACTCATAATTTTCTTCCTCCCTCTCAGTTTTCTTTCTTTTCCATTGTTGTTCCCTTTCCCTCTCTGTTTTCGTTCCTCTTTACTGTGCACGTCTATGGCCTTTTATATAGCCTACCATGATAAGATTTACCATTTTTACCCCTTAACTACTTTTGGCCTGTTGTGAGTGTCCTTTTAGGACTGCCCACTGGTCTGCTGGCTACCCAGCCACTGCCACTACACTGTGTTGGCCGTGCTATGCCTCATTCCTAGACAAAAGTAGTTTTTTTTTGTTTTTTACTTCCCTTGGCACTTAGATCTGGATAAGGGTTGGGCTTTTCTCTTACCAACCTCTATAGCATGCACCTAGTGATTCCAGCTCATGTCTACCTCTTTTAGGTGGGATGTCATCCCAGCAGGACATTTCCCCCAAAAGAGCTTGAGCGGGAACCCCAAAATAGGATCCCCCTTCTCCCCACTGCCAGACCACACCCTCTCTTACCTCTGACCTGTGGCCTACCTCCCATGTATTGGCTGGAGACAGGTAGGTGGTGCCTGAGCCTTATGTGCGTGCTCCACTTCCATATGAGTCAATTGCTTTTCTGGCATTCATGTGTCTGCCATTACCTACAAGTTTGTCTAACTCTACTACACGCTCTAGTGCTTGTTTAACTCTTGTGGCGTGGATGGGTTCTTGGGTCTTCATTCTTTGCATCTCATTTCTTCTTCGGGCAGAGCATTGCTTGGGTATGGGCTTTCTCTTCTTTAATTCAGCCCATGTCTCCTTTCATCCCTTATCCGTGGGCTGGCTGGTGCTCTTACCACGCCACTGCATTGTTCCTGCTATGATATCATTTACCCTTATTTACTTTACTACTTCTGGGCTTGCGGGCTGAAGTGTCTGCCATGCCAGTTTCATATGTTATTCCTTTCTTTAGTTTTTACTGCCCATCATTCCTGTTGGGCCAGTTCATATAACATCTCGGTCTTTCCCGGCCCATTTTATTCCTTGGGCATCCTCGGCCCGTTTCATTCTTTTGGCATCCTTGGCCCGTTTCATTCTTTCCTACTTCTTACATTCCCATGGGTTTTTGCTTAATCTTTTGGGCTTCTCTGGCCCAATTACCACATCCTTTACCTTTGGGTTTATTGGCCTTTGAACCAATCCCATTTACCAATTCCTTTCTTTGGGCTCCTCTGGCCCCTTTTTGCTTTCTTTCTATTTCTTATGATTCTTATGGGCTTACTACTTCATTCTTTGGGGCTTCCTTGGGCCCGTTCTTTGGGGCCACTTTACTATTTTGTAGGCCTGTGGACCATTATTCCTACCATTTTGGCCCAATGGTCTTTACTTTGCTGTTTTCTTTCTCCACCTTTTTCATATTATTGTGCTTCTTCTGCCATTAGGCCCTTTTGCCAAAAATGGGCATCAACAATCCTCACAGTTGCTAGTTTCACAACAGGACTAAAAGTCTCCTTATAGTCCAATCCATATTGTTGCAAAAACTCTTTGGCTACCAATCTTGCCTTATACCTAGCAATAGCTCCATCACTGCCCCTTTCAATTTTATATACCCATTTGCAAGAAACTACATTCTTACCGACTTGAAGAGGTACCAAAGACCAAGTATGTTGTTTCAAAAGAGAGGCATACTCAGAATCCATAGCTTCAATCCATTATGGATGTTGAGAAGCAACATTGAAATTAGGTGGTTCCACTTGAGAATAATCCCTCATAACTGCATAAGCTTTTGGCTTGAAAATACCATGTTTGGATCTGGTAAGCATAGGATGGGTATTGGGAATAGAAGGTGGCACAAACTGACTAATAAGAATAGTGGACTGAGAAATAGGGTCAGAAGTAGTAGGTTGGGTGGAAACAATAGCACTGGAGGAAGAGGTAGGACTAGGGGAAGAAAAAGAAATAGCATTAAAAGACTTACCAGGCACAAAAACAGATGTATTAAGGGAAGGAAAGACAGCAGACATAGCAGATAAAGGATCAGATGAAGAACTAGGTAAGAGAGTGAACAACCAAAGATCAAAGGAGGGACTAGCAGTCCCAAAATTACTGGAAGAAGCAGATACAGTAGCAGGTAAAGTTGGAAAGTTAGTTTCATGAAAAATGACATGAGATGTGATGTAAACTTTCTATGTCTGAGGGTTAAGACAGATATAACCTTTGGTTAATGGAGGGTACCTCAGGAAAATACATTGAGCAAACCTAGGTTGAAGCTTATTATCAGAATATGGCCTAAGGATAGGAAAACAAGCATAACCAAAGGTTTTCAAGGACTGTAAAGAAGGTGGAGTGTGAAATAACTTTTCCCAAGGAGATTTAAACTGAAGAACAAAAGAGGGAATTCTATTGACCAAATATGTGGCAGTGCTAAATGCATAACACCAATAGGAAGATGGAAGCTTAGACTAATGGAGCATAGAAAGACCACTCTCAACTATTTGTTTGTGTTTCCTCTCAGCAACACCATTTTGCTGAGGTGTGTAAGGACAAGACAACTGATGTTGAATACCATTATCCAAACAAAAGGACTTAAAATGGTTACTAGTGTACTCACCCCCACCATCAGTTCTAAGAGTTTTGATTTTAGACCTAAACTGATTTTCAACAAGAGCTTCAAAGTGCATAAAAATTGTAAACACTTTAGATTTATGTTTAAGAAGAAATAACCAGGTAAATCTAGTGAAATCATAAACAAAAATGACATAGAATTTATAGCCAAATACAGAAGTCATAGGGGCAAGGCCCCAAACATCACTATGAGCAAGCTGAAAAGGAAAAGTACTTGACATAACATGTTTTGGAAAAGGAAGTTTGTGCATTTTAGCACATGCAATATTTACATTGAGAACAAATGTCATCATTTATAGAAACTTTAACAATGCTAGGAAAAGAAGCCAAGGCAGATTAAAGAAGCTTGGAACAAGGGTGTCTAAGTCTTTGATGCCACAACATTTGCTTGACTGGAGACAGCATGATTGACTGAAGAGTTGAAAGCAAGGGATGAAGGAAAGCCAGGATCGGCTGAGAGTTGAGAAGAAAGAGGGATTGGGTAGACACCATCCTTACTCAGGCCTTGATAAAGAACCTTCCATGTAGGTAAATCCACAATTAAGAACTGATTGGCATCAAAATAACAAAAGGCATTGTTTTGTAAATGAAGTTTATGGATAGACAACAAGTTGGAAGCTAAATTAGGAACCCTACGAATATTATCTAAAAGAAAATTATGAGAAGGGGCGAGAAGCTTACCATTTCCAACATGAGTCACAAGCGATTCTTGCCCATTGCCAACAATAATAGTCTCATCACCTGTAGTAGCCTGAGAATGCAATGAAAGTTGAGACAGATTAAGGGTCACATGATCAGAACAACCTGTATCAGTGAGCCAATTAGTTGTAGATGCTGAAGTAGAATTAGCAGTTGCTGCCATTGAACTAGTTGCCATAGAAGCTAACTTGGTTGGAGCATGTTTGCCTTGATAAGTAAAATTCATGCGATGATAGCAATCCAAGGCAATGTGACCATTCTTGCCACAAATCTAATAGGTAGGCCTTAAATTTTGAAAACTCTGCCCTGAAATTGACTTGAGTGAGTACCAGAACCATTCTTGGCTTGAGGATTAGATTAAAGTCCAGGAAATTGAGTAGGATTAGTGGCATTTCTAGAGAAATAACCATTATTGAACCCAAAATTAGGACCAAAATTGTTAAATCCTCTTCCACAACCTCTCTGATTACCATTTCTGCCTCTACCTCTATTATTGTTCTGATTAAACCCACTCTGAAGAATCATAGCCATAGCTGTATCCCTAGGCTCAGATTTCTTCTTAATAGCTTTTTCTATAGCATTCAATAAGGTATTTAATTCTTCTATGGTAAACACATCATTACGAGACCTTATTGCAGAGCAAAAAGCATCATATACATGAGGTAAAGCTTCTAAAACTAAATGTATAAGTTCTTCTTCATCAATGAAAACATTAACAGAACTCAGTTTATCCCTAACTTCTTTAAATCTTTGAAAGAAAGTATCAATGTTTTCAGGACCTTTCTTAATACTTAGAAATTCATTTTTTAGACTTAAAACATGAGATCGAGATACAGAAGCAAACCTCTTTTCAAGCACTTTCCAAACTCCCTTCGCAGATTTCTGACCCATAATGATGGCTAGGACTGAGGGAGATAGGGTAGAGTTGATGAAGGTGAACAATGCCTACTCTCTGTTCTTCTAATTGACAAAGTTAGGGTTTGGCTCCCTAGTGAAACTTCCAGAACTATCTTTCAGGAATGGATAGTAGCTTCACATGAATCATCAACAAAACCAATCATGGAGTAAGCTTCCAGAATTACTACAATCTAATGCTTCCACACCATATAATTGGTAAAATCTAGTTTAACCGTCATCATACTCGCCATGTTTGACAGAAGCAACAACGATGGATTCACTATAGGAGTGGTGGTAGTAGTTGTAGTGGAAGGGGTTGTTGAAGAACTAGAGCTCGGAGCAAAAGCCATTAATGGAGCTTTGATACCATGAAAAGAAATGGAAAAACAATACAAGAAGAAGAAGAAGAGAAATACAGAGAAAAACAAATGTAGAAAATGAAAGAGTTCTTGATGAAATTCAGTTCTAGATTCTTCATTGATTAGCACTGATTACAGACTCCAATATATATACAATAACCAATTCCGTAGAATGTGGAACCACTTTAACAACTCTAGCAGAAACTCCTCTGATGCTAACACGTGGACAATTTCATAAGATGCTGACATTTGGACTTACATCAGTAACATATTCAACTAACTTAGACTACTTGTAGTTTAGAAAACAATATAACTCTAAGACAGGTCGTTTAGACTCTGCCTTAGTCTCTTCCTTTACACCAGTTACCCCAGCCTAAGTGATAATTTTTATGATAGTACATATAGTGAAAGAAAATCAAAATCTAATACCATGTGAGAATGATTAAGTCAATTTCTTGCTATAGCTTATAATTTGACCTTGCCTCGCTTTGTTGCATCCATATTGACTGTTGTCATTTTTACTTGGTTTGATATTAATTTATTTTGTTTTTTTTTTTTAAATAAGTTGGATAAAACTAAAAGTATAATTATGTCTAGGCGATTTTCTAAAAAAAAATTGTTTATAAGTGTTGATGCTCATTTTAAGGCCCAATAGTAGGAAGAAGCCCAACAATATGGGCAGAGAAGAGTTAGTGGATGGCTAGAAAACCCATTAAGCCTAGATGGCAGGAACTAGGGGTGTCCAGGCAAACCGGCGACCCGCCCAACCCGTCTGACTCGCCGCCACCCAATCCGAAGACTCCGGCGGTCGGACGCGGTTTCCGACTATGCTAACCCGACACCCAGCGGGTCGGTTATCGATTTTTCAATTCAAAAATCGTGAAACCCGACCCGAACCGAAGTCCATTCAATATCTGGCCATTTTTTCCAGATTCCGGCCATTTTTCCAGATTCCAATCATTTTTTCCCAAATTTTGGCTATTTTTTCTAGATTCCGGCTATTTTTCCAGATTCCGGCCCTTTTTTTTCTAGATTTTGGCCCCTTTTTCACTTAAATCTGTCGATTTCTGGCACAATAAACACCGGATCTGGCCGAACCAGTGATTTCTCATCACGATTTGGCAGAATTCTCGTCGGATTCGACGGGATCTCACCGGATCTTGGATGGATCTGGCAAGATCTTGCCGGATCTGGCGAGATCTCGCCACATTTCGAAGGATTTCGGTGAGATCGGTTTCACCCGAAACCGACCACCACCCGCCGGCGACCTGAACCAACGAATTCGTTACTGTTACGAGTCGGTTGCAGGTTGAAAAACCACCCACCCGAACTGTTACGGGTCAGTTGTGGGTTGGGCAAAAATCCGACCCACCCAACCCATAGACAGCCCTAGCAGGAACAATGGTTCATAGGCCCATAAAGAACACAAGTGGGCTTGAGGAAAGTAGACAAGCCTAAAAGAGCCCAGAAAGAGAGATAGTAAATTCATAGGCATTATGTGATGTAGCAAAGTAAGAATGAGCCACAACAGGTCCGAAGTAATAAAGTAAGAAAGTAGGGGGTTGATGGGAAGCCCATGAGCCCTAAGGGTGAAGAATAAGGTAATTGGGTCAGGGAAGCCCAATGGAGTTAGTAAAAGCCCATGTGTATGCAGAATTAGAAAATGGGCTAAGGATGCCCAAGGAAAGCAAATGGGTCAAGGATGCTTAAGGAGAAAGAAATGGGACAAAAGAGCCCACAAGCAATGGAATGGGTCAAGAAAAGCCCAAAGTAGCATGAGTATAAAATCAATGACCATATTAAGTCATTGTGAGGAGAATAAGCAGCAGACCCAAAGAGGCCAAACAGGCACGGGTCAAATAACACCACAGCAGGAACAGCAAAAATGGTATGGCAGCAGGATTACGGAAAGAGCAAAGAATGGGCTTAAGAAGAGAAAGCCCATAACCAGGCAAGGCCCAGCCCTTGAAAAAAGCAAGCTGTAAGGAATGAGAAATCAGAAAGCAGTTCACACCATAATGGGTCAAGGATGAACGACAAAATGCACAGACGAGCCTCTAGACCACGGCAAATGCATAAAGCAGCGAACAAGTTTTGGATGTACTCAGGAGTGGAGCATGCGCAAGGCTCAGACATCACTAGTCTGTACCTAGCCAATACAGGAAGTGGTGGGTCATGGGTCAGAGGTAAGAAAGGGTATGGTCTGGCGGTGGGGAGAGGGGAAAGCCTATTCTGGGGTTCCCCCTCAGGTTCTTTTGGGAGAAATGTCCTGCTGGGATGACATACTACCCAAAAGAAGTAAGGATGAGCTAAAACCACTAGGTGTATGCCATGAGGGATAGGAAGAGAGAACACCCACACCGTGGCGGATAAGGATGTCATAGTGAGCAAGCAAACAAAATAACCTTCTTTGTCTGGTAATGGGGAGTGGCGTAGCCAACACAGGTAAGTGGTGGTGGCTGGACAACTGAAGAACCAGTGGTGGTCGGCAAGGACACCCAGACCAGACAAAGGTAGTTAAAGGCTAAAATGGTAAAAGCTAGTCATGGCAGGCAGTATATAAAGGACCCTTGCCGTGCACAGGGGAACAGTAACAATTGCTGAGAGAGAATCACAGTATCACCTTCACTGTAGAACTACAAGTGCTAAGAAAGAAAGAGTGAGAGTGGAGGGAAAGAACAAAAGTAACAAAAAATAGAGAGAAAAAAAGAAATAGAGAGCGTAGAACGGCAGACATGCACCAATAGGCTAGTCCCTTCTCTCCCTCTAAAAACCTACCCTCTATTAAGGAAAAGGGACTCATTCGAGCATAAGCCATTCAGGCCCATTCCCTCAAAGTAGATAATCTCCATGGCAGGATCATCCTGTGAGGTTATCCACATTGACGGAAAGGCTCCCCCCTTGGCCTTAGCCCTATAGTACGATCAAATGGGGCAAACTGGTCATTTACTCTTTGATTTATCACTAATCATTATTGCTTCTCATCTAATCCTTGCAACTTCATTTAGAATGTGTTTTCTCTCCCTGTTTTGTCTAAAGATTTCTTGCTTGCCTCGCCTAATAGTGATATGTTTCTTCTATTATTGCTTTATCATATTTGTCTGTCGTAACTCTTCCATAGCAACTGTGCCTGCCATAGGCACACGACTGAAGTTTCGGCAGACGGGGCATAGTTTGTGCACAAGCCGGACCAAGGTGAATTGCAATTGGACCGGTCCCAACTCTTCTATCCAGAATATTTGGGCCTCAACATAGCAGGAGGAAGTCCAGCCCAAAATCACAAAAGGCCCACCACAATAAGTAAATAAGAAAGGGTTAAAACAATGTTGGGAAATTTAGACCCCGATTGATAGAATTAACAAGTTTTATAACCAAGTTGTTAATTAAATCTATTATGAATAATCCTTGTTCAAACAAACAAACATCAATTTAATGTCAATATCATGCACAGCGGAATAATAAATAAGACAAGATATGATGATCTAAGAAAACTAATAAAACAAACTAGTTTCACAGTAAAAAAATGGTGGGAAACCTTCCCAAAAAATAATCCACTATAATAAAAGAAAAGTTTCATATTTAATACAAAACCTTTGTCCCTAGACTTTACAAACTCAATAGATGAACTTACAGCAGAAATCTTCTACCACTTTAGAACCTCTGAACTCTCCAATATATAAACGCTCCACCCACAATCACAATTGGAATCTCCAATTGACTTCAAGAACCTCTTGAAGGTTTTCTTCACAGTTACAGGTCTGCGGTGGTTGTTATGATTTCAGCTTCTTCACCAATGGAATCTTCAAATTTACTTTGAAACCCTTTAATATGGTGTAATAGAGAAAAATTGGTTACAAAATCCTAGCCACATAAATGGAGTGTTTATGAAAGCTCGAAAATGTGTCGAAAACACAAGAGCTGTTTAGACCCCCAAATTAAAGATACGGCTTGGTTGATTTTACACTAACTTAATACTAAGTGCGGAATAGTGTAAACACAAGCGTATAAGCAAGACAACTACTCTAATCCATATTTAAAGCAACACAGCAGTAAAAAATGAAATGAACAAGAGTAGGGAAGAGAGATGCAAACATAGATAACACCAAAACGTGTTATCGAAGAGGAAACCAAGAACTCGGTGAAAAACCTCTCTGCCGTCCTCCAAGCGAAAATCGATCCACTAGACAATCAGTTGGGATACATGGGTTAGCAAGATACCCTCTAAGCCTAATCTATCCGATGTACCTAAGCCCTCCAAGCTCCTACTCCAACAAGGCTTCTCGATACCATGTCTTGTCTAGCTCTCCGGATTCCGCAACAAGCTCCATGTTGCATCTACCATTCTAGGCTTCTTCCAATGCTTCCCAACAGCACCAAAATTCAGCTTGACACTCTCAAATGGTGTGGTAAGTGTTTGGGCTATCAACCTCTCAATGGTATGGAAATTGAGAGGTAGGAGATGAGGAAATTCCCAAAACAAATGTGTAGAGGATTGTGGGTATAAAAATCTCTAACTCTCAAGGTGTTTGGCTAGGGTTTTCTCTCAGAAACTCTCCTTTTTATTTGTGGGTAATGTGGGTATAGATAGTATAGGCACAAAAAGTGTGTATAAGACTGGACAGGTTGGCAGAACAGAATGCCTCGCGGGTGTCTCGCGGGAAGGCCTTACCCGCGAGATACTCGCAAGACATAGCTGTCTCCATTTGGCCTGACTCTTCACATTCCAGCATGTGCAGGGCACATGATATACTTCACAGGATGCTAAGTCGTGAGATACCCGCGAAACCTTCTTCAGTCTTCAAATGCTTGAGTCTTCACACCACTCTCTCTATCACACAACCCTTACAATGAAATCACACAATAAATATAGGGTACAACAGATTGATTATAATTACAATCAAATTTGGCACGGAATATAAGTCAACATAACATATAGTTGTAAATAACAACTTTACAATCTCCCCATTTGGCTATTCCGTGACAAAACCCCTAAAACATACTCTAGCCTTAAACGTGAGTTTGGGAACAGTGGCAAAACTCACTCACACCTAATCTAGAAGCTGTGAAGCACTTACAAGTATATACCTGTTACCTGAAACACTTGCACACAAACAAAACTTTCATTAAGCTTATGAAAAGTTAAACACAAGGTACATACATGAGCAAGTAAAGTGCGATCAAGTTTGTAAGCACCTCATAACATGTAAGCATATCTTGATCAAACAAAAACAGTCATTAAAGAATGACTACAATGAACATTTAGCAAGTAAATGCTCATCCGAACACGCAATGCAATTAAGAGCATTCCCTAGGATCAATTGCATATCCAACACTCAACCAATGCAAAATACACGAAGTACTTGCATCTAGGATAAAAGATCCTACTAGGGCACAAGTGTGAGGTACTTAAGACATAATAGCAATATCTTAAAAGTACAAAAAAAATGCTACAAAGCATAGAGATAAACACAAATTACTGATAATAAACTGAAATATAACAGAGTATCAAAGCTTTAAACAAAAGCATTAACAGTAAAACACAGCAGTTATAAAAACACAGTAGTTGTAAAAACAAAAAATGAATCGTCTATGAACCAATAACCAATGCTTATAAGTCTAAAACTATGCTCCCCCTAACACTGTGCAAGCTCTTCCGCAGCACCCCCTCAAAATTTTCTCCCCCTTTTTGACCGGAATGACCAAAGAGGCTAGAACTGATCAGACTCTGAATCTGAACCATGCGCCGAGGACAAGTCATTGATCTGGGAAGATAACGCAGTGATCTGTCCCTGGATGTATGCAGATTAGTTTGCAGTGTGCTACACATGAGAGTCAAGAACTAAAGACACCTGGTCCATCTTAGCTAGTAGTTGATCAAGTCTGTCTACGCCTCGTGCTGGTGTAGAAGATGATGGTTGTGCTGAAGTCTCTGGAGCAGAAGTGAACCTATCAATCTCCTCATCTGTATCTCCTTCCTCCTGCTCAACTCGTGGTTGTAGTATGGTATGCACACCGGTCTTGGATCCCTTGATGTGTGCTGTGCTTCTAGTCAATGTATGGGCACCAATGGGGTAGTCCCTTTGAACTATTGTGAGGCTACTGGGAAGTTTGAGCTTTGCCTTAGCAATTAATCCCATAATCAGAGAGGGAAAGGGCATTACAGTCCTTGAATTCTGCTTCGTAATGCTCATTTTCAGCATGTGGATGATATGGCCACAAATATCTATCTCCTTATGGGTAAAGAGATCATACAGGAATCTTGTTCTTGGAGCTGATAGTGTGGTGAGGTTGGTGACCGGATACAAATTATGAATCATCACATAGCTCAATGTCCTCATCTCCGGAGAAAATTTAATTGTGTTCATGGATGATTTCTTTGGTTCGCCACCAAGTACTTTAATCATCTCATCAATAGAGCCCAATCTGTCTTCATATGCCACTGTGATTGGCTGAGAGGTAGGACGAACTTCCAAAAAATCTTGGATGATCTCTCTTGTAATCACAAATTCTTTGTGCCTTATCCAGCACTTGATACAATCTCCGTTGACAGCAGCATTTAAGAAAAACTCCTTGATTATCTCGGAATAAACAACCCCAACCGGGTTCAACAGCTTAGTCCAAGTCCTTTCTTTGAACACCTCAGGGATGAAGGTGTCCTCAAGGGTTTCTAGCTGAACCACCCTTTCCATGATAATGGTTGCTCTTTTGTAGCAATTATTGTGTTTCATGTCAGCATCAGCAAACTTGAAATTGTCTGAATCAGTGCGAGGACGTTTTGTGGTTTTCTTGGTCGCAGAATGTTTGGTAGGAGACATCTGCACACATGAACACAAAACATACAGAAAACAAGTACAAAAACACAAAACAGAACACAAAAACTTGATTAGATTCAAGTTAGTTCAAGACAAGATAAAGTAACCTAAAACAAAGCAAAACTAACTCAAAACAACATGCTGAAATCAGTCAAACCAAGAAGATAAAGACACAATGCATGAGGTTAAGTAGGTGTGCATGTGTGTGCGACATGTGTGCGTGTGCTGATGCATGATAGTGCATGTGCTGATGCATGAGGGTGTGCCTAGAGGGTGTGCATGACATGGCATTGAGACACAAATTGAACCAAGTGTGTAAAACACACACAAGTTGATCACAATATGATTCATATGATCAAACAAGACCAACACCAAAGATTGGAACCCAGTTGAGTCCAATACAACACAGAAATGTCACTTAGACAATCTGTCAAACACATGACATGCAACAGTGCAAAACACTTATGAAAAATGCATGAACACATTAAAAAACTGCCTCAATACATGATAAAATGCCTCAAGGGGCCAACATAGATGCACAAACAGCAAATGGGACTCAGCTCAAACAAAGATATTGAAAAGTTTTCACAGAAAATAGAAACTCAACCCAATTTTCAAAAATCCCCAATTTTCAAAACCCTAAGCCCAAATTCTGCATAATCCGAAAATAAATGATGAAAAAAGTGTAAGAAATACATACCTTGAAAGGATTGTGCATAAATTTTTCTTGAAAATGATGGGGTTTGAATGAAATAGTGATTTGGGTTGAAAATGGTTCAAGAGAGCTATGTGAGGGAAATGAGAAAGTTTTGAAAAACTGTCACATTTGCTACATAAAAACTGAAAACACACGTTTTTCGCGGGTTAGATAGTAGCAACGCAGTTGCGAGACAGTCGCGAGAAGGACATCTGATGCACAAAAACTTTCGTGAGAAGCTTTAAGTCGCGAGACAGTAGCAAGACAGTCGCAATAGCTTCTGTCTGATTTTTGGAAAAAATTCAGTTTTAGCCAAATAGCATTTTGTGAGAAGCTGTTGGTCGCGAAGTAGTCGCGAGACAGTTGCGAGAGTTTCTGTGTAAAGTGATGAAACATTTATTTCCCTCATGCTCATTTTGTGGGAAGATCTAAGTCGCGAGTTTCTCGCGAGACAACCTCTGAACCAGTTTTTTGAAGATAAACAACATAAAAGCACGAAAGTATAAAATCACTTTCAAAAACAAATAAAACACTCAAAAATCTTTTTGGGTTTGATCAACAAGTATTTGAGTATACACATCACATTTGAACATGTATAATCACACAAATGAGATAAACATTCATTGAATCAAAGTCTTGTGTGTTATGGGTGAGTATCAAGTGTGAAAAAGTCCTTAGACCAGAGTGAAGCTTCAATGATCAATTCAATCAAGTCATACACAACTGATACTAGGTCAAGTGGTCTATCTCAATTATAGAAATGAACATATATAACCTCCCACAAAATGATTACTTTGAAGCTTTTCATTTGGCTTTTGCATAAATCATAACATTTGATCCTTTTTGGATAACACATCTCTTTTTGAGATTGGTGCTTGAAAATTTTGATATTTCAACATTGAGAATTAGCTTTTGGCTTTTTGAGCACCATACATTTCAAAACAAAAATTGTTTTCCCTTTTTCCTAGTCAAATACTAGTATGTGCGACAGGCTTTTGCAGCTCGATATCTCTTTTCATTTGGAGATTTACATTTGGTGAGCTCTTTTGCAAAAACATAAAAATAAAGTGGGAATATATATAGGCACAAGTCTATGCAAGTATCAAGACCATCAAGACTATTGACCAATCATTCATGACAAGCTTGAAGATCTATTTACAACAATTACACATAGTTTTCAAGATTTCTCCTACACAGATAAATGTGCATATAAAAACAAGCTAAGCTCGTAAATGCACTATGCCATTAGTACGAAGGTACTAGGCCAAACTCACATGTGATATACACAAAACAAGTGATCAAACTTTTTGAAGATTTTTCAACTTTTTATGGGTTTTTGAATTTTTTGAACACACTCAAAAACAGAACAAAAACAAAAGCAAAGCAAAAGCTTGAAAAAGAAACATGCTAAAACCCGAAGCAAATGATACAAACCAAAACAAGCATGTAGATATGCATGAGCAAATGTCCCTAAACATCGAAAGTATTAATGCATGGACATGTTAAAATGCTTATGCATTTGTGCCACTTTTCACCCACACGGCACGTGCGTTTGGGGTGATATCCTTGAAGGATTGGGTATGAGAGTTAGGACTTTCAAACCGTCTAGTGAAGTTCTCCAGGCAAGTGGTGAAGGCACCGATCATTATCATCACGTCCATCACGTCGGAGTCACCATTTTGACCTCTTAATTGATCACCAGCCCAATTTCTTTTGTCATTCCTAGGGCTTTTTGACCTCTAAACACTTGCATTCTTCAAGCCCTTCAACTTATGGCAATTTGGTCTGGTGTGTCCTTGAAATCCACAGAAATGACAGAAATGTTGGATTCTTGGACCTCTTTGCAAGTTTGGAGGTGATTTCCCTTGAACCTTAGGCTTGACCACAGTTTGATTACGGGGCTTATTCAACACCCGTTGGTCAGCTACATTCTTCTTATTTTCATCCTTTATTTTCTCAAGAGTAGGGACAGTTATAACCGGCTCTCTGGCGTTTACAAATTTTACATCTTTGGTGGCATTGGCCGATGAGCTACTCCCTTCAGTATATCCCAACTCGGACTTGTCAGAGAAATGTTTTTAAGATGAAATAACATCATCTAACTTCTTCATGGATACTCTCTCTATCTTGGCATTGGCTTGCACTACTTCTAGCTCAAGAAATCTGATTTTTGAATAGGCTTTAGTCAGTTCACCGTTCAGCATCTCAATTTAACACTTGGCCTCTTTATAACGCACTAGAAGACTTTTATAGTCCTCCTCTGCCTTTTTCATCTTCTTTACGACTACCTTGGTCACCCTTGTATATTCTCCTGACTTTTCAAGTAGAGAATTGTAGTTTTCTTGAAGACCGGTTGAATCTTCATCTTCTTCAGCATCTGATTCTTCTACAATTCCCATGGAATCCTTATCACTATGCTCCCCAAGTTCTTGCACTAGTAGACTCAAGTCCTCCGAGGACTCATCATAAGCAATAGTCATAAAGGCGGAGTAGTTTCCTTCTCCATTACAGCTCTCTTCCGAATCAGAGTTGGATGAATCTGAATCACTCAGAGTTGTAGCATATGCCTTGCCCTTTCCTCTTAGATAATTGGGACACTCCTTCTTGAGATGTCCATGGCCATTGCATTCATAACAAACAATGCCTTGAGGAGACTGGGAATCCTTTCCATTTTTCTTCTTAAACTCTTTTCTATCACCTTTGGAGGATGAGAACTTCCCTCTGCTAAACAGTTTCCCACTATTCTTCATCTTCAGAAATTTCTGGAAGTTCTTTACAAGGAATGCTACATCCTTTTCCACTCCATCTTCTTTGGAGGAATCATCCATTCTTTCGATGATGGTTTTAAGAGCAAGAGATTTACTTGTCTTATGAGAGGGCAGTCCAAGATCATACATTTGAAGAGACCCAATGAGCTCTTGGATCTTAATTTCATCCAAATCTTTGATTTCCTCTATAGCTGTGACTTTCGCTTGGAAGCTTTCCGGTAGGGACCTCAAAATTTTTCTCACTACCTTAGCATCTTCAATTTTCTCACCAAGATTGAGCTTAGCAATTACAATTTCGTTGAGCTTTCCATAAAATGAATCAAAGGACTCATCATCTCCCATCTTAAGCTCTTCGAATTTTGTGGTAAGCATCTGAAGCTTCGTGTCCTTCACTTTCTTTGTTCCTTCATACGTAGTCTCCAATATCTCCCAAGCTTCCTTGGCTATTGTCATGTGAGAGATCCTGTGAAACTCGTCTGAAGACACACCACAAAATATAGCATTCAAAGCTTTATGTTAGCGTTAGCTGCCGCAAGAGCAGCTTTATCCCAAGTGGATTTAGCGGCCTCCGGTCTAGTCCAACCTATTTCAACCGCATCCCAAACAGTATCATCAATGGAACACAAGAATGCCTTCATTCGGACTTTCCAAAAAGCATAATTATTACCATCAAAATATGGTGGAACATTTAAAGATTGAGACTGGTCCATCTCAAACGGGGTTAAGGATCACACTCAAGTAGTTACACCACAGCGAGTGTATCCGCTTTGATACCAATTGAAAGCTCGAAAATGTGTCAAAAACACAAGAGCTGTTTAGACCCCTAAATTAAATATACGGCTTGGTTGATTTTACACTAATTTAATACTAAGTGCGGAATAATGTAAACACAAGCGTATAAGCAAGACAACTACTCCAATCCATATTTAAAGCAACACAGCAGTAAAAAATGAAATGAACAAGAGTAGGGAAGAGAGATGCAAACACAGATAACACCGAGACGTGTTATCGAAGAGGAAACCGAAGAACTCGATGAAAAACCTCTCCGCCACCCTCCAAGTGGAAATCAATCCACTAGACAATCAGTTGGGATACATAGGTTATCAAGAGACCCTCCAAGCCTAATCTACCCGATGTACCTAAGCCCTCCAAGCTCCTACTCCAACAAGGCTTCTCGAAACCGTGTCTTGTCTAGCTCTCTAGATCCCGCAACAAGCTCCATGTTGCATCTGCTATTCTAGGCTTCTTCCAATGCTTCCCAGCAGCACCAAAACTTCACTTGACACTCTTAAAGGGTGTGGTAAGTGTTTGGGCTATCAACCTCTCAATGGTATGGAAATGGAGAGGTAGGAGATGAGGAAATTCCCAAAACAAATGTGCAGAGGATTGTGGGTACAACAATCTCTAACTCTCAAGGTGTTTGGCTAGGGTTTTCTCTCAGAAGCTCTCCTTTTCATTTGTGGGTAATGTGGGTATAAATAGCGTAGGCACAAAAAGTGTGTATCAGATTGGACAGGCTGGTAGAACAGAATGCCTCGCGGGTGTCTCGCGGGAAGGCCTTACCCGCGAGATACTCGCGAGACACAGCTGTCTCCATCTAGCCTGACTCTTCGCATTCCAACATGTGCAGGGCACATGATATACTTCGCGGGATGCTAAGTAGCGAGATACCCACGAAACCTTCTTCAGTCTTCAAATGCTGGAGTCTTTACACCACTCTCTCTATCACACAACCCTTACAATGAAATCCCACAATAAATACAGGGTACAACAGATTGAATATAATTACAATCAAATTTGGCACGGAATATAAGCCAACATAACATATAGTTGTAAATAACAACTTTACAGTTTATCTCTCTAAAAAGCCTTCTAATAGATGGCTTATAATGTCCTTTAAATACAGGTTCAAACGAATCTTAATTTGGGCTTCAAATGAATAAATTATGGGCTTTTTCGCGTTGCTGATTTTTATTGATCCGCGACGCTCGATCAATCGAGCTTGTGCCAAGACTTCTATTGAGGAGGCAGTAAGTTTCGAGCTTCTATCGAAAGGTTTCGAGCTGCTATCAAGGTACATGCTGAAAAAGTACTGAAAATGTATTTTTCTTGAGTTTTTTTATAGCAAACTTTGTGTCTTCAACTTGGCCTTCAATTACAATTTTAAGACACATCAAAACTCAGTAAAAAACACATAATTTGACATGGTTTGACAATACCAAAACACATGACCCTAACAAAAATATATACTTTTTGACTAATTGAAACCCATTATAAGGTCCTCATAAGTCACAGGTCTAGTGACTCTAGTCTTTTTGCGTAAAATGATATTCATGACTAATAATAACAATTGAATGATGCCAACGTTTAATACAAGCGTGAAGATTTAGTTGAGGTTTACCTATTTACTAAAAAACCATTTCATGACAATTATAAGTTGGATTTTGACTACATATATATTATTATAGATGCTATAGAATTTCAACTTGTTGTTTTTATTTCATAATGACCATACTAAGATACTAATTAATTTTTTGTGTAGGTGAAATTCAGACCTCATATCTCTTATTTAATTATGAAAGAATTGAAACATGATTTGTTAAAATATATAAAATAAAATACTAACAAATAAATACTATAAAATGCTATCATTTTATCATATTCCTAACATTAGCATACCATTTAGTATTCACATCACATGAGTGTATTTTTTGTTTGTTCTAATTGATTTTAAGTATTATATAGATCAATAGATAGGTGTGTGCATTGTACCCATGTAAAATGTGTGTGTTGTAGGCTGCGTTTGTTTCGCCTAAAAACACTTTCAGGAAATTATTTTACACCTTTGTGTGTGTTTGGCAACTACGAAAAATACGGTCAACGGAAAATCATTTACACTTTGACAGGAAAATAAGCCACTTTGAGTGTAAAATCATTTACGCTTTGATTTTACCTTCAAACCATTTCCAAAAATCACACCTAAAGAGAGAGAGCTCGAGCACACTCCTCATACAGTCCAAAACCCATATCCAAGCTCACCTCAGCCAAGCTACGGCCAGCCCAAATCGTGCCGCCCCACGGTCCAAAACTCATCTCCAAGCTACCTTCAAACCATTTCCAAAAAAAAAAAAAAAAAAAAAGAACCGAACCAAGAGCAAGAAGAGAGAGTAGAGCCGGCGAGATTGCGCACAACCCCAAATTGCACACAACCCTCGATCGCACCACAACCCCAGACCGCACCACCAAAACCAACCCCAAATCGCACCGGTCTCGTCGCACCTCAGCACCAGTGAGATCACTTCCCAGCACTTGCGAGATCGCGCCGCCTGAAGCACTGACGAGATTACGCCGCCTGAAGCACCACCGAGATTGCACCCCAGCACCGGCAAGATTGCACCCATGACCTACCCATGTCCGATCTCTCTCTTTCTCAATCTACCTCTCCCTTTCCTTCAATTGTCAATCACTCTCTCTTCCTCCCTCTCTCTCCGTTTGACCGAATTTTTGAGTTTAATGAATGTTTTGTTTTGATTTTTGTTTCTTTTAAGTTTATATATTGAAATTTTGTATTATAAAATTTGTTTGGATGCTGAGAAAATAGTTGAGAAAATGTAAGAAATTTGTAGGAAAATAACATTTTCAAAATGCAGCCAAACACTTGAAAATATTTTCTAAAATAATTTTCATAATGCAGCCAAACACTTGAAAATATTTTTTTTTCCCGAAAATATTTTCACTTGAAAATATTTTACACTCGAAAAATATTTTACACTGAAACAAACGCACCCGTAAATTACCCCCGCTCCCTAAAATAGAATCTTGGGTCCACCCTTGGGTGCAGCGTAGCAAAACGTGAGAGTGAGACACGACTTTGGGGAGAGGGCTCTGCAACTATTCTAAAAAAGAGAAACTTCTCGTTGTTTTAGGTGCAATCTCGAACTTTGTATTCGACCGAAATCTTTATTGTGTTAGAGAACTTTGTATTTGTTTTTTTGGTAAACAACTTTGTATTTGTATTTGTCACTGCCACTGCCCAGCCCAAAATCAAACTAAGGATATGTTTAATATCCGCTTATTTTGCTAAAATTAAATTTTTTTTGTTAAAAGTATGGTAAATAAAGGTAAATATTAGTTAGAATAGTATACTAAGTATAGTGAGACTTATGAATAGTACTAAAATGTGCAATGAGACCCATAAATAGTAACAAAAATAAGTTAAATAGTAAAATAAATTGGCAAAAAATAAGCTAGTCAAACAAATACTAAGTAAATTCTTTATGTTTATTTATTTTTTTTATTTTTTATAATTGTGTTCGTGTATTTTTCGTTCTACTTTTCTTTGTTCTTATTATTTGTTTGGTGGTCTTTTTAAAGCTCACATTCTACTGTCAACCTTGCGTGGAAGTGCTATCAAAGGCCCTTTTTTATAATAATAATTAAAAAAAAAAATGGCAATAGAACTTCCACCATGACAACAAATTGGTATCAGTGGTTCCACTTTTACAACAGTCAAAATATTATTCACAACACAACTGTGGCAAGTAAATTGATATTTATTGGGCTAACATGTAGTCCTCATTTGGAGTAGTTCTGAAACTAATTATCATAGTTAGTATTGATAATTTAATATGATGGTGCACTGATTAGTCATTGGTTCAACTGTTGGATTATTAATTAATTAATTTTTTTATAAAAAAACACAGACAGTTCGAATAAAATCATATGGTTTGATATTTTTCTTAAAAAAAAAAAAAAAAATTCTGTTTTTCATTGTGTACGTATTTGGTTTTTTGCAAATCAGAATTTATACAGTGTGTCAGTGACAGCTCAACCATCGATTCCGTATACTTATGATAAGTATGCTAATTATATGTCAAGCGGCATTCAAATCACCAGTACAGGTTATTGGAGAAAAAAAAAAAAAAAAAATACAACAAATGGTTTTGAAATTGTTTGGAACATGATAAGAAATCTCTCTTTGGTTTAAATATTTCTCTAGTGTTCCAGTCTTCTACGGCTCCACCTCGCACGCCCGAGTTGAACCAAATTCTCTTAAATCAGCCAATCAGAAGCTTGAGCCTGATAATTATTATTATTTTTTTATTTTTTTTTATAGGAAAGACAAAACTTTATTAATAATGAGAAAAGGAGAAAAACATAGCATCCTGAAAAATAAATGAGTCAATAAAAGGGGGACATTCTTCTATCCATGTAATAAAATCAGAAACGCCTTTAGCATAATGAGCGAAGGAGTGCGCTGGTTTATTTGCTTGCCACCTCACGTGTTGGATTTGGGTACGTCTAAAGTCCTGCAGCCGTAGAGAAGTGCCAGCAGTGATATCCACTATGGAGACCGGGGGAGTGGTGTGTCCAGCAATAGCGTTTGAAACCACGCTTGAATCTGTCTCGAAGATAGCTTCCCTGATGCCAACATCCCATGCAAATAAGACCGCCTCATCCATGGCTTTTGCCTCAACTTCCACGGGGCCAAGCGGTAGAGGCAGGTGCTTGCTAAGAGCTGCTATCACAGACCCTTCGTGATCACGGATAACAACGCCAATCCCGATGGTTTTGAGGTTCGAAAATGCTGCAGCATCAGAGTTGACTTTGTACCAGGGATATAAGGGAGGGACCCATTGAGTGTCAGCCTGGTCTTTGAAGTGAGGCCGTGAAAGATGAGCCTTGCTGAAATTCTTCAAGTAGTGACCGTGCCTTGTGAATGACCTGCTGCCTGGTTTGTCTGGTGGACCCGAGCCTTGTTTTATTTCGGTTATACCACATGCACCATGCCACACTTAAGATGAGCTCCAACAACTCACGTCCTGCATGCTTGACAAATATTAGATACCAAATAAAATCAATAAAGTCCTTGTAATAGACCCCCCTGAGTGTCAAAAGGTATCCCAGTTTCTAACCAAACCTCACGGGCCTTAGTGCACTCCCAAAACAAGTGACCACTTGTTTCGTCAGCTATGCCACAAGCTTCACAAGTTGCACTTTCCAGCACTCCCCGATGACGTAGGTTCACTTTGGTTGGAAGGATGTTACGACATGCCTTCCAAGCAAAAGTTTTTATCTTGTTCGGAATGTCAAGGCTCCAAAGAGTGCGCTAGAAGGTTTCTTTCGCTGTGGTGTCTGACTGCCCCACTATGGATGAAGATGGAGAAGTAGCCAAAGCTACCTTGTAGGCATTGTTCACTGTGAAAATACCTTTGGGCGTGTAGGCCTAGATTATACGGTCATTTGCATGCTTATTGCTTCATGGAATGCTCAGTATGGTTTGAGCTTCATCTGGGAGAAAAACCCTTTTGACTAAGTCTGCCTTCCACTCCCTAGTGACTTCATCAAGCAACGCAGCAACCATGGAGTGCAAGTGGAGTGTATTCGGCTGGGTGATTGTGGTAAAAGATAGTGGTCTCGGTATCCAGCGGTCTTGCCAAATACGGATGGAGGCACCATTTCCCACCTGCCAGCGATGACCTGCTCGCATAATATGTTGGGCTGCTATGATACTACACCATGCAATATACCAGCTTTGAGAAATAACGAGCTTTGAGAACGCGATATACCAGTGAGTGTGTGTTGGTTTGAAGGCGCCAGCCTTGCTTTGATAGGAGCGCCAGGTTGAAGGATTTTAAATCCCAGAAGCCTAGTCCTCCCTCTTTTTGGGGTGCACACATCTTTTCCCAGCTTAGCCATGCCATCTTGGTTTGGCCATTTGATTGCCCCCACCAAAAACTACGAACCATGCTTGTTAATTCATCACAGAGAGTATCCAGGAGCTTGAAGACACTCATTGTATAAGTGGGAACCGCTTGAGCCACAACTTTTATTAGGACCTCCTTTCCTGCTTGTGAGAACAATTTCTCTTTCCACTCTGAGAGCTTATGATCCAACCGTTCCTTCAAAGCTCGAAAGGTGTTTTTCTTAGACCTACCTACCGGGGAAGGTAGGCCGAGATAAGTTTCATGCTGCTTTATAACTTCTGCCCCAAAATGATGTTTGATGTTGTCCCGAATATCTTGAGACGTATTGTGGCTGAAGAATAAGGAAGTTTTTTCCTTATTAAGCTTTTGTCTAGAAGCATGTTCATAAGTCTCCAAAATATTTTCCAGTCGGGTGCACTCCTCACTTGTTGCTTGACAGAAGATAATACTGTCATTAGCAAAGAAGAGATGTGAAATTTTTGGGCCATGTGGGCAAGCTGCTACACCTGTAATTTCCCCATTCCTCGCAGCCTTATTGAGAAGAGCTGATAAACCTTCTGCACAAAACAGGAAAAGAAATGGGGATATGGGATCCCCTTGCCTTAAACCCCTTGTGGGGGTGATGAGGCCACGGGGTTTTCCATTAAGGCGGATGGAATATGTAACTGAGGTAACACATAGCATCATAATATTCACCCATCTTTCAGAGAAGCCCATCTTCAACATAATATTCCATAAACATCCCCATTCCACCTATCAAATGCTTTACTCATATCAAGTTTGAGAGCCATCTCCCCTTGTCTTCCACCTTTTTTATGATTTAGGTAATTCATAGTTTCAAAAGCAACTAACACATTATCAGTAATAAGGCGAGTAGACATAAAAGCACTTTGATTTTCACTAATGATATCAGGTAGGAAACGTTTGAGCCTATTAGCAAGAACTTTTGAGGCCAGCCTAGAAATGACATTACTTAGGCTAATTGGCCTATATTGAGACACTGTTGTAGGATTTTTCACTTTAGGAATCAACACAATATGGGTCTCATTAAATTTGGGGGCAATGACACCATAATTCAGAAAATCAAGTATAGCTTTTGTAACACACTCACCAGATAATGACCAAAAGTGTTGGTAGAATAGAGGGGGCATACCATCGGGGCCCAGAGATTTTTTAGGATGCATCTGTTTTAGCGCCTTTTGAACTTCCTCTGCTTGGAACGGTTGACAGAGATATTCATTCATAGAAGGAGTAACAACAGGTTGAATTGCTTCAATGATGGCTAAGGTGTCAGTAGGGCCTGCAGTCTGAAAAATAGTAGAGAAATAGTCAACAATAATTTGCTCCATGACATGATCATCCTCCTGCCAAACGCCCTGTTCATCAGTGAGCCCCTTAATAGAGTTCCGATCCTTTCAGTTGGATGCTTTTTGGTGGAAGAAAGATGTGTTTCGGTCGCCATCAGTAATCCAAAGATGTCTGGATCGTTGGTGCCACATTGTGTTCTCTGCATCAAGCCAATAATTTAGTGACCTACGAACTTCCTAAATCTACTCAAAGTTGCGCTCAGGGTGTTGTTCCAAGTGATGCAGTGATTTCTCCAGCCTTTCAATTTGCCGTTTCACGTGTCCAAATTCAAGCTTATTCCAAGCAGAGAGATGAGCTCTGCAGTTGTCAAGACAATTTGTAATTTGAGCCCCATCTGGTTTGTACAATCCTTCCATCCAAGCTTCTTCAACAACTTCAGCACAGCGTGAGTCACAAAGCCACATCGCTTCAAAGCGAAAAGGTGGTTGGTGACGTTTATGCCATGATTTTAGAGTAGGCAAGTGAATCACAATCATGGAATGATCAGAGGTGGACATTGGGAGATGTTGTACAGAGGCGCCAGGAAACAGTGATTTCTAGGCAGCAGTGGCAAGCGCACGGTCAAGACGGATGTGAGTGGGGCCGTTGATGGGGTGGTTGCGTGACCATGTAAAAGGGGAGCCCCGGTATCCTAAGTCCAGGAAGCCACAGTGGGATATGGCAGTGCGAAAGCGGTCCATTTGTCTTGTTGGTCGTTGGCAACCGCCAACCTTCTCACTACGAGTGATGATCTCGTTAAAATCCCCGACACAAAGCCATGGTAAGGTGTTGGAACGACTAAGAGATTCAAGTAAGGTCCATGTTTTCTCACGTTTGTTTGTGTCGGGCTGACCGTAGAAACCAGTAAGCCTCCATTTCAGACCTATTGTGTCATAAATAATATGGGCATCAATAAACCAACGAGAGGAATTCTGAATATGTACCTGGGTATTCGGTTTCCAAAGGAGTGCAAGTCCACCACTCAGACCCACACTAGAGATCACAAGGCCTTGGTTATAGTCCCAGCTTTGTTTCAAATTATTTAACTGCTCAGTGGTGAGTTTTGTCTCCATTAAGAAGACACAAATGGGAGCTTCTTTATTCCATGCCCTCTTAAGGGCTTTAACTGTCTGAGGGTTCCCAAGCCCCCGACAATTCCAACTCAAGATACTCATTGTGCCCGGTGGTGCTGCCAAGCAGCCACCGCCGATCCCAAATTTTCTGCCATAAGCTTGCCCAATGATTTTGCCTCTAAGTCCAAGAGCTTCTGTTTTTTATCAGTGAGCGGGTCCTCAAGTGAGGGTGGAGACTGTTGCTTCCGTTTAGACTTCAAAACAGTTTCACTAGAAGTAGTGGAGTTCTTTGTTTCACGGGGTGGCCCTAGGTGACGCCAGGTGCCATGCACTGTGCCATGCAAAAGTTCCGGTTGTGAAGAGCCATGCACAGGGCCATGTAGAAATTTAGCTTGTGAAGTGCCATGCATAGTGCCATGTAAAGTTTCACATTTCACAGTACCATGCAAAGTACTGTCCTTTTCAGTTTCAGTGTGGTACATGGGCGTGTTGATGGTTTCTGGGACTTTGGGAGGGTCAGGAGTGTGTGTGGGGTAGGGAATATTAGGGTGGGTAGTGGTCAGAGTGTTAGTTTGTTCAATTGATGGGACAGTGGATTGTGGGGTGCAGTAGAATGATCATTAAAGTCTGTCATTGGAGTGTGGGCCAGCTGTGGAAGTGGAGTTGGTGTTTTTAAAGGTGGAGGGTGATGGAGGTCATGGTCAAGGTTAGTGATAAACGCTTCAGATAAGTTAGGGTCAGACAAAATTTCCTTATGTGTTGGAGCGGGTTTAGGACAGACTGTGTGGGCCACGGGTTCAGCAAGTTGAGAGGCAGATGGTTGGTTTGATGGTGTGTGTGGCGTGTTTGTTGTTTGATGAGAATGGCGCGTAGATGGTGAAGGAATGGGTTGATGGGGCTTAGGTTGGCCTGAAGTTTGTGCAGATTTTGTGCGAACCACTTGTGGTTGTTGGACGTTGGCCGAAGAAGCTCGCAGCCATGGTCCGTATTGCTGGTCTTCCTTCCGCAGAGACTCACCATTGTCAGTCTAGAGTTTGCACTCCTTTTCATCATGATTCAAGAGGCCGCACTAGTAGCAAAAGATGGGGAGGCGTTCATATTGGAGGGAAATCCAGTGGGGGTCCGAGCCACCTAGGTCGACGTAGCGTCCCCGGCAGAGGGGTTGATCAATAGCAAGACAGATTCGGACTCAGATGTAGCATCCCCGGCACTCTCCAGACGGTGCGGCATCAACTTGCTCGATGTGGCCAATAGTCTTCCCGATAGCCATGGCGTTGGCTGTTGTCATACGGTTGAGAGGGAGGTTATGGAGTTGAATCCAAAAGGAGCTGGTAGTGAACTTTGCATCATCCACCGATTCAGAAGCGCTTGGCTGGTAGAGGCCTATCAAGTATTTGTCAAAAGTCCAAAGTCCCTGCGAGAGAATGTTTTGCGCATCAGCTTCTCAAGTGAATAGAAGCAGAACGGTATTTGAAGTAAGGTCACGTACTTCGAAGTCCTGGGCAAATCTTCACATACTTTTGAGTGTTCGCGACAACGATTCGGCGTTAACTCGGTGCTTGGTGAAGAGTTTCGCTACAAGTACTTTACTGTTGCTATCGATGTCAGATGTTAAAGGAATAGTTTGGCGTTCTTTTGCATGGAGGGAGAGACGGGCACACTGCCCTACAAGGTCATCCATGGTCATGGCTATTAGGGTGTAGTGAGGTGGAGGAAGGAATAGAGGATGGAGGAAGGCAGACGGCGAAGAGAAAAAGAAAAGAAAACCAGGTTTCCACCAGTACAGGGAAAAGCGGCGGCCTATGCAAGGCTAGGGTTTCACCATCGTGGGCCTTCCAGAGGAGAGCAAACGAGGGAAAAAATCAGCCTGATAATTATTTTATTTAGTTTAATGTTAAAATGGACCAACACAAGTTGCCATCCAGGGTAACAACTATGTCAACTAATCTTAATTGAGGTCCGGATTTTAGTTAAATAAACTTTATTGTTTGCATCCAGACTACATAAAAATAAAAAATAAAAATAAAAAACCAATTTTTTTAATGAAATAAAAAAAGTCAATTAATATATATATATTTATATATATTTTTCTGATAAAATGAATTATCATAGAGTTGATACTTGATACCATAAACTTCATTCAAATTGTTTTTTTAATGTCATTGTGGAAAGCACGTTTGGTTATTTAGCAAACCGGTAGACCTCTTGACTTTTAACAGGATTTGCTCGCTAAAAGTTGCTTGGATTTTTAAGGATACTAGTCGCTAACCCGTGCTATGCACGAGAACCTATCTATTTATGAGGTAGACTAAATAATTTTATAAAAAATTTAAAAAACTACATTATTGCATGATTTGCTCTTGTATGACTTCAATTTGTGTTACAATTTGATGAAAAAGCCGTTACTTGAACGTCCAATGGCTTACAAAAAATTTGTTAGACAATTTTAGACACTACAAAAAAACAACTCAAAAATTCAGAAATTAAACTTCTGAAAGACCAAAAAATATTAAAGAATTAGATGATTCACTGCTTAGAAATTATTGAAATAAAACAATATATATATATATAAACTAAACAATAGAGATATATAAGAGAAAGATGGGTTACATTCAAAAAAATAATTTCAATTATTGCAAGCTTTTTTACCTTGTAAAAACCGGCTAAAGAGAGTTTGGTGGTTCATGTACAAAAATTACTTTTTAAAAAATACATGAAAAACCATAAAATAAATTTTTTTTTTTTTTTTTTTTAAACAAAGTAGAGGAGAAGAAAATAACATAAGAGCTCATACCTCTACTCGACTTTAAAAAAAAAAATATTGGGGTTTGCTTTGCTTTTATAGTGTTCATGATTAACCTCGCAAATTTGGAGATAAATTATCAATGTTTGAATTTGAGTTTAAGTTAGACTTGTTAGAGAGATAGAGTTTCACTTCTTGTTAAGTTTGGATTAAACAAAAATAATTTTGTTTTAAAAAAATGATAATGATGAGTTTGAATTTAAGTTGGACTTGTTAGAGAATAGAGTTTCACTCCTTATTAAGTTTGGACTAGACAAAATAATTTTATTTAAATAAAATGATAATTTTATTTAAATATTGTGTTGATGTGGAAAATTGTGAGAGCTTTAGAGACTTTGGTTATATATATATATACAGATTAATATGATTTGTGAAATTTTATGTCTTGTATCATGATGATGCCAAAAATCGTCAGTAAGTCACACAGTTCTCATGTGCTCAAGACAACACCTGCGAAACAAAAACAAAGAAGACCTTGTAGAGAGTATTGGTGTGGTACCGGCCAAATACCCTCCAAAGGTCAAGTTAGAGAACTTTCACAACTCTAGAGTGCCAGAGCCGAGGGAAATTATGCGTACCTTGGTTTGTGAGGGTTTTAGGATTTTTATAGTAGCATAAGGTGGACATCCGTTCCTTGGCATAGAGGGTCTTTCCTTGTAGGGAAGATCTTCATTAATACACGTATCTTGCAGGATCCTTTCCTTGTAGGAATCCCCTTGATTAGGGTTAGTTGTGGGGCACAAGATGTTTCCTTATATACTTATGCATGGAGGCCAAGCAAGGCCATGTCAGACCCGTTAAAGGTTTACTTATACCCTTCAGCTTCCTTTCGTCAGCTTCTTGTCCCGTCTATGCATTCTGGTCGTCTCATTCAGGTGTCGTTGATCTCAAGGCGCAGCCGTCGGCCTTGAGGTGGGACCATCGGCTTTATGATATTGTCGTTTATGTCGATGAATGCATAAGCAAGGTCAACGGGTTTATTAGGACCGTCGGCTTTGCCTTATGTGAACGATTTCATCAAACTTCAGAATTACCCTTATCATATCATTTGTTAGTGTTTTGTTTCAATGTAATCAAACTAATCTAAGCCCTTAGAAGTGCTGCAAATTAGAATAATGAGGCTATCATTTGATTAAAATAATGCCCATATTTTATCTTTCTCATTATGTAACATTACTGCGTAATCTCATGCATATGTATAAGTATAATTAAAAACAATCACATAGTTCAAATTATACATTTTTTTAGGAAGAGGTTCAAATTATACATGGTTAAACCATAGATTTTTAAAATAGGTAATGGTTTCTAAATAATAATAATAATAATAATTTAGAATTTAATTGGATTTAGATTCTTCGTTTTTGCACCCAACAATTCACTTGCTATAAAAATTAAAAAAATAAAATTAGATGGACATGTGGCGCAAAATTGGAATCAAATTGTGATCTAATTTAGAATTTAATTGGATTTGAACTCTTCGATTTTTACACGCAATAATTCACTTGACATAAAAATTAAAAATTAGATGAGATACATGACGCAAAATTGTATTCCAATTGGAATTCAATTTGAATTCTAATTTGATTTTCTCTCAACTTTGGCTTTTAATTTATACTATTGTATTATTTAAGGGGCTTTCCCAGTTTGGGATCCTCATTTTTTTGTTTAAAAATGCCCCTAAAGGAAAATCCGGTAAAAATACAACTTTAACTTCGACAAAAACATTGCCAAAAAAATAGAGTCACTCTCCTGTTGATATTCAAATTGATTTATTCACTTATTAAATTAGATTCTCAAAATAAAAATTATATATAAAAATAAAGGAATTTTTTTTTGGCCATAAAATAGGACCACTAAACTCAATAATTTCACTAAACTAAAAAAAAATCATCATTATATATATAAAGCGTGTGTAATGAGGCTAGTATATATATAAATAATATTGAATAAATAAAGTCTAATATTACTTCTTCTTTCTTCTCAAAATATTAAAAATTTAGAAAGAAACGACAAATGGAAGAAGTACACTGCACGTACGGGCCTTCAAAGAGTACACTGCACGTATGTGCCTTCTTATTTTTTTATTTATTTTTATTTTTTAATACATATTAAATGGAAGAAGAAGATTCAAATCTTACCTCTATATTGAAAACACATTTTCTTAAACATTAGCGTATACGGGTCATTTTGTGATGACTGTGTTGGGGTTGTTTTGTAAGACCTGAGGGGAAAAAAAAGTAATAAATTGAAAAGGAAAGAGATAGATTTGGACTAATTCCTTGTTAATTTTACGTTTAATTTAGGCCAAATTCAGTTTTTTCAATCACATCACCTTACGCATTTAGGAGGAAAAAGCAAATTAGTAATTAACAATTAACAACGGGTTTAAATATTTGAAACATTCCTTTAATTGGTCAAATAAATTTTTTTTTTAATGGGTCAACTAAATTGAGTTTTAGAGTTTCGGTTCAAAGAAAGTCAGCTGGTCCAGTGGTCCTTGTCGAATTGTCAACTTAGGAGAAGTGCAACCCACACGTCTCCTCTCAGTGTTTCTCAACATCCAATCAATGAGGGATGGCACTATGGCAGCACTATCATTTTTATAATATTTTACGTAATTGCTGAGGTAGATATTAATAATATTAATCTCATTAATAGACTTATATAATATAAAAGTAATGCTCTCTCTCTCTCTCTCTCTCTCTCTCTCTCTCTCTCTCTCTCTCTCTCTCTATATATATATATATATATAAAGTTGATAGTTACAATGAGAAATATAGGTGATTTAAATCTTTGAAAGCTTTTATAAAAGCATCATAAATTATACCAGTTAAGTTACAAAATTCTTAATATTGTTTTAATCACAATTTATAAAAAAAATTGTATTCTTAACATTTACTCTTTTACCACCGTGCACTCTTAGTGCGGTTGTCACTCTACAAGTATAAATGCTTGTTGGGTGTGGGGGGCAAGGACCGGGGTTCAATTTTTCAAGAGGGAGTTTCATACACATATACACTTAAATTATGATAGAATAGAATTTTTAGTTTGTATAAAAAAAAAAAACATTTACTCTTGAACAAAGAAAAAGGAAAGAAGGTGATCATTATTTTCGTGGATGTCACTCGTTTAATACAATATAATTGGAGAGTGAAATAACCTGGAACACCTAAGGGCTGTTTTGTAGTGTATTTTGAACAACAAAATATATTTTTCAACATTTTTCAATATCTACAACTAGCTATTACCGGAAAAGAGATGAAAGAAAGAGCACTTATTATTACTATTTTATGAGATTTTTCTCTTATATCAAAGTTTTATAGGATTTAGAAGTTATAGAACAAAGGATAACCAAAAAAAAAAAAAAGGTAAAAAGAAGAAGCAAAATTTTTAATTCAAGAAAAAAAGTACAAAAGAACTTTCAAAAAAGTGTTCTAAGATTAAAGTAACTTATTATATTCGTAAAAATGTTTATAGGCAATAAAAGTGTAGAAATAATTATATATATATATATATATAAATCCATAATTTCATATTGTTTTGAAGTTAAAGAGTACTTTAAATTTTAAATTACACAACCTTTTTTGGTTAACGAATTATTAATTATTTTATTATAAAATTTGATACATTTTTTTATAATGGATGGAGTCTTTTTATATAGGAGTATTAGAATTATGGTTAAATAATAAAATTCACAGTTTTTTTTATAACTTAAACTTTTGAAATAATCGATAATTTATCATGGTATTGGAGCATGAGGTTGTGAGTCTGATTTTTTGTCTTCACTCTACCTCTCAATTTATAATGTTTTGAAATTTCACACATGATGTGAAACGTTAAAATTATAATTAAATAATTAAATTCACTATTTCCTAGCAATTTATGTTTCTGAGATAACTAGTAATTTATATAAGGGTGGGCTTTTTTTGTTTTTGTTTTTAGTAACAGGGCCTTAGGCCTAGCCCTAGACTCGACTTTGATAAATCTATGTATGTCCATAGGAGAGAGTATGTGTGTGTGTTATGAGAGTATGAGTCTAATTTAATTTAATTAGAATTGGATAAATTTATTATTATTATTATTATTATTGAGTGAAGTTTCATTTGAGAGGTCTAAAGACTCTGAACTCCCTTGAAATGGTTTATTGATCAAACTAAGTGTGTGTTTGGTAAAAATTATTTTTACTAACTTATTTTACTATTCAGCTTATTTTTGGTACTATTCATGGCCCCACTTCACTTTTGGTACTATTCATGAGTCTCACTGTACTATTTCAACTAACTTTTACATTTATCTACAGAACTTTCAATAAAAAATTTTCAATTTCAATAAAATAAGTAGATTTCAAACAGGCCCTAAGTGACCTTAGTCGCTTCTGAGCAACCATCAAATAATTGGGTATATGATTGTGCACAATTATATAGCTGACAGCCCCTAATTGGGAGTTGCTGGAATCCTTTTTGATTTTCTTGATAAGTACTATCCTTGTTTGTATAGCAGGTAATATAATTGTATTTTTTTCCGTGCTTTCAATTTGGTCCACAAATTTTTATAACTTCATTTTAATTTTTATATTTTTAAACTTTTTTGTTATTTTGACTTCTACGTACTGTCATTTCACTTACAAAAAAAGAAATGCAATTTTAAGTGAGTAGTAAAATCTATTAATCAGGTAAGGGTTTTTTTTTTTTGTAAGTGAAATGACAGCAAATTTAAAAATATAAAAACCATACTTAAATTATAAAAACTTGACAATCAAATTGAAAACATGAACAGAAAAAGTATTTTTTCGACACCCAAAAAAAAAAAAAAAAAAAAAAAAAAAAATTGAAGTTCAAAACGAACAGGTGAAGACCGTTGGGAGGTGGGACACGCATGAAATTTTCAAATTTGTCAAAGACGACGGCAAGTCGGCAACGATCATATAACAAACCAGAGAATAAATGTATAATAAGCAAAAGACTGCTGAAGGGACAGAATGGAAAAACTAGTTAGCCAATTTGAGGATGAGGTTGACTTTCTTATGATTTAATCATTTGGTTCAACACGGTGATGCATGAATGGTCGGTTGATGGGTTAGTATTGTTAATCCTATTGATAAGGAGAACTTAACCTAAACTAGGAAAGAAAAAAAAAAAAAAATTAAGCAGCTGAGAGACTTGGATTTGCTTCATATTTCAGAAGAACATCAACATAAAGCTACTATGAGAAGATGGAGAATACTGTAATTTTCAACTCCTCTCCACTTAATTAAATCTTTGTGTATCAACGTTGCGTCATGTGAAACTGGATAAGGATTCCTATCTATAATTAATATAATAATTATAAGGATTCAGAAATTTATTTCATTTTTTCTTAAAAGTTTTTTTTTTTGAAAGAATATTTTTTTCTTGAAAGTTAAAGCTGAAGAAATTGTTCACGAAGTTTAAAATTGTTTCGATTCGCCTCCTTGAAAAGTTTTTTTCTTGGGTAGATGGTGAGATAAGAGAGAGGTGGATTTCAAATCATAGACTTGAGGTGTCACAAAGAATGACAATAATGAGTGTGATTGATTTCCTGCGGCAATTCAAATTAAATAATTTATTATTTGGCTTACGTAGTGGGCAATGCTTGAGGGTAGCGGTGTCCACGGGTCGATCCAGGTCGGGTTTTTTGCCCAATCCGCGACTGACTCGATAGAATCGGGTGGAGGAAGTTCAGACTCGCCACTAACCGGAGAGAGAGTTAGATCGGAGCGGTCAGATAGGCATCAGAAAGCGGTCGGTTTTGGTCGGGTCATCTATAGTGGATAAATCCGTCAAAATGGTTTTTTTTAGGCAAAAATTCGCCAGATCTGGCGAAGATCTCATTGAATTTGGTGAGATCTCACTAGATTTGGTGAGATTTCCACCAGATCCGGTTGAGATCTCCCCAAATTCGGTATAAATCTCGTTGGATTTGAAGTAATTTGACCAAAAACTCGCTGGAAAAAGCTTGAATTGCTAGATTTTTGAAGTCTTCGATCGGGTCGGTTGAGGCGGGTTTTAGAGGAGAGAACCCGCTAACCGACTCGCCGGACTTGGTTTCTGGGATTTGTAACCCGCCACCGACCGCCGAAGCTCACGGGTCGGTCGCGGGTGGGTTAGTTCCGGTTGGGTCTGGTCGGTTGGATCGGGTCCGGGTCTGGGTGGACACCCCTACTTGAGGGTGAAATATGTTCCGAAAGTATATAGAACCTATGGAGAAATTTCTTTGAGATGCAAAGATTGACTTGATAGACTTGCCAAACACCCAAATCTTCCATATTTTTCTCTCACGCCATTGTTAAAGAAAAGAAAAAAGAAAAACCTTCATTTTTCTTATATCTTTCTCTTGCAAATAGTGTTACTGCTGAATCATCAAAAGATTTAATGTGTTGCAAATCTTCAAGTTACCTTCATTTTCCTTTATATATATATATATATATATATATATAGTGGGGAGAGGGATGTAGAGTTTGAAGTTTAAACATGTGATGCAGAGTTTAAAGTTTGAATTATAGACATGTGACACTACAAAAGATGTCATTACCAATTATTTCTATAACCCTATTATCTTATCGTATAACTAATTTAATTATTTTGGGTGTGTGGTAACATGTAAGTTTGAAGACTGTTCCCATCCCTATCAAGGGAGATGCCAACTATCTCTCCTTTCAATGAACACAACTAATTTAATTATTAAGCAATCATTTTGAAATATATGTATTTTAACTCAATTTGTAGTGGACTTAAGCGGTCAGGGTTATCTATAAATTTAAAAGGGATGAAATGTTATTTCTAAATACTTGTGGGGTGTGGGGGGTAAGGGCCGTGATTCAAGTCTCCAAGAGGGAGTTTCGTACACATTTACACTTAGATTAGGCTATAGTAGAAATTCTATCTTGTATAAAAAAATAAAAAAATAAATCTAAAACTAGGTGCCCTTAAGAAAGAATCATAGAGTAGCAATATTATCGTCTTAATTAAGGAAATAATAAAGGATTAACTAGTCTCGCTCAAGAGGCTCTTCTATTTTTTGGATATGAATTAATTTAGAGCATTTATTATAATTTGGAATTATTACATTTTCCAATCACCAAAAAAAACCTAGGGGTGTGATAAAAAAAATATCACCCGCAAATACATAACACTCATCACACCCCTAGTTTTTTTTTTGTGTTTGGAAAATATAGTAATCTTAAATTATAATAAATGCTTTAAATTAATCTTAACCCGAAAAATAGAAGAGCCTTTGAGCACACGCGTGAGCGCTCGCTGAGAGGCTAGTTTTTATTTTTTGACATTTCACCAGAACTTAAAAGAAAATCTAAAACTAGGTGCCCCTAAGAAAGAATCATAGAGCAGAAATATTATCATCTTAATTAAGGTAATAATAAAGGATTAATATTATTGTAAAAAGAAGATCGCTGGGCCATGCATGAAAATTCGGAAGAACCATCCATAATGCCCGGCGGCCCCGGCCTTTACATATTCTAGTACTAATTAATTGAGGGCGTAACCTGCATCACAAACCAGAGAATATAGGAAATATGTAATGTAATGGGATGTCTGCAGGAGACAGAAACGAAAAAACCTCGATTGATCAACTTGCCATCACTAGCAGAATAACAGAAACGTACGTGTATCATTCTACTAATAATGACCCACAAAACTAGCCCCATTAGTTCATCATCCATGTGCTTTGACTTCCACATTGTGATGCGTGTGGTGCATGGAACATTTTTGTAGAGTGGATGGGGTAACCATCATTGATCTAATTGATTTTTTTTTTTTTTTTTTTAAATATATGATTTTTGTTCAATGATGATTGTTTTTTATTATCAACCAAAGACAAATTAATTTTTAGTGCAAGCAAATTTCGAACTCCAAATTTTTTATTCGACCACATGAGACTTTACTAAATTTTTTTTTATCATTTACCCTATTGATAGTTTGAACTTTGAACCATTTTTAAAAAAATTCACGCGGCCGGTGGGAGGGACCCTTCGCTGACAGAAAGTATACCAGCTGATAAGAACATCAACATTATTGGATATCTTCTTAATTAGGCTTAAGTTGATGTTATTTTTAAAGGAAGTTGACCAGCTGAGATACTACGTTGCTTCAAAAGAACATTTAACATTAATGCATTAAAAAAAGTAAAAGAAACATCAACGTAAACCTCTAAGAAGATAGAGAATAATATTGTAATGTTTCAACTTCTCTCCATTTAAGTAAACCTTTGTATATACATCTAGCTGTGTCATATGAAACAGGATAAGAATTCATAAAAAAGGAAAATAAATAATTAGTAGGATAAGGATTCAAAATAATAGACATTAAAAAGGAATTCTTACATTGTGTAAAAGTTTTCTTTTGGCAAAAAAATCTTCAGATGCAGTTTGACAAAACAATCTCATGGTCTATAACAGATCACATATTGGTCATTGTCAGCCATTGTTAGGACATATGTGATTCAATGTTAGGAACATATGTCACTATTTTATGTAATTGGCTAATCTTTTGACAAAACGCACTTTACTTGTAATTTGGTAGATTTAGGATGTGTTTAATGTTTCAAGAAACAAGGTTTCAAGTTCAAGTGTTAAGTCTGTCCAAGAATCAAGTGAAGAAGTGTTGTTCATTAAAACTCGACAACTAGCTCGACAACTAGTATCTATCGAGATTTAAGAGAGTTGTTTCAGCCCGAGACTTGACAGCTGCTCGACAGATAGGGTATCTGTCGAGATTTATGAAGTTCAGTTTTTCAGAGCTAATTTTCATCCAATCCGTGAATGTATATTGGGCTTTCTTTTCTCACAACCCTAAACATATATAAGGATTATTTTGAGAGCCGTAAAAGGTTACGCACAGTTGCACAAGAGCACAATTCCACAAGTGTGAAGAAAAGTGTGACTGGAAACTTAGTTTGCCTTAGTTCTTCTTTCACTTCAAGAAGCTGTTGTGTTTGTACACTATAGGGTTTTGTGACCAAGCAACTTTATGATCTTCATCGTGTGATGAATAGAAGAACTTTGTAGCCAACATCCTTCTCAAGTTGATGATCAAGTCGCGTACTGGGATCCGCGCAATTGGTTAGTCATGTATTGGGAGCTGTGCATTGAAAAAGAGAGATTGTCACTACATAATAAGTCCAATTGGGTATTGGGGTAAGGGTTCAACTGTAGGTTGGTATAAGGTACTGACCTTTACTTGTAACTGCTTGTTTTGATAATAGTGAATTCTCAGGAGTGGTGACCTTAAAATCACCCGGTGGGGTTTTTGCTGTATAGATTTTTCCTATTCGTAAACAAATCACCGTGTCAATTTATTTTCCGCTGCATACTTAGTTTAATTGGTGATTTGTTTGTGCTACCATGCATTTTGCATGTTAATTTGATTAATTAATAAACTTGGCTAATTAATTAATTAATTCATCACAAGGGGTCATTACATTCTTGGCCTATCAAGTGGTATCAGAGCAAGTACACTCTGATTAGGTTTTGATCTTTGTTGTGTGATCCATTGACCCCCTATTTATCATGGATAGAGGACAGTCTCTTATTATACCTCATTTATTTGATGGCACTAACTATGCATACTGAAAAGTACGCATGAGAGTTTTCTTGCAGTCTTTAGATGAAAAAGTGTGGCAAGTTGTAGAGATAGGCTGGACCAAGCCTATGGAAGCGCCAGCTGATTGGGATGAAGCTAAGATCAAGGCGGCGAACTTCAACAGTAGGGCATTGAATGCTCTATTCAGTGCAGTCACGAATGAGAAATTCAAGAAGATATCCTCTACTGAAACTGCTAAGGAAGCATGAACCATTCTCCAGACAACCTATGAAGGAACCAAGGCTGTCAAGGATTTAAAACTTCAGAAGCTCGCTACAAGCTTTGAAGAGATTAAGATGGAAGATGATGAGTTGTTCGATAAGTTCTATGTTAAGCTCAAGGACATAGTGAACTCAGCTTTTAATCTTGGGGAAACTATTCCTGAACCCAAGATTGTGAGAAAGGTGCTCAGATCTCTACCCGAGAGATTTCATGCTAAGATCACCGCCATTGAGGAATCAAAGGATATTGACGAAATTTCTTTGACAGAGTTGGTTGGCAATCTGCAGACCTATGGGTTGAGTTTGTCTAGGATCGGGAAATTGAGCAAGAACAAGGGCATGGCATTAAAGGCCAAAAGCAGTGATACTGATGAGTATTCTGATGATGAAGATTCTAAGATGAAGTCCTACATCACCAGGCAATTCAAGAAGTTCATGAAGAATGCCAATGTAAAAGGCTTCAACAAGGACCGTAGGCAATCCAGTTCCTCATAGTCCAAGAGCCAAGATAAAAGGAAAAAAGATGCTAGGGATGGCAGTTAGTACATTGTTCCCTCAGGACCAAAGTGCTTTGGGTGTCAAGGTTTCGGTCATATGAAACAAGAGTGCCCTACTTATCTTAAGACTATTGGAAAAAGCAAGGCACTTGCCACTACCTTGAGTGACACTGAACCTAAGGATGACTCCAATAATGAGGATGATGGAATCTTAAATGCCTTCACTGCCATTGTAAATCCTACTGAGGGGATTGTTGAAGATGTGGATGAAGAAGAGGAATTGGTGGAATCTAAGTTTGATAAGATGGATGAACAAGATGACATCCACACAGCCTATGCAAAGTTATACAAGGTCTTAGAAAAGCATGAGAAGTTGTATAGGTTGGCCACCAAGAAGTTTAGTGATGTGGAGCTTAAGCGAGAAGAAATCTCTACAAAGTTTGATAAAGTCAATCAGATTATTGGAGCACTGAGATTTGAGAATAATTTCTTGGCTGAGAAGACCAAGTAGCTTGAGGCATAACTGTTCCAAGTCAGAGCTCAGCTGGAAAGGACTTCAAGTGCTAAGCTCAATGAGATGCTCAGTCTTCAAAAATCTGCTTCCAATCGAATCGGTTTAGGGTATGATTTTTCTTCTCCTAGTATTGCTTATACTAGTACTACTGTTTTTGTTCCTCCTGCTAATAATGTTGAAACTGAGAACAATGATGTTAAAAATGAATTAGCTAGTGAGAACGTAGACAAGGATAAATCTATCTTAGGAGCACCCCCTAAGCTTGATAAAAAAGAGATTAATAACTCTAGGGCTAAGAAGGGAAAAATCAAAAGCCTAAATAGAAAAAGCAACATTTCTATCATCACTGTGGCGCAGCTGGACATACTCGACCTAATTGCTATAAGTGGTTAGCCACACAACAGAGCAACAGCATGATCGTGTCGGGAAACCGGAATCAGCTTCCATCCTCTTTTGCTCATCTTGGAGATCTTCTCAAAGCCCTCATGTTCCTTTCGAACTTGAATGGTTTTAATTCTTCCCCCTTACCGCCGGATCAAAGGTTTGCTAAACAGAAAGGTTCTTCCAAGGTGTGGAAGGTAAAAGACTCAAAGTGATTCAGTAATTTTTTCTCTCTCTCTCTCCTTCTTGTTTTTGTTTTGCATTACTTATGTGTTTTGCTTTCTAGTTTTGAGTCAATCTAGTTTTATGCATTGCTTTGTCTTGTTTAACATGTTTTTGTTTGGTTACTTTTCAGTTTTGTTTTATTTTGTTTTTCATATAAAAATTAAAAAAAATTGAAAAATACAAAAACAATGTGTGTTTGTGTACATTGGTACTTATGTACCTTGGATGGCCATTGAAACAAAGTTTTCTAAACTTTTATCTCTTGTAGCTTAGATGAGCATCTCTATGCACAACTAAGCAAGTGAGCTTTATGGCTTGTGTTTGTGATGAGTTAGATTAAGTAATCACTTGTACTTAACACTCGTATCACTCTTTTTGACGGGAAAGATTAGAAAATCCTAAGAGAAAGGCATAAATAACCATCTCACTATTGTTACCCGCCAATCATAAAATGACATTTGTATGCTTCAGCATAGCAAAAGTGGAATGTAATATGCTTAACATCATTGGGTATTTCTTTTCTCTCTCTTATATGCCCATGCATGGTTTGCTTAAAAGAAAAATATGCAAAGAAAATAAAAGCAAAAAGATCAAAATGCTTTATATATGATAGCAAGCGTGTATTCTAGGAGATGTGGGAGCTATAGGATGTATCTCGAAGGTGATAGTCCCCATCAAACAATTATGATTGTGTGTGAGTTAAAGTGATTTTCTCATATCTCAAATCGTCATAACATGTAGACACTTATGCAATCTTGCGATGTTTTTCACACACTATATGCAATATTCTTTGCTACTTTTGATACATGTACAAGTACAATGTGATTTAGCCATCACAAGGAATACTTCTGTTTATGTATGCTCACTAAACTGTCTTGACTTGTTTTTGAAATATAAAATTGGTTAGACTTGTTTAGTGTGTGTGTGTGTTTTGGATCTAAATGCCCATCATTTTTATTGTTGAAAGATGTTTTTGAGAGCTTAAAATATTGTTTGGATTAGTGTTTGAGTAGCATACTTAATTGCATTCATATCTGTGTTTTTCTCTTCTTTGAAAAACTGTTTTTAAGCAATCTCTATACCTTTCAACAGATAAGCTATCTATCGAGACCTTTCAGCTTTCTCTTATCGCATTCTCGATAGCTCTCGATAGCTAGGTAGATCAATCGAGAAACTTTTTGTCTCCTCGATAGTTGCTCGATAGCTACCTCGATCCATCGAGCTTCCTTGTGTTGAAAACCTCTTGTTAGATCCTCGATAGCAGGTTCGACAGCTGGAACACGCGTTTTTAAACTTCAATAGCTTCTTGACAGCACTCGATCGATCGAGCTTTATGAGATTTCTATTTAAGTAAGCATCGCGATTTCAGATCTCATTCCTTCGATCTCTCTCGACAGATTTCAAGCTTTTCACCTCCCAAACTCACTTTTCTCTCTCTAAACCTTCACTCCATGTGATTTTTGGACTATTCTTGCCTTTAATCACTTGGTATGTTCTCTCTATCTCTCATTCTTCATGCATTTCATGCATTTAGATCTAGGTTTTGGGTTGTTTGAAATTTTTTTGGATTTTTCAAAATTGATGAAGGTTTTGTGCAATTTTTGGGATGGGTGTTGCTTAAATAAGTTTAAAACCTCATGCATTGCATCACACTCGCATTATAATAATGTTTCATGCATTTAGATGTGTGTTCACTTTGTTGCTATGCTGTGTGCTGGTAGGTTTGGATTGGGCTGAGCCCATGATGCATTTAAATTTACATGTCACATGTTCATGCATTTTCATGCATACGTACCTTCCTACTTTTATCATTTGATATTAAAACTGCTTGGCACTCTTCTGATTGTCTCCCTCTCTTTCTTTCTTTCTCTCCCTTTTACGTTAGTTATGTCATGGCACCTAAATGTAAGTCCATTCCATCCCGGAACCCTTTTCATTCCGGGGCATCTTCTTCTTTTTCTCCATCTGACCCCACTCCCTCTCATGTCCGGTTTCGTGATGAGAAGGCCAAATCAGACTTCTTGGAGAACTTTTCACGACGCAGCATTCATTCAGAATGCCAAGTCATTCTGTCAGGCTTCTCTGACATTGAACTACCCACTATCATCCACAGTAGGGGTTGGGAGTCACTTTGTGGCGACCCGGTCATGTGCCCTTCCATGATTATACAGGAGTTCTACTCCAATATGCACGGATTTGATTACTCTATACCTCAGTTTTCTACTCGCGTTCGAGGTATACGCATGGTAGTTACTTCGGAGATTGTTTCCGAGGTACTACACGTGCCTAGGGTAGCGCATCTTGACTACCCTAGCTGTGTGCGTCTAAGGATAGTGTCCAAAGATGAACTCACGTCTTTATTTTGTGAGACACCATCATTTTAGGGTGACCCCCAAAACACCCTTTGCTCTACCTTTGCTAAAGGTCCGAGATTCCTAAACATAGTGATGACATTCGTTCTCCATCTATTGTCTCACTATAATACTATCACAGAGCCTCGTGCTCGATTTTTGTTGTCCCTCATTGAGGATATCTCTATCGACTTCCCTTCACACTTTATACTCTCCCTTATAGATGTCTATAAGGACACGGTAACTCGTGATAAACTCATTTTTCCTTTCGCTATCATGAGACTCCTTCGCCACTTTTTTGTCTCCCATCCTAAGTCTCCCCACTTCTCATATATGTGTGCCATTGACGCCGCTACCGTGAAACAGAGTCTTGCACAGCTTCGCTCGAGGCAACCCCAGACGTAGACGGCAGCTCCTCTGACTTCTATCACTCCATCCACCTCCGCTCCTTCTTCTTCAGCGGGTGGAGTGACACTTGAGGCCATCATGGCATAGCTTGCGCGCATGGATGCTTGCCTTGACACTCTCAGCGATGAGTTGTGTTAGGTAAACATCCGTGTCAGTCGTATCGCGCAATGACAGGCTGTGATGGATGGTTTCACAGTGGCTTCCTCTCCATCTCCACCAACCTCTGAGGATGAGAGTGACAATGGCTCCAGCAGTGCTGATGATGCTGAGGATGATGATGATGGCTCGCCTAGTGATGATGAGAAGTCTACTTGATTTACTTGCCCTTTGTCACTCATGACAAAAAGGGGAAGTAGTTTTGAGATGAGAGTAATCATACTCTTAGGGGGAGAGTTAGTTTAGGAGATAGGGGGAGTGTATATTGAGGGATGTAGTGAGGACTTGTTTGTATCTTTTTATTTTCTCTCTATTTTAGGTACATTATCTCTTGTATATTGGTCTTGTGACCATTTTGACATACATTGTACTTATATTTGGTTTATATATATTGATGTATGTTCTTTCACCTATCTCTCCATGTGTTGTTTCTTTTATCTCTTTATGCACATGCTTTTTATATAATGTATGCAATCTATTATTTTTGTTTCACACTAAAATGCCTTAATGAGTTTTATTTAAAGTGTTTCAGAAATACAGGTTGTCAAAGTCTTCTTACCATAAACTCTCTTCTTGCAAAGTTTTTCAAGAGTTTGTGTTAGGATAGATTTTATTGTATTCAACAAGTGAGTATGAGTTGAGTGATTTATGACTTCTCTCATATATTCATTTGTTTGTTGTGGTTTTGTCATAGATTGCCAAAGGGGGAGATTGTTAGGACATATGTGATTCAATGTTAGGAATATATGTCACTATTTTATGTAATTGGCTAATCCTTTGACAAAACGTACTTTACTTGTAATTGGATAGATCTAGGATGTGTTTAATACTTTAAGAAACAATGTTTCAAGTTCAAGTGTTAAAGCCATGCAAGTCTGTCCAAGAATCAAATGAAGAAGTGATGTTCATTAAAGCTCGACAGTTAGCTCGACAGCTAGTATCTATCGAGGTTTAAGAGAGCTGTTTTAGCCCGAGACTTGACAACTGTTCGACAGATAGGGTATCTATCGAGGTTTATGAAGTTCAGTTTTTCAGAGCTAATTTTCATCCAATCCGAGAATGTATGTTGGGCTTTCTTTTCTCACAACCCTAAACATATATAAGGATTATTTTGGGGGACGTAAAAGGTTATGCATAGTTGCACAAGAGCACAATTCCACAAGTATGAAGAAAAGTGTGACCGGAAAGCTAGTTTGCCCTAGTTCTTCTTTCTCTTCAAGAAGTTGCTATGTTTGTACATCATAGGGTTTTGTGACCAAGCAACTTCATGATTTTCATCTTGTGATGAACAGAAGAACTTTGCAGCCAACATCCTTCTCAAGTTGGTGATCAAGTCGCGCACTGCGATCCGCACAATTGGTTAGTCACGTACTGGGAGCCGTGTATTGAAAAGGAGAGATTGTCACTACAGAACAAGTCCAAATGGGTATTGGGGTAAGGGTTCAACTGTAGGTTGGTATAAGGTACTGGGATTCCTTTACTCGTAACCGCTTGTTTTGATAATAGTGGATTCTCGAGAATGGTGACCTTAAAATCACCCGGTGGGGTTTTTGCCGTGTAGGTTTTCCCCATTCGTAAACAAATCACCGTGTCAATTTATTTTCTGCTGCATACTTAGTTTAATTGGTGATTTGTTTGTGCTACCACGCATTTTGCATATTAATTTGATTAATTAATAAACATGGTTAATTAATCAATTAATTCATCACAATGGGTCATTACATTCTTGGCATATCAGCCATGATTGCCCTCGTGTAGCCAAACCACCGCAAAAATGGTATAAACCATTCAGAAATGAAATTAAAATAAATGTCGATGTTGTGTGTTGTATGTTGAATGTTTTGCAATTGCAACTGTTGCTAGAGATTGGAGAGGGGAGTTGATATTCTCTTGTTTAAAAAGAGAGAACACCAGCTTTCCTCTCCAAGCTGAAGCTGAAGCTGAATTATGGGCATTAAGATTGGTAGAGAGATTGGAATTTGAATCCATATTTGTTGAGAGTGACTCCAAAGTTTTTGTTGATGCTCTTGTATCCCCATGTCAAGGTATCCCTTGGAGAATAAATTGTATCAACTATGATATATCTGCTTTGCTGTCACAATTCCCAAATTGCTTTGTTCAATGGGTTCCTAGAGTGGCGCATCTCATGCTTTGGCCAAATGAACTTTAAAGAACAATGCATATGACTATTTTGATCTAGCACATGGTCCTCCTTGTTTTTTTTTATCTATAGTTAGGGAGGAATTTAATTATCAGCCTTTGTTTTAATTTCCTAGTTTGTAATAAAATCTTTTCATTCCATTAAAAAATGTTTCATTTTGGCATGTAAATTTCATTGATATACTCTTTTTTGTGGTAATTTACAATATGATTCCCCCAAAAATTTGGCAATGTTTTCAAATTAGACTCTAGATTTTGAAAAGTTTCAATTAAAATCTTAAAATGTTTATTAAATTGTTTCAATTCATTCACTCAAAGTGCCAATGTTAATTAAAAAAAAAAAATCAAGTAAATTACACACATATAGACTTATTTAGATAATAAATGACCTTTTACATGATGACAAAGTTTAGTTCCAAACTAGTTAGGTATTATCTCCTCTAACCCAAGTGATTTATATAGTTTCTTCAATTGTTACATAGTTAGTTGAAGGAAGATAACTTCGTAACCAAATTAGAGCTAAACTTTTTTCTTTATATGAGCACCAAATGGGGTTTTATACTTTTATTAAAATAAAAAATAAAAAACAAAGAAAGAAAGAAAATTCACAAGATGCTCACATCGATCTTTGTTTCTCTCTGTTTGATAGGATTTTCTAAGGATCTTTTGCATGATTTTTTAAAGATATATTCTAAGTTTGTTTTTAAGTAAAATGCTATCTGTGTGTCACATGGAAGCACTGTACGTTTTATGTCTACATAAGTTATAATTATAAATAACATGATTTTGTCCTGTTATTATTATTATTTTTTTTTTTTTAAGGGGGAAACCATGGAACTTATTTTATTGAAATAAGCCTAAAGAATCGGCTTGAAGTACATTTTGAAATTGTGGTGGAACTTCCTCCATCCATACTAAAAAATCTGGTATGTGTACAACATATCTAGCCAGATTATGAGCTAAAACATTACATTCCCTCTTTGTATGAGAGTAACATAATTCATCAAAACTGTGTGACAATCTTTTTGCATCCTCAATCAGTAAACCCAGTGGGACCAGCAACCTTTCCTCCTCCACCAGACTTTTAATAACACTCAAAGAATCTCCTTCCAATATGGCTCGTTTAACTCCTACCTCTAATGCAAACGAGAGAGCAAACCCAGCTGCCAGCGCCTCAATCTCGTTACTGCACAGTTGTTGATGTATTAGCTTTGAGCAAGATGCGATTACCCGGCCTCTGTGGTCTCTAATCACGACCCCAACACCTGTTTCCTTTTCAAGTGGAAAAACCACACCATCAAAATTAATTTTATAAAATTCTGATGGTGGCGGTCTCCATTGATTTTCCGAGCGACGGACCTATTGCACCTGTGTAGCTGGGATGATTTGCCTACTTTGGTACTCATCCAACCAAACCTTTGAGAGGTGGGCAAGCTGGTGAAGTGCATCTGCTGGCTGGTTAAGGCGAACCCGGTTCCGCTGATTCCATATTGTCCATGCTGTGACAGCAAAGAGCTCGAGATGGTTATTATTTTTTATCTGCCACGATAAAAGCTCTTTGAAGTCCACGTATTGCATTGAACCTCTGTTGCTCCATAGCCCCATATCTGACCACATCGATTCAAGTTTTGTGCATGACCACAAGGCATGCAATGGAGTTTCGGCTAAAGCTTGGCATCTGACACAAAGAGGGTCTGGCGATATTTTGCGGTGAAACAAAGCACTCTTTGTGGGCATGGCTTCACGGCAAGCATGCCACATCAGAGTTTTAACCTTTGGTGGAACCTTCATAGACCAAATCTCCCTCCAAAACTGCTTGTCTTCATTTGTCACCTCCCTTGATTCCACAACCAACTCCTCCTCCTCCTTCAAAAATCTATACCCAATTTTACAACTATATCTTCCATCACAAGAGTAAGGCCAAAATAAGATATCCTCAGATGCTTCCTGGCTTAATGGAATACTCTTTATTATTTCTGCTTCTTCAGTATTGAACAACCCATCTACCATATCTCCATTCCATTGCCTACTACTTGGATCGATTAAGATGTCCACTGTTGCACTTTCAAAATCTGCCAAGGGACAAGAGAGTACATGTGGAGGGTGCTTCCTTGGCAGCCAATAGTCTTGCCAAATTCTAATTTTTTTCCCGTCGCCCAGTCTCCACCTAGCCCCCCTTTGAATAACATCCCTCCCGACAAGTATACTCCTCCAAGCATAAGATCCCATCATTGACTCCTTTGCCTCCATAATGGTTGAATTAGGAAAAAACCGGGCCTTGAGGACTTTGTAGAAGAGGGAATTTTGATTATGCAAAAGGCGCCATGCTTGCTTTGCTAATAGGGCGTCATTGAATTTGGCCAAATCCCTAAAGCCCATACCACCTACATCTTTGGACTTAGTCAATTCATCCCATTTAACCCAATGGATCTTCCTTCGATCACCCCTTTGACCCCACCAATTTTTTTTTTATCATAGCTTCGATCTCATTACATAGACCCAATGGAATTTTGAAGCATCCCATTGTATAAGTGGGAATGGCTTGGATGACTGACTTTATTTACACCTCTCTACCTGCCTAAGAAAGTAGCTTCCCTTCCCAACCTTGGATTTTTCGCCACACCCTCTCCTTGATATAGTTGAAACTTGCTTTTTTCCCTTTTCTCACAAAGGATGGCAGCCCCAAATACTTCTCATATTGCATGATTTCTGGTACACCCCATGCTTCTTTGATCTGATCCTTTATAGCACCATCCATTGCTTTACTAAAGAAAAGCGCCGTCTTGTTCTTATTTATTTTTTGGCCGGAAGCATCTTCATAGACACTCAACATGTTCAACACCTTGCCACACTCCTCCATTGTAGCCTTGCAAAAAAGAAGACTATCGTCTACAAAAAGCAAGTGTGTTAGTTTGGGGCCTCTTCTACAAAGAGAGAAGCCATGGATATCCCCATCCCTTTCTGCTTTTTTTATCAACCCATTCAACCCTTCAGTACAAAGCAAGAAAAGGAAAGGGGAGAGGGGATCGCCTTGTCTTATACCCCTAGTTAGGTGAATCATGCCACGTGGTTCTCTGTTCACCAACACTGAGTATGTAACAGTTTTAACACACAACTTAATCAAATGTATCCACCCTTCATTGAATCCCATCCTCCACATAATCCCTTCTAAAAAAGCCCATTCCACCCTATCGTAAGCCTTACTCATGTCAAGTTTTACAGCCATATAACCATGGGACCCAGAATTATATCTTTGCAAGCAGTGTAGGGTTTCAAAAGCCACCATTATATTGTCAGATATCAGCCTATCTTTTGTTAAGGCTGATTGGTGTTCAATAATGATAGAGGGTAAGACTTTCTTTAAACGGTTGGCTAAAACTTTGGAGAAAATTTTATACAACACGTTACACAAGCTAATAGGACGAAATTGGTGGGCATGTTTAGGGGAATTATTTTTAGGGATCAAAGTGATAAAAGTGTGATTAAGGGATTGTGGGAAGGTACCTGAGTTTAGCCACATCAGGATGGAAGAGGTAACATCATGTCTAACCGTGCCCCAAAAGTGTTGGTAGAATAATGGTGGCATCCATCTGGACCCGGTGCTTTTAGTGGAGCCATTTGATGCAAGGCCACCTCCACTTCATGGACTTCAAATTTTCGGCTCAACAAAGCATTCATTTCATCAGTAAACACATTGGGCACATACTCCAGCACCCTAGAAGCATCCACTTGACCCTTAGAAGTGAAAAGAGAGTGATAGTAGCTTACAAGGACATCAGAAATAACTATTTTTTTAATTATTAATATAATAACTAATTAACTCACACTTTTGATCTCCCCCACCCACTTACAACACATAGAGGATGGGAAGATCTATACCCTGATTTTATTTATTAGACAATGTAATATTAGTTATTAGGCTATGACCAGTGACCACACCATTCAAAGATGGATGGCCCAAAGTAGCTACAAGCTCAATTACTCAATTGCTCGGTTTAAATCTGGGAACTTTATTCGAAGGTGGAGGGTTATTAAGGCTCTATAAATAATTAGGTGTTAGGTATATTTATTTTTTAGAAAGGAACAGTAATGATTATTTATTAGTTGGTTCACATTACTAGGAAATTAGTACCAGTTAAGATATGAGTTAGTGGGAGTAGGAAATTGTTGGTATTTGACTATTGACTCGTAATTGGATTGTATTGATAGTGTTATTTGAATTTCATGTTCTACATAAATGATCAGAGAAATTTAACCCAAACTAGGTCGGAGTCAAGATTTCCTCAGTCAAATGCAAAATTTATCTATGTAATATACTATATTTTTTTTGAAATACCAGCAAGGGACATTGGGGCTTCTTTTGTCTAGTTGCTGCTTGTGTGACAACAGGTTTTTATTCCAATTTCTTCTTTAAAAAAAGGTTTTTATTCCAATTTTGACATGTTAGATTATTATGATAAATTATTGATTGTACTATAAATAATACATTTAACTAAAAATTTAACGTATTGCTCCTGTACTGCTTTCAGGTGTTTTTTTACTGTATAGACAAATATTATATATTACAATAAAATAGCCCCTGGTATGGCACGTACGTAGCCTAGCCATGTAAAATGAAAAGTAATATTATGTTCTTACACCGTAAAACTAAAATTAAACAATGAGTTAATGTCACCATTCAACCCATTTTCCTCTCCTTTGTGTGTGTATTTGTTTCTAACAAAAAAAAATGGTATTTGTCCCATGTTGTTTAAGAGAGTGTGTTATGTATAGTATAAATTGCGACACACTTCCTTAAAAATTATCATAGCTTTTGAATGGAGTTTCTGGTGTGCTTTTGTGTTAGAAGTACGAGTGTCCACGAGTTGAGTCGATCTGGGTTTGGGCTCAACCCAGAACCGACCAGATCTTGTTAGGTGGTTGGACGGCGGACTCGCCGCCGATCATGAAAAATCACAGGTCAAGTCGGATCGGGCTCGGGTGGACAGCGCTTAGATCCGACTCCGACTGAAAGACAAAAATCAAAGACCAAACTTGAAACAAATTCCATAAATCTGAAAGAACAAATCTACATTGAAGAACAAATCTACAAACCCAAATACCAGTAGTCCACAAATCCGAAGAACACAAACAGAGATAAGAGAACTGATAGCAAATCTGAACATGCAAGAGACTGAAACAAAGAAATAAAGAGACAAAATGACTGAAAATCAAACCTGAGAGAGATAATTTCAGATTGGCAATGGTGCGATGGAGGAGAATCACAGATTGAGGAGAATCGTAGATCGATGGAGATTCGAAGATCTAAAGTTCGATGGTTCGAAAATCTAAAGATCTAAAGTTCTAAAGATCGATGGAGCGAGTTGGCTGTTAAGAGATCGAGAGAGTGAAAGAGTGAGAGAGAGACCGAGTGAACTCAAAGAACTAAACGGTGAACTGAGATTTGTTAAGTGCTAGGTTATATATCACGGTCAGGTCGGGTGGATCGGGTTTTAGAAGGGAAGACGCCACTCGACCTGCCGAAATCAGTTTGAGATGGCAGGGACCTGTCGTTAACCGGCAGGTTGTCAGGTCAGATGGCGGTTGGTTTGGGTCCGATCAGTTTGGCTGGGCAGGTCGGGTCTACGGTTTTATTGGACACCCTAGTTAGAAGTTAGTACCATTTTCCCTTTCCCTTCTGTATGTGTGTGTGTTTGTTTCTTAAAAAAAAAAAAAAAAAAAAGGTAATTGCTCTACATTACTTAAGAGAGCATGTTATGTGTAGTACAACTTGCCTCACACTCCCTTAAAAGTTATCAAGCATGGCTTTTGAGTAGAGTTTGCGATGTGTCTTTGTGTTAGAACCTCTTTCCCTCTCCCTTGTAAAAAAAATACAGACCTAATTATTTATATATTTGCTAGGTATTGATGCATGATGACCTAATTGAAACATTGAAACCTATCATATTAATGGATTTATTTTTTTGATGAAGTATAATGACCATTTTGTTGTTTGTTTTGTTATTGTTGTTCATCCCACTGTAATTTTTTGTTAAAATTTACATTCAAAGAAAAAAAAAATTCAGTGTTGTAATATTACTTAGGGTACGTTTGGTACACTGATTGAAAATTACAATAGGAATTGTAATATTTATTATTGGGAATAAATATGTTGTAATAGAATAACTAAACTTATTTATAAGTTTGGTTATGAGTTGTAACATTAGAATAAAAATTAAGATTTATTTTAGGAAATATCTTACTAATACAATTATATTTCCTTTAATTTTTTTTTTTTAAATTTGAAAAAGAGATGAGTTATTTTTTATGGTTTTTTATTTTTATAATTTTTGTGTATATATGGCAAGTTTGTTCATTTGGAAATATATTAATTTTAGAAATTATTGCACCTACTAAGAAATACCTATTACAACCCTTTTAAAGAGAAATAGTTATTCCTTATTTTAAAGAATAGTTATTCATAAGAAATCACTATTCCTTATAATAAAAACAATACCAAACTAAAGAGTAGATAAACCATATGAATAACTATTGCATTACAATGTATATTACAGTGTACTAAACATGCCCTTAAAGTTACATTACTTAATAACTTTCATTAGATTAATATGTCACAAATTTCATAGTAGGGATTAGTTATTCTCCATATTTTTAACACACATATGGAGTTTCTTGCCAATAGGATGCTACTTACTATTTGATATAGAAGTCCATATTTTATGTACAATTTTAAATTCAAAATTTTGAAATTTAAATATTTGATAAATAATAGATTATATTAAAATTTTGCAAGCAAGTAGAGTATAAGTAAAAAAATGTAACCCAATGTTGGTAATATATATATAACATTGATGGTTAATTATTGTAGTATGTCTATGTATACAATCATTTCACATATTATTTATTGATTTGTGTAATTGTAAGTAGTCAATGAAAAATGATGGTCCATATAATTAGTAGTGGATAGAATGCATTGATCACTCATAATCACATAAATTAACAAATTTGTGAAGTTGGTTGTACCATTAAGGGTTTGTTTGGAAACTGTTTATTTAGCTGAAACTGAAAACTTTTTACTGAAAGTGTAGAGAAAAAGTTAAAAGTTAGCTGAATAGTACAATGAAATTCATGAATAGTATAAAAAAGAAGCTAAAAACTAATTAAGCTAATCCCAAACAGGATCTAAGTGTGCTCCTAATTTTTCTCCCACTCAAAAATAGAAAAAATTGTGCCCCTAAAATTATTCCAATTTGCCAACCCTTGGTGCAGTAGTCACTCCACAAGTATAAGTTCTTGTGGGGTGTTGAGGGAAAGGGCCAGGGTTCAAATCTTCAGGAAGGAGTTTCATACACATATACACTTAGATTAGGCTAAAATAGAATTTCTATATTGTATAAAAAAAAAAAAATTAATTAATTGGAAAGTCAAAGTTAAAGCTTATCCAATATATAACGAAATTAGATAGGGAAAAATCTAGAACCACAACTTTTTTTTGCTATAACTTTGATAGGAATTAGTGATAAAAATAATGATACCATCTATATCAAAGTTATAGGTAACTTTTGCCTCTAAAAGAAAGTTATAGGTAACTTTGACAAAATTGTGACAAAACAAGAAAAAATAAATGGTAATTCTAGAACAACTCAATTTTTTTTTTTTTTTTTGATTGGAAACATATGACTAGATTTCATTAATACGGACAACAGTCCAAGGAGATTACATCATTCAAGATCTGATGTTCAATTAAGGGAGGAGTATCCTCGACCCATATTACACTATCTTTTACATTCATTGCATTCCTAGCTAACAAGTGCGCAGCTTCGTTGGTGTTTCTTCTAGTATGCACAGCCTTCCAAGAGTTGAACTGCAGTAGAAACCACTTCAAGCCTTCGATGATCTTCAGAATGGACAAGGCAGGAGGGTTGGAGCCATTAAGAGCTTGTATAACTTGTTGGGAGTCCCCTTCCACCACAATATCTTTCAGCCCGAGGTCCCAGGCCAAGAAAATACCTGCTTCAGTGGCTTTTGCTTTTGTCTCAAGAGCCCCCAACAGGAATTCTACTTTCTTGCACATTGCTCCCATCATCTGCCCTTGGTCATTTCTAATTACCACCCCAAAACCACAACAGCCCAAGTCGTTGAACACAGCAACATTTGTGTTGACCTTGTATTTTCCTTGAGGAGGGAGAGTCCAACGCTTGAGTCTAGGAGTAGATGGAGTTCCTTTGCAGCAGACAGGTATGGAAGAACACACTTCAAGCTCGTATTTTTGAGCTTCCCCTGCAATGGTTTTACCTTGTTTACAAACTCCCCCATGCCAAACTACATTTCTGTTGTTCCACAAACACCATGCCGTGATAGCAAAACCATCCCAGTTCATTTCCCCCGGTAGCTCAAAGAGCAACCAAATCACATCAAGAAAGTCCTTTGGGGGTTGGATAAGCTTGTCAAGCCTGACTTTTGTTTCAGCCCAGGTTTCCTTAGCAATCAAACATCCCCACAAAACATGGCCAAATGACTCACTTTCACCGAAAAGGTCACACTTGTCCTCTGTTACCACCTTTCGGTGTAGCAAGCACTGCTTCGTAGGGAGCACGTTCCTACAAGCTCTCCACATGAAGTGCTTTATTTTATTTGGGCACTTTAAGTTCCAAACAAGCTTCCAAATCGCTATCATTTTGGAGTTGTCTGAGCAACCTGGGCATTCCTCCCTTCCCTTTAGGTCATCAAGGTATTTAGCAGCAACTCTGTGAGCACTCTTAACAGTGAAGATGCCGTTTGGAGACTTAGCCCAAACCTGGGAGTCCGATGGGTTCATGGGGCTAATAGGGATGCTAAGGATAGCCTCAGCTTCATAGGGGAGAAAGTTGCGTCTTATCAAGGCAACATCCCACTCCGCTCGTTCCTGCACAATTAGGCTTGCCACTTTCGCCTCACTATCCATTGAGGTTCTTGGAGTTATTATTTTGCCTGATTCCGTGGAGGGGATCCATTTCTCACCCCATATCTTAATGCTTCTCCCATCACCAATAACCCACTTGGTCCCCTCCTTAATCACCGGTATGGCAGCCACCATGCTTCTCCATATGTAGGAAGGGTTTTTCCCCACTTAAGCATCCATAAAAGAGGAGTTCGCAAAATACTTTGCTTTAAGAACTCTGTGGGTCAAAGAGTTTGGGCTTTGCTATATCCTCCTGCCCTGCTTAGCTAGGAGGGCAAGGTTAAAGGCTCTCAAGTCCCTAAAACCCAACCCCCCCTCTGCCTTTGGTTTGCACAGCTTTTGCCACGATACCCAAGCAATCTTTCTTGCTTTATCTTTCTTTCCCCACTAGAAGCCACTCACCATTGAAGCTATATCAGAGCAAAGAGAGTCTAGAAGCTTGAAACAGTTCATGGTATATGTTGGTGTGGCTTGCGCCACCGCCTTTATAAGGATTTCCTTACCAGCGTTGGACAACAACCTCCCTTTCCAACCTACTATCTTCCTTCCCACTTGGTCTTTAATACGATTAAAGGCCTTTTTCTTGCCTCTTCCAACCATTGGGGGTAATCCCAAGTACTTTTCTGAAGGTATCCTTCACAAAATTCTGAACATCTTCCTTTGTATTCTTACTGAAAAATAGCGAGGTTTTTTACATATTCAGCTTTTGCCCCGACTCCTTTTCATAGACTTCCAATATCGAGGTCACTTGTCTGCACTCCTCCATAGTTGCTCTACAAAAAATGATGCAATCATCCGCAAAAAATAGGTGCGAAATTGAAGGGGCAAGTCTGCTCACAGCCACCCCTCTTATCAACCCCATGGCTTCCTTCTTCCTAAGTAGTGCATTCAACCCCTCGGCGCACAATAAGAACAAATATGGTGAAATAGGATCCCCTTGGTTTCTTTCTTCAGGAAGGAGTTTCATACACATATACACTTAGATTAGGTTAAAATAGAATTTCTATCTTGTATAAAAAAAAAAAAAAATTAATTGGAAAGTCAAAGTTAAAGCTTATCCAATATATAACGAAATTAGATAGGGAAAAATCTAGAACCACAACTTTTTTTTTTGCTATAACTTTGACAGGAATTAGTGATAAAAATAATGATACCATCTATATCAAAGTTAGAGGTAACTTTTGCCTCTAAAAAAAAGTTATAGGTAACTTTGACAAAATTTTGACAAAACAGGAAAAAATAAATGGTAATTCTAGAACAACTCAATTAGAGACGAGTAACTTCTCAATATATATATATATATATATATATATATATATATAGAGAGAGAGAGAGAGAGAGAGAGAGAGAGAGAGAGAGAGAGTAGGGCCAAATTTTCAAAGCAATAATGATCAAGGGGCTAAACTAGTAAATTGAACAATTGCCCTGTGTATTTATAAAAGGATAGTTTCCATTGCGTTTTCTCAAGTCTCAACCTGTCAGCATTTAAACCATTCGGTTCATCCACCGTTTACTCAATCTTTATAAAAATTTTCTTAGCATACAAACACATTCATTTATTTCCTTTTATCTATCCTGGAAGATCACAACAGATTAAGTACACAGAAGAGTCCCACAAAACTTTTCTTGGGTGCAAAATGGAAATGAAAAGAAAATAAAGTTGGTAGTTGGGCATTAACAGTTTCTTACTTACATCTGAGTTTTGTCAAAGAAAGATCCAGGTTAGTTATCTCTATCTTTGTTTTGGATGCTGAGAAAATTATCCATGAAAATGCAATAACACTGGTCGTAGTGCTTTCTTGGTTTCTTCTTTTTGTTTTTTGTTTTTGTTTTTTTTTTGAATCTCTGTTTTTTGATGAAATTCATACCCTTCATATGATTTTATCGTAAATTTTAATGTTTTCTAGTTTGTTTTCAATTGGGTATCTCTGGAAACTGGAGTTTTCTGAATTGGAAAAGTTTTCTTGTCCATTTTCGTATTGAAATTTGAAAGGACATTATTTTACAGTAGAAGTTGTAAATTCATCGGAGGTACAGGGACATTGTCGTCTTTTGGGCATGGCGGCCACGACTACATGACTGGCAATTTTTCAGCTTTTTTTTTTTTTTTTTTGAGTAAAGATTTTTTCAGCTTTGGTTGCGTAGATTTCATGTGAAAAAGTCTATGGAGTTTTTTTTAAAAGAAACAAGTCTAGAGTTAGAGTTACCTAAACATTGTCTTAGAGTATTGGATACGGCATATGATTGAAAATTGAAAATTAAAAATGACGTAACAAAATATTTTTAAATGTGTGAATAGTGACATAAGATTCATTTTAATAAAAGTTTTGCCGGAAAAAAGAGGTTTATGGTCCCGTGAACAGTGCACGGGACCTACGTGCAAAACCCTGGACGCTTGCCATTATCCAAACGTTCACTTATTGGTATATGTAAAAAAAAGGACGAAATTTAGTTACAATAACTTAAGTGTTTTTTTAGGTTCCTCTAAAAAAAACTTATATGACAGAATCTTAAAAGGGGAATCTAAAGATCGGCACCTAAGTACTGTGTCAATATTTAATACTATACCCATAACTTGTAACAAGTTTGTTGTGGTACACCATGAGTGGAGGAGAAAAAGTGGTGATAATAGGCAGTCAATTACAAGTTTGAATGGAGTTTATATAAGGAGTGGTCTTAGATTACTTAATAAGTTAAAGCATTCACAGTAAAACATCTAAAATATTTAGTTTTTAGCAACTTAAAACACTACTTTATCTATTTTAATACATCATTTTATAATACATACAACATCAAATGTGTTATTCTAAAACAATAAATAACATCCATAACCATCAAAACATTAAAATATTATTTTTTTTAACAACCCACATTTAATTTTTTTTTTTTTTTTTTTTTTTTTTTTTTTTGAGTTTGCTACATCGGGTTGTTAGAGATAACAGTGATTAGCTTAAAGTCAAATATTCTGTTTATGGCTTCTTTGCTGTAGAAACAATTTTGGGGAATTGGTTACCTTGTTGGGGATGCTCATAATAGGTTTGAATGGAGTTTTTTTTTTTTTTTTTCCTAATGCTAAAAGACAATAATGCCACGATCCATGCACGAAATTGCTAATGTCCTTTTCAATTGGCTTTAATGCAATTAAGAATTTCAGTCTCTATAGAGTATAGACTATTGACGATAGTCAATTCCAATCAGCTGCGCACTTTCCACGAAAGATCGAGATCACCCGGAATCGAATTTTCTCCAATACAGTACAATTCTACTATGTTTTATTCCAATATTAACAGTAACGGTGACTTGAAATTACGATTTTTGGGAAATATATATATATATATATATATATGAAGTGTGTATACAGTTGTGTTGTGTGTAATAGACGGTACCGTTTGTATTCCGAGAAATATTGGTTTGGTATGGTAGCTAGAAATGCAAGAAGAAGTGGTAGATATTTTGGATTATTGGAAGTCTCTTCAATAGCCGCATAGACATTTTTGCCTTGGTGGTGACCCGGCCTGGTGGGTGAGTGTAAGAGGCGCTTTTGATGACCACTGGCAAAAGATATTTTTTGTGTTACATTGGTCTTTCTTTTTTTTCGAAGTCCCCCGAGTTTTGATTGTGATGTGAAGTATGGAAACTAGACTCTTTTATTCTTCTTACTTATTTTTGTTCTTATATATATATATATATATTTTTTTTTTCATCTTCTCAAGATCCTAAAAATAGATAGGATATTTTTAGACGAGAATCTTCACTTATTTAGTACTTTAAAAAAATTAATATTTATGCACCAAATTCATTATTGTATAAATACGTGACAAGTATTTGACACTTGTTCATATCTTAATAGATCTAATATGCAATAACACTAAACTCAAGTCGGTTCCCAAATTATGTTGTTTTAAATGTGTTAATGTGTTTGGAGTTGGATCACTACTTGGCATCATGATGGAGGCACCTTCCTAGTTCCTATACACTTGGCACTTCTACCACGTGTTTGTGATATTTAGCAGAGATGTAATCAAACCAGTAATAATTATATAACACGTATTAAAACTTATTTGTCATGTATTCATCTCTCACAATATGTGTGAGGTGCAGGAATATTCACACATATATATGTACCATACATGAATCTTACGACATGTGAGATGTAGTTGTGTATGCACAGAGAATGACAAAATGCCTTCTCTTACACGACGGTCTCTTTGATCTACATAGATACAAGCGACTTAATAGCCCCCCTTTGGACTTGGTTTCACATGACAAAATCTTGGGGCACACCCAAGCCGGAATTGACTTTTTGCCGAATTTTTTTGGATGAGTTTAAAGAGAAGAAGGAGTGCTTAGGCACTTTTACAAGCGTTTGGGAACATGACCATTCAAAGTGCTGACTTGATGCTAATTGCAAACTTTTAGAAAAGTTACTGGAAGTTTGATTAAACCCACCATACCATTACTATGTTGAATAATGCTATGTACACAAAAAAAAAAAAAAAAAAAAAAAAAAAAAATTTAACAATATTTTTCACAATAGTTGAGTGAGCAAATTTTTACTTATTCCCATTTGTGCCCACCAATAACATCACTAATAATTTGCCATTAGGTGTCAATTTTTGGCGTCCGTATTTCTAACCCATGTTACTTAGATCTGCAGACAAGTTTGTGGTGTCAGTAATTTTCTCTTTTGTTAACAAGTGTTTGGACATCTGTATTCCTTTCCTATGTATATTATTTAGAATTCTTCAGTTGGACTTAAAAAAAGGAATAGCTAATCTGATATATGACTCGCATAAAGCAGGAACTGAAGTGAGAACCTCTGCATAGTTTGTTTTGCTGCAAAGTAAAAATGGCCACAAATGCTACTGCATGTCCGGCAGCCATGCAGGCTACATCAAATGGGTTGTTCCAAGGGGATAATCCTCTTCATTTTTCACTCCCTCTTGCCATCGTGCAGATATGTCTTGTGGTTGCACTCACACGTATTCTTGCTTTTCTTTTGAGGCCATTAAGACAGCCTCGGGTGATTGCAGAGATTGTGGTAAGTCCCTCTTCTTTTCTTATTCTTTATTCGTGTGTTTTTATATTTTCACATGATAATGACTTGCAGCTTTTGTTTAGTTTATTACACATTAGCAATAATGATTTAGATACGTATCATAATTCATAACTATGCACTTATTCCAAGTTTTCCTTAAATTATATATGGTTGGCATTAAATAATACTATGCTGTCATGACTTCCACCTCGGAATCTAGTACTATTTGCTTTTATTTTATTGAAATTTTTATCTGTAATCTTTCTCAATCTCTTTGTTTAATCAGGTTTGGGAGCATAATCTTTGAGTCACAGGGTTTGCCAATGCGTATTGGTATTTCCTTCAATAAAAAATGTTTCAAATAAGGACAGTTATATGTGTATCAGAATTATTCTTGGAATTGATTCCAAGTAAAAATTCTAAAAACATATCAGCTAGGGGGGTTATCTAATTTTGGGTATAGTTACTTAACTTGTAGTATTGCAAACTGTGGAGTGTAAACTCAAAAAATGGACGCTGTATTTGAGTCATTGATGAAAGGAATTCTATATTAGAACCAAGTGGTATTGTTTACTCTGCCTCATAGTTGAGGTAGCAGATAAGGGCTTAGTGAAGTTAAATTCCTGAACTTTGTAGTAATTGTTATATCTCCAGCAACTTCCAATATCTTCATCTGTTATTTAAGAAAAACTGGATTTCAAACATGGGTCTAGGAACTTCACAACACTATTAGTGCTTTATGCATAATCCACTGGGAACAGTTTTTGTTGCATTCCAATATGAAATAAATTTTTTTTGTTGGCACTTGATTATAACCAAGTCTGTCTCATCATACTATACCTATTCCAGAATCTCTTACTTAATTCAAATTTACAGACGTGCTCTAAGGCTTAAGGTTGTAACTTAGCTTCAACTAATGCGATTCAGTATCATTTCCTATAATTTCTTAAAATGTCTGCATCTTCATTTCCAGAAGAGAGTTTGATTTTTGTTGCTTTTGTTGGCAGGGTGGAATATTACTTGGTCCGTCTGCTCTAGGTCGCAACCAGGACTATCTAAATGCAATTTTTCCATCTAGAAGCCTCACAGTGTTGGATACTTTAGCCAATCTTGGTCTGCTCTTCTTTTTATTTCTTATAGGCCTAGAGTTAGACCCAAGGTCAATTCGTCGGACTGGAAAGAAAGCTTTATGCATAGCCATGGCGGGAATCAGCTTTCCCTTTGCATTAGGAATTGGAACATCATTTGTCCTCAAAGGAAGTATTTCCAAAGGTGTAGATGGACCCCCATTTCTTGTATTCATGGGGGTCGCCCTTTCTATTACCGCCTTCCCTGTCTTGGCCCGAATTTTGGCTGAGCTAAAGCTATTAACCACTGATGTTGGCCGAATGGCCATGTCAGCAGCAGCAGTCAATGATGTGGCTGCATGGATTCTACTTGCTCTCGCCATTTCCCTCTCTGGTACTGGCCGCTCTCCTCTTGTTTCATTATGGGTTTTCTTGTGTGGAGCTGGTTTTGTTCTATGTTTGTCATTCATTGTCCCTCCTATCTTTAAATGGATGGCACAGCGTTGCCCCGAGGGTGAGCCAGTTGACGAGTTGTATGTATGTGCTACTTTAGCTGCAGTTTTGGCAGCTGGGTTTGTCACTGATGCTATTGGAATTCATGCCCTCTTTGGTGCATTTGTCATGGGAGTTCTTGTCCCAAAGGAAGGGCCATTTGCAGGTGCTCTTGTGGAAAAAGTTGAGGATCTTGTATCTGGTCTCTTCCTTCCGTTGTACTTCGTCTCAAGTGGATTGAAAACCAATATAGCTACAATTCGAGGACCTCAGTCATGGGGTCTTCTTGTTTTAGTCATTGTTACAGCATGTTTTGGGAAGATTGTTGGTACTGTAGTTGTCTCCCTTCTTTGCAAAGTGCCTGTTCAGGAGGCTGTAGCTTTGGGGATCCTGATGAATACTAAAGGCTTGGTGGAACTCATTGTCCTCAACATTGGCAAAGACAGAAAGGTAACTTTAATATTTTGCCTTTCAAACAAAAAAAGGAAGAAATTAATCTATTAGATTTATTTGGATTTTATGTACTACATGATCTTAATAGATGATTGTTATTACAGGTATTGAATGATCAAACATTTGCTATCATGGTTCTGATGGCTATCTTCACAACCTTTATTACGACACCTTTAGTTATGGCAGTATATAAGCCAGCTAAAAGAATGAGTAAGGCCTATCACAAGTATAGAACAATTGAGAGAAATGATTCAAATGCTCAACTTCGGATTTTGGCCTGTTTCCACAGTACTACAAACATCCCTGCGATGATTAATCTCATTGAGGCTTCACGTGGGACTGAAAAGAAGGAAGGACTTTGTGTGTATGCATTGCATCTCATGGAGCTAACTGAGAGGCCATCTGCAATTCTGATGGTCCACAAGGCAAGAAAGAATGGGCTACCCTTTTGGAATAAGGGGCGGCATTCAGATCACAATCAAATTGTTGTAGCTTTTGAGGCCTTCCAGCAGCTAAGCCGAGTGTCCATTCGCCCAATGACAGCAATATCTCCAATGACTAACATTCACGAGGACATATGCACGAGTGCTGAGAGTAAAGGGGCATCAATGATAATTCTCCCATTCCACAAACATCAGAGGTTTGATGGAGCATTGGAGACAACTCGAAATGATTATCGTTGGGTTAACCGGAGAGTTCTTGAGCATGCACCATGCTCTGTGGGGATCTTGGTGGACCGTGGACTTGGTGGAAGCACCCATGTATCTGCAAGCAATGTTTGTTCAACCTTAACTGTCTTATTCTTTGGGGGTGGTGATGATCGCGAAGCCCTTGCCTATGGGGCTCGAATGGCTGAACACCCTGGTATTAGTTTAACAGTCATTCACTTCATATTAAGCCCTGAGATTGCACAAGAGGTTGTTAATGTTAAAGTTAATATTGGTGAAACCTCCAATACTTCAGAAGGATCTGGAGATGAAAAGTTTCTTGTTGAATTCAAACAAAAGTTTTTAAAGGACAGCTCAATCAAATTTGAAGAGAGAGTTGTGAGAAATGCTGCAGAAACTATTGATGTCATTTTAGAATATAGTCGATGTGATCTGTTTTTGGTCGGTAGAATGCATGAGGTTACTACTTTGAATGTGAAGAGTGATTGCCTTGAACTGGGCCAAGTTGGTAGCTTGTTGACTTCTCCTGATTTCTCAACATCAGCATCAGTATTGGTGGTGCAACAGTATCATAACCAGAGAGTTTCAAATTTAGGGTCTTCTAAGAGGGTAGTAATATTACCGGATGAAGATACAGATGTGTTGCCTGAGGAAGATTTGGAATCTAAATGATTAACTTTCTTTGATCTATTAATGTACAGAAAGAAAAAACAAAATTTTTTTGTACATTCTTTAGCTTTCCACAGTTGTCACAGTTTATACTTCGGAATTTGTCTCCTACGTGTCTGGTTTATTTAACACTTCCCCACAAAAAAAAAAAAAAAAATGTTGTTACTTTGTTTACCTTGAAGATGCACCAAACAAGTGGCCAATTCAACAATCCTTCTCTCTTTCCAAGCATATTTAATACTGTATTCTTAATCAGATTTATAAGCAAAGATGGTGTGGAGCTTGAGAAGACCTTATCTAAAGATAGGCTCCTCTCTCTAGCAACCTATGCTCAATTTCTAAGGGTTCCATTACAACTAAGGATGTAGCAGTTTTATTTTTCTAGGTGAAATAGAATTTTTAGTAGGATTTTTTTTTTTTTTTTTTAAATTATTGTAAGGAGAAGAAGTAAATGAAGTTCCTACAAGTAAGGGAGTCAATTTTAAATTAGACGAAGTTACGGATTGATTAAGGAAATGAAATATTTCTATACTAATTAATAATGGTGTACCATTTCAGAGTTACTGTTATATATATATATATATGTGGGGAGTGAAAAGCCCAACCTAACGTATTGGGCCCAAGGCCCTATTTGAGGAACACTGTTCGTCCGAGGAGATGAAAACATTCAATCAGAGGCCCATGTAAAAGGAGCATGTCTGGAGAGGAACACGTGCACGATCCGAGGAGATGTTCATTTGTCCGAGGAGTCCAATATCCTCGGATCCGAAGAAGCTTTGCCCAACAGGTGTATGGGAAGCTCAAGTGATCCTTCTGACAAATGTAAGGAGGGAAATGAACCTCGGACACGCATAAGGATAACAGGAACAGAGAAATATCTAAGAGACAGGCTTCCACCACCGCATTAAATGCACTGCACCTACCTTCCTGGCCGCATTTATGTGGAGAAGACCCCTGAACAGTGCATTCTCAGCTACCGCCACTCACACAAGGCTAAAGGGGGAGTATGATGGGACATGCACTCAAGTGGGCGTCTAGATGATGAACAAGTGAACGGTGAAGATGTAGGAAGGGAGTACTATATAAGATAGGTATGCCTCTGATAGGGGGGGATCGAAAATCAGAAGGAAAAAGAGGATACTCCATTACTGTAACTCCAAGAATTGTAACCCAAAGTTTAGGAAATAAAAACACCTCTTTGGACGTTGCATTTACATCTGTCCGAGCACATTTTAATACAAATTCATCCACAAACATTGCTGTCTAATACTGTTATTTCATTATTAGCCTAGCGCTTTCACCCACTCTCTACAAATTTATTGTCTTGGGTTCAGTGAGCTCAAAATCCATACCTTCTTGGACTTGGGCTACAAAAATTGACCCTACAATATATATATATATATATTTGTTTATATAGCAAATGAGTCATGTTTAAGCCAAAGTTAAAACTCGACCATTAAATGAGCCAAATTTAATAATGTTTTGTAAATAAGCTCATGAGTTTGAATGTCAATTTAAAAATATATATGATATTATATATTTATATGTATACATATATAAAAATATGCTGATAGAGTGCATTTCTACTCATGGAGGGGTGGATTTTCACTAGACAGGACCAGCCTGACCTGGAAAAAAAAAATTATTATGTATAAATTTTAAAAATTTATAATTTTTTATCCTTAAAAAAACTTTGTGACCACCCTAAATTTTTTAAGGCCGAACATAATTAAATTTTAGACAAAATTTGGCAACAAGCTTGGTCGGAGACTAAGGCTACAACTCTATTCAATATATATATATTTTTATTGAATGTAAAATTTAACAAATCCACCATTTAATTACATTTTCTTCTTAAATCCTCCATACTTGCAAAATTTCAAGAAGATAAAAGTTCAATAGCTATGTCGTTAATCAAATATTTAAATTTCAAGTTTTTGTAGTCTAAAATTATACATAAAAAATAATTTTATGGATCGAATCGTAAATAACATCTAATTAGCATGAAATTTTGACGTGTTTTAAGAACATAGAGAACATGCAGTTCATTAATTAGATTTTCAAAATATGTAACAATGTTAATTCATTTACTAAGAGTGACTACAACTAAGTTTGTAGCCAAATTGTGTTCTTAAACTTTGGTCCCCCTTAACAATATATTAGATCCTTACAAATAAAAAGACAAAGTCCAAGAAAATTTTTATTAAACTAAACTTCTGAAGAGATGTAGCTTGCAACATTGATAATGAGATTATCATGTAAGGATTTCAAAATAAAAAATTTGTAAAAGGAAATTGTAAGATTTTATGTATTTGTATGTGTGCGTGTGTTTTTTTTTGTCAATGTATGAAGTTCTCTTTTTATTAGATTTTGTATAATTAAAGTTTTTTAATGACCACCCTCAAAAAAATTCCTGAAGCTATCACTGCTCAGTGAGCAAAGCGCCTTACTGGTTCGACTTTGATATTTAATTGTTTAAGTTCATAAGTTATTAAATTATTATTTGTAATTTGTGGATAATATATATATATATATATATATATAGTGTATTTCATTGTAAATTGTATATCCTTTTTAACAATACAAGGTTGGTAAATTTAATTTTTATAAGTTCATAAATGAAAATCACTCTACCTAATTAACTCAAATAATCAAATTTCAACCAAAATTTATTTATTAATAATTAATAGGATAAATTTGTGAAGACGTAAAAATTTTTTTAGTTGTGGTGTTAATTAATAATAATAATAAGTTACTCAAGGAGTTTGGGCACAAACTTGAACTTGTTCAATAAAAAAAATGAAGTAAACTTGAACATATTATCTAGTTTGTTGATGAGTTCCAGCTAAATCATGTTTGAAATAAAATTAAATAAATAATCTTGAACTTTAATACTCCACTCAACTTGGCTTGTTTACGGACCTAGATTGCAGAGAAAATCTTTTCAATTATATATAAATCAAATTGCATGTTAAATTAAGAAGTCAGCCCAATTGAGAATCAACAACATAGGAGAATATTCACACCGGATATATCTAGTTTATGATCTGCTATTCAGCAAATCTAAAATGATGTTCTAGATTTAAGGCTGGCGTGTGACGTTCTTAGCTGACATTTCAATACAGGGAGTTTTATACTCTCTATCGGAATTTCAATCAATTGCAATGTTAATAAAGTCATCCTTATCTATTTTTGATAATCATCGTTATCTAATATGCATGCATAAGCATACCAATAATTTCCTGAGAGGATAAATAATATATCCCAGGTCTGTGTCACCTCTAGTTTATTTTATTCATGCTATAAAAGTAAAACTAAGCCTGCAACTTTGAATTATCTTTTAACTTTTCAGTTTTAAAATCTGTTTCTTTCATTAAGAATTATTGAACTTAAAAATGTTTATTGGCATCTTTGGTACATTTTATCTCATAGCTTTATGAAAAAGACAAAATTTAGGTATAATACTTTAGATGTTGTTCCTTAGGTTCTTTTTCTTAAAATTCAGCCATGTGGCTACTTAACTAAAAAATACACTTTCTTTCTATAAGAAAAAAATCCAAATGACAGAATCTTAAGAAATGAACCTAAAGAACAGTACATAAGTATTGTACTTAAGTCTTGCATTTATGAAAATAGGGTTGTTTAAAAAAGCTGTACTTAAAAATGAAAAAGAGACAATAATCAAATGAATTTTTTAAACAAAGAATACAAAATTAAGCGTGTGTAGAATACAATTCTTCTGTACTATTTTTGTGTTCCATTTTTTTGCTCAATCAATTGTGACATGCCGTGTGTCTAATTTTTTTAATTTAGTTATTTTATAAGTAAAGTAAAATAATAATAATACATTTATAACTTAGTAAAGTATCTATTTGTTCGGTATCCTAACTAGTTTACCATCTACGAAAAAGGGGACAACTAGTCTACCATTTAAGAAGGGGGGACAGAAAAAATGGAAATGAGCCCACTGGTTAAAAAATATGAGGCCAACTGGACGGTCTTGCCTTCTTGGACAGCAGCAACATTGCTGTTCCTATTAATCCCAAAACTAAGGAATTGAGTAGAGTCCTTTTATTGATGCTGGTTTCATGCTTCCAGTGCTGTGCTAAAAGTGCTTGTTTAGCCTTAACCAAAAGGGCTTCCATATTGCAGTCCATGCATGGACAAAACCTCTTCTGTGTGTTGCCCAAAGTATGCAGGAAAGGTCAGTTCCTATATCTAATGGACATGCAAAAAGTTGAATTTATTATAATTATTGTGGGGGTAGAGTACTATCACAGTCTTCTATATATAAAATCAGCTTTTTTTGTTTTGATGGAATATAATCGATCAGTTGCTTTATTATAATCATAAAACCGGGTTTTAGAGCCAGTTGGTCGTGCTGGTGGTCTTGCCTTATTTTGGAGTTTGGGGGTGGAGTTGGAAGTAGTGTATTCTGATAAGAATGTGATTTCTGCTCTTGTGTATTCTGACCCCCCCAATTCGCCATGGATGCTTTTTGCTATTTATGGGCCCTGTAGGAGAAATAAAAGGATAGTTTTCTGGGAGATGCTTGAGAATATGGTGCGCTCCTTTTCAGGTCCTTGGTTGATCATTGGGGTGAATTGTATTAAGAGGGCTGATGAAAAAAAGGGTGGGCGATCTAGTACTGAAAGTTCTATTAATTGTCTTAGGGACTTCATGACAAACACTGGAGCAATCGATCTTGGTTTTAATGGGCCGTCTTTTACTTGGTCTAATAGGCGTGAGGGTCTAGCTAATATTAAGGAACGCCTTGATCAGTGTCTATGTGATCGTGATTGGCAATTTCTTTTTCCTAAGGCTGGTGTTAAACATCTGTCAAATGCTAATTCAGACCATAATCCCATTTTGCTTGATACACATCTGGAGCCCGATAATCTCAATCGCCCTTTTAGATTTGAAGCAATGTGGACTAAGGATGAAAGAAGTTACATCGTAGTGGAGAATGCTTGGCAAGCAAATGTGGAGGGTTCTAATGGGTTTAGACTTGCAAGGAAATTGGAAGAGACAAAAAAAGATTTAAAGAAGTGGAACAAGGAGGTGTTTGGCCTTGTTAGGGAGAGAATTAAAGCCATACAAGCTAAATTGCTGAATTACAACAGAAATCTCCCACTAAGGAGAATCTGGAGCTAGAGGCATCTCTGGATCTTGAGCTGGATGATTGGCTGACCAAAGAAGAGTTGAGATGGAAGCAGAAATCTAGGGAACTATGGTTAAAAGAGGGTGATAGGAATTCGAGATTCTTCCATTTATCTACCCTCAATCGCAGGAGAAGAAATCGTATCTCAGAAATTAAATTGGAGGATGGCTCCTGGATCAATAATAGTGCTGATATCCAAGATTACTTTGAAAGAAAATTCAGTTCTCTGTATCAATCTAGTAACCCTCATATTCCTAGAGAGTTGGAGAATTTAATTGAATCCTGTATCTCTGATGAAGATAATGCTGAGCTTTGCAGAATACCTTCTAGAGATGAAATTAGAAAGGTGGTTTTTGAGATGAAATCCTTAAAGGCCCCAAGCCCGGATGGCTTCCCTGCTCTTTTTTACAAACATTATTGGGGAGTTGTGGGGGATCAAGTGGTGCTTGCGACGCAAAGTTTTTTCCATAATGGCTGGATGTTAAAAAGCTTTAATCATACATATATTTCTCTCTTTCCTAAGAGATCCGGGGCTTGCAATTTTAATCACTTCAGACCTATTGGTTTTTGTAATGTGTGCTACAAAATTATTACAAAAATTCTTGTAAATAGGCTTAGGCCTTTACTGAACAAATTAGTGGATCCAGCCCAAGTTGCCTTTGTTCCTAATAGATGGATCACAGAGAATGTGGTTCTTGCTCAAGAGATAGTTCATAGTTTCAAGCTTATGAAGAAGAAGAAAGGTTACATGGGAATAAAACTAGATTTTCAGAAGGCATATGACAGAATGGAATGGAGTTTCTTAATGAAGGTGCTTAAAGCTTTTGGTTTTAGTGATAAGTTCTCTAATTTAATTTTTCAATGCATCTCCACTGTTCAGTATTCCTTGTTGCTAAACGGGGGAATTGGTCCATGTTTTATGCCTAGTCGTGGCCTCAGACAAGGGGATCTTCTCTCTCCATACTTATTTATTCTTGGTAGTGAGGTGCTTATGAGGCTGATTAATAGAGAGGTGGATCAGAAGAATATTTCTCCAGTGAAAGTGGCCTGCAATGCGCCTGCTATTTCAAAACTTTGCTATGCAGACGATATCATACTGTTTTGCAAAGCTAAGAATTCTGAGCTGGTCTCGCTGAAAATGTGCCTAGAAAAATATTGTTCTTGGTCTGGTCAACTAATTAGCGTGGAGAAATCAGGTGTCTTCCCCTCCAAAGGTGTCAGCTCTCAGTTTCTCAACCAAATAAAATGTTGGTGGGGTCTTAATTCTCTTCCTCATTGTTCCACCTATCTTGGTGTTCCCTTGTTTTTAACTAAAAGTAGGTCCCAAGATCTCAGGTTGGTAAAAGACAGGTTAGTGGGCAAGCTTAGTGGTTGGAAAAGTAAAAATTTATCTTGGGCTGGAAGAGCAACTTTAATTAAATCAGTGGCTCAATCCATCCCAACTTATACCATGGCTGCCTTACAATTCCCCAAGAATTTTTGTGATCAATTGGATGCGGTGGTTCGTAGGTTTTGGTGGAATCCTAAAACGGAGTCTAGTCATTTTTGGACTCCCATCTCGTGGTCCTCTCTTTGTAGACCTTTGAAGGAAGGTGGTTTGGGTTTCAGGAAATCTTGGGAATTCAATCAAGCCCTTCTTTCGAAGATTGCCTGGTGGTTATTGTCTGGTAAGAACTGTCTTTGTGTTAAGGTTCTTAGAGCTAAATATAAGATCAGAAATAATTGGCTGTCTCATATTTCTCAAGGCCATTCCTCTCCAATTTGGAAAAGTTTAGAAGGTGTCAAGCATCTTTTCTCTAATGCAGCTTGTATGACTGTTGGTGATGGTAATTCCATAAGAATTTGGGATGACCCTTGGATTCCAGATCTTCAGGGTTTTATTCCTAAGCCCAAGGTTGGGGTTAATTCGGACGAAATAGTGTTGGTTTCTCAACTTCTAACTTCTGATCATAATGCCTGGGACATCCATTTGTTGAAGCATTGGTTTGAGGATTCAGATATTGAATTAATTTTAAAAATCCCAGTATCATCTTGTGTTGTTGAGGATGGGTGGATATGGACCCCTACAAACTTTGGGGAGTTGTCGGTTAAATCTGCCTATTGGTTTGGTCGGGGTTTCTCAGCTAATCAGCCATCTACGTCTCTTTGGCATCAACTTTGGAAATCCAATCTGCATGAAAGGCTTAAAATGTTAATTTGGAGAATTGCAGTGGATTGTTTGCCTACTAAAGCCAATTTAGCCAGATGTTTGGATATTGGAGAGGTGCTTTGTCCTCTTTGCAATTCAGAAGTTGAGTCCTCATTCCATCTCTTTGCTCTATGTCCGGTGGCAAAAGCTCTATGGTTCAATAGTAAGTGGGGAGTGAGGTCTGATGCTCTTGGGCTTTCCTCTACTTTAGAGCTTATTCACTTCCTTTTTTTCCCCCCTTTCATGTCTAACTTATCTCCTGGTCAGAAATTTGAATTTTTGTTGTTTGGAGCTGTTCTTTTTGATGGAGTTTGGAAGTTGAGGAATCAAGTTATCTTTGAAAATACCTCCCTAAGTATTGAGGACTTATCCTCTAGAATTGGGAGGCTTCTTGCTGAATTTCAAAATTCTAGAGCTGCTGAAGCGGTTCCTGTGAGACCTGTGAAGCGGCTTCTTGCTTGGTCCCCCCCTGGGAGATTCTCGTTTAAAATTAATGTGGATGCTGCTATTGGGCCTTTATTTTCTTCTATTGCTGCAGTGGCGAGGGATTGGAGGGGTAGGCTGGTCTTTGCTTGCTCTCAAAAGGTGAATACCACCTTCCCTCTTCAAGCTGAAGCTGAAGCAGTGAGATGGGCTTTAGTGTTGGCAGCCAAATTGGAAGCTGTGAGTGTTTTTATAGAATCTGATTCAAAGATTTGTTGTGATGCTCTTAACAATCCTTGCCAAGCTTCCCCATGGAGGATTAGGTCTATAGTTAAGGAGATGCAAGTGCTGCTTTCTGATTCTTCTCATGTTTTTGTCTCTTGGGTAAATAGGTCAGCTAATATGGCAGCCCATCATCTTGCTAAGTGGTCCTTGTCTTGTAATCTGTTTGGTTCTTTTGATTTAGGTTGCTGCCCCCCTATTTTTGCTGTTGTTGTTGGGCGGGACTGTGGCAACTAGTGTGCTTTTGTTGTCTACGGTTCTGGGTTAATAAAGTCTTTTCCTTCATCAAAAAAAAAAAAAAAAAAAAAAGACTAATAGAAACGCTAGAGGCACAAAAAAAAGGTGGACTGAAATTTCGAACTCTTTTTTTCTATTTGTGGTGGATCCCAACACTCGCCAAGTGTGCTGAGTGCAACGAAGATGTGAAAAAATAGTTCTATGTTTGGTGCCTCTAGCAAAGCTCTTTTCCCAAGAGAAGTTAAGGTATCGAAAATGTGCATGGAAAAATTCACACTCTTGTTGCTTTTCTATTTGTGACGGTAGAGGCTCTGAAAATGTACATGGTAAATTTCACACTCTTGTTCTTCTTTTTTCTATTTGTGATGTTCCTCAACACTCTCCAAGTGAGCTGAAAGGCAAAAAAGATGTGAAAAAATCGATTCTTTTTCGGTGCCAGAGTGAGGTTCTTTTATTAAGGAGGTTATTTGAGCATAATTTTTTTTTTTATATATTTAAAATCAAATCAAATCAAATATGTCTATATTCTACAATTCTCACCTAAAAAATTAATAACTATATATTTTGAAAATTTAATGTTTAGATTGCATGTTATATATGTTTTTAATATGCATGTCAAATTAAGGAAAAACTTCTCTCTCCTTGGCTCTCAGTAGTTTTTGAAAAGTAGAAGCTCCTAACTTGCGTTTTTTCATATGCGAGATTCAAACCTCTCCGATCAAATAATTTGGATTGTAGTAGAGGATTCATCTCACCTTTTCTCCATCCACTTTTCACTTTTTTTTTTATCTTTTCACTCTCAAGATTTGTTACTCTCAACCATCTATCTTTTCCCTTTCCACTTTTTCTCTTTTAGTTTTTTCCCAGTCTTAATCTTCACTGTCTTTAATATGGATGTGGCTTTGGAGGAACTATGGAAGAAATTTAATCTTTCTGAAGATGAAAAAGGTGTTTTGTTAGTAAACTCTCAGGATGTTGCCCAATCTAAAGAACAAGCTCAATTTGGCTTCTTGTTTAGGTTGCAAACCAACAGAGGTTTTAATAAGGAGGCATTCAAGACCACCCTTCAACAGTTGTGGAGAGGTCCTCATTGCGTAACATCAAAGAAGTGGGGAACAATTTATTTTTGGCAATCTTTGTCACCAAGGAACATATGAATGATATTTTAGACAGGATTTCGTGGTCTTTTGATAAGAGACTCGTTCTATTGAAACGTTTCAATGGTGATGTTAGCCCAAACAAAGTTTCCTTTCAACGCTCCTCCTTTTGGATTCGGGTTTTCAATATCCCAATCAAAAGTATGAACTCAACTGTTGGAAATTATATTGCAATGAGATTGGAATTTCTATTTTGGTTGATGCTCCTAAGAGTGGCCTTGCTTGGGGTCATTTTCTTCGTATTAGAGTGGATATAAATATTACAAAACCTTTGATGAGGGGTAAGATGATCCATATTGAAGGAATGGAAAAAGGGTGGGTGTATTTCAAATATGAGAGGCTTCCTATTTATTGTTATAGGTGTGGAATGTTGGGACATCAAGAGCGTGAGTGTCAACATGCCAGGAAAGGGTGTATTTCTTTAGAGGAGGATGACTATCAATTTGGTCCTTGGCTTCGTGCTGTGGGTTCTAAGGCCAATAGGGGGAAAAACTTTCACAATCAATCCAAACCCAGAGAAGCCGAGGGTGAAGAATCTCAGGAATTTGATGGGGATGACGGCGATAAGGAGCATGTTCCATTTTCCAGTCGACTGCAAAGCTCACCGCCGATCAGAAAGTTCTCCACAGAAATAGAGAGCAGTCCGTTGGATGAAATTATAAGATTCTCTGTTAGCCAGGTAACCTTAGAATCTCAAAATCCATTTTTGAATTCAAATGTTGAGCAAAACACTCGTCCACCTAATCCTGAAAAATCCACATCCCACTCTTTTTCAAATTCCAATTTGACACAGAATCCACAACAGAATTTTTCGGATATATCCCATGCCACAATGGGATTAGTTTCAAAAAACCATATCCCCACTTCTAAGGAAAGTAATTCATTCAAAAACCCCTCAACACACCCGTACCATAGCCCACAACACTTAGGTGCTAATGAAATATTTTTTGGATCTAATTCAAGTTCAAAAAATTTGAAGGAGATGAGATTTAAAAATTCAAATGGGGATTTTTCAAACCGTGATATTGAAATGGAGTTATCCCCAAATATTACTGAGTATTCTTTGGGTTATATTAAAACAAGTCTTTGATCTGGGAAACAGTTGCTTTGAAATTCAAATCCTATTTCATCCTCAGAAGATAACAAGAAGTCTTTGCTGCACTCCCATATCAAACGACCAAACTCAGAATCATCTTCATCGGAATCTCCAATTCACAAAAAACTAGCAATAGAAAGTGACCAACCGTTCTTTGGGTGTACTGTCCCTCCCTGTAATCTTCCATGAAAATCCTAAGCCTTAACTGCCGTGGGCTTGGGATCCTAGAGGCAGTACAGGAGTTTCGTTGCTTAGTTAGTGAAAAAGATCCCAAACTTCTCTTTCTCTCTGAAACTAAGTTGGATAGGGATGGTTTTAGGTGATTAATGAGAAAACTAGATAGAACATGCTCTTTAGAGGTTGCTTGGATTCTTGAAGGCATTTCAATTATTAGAGATAGTTTTGTTTTTATTTCTTTTGTTAGTACTCCTTTATGATGTAATCATGTTGCACTAACTTTAGCTAATGCTGTAAAAGAGAAAGAGGAGACAATTGTTTGGTTAGAAGAATGCCCATCTTTTCTCTTCCCCATTGTACAAAGTGATTTACATTAATAAAATCTACTATCAATTTTGCTCCCAAAAAAAAAAAACATGCATGTCAAATTTTGTTTAAATTATATGTTATTATTTACTATTCAATTCATAAATTTATTTTTTGTACATAATTTTAAATTACAAAAATGTAAAATTTATACATAGAGATATAGAGAAGAAAATATAATTTAATGGTAATTTATCAAAGTTCACATTTAATAAACAAATATTGAGTGAAATTGTATTTTTAAATTACAACCAAGTTTGTTACCAAATTTGTTCACAAATTAATAAGAAAGCCCAAACCATGCTTTTCCTTAGTAAGATATCTTTTCATACTTGATACTTCTCAAATGGAATGTAGCAGAACCTCCATGCTTAAGCTATGGCACCTCAATATAAGGAACTTAAAGGAAGGCGTTGAGATTTGGTTAGAGGATATTTTTGGAATTACCGACGTACATGGTTCGTAATTAGCAAATAAATTTATCTTTTATTATTAAAAATATTAATTATAAAATAAAAGGAGAGAAAGTCACACACAAATATATATAAATATATATATCTCCATCTCCCTTTCCCCCTATTTATCTTTTAACCAAAAAAATCGGCAATTTAATAGGACTCACTATCTATCCCTTACCAAAAAACTAGGACCCAATGCATCAACCAACTTGAAACTCAAAATCCTTCTCCAAAAAAAAAAAAAAAAAAAAAAAAAAAAAGAAAGAAAGAAAGAAAGAAAGAAAAGAAAATAGAAAAAAAAAAAGAAAAACTCAAAACAATATGGACTTAGATTACAAGTTTAAAACAGACTTAGGAAATTTAATTAGGTAGATAATCTATCCTCACTTCCTAAAAACTAGGACTTAACAAATTACCTAAAACTCCGCAATTTAATAGGGACACACTATGTATCACAAATTACAAAGTGGCAATTCAAATATTTATTTATGAGGTGGTTGAAGCCTTAAAGCCTACCAGTCATATTCATTACTACTTTAGTTTTTTTTTTTTTTTTTGGTAGCAGAATTACTACATTAGTTTGTAAGCATTATTATGTAATAAAACTTATTGTATCTTTAACAGACTTATTATCCCAATCTCCTAAAAACTAGGACCCAATTTCAATAAAACAACTATCGAAAAATGCTGCGTTCAAAATATTTTCACAACACTTTTACAACAAATTATAAGTGATAAATTATAAAATTGTTATTGATTTTAATTTGAAACCACCGTTGAAATTATTTTTTAGCCCACCAATAACAGCTAATAACAACCTAACATTTAAATTTTGTTGTGAAAGTCTTATAAACATAGCATTTATCGGCAACTATCAAAGAGGACTATCTATCCTCAACTCCAAAAACTAGGTCCCTATAGAACAACTATTAAAGAGTTAGGAACCCCTAATCAGGGACCAAGCCATTCTTTGGCCTTGGGGCATGGCCCTTCCCTGCCCCCTTAAATTTGAAAAGAATAATATATATATATATATATGAGATGAGTTCAAGTTACACCTAGTGTAACTCTACAAAAGTTACACATTTTTTAAACCGTAGATTTTTAAGAAATCTAATGGTTAGAAAATCACTATAATCAATGTCTTCTTTAAAATTAATTGCTTTCCATATTAGCCAACCTAATTAATTTGAGAAAATATTATATTATTTTCTTTTTAACTTTCTTTCTCTCTCCTATCAATTCATCCCTAATCTTACATAAAAGCATATTCTCAACTTTCTTGGGCATGGAGGCCGTTGTGGTGGACTTTCAATTGTTAAAGAAGCCATTGATCAGGGATTGTGTAATGACCAAGTCTGCATATTCAAACAAAACCCTTGTATTATTGCTCTCTTGATTTATCAAAATTAACAAATACTTTTGCTGGGAATCTTTCTCAACATACCCATTATAGCTTTTGAATGTCACATCGCTAAATCCACTTGAGAGCAAGGACATTGAGGATTTTTCACCAAATTTATATTGAACGACATCATCAACTGCAAAAAAATCAAACCTTTATCATTCACAATTACCTAGGGCTACATCATTAATAGCTCCAATGCTAGGCTTAAATTACAGAAAATCGTGCAACAATGCAATGGTCAGAACTATAGCTAAGCACCACCAGTGTGACGTCTATGGCATTGCTGATTAACATTCTCAACAAATTTCTAACGACAACCAGGCAGATTGATAGTATAAAATTTAGTTAAATCTCATATTCTCGGGAAACAAGGATTGTGTTCATAAAAAATAAAAGCCAATTCACCCCAAAGTATACTTTCTTCTAAACAACTTCTTCACGCCAATGATTGGGCATGTTTCACAATTAGAGGATAGTTTTTAGAAAGTATTTAGAAGAACACGAGTATTAGAAGCCATTTGGCTTAACCTTGCATGTTTAGACCCCTAAGGCTAATCAAGTAAAAAACTGCTCAGGCATGAATCTTTTGGCTACTAAATTTTGAACCTAGCTTGATCTCAGTTGTACAGCAGGCAAGCCTGGACAAAGAATTAAATTTTTTTTTTTTTGAGAGAATGAGTAATATCATTAACAGGAAAAGGATTACAACAGGGTCATGGCCTACATCATTCAACCCAGACTTGAGTTAATCAGAAAATCTAAGAAAGGTGGAGTAACACCCTTCCAAACACAACTAATATTATTACATTTTGCATACTGGGCAAGCTCATGGGCAGCCCTGTTGGAGTTCCTTTTCACATGTCTAAATGAGCAACGCAAGAAGTTCGACTTTGCCAGCTGAATCTCTTGGATCAGATGGCCAGCTTCACCACCACGGAGGTCCAGAGAAATAGCTTGAATGACCGAGGAAGCATCAGACTCAAAGATAGTCAACTGGATAGCTAATTCACGAGCCAAGAGAACTCCCTGTTCCATAGCAAAGAGCTCAGTCCAGTCAGCAGGATAGTGCAGAGGCATAGCTTTACTAAGGGCAGCAACCACACCTCCATTAGCATCACAGATGATAACTCCCACTCCCAAGACCCCATGACCATCCAAAGACGATGCACCATCCACATTAATTTTGAAAAAACCCTGGGAGGCACCTCCCATCCACTGTTTGATGGCTGTTTCGAGGACAGGTGCGCCAAGTTAGCTTCCTAGAAGTCCTCAACTACATTCTTCGCCATTTCCCAGACTTGCAGAGGGGAAAGACCATGCTCGTTATGAACTAGCTGATTTCGGTTATGCCATATAGACCAAGAGATTGCAAAAAAATATTCCAGTAGAACCCCGCTAGAGATTGAATATACTTGGTGCACTAGACCTGTGAAATCCTTTGCATTCAACAGCAAATCTAAAGGGCAGTCTTGCCAAAACGACCACACAGAAAGAGCAAAATCACAAGAAACTAAAGCATGTAAAAGGCATTCTGGCTTTTCCCCACAAACAGGACAATCAAAGTCAGCCTTAATACCCCTCTCCACCATCCTTACATACACCGGGAGCCCATCCACACAAGCTCTCCAAGAGAAAATTTTGATTTATCCAGGGAGTTTTAGTTTCCACAAACTTTTCCAAAGATAAGCATTTGGGTCTCCAGAAGAGCATTCCCCAAAAGCAGAATCATCTGGGAGATTAGCAGCTATGTGATAAGCACTTTTGATAGTGAACACACCTCTTTTGTTCCCAATCCAAATGAGACTATCCTCCGGCAAATTCTGACTTAGAGGAATTTTTAGGATGGTGTCCGCTTCAAAAGGCAAGAAGAGCGCCCTTATAACACTAGTTTTCCACCACTTAGTCTCTTGATCAATTAGAGAGGAGACCATAGGAAAGTCATTAAAATTCCTGGGAGGGGAGATGACTTTGTAAGTGGAGGGGGTGGGGAGCCATTTGTCCTCCCAAATGTGAATTAACTGCCCATTTCCCACTCTCTAACGTGTTCCTTTCCTAATGACTTCGAGGCTATGAAAGATGCTCCGCCAAGAACGTTGAGAATATGCTTTTGTGTAAGGTTAGGGATGAATTGATTAGGAGAGAGAAAAAAAAGTTAAAAAGAAAATAATATAATATTCTCTCAAATTAATTAGGTTAGCTAATATGGAAAGCAATTAATTTTTAAAGATGACATTGATTATAGTGATTTTCTAACCATTAGATTTCTTAGAAATCGACGGTTTAAAAATGGTATAACTTGAACCCATCTATATATATATATATATATGTATGTATGTATATATTACAATAATTGTTTTGTTTGTAACAATAATTGTGAGCTGGCTGAGGCAGAGCCTGCTACTCTTGGATGTGAGGATTATATTAGTGGGTGATATATATATATATATATATATATATGAATTGATTTTTTTTTTTTAGTGATAGATGATTCATAATAGACCAATAGTTAAATTTTTTTTTTTTTTGAGAAGATGACGAATAGTTAGTTGTGTTTATTTGTTAATGTCTTTTTTCAAAGTAATGTTTAGATAATTAATAATTGATTTTTTGTCTTTGTTGATGGTTTGTTAATACTAATTACTAAATGGATGCATATTTGAGGTTTCATAATGATTTTTTTTTTTTTTTTTTTTTTTAATTTTGTCCTCTTAACTTGAAGTTCTGACTCCGTCCTTGCCCATAATAATAGGTACCCATATTTTGAGTTCCATTCCATTCCAACCCTATGGATGTATAAATCAGTACATAGTAATCCTTTATTCTGTATCAAATTAAATATTGGGTCAAATTAGGGTGTGTCGAGCATTTTGGTCTATTCCGATAATTTGAAGTCTAGACTAGAATTTGGGTTGAGTCTATTATTTATATTTATTTTTTTAAACTGAGCATATCGGTAATTTTTCCTCCCCAAATCAAACCTATACAAGTACAGGTAGATATCAAAATTTTGAATTTGGTCATTTTTAAAATTTTGATTTTTATAAAAGTGGTAAGTTAAGTTTCCTAAATACTAATAGCATTTGACATGTTCAAAACAAAACTAACATGTAACAACTCAAACTAGCATAGTCTTTCATAATATTGTACTAATATTATCGTAATTATCTTATTAATAATAATAAATATAAGTAGCTATTCACTTGAAATTTTAATATAGTTTCGCCCAATAAATTAACTTTCTTATAATAATGAATGAAACACATTCCAAAAAGTCAAAAACAAATTAATTTCCCAACGTGTAATATATAATAGGTTGAGCCACTTGACAGTTGACACAAACACAATAGGTTAGATGTAAATTTTATTTATTGTAATAATAATATTTGAAATGTTTGGTCATAAAGCTTTATTTGGAGTAGGTTTTTTAAATTTTGTTAAAACTTAAGTAATAGAATTCTAATTGAAAATTTTGTTAAAACTGAAGTAATAGAATTCTAATTGAAATAAATCTATCTTAATAATAATAAAAAAGATACTAGTTGATATTTTTTATTTTGAAGGCAATACTATTTGATATTTTTTCTTTTGGATGGGAAATACTGTAAACTTTTATTGATCCAAAGAAGTACAGTTTACATCAGGTAGAAGAGCTTGTACAATAAAACAAGGATCCTCTTCTATTCAAACTGAAAAGTCATCTATGCCTTGAACATATTTTGCTAATAAATGAGCTGGCTTGTTGTCTTGCTAGCGTACATGGGAGAACTCAACCTGTCGAAACTCCTGAGTAGCTGATAAGGTGTTGTACACAATGGCAGCCACTGAAGAGGGAGGAGCTGAATGTTCCTTCAGTGCATTGAACATTATCAAAGAGTCACCTTCAAGAACGAGGTTTTGAATGAGCAAGTCTCTCGCAAATTGCAGTCCAGTCTCCACAGCTTTCTCTTCTGCCTCTATTGCTTTGAGAGGGACCTAGATCTTCTTACTAAATGCGCCAATTGTATTACTAGTAGCATCTCGAACCAAAACACCCACGCCAGCAGCTTTCTGCGAAGCAAACACAGCCCCATCAACATTGATTTTGAACTTGTTCAAGGGTGGAGGCTTCCAGTGGGCAGGCAGCACACTTCTTGGCTTTTCAGGTTCCCTCATGCACTCTTGATACTCAGCTAGGTAGTCCAGTGCTCCAGTTACAAGCTTTTGTCTACTTTTCTTCACTCCTCCAGTCCGAATCTCATTACGATTTGTCCATAAAGCCCACGCCACTATAATCAACTTCTCAATTTGTTCGTTGTCCCAGGCTGCCTCGATTACCCCATACCACAACATATCCATGAAAGTTTGAAAATGGATATTAATGTTAGCAGGGAATAGCTTCAACACAGTCCAGGCTTTGCGCACCCGGTCACACTCCCAAAAAAGGTGACCAGACATCTCCATTCCCGATTGACACATCTCACAAGTACCTTCCATTATCACCTTCCTCTTCACTAAATTTTCTTTTGTAGGGAGAATATCTTTGCAGGCTTTCCAAGCGAGGTGACAAACTTTATGAGGGACGTTGATTTTCCACAAGTACTTCCAGAACTTCCTCTGTTTACTCTCATCAGAGGCAGCCCCTACAGCACCTTCTGTGGCCAACTCTATTGCAACTTTATAGGCGCTACGAACACTGAATCTGCCATTAGTTGTTGGGGCCCATACCTGTTTATCCTCGGGTAGCTTAGAATTCAGAGCAATGCTACAAATCTCATCAGCTTCATATGGAAGGAATATACTCCGGACTAACTCATTCCTCCATGTCCCTGAGTTTGGCTCAATTAGTTCACTAACCCGAGCATCCAAAGGTAGACCAGTAGGAGGAGAGATCACCTTATACGTGGAAGGAGTATGGGTCCACTTGTCCATCCAAATCCGGATTCTTTCACCATTGCCTACCTGCCAACGCATTCCCCTCCTAACTACACTCTGCCTAGCCATAATGCTCCTCCAAGCGTACGAAGGATTTGCACCCAAGCTAGCTTGAAGAAAATCACACCTGGAAAAATACTTCGCCTTGAAAACTCAATATAACGGTGAGTCTCCACCCAATTGCAATCTTTACCCCTGTTTTGCTAGTAAGGCTAGATTAAACAGTTTTAGTTGTTTAAAACCCATACCCCCTTGAGATTTAGGGATACAAAGTTTTTCCCAACTAATCTTAAGCCATTTTCCTTTCATCCTTTTTTTGCCCCCACAAAAAATTCCTTATTAGACTGGTCATTTCCTCGCAAAGTGAATCTAGAATCTTGAAACAACTCATAGCATATGTTGGAATTGCCTGAGCCACCGTTTTAATAAGATTTTCTTCCCTAATTTTGAGAGTAATTTTTCCTTCCAACTGGCCCATTTTTTTGCCAGTTTTTCCTTGGTCTCCTTGAATGTGTTCTTCTTGTTCTTCCCCACCAGTGAAGGCAAATCCAAATATTTCTCATGTTGCTTTATAACTTGTGCTCCAAATTGATATTTTGATAATAGAGTTTTATTTATTTTATTTAAACACAATATAACCATTGCTTAAGTCACTAGTTGCAACATGTATGTTGGAGTATGAGGCCTTGTTTGGATTTTGGTGAATTGAGTTAATAAATCTGAGTTTTGTTAACTCATAACCCAAAATCGGTGGAGCCCACAGGTAGTGACATTGTTTGGATAATTTCAATTTGTTCACTCAGTTAACAAATCTTGCTTTTTTGAGATATGGATTAACAAATTTAGAAACAGTAATAACGTGTTTTCAAGTTATGGGTGTGTTAACTCAGTGGCAATTTTCATAAATTTTCAGTACCAACGGGTCCCACAGCAGTGTGTAGTCCCATCACTTGCTCAGTTCGCATGCCTGAACCAACGGTCACATGCTTGAATCTCAACCAACCCTATTCACTCTCTCATCAGCGCGCTGAACAAAGCTCACCTCTCAAGAATGAACAATCTCTTCTCCTCTCCTAAACCCACGACACCTCTCAACTTTGAACAATCTCTTCCCGACCCTTGAAGCTCCAGCGCTGGCCCTTGACACTTCAGCAGCTTTGTCGCGCCAGTCCGCTACATCAGCTCCGCCGCTCCCATTCTCCACTGATCTATCTCTCAAGACCGACCCTTTTCAGTTTCATAGGTACCCAAGATCCGTCCCCCTTCATCTGTGAACAATCTCTTTGTTTTAATTTATTTTATTTTGTTTTCCATTTTCTTCGTTATGTGCTTTGAATGTTTGGCCGGATCCTGCAACTGCCTGTACTGAGTGCTTCTTCACGAGACAGAATGGTTTGTGTTAGAAATACTGAATGCGAAAGTATTGTATTTCTTGATGAAAGAATGTTCATAGATGCCTTTATATAGGAGGCATATGTGTGCAGTACAAGTAATTATGTGTGCAGTACAAGTAAATATGTGTGCTATACAAGTAACCTAACTGGGCCTAAAGCCCACAATATTATACACGTTAACAGCCCCCCTCAAACTCAAGGTGGATGTGAGACCAGCTTGAGGTTGTTAACCAAAGTATGAAGGCGTCCCTTAGGATGTGACTTGGTGAAGATGTCAGCAAGTTGATCTTTGGAGGAGACTGAGAAGAGCTTAAGAGCACCATGGACAAGATGATAACGGATAAAATGACAATCAATCTCGATGTGTTTAGTCCATTCATGGAAGACATCATTGTGAGCAATATGAATGGCACTCTGGTTGTCACAATAGAAAGCCATCGTAGCCAAAGGAGCTCAGATGTGGTATCAGTAAGGGCACGATATTCTGCTTCAGTACTGGAGCAGGCCACAAAAGTTTGTTTCTTACTTCTCCAAAGAAATCAAAGAAGAACCAAGAAGAAAGCAATAACCCGTAGTGGACTTGCGATCAGTGGGATCTCCTGCCCAATCAGCATCAGAGAATGCACGGAGTACAAGAGGAGACTGAGCTGAGTAGAAAAGGCCATAGAAGAGAGTGCCCTTCAAGTATCGTAGAATGCACAGAACAGCAGCATAGTGAGTCGATCGTGGAGTAGACAGATACTGGCTCACCTGATGAACAGCATAGGAAATGTCTGGACGAGTAACTGTGAGATAAACTAGGCTGCCAACCAATCGTCTATAAAGAGAGGGATTAGACAATGGTTTCCCCCTCGAGGGTGTCAGATGCGCATTAAGTTCAACTGGAGTGTCAACAGTCTTGCTGTCAGTGAGTCCAGCTCGAGACAAAAGGTCAGATGCATACTTAGCTTGAGTAATATAAAGACCATCTGTGGAACGAGTGATCTCAAGACCCAAGAAATAGCTGAGATGTCAAAGATCTTTCATCTCAAACTGCTGACTAAGAAAATCCTTGAGTTCTTGAATGCCACTGAAGTCATCACTAGTTATGATCATATCATCCACATAGAGGAGAAGCAAAATGGTGCCTTTATCATTGCGACGAAAAAATAAGGCAGAATCATAAGGACTGGCAGTGTAACCCAAGCGAAAGATGGTGGAGCTGAACTTGGCAAACCAAGCTCGTGGAGCTTGTTTAAGGCCATAAAGTGCACGACGAAGGTGAGAAACCTTGTTTGTTTCAACAGAAAGACCAGGAGGAGGTTGCATATAGACTTCTTCATTCAGATCCCCATTAAGGAAGGCATTTTTAACATCCATCTGAAAAAGGTCTCATTTACTAGCAGCAGCAACAGCTAAGAGGGCACGAATAGATGAAATTCGGACAACTTGAGCAAAAGTCTCTTCATAATCAATCCCATACTCCTGTGTAAAACTTTTTGCAACAAGACGAGCCTTGTAGCGCTCAATGGACCCATCAGAGCAAGTCTTGATCTTATAGATCCACTTAAAACCAACCACAGACTGTCCAGGAGGGAGAGTAACCAGATCCCAAGTATGGTTTTTGGTTAATTTCCTCTTTCATTACAATCTACCATAAAGGGTCAGTAGAGGCCTCACGATAGGTTTGAGGCTCATGGAGTGTAGCAAGGGCAGTGTAACAATGATAGTCAAGTAAATGTGTAGGAATGGATCTTACCCGAGTTGAGTGGCGAAGTGGAATGTCTTGTGGAGGATCTTCAGGCAGAGCAGGAGCAGGGGACCCAGGCTCAAGGTGGTGTAGCTCGTCATCAACCTGTTCATCTTCAACCTGTCTAGGAGAATCATAAAAAATATCTGGAGATTGGATAGAGAAGTCCAAAGGAGGATTAAGAGTGTCTGTAGAAGGAACAAGAGACTCATCTGGAAAGATTTCTAAAACAGAGGAGTTAGTCAGGGAAGAACGAAAGTGAGAGAGTTCAACAAACAAGCGGTGTTCCCAAAAGACAACATTACGGGAAACACGAAGACAATGAGAGACAGGATCATAGCACCGATACCCTTTTTGAGTTTCGCCATAACCAAGGAACCAACAAAGTCCAGATCGAGGCTGAAGAAGAACAAAACAAGCAGATCCGAATGAGCGAAGATAATGATAGTCAGGGGGTGACCCAAAAAGACGCTCATACGAAGTCTGATTATAGATGACAGCGCTTGGAATGCGATTAATAGCATGAACAGCATGAAGAGCGGCTTCACCCCAAAATGGGGCAGGAACTTTGGTAGAAAGAAGAAGAGCACAGACAGTGTCAAGGATATGACGAAGTTTTCTTTCGGCTCGACCATTTTGTTGAGAGGTACCTGGACAGGTTAGATGATGTACAATGCCATAGGAATGTAACAGAGCTTGAAACGTATATTGAGTATATTCAAGAGCATTATCAGATCGAAAAGTTTTGATATGTTTGGAGAATTGTGTTTCAACCATTTTTGCAAAGTTACTGTATATTGGTAAGATTTCAGAACGAGATTTCATAGGAAAGATCCAACTATAACGAGAATAATCATCAATAAAAACAACAAAATAACAAGATCCACCAATACTAGTAATAGGAGAAGGTCCCCAAACATCAAAATGAATTAACTCAAAAATACTATTAGAGATAGATTCACTGTTATTGAAAGGTAAAGTTAGCTGTTTTCCTAACTGGCATGAAGTACAATCAAAATTTTCTTTGGACACATAACCCAACAGACCCTTAGAAGCTAACTGTTGTACCCGAGAAGATGGTGCATGACTAAGATAAGAATGCCAAAGTGCGAGAGAAGGTAAGGAAGAAACTGCACCACTAGCAGCAGCAACAGAAACAAGAGCAACAGGTGGAAGATGAAGATTGTCCATGGGAAACATACGCCCAACCCTAGGATCGGTCCCAAGCTCTTGCCCCGTCCTCGGATCCTGCACAATACACCCAGAATAGTAAAAAATAAGGCGATATCCTAGTTCAGATAATTATCCCACAGAGCACAAATTATAGGATAGGTCAGGTACATAGAAGACCCCGGGAACAGAGAGGTTAGAGGTCGAAACAAAACCTAGACTATTCTCATACATGGTGGAACCATCAGCTATATGAATATTAAGAGGATGTGGTGCACGGTCAAGTTTGGAGAATAAGGACGAGTGAGGTGTCATGTGATTACAACAGGCAGAATAAAAAAGCCAAGTTTAAGACTTATCGGGTAGAACTGAGAGAGCAGTGGAAAGAGATGCATTACCAGCCATATGAAAGCCTGAGCTATGATCTCCTGTAGTTCAGTGGGGGAGAGGTTGATAGTGGATCTAGAAGACTGAGACTCAGCTGAAATGGAAGGCATCGGCGGAGTAGGCTCAGTATTAGCAACAGTAGCAGTAGATTTGTTGCGACGGTAACAAGTCTCAATGGTGTGGCCAGGACGCTTGCAATAATTGCAGAACTTTTTGTTGGTCTGCTTGCGACGATTGCTAGAGCTAGAGGAATCACCTGATTGCTGAGGTTGCTCAATGGGAGGAGCAGAAGGAGTAATAGCCAAAACATTGAACTTATTCTGGGCTTGAAGGGTTGCAAGACGAGCTTCTTCTCTAACCAACTCGTTTACAGCAGTATCAAAAGAGGGAGGAGGATTGCGATTAAGAAGCTGACTTCGGATGGGCTCAAAGTCCTTGTAAAGTGACATCAGGAATTCATAGAGACGAAATTCATCTCTAACTGTAACATATTGCTGAGCATCCTTTGAGCATGCCCAAATTGGATCAGAAAGGTCAATTTGGTCCCAAATGAAGCGAAGTTGATCATAGTAGTCATTGATGAATTGCACTGGTTCTTGTCGAAGTATATGCAATTCAACCACTAACTGATATTTCATGGATCCGTGAGTAATGGAGTACTTTTTGGCCAACATATCCCATGTTGATTTTGCATCATCAAAGTTGCCCAACAGATTAGAGATGGAGGGAATGGAAGTGTTCCGAATCCATGTGAGAACCATGTGGTTGTGACTATCCCATTCAATCATGCAACTGAGGAAGGCAGTATCTTCTTCACTTGCCCCCTTGACAGGAATAGTAATTGCACCAGTACAATAATGCCAGAGCATGCGACCCTTAAGAAAATTGCGCATAGCTTGAGACCAAGATAAGTAATTCTTATTCCCCTCCAATATAGTATTGATGGGGCGAGGAAGGAAAATATCCTTTTTATCCATTTAGAGACACAATATGCAAAAATAGATTGCAAAAATGAAATCTACGCAAAAAACAGGGTAAGGAGAACCTAGACTGCAAAAGTCAACCCTGTAGAAAAGTCAACGGCCAAAGTCAACCCTCGGTCAAAGTCAACTCTGGTCAACGGTCCGGTCAGCGATGGTCAACGATGACGTCAGCTGTGCGTGGTGGGTGACGTCAGCAGAAGGGTGGATGATGACGTCAGCCCTAGGTGACGTGGCTGTATGACGTCACTGATGACGTCAGCAGGACCTGATGGTGGCGCGTGAGGCGCGTGGCTGAGGCACGGCTTCTTAGGGCGGCACATGAGGGCGCGTGCGGGTTCTGATGCTTGCGAGACTTCCATGATTGTGTAGATCGAGGCGAGCCGATCACTGTGGTACCTGCAAAAAGGTTATCGGAGCAAGATTCATGGCGGAGACGGTGATTTCAGTGGTCTGTGTGGTGCGAGACTCCTTAACGACGGCAGTTGCAAGCCTGGAACCCAAATACAACGGCTGAGAGACGTCGGAGGTTCAACAGAGAGTGGCTACAGTGGCTGTTGTGACGGCGGAAGCGATAAGGGTGGAGTAACACCAAAAGAGACAAGACTGCGAAGAGAAAGGTCAGAGCAGTGGCTCTGATACCATGTTAGAAATACTGAATGCGAAAGTATTGTATTTCTTGATGAAAGAATGTACATAGATGCCTTTATATAGGAGGCATATGTGTGCAGTACAAGTAATTATGTGTGCAGTACAAGTAAATATGTGTGCTATACAAGTAACCTAACTGGGCCTAAAGCCCACAATATTATACACGTTAACAGTTTGGAACCAACCCAAACTCTTCACTGTCATATCTACATATCAGGTTGCTTTGAGACTGAAACACCAGGCACGGATTGAGCATTCTGGTGTGAGGGCACATCGAGTTGTATGGAAAAATGTTTGGGCTTTCAACGTAACTGATCAGGCTTGTTGGGGGCTTACCAAAGTTTTGTAACTGATCAAGCTTCCTCTGTGTTGTTGTTGTTCAGGAGCCTATTTACTGTTATTTGCGGTCCTTGTATAATTTTTACATCAATAAAATTCTATCTTTAATCTTTAAAAAAAAGAAAAAAGAAAAAAGAAAAAAAATGGAAATTAAATTAAGAAAAACAATCCAAAAAAGAAAATGACACAAAAATAGGTCCCATGAACTGTTATTACCTACTACCCTGCCCTCGAGCATTTCTAAGAACATCTCCAGCAGTGTATGTATAGGCAAAATATTAGCTATAATAGAGAATAGAACCATAAAAACAAGCTCCAACAGATTCTCTATACCTGAAAATTTTTTTAGCTTATGAGTACATCAGATCTGATGGGCTACTGTACATTAGCAATTGAATATCTTGGATTAAAATATTACACCAACTACTTATTATATTGTTTCTCAAAAAAAAAAAAAAAAAAAAAACTACTTTTTATATCAATTCTTTCTCTCTCCTCCAGATTTCTTTTTTTTTTCTCTCATTCTCTCCGTTGCTTTTTTTTTTTTTTCTCTCATTCTCTCATTCTCTCCATTGCCGTTGCTTCTTTTTTTCTCATAAACCAAATGAAATCAAAAAAAAAAAAAAAAAGAGACCTCTTCATGAGCAAAAGAATTAATCCAAACACAAAACACAAAACAAAATCCAATTCTTAAAATAAAGTTGAATCAGAACAAGCAAATATGAAAAAAGAAAAAGAAAAAGGGACAAGCCGATCTAACCCCGTTTCTCACATAATCCAAACACAGAACACAAAACAAAATCCAATTTTTAAAATAAAGTTGAATCAGAAAAAGCAAATATGAAAAAAAGAAAAAGAAAAAAAAAGAACAAGCCGATCTGACCCAGCCTAGTGGTGGGGAGGAGGACAAGCGGCGGTGGGGCGGCGGACGTGGTAGTGCTGCATGGTGAACACCGATCTCCACTTGCTTGTCCTTTTGGCAACCTCAATCTCCACCGGCGGTGGGGCGGCGGACGAGCAACAGTCTTTCTCCCCCCCCCCCCTCTCTCTCTCTCTCTCTCTCTCTCTCTCTCTCTCTCTCTCTCTCCCTCTCTCTCTGATGTGAAGAGAATTAGGTTGCTGGAACTGGAAGGTTCTTGAGGAGAAAAAGAAATAAAAGAAGGAGGATAAAGATCAGTGGACACGTGTGTGGAGGAGAATGAAATGAAAGAAAGAAAAATAATATAAAAAATAAAAAATCTTAATTGAGAAATTCTACCACAATATTTTCACAATATTTTTATAATAAATTTTAAGTAACAAATTGTTATTAGTTAATATTGGCGAGAAAAAAAAAATAATTTCAGTGGTGAGTTTAAATTAGAACTAGTAACAACTATCCACATAAATTTTATTGCGAAAGTATTGCGTAAAATGTTGTAGATGTAACACTTTTCATTTAAAAATATAGTTGTTATAAAAAGAATAAATGATGATAAAAAAAAGAATAAAGAATAAAGAATGAATGAAGAAATAATATTTTAATGAGATAGAGAAATGGACAAAGAATCTGTTGAAAAATGCATTTGAAAAAGTAGTAGGTAAAAACTAAATGTCACTGTTCATTCTCTAAGTAGTATAAAAATTTGGTGAATCTGCTGAAGATGCTCTAAGTTAAGAAGAACAGTAAGGAATAGTGTATGAAACACATATTACAATTAATTAAAAGCAAATAAAAAGGATTTCGCGAATAATCGTTATGTGTGTACTGTACAGTGATCATCCTGTGGGTCCTACAAAAAGGTGAGTTTTTTTTTGTCTTTTTAAAGTAAAAAATAGAAGTGAGTATAGTTGCCAAACAAGGGTGGGAGTGTTTTGGAGATTTTTAAGTTATGAGAAATGAGTAATAGAGTGATCAGCCTGTGGATTCTAAAAAAAGGTGAGTTTTTTTTTTTTTTTTTTTTTTTGAGTTTTTTAGGTAAAAAACAGAAGTGGGTTTTGTTGCCAAACAAGGGTAGGAGTGTTTTGAATATTTTTAAGTTATGAAAAATAAGTAATAGAATGATGAGTGATGAGCGACGAAATTTTAGCGAGGGGTATCACTTGGCAACCAGACAAGGCCTGAGCCATTTGTATTGTGTCCCAGTTTGACTCTAAGATGTGTTGGTGGGGCCTAGGATATATCTGCACACGCATAAACAGTTGAAGGAGTTGACAAAATTCATGCTATAATAACTCTTCTTCCCTATTTCTCGCAGCGTTTACTCTGTATATAAGTTATAAAAATGCCACCGAAGCCTTAACTCACACTACTACTTTTATGTCCTGTGACTTCACGGTACACAATACAAAAGCAAAACTTTTGGCTCTTCAAATACCTCTGTTCCGCTCAACTTAAAAGCGCTGGTTCGAATCTGATCCTTTGTGTCAGCGAGTTCTGGCCATAGCCAGGTAACCATTATACTCCATTCATCAGTTGGTGTCTGTTTTTTTGTTGTCTAGAAATCTAATGCTTTGATGGGTTGCGTACTGTGTTTTGTGCACGGTAAGGAAAACACCCATGCATATGCATATTTCTAGGGACTGTTTTGTTTAGAGATTTATTAAATGAAAATTTATGCAAAGATTGGTTATTGAATGTTATTGAATTTAGTGGAAAATTAATTAAGTGGGTCAATTTTATCAGGTAAAAATTGTGTGTGAAAGCCTTAATAGAAGCAGTAGATTTTTGGACTTCTTTTCCTGGTTTATTTATTTATTTATGATCAAAACTTATTATTGAGTTTCAGTTTGTTTGAAGTCAAGAAAAAGAAAATTGTATATTTTAATCTAGATATTTCTAGGGACTGGTTTTGTTTAGAGATTATTAAATGAAAATGTATGAACCATGTTCTGCAGAGATTGGTTATTGAATTAGTGGACCATTTACTTAAGTGGGGCAATTTTATCAGTTAAAAGTGGTGTGATAAATGCCATATTGAAGCAGTAGTTTGTTTGGACTTGTTTTCCTGGTTTATTATTTATTTTTTGTGATCAAAATTAATAAATGAGTTTGTGTTTGATTGATGTCAAACTCAAAAGTGGGACATTAAAATATATGCATAGATTGGTTATTGAATTTAGCGGAACATTAACTTAACTGGGTCAATTTTATCAGGTAAATTTTTGTGATGAAAGCCTTAATAGAAGCGGTAGATTTTTGGACTTCTTTTCCTGGTTTATTTATTTATTTATTAGACTTAAGGATATCATCTTTAGAGAATATAATTATCATTAGAGATGGAAGGTGGGTCTCCACCATGTGTTTGCGTGTGTGTGTGAGAGAGAGATTTGTAGGTTCAAAGTTGTTTGGTATGATCTAGAGAATGCTAGTGGATTTCTTTTGGTGGTAAACAAAGAATACCATGCAAACTAATGTCTAATGTTTTAGATTTTGAGTCTGATAAGATGTCTCTCTTTGCAGGCTCTGAAGTAAAATAACTTTTGTAGACTCCGCTAAAGCAAAATGGTTTCCAACGCTACAGCCGGACTGACATGTCCATCTCCAATGAAACCTACCTCAAATGGCATATTTCAGGGAGATGATCCTCTTCAATTTTCACTGCCTCTTGCCATTTTGCAGATATGCCTTGTAGTTGTAGTTACAAGGGGTCTGGCTTTCATCCTAAAGCCATTAAGACAGCCACGAGTTATTGCAGAGATCATTGTAAGTTCATTTTTTCTTCTCATGCAATAAAATTTAATTAAAAGTCAGTTTCTCTTGCCTGATACGACATACTTTTGTGCATCCACTATCACTTTAATCCCTTAAGGCAGATACTAAAGAGTAGTGCGTAGGTCCTTCACTCTAAGATATCTTTACTAATTTTTTCCCATCAACATCTGAGGTTTAAAAAGTTAATAAGAAACCTATGTGGGTTAAAATTTTTCCAGTTTCTGGTGTAAACTTGGAGTTCTCATGATGTGGTATTGGTCACACAAATTTGTCAGCTAAAATTGCAATATCTTGTAAAAAGCAAAAGAAGTTTTATTGTTGCGTTTAAAGAATCACTTGGTTCAACACACCTGCATTTTTGTTTGTACGTGTATCTGTCTATCTATCTATCTGCTGTTTTATTTGTTTTTCCTCTTGGACATGAACTTGTCCTTAGTTTTCTTGAGGTTTACTTTGCAGGACAGAGGAATGAAGGTTGCTTTTTAAAAAAGAAAAAAAGAAAAAGAAAAGAGAAATCACTGTTTTTTACATAGGCAAGATGACTGAATAGCGTAAATTGTTGGAGCTAAGCCTGCTCTATGAGTTTCACCAAATTGAAATTTTCACATTTAAAATTACTCAGACAGACAGAAATAGGTACCATTGCTTAAATTTGTTTACATTGATGAATTCACGTTGTGTTGCTATTTGACAGGGAGGAATATTACTTGGACCATCAGCTTTGGGACGAAGCAAAAGCTACATGCAAGCTATCTTCCCACCAAAAAGTCTCCCAGTCTTAGATACTCTAGCAAACCTTGGTCTTCTATTCTTTCTATTTCTGGCAGGACTGGAGTTAGATCCTAAATCACTTCGTCAGACTGGAAAGAAAGCACTGGGCATTGCTCTTGCAGGAATCAGCCTTCCTTTTGCATTAGGAATTGGTTCCTCATATGTCCTAAAAGAAACAATATCTAAAGGTGTAAATGGAACTGCGTTTCTTGTCTTCATGGGTGTGGCCCTCTCCATAACTGCCTTCCCTGTCTTAGCTCGTATTCTGGCTGAATTGAAACTTTTAACTACTGATGTTGGAAGAATGGCTATGTCAGCTGCAGCAGTCAATGATGTGGCTGCTTGGATTCTACTTGCTCTTGCCATTGCCCTCTCTGGCACTGGCAAATCTTCCCTTGTCCCGCTTTGGGTCTTCTTATCTGGCTGCGTTTTTGTTGTTTGTGCAATTTTGATTGTCCCTCCAATCTTCAAATGGATAGCCCAGAGATGCCATGAAGGCGAGCCTGTAAAAGAGACTTACATTTGTGCTACATTGGCTGCTGTTCTGGCTGCTGGGTTTGTTACTGATGCTATTGGAATTCATGCCATGTTTGGTGCTTTCGTGATTGGAGTTCTCATTCCAAAGGATGGGCCATTTGCAGACAGTCTTGTGGAAAAAGTTGAGGATCTTGTATCTGGTCTCTTCCTGCCACTGTACTTTGTTTCAAGTGGATTGAAGACAAATATAGCCACAATTCAGGGGCTCCAATCGTGGGGTCTTCTGGTTTTAGTCATATTTACTGCCTGTTTTGGGAAGATATTTGGCACTCTTCTGGTGACTCTTCTTTGCAAAACACCTCTCCGTGAAGCTCTGACATTGGGGTTCCTAATGAACACTAAAGGCTTGGTTGAACTCATTGTTCTCAACATTGGTAAAGATAGAAAGGTAATGTGATTGTTCATTCGGTTTATGGTGAGAATCAAAATCTTATGGTTCTAACAGCTTTGCTTTTTGCATTTGCAGGTATTGAATGACCAGACTTTTGCCATTATGGTTCTAATGGCCCTGTTCACCACCTTCATCACCACACCTATTGTCATGGCTATATATAAGCCAGAAAAAAGGAAAAGAATGGCTGATTACAAGAATAGAACAATTGAAAGGAAGAATCCAAATACCCAACTTAGGATTTTGACTTGCTACCACAGTGCAAGAAACATTCCATCAATTATTAACCTCCTTGAGGCCTCAAGAGGATCTGAGAAGCGTGAAGGACTTTCTGTGTATGCACTGCACCTCATGGAACTCTCTGAGAGGTCCTCAGCTATAATAATGGTACATAAGGCAAGAAAAAACGGGTTGCCCTTCTGGAATAAGAGCCAGCAATCAGATGCTAACCATGTTGTTGTGGCGTTTGAGGCTTTCAGGCAATTGAGTCATGTGTCCATCCGGTCAATGAAAGCAATCTCATCAATGCCTGGCATGCATGATGACATCTGTAACACTGCTGAGAGCAATAGAGCTGCACTTATAATTCTTCCATTCCATAAGCACCAAAGAGTGGATGGTTCACTAGAGACTACCCGAAGTGACTTTCGTTTGGTTAATCGTAAGGTTCTTGAACATGCACGGTGCTCAGTAGGGATTTTGGTTGATCGTGGGCTTGGTGGAACCACCCAAGTAGCAGCAAGTAATGTTTCTTATTTCATTATGGTCCCCTTCTTTGGGGGCTGTGATGACCGTGAAGCCCTTGCTTATGGGGTTCGCATGGCTGAGCACCCTGGTATAAGACTAACGGTCATTCGTTTCATAGTGGAACCTGAAAGCATGGGAGAAATTGTCAGAGTGAATATAGAAGCCGCTAGCTCCAAATTGAGGTCATCAGATGAGGAGTTCCTTGCTGAATTCAAGCAAAATATGGCCAAGGATGACTCCATCAAATATGAAGAGAAATTGGTTAGAAATGCTGCAGATACAATTGCTGTGCTCAGTGAGCTAAAGTGCTGCAATCTGTTTTTGGTTGGTCGAAGGCCTGAATGTGAAGCAGCCTTAGATTTAAGCAGGAGTGATGATTGCTCAGAACTGGGGCCTGTAGGAGGTTTGCTGACTTCACCTGATTTCTCAACAACAGCATCAGTTTTGATAGTCCAACAATACAAAAGGGGAGCATCTCCAAATTTGACCCTGCAGGTGGAGGATGAGTCACCTGACAAAGACTCAGAATCTAACTAACTGAACTACATAATGTAATTGAAAGCTGTCGGATGAGCGTGTTCTCACTCTTAGATAAATCATTGTCTCTCCATGTTCTATGTTAAAAAAAAAAAAAGAGCTACTCATCATATGGTCATTTGTTTAGAATCTCATATGTTCTTATTCACTTAAAATGGTTGACATTTTACATCTCAACACATTGAAGAATAAAGAACAAAATGAAATTTCTTTATCCTTTATCTTGTCCTTTGTGAATGCTATGTTATGAATCAAGGCATAGTCTATTAATGTCTAGATTTTTCTCTAAACACAAGCGTAATAGTGAATGCTTTAGGGCTAAACTAAGCATCTTTTTCATGACTGGAGGGGGCTGCCATAATTCAGAGTTCAAACTAGTTTAAGTTGTAAGAGTGTTACCTGACATGGAATGTAGCTGGAATTTTTATAATTTGAGGGATTCTTTATGTGTGCTTGTATTGCTTTATAGTATTATAAGGTCACTATAATGGAAGTTAGGCTAATCTGCTGTGATATACAACCTTCTCTTTTTTATCCTTTTTTAGCTTACGTCTAATTGTATCTTTAATCAAAGATAAAGCTGTGTGGGATGCAAATTAGGAGTTAAGTTTTCGATGCAAATTGTGAGTTAAGTTTTCGATGCGAATTAATTAAGGTTATTCAATCCTTCTGTTTAGAAAAAAAAAAAAGAAAAAAGAAAAAAAAGAGGTTATTCAAGTCATTTACAAATTAAGTGTGTCATTCCCGAATACAAATTCTCTGTACCACTTTTTATGTTCCATTTTATGTTCCACCAATAACTTGAGATTTCTATGATTTATGGCATTGATGCAGTTGATGGCCACAATAATGTGTACAACGCCACCATCCCCCCTCTCCCGCTGCGTTGAGTACTATATTATAACAACAATCAAGTCTTAATCCCAAACAACCCCCTCTCCTGCTTGAGTACTATATTATTCACTTAGTATCATATTTATATATTATAACAACAATCAAGTCTTAATCTCAAAATAACAATAACAATCTGATGTAGGACACTGACTAATATTCAAATTTTGTAATTATTTAATTTTAGTATTTTTATTTAATTTTTGTTATTTTAAGTTTAAGTTATTTATTTCCTTGTTTTTAGGTGCTTTTAATGTTGATTAGTCTAATTAGGGTTTTATATACTTTCATAGTCGCCTTTAGGGTTTCTAGTTGCCCTAGGTTTTGCTTTTTACTATTTAAACGCATTGTAGCCTCCAAAGGCAATTAAGTTTTGAGACTATTATTAATAAAATACAAACTTTTGTCGAATTCTTTCTCTTGTGGATTCTAGTTTATCACCTTGTGGATTCAAGGAACCCCTCGTGGATTCAAGGTTTACTATGCAGAAATTAACAGTTTAGTTTCTGTTCCATTAAGAGAGCATTATGTGTGCTTTCTTCAAGCTTTCGCGACATCAGTTGGTATTAGAGCCTTGACTTACCTTGTTTTGATTGCTAACAAGCGAGACAGTAACCACCACCACAACAACAACGAATAACTTAGCGAGTATTGTGTGACGTACAACAAGCACTCACAAGTATCTATGCTAGAATGGCACCATTGAAGAATGGAAATAATAGGGATAACTGCAGCGAAGACGTAACTCATGGGCAACCTATTGGTAAGCAAATCTCATATAGACCTTATAAGAGAATTGCAAGTTTTAATGGTTATTTTTATAAAGAGATTTTCTTGATTGGTTACTTGATCTAGATGATTTATTTGATTATGAGAATATTTGTGATGAGAGAAAAGTTAAACTTGCTTTGTATAAACTTAGTGAAAATGCCTTATGTTGGTGGGAATGATTACAATCTAATAGAATCCAACAAGGTGAAGACAAAATTCGTTCATGCCCAAAGATGAAAAAGATGCTTGCTATCAACTTTTATCCTTTGGATTGTGATGAACTTTTGTCGTATACAAAACAAGATTATTATTGGCCAAAAATTTCATATTTGAATTATTTTGAAGAGTCAAATATTCTACCATTAAAGGAAGAATTGCATGTTGAAGAAAATATTGTTCTTGAAGATTATGTAAAAGTCAAAGAACAAAATATAGAGATTACTGAAGAAATTAATGAAGGTCTTGTTATGGAAGAAGATCCTAAAATCAAGATTATTGTGGAGGAAAATAATGAAGATCCTATCATAGAGAAAGAACTTGACATCGAGATGGTAGAGACCATTGAGGAAGAAATTGAAGAGGAAAGTTTCAAGGATCTCAATGAAATCGAATCATATGATTATTGTTGATACCCATTTTCGTGACACATTTTTTACAAGCTTAATTCAATTGAGTCCAACTACCTTGTGGATTCAATTCATGTATTATAATTTATTTTATTCTTTTAAGCATGGCCTAAGCCCATGCAACATATTTGGGCAAATTGAGGAAGTGTAGTTTGGAGGGTTTGGGTCGGCTCATTTTGGACCTTTTGCATGAGTCCAGCACTTGCGTGCTACCAAGTGGGCAAAGGACACCGATAGCAGATCCAGTTTATGGAGGAGGTCTTGTACCTAAAATTTCCACCCCAAAATAGCTTTTATGCTCTGGCTGACTGTGGCTCAAAGTTTCTACCTGAACCCTTTTTTCCTTTAAAAATGGTTGGCTCTCATTGGCCAACTTCAGCTACTAGCCCTCATTTAGGTGAGCCTCCCAATGGTTTGAAACAACTAAAAAGGGGGAGCCAATGAGGGTTTGGTCAAGCATTTCCCTTAATGACGATAAAAGTAAGCCTTCCTTTTATCCAAACAAAAGCAAACCTGAAAATTACTACTTGCTTAACACATTGGGGTCACAAGCCTTTTCTATTAACCAAAAGCCAGTCATTAGCAACACTCCAAACTCAATATAAAACTCTTCCTTCAGCTCAATAACCAACCCACCATGTTCTACCCTCAGAATTGAAACTTTAGAGCAAAAGCTCATTCAACTAGCTAACATTCGCACAATTCTAAAGGCAAGGGGTGGAAATATGAGTATAAGAGAACCTTCCTTCTCTTCCCCACAACCTCTCTCAACCTCTAGTGTATCATTGTCCCAAAATTAGAAGCCAAGTTAGCAAAGTATGGAGTCGCTATCTGTGGCACAACAAATCTTCGACAAAAAGGAATCATATTCTGCCATCCATATAGCAGATGGGAGGACCCCCTTTTTAGACCTTATCTTTAAGTAATATGGAGAACACTAAGAGAGGAAGAAATCCCACCAACAACTCTTGGTGATGGGATACCATTGGTTTGACATAACCAAATTCGCTAAAAATCGCCGCACTTCTAAGTGCACTCCAACCTCATACTCACATATCCTATAAGCCTTCAAGATGTAAGCTCCCTATAGCCTTTTATACTTGGGGCCTTGATCTCATTGGACCTATCCATCTACTCTTGAACAAGTACATTTGGGTCTTTGCCACTGGTAAGTAATTCACTAAATGGGTAGAAGCAATTCCACTCAAGAAAAGTAATGGAAATGGCTATAGCCAAACTCATCAAGAAGCATAGCATTTGTCACTTTGACATCTCGCTTATAAGAGAAAACAATACTTCTCACTCATAACAATTTTCGAAGGCAAGCCCTAAGAAGCATTAGGAAGCCGATGGACTATCATATTATCCAAGCATGGTGAGACTCCTACATGCTAAGGTGCAATGCCTTCAATAACGTAGAGAAAGCCAATACTTTCACCTAATGGCAAACCTTGCGAAGTGGCAAGAAAGCCAACAAATTACTCTTACGATAAAAGCTCTACATGCGGAGGTGAAAATACTCTCAATAAGGTAAGGAAGGTCAAATACATACTCTTTCAATGGTAAGCCCTATCAAATGGTTAGGAAGCCAATAAGACATTTTATTATGGTGATACCCCTACTTGCGAGGGTTCAAATAGTTCTCAACAAGGTAGGAAAACCAATGCGTCCTCAAAGGTAAGCCTTACCGAATGATTAGGAAGCTGACAAGATGTCATATTATTCATATGTGGCAAGACCCCTACTTGTGAGGGTGCAACGCTCTCAACAGGGTAGGGAAAGCCAAAATTTTCTTATAGTTCAAGCACTATGATTCGCTACATGCGAGGACATAGCCATCCCTAAAGAAAATGGGAAAGTCCATGCAACAAATCACTACCTCATTGCCACATGGGAATTTGCTATATGTGAGGATAAAACTCAAGAAAATAGAAAAATTGTGCATTCTATAAGTTGTTATATGCAAGAACGTGATTTCTTCAAAATATGATAACAATACAAGCTTCATTCAAGTCGCTATCTGTGAGAATACAATCAGCCTCTATGAAATGGTGACAAACAAGTGCACCATAAGTTGCATTGCGTGAAAAAACTGCCTGTGTAGGGACTTATTGAAACTAACAAAGCTGCAACCTAACACATGTCAAGTATAAGTCGACTACCAAGCGGCGAGATAATTTTCAATATATATGTGTTGTTGTCTGTGAAACCAAAATCTACCTGTCAATAAAGCACTGAACAAATGATGCACAGACAGCAAGATGTACGTTGCACCATAACCTTTTCGCAAAGGTATGACAACCAAGCAACATGTCTACCAACTTTCCCTTTCAAAGGCAAAGCCATATTCACAATATATCCAATCAAGCATGAGTTATTCTCAAAAGACTACATGCGCACAATCTATCAAAATTATGCTACTCTCACAAGGTGCAAGACCTTTCCAAGCAAACTCTCCTCAACATACTCAAATGCTCACATCCATACATAGGCTGTTTTCCCAAAAAAAACATACAGCCTATCAAAGAAAGGTACAAATTACAAGTCATATAAATCTTTGAGGTACAAATCATTTTTTCATTCCAAAATACAAAATATACATGCAAATATCATATATGTTTGCTTTGTACAAAATACGAATTGTGTCTACTAACGATGACAGTATAAACTCAAATTGGCACCGATACATCTAAATAGAAGTTGCTTTATACATCAGTGGGTTATTCACAAAGGTGAAATACAAGAGAAAGTGTCTCCAAGGCAGCAACCCCTACTACACATTACAACCAGTCCAAACTTTCAAAGCCTGAAGCTCAATACAAAACAATCGGCCTATCCTTAATCAAGTTCTTTGCGACACTCTTTCATTTAAATAGTTGCTCCTCGACCAAAGGAACAAATCAAGTCCTATGCATTTTCATTACCATAACCACTCTCTAGTCATTAAAAAGGGAAGCTCCGTGTTTGTTGATATTTTCCTCACCAAGCTTAACCAAAGAAGCCTTGCAATCCTTTTAAGGTGAGATAGGAGTGATGAGATTAGACAAAAGAGACTCAATTTCAACTCAGGCACTCAATTTTACAGCAACTTATGATGTTGTCTCTTAACATCGAAACTTAAAGTGACCTGGACCTGCACATAGATAGCAAGAAGACAAGTTCATCAAATGTTCAATGCCAACAAGAAACGGACCAAAAAAGGTTCAAAGTTACTAACGGTGGCCATGGTACCATTTATTGCAGCTCTATGTTGCTGTCTGCAGCGACTTCAACCTTAGAAAATGATGTTTTAGTTAAATCCCAAATGAAAGAAAAGTAACTTGCTGCAAAACTAAAGCAAGGAAGTAAAATGGCAAAAGTGGTGTGAAAGTCCAAGCTTCTAAAAGAAATGCTAAAGCCACCTATGTAGTATGAAAGTCAAAGGCTACAAAGGAGGAAAGCCAAAGTCACCAAGGTGTCAAGGAAGCGAAAGTTCCTATGGTAAATGCTAAAGTTACCATTGCAAGTATGAAAGTAAAGACTAATAAAGAAAAGAAAATTCTAAAGCTACATGTGGACATAAAAATCAAGGAGCATATCGGGTTGGACCTATCACTTGGTTACAATATGAATTTCTTGGACTTGTGACTACGACATCTCTACAAATGGGCTTCATTGACCAATATCTTCTCAACAACAACAATAACAACAAAAAAGCAAAAAAGAAAAAAGAGAGCATTTGGGTATGCTAATTCCCAAACCCGCAACATCTACAAGCAATGGGAAATACCAATTACTCACATGCATACTGCAAGCACCATGTGTGCTCGAGGGGCTAATGTTGGTGCCCATTTTTGTGACACATTTTTTACAAGCTCAATTCAATCGAGTCCAACTACCTTGTGGGCTCAATTCATGTATTATATTATATTTTATTCTTTTAAACATGGCACAAGCCTATCCGACACATTTGAGGAAATAGAGGAAGTGTGGTTGGGTATGGGTCGGTTCCTTTCAAACCTTTTGCATGAGCCCAACACATGCGTGCTAGCAAGTGAGCAAGGGACACTGGGAGCACATCAGGTTCATGGAGAATGTCTTGTACCTAAAATTTCCACCTAAAACAGTTTTTATGCTCTGGCTGACTGTGGCCCAAAGTTTCTGCCCAAACCCTTTTTTCCTTAAAAAATGGTTAGATCTCATTGACCAATTTCAACTGCTAGCCCTTATTCTAGTGAGCCTCCCAATGGTTTGAAACAACTGAAAAGGGGGAGCCAATAAGGGTTTAGTCAAGCATTTCCCTTAATGACGATAAAAGTAAGCCTTTCTTTTATCCAAACAAAAGCAAACCTGAAAATTATTATTTTCTTAACACCTTGGGATCCTAAGCCTTTTCTATTAACCAAAAGCCAATCATTAGTAGCACCCCAAACTCAATATAAAACTCCCATTTTAGCTAAAAAACCAACCCACTACGTTCTACCCTCAAAGTTGAAACTTTAGAGCAAAAGTCCATTCAACCAGCTAACATCCGCACAATTCTAAAGCCAAGGGGTGGAAATATGAGTACAGGGGAACCTTCTTTCTCTTCCTCACAATCTCTCTCAATTTCCTCTTCTCGTTGATTGTGGGTCGAAGTTTCAGACCTGTTGTGTTTCTGTGTATTTGTTCTGCATTTTCTTGTATTTCAGTTATGGCATTTCGATTTCTCTCTTGTTAAAGCACCATTAGCCTTTTGTTCATTATACATTTGGAATTTTGGGCTTGATCCTCCACAAATAAACATTTCTAAAGAACCTAAGGGAAGATTTGAGCTAATCTTTCATTTTTGGCCCTTGTCGCAAAAATGTCCCCGACAATTATCAATCTCAAGATCCTTTTATTTTGGTGGTAAGCGATACACCGAAATTTATTGATTTTATTGAGGTTGATAGATTTGATTCAATTGTTAGTTCTTATTTGGTAAATCTTTACAATTACATGAAGACCAAGGAAATAGAAATTCAATTTGATTTGTTTATTCCATTGATAATTTGCAAATATGGAAAGAAGATCAAGGGGCTCAAGCATTCAAAGTATTTGTTTATTTGGAGCGGAAGATTCCAAATTTCAAAGATGAACTCGAGGACGAGTTTGTTTCAAGTGGAGGGATCTGATGTAGGACACGGTCTTGTATTCAAATTTTGTAATTATTTAATTTTAGTATTTTTATGTAATTTTTGTTATTTTAGGTTTATGTTATTTATTTTCTTCTTTTTAGGTGCTTTTAATGTTTTTTTATTCAAATTAGGGTTTTATTTCGTAGCAACCTTTAGGGTTTCTAGTTGCCCTAGGTTTTGTTTTTACTATTTAAAAGCATTGTAGCATCAAAAGACAATTAAGTTTTGAGACTATTATTAATAAAATACAGACTTTTGTCGAATTCTTTCTCTGGTAGATTCTAATTTATCACCTTGTGGATTCAAAAAACCCCTCGTGGATTCGAGATTTACTATCTAGAAACTAATAGTTTAGTTTCTGTTCCATCAAGAGAGTAGCACACACGATGCTCTCTTAATGGAACAGAAACTAAATTATTAGTTTCTGGGTAGTAAATCTCGAATCCACGAGGGGTTTTTTGAATTCACGAGGGGTTCCTTGAATTCACGAGGTGATAAATTGGGATCCACAAGAGAAAGAATTCAATAAAAGTTTGTATTTTATTAGGAAAAATTACAACTTACCCATCTGTGGTTTGCTTGAAATTTAACCTACCTATATCTGTGGTTTGATTTTTGACACTTTACCCACCTATGGTCCTTTCCATTAGTGCTCCGTAACTCACCTCCCAACTTGCTGTCAGACTAACATCTTATATGCCAAAATCAAAACACAAAACAGATCAAACACCCTCTCTCCTCAAAAACACTCTCACACTTGCTTACCCACTCAAACCAAGGGTGAAGGAGACCATTGAAGATATAAGTCCCTGTTTATTGCCTCTGCTGCTAATGCTTTTTTTTTTTTTTTTTTGGCTTAGAGCATTTCTCATGTAATTATTTATTATTTAAGTCCCTGTTTATTGCTAGGCACATGTGTATCTATCTCTTTAAAATTTTGGTGGTACTCTCAACGCTAGAGGTAACTTATACTGAAGTCGGGCTTGATACCTAAATAATTTAAAATGTCAGATGATGGTTAGACGGGTTCACAATGCATAGCTATGCTGAAAATGATGATCCCAGGAACATAAGCCATCATATATTATCCTAAAGAAATTAAAGATTAAAGCACCTTAGTTTTGACTTGAGATTCAAACAAAACAAACAAATCATGCACCTTTAATATCAAAACACCTTGGCATTAGCAGCTTAGCATCAACATGCTTCAATCAGTAAATCAATTTGGGATTTCTCAAAGCATCCATGTAACTGTTTTGGAATCCCCTTCTATCATTGCTCCCTGCAAATTATGGCCAAACATTAAATTTACAAAGCCCCTTGGACGACTATGCTAGCTAGTCCCTTCGGATACCAACCAATGCTCAAAATATAATTTTCCAAATATGTACAAAGATGATCATAAACCAGATTTTTGCGCTGAGAGATGTGTTCAACTAGACCCACAATGGACAAATCCTCCTCTGAAATACCCAGATGATTCCATTAGACCCACAAAATTGAGAGGTTTTGATCTCGCCTTCTTCAATGGTCTCCTTCTTCCTTGGTTTTGAGTGGGTGAAAATGTGTGAGAGTATTTTTGAGGAGAGAGGATGTTTGATTTGTTTTGTGTTCAGATTTTGGCATATAAGGTGTTAGTCTGACGGCAAGTGAGGAGGTGGGTTACGGAGTACTAACGGAAAGAACCACAGGTGGGTAAAGTGTCAAAAATCAAACCACGTGTAACTAAGTTGAATTTCGAGCAAACCGCAGGTGGGTAAGTTGTAATTTTCTCATTTTATTAATAATAGTCTCAAAACTGAATTGTCTTTGGAGGTTACAATGCGTTTAAGTAGTAAAAACAAAACTTAGGGCAACTAGAAACCCTAAAGACAGCTACGAAAGCATATAAAACCTTACTTTGACTAAACAACATTAAAATCACCTAAAAAGAAGGAAATAAATAACCTAAACCTAAAATAACAAAATTTACATAAAAATATTAAAATTAAATAGTTACAAAATTTGAATATTAAACTGTGTCCTACATCACAATCAAGCTTTGGTTCTAAATATGTTATAACAACAATCAAGTTTTAATCCCAAAATAACAATAAAAATCAAGCCTTTGTTCCAAAATTTTGAGGTTAATTATAGATTGTCAATGGCCTTAGACCCAAAGAATGTTTATAAATTCAGTTTTATATTTAAGATACCATTTTCGGTGTGTTTCTTCTTAGACAACCGAGAATTGTGAGCCATCTCTTCTTTATTCTCTCCCCTTTTTTTTTTTCTTTTCTAATAAAGTTTGTGTTAATTAAAGTTGGGCTATCTTTATTTATTGATTTCTCACAAATTTTTAATCAATTTATGAGTTTTTATTTTTTTATTTTTATGGGGATTTGGGTTTCATAGTGCGTTTGGAAATTGATTTAGTAAATTTTGTATGCAGAGTTTTCAATTTTTATTTTTTGGTTTTAGCGTCTCTTACAATTTAGACGAAAATACTTTGTTACAAACAATTATAAATGTTATTATGAGACATTCAGTATAGTCATTTAGTTATTGTTTCTGAAGTAAAAGGCCTTCAAATAGTTTTAATTGAATTAGGTATATTATTTTTTCACAAATTCTCTAATTTTATTTTTATTTATTAATTAAATATATTTATCATATATAAATATTTTTATCTATCTTGCGGTTAGAACATTCCCATTAAGGATGCTAAAAGTGCCATATGCTAAATTTTAGAACCAATATACCAAAAAACCAACTCCATCAAACATTTCAAATCTCAAAAATTTTGAGATACTGCTACAGTGAGATTGTATTAATACAACCTCACTGTAGCTCAAATCCTAAACCAAAAATTATTTTTTTATTCCAACGGTAACTGTGCGTGTTTGTTTTTTATTTTTCCCCTTCTTTCTTCTTTCTCCACTATCACTTTCCTCTTCCTCTTTCTCGTAGCTTCTCTGTTTCACTCGGGTTCACGGTTTGAGCTCCTCCCCTCCAAGGTTCATCAGTCAGGAACTTCAAAGCCCAAACGCCTTCGGAGTGTTGCTGCTGATATAGAGATAGAACTTGACGGCGGGGTGATTTGATTTTGTGGGTTGTAAATTTGTGATTTCGAATTGTGATCGACGTGGGTTTAGGTTTGAGTTTGTGATTTCGGATTGTGATTGGCGTGGGCATGGGTCTCTGGGTTATGGGTTTGTGATTTCGGATTGTGATCGGTGTGGGCGTGGGTCTCTGGGTTGTGGGTCTAAGTCGTAGTGGGTCGTGGTGCAGTGGATCGACGTGATGGATTTGCTTTTGTGGAGGTTTGCCGTGGTGGGTTTGTGTGTGTGTGTGTGTGTGTTTTGCTCGCCGGCGTGATAGGTTTGCCTCTTTGTCTTTCTTCTTTCTTCTTGCCGATTTGGGTTTTGTGATTGTGATGGTGGTTTGTAAGGTTGAATTTTATCAACCATCTTATTGGCTTTATTCCGTGCCAATTTGCTTGTAATTCAACACTTAGTAACCCTGTATTTAGGTGAGATTCATGTAAGGGTAGAGTGTGAGAGAGTGTGAAGAAATGCTCAAGATTGTACAAAGAAGCAGGGACTCGCAGCTAGGACTTGCGGCTGACTCGCGACTGGCAAGCCGCCAACTGCAGCACACGTGAGAAGCATGCGGGGAGGTGAAGGGTCATGCCAGCTGTCGCACTACAGGACAAAAGTCCCAGGCTGGCCAGGTTCTTTAACTCGCGGCTTAAACTCGCGACTCAGACCAGTCGCGAGGCCAAGCCGCCAACTTGCCCTATTTGGGAAAAACTAACTCTTCGCATTCCTTTCTCACCCCACTATATATAGACCCTTATACCCACGAAATGTAGAGAGTTTCCAGAGAGAATTTTGAGAGAGAAACCCTAGAGAAAAACAAGATTGCCTCATCCCCAATCTTCACTAAGAGACTCTTCAAATTCCTCTACTCTCTTCCTCTCCATTAATACATTCTTGAGAGGTTCTTGACCAAATCCTTTTCTCACCACACCCACATCTGTGAGAAGGTCTTTTGGTGCTAAGGGTCTTTTGGTGCTAAGGGAAGCAGTTTGGAAGGAACCAATGGTTATTGGTTGATGCTATGGGCTATAGCGGAATCCGGTAAGCTAGAGAAGAAAAAGGTTTGGCGCAACCTCGTTGGAGCAAGAAGCTTGGAGGGCTTAGGTACCTGGGTAGATTAGGCTTGGAGGGTCTATTGCTGTTCATGTATCCCAACTACATTTTCTAGTGGATTATTTACCGCTTGGAGGGCAGCGGAGAGGTTTTACACCGAGAGCTTCGATTTCCTCTTCGATAACACATCGCGTGTTGTCCTTGTGTTTGCATCTCTCTTCCCTTTATCTTTGCCTTTTATTTTCTATTGTGGATGTGATTATAATTGGCGTAGATTGTTTATCAATTCTATGTTTGGCTTATTTTCATATTCCGCACATTAATTGTTTGATAATAAGCTTGAATTGGTAATTTGTAACTGGGGGTCAAAACGTTCATAGTGTTTTCAACGCTATTTGAATTTTCATGGTTGATTTGTGATTTGGAAGAGGAAGGTAGTGTCTGGGCCTTTTTTTTTTTTTTTTAGTGGTGGTGGCTGGGATGGATATGGGTTTGCTGGGTTGAGATGGAAGAGTGTGAGTTTGTTGGATAGATAGGTGGGTATGGGTGGTTGGTGTTTTTTTCCAGTGGTGGCAGATGGGGTGGGTATGGGTTTGCTGCGTTGAGATTGTCAAGTTTGCTGGGTTGAGAGTGACAGAGAGGAAGAGAGAGAGAGAAATATAATTGAAGAATAAAGAAATAATAAAAAAAGAATATTTAAATGAAACAGTAAAAAATATAGAATGTTTGATGTTGAGTGTATTGTAAAATGAGTTGTTAAAAGCTAAAATTTTGGGTTTTAAGGTGGTATATGCTAAAAATTTTACTCACCTTGATGGGAATGCTCTTAACGACTAATTTTATTTTAATTTTAAAGGCACCTTGTTAGGTTGAGTTGCTCTCTTCTTCTTCTTCTTCTTAAGGTTTTTTTTTTTTTTTTTTCCCAATCATTTGCATACATTTATATAAAAGTCTTAATTGTTTTCTTAAGGCCATTGTATTTTTTTTTCCTTTTTTTTTTGAGAATCCACATCATAAGACTTTTATTCAACTAAGGCTATGAAAATCAGCCTGAAGTACATCTGCAATCTCTGGTGGTACATCTTCCATCCAGACTTGTAATGAAGAAAAAGAAATTGCCTGTCTCGCAATGGAGTGAGCTACATTATTACAATGCCTCCTTACATGAGAAAAAGAAATAATGGAGAACTGAGAGGCTAAGTACTGTATATCATTGATAATATGACCAAACTGTGCAAGGCTGTGAGAGTTTGACTTCAAAGCGTTCATGAGGATCAGTGAATCACCCTCCAAAACCCCCTTATTGAGACCAATTTCCAATGCCAACTCCATTGCCCGTCGAGCTGCCAAGGCCTCAACTTCAATGGCTGTATTGGGTAGTGGGATTCGCTGCGCCAAGGAGACCATCACCTCCCCCCTACTGTCTCTAATCACCACCCCTATTCCCGCCTGGTTTTCATCTTCGAAAAGTGCTCCATCAAAATTAATCTTGTACTGTTGGTGCGCCGGGGGCTGCCACTGCATTGGAGGTCGTCCCGTAGATGCCGTTGCTGCAGAATTATGCAGCAGGAAGTCCTGTAATCTGGTTCGAGCTTGCTGCACCAGGTTTGGGAGATTTTCGCCTCTTTTCCCTACCCTCATTTCATTCCTTCTCTTCCATACAGCCCATACAACCATAGCAAACAGGTCTGGGTCCCTGTTCTCCGCCAAAATGCATCCCATGAGATCAACAAAGCTTGTCGCTTGCCGTAGACTGCGCTGGTTCCAAGCTTGTACCGAGAGCCAAATTTCCTCCAACTTCGGACAGAGGTAGAGAGCATGAAGTGTGTCTTCTTTCTGCATTTTACAATGATCACAGCAGTCATCAGTTAACACCTTCCTTTTAACTAAATTCAGCTTCGTGGGGAGTGAGTTTTTAGCAGCTCGCCAAACTAAGTTCTTCACTTTGCTTGGCACATTGAGACTCCATATCCCTTTCCACAGTGGCTTGAGCATCAAAGGATCAGACTGACCCAGTTGTTGATTCTGAAATTCTGTCTGCAGAAACCAATAACCCAACTTGACTGTGTAGACTCCATTTGCACTGTGAGGCCAAATTAATTCATCCGGTTGCTCGATGATGGAGAGGGGAATGCTTTTCACCATTGTTGCTTCAAAATCCATCAAGTTATCATCAATTAACTCAGTCTTCCAGCATCTTCGTTCTTCATCAATCAAGCTTTGGACTTTTGCTTCAGCCAAACCACCTACCCGTGGAGATAAAACAGCTGCTAAATTTTTTTGTGGCAGCCACCTGTCCCCCCAAATATGGACTGACTTCCCATCTCCAATTCTCCAAATAGCTCCACGTTTAATCACATCTCTCCCTTTTATAATACTCTTCCAAGCATAGGATGCCGAGCTTGGACAAGTGGCCTCCATGATTGAACACTTTGGAAAAAATCTCGCTTTAAAAATCTGGTAAAACAGTGAGGATTTATCATGTAGAAGTCTCCAGGTTTGTTTAGCGAGCAAAGCATCATTAAAACGGGATAAATCCTTGAAGCCCATCCCTCCTTGCTCCTTTGGCTTACATAACTCTTCCCACCTTACCCAATGCACCTTTCGACTAACTCCTCGCTGCCCCCAAAAGAATCTTCTAATGAGAGCTTCAATGTCATAGGAAAGAGTAACCGGTAATTTGAAACATGACATAGTGTAGGTAGGTAATGCTTGAGCCACCGCTTTAATTAAAATTTCTCTTCCCGCTTGTGATAGAAGCTTTCCTTCCCAGCCTTGAAGCTTTTTCCAGACTCTTTGCTTAATGTTGTCAAAGCTATCCTTCTTTTTTCTCCCAATAAAACTTGGTAATCCTAAATACTTCTCATATTGCTTGACCACGGGAACTCCAAGGGCTGCTTGAATTGAAGCTTGCATTTGCTAGGAAGTGGACTTACTAAAAGATAGAGTAGTTTTATCTCTATTTATTTGTTGCCCCAATGCGTGCTCATAAGTGGCTAGGATCTCCAAAAGCTTCTCACACTCATTAATTTTGGCCCTGCAAAAAATAAGGCTGTCATCTGCAAAAAGAAGATGTGTTAGCTTTGGTGCACTTCTACAAATAGAAACACCCCTTATATCGCCATTCTCCTCTGCTTTTCTCAACAAACCATGGAACCCTTCCGTGCATAATAAGAACAAGTAAGGAGACAAAGGGTCTCCTTGGCGCAGCCCCCTCGAGGGTGTGATGTGACCATGTGGTTTTCCATTAATCAGTACAGAATAAGTAGCCTGTGAAATACATTGCATCATCAGATTTACCCAAGTGTCTCCAAAACCCATCTGCTTCATCAATTTCTCCATATACAACCACTCCACCCTATCATACGCCTTGCTCATGTCTAGTTTAAGTGCCATATACCCCATCTCCCCCGAACTATGGTTTCTCATATAATGGAGGGTTTCAAAAGCCACCATAATATTGTCGGAAATCAATCTGTCCTTCACAAAAGCACTTTGTTGTTCTGACACTAAGTGGGGAAGAATCTTCTTCAACCTGTTAGCCAAAACTTTTGAAAAAATTCTATACAATACATTGCTGAGACTTATGGGGCGATATTGTGAAATATATTCGGGACTATGAACTTTAGGGATTAAAGTTATAAATGAATGGCACAAAGATGGAGGGAGATTACCCGAATTTAGGAAATACAGAATATCATCAACCACATCGTTGCCCACCAAAGACCAATAATGTTGGTAAAAAATGGGTGGCATTCCATCCGGTCCAGGTGATTTCAGTGGAGCCATCTGCTTAAGAGCTGTCTCAACCTCTTCTTTCTAGAACTCAGCCCTCAAGTCATTGTTCATCTCATCTGTTACAACCCGAGGTATTTGTGCCAAAATCTCATCAAAATTCTCCGGGTTTTGGGAAGTGAAAAGAGCTTGATAAAACTCCAAAACAATCTCTTCCACTCGACTAGGATTAGTGCACCATTGACCATCATTATCATACAACCCTTTGATGTAGTTCTTCCTTCTTCTTTGTGAGGCTTTGCTATGAAAAATCCTCATATTCCTATCCCCATCTTTTAGCCATTGCACCTTAGCCCATTGCCCCCACATCTATGCCTCTTTATCAAGAAGTTCATTTATTTCTTTCTCCAATTTCCTCATCAAACTCACCGAACCCCCACTGCATGCAATCCTCTCGGCCTGGACTAATTTTTTCCTCTTTTGTTCCAACTCCCGTTTCACATTTCTAAAACAATTCTTACTCCATTTGGTTAGCCCTTTCCCACACTTATCAATTTTTTTTTATCACTTTTTCACCCCTTGGATCATCTCCTACCTGCTGCCATACCGCCTCAATTGTTGCCTCACACCCCGGATCACTCATCCACATCTGCTCAAAACGAAAAGGCCTCTGTTGCTTGCAGTCCATTCCATCCGGATTAATTGACAAGGGCTTATGATCCGAAGTGGTAACATCAAGATGATGAACTTGTGTATCCGGAAACAAAGAAAACCACTCATTGGTTGCCACTGCCCTATCCAATCTCTCCCATACTGTGAAATTATCATAATGCTTATGCCACGTAAACTTGGATCCCACAAAACCAAGGTCCATAAAACCACACTCATCCAATATGTCTCTAAAAGCTTGCATCTGACTATGAGGCCAAGTTCTACCACCTAATTTTTCCGATTGCTTTGTAACTTCATTAAAATCTCCCGCAGATAGCCAAGGTGCTTGACTTCGTGTTTTCAAATTTCTCAATCGTGCCCAAGCTTCATGTCTGAGTTGTGTATCCGGTTCTCCATAAAAACCAGTGAATCTCCACTCCCCTTCCTTGTTTTTGCAAATTGTGGCATCAATATGGTTCTTTGAGAAAGTCTCTATGGTTAAATCAAACTCCTCTTTCCAGTACATCACTAAACCCCCTGATTTATTTCTCCTAGGTGCAATAAATCTATGCTTAAACTTCAAATGATCTTGAATGAGAATTAGCCTAGCTTCATCCGTCCATCTTTCAGCTAAAAACACAACGGTGGGATCTTTTGCCCACACTAAGTCTGCGAGTTGATTCTCTGTACGTTGGTTCCCAAGCCCCCGACAGTTCCAACATAAAAGACTCATTGGTTCTGGCGGGGCTGGGAACCAGCCTCCGCCAATATCTCTTTGTCACCTTTGCCAACCCGAGAAACAATTTTTTTTTTTTTCTGTAACTCCGGCTGACCCCCAGTAGGATGAACACTCCTCTTTGAACCCACTGCATCTTCCATGATAACATCCGTGCCTGTGGAATACCTTACTTGACACTTCTAGGTAGCTGCATTCACTGTGTTGAGTTTTGAAGTATCAAATAGAACAGTTAAAGGTGCACGGGTACTGCCTGATGGTGTTGCACGTGCTTGAGTGGCCTTCATGAAAATCTCATTTATTGTCATTGACTCCACAATATTTTCCTTACCCGTGGGAGATTTTGATTTGGGCTGAAATGCTGTTGCCGTGTCAAATTTACTCAAGTCCCTATTTATCTTCTCTAATTTCTCTTCAAATAAGTCAACAGATAATCTCCCTTTAATTTGATCCGTATCTCCAGCAATTACTTCAGTCTCCACATGTGAATTCGTATGGAAAGGCATTGATTCCAATGGATTTGCCTCCTGAATATCAGGAGATTTAATTCCTTCCTTATTAAACGTCTCACTCCCTTGGCCTGTCCTGATAATCTCCGGCACCGGACCTCCGCGTCGGATCACCATCGGTGGTTTTGCAGGCTGCTTTGGGGTGGTCGTTGTGTTTGGACCTGTAGCTTTTTGTTTGTAGAAACCCGGAACAGATATTGAGCTTCTTTTTGATCGCACAAATGGAGATGCTTTGATCCATGCACCATACTGTTGGGCTTCAGATGGTAACGTGCCACCATTCTCAATCCACAGCTCGCAATCTCGGTCATCGTGAGTGAGGCTGCCACACCAGTAGCACAGATTTGATAGCCTCTCATACTTAAAAGAGACCCAAATTTCCTTCCCATTCTCCAAAGAAACCACACGACCTCTGCATAAAGGTTTCGCAATATCCACCTTAACTTTTACTCGAACAAAGCCATCTCCCATACTATCACCCTCCTCCGTGTTCTTGTCTACCAAGCCAGCAGCACCACAAATCTTTTCTGCTACAACTCTTGTTCGAAAACGAACTAGTAATTCATGTACCTGTATCCAGAAAGTCACCATATTAAAATCAATCTCTGATACATCAACCTCTTTGTCATACCTACGCAAAACCATAAGGTGCTTATCAAAGCTCCATGGTTCTGTATTAAGAACTTGCTCCAGATCAGTTTGGTTATCGAATGTAAAGAGCACCACGTGGTCGCTCTCTTTTGTCACCCTAAAACCGTTTTTCATCCTCCATATGGGTGTGAATGTTTTGGCAATAGCCTCCACATTCAAAGCCCTCTTGGTAAGAAACTTTGCCGCCAGGACAAACTCTGGAATTGCTTCTTCCTCTGTGATACTAACTTGGGAACCCTCCACATCCGAGATAGTAAGACAACTCCAAGACTTTGCTAACTCCTCCATAAAGCTGAAAAACAAACCAGAAACACCCAACAAACAAAAAGGAAAACTCAAGAATAAACAAAGAAAAAAGTGTTTCCCCACCCCCGAAAGAAAGGAAAACCACTAAACCTTGAAGGTAAACTGTTACCTCAAGGTACAAAGACACCTTCCAAGGAAGGGACGGCTATTCTACGACCTAGGAGAAGATGGAGAGGAACCACCTTTCGCTAGCGAAGAGAAACTTGTTTATGTTATTTTTAGTTAAATGCTAAAAAGTTTATGTTTTTTAAAAAAATAATAATACTTATTACATATCGTCAATTGAGTTTGATTTGTGCACCTAAAATTTACAACAAACCATTAAACCAATAATATATATATATATATATATATATTAAAATGAGTCGTGTTAGATTATTGGTCATCCCATTTTTGCTTCGGGTCAAAAAAATTTGAGAGCGGGTATGGGGTGAATTTTGACGCATGTCAACACAATTGAAAGGCTAGGAGCAAATTGAGTTAGAACGCGCCTTCGCTCCCGCACAAAAGCTTAACACATCAGATCTGAGACAGAGAGAGATAGAGAGATATCCTGAAGATATGGAATACATAAAACTCAATGTCAATGATCAGGTTCCTTTTCCTCTTCACTCATATATATATTCCATATACCCCCATCAATTTATTTATTTTGTTTGTTTTTGTTTCTAGGAAAAGGATGAAAATGGCAATGGCCGGAATGCTCTTTCAGTGACTAATAATGTGCCCACTTTGGGAGGTACCACCATTGACTGGTCCAAATGGAAGCTCAAGTATGAGTGTTTTTTCTTTTTTTTTTCAAATTCTAAGCAAAACCCATGTTGTAATTCAGAGATTATTAAGTAAATTATATAAATTTTGTTTTTGTTTTGTTATAGGGTCATTTTGATAGTTGCATTGGCCCTTCTTATGAGTTCGCAAAACATACTTATTGTGTGGTCTAAGAGAAATGGCAAGTACAATTATAGTATTACCACTTCAAATTTTATGGTAAGCATAATTATAATTTTTAAAATATATATATATTCAATTAATGTTTCAAAGTGTAATTTATGTTTAAGATTCAGTTTGGTAGGTCTCGGGTTCAAATCTTAGATATATGTCATTTTCTAAGGTAATCAAAAGATGGGTATTGATTTATTTCCTCCTTTATTGAATTAGGTGGAGACTTTGAAATGTGGGTTATCACTTTTAGCCTTGGCAAGAATATGGAGAAGTGAAGGTGTTACTGAAGATAACAGGTATTCCTTGTTTGTTTTTATTCTAAGTTTTCACAAAACTTGTGATTTAATGCTCTCATGAAGTTGGAATTATCATTTAGCAAAAAATAGGTTTGGAATTATGAATTATCATATTCCGGAGAAATGATTCTGTACACTCGATGTGCATCACATAATGGTGGGTCCCATCTGTAGGATCCATGTGTAGAGCTCACTTTGACACTCAGAAAGTACTTTAGAGCATTCACATCAGCATGTGTATTTTACACATCCATTTTTACACTAAAAACCTATTTTTTCTATTTTACACATTCACTTTTACAAAACACTTACATCAGTTCATTTATTTAACAAGATATTTCAATAAAATATTCATTATACTCTATTTTTTTATTATTTCTCTCTAACTACCTCTCTTAAATACGCGCTCTCTCTCTCTGTTTCTACCCATTTTCTGATTTCTTGCTCTCTCTCTCTACACCCATCTCTCTGCCTTCCTCTTCCAAATCACAAAACCCATCCGCATTCGATCCACCACCAAATCTCAGCCGATCTCCAAGCTCCGATCCACCATGCTGAAACCGATCCAGCTCTCCGTCGATCCAGCTCGCCGCTGATGCCCTCCACCGATTTGGCCTCCCTCTGGCTTTCGCCGTCCCTCTTTCCTTCGCCCCTCCCTCTCTTCCTCCACCACCGATCCTTCGCCTCCCACCCCCAACCGACGATCCTTTGCCTCCCACCCCCAACCGACGATGGCAATGGAAGATCTGGCAGATCGGGCGGCAGCACTGGTAGCAGATCCGGCTCCGTTGGGCATTTCACGTGAGTTTTCCGTTGAGTATGGTTTGGGCTGGGTTTTCCGGTGGGGTTGTACTATTTTTGGGTTGGGTTTATCGGTGAGTTTTGATTGATTTTGAGTTGGGTTTTCAGTGGGTTTGTCTTGATTTTGAGTTGGATTTTCTAATTGCTTTTCCGTTATTTTTGGTTTAATTTTCTGTTGATTTTGGTCTAATTCTCTGTGCTACGTTGTGGTGGTTGGTGGTGGCGCTGGGTTTGGTGGTTGGTGGTTATTCTGGCGCGCTGGGTAGTTGATAATATTATTTTAATGTATACACGAGCTACAGTAGCCGTGTATATTTACACGGGTACTGTAGCTCATGGAAATATATACACGGATTTACACATTTTTACACCCACTGATGTGGGTGTTTTTTTGCTCAAAATGTGTAAATTTTGTACTATACATCTATTTTAGAAGATTTTAGCTGAGCTGGTGCGAATGCTTATATGCCCAGCTATATAAGACCTATGTGAGACTGATGTGGGGCCCACATGTTAGTCTCACATAGGTTGTATGTGCCGGATGTATACAAGATTTTCTCCATGAGATGAGGGCATATTACACAAAATGATTTCACCATATCTAAGACAAAATGCACATTTTTGTTTCATCCCAAGTATTTAACTATGTTTTTATTTTAAGGTCACATTCTTTATTCCAATCATATCTATTTATTATTGTTTCTTGTTCTGCCTTTGAACTAGGTTGAGTACAACATTGGATGAAGTTATTGTAACCCATTCCTGCATTACTTTACCTAGTCAAAAATCTGGTCCAGGTTAGTTGTGGTTATCATGTTTTTATTTTTAGTAGTCACAATTCTATTGGTATTCTTGCTTGTTGAAATTTGATTAATGCATATTCTTCGCTTTTATGCTTTAGTACTACATCCTTGAGCATGTGGATGCCCAGGGTTATCAAATACTGAAGAATCTGAACGTTATCAGTACTGGCGTTTTGTATAGAATTATACTTAAGAAGGAGTAAGTCCTTACAATCATTTACATTGGATTTTTTTCATTTCATATGTACTAATTCAGCTACTCTTGGGCTACATGTCTGAGGATGGAAAGTGAAAGATTAAGGAAAAAAACTAATTTAAACAAACTAAGAATTTTAGCCAAACCAGTTACGACTGCAAAATTTTTATTGAGCTTTGCATTCCAATTATGTATTCTTTCAGGTTCAGCAATATTCAATGGGCGGCTTTAATTTTACCATGTGTTGGGTGCAGCATATCTCAGATAAAGCCGAGGTAAGGTTTTACTCACACAACTATATTGTTTGTATAATCTTTTCTTAAAATTCAAATTTTTTCTACTTTCAACTTATTGTTTGTGCCTTAGAAAATGACATTTTTTTTTGCAGTTTAGATGTTTTTCAAAATCCTGTTCAAGGTTGGGTGATGGCCATTGTGAGTTAACCAAAATTTTAGACACTCTTAATACAACAATGAAGAAAAAATAAAAAATTGAAAAAAACATTTTATAGTTTAATGTTCTTGTTATCATAATGGGGTGATTTCTTTGCAGGTCATGGAACTCCTAAGTGGTTTGGCAGGAGTGTACACTGAGGTGAGTTTTTTAAGTACAAAGTTTGCACTCTAGTTCTTCAGAACTACAATTCATGTCTGTCATTTAGTCATTTACCGTTTGAATCCTAACCCAACATAACTTGATCAATGATTGGGTTGAATTTTGTTAATTGATAGATTTTGTAGGACTGATTGAAGTTTTTTAGTGATACATTGAGTTAAAAAAGTGAAACTCTCATTAGAGTGATCTAGATTACTGTTCTTTTAATTATCTTGCTTATGATTTCTACAGGCTATAATTAAAAAGCATCCTTCAAGAAACATAAACGTGCAAAATTTCTTTTTGTACCTCTATGGCAGGTTGTTTAGCACTATTGCTATAATGACCCAAGATTTTGATGCCGTGATGAACAAGTAATTCTAGTCTCTGTTTCTGGTTCTCCTCTTACAATTGGTCTATCCTCTCCATTTTCTCCCTGTGAAGTCATTATTTAAAAGATTCTTTACTGTCTTAGAAGTGGAATATTTTTCTTTTCTGATTAGAATTGAAGAAGTTTTAGTTTAGAAGTTATTGTTTCTTTTGTTCAGGGGATTCTTCTATGGATACTCATTTATCACAGTTCTCATGATTCTCAACCAAGCACTAAGGTATCTTAAATATCTTATTTGGCTTCATAAAATGTAGCTTATTTGCATGCTTTAGTTTTGTCGTAAATTTCTCACTCTCAGTAATAAGGAATCCCTCGTGATTTAGTGTATGTGTATATATATATATATATGGGGAAATTACACTTTGCCCACCTGTGGTTTTCTCCAAAAACACTTTGCCTACCTGTGGTTTAAAAATTAGCACTTTACCCACCTGAGGTTAGCTCCAGTTATCTTCCATTACCCACCTTTGTTAAAAACAAGGGTAAATTTGTATTTTTATTACCATTTTATATCTCTCTCCTCTTAAAACATAAAAACTAAAAACTCAAAATAAAAGAAGATCTAAAAACTAGGTTTTGTAAAAATTAAAACTTAACTTTTACATCTTTTCATGAATCAACTTTTAGATCTTCTATTTTAACACATTAAAAATTGAAATTATGTGTTTCCTCACCTGAACCAAAGAATGGGAAAAAAAAAAATCAATTAAGTTCACCAGGTCTTACTCTAAGAAGCACCACGGCCTAAGCTAAATTCACAGAAAGAATTCATCTAAACTAACCCAGTTCTTTCCTTCAAGCTAACAATAGAAAGAGGATGATGTGTATCTTGCAATCCCAGACATGAGTGCATATATAACTACCAGTGCAGTAACAAAGCTCCTCGGTTGTATGGACAAAATACACCAACCAACGCAAGCATAAAAATGAAGATAGTGCTGGAAATACAAACAAAGAATGAAGAGGGCATTTAGGACAGTGACGTGATAAACTAAGCTTCATGAATCTAAACAAAATATAAAAATAAAAAGATCCTTACAGAGTGAACAATTGGCTGCCAAAACCCAGGGCAGTAGCAAATAAGGATTTGTACTTTAGGAATCGGAAAACATCACCATAAAGATGCATAATTTCAATTTTTAATGTGTTAAAATAGGAGATTTAAAAGTTAATACATAAAAAGAAGATGTAAAAGTTAGGTTTTAATTTTTGCAAAACTTAGCTTTTAGATCTTCTTTTCCCCTCATTTTTTAGTTTTTTATGTTTTGAGAGGAGAGAGACATAAAAGGGTAACAAAAATACAAATTTACCCCTGTTTTTAACCGAGGTAAGTAACAGAAGATAAACAGAGCTAACCTCAGGTAGGTAAAGTGTCAATTTTTAAACCACAGGTAGGCAAAGTGTTTTTTGAAAAAACTACAGGTTGGCAAAGTGTAATTTCCCCTATATATATATATATATATATATACATATACAACTTCAATTTGTGATTCTAGGAAAAATTATAAAAGTTAATTGACATTATATATTAATATTTCAGCACATGTTAGAAGGGTGCATGGTTATGCTTTTATGATTTTAAATTTTGTCACATGCTGTTATCTTGGTCAAGATAGAAAGTTTTCTATCAAGCATCAATAATTAAATAAATAAAATTTTGCTAGGCTGTCTTGAAAATCCAATTGCCCATAGACTGATTGAAATGCTACTTTTGTGCAGTGGCCTTGCTGTATCTATGGTAATGAAGTATGCTGACAATATTGTGAAGGTAAGTAAGAGAAATGCATTTACGTGAATTTATTATTCCTCAAAATTTGTTTGAGTGGATAAATGCTTCTGGTGTATTTTCTTTTGCTTCTTTGCCTGATTTACTTAATCATTGTACTTTCCATGTTTAATTTTGTGTATCTGTATGTACATATATATACATATAATCCAGCACTTTATGCAGTTAAATTGGTCTTTATAATTGTATTACTCAAGCCTGCTGAAAACATTTTCTGCACTTTGTGATTGAAGTTCCCATTTTTATTAGCTTCCCCATGTTGTGCGAGTGTATTCTACTTTAGTGGCAATGCTTTTCACAGCATTTGTCTCCTACTTTTTATTTGGTTTCCATCTATCACCCGCCTTCACCTTTGGCACAATGTAAGCAACTTCTAGTTACATGGTTCATCTCCCTCCTATGTATTCCTTAATCATATTATGAATAACTCGGTCATTTTACTGTTGACGTCTTAATTTCTTGTTTGTAATTGGTAGTTATGTTTTCTCTTGCTTTCAGCGTGGTGATAGTCTCTGTGTATCTACATACCGATGGGAAGCAAGAATAAACGCCTCACCTCTCTCCTCTATGATGACATATATACTTGTATTTTAAAGTTAGGATTAATTCAAGATCAGTAATTGAACAATTCTAGTTTCCAGTGTTTGCTTTGACTTTTTTTGTAAAATTACAATGACAAGTTTACTCAAGTGTTGGTATATGTGTTAGGACATATGTGTGTTCACTTAATAAGAACATATGTCACTTATTTATGTAAATTGGCTAATCTTTTTGACAAAACGCACTCTACTTGTAATTGGGTAGTTCTAGGTGTTTTTAATACTTCAAGAAACAATGTTTCAAGATCAAGTGTTAAAGTCATCAAGTCTGTCCAAGAAAAAGCAAGCTGAAGTGCAAGTTCATTAATTCTCGACACCTTCTCGATAGCTCCTCGACACCTGCTATCTGTCGAGAATTACAAAATCAGCTTTTCTGATTTGATTTCCTTGGGATTCGTGAATATGGTTTTGGGCCTTCTTTTCTTCTAACCCTAAACATATAAAATGATTTTTTTAAGAGCCGTCAAATGAGACACAAGTTGCAAAAGTATTGAGCAATCTCTGTTCAAGCAAATTGTGATCAAAAGACAAAGTTCTTAACCTAGTTAATCTTCTCTCAAGAAGTTGCTGTGTATTTGCACCATAGGGTTTTGTAACCAAGCATCTTCCTGATCTTCATCTTGTATAATGAACTGAAGAACTTTGCAGCCAACCTCTTCTTCTTAGTTGGTGTTTGAAGTCGCGTACTGGGATCCGCGCATTGGTTAGTCACGTACTTGGGAGCCGTGCATCAAAGGTGGAAATTGTCACTACAGATCAAGTCCAATTGGGTATTGGGGTAAGGGTTCAACTGTAGGTTGGTAAGGTATTTGAGATTCCTTTACTTGTAACCGCTTGATTTGATAATAGTGGAGTTTCGGGAGTGATGACCTGAAAATCACCCGGTGGGGTTTTTGCCGTAAGGGTTTTCCCCATTCGTAAACAAATCACCGTGTCATCTAATTTCCGCTGCATATTTAGTTTTGGTGATTTTTTTGTGCTTCCACGTATTTGCATGTTAAATTGATTAATTAATAACTTGACTAATTAATTAATTGGTTTAATCACAAGGGGTCATTCAGTTTGTGGCCTATCAAGTGGTATCAGAGCAGGCACACTCTGATTAGGTTTAATCTTTGCTGTGTTGATCCATTGACCCCTGTTTGTCATGGATAGAGGACAATCTTTAATTATACCTCCTTTATTTGATGGCACTAACTATGCATACTGGAAAGTACGCATGAGAGCTTTCTTGCAGTTTTTAGATGAAAAGGTGTGGCAAGCTGTAGAGATTGGCTGGACTAAGCCAAAAGAAGAACCGGCCGATTGGGATGATGCTAAGATCAAGGCGGCCAACTTCAACAGCAGAGCGTTAAATGCCCTATTTAGCGCAGTCACCAATGAGGAGTTCAAGAAGATATCCTCAACTGAAACTGCTAAGGAGGCTTGGACCATCCTCCAGACAACCTATGAAGGAACAAAGGCTGTCAAAGATTCAAAGCTTCAGAGGCTCACTACAAGCTTTGAAGAAATTAAGATGGAGGAGGATGAGTCGTTTGATGAGTTATATGTCAAGCTCAAGGACATAGTGAACTCAGCCTTCAATCTTGGGGAAACCATCCTTGAACCCAAGATTGTAAGGAAGGTGCTCAGATCTCTACCTGAGAGATTCCATGCCAAGATTACGGCGATAGAGGAATCAAAGGATATTGACAAGATTCCTTTGACTGAGTTGGTTGAAAACTTGCAAACCTATGAGATAGGGTTAACTAGGATTGGCAAGTCTAATAAAAGCAAAAGCATGGCCTTGAAGGCGAAGAGCAGTGATACAGATGAGTCTTCTGATGATGAAGATTCCAAAATGAAGTCCTACATCACCCGGTAGTTCAAAAAGTTTATGAAGAATGCCAATGGAAGGAGCTTCGACAAGGACCGCAGGCAGTCCAGTTCTTCTCAGTTTAAAAGCCAAGACAAAGAGAAAAAGGATGCTAAAGAGGGTGGTCAGTATACTATTCCCGCAGAACCAAAGTGCTTTGGGTGTCATGGGTTCGGACACATGAAACATGAGTGTCCTACATATCTCAAGAGCATTGGGAAAAGTAAGGCACTTGCTGTAACCCTAAGTGACACTGAGCCTGAAGATGATTCCGACAATGAGGATGACGGAATCTTAAATGCCTTCACTGCCACAGTCAATCCTACTGAAGGGATTGTTGAAGAAGTGGATGAAGAAGAAGAACTGGTGGAGTCCAAATTTGAGAAGATGGATGATCAAGATGATATCCATTCAGCCTATAAGAAGCTTTACAAGCTCTCTGAGAAGCATGAGAAATTATATAGGCTGGCCACCAAGAAGCTCAGTGATGTGGAACTTGATCGTGAAGAGTTGTCCACAAAGTTTGATGAGGCAAATCAAACTATTGGAGCACTGAGATTTGAGAACAACTTTTTGGCTGAGAAGACCAAGAAGCTTGAAACGGAGCTGTTTCAAGTCAGAGCTCAACTGGAAAGGACTTCAAGTGCAAAGCTTGATGAGATGCTTAGCAATCAGAAATCTGTTTCAGATCGAACTGGCTTGGGGTATGGTCTTTCTTTCTCTAATACTGCTTCTACTAGCAATACTGTTTTTGTTCCTCCTGCTAATAACACTGAAATTGAGAACATTGATGTTAAAACTAAATTAGCTAGTGAGAACTTAGACAAGGGTAAATCTATCTTAGGAGCACCCCCTAAGCAAGATAAGAATAATGCTAAAAACCCTAGGGCTAAGAAAGCTAACTCTCAAAAGCCTAAACAAAAGAAGCAGCATCTCTGTCATCATTGTGGAGCTGCCGGTCATACTCGACCAAATTGCTATAAGTGGTTAGCCACTCAACAGAGCAATGGCATGATAGCATCTGGAAGCCAAAATCAGCTTCAATCCTCTCTTGCTCCTCTTGGAGATCTTCTGAAAGCCCTCATGTTCCTTTCGAACTTGAACGGTTTAAATTCTTCCCCCTCACCGCCGGTTCAAGGATTCAATCAAAGGAAAGGCTCTTCCAAGGTGTGGAAGAAAAAGGACTCTAAGTGATTTCATCACTTTCTTTTCCCTTCTTGTTTTTCTTGTTTGTTGCATTGCTTGTGTGTTTTGCTTTTCTGCTGAGTCAGTCTAGTTTTTGCTTTGCTTTGATAACATGTTTTTGTTTGTTTATTTTCAGTTTTGTTTATTTTGTTTTTGATATAAAATAAATAAAAAAATACAAAAATTGAAAAATTGAAAAATACAAAAACAGTGTGTGTTTTGTGTACATTGGTACTTGTGTACCTTGGATGGCCATTGAAACAAAGTTTCTAAGAGGCTGTTTGGATTGGGTGTTTTCATGACTCAATTCTCAGTTTTCATAACTCAATTCTCAAAAATGGTGGGACCCAAAGCAAAATACTCGTTTGCCTGCACCAATACTCTATTTCCATAACTCTGTTTCCAACATTCAATTCTCTACTTTTTGAGTTATGAGTTATGGAAACTGAAAACAACTTTTTGCTGTTTTTAGTTTTCAATGGCAAACTTGTAAATAACATCACATAGCCGGGCCCACAGTCAGATTTTTGCTCCCTCTTTATCTTCTTTTCTCTTTTTTTTTTTCTTTTCTTTTTGTCTTTCACGGTCTGGGTGTCTGCTCCTCTTCTTCTCCTTCTTCTTCTTCTTCTTTTTTTCTTCTTTTCTTTTCTTTTCTTTTCACTTTTTGGGTCTGGTTCTTTTTCTTTTTTTTTCTTCTTTTCTTCTCTTTTCACTTTCTGGGTTTGGTCCTTTTTTCTTCTTCTTTCACAGTTTCCGTTGGCTGGGTTTTTTTTTTTTTTTTTTTTGTTCTTTCACTGGGTTCTTCCTTCTTTCTTTTTTTTTTCTTTTTTTTTTTTCACCTGGGTTCACCGTCCTTGTTCTTCCTTCTTCTTCTTCTTCTTTTTTTTTTTTTGTTTTTTTTTTTTTTTTTTTTTTTCTGGGAAACTCACAGAACCCAGTGAAAAAAAAAAAAGAAAAAAAAAAGGAAAAAAAAAAGCTGCAGTGGGTGACAGAGCTGGGCCCACAAAATAGTGTGAAAAATGTTGAGTGATTGCATTTCAGTGATGTGCCAAACGGGTATTAAGTGATGGGTAATGGGTGATGAGTGATGAGTATTGAGTGATAAGTGATGAGTGATGAGTGACGGAAATTGAGTGACGAAAATTGAGTGACCAAAAAAAGCTGGCCAAACAGCCTTTAAACTTTGTATCTCTTGTAGCTTAGATGAGCATCTCTATGCACAACTAAGCAAGTGAGCTTTGTGGCTCTTGTTTGTGATGAGTAAGATTAAGTTATCTCTTAAACTTAACACTCATATCACTCTTTTTGACGGGTAGGACTAGAAAATCCTAAGGGAAAGGCATAAATGACCATCTCACTATTGTTGCCCGCCAATCATAATATGACACCTGTATGCTTCGGCATAGCAAAAGTGCAGTGTCATAAAAAGTGCAGTGTCAAAGACATCCGTATGCTTCGGCATAGCAAAAGTACAATGTCTATGCTTAACATGTTGGGTATTTCTTTTCTCTCTTTATATGTCTATGCATGATATGCTTAAAAGAAAATATGCAAAGAAAATATAAAGCTAAAAGATTAAAATGCTTTAAATATGATTGCAAGCGTGTTTTCTAGGAGATGTGGGAGTCATAGGATGTAGCTCAAAGGTGATAGTCCCCATCAAACAGTTATGATTGTGTGTGAGTTAAAGTTATTTTCTCATATCTCAGATCGTCATAACATGTATACACATATGCAATCTTGCGATATTCTTCAAACACAACACGCAATATTCTTTGCTACTTTTGATACATGTGCAGGTACAATGTGATTTGGCCATCACAAGTGTTTACATGTGCTAATGTATGCTCACTAAACTGTCTTGACTTGTTTTTGAAATATAAAATTGGTTAGACTTGTTTAGTGTGTGTGTGTGTGTTTTTGAGGATCCATGTGCTAAATTTCTTGATTGAGAGATGATTTTGAAAGCTTAATATGTTGAGTGGATCAATGGTTGAGGTGCTTGTTGGATTGCATTCATGTTTGTATTTTTCACTTCTAGAAAAACTGATTTTCACTGATGACTCGACACCTCCTCGACACCTGGTCATCTGTCGAGCTTCTCAAGCTTTTTCTAATCGCAATCTCGACACCTGTCTCGACACCTGGTGGATCGATCTAGAAATCTTCTGTCTTCTCGATACCTTGTCAATCGATCGAGCATCTGATCTCTGAAATTGGTCTTGTACCTCGATACCTTCTCGACACCTTCAGCTGTCGACGACCATTTCCTCGATACCTTCCTCGACAGCTTCCTCGATACCTCTCGACACCTCAGCTGTCGAGATTTACTGAGGTGCCTATTTAAGGATCTGTCGCGATTTTCTCTCATTTCACTCGATCTCTCTCGATCTGTCCGAGGCGGTTCATCTCCCAAACACTTTTCTCTCACTCACATCTTCCAACCCACTTGGATCTTGACCATTCCTTGCTTCAATCACTTGGTAAGATCATTTTTCCCTTCCTTTTTCATGCATTTCATGTTTTGAAACCTAGGTTTTTGGGATTTTTGAAATTTTTGGGGTTTTTCAAAATTGATGAGTTTTTCTTCAAATTTTAGGTTGGTTTTCACTAAAATGTGTTCAAAATGTCATACATTGCATTTCATGTGCATTATAATGATATTTACATGCATTTAGATGTGTGTTCTATGTCTGCTAGGATTGGATTGGGCTGAGCCCATGATGTGTTTTTTTCCTTTGCATGTCACATGTTCATGCATTCCCATGCATATGTACTCATTGTTCAATATATCTGTCTTATTTGAACTGTTTTGGGACTTTTCTGATTGTTTCCCTCTCTATCTCTTTCTCATTCTTTTACGTTAGTAGTGTCTATGGCACCCAAACGTAAATCCACTCCTGCTCGAAACCCTCTGCGTTCTAGAGCGTCTTCATCTTCTGACTCTGCTCCTTTTAACCTTCGATTCCGTGATGGAGATGCTAGCTCTACTGATGAGATGTCTACATGACACTCTACCCTTTGTCACTCGTGACAAAAAGGGGGAGTAGTTTTGGGTTATGAGAGTAGTCATCTTAGGGGGAGAGTTAGTATAGGACATTTTGATAGGGGGAGTGTTGATATTTTTGAGGGATGTATGTGAGGTTTTGATGTATCTTTTCTTTTCTATTCTTTATAGATACATTGATCTTGTATATGAGGTCTTGTGACCAGTTTTACATACATTGTACTTATTTTCTATATATGTGGATGTATGTTTCTTTCACCTCTCTCTTCATGTGTTGTTTCTTCTCTATCTTTATACACATGTTCTTTATACTTGTATGCAATCTATTTATTTCTGTTTCACACAAGATGCCTTGATGAGTTTTGTTTAAAGTGTTTTAGAAATACAGGTTGTCAAAATCTACTTGCCATAAACTCTCTTCTTGCAAAGTTTTTCAAGAGTTTGTGTTAGGATAGATTTTATTGTATTCAACAAGTGAATATGAGTTGAGTGATTTATGACTTCTCTCATATCTTCATTTGTTTGTTGTGGTTTTGTCACGGATTGCCAAAGGGGGCGATTGTTAGGACATATGTGTGTTCACTTGATAAGAACATATGTCACTTATTTATGTAAATTGGCTAATCCTTTTGACAAAACGCACTCTACTTGTAATTGGGTAGTTTTAGGTGTTTTTAATACTTCAAGAAACAATGTTTCAAGATCAAGTGTTGAAGTCATCAAGTCTGTCCAAGAAAAAGCAAGCTGAAGTGCAAGTTCATTAATTCTCGACACCTTCTCGATAGCTCCTCGACACCTGCTATCTGTCGAGAATTACAAAATCAGCTTTTCTGATTTGATTTCCTTGGGATCCATGAATATGGTTTTGGGCCTTCTTTTCTTCTAACCCTAAACATATAAAAAGATTTTTTTAAGAGCCGTCAAATGAGACACAAGTTGCAAAAGCATTGAGCAATCTCTGTTCAAGCAAATTGTGATCAAAAGACGAAGTTCTTAAACTAGTTCATCTTCTCTCAAGAAGTTGCTGTGTATTTGCACCATAGGGTTTTGTAACCAAGCATCTTCCTGATCTTCATCGTGTATGATGAACTGAAGAACTTTGCAGCCAACCTCTTCTTCTTAGTTGGTGTTTGAAGTCGCGTACTGGGATCCGCGCATTGGTTAGTCACGTACTTGGGAGCCGTGCATCAAAGGTGGAAATTGTCACTACAGATCAAGTCCAATTGGGTATTGGGGTAAGGGTTCAACTGTAGGTTGGTAAGGTACTTGGGATTCCTTTACTTGTAACCGCTTGATTTGATAATAGTGGAGTTTCGGGAGTGGTGACCTGAAAATCACCCGGTGGGGTTTTTGCCGTAAGGGTTTTCTCTATTCGTAAACAAATCACCGTGTCATTTAATTTCCGCTGCATATTTAGTTTTGGTGATTTGTTTGTGCTTCCACGTATTTGCATGTTAAATTGATTAATTAATAACTTGACTAATTAATTAATTGGTTTAATCACAAGGGGTCATTCAGTTTGTGGCCTATCAATATGATTTGAGAAGCTTCATCTGTAAAACCTTTTTGATCAATTATATCTAAGAATTTTGAGGCTTCAGCCTTCATTTTGCTTGTTAATTATATATATACACAGGGACGGAGCCAGAGCTAAAGGTTTGGGGGGGCCAATTTTGGACTTTAAAAAAAAAATTGCAACTTCAGGAATAGAAAATTTTTCTGGTCAATTTAATATTTTATCATCTATTTGGGTCAACAATTCAAATTGAATTGTTGAGATTGGATATGTTTTTAAGACCACATTATCTAGCCTCATGTTCTATCATAGTCTCTTCTCTTGCCACATTAGCAAGGCATTTTAAAGCCCAATTGACACTTTTTTTTTTTGAATGCTATTGACACTTGGTTTGACAAATTCTATCCACTTTACAATCTCTCTAATATCATTAATTGACTTTCGTAACTCATAAAGACAATAAATATCGCTGATAATGTTACAAACAACTAACATTCTTCCACTATGGTCATCAATGGATTCAACGAATATCAAGATAGTCAAAGAATAAACATTCAACATAGGAGTAGCCTTTGTGCAGAGCAGAGGAGTAGCCTACGTGTGGGAATGGGAGGATTTTTGTCTAATATTTTGGTCATTAAGAAATAGAATTTAGGCTAATTTTGATACTGAGAATCCAAAAAATGTAATACGAGAAATTGATTTGGGTTAAAATTAAAAAGCTTGTTTTTTAATTCCTTTTGTTTTGTTTCATTCCATTGCTTTGTTCCTTGTATATATAAGCAGAGCTGTACTTTTCCTATTCATTCAATGAGAAATTGCTTTCTCTCATCTTCATCTCTGAGTAAGAAGAGACTAATAATGACCAAGTTTAATTTTTTTTTTAGGCTAATTGAACATTAAATATACCTATAAAAAAAGTTTCCCCAAAATCCAGGGGGGGCAATGGCCCCCCCCCCCCCCCCCCCCGGTCAAAGAGTAGCTCCGTCCCTATATATACACATATTTTTATCTACCTTGCAGTTAGCGACTAATTTTCTTTTCTTCTTCCTCTCTTCTTTTTTTTTTTTTTTGGGTGTGTGTGGCTGGATAGCATGGGCCTCAGATTTAAGTTGGGCTCACAATGACGTTTTGAGCCTGCCCTAGGAGCTGTTTTTTAAACTTAAAATGCCAGTTTTTTTTCCTCCTCCAATCCTTGGAATAAGCTCAAGCTTATTGTTAAAGATATCAAACCCAATTCTAGTCAAGCCTAAGCCCAATCCTTGGGGTGCAAACAAAATGTTCTGCTTGTACCTGCAAGTCTATTAAGTATTAAGTAATATATATATATATATATATATATATATATATATATAAAAGAAGAAGAGTATAAACTATAAAGACAAGAGGGAACACATAAATTACGTGATTTGGCTTACAGTCTAAATATATGGAGAAAAACCCACTCTTAGGGTGTGTTTGCTTGGAGGTGAAATAAGATGGATGAAAAACTTTGGAGAGAAAATGAATTTGTGTGTTGTTTGGTTGGAAAAAGGGGAAAGAAAACTTTTATGTAGGGCTTAGACATTTTTCACTTGGGTTCACACAAAATTTGTCTCTCCAAAATAGAGAGAAAATTGGGTGGTTTTTTTTTTTTTTGGTTTCCTGGGCAACATTGCTTCCTCTTTATATATATGTAGGGTCAGGATTTGTAGCCCAAGCCCAAAACAATGAATTTGTAGAGAGTGGGTGAAAGAGCTGGGCTAGTTGTGAATTTAGCAACTGTTAACTATGATATCTTGGAATGAATCAACGTAAAAACATACTAAGAAGCTAAATAAACTGATGTCCGAAGAGGTTTATTTATTGATTGAACAGTGAATTCATTTCTCAGAGCTACAGTAAAACCTTTCTTTCTCTCTTATTATCTTTTTTCCGATCCCTCCTCATCAAAGGCTTCTTTCATTTATATAGTCCTCTTCTCCATCATCTTCATCGTACACTTGTTCTTCATCTAAGCATTCACTTGAGTGCATGTCACATCAGGTATCTTCTTTTGCTCTCCATGAGTGGTGGTATCTGAGGTTGCACTGTTCGGGGGTCTTCTCCACATAAATGCGGCCAGGAAAATTGCTGCAGTGCATTAAATACGGTGGTAGCAGCTTTTTCTTTTAGATATTTCTCTATTCTTATCATCTTCATGCATGTCTGAAGCTTATCACTATCACTAGGACCACTGGAAGATCACTCGACCCTCCCAATTATCTGCTTGACCGAGATTCTTCATATCCGAGGAGAATACACTCTTCGGACAACGGGTGATCTCTTCGGACTGTACCCCTCGTTCATTTCCAGGTATATCCCTTCCACACGGACTTCTTCTCAGCCATTTTCTTCTCTTCGGACACACAGTAATCTTCAAATAGGGCCCTAGGTCCAATATATAATGTTGGGCTTTTACCCCCCACAATATATATATATCTTTTGATTTCTTGGGCGTGGTGCTTTGTGTTTATTTGTTTGTTTGTTTGTTTGTTTTTTTTTTTTTTTTTTTTTTGACTTCCTAGGTGTGGTGCTTTGTGTGTTTGTGTTTATTTATTTATTTATTTTTTTAATTTTTTTTGTTTAGCTAGAAATGATTTTTTTAAATAAATATGGGTGACTATTTTTCTTTTTTTGGTTGCTTATCACTTTTTTGTTTTTATTGGGCATCATTTTTTAATAAGGGTATATGAGTAAATTTATACAAACTCATTTTTTCCATCCTTCCACTTTTTCACTCCAAACCAAACAAAAATGATGGAAATTAAAATATTTTCTATCCTCTCACTTTTTCACCCCTCCAACCAAACACACCCTTAATGACTATGTCCTTACTATACTAAATTGTATATATTTTGTTTTACAATGAACCTAATATGGTGTATTTATAAGGATAGTACAAGAAAAATTCTTTGTTTGAAAATTAAATATTGGACTTGAACCCTGAGTATAACTGAGCTTAATATCTATGACACTTAGTAATAGTGTTTTTTTTTTCCCAATTTTTTGGAGGACACATTTTAATTGTTAAAATAGTTTAATGTCAACCAGTGACTCTTGTCAACCTCAACTAATTTAATTGGTAAAATATTTTTTTCATTGTATAATAAATTTGGAACAGTGTAATTGGTGAAGACTCAAAGTGGTAGCGATAATAGTGTGAATCAATTTTCGAAATTTGACTATAATTTTTTTTCGAAATTTGACTATAATTTTTTTTCTTAGTTGAAATAATAGAAATGCTTTATTGATATAATAACAGAAAAACCATTTTACAGTCCTCTGGTTACATGCTAGTGGCTACGCCTGCGTGGTTTGCATTAGGTCCAATCCCAGGCCCAGCTAAGGTCCAATCGGCATGATGTGGGCTCTTTTGTCTGGCTGCTTCAGGGACTCTCCCACCACGAAGCAAAATGGGATCTAACTTCTAACCTTTGCATTTGTTTATTTATTTACTGTTAAAATATTTTTTTGGTCTTTAAATTTTTTAAAATTTGTTTTTCATAAACTTTAAAAAGTTTTTTTTTTTTTTTCATTTTTAAATTTGATAAATATAATTTTTTTTACGGTGGTTATAGAGTTTCAAAAAATTTCAAGTGTACCCTTCTATCAATCGAAAATATAAAATTATATTTAAGATATTATTATTATTACATGTGGGGGTAAAAGCCTAACCTTATATATTGGCATGGGGCCCTATTTGAAGATTTGAAGATTACTGTGCATCCAAAGAGAAGAAAGTTGTTAAGAAAGAGTCCGTGTGGAAGAAATATACCTAGAAATGAGTGAGGAGTATAGTCCGAAGAGATCACCAGTAGTCCGAAGAGGTCATTCTCCTCGGATATAAAGAGCCTTGGTCAAGCAGATACCTGGGAGGTTGAAGTAATCCTTCTAACGATTTCAATGATAAGGATAGGCTTCTGGCACATATGGAGATGGTAGGAACGGAAAAATATCTAGAAGACAAGCTGCAACCACCACATTAAATGCACTGCAGTTGCTTTTCTAGCCGCATTAATATGGAGAAGACCCCTGAACAGTATAATCACAACTACCACTACTCACAGAGAGCTAAAGAAGATACCTGATGGGACATGCACTCAAGTGGATGCTTAGATGAAGAACAAGTGGACGATGAAGATGACAGGAGGGGGTGCTATATAAAGAGGAGAGGCCTCTAATAAAAAAAGGGAGGAAAGAAAAAGGAAGAAGCAGAAGAGAGTAACTTTACTGTAGCACTAAGAGTTGTAATCACCTTTCATTCAATAATACTCCTCTTCGGACATCCATTTGTTGAGTTTTTCAAGTGTGTTTCTATGTTAATACATCTCTTAATACCATAGTTGACTATTGTTTAATTCACAACCAGCTCAGCTCTTTCACCCACTCTCTACAAATTCATTGTTTTGGGTTCATTGAGCTCATAATCCAAACCTTTTGGGCTTGGGCTACAAAAACTGACCCTACAATTGGCGCCATCTGTGGGGAGAGCTTGAGCGAAAGTGGAAGCAACAGTTGATAATGGCTGAACCATGACAACAACTAGTAGAATTTAGGGCATCCCAACACGTAGACCATTTTCTTAATTTGGAGCGGAGACAAGATCGTGAAGGTAGCGTGCACATTGCGCATACTGGTCGAAGCCAGCCGCATGGTGGAAGTCATGTGTCTCATGCAGAGAAGAACCAAAATTTGCAACTAGAGATTGAAAAGCTAAAAAGGGAGCTGCGCCATGCAAAGAGGAAACAAATTTCTTCGTACTCTGATGAAGATTCCGATGACGAACAGGACGTCACTTACAAGCAGAAATCTCAAACACCAGGTAGTGAAACCTTTTCCTACGAAGAAGAGCATCATCACAAGAGGCAACCTCGAAGCCCATCACGTGGAGGCGTAAGGAACGATGCTATGAGCAGGGCTTTGAATCAAATCTCTAGGTCACCTTTTACACGCAGGATCGAAGAAGCGATACTTCCTCGGCGTTTCAACCAGCCAACGTTCACCATCTATAATGGTAAAACGGACCCTGTGGAACATGTGAGCCACTTTAATCAAAGGATGGCTGTCTACTCCAGAGATGAAGCTCTGATGTGCAAGATCTTCCCTTCCAGTCTTGGACTGATAGTGATGAAGTGGTTTGACAGCCTGGAAGAAAACTCTGTCAATTCCTTCAAAGAGCTCACTCAAGCATTTGGTTCCTGTTTTGTCACATGCCGAAGAGTGGCCAGGCCCTTGTCTTCGCTGCTATCCTTGAGCATGCAAGAGGGCGAAACCTTGAAAACGTATTCCGATAGGTACTGGGAGATGTTTAATGATATGGAGGGCAATTTTGATAGGATGGCCCTTAGCACGTTTAAGCTCGGCCTCCCCACGGACCATGGTTTAAGGAAATCTTTAATTGGTAAGCCAGTTACTAACATGCGTCAGCTCATTAACTGTATTGAAAAATATAAAAGAGTTGAAGAAGATCAACAGCAAGGGAAGGGAAAGGATAAGATTATCCCCCAGGAGAGGAGGGATTTCAGGTCGGACCGTTACAATAGCAGCAAACTGCGGAGAGATTTTGTTGGGCAATTAGGATCGACAAATCCTCAAGCAGTCAATACTGTATTCAAAGAGCCAGTACACCAAGTTTTGGAAAAGATCAAGAACGAGCCATTCTTCAGGTGGCCGAATAAGATGGTGGGAAACCTTGAGAGGCGTAATCATAATCTCTACTACCAGTACCATCAAGACCATGGGCATACCACAAAAGATTGCAGGAGCCTGTGGGATCATTTGGACCAACTGGTCAACGAAGGTAAACTAAGACACCTCTTGCACCACTCCAGCGGCCGAGGAGGGCAGATGAGCTCAGGGCCCCGAAGAGATGACTCTTCAAAGCCGCCATTGGGAACTATTAACATCGTCTTCGCCGCACCGGGAAGAACAGGATCCTGGCCATTGAAGGTTATGTTGGTAGTCCGATCACCCGCAGGGGATTTCGACTAAGGTTCAAAGAGAGCTAAGTCGGGTGCTCAACTGGTTATAGGGTTCTCGGACGAGGACAAGATTGGGACCATCCAACCCCATGATTACGCTTTAGTAATCACCCTAAGAATTGGAGGGTATGATGTGAAGAGGGTAATGGTGGACCAGGATAGTGCGGTAGAGATAATGTATCCTGATCTCTACAAAGGGCTAGGCCTAAAACCTCAAGACTTAACACCATACAATTCCCCCCTTGTGAGTTTTGAAGGAAGGGTTGTCACCCCGAAAGGCCAGATACGATTACCTATGTAGACCGACTCAGAGATGGTAGAGGTGGATTTCATAGTTGTAGACGTGTATTCGCCCTATACGGCAATTGTAGCCAGACCTTGGCTTCATACACTATGAACTGTTTCCTCTACTTTGCATCAGAAAGTTAAGTATCCATCTGAAGGACAAGTTTGTGAGATCCGAGGAGATCAATCCGCAGCCAGACAATGCTTAGTGGCTGCCATCCAACACAAGCCCGAAGCCGAGTCCTCATCCAAGGCCGAAAGGGGTTTATAGCAGTTAAAGTCTCGGGTATTGCCCGTCGAAGATACAGACGAGAGCGCTAGGTGCGAAGATTTAACAAAAGTTATCATCGGAGACAATCCAGAAAAATTCTTTCAAGTTGGATCTCAACTACCTCTGCAGGAGAAGGAGTTAGTAGAATTCCTTAAGAGAAACCTTGACGTATTCACCTGGAACGCTTACGAAGCCCCAGGGGTAGATCCAGAATTCATATGTCACCATCTGAAGGTCAACCCACTGATTACCCCTAAGAAGCGACCTCCTCGGCGCCCATCCAAGGAGCATGCTGATGCAGTAAGAGAAGAAGTAGCGAAGCTCAAATAAGCTGGAGCTATTAAAGAAGTTTTTTACCCGGAGTGGCTAGCGAATACTGTGGTGGTGAAGAAGAAGAATGGGAAATGGCGAGTATGTGTAGACTTCACTGACTTAAATAAGGCTTGTCCTAAAGATCCATTCCCTATGCCAAAAATTGATCAGCTAGTGGATGCCACTGTTGGCCACCCTCGGATGAGTTTCCTAGATGCTTTCCAAGGTTACCACCAGATACCACTAGCCCTGGATGATCAGGAGAAGACTGCTTTTGTCACCCCTATTGATAACTACCACTATAAGGTGATGCCATTTGGTTTGAAAAACGCGGGATCAACCTATCAAAGAATGATGACAAGGATGTTTGGGCCACAGCTGGGTAAAAATATCGAGGTTTACATAGATGACATAGTGGTGAAAAGCAAGATTGTTGCCGAACATCTGAAGGACCTTAAAAGTAGCTTTGAAGTTCTAAGAAAGTACAAGCTATGCCTAAACGCTTCCAAGTGCTCATTTGGTGTGGGGTCAGGCAAGTTTTTGGGGTACATGGTGACTCACAGGGGAATTGAGGTTAATCCCGATCAGATAAAGGCCATCAACAATTTACAAGCTCCTCGGAATCCCAAGGAAGTTCAGAAACTGATTGGAATGACTGCTGCCCTGAACCGATTCATCTCCCGATCAGCAGATAGGTGTAGACCTTTCTTCTCGTTGATTAACAAATGGAAGGGATTTGAGTGGACCGAAGAATGTGCTGTAGCCTTTCAGCAACTTAAGGACTATCTGGCTCGGCCACCAATCATATCCAGTCCTAAGCCAGATGAAGTCTTGTTTGCCTACATTGTTGTAGCTCCTTATGCTGTGAGCTTGGTGTTAATACGAGCAGATTGTGGTGTACAAAAGCCAGTTTATTATGTAAGTAAGTCGTTGCATGAAGCCGAGATCCATTATTTGCCACTGGAGAAAGCCATCCTAGCAGTGGTGCTTGGTACACGGAAGCTACCTCATTATTTCCAAGCCCATACAGTCATTGTTCTCACCCAGCTCCCGCTCAAGGCTATACTACGAAGTGCTGACTACACTGGGAGGATTGCTAAATGGGGTACGATCTTAGGGGCTTTTGATATCAAATACACGCCTCGCACATCGATCAAGGGCCAAGTCCTTGCGGATTTGGTGGCCGAGTTCACAGAGCCCCAATTAGAAGAAGTAACGCCAACACCGGACATGGATGAAAAATCAGTTGGCATGATTTCTCAACAAAGCCTCTCCCATTAGGAAGTGTACGTAGATGGCGCAGCGAACCAGAAAGGTTTTGGAGTGGGGCTAGTGCTGATATCCCCCGAAAAAATCATCATTGAAAAGTCTTTAAGGCTGGACTTCTCAGCAACAAATAATGAGGCGGAATATGAAGCTCTACTGATGGGAATGGCTATGGTTCGAAGAATGGGAGGAAAGTCAATTGAGGTGTTCTCGGACTCGAGGTTAGTCGTCGGTCAAGTACAAGGTGAGTTTGAGGCGAAGGATGAAAGAATGCGAGGATACTTGAGCCGAGTTAAATGTCTGCAATCGGAGTTTAAATCTTTCAATTTGCTACACATTCCCAGGAATGGTAATGCACATGCTGATTCTTTGGCCACACTCGCTACCTCTTCGGCACAAGATTTGCCGAGAGTTATCCTCGTCGAGGACCTGCATAAGCATACGGAGGCAAGAAGAGAGGTAGTCCAAATTCACCAAATCAGGGCCGGACTCAGCTGGATGGATCCTATAATTAAATTCTTGAAAAAGGATATTCTGCCTGAAGAAAGGGGGGAAGCCGACAAAATTCGGAGGAAGGCGACCAGATTCTGGCTATCCGAGGACCAGAAACTATATAAACGCTCCTATTCAGGACCGTACTTATTGTGTATGCATCCTGAGGCGGCTGAGTTACTACTAGACGAATTACATGAAGGAATTTGTGGGAGCCACACTGGAGGTAGGTCCTTGGCTCACCGAGCCATCACTCAAGGTTATTGGTGGCCGAACATGCAAAAAGAAGCCCACGAGTATGTTAAAAAGTGCGATCAATGTCAGCGATTTGCCCCGAACATTCATCAACCAGGGGGAACTCTTAACCCCCTATCCAGCCCATGGCCTTTCGCCCAATGGGGCTTAGATATCGTGGGACCATTCCCTAAAGCTGCAGGAAACAAGAAATACCTTCTGGTCGGCACAGACTATTTCACAAATTGGGTCGAAGCTGAACCACTGGCCAACATCAGAGACGTAGATGTGCAGAAGTTTGTATGGAAGAATATTGTCACTCGATTTGGGGTTCCTCATACTCTCATCTCGGACAATGGCCTACAGTTCGATAGCAAAGCATTCAAGAATTATTGTAGCGAACTGGGAATCATAAACAGATACTCCACTCCTACTTATCCCCAGGGTAATGGGCAAGCAGAAGCTGTCAACAAGGTCATAGTAAATGGCTTAAAGATGAGACTAGACGATGCGAAGGGCAAATGGGTGGAAGAATTGCCACATGTACTTTGGGCCTACAGAACTACACCTCGCCGATCTACTGGAGAGACCCCCTTCTCAATGACTTATGGGGCTGAAGCTGTCATACCTTTGGAGACTAGGTTCCCAACATTGAGAACTAGTTCGTTCAGTCCGACCGGCAATAATGAGCAGCTAGAGAAGAGTTTGGACCTGATTAAGGAAAGAAAGGAAAGTGCAATGGTTTGGCTGGCACATTACCAACAAAAGCTCCGGCAGGGCTATGATGCCAATGTAAGGCTAAGGCCTCTAGAACCTGGTGATTTGGTGCTGAGGAAAGTTGTGGACACTGCAAAGAACCCAGCTTGGAGAAAGTTAGGACCCAATTGGGAAGGGCCATATCGTATTACTTAGGGGCTGGCATTGGGGCATATTTTCTAGAAGACCTAGATAGTCATGTAATACCACGCCCTTGGAATGTAAATAATCTCAAAAGGTACTATTATTAATCGAATCTTTTCGTCAATCAATATGCCAATTCGTTATGTGAAATGTTCTCAATAAGTGTTTAAACTTAAATCCAATCATGCCTGTAGTCCTCGGACCAGATGATTTGGGTTAGTTAACACTCGGTTACAATTCTCATAAGTGTTTAAACTTAAATCCAATCATGCCTGTAGTCCTCGGACTAGATGATTTGGGTTAGTTAACACTCGATCACAATTCTTATAAGTGTTTAAATTTAAATCCAATCATGTCTGTAGTCCTCGGATCAGATGATTTGGGTTAGTTAACACTCGGTCACAATTCTTCTAAGTGTTTAAACTTAAATCCAATCATGCCTGTAGTCCTCGGACTAGATGACTTGGATTAGTTAACACTCGTTTACAATTCTCCTAAGTGTTTAAACTTAAATCCAATCATGCCTGTAGTCCTCGGACCAGATGATTTGGGTTAGTTAACACTCGTTTACAACTCTCCTAAGTGTTTAAGCTTAAATTCAATCATGTCTGCAGTCCTCGAACCAGATGATTTGGGTTAGTTTACACTCGTTCACAGTCGTCTTAAGTGTTTAAACTTAAATTCAATCACGCCTGCAGTCCTCGGACCAGATGATTTGGGTTATTTTACACTATATTATAGTTATTATTAACGTATAAATTTAACAAATCATGCCTAAATAACCTCGTCTTATAGTCGTAAGTATTTGAATAATCTGACATCAATGCTTAGTAATAGTCTTTGTTGGTATTCAAGAAAAACTATAATACCTTAACCTCATTCATTGCATTCAATATTTGATAACAATCCTTGTGTGACCTATTTCTTCCAGTATTTGAATAAGTTGTTTGCATCATTGGCACGACATCATTATTAAGTCTGCCTATATTACCATAATTACGATTTATAGCTATTTGCAATAATAATAAATCTCATAACATGTGCGCCGAAGACACTAAAGATAAAAGAGATGATTTCATTGATAAAAAAAAAAAAAAGTAGTTTACAATCCCTTACATAAAAGAAAAACTAATTCAAGTATGAAATAAAAACTCCTAAATGTCTAAGCCTTCATCTGAGGGGCCAAAGGGTCAGCAGCCTGACTGGACTGAGCAGCAGCAACTTCTGGGGCTTGGTCCTTGGATTCTGGAAGGGTTTTCTTTTTCCCCAAGTCTTTGCCCTTATCTTGGGAAGCCTTGGTTTGCTTGCCCTGATCACCAGACTGACCGGACATCTTGGGATCCTCAGCTGGCTTGTCTTGATCACCAGGTTGATCAAACTCCTTGGAGGCCTCAAGATTGGTAGGAGGGACTTGGCTGATCAGGGATTGCTCCGAAGCCTCTTGGAGTTGTGTGGGAGGAGAGGGATCAGACCCTGGGAGTTCTCGAATATCAGGGTCGTAGTATATACTCCCAGGTAGTCTCAAGTCGGATTCCATAGAGACTCCAGCAGCATCCAACGCTTTTCCCCAAGTTACATTGCAGTACTCTTGGCTGACCGCGACAAATTGCTTCGTAAGGTTGGCTTGGGTCTCCTCCACCCCAAGCGTTTATGCTGCCTGTCTTTCGGCCTCCACTGCCTCCTTGGCCAACTGGGCGTTTTTCTCGGCCAATTGAGCAGCTTCCTAGGCTTTTTGAAGCTCAGCCTTAAGACCTTTCACCAATTCTCTCTCTGTCGCCAAGTTAATCTCCACCATGTTCAGTTGTTTACGTTGCTTTTCGAACTGCTTCTCAGTAGTTTTAAGGCCAACATCAAGGCTATTCCTCTGATTGGTCATGTCTTTTAACTGCTCGGACAGATGAGCATATTCCTCCTTCAGGCTACCTAGAGATTTTTTCTCCTCAGACCGAGAGTGGGCCTCTGCTTGGGCTTCAATATAGGACTTCTTGTTCCACTCCTCGGCCACATAAACTTGCTGAGTAATCTACATAACAAAAAATTTCAATATATAGAGCAAAGAAAAAGGGTAAGTAAAAGAGATCAGCACCTTAATTAAGCGGATCAGTTCAGTTACCATGGCTAAATCCCTCTTAAGGGATAGGAAGAGCTCGTATTGGTTGAAGCGCCTATAAGACTCCATATCCTTTGGAAGGAGAAGTGGCTGCTCCAAGGCCTCAGCAACGAGACCTGCCTTCCCCCCATTGTAATTTATGAGGGAGGTCTCCCAGGGGATTGGAGCACCATCCAATTCCAGCCTTGGGGACCAGGTGCGAGGTCCTCGGCGCACATCAGCCACGAGGGCTTCATCTCGACTCTCTGTAGACGAAGCTCTCTTGCTCTGGTGATTTTTAACCACCTTTTGTTGTTTGGTCCCTTTTGGAGGCGCTACCTCCATTCCTTCATTGTCAGCAAGGGGTCTCTTCTTCTTCAGATCTAGCAATTGCTTGGTACCGAGATCCAGAGGAACCTGAGGAGGTGGTGAGGAAGACTCACAGTTGGTTGGGACGTATCGGCCCCTTTGGGCTCAGCTTTTTTACCTCTATTCTTCATTAAGCTCCTTAAATCCGTCATATCTTCTTCCTCCGAAGAGTCTTCTGGAAGAGTAGTTGTCAAAACAGGAGGGCGAACACTAGACTGCCTGTCGGTTTCCTCCTCGGCATCTGAAACTTGTATCACCTGAACCCCTCCTGAAGCTTCTCCTTCGAACTTGAACTTGTCAATCTGCTCGTCAAGCGAAGGGGTTGAAGAAGCAACTCTTTCACCTGCTGCTACTGGTCCGAAAGGAACCTGTTGAATTGGCTGGAAGAGTAATGGCACACCCTGTGGATTTGGATATGGCACGGGCGCAAGATCAAACGGAGCTAGAAAATCCTTCTGAGCAACGTCTATGCGGTTGATGTGATAGTATCCCTGTCTTATCGCGTTGCCAATCGGCTGAAAATCCTTCGGTTTTGCCGTGTAACCAAGAATAAGAGGAACCGACCGGAGTTGCCCGTCTTCACTGACAAAAATTTCTGATCGTAATAAATAATTGAGCGCAGCAATGTTTGTGAGACTGAGCCAAGGAGAAACGTGTTCTTTATCTGTTAACATCACAACAGAACTTAGTCAGAAACTTGAAAATAATGATACAAAGAAAGGACAAAATTGTTGAAAAACGGAGATCCTAAATCTACTGTTAGTAAACCTAAATCTAGGATATCCTACCTGGCTCTCCTGGTTTGGTTGAGCAATGAAGACCGTTATGCCACGCGCCCGAGACGATCACATAGTCGTCTTTCATCCCTTTGTTAGATTTGGGAAGGCAGGAGACGAGCCTAACAACGTCGGATCGGGATTTAAGATAATATCCCGCTCCTTTCTGGCTGTGACACTCGTACATGTGTACCATGTCGAGCCAGGTGAGTCCCAATCCTAGATGACGGTTCAAATCATCAACTGCTCCTAAGATTCTAAAGACATTAGGCGCACATTGTTTAGGACTAAGCCTATGGTTTCGGAGGTAATTACTGGTAATGGGGCCCATAGGAATAGTCATCCCCCCTTCTAGAAAGGCGATGATGGGGATTATAACTTCGCCTACCTTCCGATCTGTTAGTATTCTTTCTGGAGGACAATACCTCAAACCCACATCTTGAGGTATGCGATATGTTGCCCTAAATTCCTCCATCTGGGCGGGGCTATCCACCATATACTGAAATCTACCCATCTCAATTAAACAGAAAGAAGGAAATACTAAACGTAGCGACTAAGGAGTGATTATTCGAAGGCCGAGGAAGCTGGCCGAAGAGAAGACGAAAGGTTTGAGTAGAGGAGAACTTACATAAACTAAATCGGAGAATGATCTTCGAACTCGCAGAAAGATTCTTACAGACTCTGGGAAAAACTAGGAGTGATGTTTGGAAGAGCTTGGTGGATTCGAGTGCTTGAATTCGCTGGGTAATCTGAGAATTTGCAAAGTAAAGAAGAAATAACCTCTTCTGAGGCTTTATATATGGGGACAGATGGAAAGGCAGGAGTCATCCCGCCCAAATTCTGAGGAAGAATCACGTCCGTTGGATCAATAGTCCACCGTTGGATACCAGAGACAAAACGCCGCCTGGAGTAATTAATAGCGCTTTGGGAATACTGAAACGACAGCAGCAATGATGAAGCGCCTGCATCTCTGCCCACACACGTGTAAGTCCAGATATTTGTGTGTTTTGAGTTTTTATTTCGTGACAAGTCAAAATCCTATTTTTTTCTCCTCGGATGCGAGGGAAAAATTAAAATTTTGAGGGGCTATTGTGGGGGGCAAAAGCCCAACCTTATATATTGGGCCTGGGGCCCTATTTGAAGATTTGAATATTACTGTGCATCCGAAGAGAAGAAAGTTGTTAAGAAGGAGTTCGTGTGGAAGAAATATACTTGGAAATAAGTGAGGAGTATAGTCCGAAGAGATCACCAGTAGTTCGAAGAGGTCATTCTCCTCGGATACAAAGAGTCTTGGTCAAGCAGATACCTGGGAGGTTCAAGTAATCCTTCTAACGATTTCAATGATAAGGATAGGCTTCAGGCACGTATGGAGATGGTAGGAACGGAAAAATATCTAGAAGACAAGCTGCAACCACCACATTAAATGCACTGCAGCTGCTTTTCTGGCCGCATTAATGTAGAGAAGACCTCTGAACAGTATAATCACAACTACCACCACTCACAGAGAGCTAAAGAAGATACCTGATGGGACATGCACTCAAGTGGATGCTTAGATGAAGAACAAGTGGACGATGAAGATGACGGGAGGGGATGCTATATAAAGAGGAGAGGCCTCTGATAAAAAAGGGGAGGAAAGAAAAAGGAAGAAGCAGAAGAGAGTAACTTTACTGTAGCACTAAGAGTTGTAATCACCTTTCATTCAATAATACTTCTCTTCGGACATCCATTTGTTGAGTTTTTCAAGTGTGTTTCTATGTTAATACATCTCTTAATACCATAGTTGACTATTGTTTAATTCACAACCAGCCCAGCTCTTTCACCCACTCTCTATAAATTCATTTTTTTGGGTTCATTGGGCTCATAATCCAAACCTTTTGGGCTTGGGCTACAAAAACTGACCCTACATTACACATCTTACCAACTAACTAAAACAATAAAAAAGAAAAAGAAAAAAAAAAGAAAAAGAAAAAACTCTTCTCCATTAATAAAAATCTTCATTCCCACTTTGAGTATTCCACGTTATACTACACCAATCATAATTTCACACTTTTTTTTTTCCTTATAAAATAACTATAGCTTCAAATGAAAAAAAAAAAAAAGGAAGAAGAAAAAAAAAAAAAAACACCTAAAAAACATAACATATTGAAATTTTGAAGCAATAAAAGTGGGATAAATGATTTTTTTTTCCCCTTTTAGCCAATGAGCTTATATCTTGGATGACACCTTCCCCACTAACCTAACTCCATGTGGTGGCTCCAAACTCACCTCCCCACCCCTTCCAAAAAAAACACGAAACTGCTTCTTACTTGTCACTTTTGTTACTAAATAATTTCATTCTAAATTTTTAGCATGAAATCAATCGAAGAAAAAAAAAAGAAAAAGAAAAAGAAAAAAAAAAGAGCATTAAATATCTAAGGATGTAACATTATTTCACAGTCGCTAACATTAGGGGTGGCAATTTTTATCCATATCCATGAACCCATCCATTACCCACCTTATTTGGATAAGTCTTAACCCAACCCATTTGAGTATTTGGGTTAAATGGATAAAGACCCATTTGGTTATTTAATTAGATGGGTCTAAATGGATAAATCCACTAATACCCACTAAACCCATCTAAAATTTAAAATTAAATAAACCCACTAATACCCAATAAAACCCTCTAAAATCTAAAACTTAAATAAACAGTATGACCTTAGTCTCACTCTCAGTCATATTTTCTCAATAACCAAACACTTTCCCATACACTTTATCCTCTAGATTTCTAAGCCCAAACACTTTCCCTCAAATTTTCTCAGTAACCAAATAAAGACTAACAGAAAAAGAGCGACCCAAATGAAACGAACCTATCAGACATGGAGGCAATGGCTTTAAAAGCCTAAAGAAGCGAGTGAGTTCGTTGGTAGAGAAGATGAGTTATCGGAGTGTGAGGGAATCTCTAATCGGAGGGAGGAATATTCCGGCGGTTTCCCAGCACTATTGAGGTCATAGTCTGACCTCGATCTCCAACTCCAATTCCAAGGTCGAAAGCTCCGCCGCCGTCGCCGACAAGGACTTGGATCTCTTCTCCAAAAATCGCCGTACTCTCTCTGTCACCTCCTCCGACGAATCTTCCAATGGTACATTGCACTCGCACGCACAAAACCACGTCGTTTTCAATAGTTGTTTGGAATTGAAATGATCACCGACATTTCCTTCCATTTTTTAGAGTAGTTGAGTTGTGAAACGAAAATTGATGCTCAATCAGTTACGTTAAACTACGTCGTTTTAGTAATTGTGCTTTGGAGTTTGGTCTGTTATTTATTTTTCAGTTTTCAACTGGGGAATATTCTTCTTTTTAATTTTTGTTTTTAAAGTTTTTAACAAGTTATTTATTTATTTGGGTTATATTGGGTTAAATGGGTGGGTTTCTAATTAAATGGGTTGGGCGAGTAATGGATAATTAATTTATATATAAACGGGTCATAAATGGATAAATGGGTAATTACACATCCAACCCATTTATGACCCAGCCCACCCATTTGCCACCCCTAGCTAACATAAAGGTGGATCACACATAAATGATAGAACTCACATTTATGTGAGAATGAGGTGTAGTACACTTGGTTTACAGAGTAGTTTCTCAAATACCGAAGGAACACTCTCAAAAACAAGAAAAAATCTATTGTTTTTAGAAAAAAAAAAAGAAATACAAAAGGAATATTCCCTTCCACATAATTAACAAGAGCAATTTTTGGGGTATTATAAATTTTACTACACATGACACACAAGATTTGATGTTTTAACTTCTATATACCAAAAAAAAAAAAAAAGGTTAATTAAAAAAACTCATTTATTCAGTTTGATATAACACCAATCAAAGTAATTATCATGTCAACTTGTAATTATTTTTGTAATAACAAGCATGGAAGATCTATTCTCATTAGAGGAGGAATATTGATAGACATAATTTTTATTGTCCATCTCTATCACACAATGTAATTGTACTTTTATTATTCTTAAAATTTTGCCCCATAGGTTGGGCCTTCCCTTTTAGTAATGTTATAAAGGAAATTTTTTTTTTTATTATCTCCATGAATGATATTATATGCATCTTACAACATATGGATTTCATATGTTTGACAATGACTTATGGAGAGGATATCTCTTGCACATGCTCCATGGAACGGACGTATGTAGGAGATGATATATTGTTATGACTTATAAGACTATTTAAGTGAAAGGAAAATGCTTAAGTTGTATAAAGTTTGCATGAATTAGAAAATGGATTTTAAAATTTTTATTAAAAAGAAAAAAAAAATCACTAATGATCTTGTTTTTCCTGAACTGAAAACAGAAAACACCTACCCAAATAAATTTTTAAATTTTTTTTATTAATTTCTAGAAATTTTAAAATTCAGCCAGATTTGCACACATTTTTTAATTATTTTTTAAATACTTTTGAGGGAAGATTTGCCCAAATTTAAGCAAGGAAAAGTAGATAATCATTCTCTCGCCACTCTTCCTGTTTTAAACATGACATCACCTTTTCACATCTTAAAACGTGTACATCAATGCATTATTTGTGGATATTGTGTTAAGCAATGGATATAAAATGAGTGTAATACAATATTTAACCTAACAAAGTTGTAAATTTTTATTTTATTTTTGAGACAAAGTTGTGAAATAGCCATAAATTGAAACAAAGTAACATAGACGCATCAAATGCTGTTAGCTCAACTGGTAAAGTTTCTGATAGTTGAATAAGATATCTGAGGTTCAATCTCCTCTTACACCAAAAACTGATTGGTATCTTGGTCTGATGATAAAGAACTATCATCAGGAGCAGATGTCATAGGTTGAAACTCTCTCAAAAAAAAAATTATTAAAAAAAATGCATGTATGAAATGCAACAAACCAAAAAAAAAATTGAACTGGTCCAAAAGATATAGAGACAGAATACACGGACCAATTTATTGGATTTGGTGGTTGCTGGCTGTGTGGGATTGTTGGAGAGAGAGAGAGAGGAAGAGAGGAAAGAGAGAGATGGGAGAGAAGACAAAGAGAAATAGTTTTTTATTTTTATTTTTATTATTTGATTGGGTAAGGTAATTTATATTATTTTAATGAGTTGTATATTAAAAAAAAAGTTGGGATGTTGGGTGAATTGTTAAATGAGTTGTTAAAAAAATAAAGTAAGTTTTTTGAGTAGTAAAATATTTTTTTTAGAAGCTCAGATGTTGATGCTCTTAATATTCTCTGTTGTTATGATGACCTAAAATATGCTTAAATATGTATTGAAACACTAGTGTTTGGATTCCTATGTAACTTGGTCATCATGAGCAAGAAACTGATAAATCTATTTAATTTCTCGAAGCTCAACCTATTTGATGAAGTCAAGTTAGGAGTAAACAGTGCCAACTTAAAACTAAATGCAATTGATGCAATCGCTTAAAGCCCCAAGTATAAAAAAAAGTCACCAAATTTTAATTTAATTAAACCCAAATATTAGCCAATAAATAAAATAATATTTTTTATCAAATGAAAAACAAGAAAAAAAGATAGATAAAAATGCTACTTTCACAAAAATTTTCACAACACTTTTATAACAGCTCCTAAGTAGCAGTGATGGGTTCTATTGTGAATGTAGCGCTTCTCAAAAAAAGAAAAAAAAAGAAAAAAAAGAGAGCAATACACACAAAAAAAAAAAAAAAAAAAAAAAAAAAAAAAAACATTTACAACATTTTTTACAATAATTGAGTTGGCAAATTTTTACTAGTTCTCACCTAGGTCCACCACTAACATCATTATTTTACTTACTACTATCATTCTATCATATCAACAGGTGTGAAACATTTGTCAAATTTGTTGTGTCTATAGACTTTCTATAAAAAAAATTCTACATGGTTCCTGTTAATTAGTAATAATTTTACATCTAAAACAAGATAATAGAGTTTAAATAATATTTAATTTTTTAAAGTCATATTTAAATATATAAAAGGCCTCAATTTCATTTTTCACCTTAGACCCTCAAATGTATCAAGCCGCCCCTGGGAGTAGAGCTTTATGAACCTCGATTGGTCGACTTGCAATCGAAGCAGTAGAATTTATCCACTCTGAGTAGTGTCTTAAGCAGTTTATTGTACCTTCAATGTAAATTTTCAATCACAAACCTAGATGCTAAAATGTATAGCTCATCAATGGTTTTGGAAACGGGTTTACCAAAATAAGACAAATTTTACCCCCTAACCACTTTAGGTAAAATTCTAAGAAATTCAAAATTTTCTTGATTAAAATTCTATTTCCAAATTTTAAGAATTTCAAAATAAAATTTAAAATATATTTTAATTATTTTGATCATCTATCATGATTTTTTATTTAATATAATAAAATCTACACATTATATACATCTTCTTTATGTCGAGTAGCTCATTATATATTTGCATTTTGATAATTTAATCTAGATGAAACTCTATTAAAGTTTTAAGTGACTCACTAAATTTTTAAAAATATTTAATTATTACACAAATACTTTTAATTAATTTGTATATCATATGGGCATATACTACGGAATACAAATCTTTTGTACCGTTTTTTTGTGTTCTACCAATTATAACTAATCATGGCTATTTTATAAGGAAAATTAAACAAATACATGGTAAGTTGTGATTGGTGAAATATAAAGTAGAATACAAAATATGGTACAGAAGATTTGTACTACAAGTCTAATCTAAAAACTGAAAATTATTAGCCGGAGAGTACTTCCAATTAGTACATATACTTATCCATGCACAATCAAATATACACGCAACCATAACATGACATTGCTTAATACTGCCTTTCACATCCAGGCACTCTCAATAGAAACAAGACCCAAGAAAAATGACTCTGGTTGTAGTATCCTTCCCACCACATTTTTCCTTTTGTGTTGGAGATATAAAGCGAGTGCACCGAAAAAGAATGGGAACTGGGTCGATCTATTTTATAGTGAAGCATCTGAAGCATAACTGCATACTCACGTGATCTTTGTTGAGAGATAGGAGCATTCGGTGGAACCGGTGAACTACACTAGATTGTGGATAGATGTGTGGGACAGAGGGTTAGTTGAATTTTGATGCCGCAAGCTAAACTACCGTGACATATTCTTTCTTAATATAATGAACATACTAATTATTGTTAATAAGATTAAATCTTGAAAATTATTTATTGTTTCTAAATACAATAAACATATTAATTATTATTGTTAAGTGAACTTTAATTATTACTGCTTAGAATACTTTTTATCTATTAGTTTATGTCTATACTCTTTACAATTAATTTATTTAACAATTCGACTCAATTTTAACAACTATTGGTCTTTATAATTGTATTAAGAAAATTTTTGTTGTGCTAACATTTGCTTTTGTTTTTACTCAACCACTCCCTTGTCCCACGCCCCTTGTCTAATATTTTTTATTTTTAGAATCACATGTTTAATTGTTTAATTGTCTTTTAGTGTTAACATTTGCTATCCATTGAATAACTGGCCCACGCCTCTAGTCCCCACTCAACAAATAACAAATTAAAAGCACATTCAGATTCAACCAATCTACTCACATATTCGGTCAAAAAGTATATATTAATTAAGATGTGTTACATCCACAATACTTTCACAACATATTCTAGGTAATAAGTCGTTACTGATTCTAATTTAAAACTACCACTAAAATTATTTTTTTGTCCAACAATAACCGTTAGTAACAATCTATCACTTAGAATCTGTTGTAAAAGGGTTGTAAAAATATTGTAGACATAGCATTTCTCAAATTGATTATAACTTTATTTCAAGAATAGATTGTTAAGAAAAGCATATTCAAGCTTGTATCAGTTGGGCATAAAAAAAATATTAGGATCACGAGTTCAAAATTTTATTTGAAGGATAAAAAAACAATATTATATATAAACAAAAAATTGCCAGCTTAGGTGGGTTCATTTGGACCCCTGGACTAGAGGTGCCGGCCCTGATGACATAAATATAATTAAGCAATAATGTCAAAAGTTTAAGTTAATATAAAAAAAAAATGGATTTAATCATCGATCGATACTACTACCTATTAATCAAATGTAGAACCTTATTACACATACCAATGCATAATCATTAATCAAACATACAGGCAACTATAACATGACATTTCTTTATACTCCCTTTCACATCCAAGCAGTTTCAATAGAAACCAAAACCTAAGACAGATGACTCTAGCTAGTTGTAGTATTATGATGGGGTGCTAAATATCTACCAGAAATAGAATGTGACTATTTCAAAATGCAAGAAACAAGATACATTTGCTTTTGAAAAAATAATTTTGAATTCACGTGGGAATACTTGAGACCACGAGGTGATAGGTTTCTAAAATTCACAAAAAAAAAAGTCTGATATTTTATTATTAATTTAAGTAATTGAATTTAAAAAAGGTTTACAACTTAGTAAAATTTGACTGAAAAGAAAATAAATTATAAAACAGATCATAATTTATCCCCTACCTTAATAGGACCATAATTAATTTGACTTAAAAAGTATTAAAAGCATCTAAAAACAAAGAAATAATACACCTAAACCTAAAATTTCAAAAATTACAAATTAAATGCCAAAATTAATTATAAAAAAATTTAAATAGTAGATTATGTCATACATTGTATTAAAAAACAAACTAGTTGAATTTTGATGCTAAGTGAAGCTACTTAGAATCTCTGTTAATAAAAAATAATGGATCTAATCATCAATCTAACTCCCTATTAATTGAATGTACAACGATGTTACACATTCTTGTGAACAATTGATAGCAATGGATGTCATAGAATTTTTGGTTGGTTAAACCCCCTGTCAGCAACTCGGCATGCATAATTGAGCGTGCAATGTTTCACTTTCAAACTTTGGTAGGAATAGGACAGGGCAATCACTACATTATAATTTGAAGAAAATATTCCTCTTTTTTTTTTTGGGGGGGGTGGGGGGGAGAAGAATGTCAAAACTCTAAAGGTTTAATTAAAAATTAAAAGGGGAAAAAAAAAATTAAGCGGCAACAATGAAAGAGCTTGTAGAGAAATCATTTTTTATTCTCTTCTCCATCTTGGTTATATGCCAATCTGTTTTGGCATCCAAAAAATCATTGAGAAACAAAGAACCTTGCAAGCTTCTTGAGCTTTATTACCATGGCATTCTCTTTGATGGCACGGATTTAGCTAATGCAACATCGGCACAAGTTACAAATAAGACTACTTTTGGTGACTTCAACTTTAGCATGTTGGTTGTCTTTGATGATCCTGTTACAACAGACCAACATATTCTTTCTCCTCCTGTTGCAAGAGCTCAAGGCTTCTATTTCTACGATAAGAAAAATGGTTACAATGCATGGTTTGCCTTCACATTGGTCTTCAACTCGACACAATATAAAGGTACATTAAACATTATGGGTGCAGACTTGATGGCAGCTGAGACTAGAGACCTCTCAGTGGTTGGTGGAACAGGGCATCAAATATTTTCGCCTAAAGATGGATATTAAGTTATACGAATGTTATTAGATATATATAGATGGGCAGCAATTCACATATCACATATGTAGCTACTATTTAGGATAGGACAGCATATATAGATCATGGCATAGTTTGCCATGACCTATGCTGGGACCTATCCTCTTAGAATATTGCAACTATCTATTCGTTTCCTACTTGTAACTGTGTCCTAAATTAAAAATAAAGCTTTGCGTTATGCAAATTATGTTTTGATGTTACTCTAGTCATTTGTGAGTTAGTTTAACTTAAACCTTCCAATATTTTTTCACTAATTCTCAAGTGAGTAGTTTTGGTGTCTATTTGGGTATCCTGTAATTTTCTATAATATTTATCAAAAGATATAGTTTTTGGTAGCATTTATGCTAAATGTGTGGTTAAAAATTAAATACTACCATATTTTTTAAAAAAAAGTTCAAATCACTATGCAAATGTATTGTTCTTGGTAAAATAAAGAAGTTCAAATTTCTTATGAGTATGAGTGTCCACGGGTGGGTTTGGGTCGAGTTTGGGCTCATCCCAAACCCAACTTCATCACGTCAAGTGGAAGAAAACGACATCTGCCATTGACTTGAGAGAAGAACATATTAGATGAATTTGGTTGTCAAGTGTGGTGGATCAGGTTGTGGTTGATTTGGATTGAAATGGCAACGAAAGAGATGCCCAAAGATCTCCATCAAATCTCATTGGAGATTGCGAGATCTCCAACGGATCTAGCCAAAGATCGCGATATCTCTGCCAATTTGGGCGGAGATCGCAACAAAGATGGGAGATCTAAAAAGAGAACTAAATAGAGTTGACATATTTGAATGAAGATTCGAAGGACAATGGTTGGATAAACCCTTTGGACAAAATTAGCTCAATTTAGCATGAAGAATCCGGCCCAACTCACCCAAAACTCTAAGGGGGCGTTTTGGTTTGCTGTGATATGTCATTGATGTAATGCACATTACGATGATGTGACATTAAGATTTTTGGTTTATTTGATTTTTTTCTAACATTACCATAATCTAAAATTACAAAATATATATCACATCTTTTTAATTTCATCACTTTCCGCTTCCAAAAAAAATTTCATCATTTTCTAAATAATGTAATGTTGTATTTTTATATTGAGATTACGTTAATGCAAATTACAATAATATAATATTACGGTGTAATATAACATTTACAGCGAACCCTTAAGTCCCTACCAAACAAGCTGTCCAGTAATAGTTGAACGCGTGTCTGATGGTGAAAAAAAGTCCCAGAAAGGAGGGAATATTGATAATAGGCGATGTATCCAACTGTCAAGTGATGTAATATATTTTTGCTTTTCTTAAAATTTTGCCTTATATGTACGACTGGGCCTTGCCTCTACAAGCTTGATGGGCTGCATACACCAACTGTCTTTCTATTGTCCAACCATATATAACATTAATTTCTGGAAATTTCACAATTCCGCAGTCACACTTCCATATAGCAATCCATAATCTATACTAATGAGGCTAGCTTTGCACAAATTTAAGCATAGCAAGGTGGATAATGATTTTTCTCACTTTCATTATTTCACATCCCCTGTTCATGTTTTAATTGTGGACATAACCTTGTGAGCGCGCCTTTTCTTTTAGCACACCGGCCCAAGGATCCCAGGCCAAATAAATGTAGTTTGGTGGACTGAGCTTGGTTCACCGCAGCTAAGGGGCTGTTTAAAAACCAAGTGGTGCACAGGGCAAATTTCCTACAACACAAATAAACTAACAAGCGAGGATATCTGTATTGAATGACAACGAAAACAGCAAAGAAAAATGCAAAATAATCAGAAAATACTAAAAAAGAATGGTTAAGGATCCCGGGATTAATGAGAGGCACTTTATTGGTTTTCTTTGATCATAATCACAACATGCTCACTAAGACGTGATACAAGGTTCAAATAAGCTCAAAAATTACAAACTTAGATGACTATTTAAGCCTCCAATACTTGCAAAGTTTGAATCTCTTTGAATCCGAGTATGTGCTATAGTGAATGTTCTGAGATACCGGGAGATATTCCTCTGTTTTGCTTAAACTTTACAGAGTTCTGATTCTTTATGATTCTTTTTCCCTTGCTGGATGCCTTCAACGTTGGTTGCTTCTTTCCTTTATAGCGTGACCTTAGGGCTCCGGGGTACTAGTGATTTCTCCCTTTTGCCCCTCCCTGGGTACCAGAGTTCGTTTTGTGCCTATCACTCAAAAGGCTGAGCCTTTCCCTATTTCTCATATTTTCCTCCCTTGGGTGTTGTTTCTTTGAAAGCCCATGGCTGACTTTCCCTTCTAGGGTGTGCTTAGGGAGTTGTTCTCAATTTCATGTTCCTCAAAACTTCTTACCCAGCTTTTGGCTGTCCTCCCTTTTGTCATTTTTCCTAAGTGAGCGGAATCCATTTCTGTTGAGTCGAAAGTTTCATTTCAGCCACTTTTATTTATAGCTTTTCGTTCTGGGTTCCTTGTGGTATTGCTTCTTTGTTCATGAATTATTGCTTTATACCTTCTGATCCCTTACTGCATCACTGGGCGCTTGAGAGGGACTCATCTATCCTTCGTTCTTTGTGTTTTTTTTTTTTTTTTTTGTGCTTTCCTTTGAATCGTTTTAATCTTATTTAGGCCGTGTTGCGCGTCCCAGGGATCCCGGGCCCCTGGCAGTCTCTAGGATCCCGGCCCAACTTTTCCTATTGGGCTTCTTTTTAGCTTGTTGATCTTGGCCGACTGGGCCTTCGCTTCATGGGTTTTGAAAGCTTGTTCTTCCATGGGTCTTTGGATCCTACCTCTTTGGGCCTTGGGCTTTGATTTTTTGAACCTCAACATTTAGCCCCCCGAGCTTGTGGGTTGCTTGCAGCCCATGCGTGAGTAGTTGAGTTGCTGTAGGATCCTACCGTCCTGATCATTCTTTGGGGACCCTGATCCTTTATTTTCGGTCTTGGTATCCTAATCTTTTTTTTTTGTAACTTCCCTCTTTATATGGGACGTGACAGTTGAGTTATGGGGTGAAAAGACTTCCTCCACCTACTCTTAAGTTCCCCGGAACTCCCATTAATAACTGCTAATAACTCTTCCTCCTTTAAATTAAATTTTGGCAACTAGAGCTCTTTTTATACATTGTCTTCTTCAACTGCTTTGTGTCTTTACTGCGTGTGCTTCATATTATCTCTTTACTTCCCTGAATCCTCCATTCCCAAATCTCTTTTCTCCCTTTCAGTCAATCTGCTACTCTTTTCTTTCTCCATCCTTCAATTCTCCTTAACTATAAACATTCCCTTTTGTTCTGATGGCCTCCTCTCTTCTCGAAAAAGAAGAGAGCGCACTCCTAGTCCTTCTGAAGGCGAGGGCTCTTCTAGTTCTGCACAGGGCGAGTCTCATGAGGTCACTGGGCATTCTGCCTTTCCTTTACGGGACCCCTGGTACACACCTAGTCTATTCTTTCCTCAGGTATCCCATGGTAAGACCCCTCTGTCTCCTCATTCCTGGGTATTTTCTAGTCAGGCAGGTTTCGTTGGGTCCGTTCAGGTCATAGACCCTAGAGAGATTTTTGATCTCCAGATCAGTCAGGGACTTCGGGAGGTGGTTTCCATCTTTTTCGATTTCGTTGCTAGGAAGATCCAAGGATGGCCCATTTGGGTGGATAAGGAACTCTCTGATGAGGAGTTCGTGGGTCGCCTAGAGCGAGCTGGTATTCTGAAGGCAGTGGCGATCTCCAGGAATCTTAAGGGTTTCAGAGACGCTAAAGGTCTTAGGCATCTGGTACGCCGTTGGTGCCTCGCTCTGCACACTTTTTTCTTTTCTGTTGGTGAACTGACTATTACTCTGGAGGATGTGGTCAAAAATTTCCTCCTTCTGATGTTTGGGGATGAAAATCCCTTCGATATTAATCTCTCTGATGAGGATCTCGAGGTAGAGGAAAAGTTATTCACCCATTTTGGTGGGCGTACTGCTTCTCTTGGTGGGAAACCAGCCAGGATGGGTAGGTGGGTTATGAACCTTTCATGCGAGAAGGACAAGGAAGTTAGGCAAGCAGGATTCCTTGCATTCTGGCTTAGCAAGTTTCTGTTTAGTGAGTTCCCTGGGTATGGGATTAAGTCTGCTCTCTTTCCGTTGGCGATTAAGTTGGCCCGAGGCGCTCAGTATCCCTTAGCCCCCATGTTCTTAGGCCATGTCTACTCTCAACTAGATCAGTTTCATGGAGATGAGGCCGACATCGACTCTTGTTATGCAATTACTTCTTCTCTCCACTGTGCCATTCTCTAGGTATTTATGTGGGATCGTTCTTTGGTTACTTTGGCAAGGTGTAGGAATTTGAAATTTGTGAAGGATAAGTTCCAGGGATCCCCTGATGTGGTTAAGGGTCTTTGTGGTAGTTCAACAGATAGCCACCCTATTATCTTCCGTTGGCTCAGTTTGAAAGGTGGCAGCCTTAACTTGGTTGAGTTGTTTGATCAGGCAGGACATTTGCATTGGCGTTCCCCCCGAGAGTTTGGCCCCGGTTTTGTTTGTGATTCTGTATTATCTCCTTTCCTTACTTCTCCAGGAAATACTTCTGATCTGCGTCGCAGTGACGAAGGTAGCTTAGCCTACCTAGCTTGTATTAGTTCTTCTTGGCTTCCGGTGCCTTCTTTAAGTGGCCTTAGGTACACACATTACTCAGCACACCGGGTACTCCGGCAGTTTGGTTTTGATCAGGATATTCCCCCGTCCTTCAAGGACATAGTACCCTCTCTCCCTTCCTTGGACCCCTTCTTGAGATCCCAAGCCTTCTCCTATTGGTCGCGAAGAAGTCCTCAGTTTATAGTGCCCAACTCCTAAAGAGGGGTTTTTGCCTCCAGCGGTTATGTTGGCTATTGGAGAAGAGTGCAAAAATCCTTCGTTGACTATGTTGGTTCTAACACGATTGGGAGAGTTCCTAATCCTGACATTTCTTCTACTCCGTCATTGGCATTGTGTTTGCTACTGTGAGTAGCAGAACAGGGTTTGTGGAATGGCATGCTTCCAGGGGAGGTTGGGTGACTTACGCACAGGATTTCCCAGAAACTTGGTCAGGATGTGACCTTATCGTCGGTGCTTCTGCTGGAGTACCAATTAATTAAGAGGAGGGCAGTAGAGGCTATAGGTGCTGATACTCCCGTAGGCAAGGGCAGAGAAAAGGCAATTAAGCAGGAAAAGTTGAAGGAAGCTGAACTTGAAGAAAGTGCAGAGGGTACTGGCCCTGAAACGAAGAAGAGGAAGACTGGGAAATCCCAGAAGCAGTTGGTGCTCTTCGAGGGAAAGGGAGTCGGGCAACCTTTAGCTTCAAGGACCCGAGTGAAGACTAAGGTAGAGTCTTCTTTTTCCCAGGTTCCTGTGAGTTCTTCAGTCCATGGTTCTTTGGGATCTTCTGATTTTGTACTTCAGTCTCCCTTGGGACCCTTTGGGCGTACCCGTAGTAAACAAAAGAAACCTAGAGATCCTGTAGAGAGAGAGAGAGAGAAAAGGGCAAGGCCTCTTTCCTCCTTCTCTCTTTTATGTTACAATTTGTTATTATTATTATTTTTTTGAACTGATGATTGATTATTTTCCTTGCAGTCCAAGCGTAAGTCAGATCGCAAGAAAGGTAGAAGTCAATCATCTTGTGAAGATGTGGTATGGTTTTCCTCCATTTGCGCCTTCTTCTATTTGCTTTCATCCCCTTCTCTGGTGCTATATATTTGTGATGTTCTGTTACTTATACTTGTTGCTGTTTGTGTTGTTTTTTCTTTTTTAGGTGGAAGTACCTCCTCCCACGGCTGTTAGGACTTTGGAGGAGGGAACGGTTGTAGCTGCATCCCAAGGTGTGGATGAGGAGTCCCCTAGTGGTGGCATTACTGGGGAGGTCGAGCTGCCAATGCAGGGTGTCCAGGCTACCCAGGATCCTGAGGCTTTCCAACTTCCTACGTCCTAAGGTCCCCAGTTTGAATAGACTCCTAGTCCCATTAGAACTGTGTTACCTTTGGGGGGCACACCCCCACCCCAACAAACGGGTGAGCCCTATTTTTTTCCTTTTAATAGCGTTTAATCCCTTTTCTCTTGTAGCCCCCCTTTCTCTTTTCCTTTTTTTTTTTTTTTTGAGTTTTCTCTCTCCCTTTTCCTTTTCAGAACAAGCCAGTGTGAGATCTGCCCCTGGCGCTGCCTCTTCTTTAGAATCAGAGGATTCTGAAGGTGGGTGTTGATTGCCCTTACTGTGTTTCCTCATTTTTTTTTTTTTTTTTTTTTTATGCCCTTCTTCTGCCCCTTTCTTTTATGGCAAAGCCCCCTGTATCTTTACCCTACTTTAGCCATTTTGCTGAGGCTTACTCACCCTTTCTTCAACTTGCCATGTGCTCTTTCTTAGAGTCCTCCAAGAAATCAGAAGAGCAAGAGGAGGAGGCTTCGCTCCAGGAGGCCGATACTGGTTTCCCCTCTTCCCCTTTTTACTTTCTATTCTCCCCCTCTTTTTCTTTTGAACTAAGTATGTTTCCTCTCTCTCTTTTTTTTTTTTTTTTTTTTTTTTTTGGGCAGGAGTTGATTTAGGGGTTCTGAGTTTGTGATTCTTGGGGGGCTGTGGGTTCTGTTCAGGTTGCTGGTCTTCAAACTATCCAGAGGGCTGAAGGTTCCTTAACTTTTACAGGTGGTGATACAACAATGTGGGAGACTCTAGGAGTGGCTGCTTTAGATCCTGCTTCAAGGCTTCCCACGTTTCTAGCCCGCTTTGATCTTCTGGAGTTTAACAGCCTCCCTGTTAGCCACTTTCATCACTTTGGGCCCTCCTATGGCAGCTTCTTACGCTTCTCTGTGCCTATGGAACGGACCACACAAATAGAGGTGATCTATGCATAGTCATTCCAGGTCCACGCATGTTGGAGATAGTTGTTATAAAATTGATAGAACCTAAAATGGATGAAACACCAGATAGATGAAGACTGGAAATTGCTGAATCAACTGCTCCTCCGGAATGGCTGGTAATACCACTTAAGGGCGGATAGACCGTCCACCCAGTGCCGCTGCCCGAAGGCTTGCTCAAGAGTCATGGAGATTTTACCAGTGGTTTCAAGCGAGGTGTATTTTTGGGTAACATTCTGATGGAGCTGCTATGTTCCATGCTGATTTCCTTGAGAGACTCTTCACTAGATTCCTTATCTGAAGAAAAGCTCTTGGAGTGGAGAGGAGTGGTGCAGGACCTTTTAGAAGCCAAGTTCAACTTGTCCTTCTTGCTGGAGCACTTGCGTTTACTGGCCTACAGGCTATTCCAGAGACAGGCTTCTAGGAGTATAGATGCTGAGATTGCTGCTGCTGAGGAGGCCCTAGCTTGTGCTCACAAGGTCTTGCAAGATTTGAAAGTTAAAAGGTAGAGGGTTCTTTCTTCTTCAGTTGTTCCTGCTATTTCTCCAGATGGTTCTTTGTTGGCTGGCCTCATTCCTTAGCTTTGTTTTGCTGGTTTAGATGTGTGTAAACAATTTAGGGTTGTATATGCTCTTTTTTTTTTTTTTGTTGTTGTTGTTGTTGTTGCTGGAACACTATTTCTTTCTTTTATGTAGATATGTGTTTGTTTTTTTTTAGACTGCTTCTAAGTGTTTGTGTTTCAAGACTGCTTCTAGTTTCTTAATGGCATGTGGATCTGTTTGTTTTCCTTTTTTTTTTTTTTTTTTTTTGTATATTGTCTTTCTTTCTTTTTTGTACTGAGTCCTAGGCCATGGTTCCTACAAGTTTTGCTGTAGGTCCTGGGCTAGGTACCCTTGTGGTCGTTTTGCTGCGCAAGTACTAAACTAGGTACATCGGGCGGTTTCTTTTCCTTTTTTTTTTTTTTTTTAGCAAGTCTTTTTGTCAAGTACCGGGCTAGGTATCCTGAGCATTTTCCCGGGATCCTAGATCATGTATTTGAAACTAACTGTGGGGTGGTTCCTAGGTCATGCATCAAACATTAAATTTTTTTTTTTTACCCAAGTATCCTTCCCTAATTCTGCCCATGTTTGGACTTTGCAGTATTTAGAATTTAAAAGAGATTTCATTGAATTACCATTCAAGGAACACAAAAAAAGTCATCAAAGATAGTAAAGCCCACAGAGTGTCCTTCTACCATGGGTTCCTAAACAAAGTTACTTAAACGAGAATTCATAAAAGCAAAGAAAATGATGAAAAAACTTAGCAGGTTGGAGAGTCGGCAAAGGATCCCGGCGTACTGAGATCTCGCCATTCTTATGCATAGTACTATTTCAGCCACTTCCCATTTACAGGTTCTATCAAGACCGTCCCATCTTCCTTTGTAAGGTAGTAATATCCACTTTCATGGGCTTTTCTGATGATGTAGGGTCCTTCCCACTTTGGGGCAAATTTGGAGGGTCCTGGCAGGTTCCTCCTTACATGCTCTACTGTCCTTAGTACCAAATGCCCTTCAGTGAAAGCCCTTGGGTGTACTGCCTGCGCGTATACCGTAGTCATTCTCTGTTGGTATCTCTGGCTTCTCGTCTTGGCCAGTTTTCTTTCTTCCTCTACCCCTTCCAGGTCTGCTAATCTCCTTTCATTGTTTGTGCCCTCGGTGTCCTCCTGGCTTTCTTCAAGTACTACTCTTGGTGTGGGAATAACTAATTCCACAGGGTTGATGGCTTTTGTCCCATAGACTAGGGAGAATGGTGAGAATCCTGTGGCTGTCTTCACAGAGCTCCTGCATGCCCAAAGTACATCTGCCAAGTGGTCACTCCACTTTCCTCCATACTCATGCTTCATCTTTTTAAGGATCATCAGTATCACCCTGTTAGTGGCCTCAGCCTGGCCATTTCCTTGTGGATAGTATGGTGTAGACCTTCCATGCTTGATGTAATATGCCTCAGTCAACCCCTTCATGTCTTTGTTTATGAACGGGGTCCCGTTGTCATTGATCAATCTTCTGGGGATCCCAAACCTTGTAATGATGTGTTCTCGAATGAAATTTGCTATTGCTGCTCCAGTGGCTTTTTTCAAAGGGATAGCCTTGTGAGAGTGCTTTTTTTCTTAGCACACAGGCCCAAGTAGAGACAAGGATCCCGGGCCCAAATACTTGTTGTTTTGGTGGACTGGGCTTGATTCACTGCAGCTAAATGGGGCTGATTACAAACCAAGTTGTGCGCAAGTCATATAAAGCTCCTCAAGATGAAAAATGCAATTCCTCTTAGTACCCTGGGGCGTACTGTCGTGGGATCCCGGGGCGTACTAGGCCTGTAAGAACCCAAAAGCTTTGGTTTTCTGAACTATATGGTCTTTTTTCATGTTTTATTATGCGATAGAGCTTTGTCCTCTCCCTTTACCTCTATGGGTGCTTCATAAAAAAACACACTATACAATACACATATCTCTAAATAATTGTTAGTTTCTTAGATTAGAATATACATTTTAATACATATACATATATGTAAATGAGTTTCATGAGGATGATTATGCCACGAGGATCCTGGCCCCAATTCTCACAGACTTGGTGCTTTTTTGCACAAGACTTGTGGGATTTGGAACTCAAGTCCAAGTGGCTTTGCTTGGGCTTTGCCTTCCAAGATAGTTAGGCGAGAAGGATTTTAGCAAGAAACAGTAAAGGAAGACAATGCAATAAAGAAATGCACGAAATAATTGTTAGAGATCCTCAAATCAATATGAGGTATTTCATTATTTTCTTGATTGTGGATTACAATATGCTCACTAAGACGTGATACAAGGTTCAACTAAGTTCAAAAATTACAGACTTTGATAGCTATTCAAGCTTCCAAGACTTGCAAAGTTTGAATTTGTTGAATCCGAGTATGTGCTATAGTGGCAGTCTCTGGGATACCGGGAGCGGTTCCTCTGTTTTCTTTTGTTTTTTTACAGAGCTTTTCCTATAGTTCTATATTCACATGATACAAGGTTCAACTAAGTTCAAAAGTTACAGACTTTGATAGCTATTCAAGCTTCCAAGACTTGCAAAGTTTGAATTTGTTGAATCCGAGTATGTGCTATAGTGGCTGTCTCTGGGATACCGGGAGCGGTTCCTCTGTTTTTCTTGAGTTTTACAGAGTTATCTTAACGATTCCCTTCCCCCTTTCTATTCTGCATCATGCCTTCTTTTATAGCACAGATCGAGCTCTAGGGTACTGGTGATTTCTCCCTTTTGCCCCTTAGAGTTTGTCCCGTGCCCGGTTGCTTCAGGATCATGTCGTTTCCTTTTCTTCATAGTTTCTTTCTTTTTGTTGCGACCAGATGAAAGTCTCCCAGCTAGCTTCCTATTTCCAGATTTTCCCGTTGGCTGACCTGAGGCTTTTTGGCTTTTGCTCCAGCTTTTCCAGTCGTACTTTTCCTTGTCTCTTTCTTCAAATGGTTGGAACCAAAGCTCCTGCGTTTTGCTTTGTACTTCCACTGCGTGTCTGGGTCATAAGGTCCGCGTGCCTTTTGTCTCTTTTCTCTCTTCAAATCTGCTTTAATTCACTTTAGCTGTGCTGCACGTCCTGAGGATCCCGAGCCTCTGGCAGCCTCTGGGGATCCCGTCCCAGCTCTTTCACTGGAATTTGCTGGACTTTTTAATGGCCTTTTTTGCTGGAAATCTGAACATACATAGGGCCTTGACGTCGATTCTTCTTGCTAAACGAATTGGGCCTTCTTTATTATTATTTTTTTTATGGAATGGGCTTTGTTGTGAAATTTTGGACCTCAACATTAGCCCCCCGAGCTCGTGGGTTACCTGTAGCCCACGCGTGAGAAAATAAATTGTTTTTGGACACTTTCCTGTTTTGTAGAACCAATGTGTAGATCAAATAATTCTTGAGGGAAACTCCAAATGAATTGCTACACTTCCTTCATGGAATGAACTAACATGTTGCCAAAGATTAGAATTCACCTTCATGTTAGTATTAAGCTGTAGATTGGTATTCAATTTTCCATAAAACAAGTCAATTTTGTCAGGCCAAAAATGAGATATTCATATATAGCCAAAATTATATTGGTATTGCATTTGATGCCAAAAGTATATTTCTAGCACTAGTGTTTTTTGCTAGTAATTCTAGGATATGCTTTTTGAAAGTAGCATACAAAAATTAAATATCAATATTAGATTGCATTGCTTTGTCAACAAGATTTTGTTTGTTTTACAAAATAGGTTGAGTGAGGGCAGCCCCCATGAACTTTGCCAAAGATATTCTATGCATTGTAGTACATGCTTGCTATGGCTAAGGTGAATAATACCCAAATGTTCGCCACATGAGATTTTTGTCCATGAATAGTGACTTACTAATGAGGCCATGATATAATAAGTCATTGAATCATATAAACATGCTGATTTAAAGTCTAATCAAGGCTAGCTATTCTTCTCAAAATGTATTAAGAGATAGAAACTTCCCTGAGGACATGGCTTAGAATGCTTAAGAACATCTCCATGCCTTGCTTTAGCTAAAGACCTTGCTCTTCTTGTGGATGCTCTTGATCTTTGCCTTATTTTTTTTTTTTTTCCAAATTGTGAGAGATTGTGTAATATTTCAGATTGCAGCAAATTATTCACATATCGTGCCACCAATTATATTGCTATATACCATATAGTTCATGAGCCAAAGAAAATAACAGTGGTTGAACTTAGTATAGTAAAGTTTGCACTAGGCTTCTCAATTTTTATCAAGTGAAAGATATATCTAATGAAAATTTTTAATCTTATCTTAGCCCCCAGTGTATGCACTGGAAAAGCCAATTGCCAAATAAGACATAGCAATAAAATTATTTCATGTATATGAAACCATGTGAGGATTTCAACCACACAAGAATTCCAAATTTTGATTTTTGATAATTGGTCAAGTAAGAAAAACCAAAATATTAGAATTTTCACTTTAATCTATATGCATAAAGTATTAGTGCATGGGTGATACCTCTTGCACAACTTTCTGTAGTGTTTTGATATATTCAAACATGGTATTAATGAGTGGGCTTACCGAAAGGGTACCTTTCTTTTGTTGAATTGAAGTACCTCCAAGCCTTTGGTGAGTTTACACCTTGTAGGAGGAGGGAAATGTTACTAGCTAGTTTGCAATGTCATTGACTAACCTCTTTGTATAGAGATTTGCAAAAGTATCCATGCTTTTCCTTGTTTCCTTAGGCTCCCTTGAGCCAATTTCTTTCAAGGAGGTCAATCTTGTGTACTTTATACACCCACTTTTGGGTTTTCATACCCACTCGAGGCTCTTTCTCTTTGTACCCCTCGTTGGGACTTGCTTACAATTCGCACCCTTTGTTAGGACGTGCTATGGCTTGTACCTATTGCTGGTACATGCTACAAGTTGCAGCCATGATTGGGATATGCTTACAATCTGCACTTGTACCTATTGTTGGTACATGCTATAGCTTATACCCATAAACTTTTGCTTTTGACCATTTTCTTGGTTGTACTTGGAAACTTTTGGTCTTGGCCAATATCTAAGCCATGTATTTAGAAAATTTGTTCTAGGCCAAGTCCTGGGCTAGGTACATGGAGAGTTTGCTCTTCCCAAGTCCTAGGCCATGTCACTTGGAAAATTTTTGTTTTGATCAAGTCCTGGGCTAGGTACATAGAAAATTTTCCCTTTCCCAAGTCCTAGGCCATGCCACTTGGAAAATTCTGTTTTGTTCAAGTCCTGGGCTAGGTACATGGAAAATTTTCCCTTTCCCAAGTCCAAGGCCATGTCACTTGGAAAATTCTGTTTTGTTCAAGTCCTGGGCTAGGTACATGGAAAATTTTCCCTTTCCCAAGTCCTAGGCCATGTCACTTGGAAAATTCTGTTTTGTTCAAGTCCTGGGCTAGGTACATGGAAAATTTTCCCTTTCCCAAGTCCTAGGCCATGCTACTTGGAAAATTCGTTCATGACCATTGAATTTTTTCAATTTTCAGAGAAAGTTCCTTCGTAGCCCCTCGTTCTCAAGTGGACTCACTGAACTGATTTCTTTTCTTTTCTTTAAAGGGTTGAGGATTTGTTTCCTTCTCCGAGGATCTTCTATAATATCCTCTCTTGGCTATGAACAAATCTTTTATGAAAATAAACTTCTTTTATGAGTCATCTAAGGTTGCTTTCACTGGTGAATTGGTGGCCAGGAGCTCCACCAAGATGATTCTGTCATGGTGTTTTCTTCAAGTGGGTGATCCTCTTACGGGGATCCTGGAAGAGGAAGGATTCCTCTAGGCATGCTCGTTGAAGGCTGTCTTCACAAATCTCATAGTCTGTTTCTTTACAAGGATCTCTACCGCTACTGCTTTTTTTTTTTTAGAGATCTTCTCACTCGATAGGTACTCCTCTTCTTCAAGGAACCAGACCAGTAAGTTTGCTACAGCTTAGCTCTTGACAGATCTGGGGATCCTTAGGACCTATGTTGTATTGGGAAATTAATATTAGCCACTGGGCCACTCTTCAAGATCGCAAAGGCTGATGGAGGAGGGTTTTTATTGGATGAGAGCTTATCACCAATAGGATTTGGTGGTAAAAAGTAATGATTTAGTTGTTGAGATGCATGACTGCCAAATGTGCTCTTTCTATGTTGGGATACCTCATTTCGGTTTCTTTTAATGCTCTGTATGCTTGGGATCAGGATCCCAGGTACAACAATAATGATTTTGCCATGGACTAGTACCCATAAGGTAGGCGAATGACTCATGTTGAAGTTTTATGATTGGATGCTCAGCTCCCCATATGAGGACATTCTCCTTTTTCAACAGTTTGGATAGTCCACTAGTGACCAAGGCTGGTCTTGGTGTGAACTTCCTAATGTAAGAAACTCTTTCCAAGAAGCTCTTAAGTTCCTTGACCATGGTATGCCTCTTTATGGTTGATATTGTTGTTACCTTGGCTGGATCTATGAGGAGATCGATGTTAGGCAAAGGAAATTTATCCTTTGGACGTGCCTTATTTAATTTGAAGGAGTTCACGCCAATAAATCTTCATATTTACAATAGCTCCACCAGTTGCCTTTTTTTTTTTTGTACCGATAACTGACTGCTGATTAGGATAGGCCCCGGGTTCCTTGGGTCAGCCCCCAAGTTCACCTCTTCTAGTTTTTCCTTTGGTAGGATTTATGCTTTCCTTTCCATGTCCATAAGTTTCTCCGGGATCTTCAAAAGCAGTATATTAGTCTTCCTTCTTTTGTCTTTTTTTTTTCTTTTTTTTCTTTTTTCTGTCCAAGGGATCCCTCAAACCATGGGTATTGTTTCATTCTTCTGGGATAGGAGCCCCTCGGGATCCTAGAGATGGGATATTTTGACTCATCGTATCCCCAAGTTCCTCCAAGATCTCTTCCTGGGCTATCATGTAAGATGGTGGTCCAAGATCCTTTTGTAGGCTACATTCAGGTCCCGCGTGCCTTCATAAGTAAAATTCTGCCTTCCCTCCAGGTTTCTTCTTCTTCTGAGATAGGAGCCCCTCAGGATCCTTAAGATGGGAGCCCCCCGGGATCCTAACAATAGGATATTCTCCAGTTGGAGCCGATTCATCATAAAGTATATTTTTCACAAAGTTTACTTTGTACTGGATGAAAGGACTAGGATTGGCAGTGACTTTTTGTGGACTTCCCATTCAATTCCTCTTTCATGTACTAGTGGTACATTGAGAGGATTAGGCAATACTTGTGATCTCATAGTTGGCCTTTAGAGCTAGTTGTCGGTGTCCTTCAGTGGTCTCTGTATCTCCTCCAAATCTTGTTATTTCCATGGGTGGGCCCATTTGTTGAGATATAAGAAATGATAGATGTACTGTATAGTTGTTGAGCTTTCAATAATGTTGATTTTGCTGCTGACTTGCAATGTAGTGTCTCTATTGATTTTCTTCAAAATATATTCAAGGCCCATCGCGCAGTAGGCTTTAGCCCCCAAGACATGAGGTAGTTTTTGAACCATGCTTGATCCACCTTCTCTTGATGCTATTGTGGAACTTCTATCAAAAAAAAAAAATTTTCTTTTTTTATGCCTCCATTTTTTTTTATAACCATTTAACTTTGCTGGATCCATGGAGGTACTTCAACTTTGTTGGAACCAAAAAAATTGTTCCACTTTGCTAGAATCAGAAAACTATTTCATCAAGGAACAACTCAAAAATTTTTATGGAACCAAAGAACTAATTCATTTTGCTAGAACCATGGTTGGAACCAAGGAACTACTCAACTTCTTTGAAATCAAGGAGCTACTCCATTTTTGTTGGATTCGTGTCTAGACCCAGGGAACTACTCTTTTTTTTTTTTTTTTTTTTTTTTATGGAATCTAGGATCTCATTTGGAATCAAGGATCTCCTCAGCTTTGTTGGGATCAAGGATCTCCCAGGCTTTGCTTCCTGGAGTCAAGGATCTCCTAGGCTTTGCTGGAATCGAGGGTGTACTCAGCCTTGCTGGAATAAAGGATCTCCTCAGCTTTATTGGGATCAAGGATCTCCCAGGCTTTGCTTCCTGGAGTCAAGGATCTCCTAGGCTTTGCTGGGATCATGGAACTACTCCATTTTGCCAAATCCATGGGCGGAGCCAAGGAAACTTGTCCATTTTGTGAACCTGCACCATATGATATTATTATCAAGTTGCTGCAAAATTATTTAGCCTCACAACGTGAGGCGATTGCTTTGCTATGTAATTTACATTTCATCAAGCCTCTTTGATTCGCTTACTTCTCTTTCTCTTTTTTTTTTTTCTTTTTTTTTTTTAAAAAGAAATGAAACAATATTATGAATTTTTTTTTTTTTAAAAGAAAATAAATCAGCCCCCAAACGTGAGGTAATTGCTTTACTGTGTAGCTCATACAATCTTCATTCCATCAATCTTCTTTCTTTTCTTTTTTTTTTGCTCACTTCTCCATTTTTTTTTTTTTTTAGCAATGAGACAATGTTTTGATTGTTAAAATATTATACATGACCCCTCTTACCCCCTTTTTTGTAAAGAGTAGAATCCTCATGAGAAACAAGATTTTGTTTCTTCTAGCTGAGTTCAACATTTATTTTTTTCAACTTTTTGGTTGTACTATATAAGTTGGCTGTACTCTCAAAACGCCTTTAGTATTAGTTAAGTTTTATGAGATTAGTGAGTTGCCTTTGGAGATCAATGGTACAAAGTAGTTTCACACCACCAATACCTCATTTAACAAGAATCTTCAAGTTTTGGACTTCAAAGTTTAGGACTAAACTGACTGCATAAATGCTAATCAAAGTTTAGGACCTCATTTATTTTTCAAAACTAATTGATTCAGCTGGGCAGTTATTTTTTATGGACATCTTTAAATGAGGTCCATTTAAATGGAGGATGAGTATGACAACTAAACTTATCTATGATTTTATATTGTGTAGAACAAGAGTCTACTTCTATTACTAAACAATACAATGCTTTTGCTTTCATGCAACACAGTGATAGCTATCCATTTGAAAACCATAAACTTCAGTCCATTATGTTCAAAATATAAAAATGGAGAAAATAATGATGCATAAAACTTATCTTGTGTTGGGAAGTTCCCTAAAATTCCATATAGAGTCCCTTGGTAGAACATTTGTTGGAGGAACCCGCACTTTTGGGATCTTGATGTTGAATGCACTAAGAGGAACTTTCCTTCCTCTAGGTGTTTCATAGCTTTACAGCCATGCTTGCGAAGGGACTGCTTTTTCCCTCTTCTTTTTCCCAGTCCCCAGTGGAGTCGCCAAAATGTGAGAGTGCTTTTTTTCTTAGCACACAGGCCCAAGTAGAGACAAGGATCCCGGGCCCAAATACTTGTTGTTTTGGTGGACTGGGCTTGATTCACTGTAGCTAAATGGGGCTGATTACGAACCAAGTTGTGCGCAAGTCATATAAAGCTCCTCAAGATGAAAAATGCAATTCCTCTTAGTACCCTGGGGCGTACTGTCGTGGGATCCCGGGGCGTACTAGGCCTGTAAGAACCCAGAAGCTTTGGTTTTCTGAACTATATGGTCTTTTTTCATGTTTTATTATGCGATAGAGCTTTGTCCTCTCCCTTTACCTCTATGGGTGCTTCATAAAAAAACACACTATACAATACACATATCTCTAAATAATTGTTAGTTTCTTAGATTAGAATATACATTTTAATACATATACATATATGTAAATGAGTTTCATGAGGATGATTCTGCCACGAGGATCCTGGCCCCAATTCTCACAGACTTGGTGCTTTTGCACATGACTTGTGGGATTTGGAACTCAAGTCCAAGTGGCTTTGCTTGGGCTTTGCCTTCCAAGATAGTTAGGTGAGAAGGATTTTAGCAAGAAACAGTAAAGGAAGACAATGCAATAAAGAAATGCACGAAATAATTGTTAGAGATCCTCAAATCAATATGAGGTATTTCATTATTTTCTTGATTGTGGATTACAATATGCTCACTAAGACGTGATACAAGGTTCAACTAAGTTCAAAAATTACAGACTTTGATAGCTATTCAAGCTTCCAAGACTTGCAAAGTTTGAATTTGTTGAATCCAAGCATATGCTATAGTGGCTGTCTCTGGGATACCGGGAGCGGTTCCTCTGTTTTTCTTGAGTTTTACAGAGTTATCTTAACGATTCCCTTCCCCCTTTCTATTCTGCATCATGCCTTCTTTTATAGCACAGATCGAGCTCTGGGGTACTAGTGATTTCTCCCTTTTGCCCCTTAGAGTTTGTCCCGTGCCTGGTTGCTTCAGGATCATGTCGTTTCCTTTTCTTCATAGTTTCTTTCTTTTTGTTGCGACCAGATGAAAGTCTCCCAGCTAGCTTCCTATTTCCAGATTTTCCCGTTGGCTGACCTGAGGCTTTTTGGCTTTTGCTCTAGCTTTTCCAGTCGTACTTTTCCTTGTCTCTTTCTTCAAATGGTTGGAACCAAAGCTCCTGCGTTTTGCTTTGTACTTCCACTGCGTGTCTGGGTCATAAGGTCCGCGTGCCTTTTGTCTCTTTTCTCTCTTCAAATCTGCTTTAGTTCACTTTAGCTGTGCTGCACATCCTGAGGATCCCGAGCCTCTGACAGCCTCTGGGGATCCCGTCCCAACTCTTTCACTGGAATTTGCTGGACTTTTTAATGGCCTTTTTTGCTGGAAATCTGAACATACATAGGGCCTTGACGTCGATTCTTCTTGCTAAACGAATTAGGCCTTCTTTATTATTATTTTTTTTATGGAATGGGCTTTGTTGTGAAATTTTGGACCTCAACAAGCCTCTACCCATTTTGTAAAGTACTTGGTGGCTACTAAGATCCATATGTAACCATTGGATGGGGGGTTTATAGGCCCTATGAGATCAAGTCCCCAGGTGTGGAAAGGTCATGGTGTTGTCATATCCTGCAACACATTTGGGTGGGTATGGATTGCGTCTCCAAGGACTTGACAAGCATGGCAGGTTTTGACTAGTTCTTCGGAGTCCCTTTTCATTGTTGGACAATAGTATCCCAGCAATAATAACTGTTTATAGAGCCTTCTTTTTCCTGGGTGGCTTCCACAATCACCAGAATGGACTTCCCTGACTACTTCCCTGGCTCCCCTTGGTCCTAGGCATCTTAGGGGATCCTTGCTGTATCCCCTTTTGAATAGGATCCCGTTCTGCAAGAAGTACCTGACTGCAAGTTTCTTGAGCTGGTGGGCTAGTGTCCTATCAAATGGTAGGATCCTTTAAGCCAAGTATTCCATGAAGGGAGTTCTCCAATCTTCTATAACAAATACAGCGTAGCTCTCTTCCGTGTCCATGGAGAGTTGACATTCTTGACACTTTTCCTGTATAATTGCTGCCTCTTTGATCATATTAGGCCAGTAATATCCCATGCGTTGCATTCTTCTATATAGGCTGATCTTTTCTGCGGTCCCGCAGGCTTGGGTATGTAGCTCTTCTAATCTCAGTTTTCCTTCCTTCTCATTGATGCACTTGGATAGGATCCCTCCAGGTAGCCTCTTGTAAAGTTCCCCTTCTATTAGAGCGTAGTCTCTCTATTCTCTGATACTCCCTTTGGGTCCTGCCTCTTTCATTTTTTCTTTGACTTCGCTCCTCCAATCCCACTGCTTGAACTCTCCAGGGGACATCTCTTAGAGGATTCTTATGATAGAATGTTTCCGCCTTCCTATTCTTACCAGCGTGTCCCTTCCTTTGAATGGTACTTAGGATCCCAGGGTGGCAAGTGCATCAACAAACCTGTTCTCACTCCTCTGGGTGTACTCTATGCTAAAGGTATGGAATTCTTGCTCCAACCTTTGCACCCAAGTCCTGTAGGCTGCTAAACTTTGTTCTTTTAGTGCGAAGTCACCTTTCACCTGAGAAACCACAAGATTGGAGTCTCCCAATACTCTCATATGTTTTACTCCCTGTGCCAAGTGCTACAGTTAACCCGATCAAGTATGCTTCATATTCAGCTGCATTGTTAGAACAGGAGAAACCAAGCTTAAAAGACAAAGGCATGGTATCCCCATCCTCACAGCTTAGCACAACTCCCACTCCATTTGAGGTGGTTGTAGCTGACCCATCAAACCTCATCGTCCATTTCTTTCCTGGGATCTCTGCCACTGCTACCTCACCTGGGATCTCTTCACTCAGTGAATTTTCTTCCTCTCTTGGGAATTGTGCTAGTAGGTCTGCTATGGCTTGACTTTTGATAGCCTTGGAGGTCTTGAGGCCTATGTCATATTGAGAGAGCAAGACCAACTACTGTGCTATTCTTCCTGTTAGGAGGGGCTAGTGTAGGAGTGCTTTTATGGGGTGGGACTTAGTCACCAAAAGGATTTGGTGAGATGAGAAGTACCTCTTCAGCCTCTGGGATGCGTAGATTACCAGTAGGCAGGCTTTTTCCATCCTGGGGTACCTGATCTCGGCGTCCTTGAGTGTCTTGCTTACATAGTAAACAGGTTGCTCATTCCCATCATCGTCTTCTGTGCCAGCAGGGCTCCTATTGCTTGGGAATTTTATGCTAAGTACAGCAACAGGGGTCGCCCACGTACTGGTGCTTGGAAAGTGGGCAAATGATTCATGACTTGCTGAATCTTTTGGAAGGCTTCCTGTTGCTTCGTTCCCCAGGTAAACTCAGTTCTTTTTTTCAACAGTTTGGATAAACCACTTGTGACTGAAGCCAGCCCTGGCACAAATCTCCTAATATAGGAGACCTTCCCTAAGAAGCTTTTGAGCTCCTTTACGGTTGTTGGTCTTTTCATGGTGGCAATGGCTGTGGCTTTGGCTGGGTCTACACTTTTGCCCCTATGATGTACCAGAACCCAAGGAACTTTCCAGCAGACACCTCGAAGGCACATTTTATGGGGTTCATGCGTAGTTTGTACTTCCTACACCTTTCGAAAACTTGTTCAAGTACTTGAAGATGTCCTATCCTAGTTTTTTACTTAACCACAATATCATCCACATAGTCTTCCATCTCCCTATGCATCATGTCGTGGAAGATAGCTGTCATAGTTTGCTGGTACGTGACTCCTGCATTTTTGAGGTCAAAGGGCATCACAGTGTAGTAAAAATTCCCAATTGGGATTCTGAATGCTGTCTTCTTCGCATCTTTGGCAGCCATGCGAATTTGGTTATACCCACTATACCCATCCATGAATGAGAACATTGAACTTCCTGCGGCTGAATCTACAAGGAGGTCAATATTAGGTAGAGGGAACTCATCTTTTGGGCATGCCTTGTTGAAGTTGTGAAAGTCCACACAGCAACGGATTTGGTTGTTCTTTTGCTTTACAGGTACTATGTTGGAGAGCCACTTGGGATGTTGAATAGGCTTGATAAAACCAGCTGCTAGCAGCTTCTTGACCTCTTAGGTTATCTGAGTTTCTACATCAGTGTAAAAGACCCTGGCTGGTTGGATTACTAGTCTGACCCCTGGGTCCACGTTGAGAGCATAGACCACTAGCCCTAGATCCAGACCAGGCATCTCATCATAGGTCCATGCGAGCACATCCATGTATTCCTTGAGCAAGGCCACTAATTGTTCCATTTCTTGTGCTGTTAACTGACTACTAATGAAAACAGGCTTTCGGGATCCCAGTTCAGCCCCCAAGTTTATTTCCTTTAATTATTCCTCAGGCTGAATTTACGTCTCTTTAGCTGGTTCCTCTGGGACTTCCTCTTGAGTCACTATACATTCTGGTGGTCCGGGACCCTCCGGCATGATGCACTCAAGCCCTACACGCCTTCATAGGCGGTAAATTAACCTTCCTCTGGGTTCCCGCACTACAACACACTTCCAGGATCCTGAGGTGCTGGGCTCCCTTTTTGCCTTTTTCTCTCCAAGAGGTCTCTTAGGTCGCAGGTATTTCCTCCTTCTTCCTCTTCCAAGATAGGTGCTCCTAAGGTCCCTGGCCTAGGACTCCCATTGTCTGGTTTTAACTCATCATAGAACATTGTTTCCATAAAATTTACTTCTCCTTGGCTGAAAGGGTTATGGTTGGCAGGGATCCTTACGGGCCTCCCATTTAACCTCCCTTTAACACATTGATGGTACGTGGATGGTATAAGGCGGTGCTTATGGAGCCATGGACGTCCTAGTAGTACATGGTAGGACACCTCTGAGTTGATTACATGAAATCTGGTCAATGCTACTATTGGCCCCACTCTTAAGGCGAGTTGTACATATCCCTCGGTTGATTATATCGATCCTTCAAATCCGGTTATCTCCATGGGAGCCCTCAGGATCCTCTTGCCTATCAGGGCCACGGCTTCTAAGGTACTCAAGGCTATGAGGTTGAGCAATGCTCCTGTGTCTACCAATGCTCTTCTGACTTGGACACCATTTATGGTGGCCATTAGAAAAAGGGGTCTACCGTAATCTGGATGCTCAACCTCCATATCCTCATCAGTGAAGGTTATTGCATTAGTTGTCTCCAAGAAAGCTCGACTAGCATGTGATTCTGCTATGAAACATTCCAGTCCTGAATCTGCTGCTATACTCATGAGAGACTCTGTTGCCACCCTTCTTGCTTTTGGTCCAAATCCCAGCTGGTTGAAGAATGATCTGAACTTGGGATTCTTCTGGAGGGTCCTAACTGTACTTGGGTGGAAGGATCCTTCATATTCTTCTACTTCTGCTAAGTTCCCATGGATCACTACAGACACCACCTCCTTTCCTTTGTGGTTGGGCATGGGGTTCTTTGTACTTCTGGCTCCTTATGAGTGAGCTCCAGGGTTCCTTCTCTTAGCTTTTTGTGAAAGAGCCTTCGGAGGGTCCAGCAATCCTTGGTGGAATGCTTGACATAATTATGAATCTTGCAAAACATGGGGTTCTTCCTTTCTTCCTCCGTTGGCGGCCTGGACACAGTAAATGGTCTAACAACTCCATCCCCAATCCATTTGTCCAGGACATGGTTTAACTCTTTTGCGGTACATGGGATCGCCGGTGGTTCCTCGAACACCTTTTCATCAGGCCTCTTCCTTTTCTCTCCTGTTGATGCTGTTATGGCTTGGGATACTTGCATCCTTTTTGTTCTCATAGTTTGCGTTGTTCTTCTGGTTCTCTATAATAGGTCAGCAAACTATGTAATGCATAGATTTTCGAGGTTGAGTCTGTAGTCGAAAAGCATGTTAGATATGCAAGTTTCTACGAGTTCTTTTTCTTCATGGTCCCCATAACAATCTAGAGACACATCTTCAAACCTTTTGATGAACTGGACGGGATCCTCTCCGAGCCTTTGCCTTACCATTTGAAGACTTTGGAAAGTGACCTTGTCCTCACCAGGGTAATATTTTGCACAGAATCTCTCCATCATTTCGTCCCAGGTTTTAATAGACTCAGGCCTCAACGTGGTGTACCAAGTATATGCTCTGTCCACTAAGGATTTAGCAAACTCCCTTAAACAAAGTTCTTGGTCTCCTGCGTAGGGGCCTATGGTATGAATGAATCTACTCACGTGTTCCACGACACTTCCATTTCTTCCATCAAAAGGATGGAACTTTGGGGGTTCATATCCTTTGGGGTATGGCTTGCCAAGGAGTTCTAATGGGAATGGGGGATCCTGAGAAAATTGCTTGGGGATCCCCAAAAGTTTTTCCCTTTCTTGCTCCAGGAGGGCACTGATGTCTGCTAGCGTTAGGTACTAGGGGTTGGCTCCCCCTCCCACCGCTGACCCTTAGCCACGAGGTCTGGCTCCTGCCTTGTGTTCCTTTGCTTTGACACGACCTCCTACTCTGTCATGGGCACCTCGTTCCTCTGTCTAGAGGCCACTTCATTTTCTCTTACGGGCTCAGCGGCTGCAGGTGGCATATTGTTTCCTTTGCTGTTTCTTTGTCTTGGAGGCATGCTTCTGCGAAGGGACTACTTTTTCCCTCTCCTTTACCTAGTCCCTAGTGAAGTCGCCAAAATGTGAGCGTGCCTTTTCTTTTAGCACACCGGCCCAAGGATCCTGGGCCAAATAAATATAGTTTGGTGGACTGGGCTTGGTTCACCGCAACTAAGGGGCTGTTTAAGAACCAAGTGGTGCACAGGGCAAGTTTCCTACAACACAAATAAACTAACAAGCGAGGATATCTGTATTGAATGACAATGAGAACAGCAAAGAAAAATGTAAAATAATCAGAAAATACTCAAAAAGAATGGTTAAGGATCCCGGGATTAATGAAAGGCACTTTATTGGTTTTCTTTGATCATAATCACAATATGCTCACTAAGATACAAGGTTCAAATAAGCTCAAAAATTGCAAACTTAGATGACTATTTAAGCCTCCAAGACTTGCAAAGTTTGAATCCCTTTGAATCCAAGTATGTGCTATAGTGACTGTTTTGGGATATCGGGAGATATTCCTCTGTTTTGCTTAAACTTTACAGAGTTATGATTCTCTTATGATTCTTTTTCCCTTGCTGGATGCCTTCAACGTTGGTTGCTTCTTTCCTTTATAGCGTGACCCTAGGGCTCCGGGGTACTAGTGATTTCTCCCTTTTGCCCCTCCCTGGGTACCAGAGTTCGTTTTGTGCCTATCACTCAAAAGGCTGAGCCTTTCCCTGTTTCTCATATTTTCCTCCCTTGGGCGTTGTTTCTTTGAAAGCCCAAGGCTGACTTTCCCTTCCAGGGTGTGCTTAGGGAGTTGTTCTTAATTTCATGTTCCTCAAAACTTCTTACCCAGCTTTTGGCCGTCCTCCCTTTTGTCATTTTTCCTAAGTGAGCGGAATCCATTTCTGTTGAGTCGAAAGTTTCCTTTCAGTCACTCTTATTTATAGCTTCTTGTTCTGGGTTCCTTGTGGTATTGCTTCTTTGTTTATGAATGGTTGCTTTATACCTTCTGATCCCTTACTGCATCACTGGGCGCTTGAGAGTGACTCATCTATCCTTCGTTCTTTGTGTTTTTTTTTGGAGCTTTCCTTTGAATCGTTTTAATCTTATTTAGGCCGTGTTGCACGTCCCAGGGATTCCTGGCCCCTAGTAGCCTCTGGGATCCCAGCCCAACTTTTCCAATTGGGCTTCTTTTTAGTTTGCTGATCTTGGCCGGCTAGGCCTTTGCTTCGTGGGTTTTGAAAGCTTGTTCTTCCATGGGTCTTTGGATCCCACCTCTTTGGGCCTTGGGCTTTGATTTTTTGAACCTCGACAAACCTTTTTGCCTTTTGAAATGTGTAAATCAGTGCATCAATTGTGGATATTGAATAAAATAGTGGATAAAAAATGAGTGTAAGAGTACATTTAGCTAGACAAAATGATAAAATAGCCGTAAATTGAAAGTTAACATTTATGGGGTTTGTGCATAATGATGGTAGTTTGATTTGATGTATTCATTATAATTCTCAGCCTAGCATGGATCAAGCTTAAATTTTGGTCCCAGATTAACCACAAGATCAAATTCAGTGGTGTGTGTGTATATATATATATATAATCAAAACCTGGGTTCACAATAGCTTCTGGCACAACTTGGAATTACTGCACAATAATACAAGGGATGTTAAATAGAATCCAAATCTTCTGTCTCATGCACAATACATGAGACAAAAGATTTGGACTCCCAATCAATGTGTAAAAAATTTTATATTGTTGTATATACTCTTTAGTTCTTCTACAATACTTTTACAATAAACACAATTTAGGATAGAATGAATAAATATTAATACTTTTAAGTTAATTAATTTGAAAATAAAAACGCCATACAATCTATTTAAGAAAATAAAATCATACATAAAACATTTGAAAAACGTTTAGTATATTATCATACTTTTAATTCTTGTACGTAAATTTATTTTTCATTTTATTTTTAATTCAGAAAATGATTTGTTTGATATCATATATTTAGATTAATCTTTTAATTTCATTAAATAATTATTATATGTTATATATTAATTATTTTATTTTATTTTTTATCTTTTACTTGTTTAATTTGAAATATATACTTATAGTTACTATGGGGGTAAGAGCCCAAATTTGTATATTGGGCTTTGGGCCTTATTTGAGGACATGGGCATGTCCAAGGAGGAGTAGATGATTGGAAGAGGCCCCAAAGTTGAAAATCACATAAGAAAGGAATGGAAGAATATATTCCGAGGAGGGGCTCCTTCTCAGACACGATGAATTTTGATTAAATCTGTATTTTGGCAATTTAGGTGAACTTCCAGGAAGTTTCAATGATAAGGATGAGCCTCGGGTACGTACAAAGGCGATAGGAACTCAGAAATATCTAAAGGAAAAGCTACTGCCACCGCATTAAATGCACTGCAACAACTTTTCTAGCCGCATTTATAGGGAGAAAACCTCTGAATAGTGCAGTTTCATCTACCACAATTCATAGAGAGCCAAAGAAGATGTCTGATGGGACATGCAATCAAGTAAAAGCCTAGATGATTAACAAGTGTAGGATCAAGAGGATCTGGATGGAACTATATAATGGGAAAGATCTCCCATGAGAAGGGGATCGAAAAAAGAAGAAGAAGAAAGCTATAGTAATAAAAGTTGTACTTATAAGCTCTAATGTTGATTTATACTCTAAATGATCTCCTCAGACAGTGAATTTATTCAATCCATTGAGTCTTGTTCTTGTTTGATCATCTTCTGAATCCATAGTAGGCGTTATTAACTTCATTAAAGCTTAACTCTTTAACCCATCCTCTACAAATTTATTGTATTGGGCTCATTGGGCTATCACCCAATTCTTCTTTGGGCTGGGGTCGCTAATTGTGTCCCTACAATTGGTGCCGTTTGTGGGAAAGAGCTTGTGTAATAGTGAAGGCAACGGTTAACTATGTTAGAACAAGGTCCACAACAAGCAGAGTCGAGAGAATCCCAGCACGGTGACCCTTTTCTTCACCTTGAGCGGAAAGGTAACCGTGAAAGAAGTGTCCACCCATACACGCGAACAGGATTCAACCTCGAGAGGGGAGCCATATCTCCCATGTAAAGAACAACAAGAGCATGCAATTGGAGATCGATCAGTTAAAAAGAGAGTTACGCCATGCAAAAAGGAAACAAGCTTCTCCGAACTCTGACGTATCTTCTGATGACAAAAGGGACGTTAGTTACGGGTGGAGGTCTCGAACTCCACCCAGCAAATCCTTCTTCTATGAAGAAGAACATCATCGTGAGCGGCGGTTTCAAAGCCCGTCATGTAAAGGTGTGGGAAATGACGCTATGAGCAAGGCCCTGAACCAAATCTCCAGGTCACCTTTCACGTGTAAGATTGAAGAGACAAGACTTCCACAACGCTTTCATCAGCCAACTTTCACCATCTACAATGGTCGAATAGACCCGTTGGAGCATGTGAGTCATTTCAACCAAAGGATCGCTGTCCATTCCAAAGACGAAGCCTTGATGTGCAAGGTTTTCCCATCCAATCTTGGACTAGTCGCAATGAGGTGGTTCGATAGCTTGAAAGCAGATTCTATAAGTTCCTTCAGAGAACTCACTCAAGCATTTGGTTTCCGTTTTGTCATATGTCGCAGGGTTTCTCGGCCTCAGGCTTCCCTGCTATCCTCAAATATGCGAGAGAGCGAGACCCTGAAAATGTATTCGAATAGGTATTGAGAGATGTTCAACAAGATGGATGGTGACTTCGATGAAGTGGCCATCAGTACTTTTAAGCTTAGTCTCCCAACTGAGTACGGTTTGAGGAAATCTCTAACTGGTAAACTTGTCACCAGTGTGCGCCAACTGATGGACATGATTGATAAGTATGAAAGAGTTGAGGAAGATCAGCAGCAGGGGAAAGGAAAGGACAAGGTTATCCTCAGGAGATGAGGGATTTCAGGTCGGATCGGTATAGTAGCAACAAACCACGTAGAGACTTTGGTGGACAATCAGGATCAGCAAATCTTCAGGCGGTCAACGCCGTGTTCCGAGAGCCGGTGCATCAGGTTCTGGAGAAGGTTAAGAATGAGTCATTATTTAAATGGCCAAATAAAATGGTGGGAAACCCCAAAAGGCGCAACCACAATCTCTATTGCTAATACCATCAAGATCATGGACACACCACAAAGGATTGTAGGAGTCTATGGGATCACCTGGATTAGCTTGTTTGTGAAGGTAAATTAAAACAATTTTTACACCACTCCAGTGGTCGGGAGGGCCAGGCAAACTCAGAATCTCGTAGAGATGATTCTTCTAGACCCCCCTTGGGAACGATAAATGTCATCTTCGCTGCACCAGGGAAAACTAACTGGATCCTATCCGTCCAGAGTAATGTCCGTGGCTCGGCTATTTGCCGGGGATACTAATCAAGATCCGAAAAGGGCGAGAATGGAAATTCAACCAGTTTTGGGCTTCTCGGATGAGGATAAAATCGGAACCATCTAACCCCACGATGATGCTTTGGTAATCACCCTCAGGATTGGAGGGTATGATGTGAAGAGGGTGATGGTGGACCAACGCAGTGGTGCCGAGATAATGTATCCCGTCCTATATAAGGGGCCGAACTTAAAACCCGAGGACTTAACGCCCTATAGTTCTCTCCTAGTGAGTTTCGATAGGAAAGTCGTCATCCCAAAAGGCCAAATCAGACTACCTGTGCAAACTGGTCTGGAAATAGTAGAGGTAGATTTCATCGTTGTGGAAGCATATTCACCCTATACAGCAATTGTAGCCAGACCCTGGCTTCATACACTAGGAGCTGTTTCTTCTACTCTGCACCAGAAGGTGAAGTATCCGTCTGAAGGCCAAGTCAAAGAGATCTTAGGAGATCAATCTATGGCCAGACAATGCTTGGTGGCCGCCATCCGGCATAAGCCTGAGGCTGAGTCCTCAGCCCATATTGAGAAGGATTTATAGCAGTTAAAGCCTGCGGCATTGCCCATCAACGATTCAGCCGAGGAGGCGAAGTGTGAAGACTTGGTAAAGGTTGTTATTGGCGATGATCCTGAGAAGTTCTTTCAGGTTGGGTCTCAATTTCCCATTCAAGAAAGAGAGTTATTATAATTTCTTAAAAGGAATGTAGATGTGTTTGCCTGGAATGCTTATGAAGCCCTAGGGGTGGATCCAGAATTCATCTATCACCATCTGAATGTTAACCCATTGGTCACCCCCAAGAAACAACCTCCTCGGTGCCCATCCAAGGAGCACGCTGAGGCAGTACGAAAGGAGGTAACGAAGCTCAAGCAGGTTTGAGCTATTAAGGAAGTTTTTTATCTTGAATGGTTAGCTAATACTGTGGTGGTGAAAAAGAAGAGTGGGAAATGGCGAGTATGCGTAGACTTCACAGATTTGAATAAGGCTTGTCCAAAAGATTCATTCCCTACACCTAAAATAGACCAGCTGATGGATGCAACTGTTGGCCATCCTCAGATGAGCTTCCTGGATACCTTTCAAGGGTACCATTAAATACCACTAACCCTGGATGACTAGGAGAAGACTCCTTTCGTCACTCCCGTTGGGAACTACCACTATAAAGTGATGTCATTCGGTTTGAAAAATGTAGGTTCCACGTATCAAAGGATGATGACGAGAATGTTTGAGCCATAGTTGGGTAAAAGTATTGAGGTCTACATAGATGACATGGTGGTGAAGAGAAAGATGGTTTCTGAGCATGTGGGAGACCTCGGAAACATTTTTGAAGTTCTTAGAAAATACAAGTTGCGTCTGAACGCTTCCAAGTGCTAGGTCGACGTAGGATCAAGTAAATGCTTGAGCTATATGGTAACCCACAGGGGAATTGAGGTCAATTTTGACCAAATAAAGGCTATTAGCAGTTTGCAACCACCTCAGAACCCTAGAGAAGTCCAGAAACTGATCGAAATGGCCGTTGCCTTGAACGGGTTTATCTCTCAGTCAGCAGATAAATGCAGACCTTTCTTCTTACTGATGAACAAGTGAAAAGATTTGAGTGGACTAAAGAATGTGCCTTAGCTTTCCAGCAACTTAAAGAATATCTAACTCGACCACCTATCATGTCCAGTCCTGACTTGGATAAGGTCTTATTTGCCTACATTGCTGTGGCCCCTTATGCTGTTAGTTTGGTATTGATACGGGTTGATCGTGGTGTACAACGGCCAGTTTATTATGTGAGCAAGTCACTGCATGAGGCCGAGGTTCGTTATCTACCATTGGAGAAAGCCATCTTGGTGATAGTACATGGTACACGAAAGTTGCCCCATTATTTCCAAGCACAAACAATTGTCGTCCTCACTCAGCTTCCACTTAAAGCCATACTAGGAAGTGTTGATTACACGGGAAGGATCGCTAAATGGGACATGGTTTTAGGGGCTTTTGACATCAAATACATGCCTTGTACCTCCATTAAGGGCCAAGTCCTTGCGGATCTGGTGGCTGAGTTCGCTGAAGCCCCATTAGAAGAAGTAGCGTCAATGCAGAACATGGATGAAAAATCAATTGGCATGATCTACGAACAAGGTCCCTCATCCTGGGAAGTGTATGTTGATGGTGCAGCAAATCATAAAGGTTCCGAAGTTGGGCTAGTGCCGATATCCCCTAAGAAGATCACTATTGAAAAGTTATTAAGACTGGCCTTCTCGGCTATAAATAATGAGGTTGAATATGAAGCTTTACTGATGTGAATGGCCATGGTTCAAAAGATGAGCGGAAAGGCAGTAAAGATGTTCTCAGACTCAAGGTTAGTCGTTGGCCAAGTGAAAGGAGAATTCGAAGCGAAAGATGAAAAAATGCAGGGGTACTTGAGTCAAGTTAGACACCTGTAGTCAAAGTTCAAATCTTTCAACTTGTTGCACATCCCTAGAAGTGGAAACACATATGCTGATTCCCTAGCCACACTTGCGACTTCCTCGGCGCAAAACCTGCCTTGGGTAATCCTCATAGAGGATTTGTGCAAACCTGCGGAGATAAGAAGAGAGACAGTTCGAGTTCACCAAATCAGAGCAGGGCCTAGCTAAATGGACCCTGTGGTGCTATTCTTGAAGGGAGATACTTTGCCTGAAGAAAAGTCAGAAGCTGACAAGGTGCGGAGAAAGGCTACTCGATTCTGGTTGTCCGAAAACTAGAAATTATATAAACGTTCCTACTCAGGACCATATTTGTTGTGTACATCCTGAAGCAACTGAATTACTCCTCGAGGAGTTACATGAGGGAATTTGCAGAAGCCATACTGAAGGTAGATCCTTAGCGCACAGAGCCATTACCCAGGGCTATTGGTGGCCGAATATGCAAAGGGAAGCCCAAGAATATGTTAAAAAATGTGATCAGTGCCAACGGTTTGCACCAAACGTACACCAACCGGGGGGAGTCCTTAATCCACTGTCCAGCCGTTGGCCATTCGCTCAATGGGGCTTTCTAGCCGTTGGCCATTCGCTCAATGGGGCTTAGACATCGTGACCCTTTCCCCAAGGCAGCAGGAAACAAGAGATACCTGCTAGTCGGCACAAACTATTTCACCCAGTGGGTCAAAGCTGAACCCTTAGCAAACATCAAAGATGTAGATGTCAAGAAGATTGTCTGGAAAAATATTGTCACTCGGTTTGGGGTCCCTAATACCCTCTTCTCAGACAATGGCCTTCAGTTTGATAGCAAAGCGTTCAGAAGATATTGCTATGAGTTGGGAATTCTGAATAGATATTCTACTCCTGCTTATCCCCAAGGGAATGGACAAGCGGAAGCTGTTAACAAGGTCATAGTAAATGGATTGAATAAAAGACTAGATGATGCGAAGGGCAAATGGGTGGAAGAACTGCCATAGGTTTTCTGGACATATAAGACTACGCCTCGTAGATCGACTGGGGAGACCCCCTTCTCAATGACTTATGGGGTTGAGGTTGTTATTCCTTTAGAGACTGGTTTCCCAACATTAAGAACTAGTTTATTCAGTCTGAGCAGTAATAATGAGCAGCTAAAGAAGAATTTGGACTTGATTAAAGAGAGGGGGGAAAATGCAATGGTCCAATTAGCATATTACCAACATAAGCTCAAGCAGGGTTATGATGCCAACGTGAAGCTAAGACCATTAGAGCCTGGTGATTTAGTGTTAAGGAAAGTTTTGGGCACTGCAAAGAACCCAGCTTGGGGAAAATTAGGACCCAATTGGGAGGGGCCATATTGTATTACCTCAGTGGCTAGCATTGGGGCATATTTTCTAGAAGACTTAGATGATCATGTAGTACCACGCCCACGAAATGTAAACAATCTAAAAAGGTATTATTATTAACGAGTTTTTCCTTGATCAATATGTTTATTTGTTATATAAAGGCTTTGTACTTTCTGTTATGACAACTTTTATAAGTGTTTAAACTTAAACTCAGTCATGCCTGAAATCCTTGGACCAGATGATACGAGTAGGTTAACACTCAATGACAACTTTTATAAGTGTTTAAATTTAAACTCAGTCATGCCTGAAGTCCTCGGACCAGATGATATGAGTAGGTTAACACTCAATGACAACTTTTATAAGTGTTTAAACTTAAACTCAGTCATGCCTGAAGTCCTCGGACTAGATGATATGAGTAGGTTAACACTCAATGACAACTTTTATAAGTGTTTAAACTTGAACTCAGTTATGCCTGAAGCCCTCGGACCAGATGATATGGGTCGTTTAGCACTCAATGATAATTTCCAAAAATGTTAAACAATTCCTAAGTCATGTTAGGATCCTCGGACCATAAAATGTTCAAGTCTGGGACCGAATTCTCAGTTTGTCAAATCTGAATGAAATAAAATTCTTGATTATTTATTCAAAATGGATAAGTGTGAAAGGTATTTCCTTCTTTCATTCTTTACTAGGCTCATTGTTTATTTTTATTAGAATCAGTCTTCATTGGCACTTAGCTAAATTACTTGTATTATCAACGGAATAATATTGTTGGTTGGTTCTTGTTGAAACTAAAGTGATAATAGTTTAAGATTATTCACAACAACAGAGGGTCTAAAAGTATATAGAATAAAGACACGAGAGATAGAAAGAAAAATATATTCATTAATCAAAAAGAGAGAAAATACATTATACTTTAAAAAAATAAAAATAAAAACTATTACAAAAAGTATTAATAACTAAATCTTTGTCTTGGGGGCTGAAGGATTGACGGCTTGGGTTAGTTGAGAAGAAGCAGGATCCTTGGCTTTGGGATTAACTTGTTTGCCTTTAGCCTTGGCCTTGGAAGAAGCTTCCTTCTCTTGGAATCTCTCCTTGTCTTGACCTCCCTCAGCTTCCTTGCCCTGGTCCTTTGCCTGGCTGGAGCCTTTTGAAGCCTCAACAGGAGTAAGAGCAGTTTGGCTTATAAGGGGCTGCTTTGATACCTCAAGAAGATGCTCAGGAGGAGAAGGATCAGAACCTGGGAGCTCGCAAATTTCTGGATGATAGTATATGCTCCCAGGTTCCCTTAAAACGGAGTCTGCTGGGTCTCCTGCAGCGTCAAGGGCCTTGCCCCATGTTACGCCGCAGTATTCCCGGCAAACCCCTGAAAGTTCCTCAGCCAACCTTATCTGCGTTTCTTCTACGCCGAGCATATAAGATGCTGACTTCTTTGCCTCCGCCGCTTCCTTGGCTAACTGAGCCACCTCCTTAGCCTTCTGAAGCTCAGCCCGAAGATCTTTTACTAGTTGCCTCTCTGTAGCCAAGTCAATCTCGGTTATATGTAACTTCTGGCGTTGATCCATGGCCTGCTTCTCTGCAGTCTTAAGGCCAGCATTAGCATTGTCCCTGGCCTTAATCACCTCCTTTAACTTCTCGAACAGTCTAGCTTGATCTTGCATGAGATTCCCTAGCGTTTTCTCAACCTCAGATCGAGATTGGGCCTCTGCCCTAGCCTCGTTACGGGCATCCTTAACCCATTCCTTAGCCACGAAAACCTGTTGGGTAATCTACGTAATAAAAGCATAAGAATTCTATATAAGATAAAGAGAAAGAAGAAACAAAAGTAAATAAGTATTCAATTGGAAAGGTAGACCGAATCACTTACCATGGCAAGATCCCTCTTAAGGGACAAAAATAGATCAGGCTGCTTGAAATGCCTGTAAGCATCCATATCCTTTGGAAGAAGAAGTGGCTACTTTAGGGCCTCAGAAGGTGACCAAAATGCCCCCTTGGAAGCTTCAGACCGTGGCATCCCAAGGGATGGGAGCACCATTAACCTCCAGCCTGGGGGACCAAGTGCGTAGTGGTCGGCGCACATCAACCCCAAAAGATTCGTCATGGCTCTCAATGGAGGGGGATCTCCTACCACGGTTGTCCTTTGCCACTTTTTGTTGCTTCTTCCCCTTTTGGGGGCCCACTTCACCTTCCTACAAAGTCTCATTGGGCCTTTTCTTTTTCAGCTCAGGAATTGGCTTCAGTCCTAGGTCTTTAGGAATTTGAGAAGGAGGAGGAGGAAGGCTAGCTGGGACTTGGGATTTATTGGCCTCTTTTGAAGTGGACAATTGGTTCCTCGTGGCCATAAGCTCTTTTAAAGTTTTGCTCCCTTTGTTCAGAGCCATTTTGTCTTCTTCTTCTTCCTCTGAGGTGTCATCTGGAAAAGTAGTTATTAGAACTGGTGCATGGACGCTTGATTGTCTGTCGAGTTATTCATCGGTGTCCGAGAAGGGAATCACTTGCACCTCCCGAGGTACCTCCTCTTTAAAACGAAAATTTTCAATTTGTTCCTTTAGTGAGGAGTTAGATGAAGCGACCTCTTCTCCAGCTGCTGCTACTTCAAGGGGAACTTGTTGAATTTGTGGGACGATCAGAGGACCACCTTGGGGAAAGGGGTGTGCTACTGGTGGAAGATCGTGCGAAGCTAAAAAATTGGGCCGAGACACGTCAATTCGGGTTAAATGGTGGTCACCCGCTCTTATTGCGTTGCCGACCTCTTGAAATATTTCTGAAATTGGCTTGAAGTCCAAAATCAGGTGGACGGCCCGAAGTTGCCCGTCTTCACTTATTAAAATTTCGGATCTCAGCAAGTAGTTGAGAGCTGCAATGTTAGTCAAGCTGAGTCGAGGAGCTATGTGCCTTCTATCTGTTAACACCAAGGAAGAACAAAGCACAGTCAAAAAGTTAAAATCCATTGTTTCGAAAAAACAGGACAAAAAGAAACAAAACAAAGCCGAGGACAAAGAACCTAAATCTATAGTTAGGAGACCTAAATCTAGGAAGTCCCACCTGGCTCTCCCTTTTGGGTTGGGTAATGAAGACCATCATGCCACGCCCCCGAAGCAATTAGGTAGTCTTCTTTCATCCCCTTGTTAGATTTGGGGAGACACGAGATGAGCCTGACAATATCAGATCGGGATTTGAGGTAAAATCCTGCTCCCTTTTGTTTGTGACACTCGTACATGTGAACCACGTCGTGGTAGGTGAGCCTTAAGCCTAAATGCTTGTTCAGAGCATCAATGCTCCCTAGGATCCTAAAAAGGTTAGGTGCGCACTAGTGAAGGCATATCCTATGGTTGCGGAGATAGTTCCTTGTAATACTACCCATTGGGAGAGTCATTCCCCCTTCTATGAAAGGTATCATAGGGATTATGACTTCTCCTACCTCTCGGTTGGTTGCTATTTCTTCTGGGGAACAGTACCGTAAGGCTACTTCCTGCGGTATGTGGTATTCTTTCTTAAAGATCTCTATTTTGGCAGGGCTGTCTAGTAAGTGCTTAAATCTACCCATTTCAGACAAATTAAAAGGGAAAATACCAACAGTGACAACTGAGGAAATAAGAATTTGAGGGCCGAGGAGGTTGGCTGAGGAGAAAAAGAAAGGTTCGGAGAAATCAAAACTTATGCGAACTAAGGTGAGAAATGATCCTTGAAACCTTTAGAAAAACTCTCAAAGATTTCTAGGGGAACAGGAATGGTAAGCTTTACGATTTAACAGGCCTTGTGAATTTGAATGCTTGAGATCACTGAAAAGCTTGAGAGTTTGTAAGGTAAAGGAGAAATGATGTCCTTCAAGGCTTTATATAGAGGGCAAAGAATGAGTGGGAGTTATCCCGCCCAAACACTGAAGAAAAATATCAGCCGTCAGAATAATGCCTCACCGTTAGATGTAAGAAACATGACGCCGCCTAGAGCAATTAATGGCGCTTCGCGGATTTCGAAACGTCAGTAGTAATGATGAAGCGCATAAAACTATACTCCCACACGTGTAAACTTATAGATTTTGGTATTTCTAGCCCTTGATATTGAGACAAATCAAAACCCCACTTTTTCTCTTTGGATTCGAGAGAAAAATCGAATTTTGAGGGGCTATTGTGGGGTAAGAGCCCAAATTTGTATATTGGGCCTTGGGCTTTATTTGAGGACATGGGCATGTCCAAGGAGGAGCAGATGATTGGAAGAGGCCCCAAAGTTGAAAATCACATAAGAAAGGAATGGAAGAATATATTCCGAGGAGAGGCACCTTCTCGGACACGATGAATTTTGATCAAATATGTATTTGGGCAATTTAGGTGACCTTCTAGGAAGTTTCAATGATAAGGATGAGCCTCAGGTATGTACAAAGGCGATAGGAACTTAGAAATATTTAAAGGAAAAGCTGCTGTCATCGCATTAAATGCAATGCAACAACTTTTCTGGCCGCATTTATGGGAAGAAGACCCCTGAACAGTGCAGTTTCAACTACCACAATTCACAGAGAGCCAAAGAAGATGTCTAATGGGACATGCACTCAAGTGAAGGCCTAGATGATTAACAAGTGTAGGATCAAGAGGATCTGGAATGAACTATATAATGGAAAAGATCTCCCATGAGAAGGGGATCAAAAAAAGAAGAAGAAGAAAGACTATAGTAATAAAAGTTGTACTTATAAGCTCTAATGTTGATTTATACTCTAAATGATCTCCTCGGACAGTGAATTTATTCAATCCATTGAGTCTTGTTCTTGTTTGATCATCTTCTGAATCCATAGTAGTCGTTATTAACTTCATTAAAACCTAACTCTTTAACCCATCCTCTACAAATTTATTGTATTGGGCTCATTGGGCCATCACCTAGTTCTTCTTTGGGCTGGGGCCGCTAATTGTGTCCCTACAGTTACCTATGAAGTATCTAAACTACAACAATATCTAACGCTAGGCATGAAAAAATAAATAATAACTTATAACACTTACATTATATTTTATATTTAAATCAAATTTTTTCTTAATTAGCTAATTTTTTTAATTATACTAAAATTTAAAATTTTTGAAAATAATTTTGTCTTCAGCTTTTTATTTTCATTTTAAACCTTTAACTTGAAATCCTGACTTTGCCACGGTATATAATCACGTGAAATGCCAATAAGATCAAACATATTATGTTTGTATTCTTTATAGACTTGAAATGCTAAACGCTACATTAATTGACAGTGAATCAGTAATAATAATTGAACGTGTTCCTCTTTATGCTAAAAGAACGTTTACGTGTTCCTCTTTATGCTACTGCAGTCAAAATACATATAACTCTCATATGCAATATCACTCTCATGGGGTTTACTAGCATGCAGTGGATCCACATGTATGTAAAGGACTAAGAGCATTCCTATAAAGGACTCTAAAATTTTTAGCATTTAACACTTCATAAACATACTTTATTAATTATACCATCCCGCTTTAAGATTCATCAAACAACAAACCTTCTATATTTTTTACCATTTCATTTAAATAATATAAACTACTCATTAAAATAATAATAAAACAACTACACCAAAATCTATAACAACCAGCCAACCCCCTCCTCCACCACCCCTACCATCGCTCCACTTGCCATAACCACCATTGTAGCAACCACAACCCACCACAGCCACCACCACCACAAGTCACAGCACCATCGTGGCAACCACAAAACAATTCTAAAGGTGAAAAGCACTATAGATAGAACAAAAGCACTATATATTTTCCTTTCCTCCATTTTCTCGGCAAGTAAATAGAGATTCAAAGAAACTCTGAATGTGAAAAGGAACAAAAATTGAACGAACCCCAATATAATTGAACCCAAAAATCAATACATTAATATCTCAATTTCCAATTTTGATTTTTCTTTCCCTCCATTTTCTAGTAAACCAAACAAAGAGTAGTATTAACGAAAAAACAGAGTATGAAAGAAGAAACAATCGAACGAACTAGCGCCATTGGATCCAACAAGGAGGCAGTGATCACCGGAGTGAAGAGAGAGAGAAATCTTTGATTAAAGGAGTAGAACCTGGTGGAGGATGATCCACGAACAATCAGACCCACGCTTCGATCCACTATTCGATCCATGCTCACGACTCCTTCGATCCACACTCCAAACCAAAAACCCACAACTCCTTCGATCCATGCAGCCCCACGAAGAGAGAACAAAGAATAGAGAACAAGGGAGAGAAGAGAGAACAGAGGGAGACCATTAGACCACATCGGGCCCATGACTATTGGACCACCATTGTCGAACCAGAACCATCGCCAGATCACATCCATCGAGAGAGAGAAGAGAGAAGGGAGAGAGGAAAGAGAAAGAGAACTGAAAACGGAGAGAGAGTTGTGAGAATAAAAAACTATTTTTTTTTTACAATTCACGCTACAGTGAGCTTGTATTAATACAAGCCCACTATAGCAGTATGCCAAAAATTTTACAATTTGAAAGTATCGGACCGTGTACCTTACCAATCCATCCAACCACCAATTGGTGAAGGATGAGGGGGCACAAATCTTTTATAGCATTCGATCGCAGACCAAGCCCATTGGTATTGGAGCGAATTGTGAAACCCCTCACAATCCCTCCCTCACAATGCGGCTCCAACGACTCGAACCTATGACCTTGGCTCTGATACCACTTGTCGGACCGTGTGCCTTACCAATCCATCCAACCACCAATTTGTGAAGGATGAGGGGGCACAAATCTTTTATAGCATTCGATCGCAGACCAAGCCCATTGGTATTGGAGCGAATTGTGAAACCCCTCACAGAAAGCTTTGATGGAGTTGCTTTTTTGGTGTTTTGATGCTAAAATTTAGCATATAGCCCTTTTAGCATCCTTAATGGGAATGCTCTAATGCAATAAGATACTTATTTGATTGAGGTCATTAGGGCAGACCAAAAAAAGAAAAAAAGTCAAATGTGGAGGATTGCTAATCAATAATAAGGACCATGTTAATAGATTATAGGGTCCTCTTGTATCAAACTCTAATGGTCTGTTTGGGTTGAGGGAGAGTAATGACCAAAAAAAGAAAAAAAGTCAAATGTGGAGGGTTGCTAATCAATAATAAGGACCATGTTAATAGATTATAGGGTCCTCTTGTATCAAACTCTAATGGTCTGTTTGGGTTGAGGGAGAGTAAGGAGAAGTAGAGTAGAGTAGAGCAGAGCAGAGTAGAATTAGTACAAAATTAGCTTATTTTTAGCCAACTCTACTATACTCTCCTCCACTCCCCCTCCTTCCCCCCTCCATCCAAACAGGCCATAAGTGACAAATGATAAGAGTAAAAAAGTAGGGTCATTATTGGCTAATTAAGTACCAGTTAATTCTTTTTCTTTTGGGTAAAAAAAAATTAGTACTTAATTTTTAATTGTCTAATCATTAACACTCTCCCTTACTATTAAAACCACATTCACGTTATTTTTTTGCTGAAAGTATTATAGGAAAAAAAATATGTGTGCAATTCTTATTATATTTTAATACGTGGATATGCAAACAGGCCATAAGTGAAATGATAAGAGTAAAAAAGTAGGGTCGTTATTGGCTAATTAAGTACCAGTTAATTCTTTTTCTTTTGGGTAAAAAAAAATTAGTACTTAATTTTTAATTGTCTAATCATTAACACTCTCCCTTACTATTAAAACCACATTCACGTTATTTTTTTGCTGAAAGTATTATAGGAAAAAAAAAAAAAAGGTGTGCAATTCCTATTATATTTTAATACGTGGATATGCAAAATGACATACAAATATAATAATAATAATAATAATAATAACAACAACAACAACAACATTAAAAAAAGATCTATAAAATTAATTTTTTTTTTAATGTGAAAATAGCGTTCATCAACTTAGCAAGCATGATATTATTGTAAACTACACATAAAATTGTTTTACTTATTTTATTTTTTTGAAAAATTTCATATGGTTGTTAAAGCAATAAAATTCCAATTTTCTATGTATCTTCTTCTTTATTTATTTATTTTAAAGTAACTACCAATATATTAACAATTGAACCATTAAAAAAATAAAAATAAAAGGTTTATAGGTTGGACAATGGTTCAACCAAGGTCAAACCATAATGACGTTATAATAACTTAATAAAATAGAAATATAGAAAAAAATTATAAAAATGAGCAATATTGATTTATAAAAAATTAATTAATTTCAAGTATATTTTCATAAATTTTTATATAAGAAAAATATAAATAATATAACATAAAAAGACTGTAATAATGATAAATGCCAAATAGCTTTCAAGGATAAAAATAAATAAATAATAATGATAGAAGTTAATATATTATTTATTTAAGCAAAGTAATATGAAATTTTACTTATTTTATTTGGATAATCCGTTATTTAGTTCTTTAACAGCTAGATCTAATATTTGAACTATATTTATGGAGAATACATTGGGTCCGGATCTGGCATAAATCCTCTATTTTACGCCCCCAATTGTAAGTGGCCACATCAACAATTCACTAAAGAATGAAAGACAAAACCACAAAGAATTAAATCTCCAAAACCCAATTTCAGTAGAAACCCACCCAAAAGAATTCATCCCACCACCAATCGAATACAACAAAAAAAACCCACCAGAAGCTGCCTAACTTGCTCACTGCCATCAATCCATAAGGTATTTCTCAAAAATAAATTCCTCCATTGTCAACATATCCGACCACCACCCTAACCAATCATGCCGACAACCCAGCAAACAGATCTACTTCTTTCAAACCATCGACACTAACCCATCAAACAGCAGCCAACAAGCTATTCAAGCCACCGTCGCGAACCCAAGTTGCCTTCACTTCTCCACCGCCAATTAGTCCCAAATCTGCCATATCACCCTTTGTTTCAACGTAAAGCACTTGATCCGGATTGGTGATGCGTTCTTTTGGGTGGGTTTCTGTTGAAATTGGGTTTTGGAGATTTGATTCTCTGTGGCAGATGTCATTCATTCTTTAGTGAATTGCTGATGTGGCCACTTACAATTGGAGGGCGTAAAATAGAGGATTTATGCCAATTCCGGACCGAATGCATTCTCTTATTTATATACAATAATTTCCCATCCTTCACGAACCAAAGTGTGCAAGTGCATGTGCAAGTCAAGTTGTTATCAAACAAGTCATGTGAACCCCTAAACAGTAGCAGAATTTCAGCAAAAAGCCAGCTGAAAGGCTGGGGGCAAAAGCACGCTCAAACCGTAGCAAAAAGCCAGCTGAGGCCTGCAAAACATGTCAGCATAAGTCCGGCTAAAACGCTGGGGGAAACGCACGCTCAATCAGCAAAAGCCCAATATATAATAAACTTTCTTTTTAGTCTCAATAAACTTTCGAATATAAATAGGAGGTATAGAATGGAGATTAAATTCAAACTTAATGAGCACTAGGACAAGTTTTTATACTAATATAATGTCAGCCAAGAGTTTTATAACTCAACTGATTGGTATTTTTGATGTTTTCAACTGAGACATCTACAATCTAGATCCTCACTCTCATCTGTTAAAAAAACAAAAAACAAAAAATACTAAAGAATATCTAATCTATAGAGCTTAGTTACTAGACAAGAGTAATCCCAAATCCCAATTAGCGCTTGTATATATATATAGTACACATGCATGATCAAACATACTCGGAGCTATATAACATTACATTTCTTTATACTCCCTTTCACGTCCAAGTCTCAATGAAAACCAAAACTAAGAGAGATGACTCTAGCATGTAGAATTAAAAAAAGCAAACTAGTTCAACTTTGGTGTTAAGCTAAACACAATAATGTCAAAAGTAATGAATTTTAATCAACGATCTAACTTATTCGAATGTACAACCTTATTACATTCTTGTCAACAGTGGATAGCAATGGATGTCAATAATAAAATCTTCCCTTTTTCTACCAAATTATTTAGAATTGGGTTTATGGAGTCAAATTGATTGAACTTCGATATTACAATAATTAAGCATGTCTTTCTTCATTTTGGTAATTCGGATACAAATTTTGTCTTTTTGTATTTCACTTTATATTCTACCGATTATAATATGTAATATATTTGATTTTATATCAAATAAATTAATAAAAAAATGTAGTTTGTAGAATAGAAAGCGGAACACACATATATATATATATATATATATATATATATATATATAAATAATTTGTATTCATTGGGTACACACATCCGGTCAGAAACTAGGCATGCGTAATTGAGCTTGCACTGCTGTTTCTTTCCAACTTAGGTAGGAGAATGTGACATATGTCCAAACTCTAAAGGCCTAAAAATTAAAGGAGGGCCAAATATTGAATAAGGACTGGGAAGCTGTCTATATAAACCGTATTATGCTGCCTGTCTCTTGACACAAAGGCCATTAGACAAAAAGCAACAATGAGAAATCTTGTAGAGAAATCTTGTTTCATTTTCTTCTTCATCTTTATTATATGCCAATCTGTTTTGGCAGACAAAAAATCATTGAGAAACCAAGAACCATGCAAGCGTCTTGAGCTTTATTACCATGACATTCTCTTTGATGGCACGGATTTAGCTAATGCAACATCGGCACAAGTTACAAATAAGACTACTTTTGGTGACTTCAACTTTGGCATGTTGGTTGTCTTTGATGATCCTGTTACAACAGAACAACATCTTCTTTCTCCTCCTGTTGCAAGAGCTCAAGGCTTCTATTTCTACGATAAGAAAAATGGTTACAATGCATGGTTTGCCTTCACATTGGTCTTCAACTCGACACAATATAAAGGTACATTAAACATTATGGGTGCAGACTTGATGGCAGCTGAGACTAGAGACCTCTCAGTGGTTGGTGGAACAGGAGACTTTTTCATGACTAAAGGGATTGCAACAATTCAGACCGACACCAAACAGGGCATCAAATATTTTCGCCTCAAGATGGATATTAAGTTATACGAATGTTATTAGATATATATAGATGGGCAGCAATTCACATATCACATATGTAGCTACTATTTAGGATAGGACAGCATATATAGATCATGGCATAGTTTGCCACGACCTATATGCTGGGACCTATCCTCTTAGAATATTGCAACTATCTATTTGTTTCCTACTTGTAACTGTGTCCTAAATTAAAAATAAAGCTTTGCGTTA